>CM057379.1:190096193-191419943 GCA_030015415.1 Cynopterus sphinx
CCCAGTGGGTATGCCATTTTTGAAATACTCATCCATTATCTAATATATTTCAAAGAATTTAAATGTAACAGTTAATTTTCCATATTAAATGCTTAATTTGGGGTTATTTTAAAAGTAATTTTAGCAGTGAATCCTATCAAACTCTCAATACATGAAAAATACAAGTAGACACAAATTTATAAGCATTGAAAATTTTATAATCACCCACCACCTTTATTTTATTCAAGTAAATATTATAGGCAGTGGCAAACTGCATTTTGGCTTAATATTCACCTTGGAATTTTAAGGCTCATATTATAATTAACATAACTACAGGCATAATAAGTGCTTATATTCAATATTTATTAAACTAAGTTTTTTAAAAGACATTCACTCTAATCTTGACTACAACTCTATGAGTTAAATATTGGTATCTTCTTTTACAAACTAAGAGGCCAACTTTCCAAAAGTTTAAACAATTCACAGAGAAAATAAATAAATTCTACTAACACTTAAGATGTGGCTCTTGAATCCCATGTTAAATAGATGTTAGATGTTCTCATTTGTATTTTCATACTATATATTTATATTTATTAACTATATTGTAACACTAATGAAAACAAACTCCTAACATTACTGCTATTACCATCATGTTCTAATATGACGATATGACACTGTTATGCTTCAAGGAGATAAGCATAAGCAAGGTAGCGCATAATACAGAAATTTTTAATAATACAATTTTCAGAGTACAAGTTAGAGAACAATGTCCTATAGTTTTTAAGATGAATTCCAGTCCTGATTTTTGTTCAATTGGTTTTTAACATTGAGTGGCATGGTTCATTTGTTGTTTTTAGTGTTTGCCTTTCCTTTTGTTGTTCTTGTTGAACAGATATATATTTGTGTAATTCAAAAAAATTTTTTAAAGGTATATAGTGAAAAGTCTTGTAAAAAAAAACTGTATAATAAACATCTTGCCTCCACCCCAATCCCCTATCTGCTCAGCTATAAACCATCTATATACCCCCAAAACAAATAACCAGCTTATTGCTTTACTGTATATATTTTCTGATATTTTTAACATAACTGCCAGCAATTTCTCTTTTTTTGCACAAATGTAGCTCATTTTACTTTGCCTTTTTTTTTAATGGCAATATATTTTGGAAATATTTCCATGTTTATAAGATGCCTCATTTTTTGTATACCTACATACATTCCATCATTGATATACCTAATTTATTTAACCAAGTCTCTATTGATGGACATTATCTGCAAAATGTTTCCAATCTTTTGCTATTAAAAACAATGTAACCATAAATAAATTTGTAAGCTTAACATTTTACAAATATATTGTAAGATAAATGTGTAGATATAGGAATACTGAATCAAAGCTTATATGCATTTGTTCCCATTTGCATTTATAGTCATTCATATTCTCATTGACTATTTATGAAAATCCTTGTTTCCTTGTAAACTTGCCAACAGAATATGTTATTACACATTTGGATTTTTGTTAATGTACTAGATTTAAAAAAATGCTGTCAGTGTGCTTTAATTTCTTACATTTTGAATAAAGTTGAGAAACTCGTTATATGTGTAAAAGCCAGTGACATTTTTCCGTGAACTATGTGTTAAGATAACCAGATTTCCATTAAGTCTTCTTTATCAATTATTAAAAGATGCTATAAATTAGACATATTAAATTTTATTCATAATCAGTTGTTGTTTTTACCTCCAATTTATTAATCTCTTAGCTTTGCTTATATATTTTTGGCCATACAGAAGTTTTAAAGTTTTATAAATTCAAATCTTTCTTTGACTTTTGGATTTTGACTTTTATTTAAAAAGACCTATTCTCAGACCATAAGAAATTCATATTTTCTTCTACTACTTTTATAATTTCACCTTTCACTTTGTTCCAATTCCTGATGTTCAGTAGGAGATATGGGTGATGTTGTGTCTACCTTTCAAAAAATATAGTCTCTCTTCCCATTTTAAGCATTCTTTTGCATATTTTAATGTAAATATTTTGCAACTAAAGGAAACATATTTTAATTCTGAACTTCCCTATTACTGAATTAATTTGTTGTTTGTGATTATTTTTCAAGTGATTTTCTTGAGGGTTGTGGATATAGAATGTCATCATCTGTAAATACCTATTCTTTTTTATCCCAATTTTTTTTTTTTTAATCTAACAGCACTGGCAATTTCCTCCAGCACAATATTAAATAACATTGAAGGAAATGAGCCAAATTTGTTCTTGTTTGTGATGCTAGTGAGTATGCCTCATGTGTTTTCCCATTAATCATAATGGCTTTGGAGATGATATAAATATATTTTACCCCACTGAAGAAGTCTCCTTTAAATCCTATTTTATTGAGTGTTAAGAATGGTTGTTAATTTTTATCATGTCTTTTCAACATCTATAGAGATAATCTCTTGATTATCTCCTTAGTTTAATATGATAAATATTAGTGAATTTCCTACTATTGAATCATCTTTGCATCACTAAAATAAAGCCCATTTGTTGATAACATATTATTACTTTAATGCAATCTAGATTGTTAACTTATTTTTTAGGAATCGCCACTTATTTTGGACTATGATTACTATTTGATAGTATTAAACCACAAAAGGCTAGTCTTAAAGCAATAAAAGTTACCAACCAAAAAAGTTTGGGAAGGATGACTTGAATTTAAGTTGGGGACTGGATATAAACTGTTTCACTTGATTGGCAACTGTGGGACAAATATTTTCAGTACTATTCCACAAAGAAATTATATGTTCAGCAAAAGCCTTTTAGCCTAACACTACATGAGGGTTTTTTAAAAAATACATTATTTCAACTTAATATAAGCTTTATTGAACATCCATTTTCAAGGCACTGAGTGGTTCTATAGTATAGATCAGTGCTTTGGAAATGTTTTTTGATCTAAGTATACAAGAATACATTTTTTATTGTAACTCAAGATATATATACTATATATCTAAATATATATGCATATATTTATAAAATGGTTTCATAAAAACACTTATACAATATATACACATGATAATAGCTTATATTCTATTATTTTGTTCTTATAATTTTTATTAATGTGTTAGTTGAAACACATTACATTGATTTCCAATTCATAATACATTACAACCTTTAGTTTGGGAAATATTGTCATACTAGCTAAGAACAAGGATTCTGGAGCCACACATCATGGGTTTGAATCACAACTCTACCTCTTAATGGCTTTTAATTATATTTCCATGTCTTACCTATAAGATAAGAGCAATAGTAACTACCTCACAGGGCTTTATGAAAATTAAATTACTTATAAATGCATGTTTCAATAAGAAATTTGACTGGTTTGATAAAATATCTCCCTGGGCCCTACAAAAGAAAAACAGCATCTATTAGAAATAATTAGGAACATTCTAAAATGATCTAAATGTCTGACTGATATGGACCATGTCTTCCTTTCCAAGTTCTTGGGGATGATTAATAAATATTTGCTGAATTAAATATGCATTAAGGTCTTTGTTTTATTCTCTCTTTACACACAGATGCATATTAAGTCCTTTTAGGGCCTTTTTGAAACCAATAAGCATGCTAAAAAATTACAATTTACCAGTACATTATAAAGAAGTCACCATACATTATGACTCTTAATTATATAATTTTTAATTATTGCAGAGTAACACATAAACATCTCTGGTAGATGCAGTCTTATACTCCAAATTTTCAAATCTCCAAACTAAATGAACACTTTAATGCCACAATTCCTAAAGATACTTACGAAAACATTCTGGCTGATTGTGTAGCCCCTACTGGCTTCTGACTGAGTAGTGTAAAAGGTAACAGTACCCTCAGTGTAACTACAGGTATGTCAGAAGGAACTCAGTGACCATATAAGTTCCTGGAATCCATGGGTTCACTGTCTCTTATCCCAAATTCCTACTGGAGAATTTGGTGGCACTTAGAGATTTGGTGTGAACAAATGTCCTCATAAAGAATAGAAATAGTTTTCCTTCTCCAGATTTATATGCAATTCTTAGGGGGTCTAAAAATTAAGTGGAGATAGGCATGTGATAAAAATCCATATAAAAGAGTATAGGTATCCAGTGATCATTCACACAATAACAGAAAAATGAGTCTATTTTGTCAACCAAGACTAATATACATCCCAGCCCTTGGCACAGCTGTAGCAAGGGACAATCAGGAACTATATGATGGTACAACTCTAATTCTACCTGAAATAGTGAGTAGAGAGTATTCTAATCTTTACAGTATTTATGTGTATAAATATCTTAAATCCAGCCTGGAGGAAAGAGTAATCTAATTTCCTCCTTAACTCCCAGTATTCCAGAGCCTCTCCTAAGTGAACTTTGAAGCCAGGGGAGAATAGGTGTTTATTAGATGTAATTTCACTGTTACATCAACCTACTGGAATCTATCCACTATACATATCAAATGATATTAATATTTAAGCTCTCTCTGGTAAACGTGCTACATTAATTTAATATGCAATCTTAAGAAATCTAAACAAGTGTCTATTTCTCCAAAAAACAAAGGGAGAATCATGTTTGAATGTTCATTTACTAGGGAATGAGAGGTTCAAATTTCCAGTTATAAGTCATGGAGATGTAATGTAATGTAGGAAATATAAACCATAATATTGTAATAATGTTGTGTGTGACACATGGTTACCAGAGTTATCACAGTGATCATTCTTTAAGTATATAAATGTTGAATAACTGGCATATACTAAACTAATATAGTACTGTACATTAGCTGTATTTCAATAAAATTTTTAAAGAAAGTTCATTTGTTCATTTATTGTTGAAATAAGTTTTGTTTCTTCTCCCCTGCTCTCTTTCTCTCTCTCCCTCTCTCCCACTCTCCCTCTCCCTCGATTCAACTCTCCCTCTCCCTCCCTTTCACTCTCTCCCTCTTTTCCTTTCTCCTTCTCTCCCAATTTTACCCACTGACATTTGGCAGATTTTTTTCTAATTGTGGTGGAGAGATGGAGGAAGGTGTTTATTTTGTTTAGTGTTAGCATGTTTCTAAATCTGACTAGGATTATATTCTTAATTGGCGTCTATTCAACAAGGAGGGGCAGGGTATACAAGTTTAATAGAAATAAAGCTAAATGGATAATTTTATGCTTATCACAGGGATGGCAAGTGCTAGCAGGCTAACAGAATACCTATCTCCCACTGAAACTGCACCACCACCCACCTCCTAATATACCTAAAGCAATCAGTCCTGCCTAATGCAACCTTGTTCTCTGACCTTAAAAGACTTCTTGAATTCCTTCAATACTAATACCCAACTGCAAAGTCTAGGTTCAAATAACAGCTGACTGAATTTTTAATATATATTTTCAATGTTCATGTTTGCTAACGACAGTAAGGTTTCTGGAAAAAAAAAATATGGTTATCTTTAGCTTCTTCTGAGAAATCTAAAATGTAATATTCTTCTATAATAAAGAGGTGGTGTATGTATGTGTGCCTGTGTGTCTGTGTGTGTTGTAGGGACAAAGGTGTTTGTTTGTTTGTTTTTACTGACAAATAATCTGACAGTTTCACTTTGATAGATCATAAATATAATTGCTACCAAAAAATCTAAGAATATTTTGATAAAATAAGAAAGAAAGACTGGGTTTGGGGTCGATTCTGTTGTTTTGTTTTGTGACTTTCAAAGTTCACCCACTGATTTACTGTTGGGTGAAACTGAGAAATGTACTTATTGCTGATTATATTAATTGACTATGTGATATACATCATTGTACAAACTTAATGCATTCCTAAAGTATATGAAAGAGTATGTGAAAATCAGGTAAGAAATTCCTCATAGAGAGCCCCCAAAGGTGTGAAAATCTGATCTTCCAATGTATCTAATATGACTTTAATCAAAGCATAAGCCTCTTACGAAACAAAAACATAAACCTATTCAGGGAAAACTTTCTAGAATTAAAGCGAATGCATATTAACTCTTAAAAGCTGCTAACAAGCAGTTTCAATCAGGCCCTAAGAAGGCAAAATCAAAGCTAAATTAGATAATACTGCAGCTTAGGAGCTGTGAAAAGCTGTATAATAAATACACCCATTCATATTATGTCAAATCATATTTCTTGTTATATAGGTCTCAATCGAATTTCATTCACTCAATAGTTGTTAAATGTATTGAACTTTTAGTTGATGTAAGAATAGCCCACGAAAATAAACTTACACATTTTATGCTTTAGATATGAACTGGCCCTATTTTGAGGTAAAAGGAAGGAAAATGGTGACTGGAAAATAAGACTTCCAGTCCTCTTCTGAATAAACATTTATCCTATTAGTTAGATAAAATCCTATAGGCTTGAAACAATGAAAGAATTAAAACTCAGATGGAATATTTCCTTTCATTCCTCAGCCACCCTGGGAAAATGTCTGTATTCATAGTGAGGTCTGTCAATATGATAGCAAACTAATCGGTACAGGTTCTTGAGATAATGGAAGCTCACCTGGCTAACCAGGCAGCCTGCCCATCAACTTCAGATCCACATATCTCCCGAATTACAATCAGAGACTGGTGTTCACACCCTGAAACCAATCCATCACTCTCATCTCCTGCCTTAAAAATAAATTAAAGGGATAGGTGAAGGCCCTGCATGACTCAAACCATGTGTATCTCAACAAATATGTCCCATGTACTATCATAAAATAGTCATAACTGGCATTAGACCAAGTTTTTCCCATCAAAACTAAAAGATAATTTCTTTACTACATGCCAAATGTCAGTGAACCAAGTCTAGTTATCTACACAGCATACTAAGTACTTAGACCTTACTTTATCTTAAAACATTTTAGGAAAGAAATAGCTATCACAGAATCAAATTGTTTGGGTGTACGATGGGGAGAAAAAAAAATAGCTGTATAACATCAGAGCTTTCTTACTTTGTAGAGCAGGTATGCAGACGCACGGTAAAACTCTTAGATATAACCACTGCCTGAAACTCTTTTAATGAAAAAGAATAATAGATGATACTTTATTGACTTTCTGGCTAATAATAGTATTTGTAGGAGAAACAAAGTCACATTATCAACATCTTACATGGCAAATTTTCCCTGGGCTACAAGAACACAAAAAAAATGTGCCATTCGATGTATGTGAGTTCAGTAACACAGAATAAAATATTCTATAGTTGCTAAAATCATAATATGTCTTATGGACTTAGCAATATTAAACAGTGTTTAGAGTGTATATTGTTGGGGAAAAACAGTCATATAAACAAATCTTATTAGATGACCTGAGCCATTCCTATGTTTATATGGGAATAGAAAATGATCTATATATATTTTGAGTTGTTAAATTATATGCAAATCACTGAGAACAATGCACCTGATACACAATAAATGCTATATGATAATTTCTGCTATTATTTTGCAGTAATGGGTCTGACTGTGAGATTACTGGTACTTTTTTTTACTTATGTATATTTTCTTTTTCTTCTTAATTAAACTGCATTCATTCTATTAAAAACATTTACAGTAAAATATGTATAATTAAAATGTATTTTGTTAAAATCATCATTTTCACATCCAATAATCACAACCTAGAAAAATTAACCCATATTATAAATCCTTCACATAACTGGTATGCCTAAGTATTTTTAAGGTAAAATGCACTAGGAGAAAACCTCAGCACTAAAAGCATATAGGAAAGGAAAGAAACAGAGTGTTGTGTGCTGGACTATGAAAAAAAATAATTTCACAAATCTCCTGACCCCACAAACAAACCAATGTGTAAATGAGCCACCGTCACTTGACACTGTCTCCCTAACCAAGAAAGAAACAGAAATTACTGCCACCCATCCAACAGTCATTTAATAACAGCATTTCACGTTTATGGGATCACTTACTAGGTACCCTCCAAATCTGCTGACAGCTTCGTGCTTCACCTCATTTAATCCTCCCATAGTCTTATAAGAGAGGTGTTCTTCACAATCTTTTAAGGTGTTGGGAGATGAACTACTGAGAGGTTAAGTAACTTATACAAGGTCACAGAGCAGGTAAGTGGAGCTAGAATTTGAACATAGGCAGACACTAAGCCCTGGTGTCTAGTCACTAGTTACTGAGTTGCATTTATCACCACTGCCACCAGAAGTCTAACTGCCATACCTCTGTTCTCATACTGCATATACAGGAAAAAATGTATACCTCAAATGTTGATTTTTGATTTAAAATATATTTCTTCATAAATGGTTAGTTTACATGATAGTATTAATACTATCGATCAGGTAAATGTCACATTAACTATTTTTATCAGTTATTCTGAACATGTAACCATCATTTTACATTGGTTTCAAATACAAAGCGCATTCCTTTACTCCATCATTTTATTTTTTAAGTTATCATACAGAAAAAAAAAATGGAGTTTCTTTCCCCTTTAGTGTCCAGTTCTACAACGTGTATAGATTCACATAACCACAACCACACTTAGGATACAGAACAAAAATACACTCTGACTTTAAAAATTGGCTTATAAAAGACCCAAAACCAACCCCTGTTTTATTTTCAAAGAGTTTGTGCTCTGTGTCTTCCAACCTATCTGGTTTTCCCTCCTTCCTAGGATAATGCATTAAATACCAAAATAGAAAGCTGGAGATATTTTTACAAAACATATTTTTATAGCTGTGGCATTTTATCCTTTACAGATATTTAGAAGCTGTGGTTTTATAGGCGCTTTATCCAAATAGCTGCAATTGCTTTCCATGACAGACTTTTGACAAGTGTGGAAATTATGAAGTGAGCACACCTTCCTCGCTCTACACGTGCCTGAACACCACTTACACAGAGACAGGGCTGGGAGGTCTCCAGGCTGAGATTAGATAGTATATATTAATGCAATATTCAAAGACCTTTGGAAATGTATTCAGTATTTATAAAACTATAACCTGAAGTTCCTTATATAATAACAAAAGTACACAACACTAACTCCAACAAACTGGAAAAGGCAGTTTCAAATCTTATTAACTCAATCAAGCTTTGTATGGCTTACAGATGCCACTACAGCTTTTCTCCATTAAAAATTATTTGGCACAGGGTCAAAGAATGGCCAAGGAGTCACTTCCAGATCCTAATATTCTCTAATACATTTTAAACCACAAATTTCGTCTTTGGTGCTAATATTCTGTACTTGTGGGGGAAAAAATCTCAACTCAGGTCTGGTACTATCTTGGGGCTAAAAGAAGTTATTTTAATGTTACTAAGTTGATAGAAAACAAATAAATAATATTCATAGTCCAAAACTTCTCCTTCACACCCTCCAGTTTGATCTGGTGCCTGAAATTCCCCTTAGTAGAAATTCATTACAACAACTTGAGACTTCTCTATTTCTAGAAAAACCACTACTACAGCATACACGCTACTATAAGACAAAAATAATAAACTATGTCACTCTCTAAAATCTCAGTTGAATGAGTTTACTTGAACTGTTCTATGATGGGACAAAAAGGGTTCCAAGTGCCATAAACAAGTACTGATTTGGATGAAGAGTGATTGTGGAGACAATATCCGCATCACGCAACCCTGAAAGGAAGACAGGACTGAGTGGGACCGAGCAGCAGCAAGAAAGTACCACAAGGGAAGTGGGTTTCTAAAGGGGAGTGTGAAGAAAGACAAAAGAATAGCAAAAGAGGCCCAGAGACAATTCATACACTTCATTAAAACTAGTCTTATCTACATAACCTTTGCTGGGGCACTGGTGGCATGCCCCTTCCTGCGTTCTAAGTACTCTTCCCACCACAACCTCATTTTTTTAAATGAAATAGGTCAGCTTCACAAAGGGCAAATGACTGAGCTGAAACAAATTTCCCTAGGTTTAGCCAGAGGAAGTTTCATTAGAAGTCTAAAACCATGAGCCAGCACAAACAGGATAGATGAAAGTGTGGGAGAGAAGAAATATGAGAAGGACAAAGAAGAAAGGGTGTACCACTGTTATTATTCTGTTACAGATGACACATATAAGGAAGTCCATTGGAATTTTGCTTATTAATACTCTAGACTACTATGAGGCCCAGCTCCAAATTACAAGAATAACCATGAAGCAAGACCTGAATAGGCTTGAGTGCTGAGTGTATGACTTTCTACAGATCTGGATTCAGAGGTCGCCATCCTATATGAATCCTGTTCACGTAAAGACAGGCAAAATCAGATTAAGATTGGCCTTTTACTGCTTGATCTCTTTGATTCCCCCACCTAAAGGAGCCACCACCACCTCTCTTTCCTCAAAAGTGGCCCCCCACTCCCATCCACTTCACAAAAGGCCAATACTCTCCCTTAGCCATTTGTTTAAAAAACACTGGAGAGGAGTATACCTACTTTGTGGCAGGCACAGTGGCAAGATTACAGGTACAGAGAGGAACAGGACACAGTCTCTGCCCTGGCAGATTTCAAAGTCTAATATGAGAGACAGACATAAAACAGTAATGAACAACAGAATGTGGTAAATCCTATAATAGAGATATGTACATAACTGGCGTTACTGGAATACAGGGGAGCAACTAAAGTTTTAAAGAAGCAGTTAACATTTGGTCTTTAAGAAGGACTGGGAGGAAGTTTGTCTGGTTGAGGAAAAGGGAAAGTTCAAGGGAAAGGGTTATGAAAGATAAGGAATATCAAGGAACTTGTTATGTTTAAGACATGGCAAGTGTCTGGCTGAAACATGGTACATGTCAAAGGGAATTTCAGAAGATGAAGCTAAAAAGATTGTGTTATTTAATAAAGGGTGTAGTATGAAATTCTGAAGGACTTATTAGCTCTTTGTAGATAATATAACTCTTTGTAGTTCCCCGTAGGTAAGGGGAGTCATGAAGGTTTTCAGGAAGGGAAATGATATATTTGTATTATAGAAACAGGTGACAAGACTACAGAAAGGAAATTATTATTTCTATGAATATAACTAGAAGGTAGATGACTTCCAATTCTTCCTAAAGAATAAGTGTATCCCCCACCTTAATTATATGAATATAATTGGGAAATTCTGTTTGCCTGACTGTGTCAAACGCAACATCTAAAATTTTCAACTGATATTTGATTTCTAATTTATTTCTCTATGCTAAATTTCATTCTCTTTTAAGGAAGAATGCATTCTTTTTTATATTCTATACAATATCTTTCTTAAAGTAAGTACTCAGCACATACTGAGATAATTCTCATATCTATTCTACAAATCAGTTTTATACTTTCTGATTCTATTTCCACCTATTCTGTTATTTCTATCGATTCTTTGTGTTCTCTAATTCTACATCTAGTCTCTTTCCAAAGACTATTGGAGAAATATAAGGTCAACCAACCCGGTAAATCTTTGCACAAGTGCATTTAAAATGTGTATCTCTTCTTTCCTTTTGGCTACAGCCCATGGGGATACGGCTTCCTATCTTAGGCAAATCAGTCTTGGGTGCCACGCTGATACTATTAGCTGTATTTTTACTTTCAGTAGCATTTCAGTGTGGAAGCTGGAGTCCCTATGAATCATTTTAGCAGATCATATAGGATACTCCTGGCATTCCACCAATGTTTTTTCTAACATTCAGAGTTGCAGTAAGTGAAAGGAACCTAATGTTTGTGATTACTCTTGGAATAACTGCTCTTGGCAGGCTGCTCACTAAATGTTTTGATAACTTCTTTGAGGTATAATAAACAAAAAGCATAACTATGGCAAAAGCCCTTTATAACCACAGCACTGTTGTAAAATGATCATTATTAGATTTTTGTACAGACAACTAAGTAGAATAATATCTGTTACCATTCTTAAGAGTTCCTTCTCAGTTTGGTTAGAACTGAGCACTAATCAGCTGTTGAAATCTAAACTGATTATTTCTGAAGTGTCAACAGATGCACAAGCTCCCTGGCTGAAACAGGAACATGTGTCTATTTTTTGTAAACAGGCTGAAGGAACACAACGAGGAGAGACAAGGAGAGATAAAATATTCAGTCAAGTAAAGTGCAGTGTGACACTGTTGTACATGGTTGTATAAAACATCCCCCACGAAATAACCTGGAAGGCTGGGAAAAAGGAAAATGCCCAAGGCAGGTAGAGAAAAAGAACGAAACAGATTCTTTACTTTTGCCTACTGCAATTAAAAAATGAAACGTGTCTTTACTCTTTGAGGTTTACTTTTTTAAAGAGCAAACTCCACCTTCCTCCCATCCCTGCAAACTCTAAAGACACAGTGCAGTCATACTCTTCTACCATCACTGAAATGTAAAGGATGTTTCAGCGTTTGACGGTAACACATGCTGTAATTTCCTAGCTCCTTGGAGCAACCCCTCTCTTCTTTCCTAATGCAGTCCTTTCCAGTTCCCTGCATATATACTACAATCACACCTCAGAGATATTGCAGGCTTGGTTCCAGACAACTGAAATAAAGCGAGTCTCACAATAAAGTCAGTCGTGATCTTTTTGCTGGTGAATGGCTTTACCTTCAATTTATTAAAAACACCACATCTATGAAGCATACTGAAGCCGAGCACGATGAAACGAGAATGCTTGTATTTGTGTCCTAAACGTGCCTGATCATCAAAATCACAGGTCCCATCCTTTAATATTGTGATTCAGTACACCTGGGATGAGGTGTTGGGACTAGTTTTACAAGCATCTCAGATGATTCTTATGATCAAGCAAGTTGGGGAAACAAGGTTTTATGACCTAACTATTTTTTAAATAATTTGGTTGTAAAAATTATCCTTTCCTGAGAATTTCATAATGTCCCTTACCAGAATGGGAGACCCAATGGTACTAGGTGAACTTGCTGAAGCACCTTTATAAAATCTGCAGTGACATAACTGAATGGGCTAACACATTTCCTAAACATACATCCAATCATTTATCAGTCAATGAATCCCCTAATGATATAATTCTCCAAAATAAAGCAAAGACGTGTCTAATAAAACCTAGCCTCGATAGATGAAGAGAAATTCCTATTCTCCACACTGCTAGGTTTTGCCACAGGTGACATGGAACACTGGTGTACCTCTGCCACTAATGTCAGCTCCTGCGCAAATGTTCACACGACAAAGCCAGGTAATTTCCCTGGGGGCTCCATATTATCTTATTTTCACCTAGAAATCTTTCTTAAGAAATTTCACCTGGAAAGTTCTGGTATGCTTCCACTCCCTAAGCTAAAAGAACCCCACAAAGATGATCCATTTCTTTCATATAATTTTTCAACACCTCTCCATACCCCTCTTCACTTTTAAATCCCACTTTTAAGCCTCAAAGCTTCAAGTTTTAGAGTAACATAGTAACTGCTCAAAAGACTATGCACAAAGTCAAAATTTTGCATTACATTTGAAATGGCAACATAATCAATGGATTTGTCTTCAAAACATGTAGTTTCCAGGCAAAACTGTTTAATCTATAATTTAATATGAATTGTTGAATAAAAGATTTCAAGTTATTTGAGGATAAAATAACCAAAAGTAACAATAAGATGTAAATTACTAAAAAGTCAGTTTTTTTGTTACATTTTCTTTTCTTTTTTTTTTTTTTTTAACCATACTTAGTTTATTCGTAGCTATTTGGGCAAAAATGAAAAGAGGCAGAATTATTCTGGAGAAGAAATTAAGGATAATATTTTAAAGACAAGGACCATTATGAAACTCTAAAACCTAATGAAAACCTACTCTACAAGCACTAATATAGAACAAAGCATCTACAACTCCCCTTTATCTTCAGTTTGTGTCTTAGTAAAAAGCAGTGACACTCCTGAGAGGCAAATGAGGACTCAATATAAAGAACTTTCTAAGAATTAGAGCTGATCAACAATGCACCAGTGAGCTTCCTTCTTCTAGCACTGAAATGGTCGAGCACAATCCCAGAGACCACCTGTCATGCATGCTGTCAAGGATATTCTTGCTTTGTTTAGGAAGTTATTCTAAATGACCTCTGGAGACACTTCTAAGTCAGTGTTTGATTCATCAAGGTTATTTTCAGTGCTGAGATGAATGACATGAGTGTACACACACACACACCTGTGGCCCCAAGAGAACTTAGAAGCCTGATATTTTTTAATGCGATTTTGTAGGCAAATAAAAAGCATAGGTTGAATCATCTATGTCCTCAAACCACCATTCTGTGGAATGGAGAAATGGGAAGAGGTCCAATTTTGCTTCACCTCTGAGGCAAAAGACAAGCCCAGTCCTTGGTGAACTCTAGCATACTCTTTAACAGGCTTCCAAAATCAGACTTTTTGTGACAGACTGGGAGCTACACAACTACAGGACACATTTGGATGTATAACTGCTCATCAAAAGCATATCTGTCGTGCAAAGAACGTTTTCTGCTCTCAAGCATATTTCAATATCCTGTGTGAGTAAAACAGACGGCAAGTCCAAACCTAGTAGTTTCCTGGAAAAGTGTACAAAAAATTTTGATAAAGAGTACTAGACTTTAGCTTCTTTTGGTGAGTTTCCAGGAAATTCAACTTGCTTATCAACTGACAGTCTCAGAGAGCTCCACTACTCTTGAAATAGGAAAGGAGGAGAAATGGGGAGTGACACAGGCAGCTTCTTACAGCCCCTTGCACCTTATGTGAGGTATCCCCTTATACCTCACCTAGCACCTTAAATGTAATTACTCAAAGACTTATGTAGAGCCTTATTCTTCTTTCTGTATTTATTAAGTGCTACTTCCATTCTTTAGGTACGCACTTTTTTCTCCTTAAAAGAATTGCTGCTACATAGATAGCCAGGTTTCATGATGTGACATTTAAGATTTCATTAACCTTTGAACTTTATTGAAGTGCTATGCTCAATAACTTGGAAGGATTCATTAAGCAATTTATCAAAATGAATCAGTAAAATAAAAGCAGACAAAGAATAAAAGCTACATCTTCTCTTGTATTTAACATACAGAATTTTTTAGTTAACATCGAAAGAACAGTATCCTCCCATTAAATTTTCCTCAAGACGTAGACCCCCAAATAAAACTTATTTCTTCCTTTTCCTACTTCTTAGAGTTTTTAAGTATAATTTATTTTGAATACAGAAACAGAATCGTTCTTCAGGGTCAGAAATTAAGCACAAACATTCCCACCAATATACATATGAAACAAAGTTTAAGTAACCCAAATTAAGAAATATCAAATATTCCTAGATACCAGTTTTCTCTATCACATTAACCAAAACTGATAAAATTCAGTGTCATCAAAGTTAACAAAACAGGAACTCACAAACTACTTGTAAATTGGTAACCTTTGTAAAAGGCAATGTGACCATACTTTATCCACCAAAATGGTCGCTGCACAGACTTCTTGACATAGTAAATCTACGACCAAGTTATCCTAAGGATGCACGCTAAGGGAAATGGAAAGACAAGATATTCACAGTAGCACTGTTTATGTAATAGCGAAAAAGAAACAAAACAAAATGCTCATCAGTGAAGAACCCGCTCAGTAAACCGTGGTGTATCCTCAGTGTATAATGCAATTATATACACCCAAGAACAAAGTGTTAATACAAAAAAATCTCTAATTGAAAAATCAAGCCATAGGTCAGTACGTGCCGTGTAAGCCTATTTTCATTAAAAGGAAAGAAAAAACATGTACATCGATGTGGTAGTCTACATACTAGCTGAACTAGCACTATACTGAACCCACTAGTAAAAACTTAAAAAGTGTGCAAGAATAAATAAGAAATTGGTTAACGGGAGAACCTGAAGACTGGGATTATCTGGGCAGTGGGGGTTTTACTCTTCATCTAATATCTTTCTCCACTCATAAATTAATACTCTGTTCCTATATCATTTTGTACTTTGAATCTTAGACTACTCTCCAGCCCCAAACCATAGCAGAGTTTTGTAACACTGGCCACATCCCCTGCGGGATGAAGCTCTCTGCCCACACCCCATCGTCCCCAGCACTATCATCATACCTCACACCAAAGCTCCAGTTTGGAACTTACGTAAGGGATGGTTTCAAAGCCGACATTTCCCCCTCCTCCCACTTTTCTTCTTTCTTCACATCCTTATGTTATTTGTGCTGATTTCTGTCTCTATTTCTCTAAAATATAAGCTCTTCTGATAGGAGAGTCAACATGGCTATAAACTTTGCTTCCCCCATCAGCACCTAGCACAGTGCTCCGTAGGCACCAGGAATAAATAAATGTCAGAACTGTTTTTATAAGAAGAATATAGGTCAAGGTTAACGTTTTATTTTAAAAGAAAGAACCTACTACTCTCCTGATGATGTAAATTTGGTAATAAATCACCTCCGTATCAGAGAAAGACTGAAGTACTTGAAACACATAAGCAATTTGCCATTAAACAACCAACTAAAAGATGGAGAAAAGGAGACAAACAGTAAAAGAAATCTAAATAATTTCTTTTTAATGTTAACAAAATATGCAGCGTTTCATTAGGTATGCCATGTGGGGCAAGAGAATGAAGGCAAAGAAAAAAGAATCTGATTGAAGAAAATAATGTTATAAATCTCTTCATTTCCAATAGTGTCAACTACAATTTTTTTTATAAAAGGCATTGGTTGCAGCTCTGGGTACACATTTATAACAGTGAATAGGAACTACACATCAGAATAGAATGATTATTGATTTCTTAATGGATTACTGCTGCACAAATTTACACTCACGAAAAAACCATCAATCTTTGGGTAATAATTATAAACCTATCGCAGTACATACAGCATTCTGACTGAATTGAAACTTACTGCTATCTGCCGGGAAATGACCAATTTTCTATTTCTCCAGCTCCAACCACAATACAGAATGGTGAGCGGCTACTGACATCAAATGCTATTATAGGACATGGTTTGTAACAGCCACAGCATGCACCATCTGTAAATTGCTATTAGAGAGGTAAACAATCAGGTCCTGGTGGAATGTTTTCTTATTATTCATTAGCTATAAAAACTGTAAATAAAATGGTTATAAGGTAATTGCACTTGTCAAAGACCTGTCATTACTAGCAGGTTGTAGAGAAGGAGTCAAGGGCAAACAGTGCATAAGCTGAAGTCCTGCCCTTCTGACTTTACAGACTAATTTTAAACCTCTCCCCAAATCTGCATCAGAAGCACCAGACCACTAAGCTACAGAGGTTAGGTCTTCTTTTAAACCTGGTGTATGCTCTCAATGAATTGCTTTTATACTAAATACCAGTGGAACACCATTACAATTAAGACATTATTTCTCCAAAAGAAAATACTATTATATCAGTTCTACCTAGCAGTCTTTAATCATTGGATAATGACGAGATCCAGTATTAACCAACTTAGTTTTCAATTCTCATATTTCCCATCTGTAGATTTTAGATAACGTCATTTCTTTCCACATAGTTAACCCCATTCTGAACACTTTATTGATCTATATTATGCCCATATAGTCACAGAATAAAGACAGTTAATCCAACCCAAATAAAAGTAATTTGGAATCAACAGTATAGTGGGTTTTTCTTTTTCCTCTTTAGATCCTAATCTATTATCAGAATTTTTGGTTAGACATATCAATTTTCTCTTCTAAAAAGTTATAACATGCAATTTTTCCACCTAATTAACTAACTTAAAAAATATGTATTTCCAAAACATCCTAAGAACTGAAGAAATAAGATCTGATTGTTTTTATAAAGCATTCCCTTTCCTAAGTTCTGAGACCATTAAATTACCATGATAATCAGCCATAATAATTAAAAAACTATTAAGTGTAATATAAAATTAAATAGAAAAGCTAAATAAAGTTACCATTATAAAGGAGTTTTGTAAAACACCACAATGGATTTCTGAAACAGTGAATTTTGCAGATGGCAAACTTGTTTTTGTTTAACCGAAAAGAATATTCTAAATGTTATAACAATAGAGTCAGAAAAATAAACATATTCTCTAGAAGGCAAGAGATAACTTTAGACTGAGTTGATATTACTTATATTTCAAGTACTTAGGAACTATATCTAATAAGAATAC
Source organism: Cynopterus sphinx (assembly GCA_030015415.1). Classification (NCBI taxonomy): domain Eukaryota; kingdom Metazoa; phylum Chordata; class Mammalia; order Chiroptera; family Pteropodidae; genus Cynopterus; species Cynopterus sphinx. The sequence continues at coordinate 190,114,121 of CM057379.1, forward strand.
AAACCATATGCAAATATGTACCAGAAAATGAGCTAAGTGCTTTACATTAGTTATTACATTTATTTCTTAAAACCTTATGATATATAGTATTGTTCATAGCTGAGGGAAATGAATGTAAAAAATCCAAGGAACATTCCCCAGGTCACATAGTTGAAAAACAATCAAATATCAGCAATTCTCTAAGGTTTAACATTAATGTAAAGGAGGAGAGCCAGGACTTGACCCCAGGTCTATGAAACTTGAAAGTCAGTACTCTTTACCATTTACACTGAGCCTCACACCAAAACATGGGAACAGCTGCACCCACAGGTAAGTTCCAGAACAGACAGGTACCCAATGTTTTTTGTAAGTGGAGCAAATAAATAAATAAATAAAAAGAAGAAATATGCACATTATGTGAGAAACACCAAGCCAAGAGCCAGAAAACAAAGTTTTAAATCATTGCTCTAATACTCTCTCCCCATGTGACCTTTGGCCTCGATACACAAATTTCTAAAATACATGCTTTAAAATGGAAATTACAGTGTAAGCCATTGTGTTTACTACACCGGTGTGTACACACACAGAATTCTACTGATGGAAGAAGGTAAAGGACGGAAATTTAGTTGATCCTTGAGCCCAAATTTATTATTGACCATGTTTCTGACCCCATTCTGGGCACTGGGGCTGGATCAGTGACCAAGGCAAATGTTCCTCAAGTGTGTATTGGGAGAAGAGACAAATAAATAAATTAGATAATTTCAGATACCATTAAATATAACAAAAAAAATAAGATAGGGTGATTTAACAGAATGCCTGACAGGGGTTTATTTATGGAGAGGGCTTAGGAAAAGCCTCTTCAAGAGGCAACAATTGAGTTATAAGAAAAGGAGGTTTCAATGCAAATTTATGAAGGAACAGTGTTTCAAAAAGAAGGAACAGAAAGTACAAACACCCTCCAATGGAAAAGAACTTGCCATGTCCAAGAAGAAGAAAGATGGAAGGTGTTTGGGGGAGTTCAGTGGACAAAAAGGTCAGAGATGGAGCCATACATTTCAAAGTCTCACAAACTTTAAGAAAAATTTTTTAATTTATTCTAGTTTTAATTAAAAAAAAAAAACATTTGTGTTTAAAGTAATGGATTGTTACAATCTGATTTACATTTTAGGCCGTCCGACTCTGCCTAAAATTCATTATGGGGAATGGAAGAGCAAGAATGGAGGCAGGAAGACCAGGTGTCAGTTTTTACATTGTTTTAGCCTTGAGGGACTATAGAATGATGACAGCTCAGCCTAAAGTTGTAGGAGTGAACACAGTGACAATTACGTAAATTCAATATCTATCTCAGAAATGGAGCCCGTAGTTTCTGACGGACTAGATGTAGAGTTTGAGGAAAGAAATAGCGCCAAATACAGATTTGAAAGTTAAAATATCAGCAATATCTAAAGAAATACACTGAGAAAACGATGAGAGGACCAACAGATCGAGGCATAAGGGTTGCCAATATATAAAGGTGATTTCCTTTATCTCAACAGCCAGCAACCTAGAAAATTAAAACACATAGTAAAAAGAGACACTTGGAAATAGATTCTAATAACCAAACCCAGTGTCTGTCATAGGCAACAAAAAAGTAAAATGCAAAGCATGAGAGCACTTTAAAGCAATAAAATGCTTTATTATAAAATGATAAATACAATTAATAGGCATCAAACATTAGAGTTGTATCTATCCAGATACATGGTCCTGAATATATATTAACATCCAAAACACCCATGAACTTTATCTATGCTTGAAAGCAAGTAGTTAGGGAAGTGTGGAAGCCCCTACCATCTTGAACAGCCACAAGTGGGTAACAATGCACTTTAATTGATTAAAAACACCTTCTCAGCAGCTATAAGTGTTTTACAGTAATTCAAATGTAACCACTCACACAATAAAGAAAAAAATAGCAAACATAAAATTACAGATTAATTACCACAAAGGGTTCTTTTCAGCATAAAAATGCAGATGACCTGTCATCATTAAATTGCTACTATACAGATACAAGCACTTTCAGTTCAGTTAGGATTTAAGTACATTGCTTTCCTATATACACGAGTTAAAAATTAAGGGCTTAATTTCCAAAACCTTATGCCAAGAAAACTATATTTCACAAGCCTCCAAATAACATACAATTTTGTCGTAACATTAAAAAAAAAAAAAAAGGAAAACCAAGGTAGAGAAGAAGAAAGCAATAAAAAGATCACTTCTTAAGATGATCTGTTACAATATAAACAATGAGAAGACTTGCTATTCTCCAAGCTATTAAATATACTGCCTCATTTCTTGCAGCTATAAGAATGACTACAAAGAAATGTTTGTAAAACTGGATAATGATTGCTCATCTAAAATTACTTGGACATATTTAAACAGTATTTCAAGAGATGACTCAGATAAAAACTGGGGGAAAAAACTTGTAAAGACTGTATATCTGATCCTAGGTACTATTATAACAGTTATTGTGGACAAATGTAATAATTATCACAATGCTCTAAGAAAACTGAGGTCTGGTCTCACAATTTAGCATAAGCAGAACTGTGTACAGTTTCAAGGAAGAGCCATTTGATTCATAGGTTTTTAAATAAGCTTTGAAATTTAGCTACTGGATAAGAGTTAACTAAACATACATCAGTATGACATTCCATTTTCATGTATACCTACTAAATGACCAGTTTATAATCTGGGAAATCTTGGCTCATGGAGATGAGAAATCTTCATTAGATAAATTATAATAATAACTAATAATAACTTTAAAACGATGAACTTTCTCAAAAATACCACTTATCTCATACTTCTTAACAACACATAACCAAAATAAATCAAAGTGAATTTCAAGATGCACTTCAATCTTTTAAAGTCTTTTGTAAAATCTCTCTATATATTCTAGAATGACACTGGCCTGAAAGATGTATTTTTATGAAGCCATGTGAAGTTCTAAATACTTGAAGCTTTTAGCCCAATGTAGCATTCTGCTTGAATGAGTGTTGAGAAAATAGTTAAAGAGTCTAAGCTAGAAATAACTTTAGAGCATTTATTTTATAACTGCTTTGTGGGTAAAAAGACTAGCTGGGAGATTTGATATCTGGTATCCTCTGTACACAGTGCTGAAGTGATGAAATTGGTGAGATTAATCTGAGTAATAACACTGGAATACTGAGATATGTCTCTAATGTGTCCAGTCAGGTAACCAACACACCTTAACTCATAATACACTTAAAAATTAATAAGCGACCTTTTTTACTGGGAGTCTACGATATTCAAGGCACTATGCTAGCCAGCTTTTGTAGAAAAGAGAAATCCATATTTTTAAAATTATTTCTTCAAATGTGTTAGGCACTGCAATAGAAGCTTTACTAAAGTTATTTTATTAATCTTCATAACCCCAAGAAACAACCAATAACCTCCCCTATTTTCACAAATGAGGAAATGAAGACTAATAGGCAGCACTGACAAGATATCAATCCAAGTCTGTTCAGCTTTAAAGTCAGGCTCTGTCTGCTACCCTCCGGCTATAGAAACTACAGTCATCTCCCTGCCCTAAAGGAGATCCCAGTCACAGAGTGGAGATAAGATACACAGGACTCAAGGAGTAATGGTAAAGTAAGATAGGAAGTGATAAAGGCTTCCTAGTTTTTAAAGCTGCTCCTAGAAAAAAAGGATCCTTTGGTTTTAAGGACCTATTGCACTGTCTCTACACCCTCTCCCCCAAAGTAACCTTGACCCAAGAAAAGTTAAACTTCAAATGCTTAAAGCAAAATGTGTAGTGTAAAATGATCTCATCGAGATTTATGAAGATTTCTGCACGTTCGAACCAAATGACCTATGTGTAGTCTGTGTATACGTAGTCTGCTATGAAATCTTTTAAAACAAATATCCACTTTGCTCCTTGATTGTTCGTTCACAGGATAAGAGGAAAACAATGGACCTTACTGGGGTCTGATACATAGTTCTCAGAATTCCAGATATGCAACACAGAGATGCATTATTGATGTAGGACACACAGCACCACGAATATGGAAATTCATGAAATTTCAGAACCATACTGGGAAGTCACTCACTAACATATTTAGTAAACAAATAAACAAATATCACTGTGGAAATAGCACTCCAGACTAGGTCAGGTGGGAGCACCTAGCAGTCAAGTCCCGCCACCAAACACATCTTCTGAATCGCAGTCCTCAAATGAAATGCGTTTCTATTGCATAATTACCATTTCAATTATATCCTTCATAAACAGAGCAGGTTTATTTGTGATTCGCTTTAATTAGGTAATTTTAGTTCCATTTCTTTAGTAATTGATTTGAATAAAACAGAATTAATAATTGCCTGATATCTGCACACACATTTCTTTTCAAACAAGGGCTATCTGACAGCACTCAGACAGATGAAGAGCAAAAATACCCAGTCAGTGATGCAGAGATCTTGTGTTTTATCGGCAATCCTTTGGATTTTTTTTTTCCTTGTTGATTAAAAGCAGACTAAAACCATATCCCTTCCAAGAAGACTATTTGATAAAACATGTTGGTGCGAACTGTTTCCTAGTTATTTGATGCAAGTTCTTTCTCATACTCATTATCTAACAAAAAAATAACAGCTACCATTCTGGTTTACTTACCACATGTCAGTCACCATTCTGGAGACTTTGCACATATTATTTCAAATGCTCACCACTCCTCTGATAAGGCAGATATTAATGTCCCTGTTTTACAAACCAAGACTCCATAAGAAGAAATATTTGCCTAAGTGTCATGCAATTGATATATATCAGAACTCACTTTTTCATACTACAGAGGGAGGGCAAGAGGAAAATTCATTTAATTCTATAATCTTTAAAAAATATGTTTATTATTTTCTAGTAACAAATAAAATGTTTAAGTAATGCCAGGAAAAGTAGATTCCTTTAAGACTGCTTAAATAAATAATTAGTTTAAGCTTTAATGAGCACATCGTATGTTAAACGTGAAAGCATTTCACATAATGTATTTTACAAATAAAATGTTACTTTTAATAGGCTTTAAATGTTTGTTTTCTTAAACAAGTTAAACATATATCTTGACCTTGTTTTTATTATGTATGGGCTTAGTAAACCTTTTCTTTAACAATAACACATGTGTAAACTTGGTCTCATGTCTGATAAATTTTTACTGCAGTATTATCACAAGGTTAATTTTGGAAGAGTGTTTTAGTGGGTATAAGGCACCTAAGAAACCTAAATCTCTGACAGAGTAGGATCTCAAGAAAGTTTTCTGAAATACTCAGGGCTGACGTCTTAGATACTTCAGAAGGAAAATGGAAACACAAGAGCAGAGAATGAAATCTGGATGCAAAACCCCATCTGATCTGTTCAATATCAAGGTCCTTCTTCACTGCCACCTACTAAGAGGGATAAAGGAGGAGGAAAAGAAGGAAGAGGAGAAGGAGAGGGAGCAGGAGGAAGAGAAGGAGTCAGAGGAACTTCTTCTGACAAGCTTATGGTCACCCTAATTCCGCAACACCCTTTTCCACTGAAGTGAAGTAAAAAGGTAGTTGAGGAACAAAACCAAAGTTTACTGCATGGGTGATAATACAGGAAGACAACCAGTTAGGATATCTCTCACACACCGTATAGATTACACAGTCTCTTTCACAAAAGATAAAAGCAATAGATTAGTCCAAGATGACCATCAGTAACGCCACTGCTTTCTGACAGCAAACAACCTATTCTAGGTACAACTGACTTTTACACTGCTTTAATCTTCTGGCCTTTCTAGTCTGAACCCCTTAGGGCTCCAGTTCTTCTCACCAGTCTACCCCTCATCTTTTACTTCCCAACTTTCACAGGTCCGAGGAAGTCTACTTTTTATTATTGAATTTCAATATTTATCATTTACCTTCTACCTAAAACCATTCTAATCTTACTGCTACATTCCCCATTCTTCAGTCAGGTAGCTTCTTTAATTAACTTATAAATTCAGATTCTTCTTTATGTTTTCTGAAAGAAGACAAAAAGGAAGGAGAGATCCTATACTTCATTTACTCCATTCCTCCCTCCACATCTACTAATTCTGGTGGATTTTGTGGCTTGTCTCTCACTTCTGAATTCACCCTTTTTATTCTTTCTTTTCTTCTGAGATAGGTCTCTTCTATGTTCCCTATACTTCGCACTTCTACTCCTTCCTTTCATATAAATTATTTTCACAGGTCCTACTCCCACTAGCAACATACCAGTTATCTTGCTAAAACAGTGTATCTTTAAAAGTTTTAATGTAAAACATTATCAGTACTCTGGCATTTTACATTTATGAAAATGAAAAGGAGACTAAGGCTCTTTTAAAAAAAGTAAACTTATACAAGGTATATAAGAGTATCTAAGGAGGGGGAAAGTGTTCCTTTTTTGTTTTTGTTTCCAAAAAACTGAATCCAAAAACTGTCATTAGGTCATTAATCTGTCATAGTTTAGACAGATGGCAATGTGTAATTCATATTTTCAGAGTTTAAAAACAGCAGACTCACAGAAAATATCTCATATTTCTTTTTCTAGTCCTATTATATCCAAACCAAATCTATCACTGCTTTCAAATATTTTGTGAACATTCAACAACAGAATCTATTTTATATTTCAAATTACTATATTAGAATCAGTGTTTTTCAAATTATAATTTAAAGGAGTACCTAAAAATAATTATGTACTACCTATTTTTAACACCTAATAATTCGTAAACAGTCAAATTTCCAAGTGATATATGGATAATCTAAGTAACCATTTCCAATATAAATAAATGGACTTGTTTCCATTAGTAATTAAACATATATCCTCTGCCCTAAAAGGTACAGAAATTCTACTTTTCAGTCAAAAAGGTAACAATGGATTGAAAATAAGGCGATCTGTGTCAGATGATCTAAGTAATAAAGATATTGGCATGTCTTATTCAAAGACTTGTAAGATATGTCTGATAAAATGTATATCCATATGTAAATATTACTTGTTAAAATGTTTGTTTTAAACAACAAAATACGGATCTTCACAAAAATTACCGTAACAGAAAATGTCTTATATAGCGTAGAAAAAACTATGCTTCTTTAGAACCAAACCAGAAATTCTTAAAGTTAATTCAATGGAAACAGAGCAATGTAGTGTCCTAGCACTTCAATATATGACTAAGCCCTGCATACTGATGTCTTAGTAAGAAGTAGGTAGAGTTGACATCGTCAGGTGTAAGGAGAGCTACAGCATCCATGATAATAAGAGGGTGATGACAAAAATGTCAAAGGTGTAGACACCCAGAATGTTAATTTATTAGAACGTGACTTTACACTGATTAATTATGTGCTCCTCAAAATGTCTGCAGTGCATAAGAAAAGTTAATTGAAGCATTCCATTTTGCACATGCTACTAAAAGCAGTTTTAAATAAGTGATAGAGAACTAATTTTAAAATTATAAGCATGTGAAAGTCAATCTGTAAACTCTAAATGGGCTATATAAAGATATTAGTAATAAAGATGATGATGACGACCATAAAATATTCACAGAAACATTTACATTAACTTCGAGTCGACTGAGCAAAATTGTACAGAATCAGAACACTTAAGAGCTATTTAGAATCTTAAAGATCATCTTCAGGGGGGCTGATCTAAAGATTACAAAATTCTTTTTAGAGTGAGACATGGTTAAAATAAATGCATATCTAAACAGAAAAAAAATAACAAGAAGGATTTCAGAGTTATTTCAATATCTAAGAAATTAAGTTTCTGAACTTCCTCAAATAGATCAGAAGCACAGTATTTAAATACACATACGGAATGTGCTAATCTTAAGTAGTTCTTTAATTCAACAGAGACTGGGCTCCCACAATGCCCCAGTATGACACTCTATACTGCAGATGAAAAGATGAGGCATGGTCATTTTCCCCAAAGATTCACATCTAGAAAATCTCCAATTAACTTCTTTGTAATCAATGTGCATTCCCAAAATAAAGCTGTATGCTTTAAAAAATATTCTTAAATTAACACTCAGTAATTAAGATAGCCTTCCCTATTACCTAAAATAGTATAATTTTCTATAAAATCTCTTTGCCACAGTCAGATAGCTTCAATGATTTCATGAAACTGCTGTGATGTTTGCTCCTCCTGACCTATAAACTGAAGCTCTTCTAAATCCCCAGCTAACTTAAGGTGTCTTTCTCAGGTGGCAGTGCTATTTTCCATCTTCATTTATAATAGATATTAACACCTCTTAAACCACACCTCCCGTCAACATTTCTGTGAATGGAAGTCTAAATTTATGATAATAGTGGGGTTATCCTTTATGGGCATTAAAAGATTGCTTTCACAGAGTTAAACTATAAAATCAACATTTAGCAAATCTAAAGCAGAAATGTAAAATTACACTGAAGAAAATGAATGCATCCTAGGATGGCAAGAATTGGTTGTAACCTGATTATACAGAGTAGTATAAGTTAAAGACTAAACCTGGGTAATTTAGCCAAGGAAGTCAAGGAAAAAAAAAATGACTCTCAGAAGTATGTAGGCTGAATCTATACCTAGGGAATCTAACTAAATCCATGTCCATTTAGGAGAGAAGAAACTGGAGAAAAGACTTCAACCATAAGGATCCAAATTGCAATGTATCTCTATTGTGATGCCGATCATTTAGACTCTCTTTAACTGATGCCATTAAATATTTGAATTATAGAACTAATTCCCTTTATTCTGATTCCTTGCTAACAAAATGACCTTCACTGATTACCTGTACAGGTCAATTCTCAAGAACAAACGTATCTGGTCAGATCAATTGGAATGACCCAGAGCCCATGTTCGTTGGTTGAGGTTTTTTTATATGGTTTTTTGTTGTTGTTGTTTTTAACCAAAATACAGACATAAACTGACATTCTGATTCTAAATATCAATTTTGTAAACATGCTTAATGTGAATCAATGAGATATGAATTCACTCTCAACATGCTGTTAATCAAGTTTTGGAACTTGCGAGGCTGAGACCCAAATCCGGCATTATAAAAAATTTCTTGGGGAAATGTTATCCTGTGGGAACCTATCTTAAAAGCTGGTTATATTTTTTGTCTGTTTTATTGTTTTATTTCAAATTTATACACTTTTGAAAAACTCCTGACAGCAAAAGGTAAGAAGCAATTCATCTATAACGGATATAAATCATGGTGAGTCCATCACACTTATTTGCTTCTACACTCAATAAGATTATAATATCTCAAATAAAATATAAATTCATTTGAATCCTGAAAGATAATGTCCTTCTCTACAAAAGAAAAAAAAAAACACGAACATATTTCTTGCGCCCCAGCATCAGCAGTGCATCACACAAAGTAAGTGCTTAATAAATGTTGGCTGGATCAATGCTTGAAAGATGAAAAATATCTCTCTAGAGAGTTCTGAATCTCCACATACAGGAAATCTCAGATGAAGTATTTCCATCAGTAACATTCATTTGGAATTCCACGGTGTCTTGGGTAATCAGAGCTTACATTCTTAAGATGAAGTTCCATAATAGATATTTTGAGGCAATAAATATGTTAATTAAGATGTTTTCTACACTACACTTTTCCCTCTAGGTAATTTTACCCCAGGGGGCACAATACCATACACTTTTAAAACTATTAAGTATATATCAAATCATTTTCAAATAATATATATCTTACGCATTATGTATATGTATATTTACCTCAAAGCTTTCAAAAAAGCTCTGGATAAAATTAATAAATTCCTTAACTATTAATGTGCTAGAACTGGCCAGTATTGAGTTAACAAATCTTTCCTTATATATTTTAAATTATATATTTATATATAAAGAAACAGGTTATAAATATAAATCATTACAGTGGAGGCATTGGAGTATTTGGCATATATTATTAGTCTTATGATTTTTTTTAAATGTATACCCATAAAGGTTATGATATTAAATATACAACAAAATTTTAAAGACAAGGGCTGGCATATTTTGTTTAAAAATCAGTGAGTCAATCACATCAACTAATCTAACTTCTGAGACTAGCATATAAAGACTCCATTAAGCAAAGAGAGTTTATTAAAACCTGTGCTCATACATTTCAATAGAGAATTCTGATTTAATGGGGCAACTGGGGAAGTAAGGTCACTGATCAAATGCTGAGAATTACCTAGGAAAGAATTTTTAAGAAATATTAAACTACTGTTAAAGTAATACAGGAGAGAAAAAAACCAAACCACAAGCTACCTTGTCAATTTATCTAATTAGAAAAATTCACACTTGAGTCTAATCTATCTACCTGCTGGATTGCTATCCTCTCCCAAATTCTACAGGTGCTTCAGACTCTCCGTATTCTGAATTAAACTAATTGGAAACATTTACCTGGAAACCTGCTCCAGTATTTCCCTTACACAGGATATTCCATCATCTTGCCTTGATTAATTCCAGAGTTAATTCTCATCTCAGGCCTCAAATTCCTATCTTAGACTCCAACTTTACACTCTAGAAATACCAATCTGCTTGTATTTCCCAAAACAGATATTATTTCTCAGCTTCCTTTGTGGGTGTGTTTACTCAAAAAGCCTTCTACTTCTCTCCTAAATCCTACTCATTTAATAAGTCTCACCTCAAACAGCCTCTCCCTCGAGATAGTCTTCAGAACTAGCACTCCCCTCACTCACTCCCCACAATAATCAGAATGCTGAGCTTACCACAGCATAATGCCCTCTTTAGACGCTTGTCTTTCAAACTAGAGTGTAAGCTCCTGGAGGACAAACAAGGTATTTTAATTTACCTTTGCATTCACCTTACAGTGCCAGACACATAAAAACTAGCCTATAAATACTTGTTGAATTAACCAGAACAATACAACATGTCAAATGCCTGTAAGTGATAGGCATTATACTAATAAGCTTACTTCAAGTTTCAAACACTTAAACTATCACTCTCAACATGCACAATTAGCAACCATCAGTCCTACAACATGATTAGTATCATCAAATGAGAATGAATAGTATCAATAAAGTGAAGCATCAATAAAATGAAGTTTTAGATGCAGACTTTCTAAAAAAGAACTGACTCTAGATATGAACAGGTTATTCTGTTAAAAGGACTTTATCTTTTTCCACTCTTAACAACCTGTGTCTTTGGAGCACTGAGGTTAGTAAGTAATGATTTTGCTTTACATATAACCAAAAACATAAAACTCAGAAACCCAATAAAAAAAAAAAATTTCTAATATAAAGACAGACTAATTTTTTCTTAACTGAAATTTGCATAGATGTTTTAAATAAGAAAAGGTCTTTTTCTTCAATTCTTACCATAAATTATAAGAAATGCCTAGAAATGCCTGCCTCTATCCCATGGATACATGCGGTAAAAACGAAAGAGTAAAAGACCTGAATTTCAAACCAATCTGGATTTGAAAACAAACTCTTTTTCTTATGAGTCATAGGTCGATGAAAAACTAACTTGACTACTGTGATAGCAGCAGTGATTACTATTATTTATTGAATGTACCAGAAACTCTTCTAAGCATTTTGTATATATCGCTTCAATTTAAATCTCACAGCAGTCCACTGAGGTAGGTATTGCTTATCCCAACTCCACAGATAAGGAAACGGAAGCTCAGAGATGTGAAGTGACATGCCTAAGGTCACATGGCAAGTCAGTGACAAAGTAGGACTTCTAACACAGGCCTATGTAACTCCAAAGCCTGTGCTTTTAACCATTTACAACCTATAGTTCTGAGCCTCAGTTTCCTGTGTTACAAAATGGAGTAACTACTTACCTCACAGAGCTGTTATGGAAACTAAGTGAAATAATAGGATGCACATAGCATAGTGCCGGGCATCCCATCTACACTCAACAAATTATGCCCTCCCCTTCTTTCATTCAAGTGTGATTAAACATTTATGATATGGGAAATAGTTCCTAAACACTCCTTACCTATTTCAAAGCAGAGATATTCTGAGTATTAATTAATTCACAAAAGAAAAATACTACTAGATCAATAAATATATTTTATATAAACAGATAGAAAGGAAAAAGACAAAGAAAAACATGTCCTCCTCATTTTAGGACTGTGACCCTGCAATTGATCATTCAGAACATTGTAAAATCAGAATATATCACTACTCAAAGTTAGGAGAGAAGAGCATGAGACCCAGAGATCTCAATTCATCACAGATTGAAGGAAGACTCTCAATAGAACCTACTTAATCATTTACATTAAAAAAAAAAAAAATCTGGAGAAGACAGATTCGGACAAAAATAGAGGCACAAGGAAAACGCTTCTACAGTAAGTTGTTTTATTTCTCGAACATAGACCTTTATTCTAACTTTGAAGTAGTCTAAAACTGGAGGGAAGGGAGAGATGAAGTACAAAGAAAACATACAGCACAGCATTTTTGTAATTAATTCCCTACACATACATACTTCTGTTTTTATAATTCTTTTTTTATTAAGTTTACTGGGGTGGCATTGGTTATAAAATTACAAAGGTTTTGAATGTACAGATCCATAACACATCACCTGTATATTGCATTGTTATGTTCAACACTCGAAATTGAATCTCCTTCCATCACCATATATTTGACCCCTTTTCTCCTTATCTACCTCCCTCCCCCACGCACCCCTTTTCCCCCTGGTAACCACTAAACTGTTACCTGTGCCTATTAAATTTCTGGTTATTTGTCTTGTTCATTTGTTTCTTTCAGTTTTATATACCACATATGAGTGAAATCATGTTTCTCAACTTTTTTTGTTTGACTTATTTCGCTTAGCAAGATCCACCCATGTTGTCACAAATGTCACATCTTGTCTCATGGCTGAGTAATATTCCACTGTACATACTTCTTTTAGTTATTTTTTTTTCCTTTTGGTACATAGCCATGACAATGATAGATATAAAGAAATCAAATCAAATTTTAAAATTTCCTAACAAGTAAAAACTAAATACAAGGTATGTTGGGTGTATACACAAGCCTCAGTACTACAATTCAAAACAGAGTGAGTTTTTACATCAAGCCCATCTGGTGTTATATTAGGGTGTAGCCTATTGAAATCCAACCAAGGGTGACTGCCAAACTAAGCTATATAAGACAACTCAGAAAGCTAGTGAGTTCCATAATCCAAGCTAGATTTTTAAAAGCGCACTCAAGTATACACTTAACAAGATTATCTGATATTATTCCATCCTCATAAGAACCCTCTTCTACTTCTGTAACACAGTTTTTGTCACCAAAACATGGGTCAGTATTGGACATGGTGGGTACGCCGAGATAATGACATTACAGAGAAATATCACTTAAGTAATCTAACTAACCTACAAGGTAATATCACAGTTTTATGTCTCAATCCTGACTTCTTCCTTCTGCTAAGAGGCCAAGTGATTTCTTTAAGCTTCCATTTCCACATATGAAAAATGGAAATCATAGTAAACTTCTGCTTCACTAGGTTCTAAAAATGGCAACTAGCTAAGAAAAAAAAAAAAAAATAAGTGTGAAGCACTCTAAAAAGAATAAGCTAGATTCCCTGACCTGATTATTGGTCAGAATCTTGTAAAACTAGAATTACTACTTCTTCCAATCCCATACATGCCACCGGGCCATCAAACTGACTGATAAATAGTATTGACTTCGAACTTGATCCACGTGAAGGTTTTAAAGTAATAGAAACGAAGTTTGCGTCACAAAATATTTTCAAACCATTAAACTATCTCCAAATAAAATTTATTCATTGGCATTATATAAGTAGATGATAAGAAAAATAAGATTAATCATAATTTTTGAACCTTAAAATGTTTTCAAAATAGTCAGCAGCAGGCCGAGACCAGTTTGAAACTGACACTGAAGCAACTTTGCAAGAATTGGAAATGAGCTAACCCAGAAAGAAGGAATCACAAAGTAAGTTTCATCTGATGGGCCGAAATACAATATGGATTATTTTTATATTGTTCTGTCTGAGTTGTCTGTCTCAGATTCTTAACTTCCAGATTCTATTTTTAAAATCACTTAACACTGTGTATTTCCAGTAGCCATCAAGGCATATACTGTCATCCCTGACACTGAAGATTGTCAGCAGACTCAATATGTACACTAATGATCTCAAGCAACAATGCTCATCTTCTTATCAAAGACATTCTTATTCCAGAAGAAAAAGTTTGAAGTTTTCTAAGAAAATTCATTTTAAAACATAGGAAGTAGTCATTATGAAATGTTAAGATCACTAATATCCTTTACTTCTTTTTGAGATTATCTTACATCTGAATTTGAAAACCAAAAACTGTCAGGCATTATAACATTTTTAGTTCTCTCCCAAGTCACTGATTCTCTCTTCTAGCACTGTCAAATAATGATAGCTGCTGTCATTATTTTTATACAGTAGCTGGCAGCAACTTGTACAGATACCCTTCATCTTAGAATAGTCATCAAATAACCTAAATAAATGACTAGGACCTTATAGTAAAACTGACCACTTTGCTAAAGCCAAAATAAGTGAGTTATCATATCTTGTCGATACTTTATGGCCCCAATATTCATTATTTTATAAAAATCAAAGGTTTTAATTATTTTATTTTCTAAGCTGTTTTAAAATAACTTTCTCCCTCTTATACAGATACTCCTGTCCTCTCCTGGCTGCTACTGGAGGCTATCATAAAGATTTTCACATTTACTTTAGGCTTTAATACTTTCAATCAAAATTGCAATTCTGTTTATAGAAGCAAAAGCCCTTCAGGAAGTATATTTGAAGATGTAAAAAAATGCAGAAAATAAATTAAGTTCTTTTCATTTAATAAAGTCAACAAAGCACATAAGGGTTTTACCAAAAAACAGTGATCTTGCATACAAGTGATTTGACAAGTCACAAGCACAAAAAAAACTTATTTCAAGTCACAGAAAAACATCTGACAGACCGACTCTAGGTCTCTTGTTCAAATTAATAGACAAGAGTCCCTCTCTACCACTATTTGCTTTGGCAATCTAAAATGCTGATATTCTCCTAGATCTAACAGAGAGGAAAAATGGGTATCTTCTCCATCTAACACCTAAGTGGGTAACCTAGATACTGTAAATAGAGGCTACATAAAGGATGCAACAGACAGCTCTGAAGTGAGAGCCAAAATATTTAACCTGCAACTCTTTGGAAAAGAACACAAAAACATGTGCAGCTTAGCCAAAACCATGCTAACATGAAATTGCCACAGGCTAGTAAGTTTAAAAAAAAAAAAAAAACAACCTTTCTACCAAATATAATTTTACCGTCGTTGGGTGTGAAAAGCTCAAATGTCAAAAGCACAGCTCTTATTTGCTCAAATGACCATGCCTACACTCTGCATTACTTATTTTAAAATAAATGGGTGAACTGCCTTTTTGAACCAAGTACTTGTAAAACCAGAATCAAATTCACAAATAAAGGAGCCAATTAACCAATTAAAAAGCATTTTCCTGCTGATAAAATAGTGGAGGCTAGGGGATGACAGTCAAAATCTATGATTAACATTATTATCTACCCCCTATATTCAATGCTTCTAAAGCTAATAGCTAAATATTTGGCTAACAGAAAGTGCATATTAATCTATCTTTACTCTTTAGGAAATTATACAAAAATTATCTGTGAAATAAAAATCTATGCCACCAAGGAATTAGTAACATTAATGGCAAAATCTAAAAACTGTATTGCCTACCTTAAAGTAGTAGCATAACTTTTATCAAATCAATAGCCTACTAGCAAAAAAATAAATTAATGCTACAAGATCCACTATGAGAAATTAGCACTATAATTTAATATGTATTCACTCGCTAACTATTTTTCTTTCTATGTGATAAGGGAATTTCAAAGACTGTTTTTAGAACAAAACCTTCCTAGGAAGTGTTTCACATTAATAAAAAGAAAACTATTAAATAAGTAAATTCACATCATTCAATCAAAATTTCATGTTAATAGCTAGAATCATTTAAAGTTAATGACTTGCAAAATGTATTCAACAGTACTCTATGTTTGCTTATAATTCAGAAGTTTTTACTACTTACAAAGCTAGTAACTTTATAATAACCATAAGTTTTGAGGACCGGTAAGAAGAAAGTGGAAAGAAAAATTTGTTTTCTCTGGTAATCAGAATTAACTTAAGAATATGCTCATAATCCAGTCGATGATTCAGTCTTCTTTAGTTATTAAATCTTTGTTTAAAAAACAAAGAAAATGCCTTGCCTTCACATATCACTCAAATAGAAAACTTTTAAATTAAATTAAGTTATATATAAGTCAGAAGTTCTTTCTACATAAGAATATAACACATATCAAAAGTTTAAGAGAAACACAAAATTTCAAACTATTTGAGTGGGAATAATACAGCATTTGCACTTGGTAACTAGACTGATAAAACAGAAGGAAAAACAAATCATATTCTTAAAGTATTTTGTCTTCTGTCACTGACGGCATATTGGCATGTAAACTGCTCTTTTATTACAGAAAAAAAAATGTTTACTCCGTCAATGAATGACTCTTCATCAAAAATGGTAGCCAAAACTGTCTATTCCTGTAAGTTCGAAACATCCTTCCAAATTTTCTGTTTTTCTCTATTCTAAAACAAAACACTTTCACTTTGTTAGAGAAATAGATGTAAATGAGTTTTACAAAATTTTCAATTACACTTCACTTCCAACGCTTTAGAGAGAAACTTACAGGATAAAAAAAAAAAAAAAGCAAGTAACACTGTAACACCACAATTCTACCACTGATGGATTAACTTTGTACCAAGGCAATATTAAATTCTTTCTTTTTTTTCTTTTCTTTTTTTTTTTTTTTTTACCGTGAAGAGTCCTTTGGAAGTGACCTGTTTCCATCTTTTTTTTTTAACCCAACAACAACAAATCTAGTCATAAACCTGGCAAGTCAAAACAATAACCAACAAAGCCTAACATTTCTTACCTGATACAGGTAAGCACCAGCTCCCAAATGCCACCTTGGGATAGTTCAGACTAGTAAGCAAGCTCATGTTTTATGATACTAGAATGAACAGGAATAAATCTCTGTTGTTCTTTCTTTAGCAAAATCTATAGCAGCAGCTACACCACACTGCGAGAGGACCCCACAGACCTAACAAATTCACGTCTGTCACTAGAGAAATAGAAAAAAAATCATAAAATGAAGACTTACTGCTTGTCATGTGACTTGGTGAGGCATGCTGTCCATTGGGTGTGCTTGAGGTGAGGTCAATTGCCATATTGGAGTGCTCCCTTTCAGGTGAAAGCTCATTGTCACCTGCTTTCACAAAATAAAATCTTTTGGTCTCTGTTCATCATCACATAAAATCTAATTAGCAATTTTGTTTCATATATGCAGTAGCATGAATAGCCTTGAAATTTTAATGTAATACATTTTTCCCTTCAAAGAAACTATAAAGATCATTTAGAAATATATAGTAAATGAATGAAATAATGAAAAACCACAACCAGCCCACGATTAAAAAAAAAATAGAAAATTTCATCATCACAGTAATTTTAACTGTAAAATAAAATTGGAATAGCTGACTTCTGAAGTATCCTTTAGTTGAAAAAAAATTTTCTCTTAACTTCTAATTTAACCATTAAGCATACAGTATTTATAATAAGCATTTTCCAAAATGCTAGCTATCAGAGTTGCATGTGTGAAAGAATTGGCTAAAAACATGTCAACTGAAGGAAGCTAATTCTCTTTCACATTATGTGTACGAAAAAATAGTTACAGAGTAGTAAATATTTAGTATGTGCCACATTAGTAGATCCTGACCTATTCTAAACTTAATCAAATACGAAAGCTTGGATCTGCTAAACTACTACTGATTTACATGTTATCTTTAATATAGTTAAGTGTATTTCTACATTTCCTTTTTATTTCACTTGTGTACTGTTATTTTCTCTAATGTAAAGTTGTGAACAAGGAGAAACTAAGAATATTGAATTCAGCATAAAACTTATATAATGGAGAAGTTAAAATACAGGTAATACAAAAGCATAATTTTATTACCAATAAAAAATTAATGAAAATGAATACTTACATGTTATATAGCCATCAATAGCCTCTGTTTCCATAGTCAAAGTGCAGTGCTGCAATACAAAAGATTATACTCTTAACACAATGATTCCTTTCAGTTCTTCCATTAAAATGCTTAACTTATTTGAAGCTCCAAGCAGCCCATGTTGCTGCTGCTGCAACCTGTGCCCAAGAAACATACTACAGTGTACTGTATGTGCTCATTTGCAAGTCACTGAACTCTTTCTGCAAATGATCTGATTCCTGCAGGAGATAGGATAGGAAAGATAAGTGTGCTGTGAGATGGGCTGTAGCAAGAAAGGAATGACTCCCTTAACCAGAATTGACTTGGTTGAAAGAAAAAAAAAAAAAATAGGGGGTTACATCTGAAACGTGCCAGCTTTAACTGGGATTTAAGTATTTTACCATTCACTACTTCCCACAATCACACTGCAGTTTGCGGACTTCCCTAGTATACAGATAGCTCTATTCACAATTGTTGCAAGTTGGTTCATCATGTTCTAATAGGGAGGGGGGAGGGAAAACAAACATAAAACAAGACAAAACAAAAAAACTTAGTGCCCAAGTGTGTCTCTAAGATTTCTGCAGCAGTTACCCAACTCCCGGACTTGTATTGACATTTTAGCCTACCCCAAGTTCTGTGTAAGCACCTGTTCAATGTAACCTTAATTTCCTGCCAGACCATGGTTGGATATAAATGCCAAGCTTACTTAATACATTCTGATTTTTAAAAATCTCATAAACTTTTGCTGTTGGGAAGGGAATCACTTTTTTAAAGTTTGGGGAATTATTCTCATGCACCAGTGACGCAAAACAAGAACTTAATTCTCAGAAACAAAAGTAAGTTGTATGAGATGACACCCCCTAGCTTTGATTTTACATAATGAAAAGATCAATAAGCTAACTGTATTCTTTGAAGGAAAAAGTTTAAAGAATTGACATGTCTTGAGGAGATTTTTACTTATTATTTTTTTCTTTGGCCCTGGTCCTTTCTGCCTTTAGTTTCAAAACTCTCATTGCACCAGCAGCTAAATTATTCACAATGAGCCATTTCTGTATTGATCGCCAAGTATATTTAGCCCTGGCTCCTGGAATTTCTCCATTACTTACTGGAAAACAGGCAGCTTCACTTCTTCTCTCCAAAACCACTTCCCTTCTCCCTCCCCTCCCCTTCTTCACCACCACCCTCCCTACCCCCCAAAAAACTTTTCTTTCTTTATGGAATAATCAGATCAAATTCCCAACTCAGCCACTACATAGCACTTAAATTTCAACCTGCTGTACTGTTATCAAATTCTTTTAAATTATGATTACATAAGGCTTTAAAGAAAGGCATCTGTAAAGTTTAAAAGGGGCGCAGTTCTTCGGATATTTTACAAATGAGTTTATCTCTTTAAAAATGTACACATTTAACACACACATATTAAAAAAGAAACGTCAGGGAGAAGCGAAAGAAGTCTGCCCCATCAATGAAATGGTTATTAACCCTCGGGAGAAGGAAAGAAGGAAAAAGAAAAGGAGAAAGAGAAACGAAATGTACATACAAAAGAAATTGTCCTTTGATTAAAAAAGATTCATCACCATTTCCAGCTCTGTCGGGAGATCTCAGCTTCTTCTAACCCCTCAAAGAGGAGGTGACAATGTCGGGCTGAAGATAAACGGAGAGAGAAAGAAAGAAGTTTTTTGTGTTCCCCCCTTCGCTTTCCCTCCCTTGCCCCCTCCAAGCCAAGCCCCCTGCAGAGTTCAAGGCGAGGAGGAAGGAAAAGCACTTTACAGGTGGGTCATTCGGAGCCCAAATCCAGCAAACAGATCGGCTGATAAACAAAACCAAGAAATGAGAGAGAAGGAACACCCCCCTTCTCCTCCTCCTCTCCACCTCCTCCTCCTTTCACCCCTCCCCCTCGTCCCTTTGGGATGGTCTAGTAGGAAAAGTCACTCAGGAATGGCACCACGTACTTTCAGGAAAGAGGAAAAAGAGAGAGACAGAGGTCAGTCAGTGCTACAGCAATGCGATTAACAAGAAGAGAAAAAACTTGATCCACCGGTTCTTTAAGAATCGACCAAAAGCTAAGACAAGAAAACTGAAAGAAAAGGGGGGGGGGGGACTTAGAGGGGAGGGACGGCCAGGCAGAACCCAGCAAGGAACCTAGGCCAACTTCACAGGACTGTTTTTCGCCTTTGGCTAAATAAGTAAATAAATAAATAAACAAACAAATAAATAAATCTTAATTCCCTTTCGCCCATACTAGAACCTGTCAAAGTGATTTAACTGCTGCTTTTTCACATGTGTCATACCTGTTTTTATTGTTATTAATTATTATTGCTATTATTATTCCAACAAGATCTGGATATTACCTTCTCTCTAGACAGCTGCAATTTACTCCAGGCTACCCAACCTTTCTTGGAATTCAAGTTAAAACAAAGCAAAACAAGTCCAAATCCATGACAGCTATAGAGATGAGAACTGATTCATCGATTAACATCCCAGAAACAGATTACAAGGAGGGGACGATAAATGCAAGCAGAGGACATCATCTTCAACCCCATTCCCTGAGAGTCCTTTACGGAAATTATTACCCTAACCATAACCACAATCCATCCCTCCCGGAGAAAAAAAATATATATTATTATTATT
Organism: Cynopterus sphinx; assembly: GCA_030015415.1. NCBI lineage: Eukaryota > Metazoa > Chordata > Mammalia > Chiroptera > Pteropodidae > Cynopterus > Cynopterus sphinx. Next base: position 190,134,766 of record CM057379.1, read on the forward strand.
ATTAATTAGTATTATAACTGGTTAACAGCAACAAGTCATTTGATCACAACACAGTGCAAAACGAGATGCTACATAATTACACTCAACTTTGCAAACACTCCCCCCTTTGCAAATCAGACACACATTCATCTATCATCTCTGAAGCAGAAGACAAAACAAGAGCTGTTCTTCCCCACGCAGAAAGCCAAGCGGAGATTTACCTCAGCCGTGCATGCAGTAAAACAATCCCATCACCCTTTTGTTTGTGTTTACTGTGAGTGTGTCCTCTCTCTCTCTCTCTCCTCTCTCTGTCTGTCTGTCTGTCTGTCCCTCTCTCTCCCTTTCCTGTGCCTCGCGTGTGTTTGTGCACTGCGGTGGGTGGTGGAAACTAAGGCAGTGGCTCTGGAGCTAAGGGTAATCCTGTTTTTACTTCCTCCATCTTCAGCGAGGAGCAGGGTTAGCCCGGGACAGATGGTCAAACCCCGAGAAACCGATCCGCCGGGGCCCGAGCACATCTCCGCCGCCGGCCGGCCGGCCGGGCTCGCGCAGACGCCCGCGGGCGGAGGGCGGAGGGCGGGCGGCGGGGCCCGGGGCGCGCGCGTGTGTGCGGGGCCCGTGCGTGTGCGTGTGTGTGCGTGTGTGTGTGTGCGTGCGTGTGTGTGTGTGCGCGTGTGCGCGCGCGCGGGCCGGCGAGGGCGCGCGTGTCTGCGCTCTGGGCCGCTCGGCGCGCTCGGCAATCGATTACAGGACAAGTGCGGCCCCGGCGGCTCCGCGCCGCGCGCCCTCCTCCTCCTCCTCCACCTCCTTCTCCTCCTCCTCCTCCTCCTCCTGCGCGCCCGGCCGCAGCCTTCCCCCTGGATGGTGACCCCCGACCCCCAGAGAGAGGTGCCACAGGTGACACCCGCTTCCGAGAGAGTGCCACGAAGATCCCCCCCACCCACACCCACCCACGCACCCACCTACCCACGCCCCGTCGTGAGTCCCAGTAAATCTCACATTGGCCGCCGGCTGCGGAGGAAGGATGGCCACGGCGAGGGGACGTGCATGTCAGCCGCGGGACGTTGTCTCTCTTGTGTTTTTTTTTTCCAAACTGGGATTCGTGGCGAGGCCCGGGCGAAGGGAGCGGACTGCGTGCGATCCGGGCGCCCGCCGCGAAGCTTCGGGAGGGATCGGGCGTCCCGGCCCGAGGCGAGGTGCTGTGCGCGTGGGACCCACCCACTCGGGCTTCGCAATCAGCTCCGCGGTGCAGTTTCTGCAAACGGCACCCGACGGACCGGGGCACGCATCCGGGCAGAGGGGGGTCCTTGGGAAATGGATTGAGATTGAGGTCTCAAATGAAGCTCAACTAGGCACTGTTTTTGTTTTGTTTTGAAGTGCTTTACGGTGCAGGTTTAAAATGAGTGTTTACTTGCTTTTTCTCCCCCAGGCGACTGCCACACCCACCAGAGTTCAAGGAGCAGGTGAGGTTCCAAAAGTTGTTAGGAGGAGCAAGGTGTTGCCCATCAATAGCATCAGGGACAGCCTTTCTGATTTGAGAAGAACTTCTATGGATCCTCGTGTTAAATGCATGTTCTTTCTGCAAATGGTAGCGTGTACCGTCTTTCTTGACCACATTTGCAAAAAGTGGGAATAGAGACTTCTATAATTAAAGGGAAAAGGAAAATGAAAGGAGCTGAAAATACTGAACTGCGTAGTCTGGGTGGCTTAAGTTTGAAGACACATGAAATTATCAGGACTGCCAAACAGCATTTCTGAGAAACCATATCGCAGATTGTGAAGACAATCAATGCTGAAAGAGGAGCAGGCACCATACTCCTACTCCTTTCAAGAATCCTAGAAATAGTTGCTGACGTGGTCCCCCCGCCCCTACTGAGAAAGGAGAAATGATACATTGAAAATAAAATCATGATCTATATCTTAAGCACCACTCTATGTCCGGGAAATTTTTGAGAATGTCTTTTCTTTAGGTTTTGAGATGGGTTGGGAATTCATTCACATTGATACACAATGGGTACCATATAACTTGTATAATACTAAATTGGGATCTTATTAATTACTGTTTAAAAGTTTGTTTCATACATTGTATTTATTAAACAACAATTGTGCCAGTATTAAATTATGGAAAGTGATGCCGTACAGCTAACAAGATTAACCGATTTGCAGTTCCTGAGTGTTAGGCATGTTGGTAAAGCCAATTTTTTTTAACCGGTCAATTACGTAAATAGAAGTAATTTTCCTCAAGTCATATTTGGGAAAGATAACATAGAATTTTATGTTTTAATCATCTCGATAGGTAGCAAAAATTTTAATCAAGGTATCTGAGAAAAGTGGAATGTTGCTCATGCTATATACATTTCCAGTATATAAAGGGTAGCATAACTTTTCTAAATTGCCATAAATCCCTCCCAAAAGCTAAGCATAAGTATTTAAGTATCTGCAAAGCTATGAAGATTCTTAGTAAAGATAAATTTAAACATATGAAAAATTAAGAACTATCTGGATAGTTTAAGCAATTTAATTATTTAATAGAAGAGGATCCATTGTGAAGTCTTAAGGAATCATCCTCAGGTTCCCCACAGCTACCACAGTTGATAAAGTCTTTGCCCCCTGGCGGATTAGAGCTTAATTTAGCTCCCTTGAAAGACTATCCTTCTCCTGCATTACTTTCATTGGCTCCCTAATCACCAGAGGCACACTCTCTCCCTCTAGTGGCTAAGCATAGTGGACCTTATGTTTGGCACTATTGTCTCTCCAAGAATGGGGAATTTGGGCAGATGGGCAAATGGCTTCCAAATTTTAGAATGGCTGAAATCTCATGACCACTGTGGGGATTAGGCCGTTTGAGGAAACTTGGTCCTCTTTTTAACATGTTGCTTTCCCATTTGCAGGTCATGGTAGAGCCAACTCACCTCAAAGAAGACAAGACTGTTTACATACTAAAATTAGGGGTTCTGTTTCATCCTCTGCACTTGAATATTCCTGGCTCTGAAACTCGGTTCCACTCATGGGAAGGAATGTTTGTATAAACTGTATTAATTCACTTTGCAGTTTTTCTCAGCAGTATTTTCATAGCGGTTAGAGAATGTGTTTCTGTTGCCATAACTATATGGCACACATTTTAGAAGCATAGTCAGACTATGCATAAAAATGTCCCACCAAGGAAGTGCAATACTGTACTCTTTGCCTACTACATCCAGTTGAATAGTTAAATTTCACTTTGGGGAGGGGGTAAGAAGGTGAGGAGAAACATACCTGACTCCCACCTCTTTTCACATAGCTGGGTCTTTCTGGTCCTTTCTGTACCATTCTATCAAAACTACACCTTCCCTGGACCAATCTCTATGTTAGCACCTTGCACATTTCCTTCATTATACAGTTTGTAAATATGTTTTTCATTTGTCAAGCTTTTAAAAAACGAACTCCCTCACTAAAATAGCATCTTTTTAAGGGCAGGGATGATGTCTATCCTGCTAACAATTGTTTTCTCAGAACTGGCACAGTATTTGGCACAAGTTGGTACTCAATAAACGTTTACTGAATGGATGAATATGGAGCTAATCACATACCTAGTTTCCATGAGTTAAACTCTGCTATCAAGGGACAAAAAGGGTAGAATATCACAGATACATTCTCATTCCATAAAGAATCTGGTCCAATCTTGAATCACAAGTCATGTTACAAATATCTATAACAGATCAGCTCTGGCTTATGGGCCATGTGAAGTTTGTGGATGCCTTTGTACTTGTAATATAAATTTTACAAGTATAAATAGAAGTGATTAAAGTTGTATATTAATATAATTTTGAATAAAATACATTTATGTGACCCCTCTGTTTCATAAATTATTTCATGTTTAATACTTGATAATTCAGGGACCAGATTGACTATCAAGGAATGCAACTGCTAAGTGCAATTAGTAAAAAAATTTTTAAAGGTGGTATAGTTAAATGGTATTTTATGAAATATTAGTTTTGTTTTCTTTAGATTGTTTATTTTATCTGTTTTAGGTTTAAAAACCCTAGTTAGCTTTTTAAGGAATTTGGATAAAAGTGTATTTTTGTTCAAGGAATTAACTCCATGTTTTTAACTTTTGCTTTTGTTACTAGCAGAAGGTAGGAGGGGACAATTAAAAACATTGCAATACTTTACTATTAACAGAAAAAAAATGAGAGGCTAATTACATATTAATTTTTCTTAATTTAGTTGGCATTATTATGCTAGATATAGAATGTAATCATCCAGACTAGGTGCCCTAAAATTATCTGAATCCCTAAAAAAGATTAACAAGCACACATAGGCACATAGTTTTAAAACTGATTACTTGTTTTATTTTTGTCAGGTGTTACTCCCTTTGAAGCAATGTTCTCTTTTTAACTAGGCTATGGAGCAATGGTCTCACTTTCTCCTATCAACCTAGATTGGCACTATGAAGAAGCAAGGAAGCCAGAATTTGAACCATAGTTTCAAAAGAAACATTCTAAGATACCAAATCCTGTCCGTAAGTAAGGCATCTTAATACCTCCCAACTTTGCCTCCCTGACTAAGTTGATAGTCTTGGGTTCTGGGTGGCATGTGAGTTCCAAATGGTAAGTCTTCTCATTCCATCTTGAACAATAGTTTCTTTTAATAATTCTTAAGAGTGTCACTTTACAATTAGAGATAGGCTCTTCTACAAATACCTATGTTCCTAGAAAAGATAACATCACTTAAACCCACACTTTAATAGAATATCTGATTTCTTCTAGAGAGCACATTTGCTGTAGAGCAGATGAAGCTGTCTCTATCCCAAATGAGGATGATAAATTGTGGGAGTTAAACTTAGACAAAGAGGGTGAAGATTGGAAAGGTTTCTGAATAAAAATTAAAGTACACATTTTTAAAGATGTCACTAAAAGCTATCATAGTTGCTTTAAAATGCAGATGTGCTCAGCATTTGAAGAAATGAGTTCCATTAATGCAAAAATCAAGAAACTTTGAGAGGAGTCAAATGTAGGTAGCTATTGCTTAGAAAAAAATTCTAAAAGACTTTGGGAAGAACATTCTTCTAAGAAATTCTAAAACCATCACATAGAAAGTACAATGAGGTTATTGAAACCTCCAATAAATTGTTAGCACAAGAAAAAAATGGTTAAACTTTGAAGACACCGTTCATGAATAGAAAGAGGTTAGCAGTGAAAGGAGAACACATTATCTAGTGAGCATTAATTTAGATGCAGAATAATAAACACCCAAGAGGAAAAGAAGGAAAACCAAAAATAATCATTTGACTTTGGAACTAGGAGGTGGAAAGAGAACAGACCCTCCTAAAGATCTATAATACTAATAGTTGGATTCTACTGGGGATAACCATACTCTAAAGCAGGGTGATGACAGGTTGCAACTCAAGGGAAATATTTGGTATGTAAACCAGTGCCAGTAGGAGTATGATCCTGTTTTGTTTTGTTTTTAATCCTGTGAAAAACTCATGGAATTACATGGCCAGTGTTAGTGAGAAGCCTCAACTCTTTGTAAACCAAAATCCAGACTCTAATTACATATTTAAACACAATACTATATAGACTGAAGAAAATAGAAGAATGTAATACAAACAGAAAGTGAAGGAAAGAATCCAGGGATTTAAACTGCTTTTTTATAGCCAGATGGTGGCAACTTAGGGAATTAAAAGCCCTACAGGGATAGAAATAAAGAGCTATTTTCTGCTTCATAACTGAAAGAGAGTGTGTGACGTGGCCAGGGGAAATGAATCAAAGAAAGGTCATTTACAGGTAGTAAAGTCAAATGTCACCTCTCCCAATGCTCATGACTTGTGGTTTAGAGAAAGGTTAGCTTAATATAGAGATTAGTGTGGGCATTCTGAACCCTCAAGACATGTGAGGATGAGAATAACACTATTGGTATCTGTCTAGCAGCTGTATTCAAGTTTCGAAAAGGTACTTAATATTTAATGTCATGGTGGGAAAGTCTTAGTAGACTAAGGATATTATCAAATTCCTATAAACTATATTTCAAAAACTCCTTCTTTGGAAGACAGTGCGGTTGAAGCATACTATTATTGAGGAATAAATCCTATGCATAATCTATTACACTTTAAATTAATGATATAACTTTGATTCCAATGAAGTTGGAGCATGTAATATGCATTACCTCATTTAACCCTCAATCATTTTTTAGAGGGGTAATATTAGCCCCATTTTAACATGAGGAAATTAAAGATTGGAGATCTCTTGTCTAGCATCCCACGATGTCAGAGCTGGACTCAAAGACATGCTAAGTTCTAGAAAGCCCATTGTAATAACCACCACATTATGCTGTCTCCTAAAGAGCCAAATATATTTATTAATCATGCAAAATTGTCACATGATTAAATCTAGCACTTTGAGTAACAAACTGTTGGGTAATGTTCTAATATTGAGCTACTTAAAAGGAAAGCTGAATGTCCACAGTGTCCTTAGGTTAATCGAATGGGGTACCAATATAGAACTCTACCAGCTCTTGTGCCTACCTGTGTGAAACATGATCTGCTTGACATCTAATACTCCAACATCAGATATTCATCTGTACCTACCTTGACCTCTTCTGTCCTGAGAATGACATGAGAGAAACACTGAGAGTGAATTCAAAGATACCCACCTTATAAAGTGTTGGATAATAATTAATAGTGACAAAGAGATACAGACAAGAACTTAACTTTAAGTTTTGGATCACCAAACATATTTGCACATTTTGTTTCAAAGGAGACCATTTTTGATTTATTGCTCTCAGAAACATGAATCAAGCTTCTCCCTTTTCTACACTTCACCTATATGTATAAAGAATTACTGACTTTCTGTGGTGAACATTGTGATTTAAATGGTTATGGTATTCTTAAATGACATTTGACTTTCAAGAAACAGAATTTTTCTAGTGGAGAGCAGCTCAGTTTGTAGCAAAGGTCAATTTGAACATTTCACTAGGATTCATTAAGTGAAGCCTGAGAGATTAGGACTTTCCTTTCAGTTTTAAGTTTCAAATACAATGAATACTAGAGTAGAGAAATAAAGCTCAACGTCCAAGTTTTCATAGTTATGGAGGTTACATATTTATTCTCTCATGGCATGTTTTTTTCTAAAAACAAAAACAAGTAATACTTTTATTTAATACCAGAAACACTATGCAGGAAGGTGATTGGCAGCTTTGCGGGAACTTTGCTTTAGGGCATTTTGCATAGCCTGCCCCAATCCAGAGGAGCTTCCCCCAAAGATCAGGAAACAGCCAAGAGGTAAAATGAAGATGGGATCTGGTATTCTCATAATATAGTCTTAAAAATAATTTAACATTTCCTGATTCTATGTTAGAGAATGAATACTTAACAGAAGACTAAGTATTTAAACAGGGATCATCTTTCTTCCTAACCTAACATGGATGAGAGTGAGCACCCTTCTCCCAAGTCTCTAGGACTGTTGCTTTCAGAGGTCATTCCTGATGTGGGAGTGGACACTGCCTGGTACCATTAGGCAGATTATTATACACAGAGCCTGTTTGACCCATTCCAAACCCCAACACGAGTGACTTGGTGATATTTTCACTTCCCATGTCATTTTGGAGTTTGGGACAGCCATTTCTTATCACTTTAGGCATTAGTAGTTGTTCTTTTTAAGAATAGTAGACCTAGGAACTTGAGTTTCTTCTGTAACACCACAAGGCTAAAGGCCATGCCCTGGACAGTGAAGGCCACTAAGGTCTTGCCATTTTGCACATGACCCTTGTCATCTGGCCAGACTTTTCTCCTGACCCTTGAGAATATGGACTCATTATTTTGATATCATTGTTTTAGAACATCAATGAATCATTCAACTTCAATCAAGCCAAGGAGATTCAAGGGACTTTTTGTTTTTAAGACTTCAGCATGTCTCAATGTTAATGAGAGGTATCAATAGCAATTAAGATATTGAAGACAGAAGAAAATTGGTGAAGTAAGTTCCCCTCAGGGACCAGAAAAAAGGATCTAGAGTGCAAGTGAAATAATTAGCTCCAGATAGGAGAGGCAATACCTCTTGTACTTAAGAGAAGCAAGAAAAGATGGGTACAAATGCAAGTAATTTTTTTAATTGACATGATGGGAAGTTGAGGATTTGAAGAAAGTGTCAGTGTTATTTACTGAGAGAGAGTAAAGAGAAGAATGATTGGATTGAATGTTTAAGAAGAGTGAATAAGCTTTAAAGTTGCTATGAAAAAAAATAATTTAAAAAATATATGGAAAAATTGATGGCTAAATAGAGGTACCAGTTGACACTGGGGACCATAAATAAGTCATTGATATTCTTGATGCTGTAACTATATCTAAATTCACTTTCCAGTTATAATCTTGGAAAAACTTAAAGGATTGATGCAGTATAGACATTTTATGAGGTGGGGAGCTGGAAGACACAGGATCAAACAAGCATATTTTAATTGAGAGAAATAAATTGAAGTAACGAACCACTGAGTAAGCTATATAGGGAAGTATAGAAACAGAGTACTGATGGATAGGAAAAAGTAGAAAGATATGGAGGCCTTGAATCCCAATGAGGTTGAAGAACTTGTCTAAGAGGGCATGCTGAGTGAGAGAGATGAAAATAGAGAAAATTGTGAAGAGAAATTTGATATTTCTGATGGAGAACAAGATGTCAGGATTCAGAATGGAGGGTGGGCAGTCATGACCTCTAGGGGGTTGAATGATCAGAAAAGTGACAGTTTAATCAGGAAATTATCTGGCACTTTGAAGAGTAGAGGAAGATACTAAACCAGTTATGTGAATAGACGATTGATATTTCTGATGGAAAACAAGATGCCAGGATTCAGAATGGAGGGTGGGCAGTCATGGCCTCTGGGGGGTTGGATGATCAGAAAAGTGACAGTTTAATCAGAAAATTATCTGGCACCTTGGAGAGTAGAGGAAGATACTAAACCAGTTACTGAAGCCTTGGAAGAAGGAGTCTTTAGTTGATCACAGCAAGAAGAAAGAATAGTAAGAGGTAGCAGGAAATAAGGAGTATCTAAGGAACTCGAGTTTCATCCAAAAGTATAAACACTATAAAAATGGTTTTGGATTGTATGGGGTATGCTGACCCCATTTTCTAACCCTGATCTAAGTGAATCAGGAAAATGGCCATCACGTAAGAGGACTATAGGTAAGGTGACCATATAATCTGGTTTGAGGGTAACAGTTCTGATCTGTATCTGTGCTCTGGTCTAGACAATATTATTAATAGTGCCCCCTTTTATTCTTAAATATGTCTTGGCTTTTATATTAAATTACATGTTCACTTCAGCTTAAAGGGGAATAGTGGCCTCAAGGAAGAGTTTTTTTATTTAGAAAATACATTAAAAAGTAAGTGAGAGGATATAGGATGGATTTGCTTATTTGCTTGTTTTGCTTGAGAGATGAGTTTCAGGGAGCATAATAAGAAAGTATGGGAGGGGACAGAACAGTGGGACATTGAATCAAAGAAAAGGAGATAGCAAGTAATATTTGAATGAAGAGTGTGGAATAGATGAGTTGATTTCACTTGGAGCTCCAATCTGCCAGTTCAGTCTCCATGTCAACTTGCTGGCTCATTTAATCTAGAATCAGAGGGACAGCCATGACTTCAGAGGTTAACTATGCCCATTATTACTTTTATCTTTACACTATGGCTAGAAATTGCAGCAGTTATTGTATTACAAGGTGAAAGACTCAAGTGAGAGGCTTCATGAATGTTTCACAGAGTCCCAGTTCCTGCAGATCCATTGCCATAAAATGGCTCCTGACTGAGGTGATAGCCTCCTAACCCTCACTTCCCCTTACACTTAGGTTTTGAGTGTTCTTTCCTCTGAGCTTAGGCAGATTTAGCTTCCTCTCTGACTGACCAACTCCATTGCTTCCTTCAAAATCAGCGTAAGAAAACAAGGCAGCCTAAGACCTCTGGATCACAGGAAGACTGCTTTGTTAAGTCATCGAAGTGGCTAGATTTGCCAAGCATTGTCCACTGAGAGCTGATGATGAAAGTAGTTAGATCAGATGGCAATACCACAAAACAAATATAAATTTACAACCTTGTTAAAAGCAAAATATTCTTATGTCTCTAGAGTCACACTTCCACTAAACAGAAATCCCCATTATGGGATCTTCACAGGAGACACCTAAGTCGACGCAGTCATTTGTAAAATCTGCAAATACATACTGCAATCTAAAGGAGGCAAAAAGGTTATCAGTATAGCTTATAGAAATATGGATAAAGTCATTTCCCTGAGCTATGAACATTCTTCAATCTTCATGACAAATAAAATATATAAGTTAAAATTATTGGTTTTTATTCACTTTCTAAAAAATATTCATTCCAGTTTACAAATAGACTGTTTATAGGAATAAGTTTGTAATACGCTTGCAACATCAATTTAAAGTTTTAATTATTTATTTTAAAATCTATAGTTTTTCAGAACTACCTCATGATAAGAAATCAACCTCAGTGCCCAAAACCATTGTTAACAAACTTGTTTTCTGTACCTAAGCTATCCACATGTTCAATATATTCCTATTTAGTTATGTCTTTCATTTTCTGAAAAAAATTATAAGCTGAAATCACTCCCTGATCCATACCTTCCCACTTCATCCTAGAGGAATATTAGAGTATTGGGAATGTTATAGCAGTTTAAAAAAGTATTTTCTAGGACAGTAGTTTTCAAAGGTCAGGTTGTAACCCATTAGTGAGCTATATATTTAGTGTGTCATAACCAGCATTTTTAAAATATGAAATAGAATGGAATAGAGTACATAAAATATGACAAATATAAATAAAAAAGTAAACTTTGATTTTTACAGATACACATATCTACTGGGTCACCACATAAAACATATTTTTACCTCTTATGGATAACATGGTCAAAAAAAAAAGTCGAAAGCCACTGTCAAGAAAATAAACAAGTCAATGTGAATAACTTGACTGAAACACTATGCAGCAGTTGTATACTACTACATGTATTAATGGATAAAATCTAAAACATGTTGAGAGAACTAAGGCAACTGAAAGGATTCTTATGTTAATTGTTAAAAACATTGAAAACAATATTATGTATTGTTTCTATACATTTATGTAGTAAAAGTATAATAAATGGAAAAGAAAGATACCACTTTCAAAATAGCAGTGACTACTGGATTGAGCAGGAGAAGGATGGGATGTACTTGCTATATTTGATTTCTCAATAACCAAAATTCTAGAAGTCAGGAAACCTTTGTATTGTTCTACTCTGATTGACTTACTTCATTTTTCTGATCCTATTTCTTCATATGTGAAATGAAAGAATAATACCAGAGAGTGATTAAAGTGTACAGAGGGAAGGAGAGGTGGAACTGTATAATGAAGATACATTTTAATCATATTATATTTAACACATAGAATTTAAATGATTTCTCTGTGTTAACTGGGTAGTTAGTGGTACAAGTCAGGCTAGATAGAAGCAAGTCATCTAGAATCACAGTCTTTCTTTCTCTACCATTTAACACTGCCTTTAATGAAAGATAATAGGACATGGCATTATTTTATCGCAGATGATAAAGAAATCATAAATATCCTCGTCTGTACCATATAACGTGGGCCTATTGACTAATGGTTCTTCTAGTGCCACAGAAGCAAAGAATTGCATGCTTTGAAAAATCAAAATTTAATTAAATATATATATATTTGTTATTAAATATTAAAAGAAGTTAAGATCACTGGTTTCAGGTAATCTTTCAGTTTAGTTTAGCCATGCCTTATCTTAAATGATTCATAGTAGCCATATCTAGTCTCTGGTAGTTCTTTTATTTACAAATTAGAAAACAGGCAGATGTTCTGTTCAAGACTGACTTGTGGATAATGTTAGACATTGATTATTGATTGATTCCTCAATATTTCCTAAAATAATTTGCATTTACAGGAAATTTGGAGAACAATAAGATGAAAAACTTCATATAACATAAAAGAAACTAAGCAGCAAAGGGCAAAGAAAAAACATCAGGAACTTCTGGTCAGGAAAAAGCTACAATTGAACATAAAGATTACTTCTGGACTCAGCAACCAGGCAAAAGAGGTAACACTAATTGCACTAATCGTCTAGGAAGCCTGTGAAATCATTAGCCCAAATACAGACATAAAATTTCCCAGCTCAGTGCTCCAAGAGGGACTGACCCAGGTTGACATCGACACAAGTGTCATTGGTGATACAGTGATTAAAAGCCTTCACCCCAGAAGGCCTGGGGTCAAATCCCAGCCTGAACAAGTTTCTTAGTCTCAGTTACTTCATCTTTTAAAAGTGGATACTAATTATGTAACTTACCTTATATTGTTTTTTGTTAAATAAGGATTAAATGAGTTAATATTGGTAACTGATCAATCAAGGCTGACACAGCCATGTATGCTGGTTCACTGGTTAGGTTTAAATTATGTTTCTTTAATAAATTAAGCAAGCAAATATTCTAAGAAGTAGTTTTGCAAAGAACATTCTTAAATTAGTGTGATTATAGTTGTACAGTCATTGTAGTGTCATAAAAGCTAACCATAGCTTTATACCTTGTTTTTCTATTGATTTCTTCCTCCAGTTTTTAAAAATGTTTTTCTTTATTTAAAAAAAAAAAAACAGAAAAATAAACATATTCTCTGCCACATGGATTGGAATACCCATTTTTCATGCTTGCTCTTCAAAATGTAATCCTCCTAATAAAATGTCAGATTTGAAATTTTTATACAGACTTCAGCCAACTGTAAATTGGAGCATCTGTGTCATTGCCAAGAAAACCTCGCATAGCAACAAACAGCTAAATTAACCCACTCTTATGTAGAGGTTCAAGGTTTTTAGTAATTTGCAAACTACTACATCTTCCCAAGATGAAAAACTGTCCAGTTTTTGTTTGTTTGCCTTCATTGGGAATTTTTTAAATGGAAAATTTTGACTTAAACATTTTGTAATGAACTCAAAGATACAAAAAAAAAAAACTAATTTAGACAAAGACCTTTGTATATGAAAAGACAACATACTCTATCACATTTATAAGCAGCTTTAGTTCTGTTGAATCATTAAACCACAAAATATTTGTGTCCATGAATCGTGTTGCTACCATACATTATAAATGCATGCCTTGTAATTTCATTTAGATTAACTTAGCATCTACTTATATCAATAATGTTTTCATTTAGCTCACAATAAAATATATTTTTTCATGTGTGTGTATCTTATCTCCCTTACTATCTTAGAGCAATTTTAGAGAAAGACTGGGTCATCTTTTTTAATGTTCTTATTTCTTAACAGTGATTTACACAGATTTGGTACTATCTTTGTTAATAAGAATTATCATAGAAATGGAATCCTTCATCAATAAAGTAGTATCGAATAATCCAATGCTGTCTAGACATTCATTCATTAAAAAGCACTTTTAATGCAATTTCCCTTTTTTTTATTTTTAAATATGCTATGCTAATTTATTTAGGCCTTGCACTTTGGCTAAATCAACTAAGCTATTATTGTCTTTTGCACTTATTAAACAAGCATCTTGGTTTTCTAAATCTTTGTTGTATTTATAAAAAGACTGTCTCTTACGTGCTTTAGTCTTCCTTTTTAGAATTTAGTTGTATTATAGTATTTCAGTGCTCACTATACACCTCAAACATTGATGTCCATTTAGAATACTGTATTCATATTATGTACTTTTAAAAAGTGAGCTTATGTCTGAAAATAGTATATGACTTCAATATGATCACAGAACTAAAACTGGAATTAAAGTCTCACTGTCAGGAACACCTGTTACTTATTCTCAGTTTCTTTTAACTCAGGCTAGAGAACTTCATAAACTTTTAGTTATTACTCTTTTATTTTTATATATTTTTCTTTTATGTACTTCTAGTATTTGCATTCCTCGGTGAAGTTGACAAATTCAACTTTCATTTAAATAGCAATGAATACTTAGTTCAGACATTAAATTGAAAGTAAAATTAAATGTGTGTGTTACCACTTAATAGTAATGCAGAATTCTAGCCCTGTGTATCTTAGTCTTGTCTTATATTTTCATTTAAAAGATTGTTCTATAGATTTCTTTAGGAGCAATATATTTTAGAAATTGTCAGAATTGTCAGTTTACCTCCTTTCCATTCAGTTCATATCTCCCATTTAGCTATATAAGAATTGAAAATTTTTATTGTCAAATCTAGGAAGGTATTGTCAAGTGATCATCAAAGTATAGGATTAAATTTAAAGTGATATAATTGAAGCTTTGTAATATATTTTGACACAACCATTCATGTGATATATTGTTTATCTATCTATGCATTTCAGAAGGTCATAGTCATAAACTTTGAATATCCATTTTTAAAATCTCTAATAACTGAAGTAAAATTAATTGTGATGTGAAATGATAAAACTGTAAAAAAATCACTATAGCTTGCAGATTATTAATTGTTACTGAGCTTTGATTCTTTACTAGAAGTTGATATGTTGCTACCCATCTCTATGGACAGAATAATGTGTTTTAGAAAAATTTTCCAAAGCATCTTACAATAAAAGCCAAAAGATCTTTCAGTAGAATTAATAAAATACTACTTAGATTTATTTTTAACAAAGCAATTTTATCAAACCTTATCTAGCTGAGTACAATAACAACAATAGGGGAGAATCAGAATCTCTCTCATTACCTGCTTCTATAATTGTGCATGCATAAAGTATGCTTGAAGCCTTTGAAAGAGGAGATTGTGCAACCTGAATACTAATTTTGTGAGTACTGTAATTTCACGTCTGCTATCCATGTTTAAGCTAGTTGTGCTTTGAGAAGCAGCTGAGGCTTTATGGAAAACTTTGTAAAACATTCTATTTAGAAGCAATTATTTTTCTTTGCATTATGTGCTCTGGTTATTTTTCTTCCTTTGTGTTTTATTTTGAGAACATTTGTATGAAAACAAGACCTTTGTTTCTTACAAGCACATCTGCTCTTGCTGCTTACAGATTACAAGAAGTCATCATCCTCTGTGACATCATAATCATTTCCATGGCAACAAGTTTGGCTTAATTTTTTTTTAAATATAAGAAAAAGTTACAGAATGTCAGCAGCAGCAAAATGTTTATCTCAAAACAAATACATAGTAACTTCCCAGTTTTCTGCCCCTACTGTATGTAGCCTGTTCATTTCAAAGCACCAAAGCTTTAACCTAATGCATTTAATTACCTTAAAGACCATGAGATTGTCAATTCCAGTTATCCACAACTTAGACAAACAATAAAATGCTTGTGGAAACAAATTCTGAGTGACGAACTTGATTATATATCAATGCCCTGTCATTGCTTGGCTGGTATAAGTTCAACGAGGGAAGAGATATATGGGACCTTGGTGTTTTATGTTCTATAGTAAATAATGATATAGATTTGAATAACAGCTGGAAGGATCTTGAAGCCCTTTATTTGAAATGATTTTATGAACAGGCACTACATTTACTCAGCCACTTCAATGCTGTCATTACTGTGATGAAATGTGGCTATGAGAGACCTCAGAACATAATCATTTGGATAGCAAGCCAAGGCTGCTAAAGAAAACTGGAACTAGGGACAGACTTTATAGCATGTTCTACTAAATCAGTATTTGTCAAAATTATGAAGTTTTAGTCACAATAATCAAGCAACCCATCAAGAAATATTTACTGAGTACTTGCTATGTGCATAGCATAGTACTGGGGATCATGTATAATATAAGGTAATATACACAATTCTTAGCCTCTCAAGCCCATTCTTGAGATTAACACCTAATTATTAGTATCATCTTTTTTTAGGCACTAATAAAATATAATTTTAGTTTAAATCATTCTCCCTTTCAACAGTTTTTTTTTTTTAGAAGTGTGCATATTTGGTATGAACCACATTAGTTGAGGATAGTTGGTGAGCTGAGCATGAATAACCTGTTCTGTCAAATCTTGAGAAAATTTGGAGTGAGAGGGAGAGTTCAGAGGTAGCTGTTGTCTGGGTGCACTCGGATTCAGAATGCCACTCATAAGATATGCGATGTTGGACCTTGGAATGAAGCTTATGTCAGTCATTCTAATAGCGAACCCACAAAATTGTGAGTCTGAAGATGGATCAAGAATGAGAAGATGGCACAGGTTCTAATGGAAATTATCTGAATCAGGGAATAAGGCCTAGGAAATCATCTAAGCAAAGGTGAGGCAGGTGTTGGGCAAAGGTCAATATGGCAAGCAAATGGTAGAGGTCTAAGCAGTGGGGTGGGCAATACTGTAGAGGTCCAACTGCATGAATCAGGAAACCAGGCAAGAAAGGCTGAGATCAGACATAAGATAGTCACTCATGTGGTACCAGGGAACAAGGCAGGAACCAATTGAAGAGTTAAATGTCCTATTATTGAGCAACTTTGTGTATGTATTCATATATTGTTCAGTGCCTAACACATCTACCCACCATCTACCACATGACAACTCACTCATATGGCATACCTAACTATGAGGAAGTCTGGAAGATATAGTTTGTGTGCCCTGAAGGAGAAAAGAAATAGGTTTTGGTGAGTAATAAGAATGTATCTTTTTATTCACTAAAAACAAAAAATCATTTTACTCTTTTTTCCACACAGAAAATTTACTGATCCTCTCCCCAAGTGAGATCATCTAAGTCCGCATCCAGCCACTGAATCTAGATCAAAGTCCAGGATCTCCAGGCTCACGTCTGCTATGGCCCTCCTAGGTCCTTTCAGGACTGGCCTCAGGTGAGCAGTTGCACAGATTCTCATACTCAGATGGGCCCCTACAATTGATTTAATGCTCTGCTCTTACTGTCATAAAATTACTAATAATTCTATCTTTGAACTTGTATTTTTTAAGTGCAGTCAAAAGGAATAATGAAGCATGTACATGAGCAGAGCAGATATATGCAATGAGTATGTCCTTCGTTCTTTGTTACCCATTGACATACACTGTTTATATTGCCCATGGGCATAGATTTTCAGTGGACCTATGATGCTTTTAGCAGGAGTCAGTATGAGTACAAGATAGACATGTTATATCTATGACAGTAAGCAGGGCACTGACAGCCCAGAGCGATTATGCTTTCCATTTGAACCAAAACCTTACTTTGAACAGAGAAAGAAAGCAATGACATCCTGAGAATGACAAAAAGACCAAAGAATTCTATATACCCTTTTTTCTTGTTCTGTCTTTCTCCACATTAGCCAACCATTTACCCTGAACTGATATCACAGAAGGAAAGGGAAAAGGTAGAGGAACCACAGTTCTTTCTTTCAGTTCTTCCTTACTCATCTTCAAGGTGAAGGTAGAGAATTGAAAGAATTTGAAGATATCGAGAAGAAGACTAAAAACAGTTGGGTTAGTTGTTTATAGCATTTCCAACGTTCTGGTAAGAACAAAATGCATATGCATGTTTGAACCACAAAATAAGAATTGTGTAGTTTCAGTAATTTCACATTTGAGTTAAATGTGCCTACATTTCCATTTAAAAATGGCATTGCACTATAAAAAATAAATAGTAAAATTAAGTATTTCTTTACTTAGAATAACATTATGTAGCAAATATTAAATACCATGATAAATCGAACATACTATAAAAGAAAAGATAAGGCTTTATATTTTAGTACCTTTAATGGAAGCTTTTTTCTACTTAGTGAACAAGGGGCCCTGCATTTTTATTTTGCTTTGGGTCCCACAAAATATGTAGCCTTCTCTGGGTCTGGTAATTCATGTCCTCTCTCCAGTGTAACTGCAATAAAAGCTTCCAATCAGAAAAGGAAAGAATAGAATACACATAGCCATTGATGACCCAGAGAAATTATTAAATCCTTCTGCGTAGGCCCTGTGAAGATTGACTACCCAGGATGTAGATAGTTTCTTGTTCAGTCCCCGATTCTTCTGTTTGTGGCCTTTGGCTCCTCTCTCTGAGTTTCTTTCTTAACCATTTTCCTGCACGAAAATATCTAGAAAGATTGTTGAGGAATATTCTCTCCTTGTGGATTTTGGTGCTTTCATATATTCTTTCTGCCCCAGGGTAGTGTTAAGGCCTTGTTTCTCCCAGCTTGCAGTGTCTTTGGCACTTGGATTTCTTTTTTAAAAAATTTATGATATTTTTAATCTATTTGCTGCCAGTTGATTTCATGTGCCAAAGTTTTTAATAGTTATTAAGCTTGCCTTATTCTATTTCCTGATCCCTGCATTTATCCTTCAACTTAATGGCAGGTACCTTGAAAAAAACATGAAAAGAAAATATGCTAAGGTGGAAATGTAGTAGCTCTCTTAATCTGATATTTACTGAAGTGCTGAGTTGTTTGAGAAGTCTCACTGACCCTTTTGTCATTCAGGATTATTTTTTATTTCAGGTCCATAAGCTATCAACTTTCAATCATGGGAGACCCTTGATCCCTGAACTTTCTACACTTGGCAGTTTCTGCTTGAAAACCTGCCCAAACTCACCTTGAGTGCATGTCCTTTCTGCTTAAGTAGTGGCCAACAAACTATCATACTGATGGTACCAACTACTTCCCCAGAGCTACAGGCTCAGGAGGTATGTGGTCTCCCATGACAGCTTTACTGAAAATCTGCTGAGCTACAGCAAAACTCTCCAGACATCCAGCTTGCTGTACTGTATTTTCACCTTCTGCTGTCTGGTCACTAACCCAATGCCACTTATTTCTGGATTTTGTTACAATAGCAGTACATGTCAAAGTACCAATTTCTATAATTATCAAAGTAGGATAGCTGCTGTAGCTCAACACTGAAATCCCAGTGCCTTAATATACTAAGGATTATTTTTATTCACATAACCCATTATGGGTTTATGATAAGTGATATATTATGCAGGATTAAGAGAACAAACTAGGCTCCTTCTATATTAAATTTTATTTTGTATTACCAGAACTTATATTTTGAAAATTTTGGTTTAAAATCTTTTGTTGAAGCTATTTAGAAGTTTAGTTTATTTTAATACTTGCATTTAAGAGCTGTCACAGATGAAAAAAAATCTCCTTACAATAAGGAGTAGAACTAAATGAGAGAAATATATATTTATTTGTCTGCACTAAAAAATCAATGATACTTAATTTTTAATCCTGTCCATAAATTGACAAAAAAATTTAGTTGAAACTTTACTTTTAAAATTAAATTGGCATTTTCCCTCATGTCAATTAGTGGTTCTTTCAAAGTAATCAAAAGATTAACTATTTCATTTTTGACAAATATACTTCAAACCTACTGAAATATTTTTAAGCATGTCAGAAAATTCTGTTTTTAAATTTTCTAAATATCAGCATATGAGAGGTGTTTTTAAAGATGACAGATTTGTTTACACTGTTTTAGTTATGTAAAAAAAAAATAGAAATGATTCCAAAAATTTCTTTTCAAAATGTGGCTTCCACAGAATGAGATTCTTTTTAAAAGCAATTACTATTTCACTCATTGTTAAAACATTACTTATACCATGAAGGAATTAATTCTTTATAGTTTTGCAGTTTTCTGTTAGGCAATATGGCCAATGGTTATCATCGAAAATATAACCAGCCAAAAACTAACAGTCAAGGGAACCCTTGGGTGTAGCCCACTGAGGTCAGTCACCCATGGCATAGAGGAGAGTATAAAGGGGATGAAAAATAGATCTGAAGGAATCAGTGAAAGATACTTGACTCACCCATAAAATTACTTACTCATACACATGTGAACTCAGACTAAAAGTGAATGAATGAATGAATGAGAGTATAATTGTCAAGTCCCCTCAGAAAACGTCATGTTATCATACACGATAAAAGACTGTTGAAGTTTCTAATGGGGCCTCTTCGCTAAACAAACAGAAATTAAATGACAGGTGACATATGAAGACAAATTATTATTTTTATTACAAAAATCTTGGTTAGAGAATGTAATTTAATGTGAGAGCCAAATGGACCTGCTAAAGGGCCCTAGAATTAGCAGACTTAGCCAGTCTAGGTATTGCTAGACTGGGACAGGCCTCTCTCCAACAGAGAAGACTCCTCAGGCAAGTGATAGCATAAAGTTAGATGGGTGGAAGACCAAGGATTTGACTAGTAAAGTCCCTTCTAATAGAAGCAAGGTGTGAGAAAACAATGTTCCCTTCTACCAAAGATATTTAACAAATTGATCTAATGAGAATGTCAGGAGTAACCTACATATCAGTAAATTTTAATGTATTTATTTTTAGACAAAAATACAAATAAGCACAAATTCTAACAGTTTCTTACTTTAAACCCCTTAGGGTGCATATACTATACCACTTTCATCATCATTGATCTAAAAGATACACTGGTGGACCACTATCAGACTATTGGACCTACCCAGAAAGGTTTGTCCTAGCTTGGTTTCTGGTAAATATCCTGGAAAAAGGTAGCAAAAATTTCATAACTTCTGCTAAGATTTCTTCTAAACTGTGTTGGCTCTCAACTAGGTATGCCAGAATTAGGTTTAACCCAGCCCCACTCCTATCCACGCTTCAGGCCCATCTTCCATGGAACACATTCTCTGGGTCTTTGTGGATAGCTCAGCATCCACCTGTCACAACTGCTCAGCACGAAGCTGAGTGCTATTGACAGTACATCAGCCTTATGATTACATATGAGGGCCAACACATTATGTCAGGGCACTTAAGTCTTTATCTGATATGAAGGTTAGAATGACTTTTGTTTTTTATCTGCTTAACTCTCAGCAAATCAAGTAAGACATTTTAAAAAGAAATAGAAGAAACATCTTATAATGTAGTTTATGTGATGAATAGGATTTTATGTTTCTATCCAGTGGCTTCATAGTAAAAAGTGGATCTGAAGCAAAAGAAAGACTAAAATGGGAAACAAATAATGTCTATACTCCCTTCTACCATTTTTTTTTTGCCAGAAAACATTTTTAAAATAAACTTTTGAATTTTATAATAGTTTCATATTTATGAAAAAATAGTTATAAAGATGATATAAGGAGTGTGATGTATAATTCACCCTCATATCCAAACCCATTTTAAAAATATTTTGTTTGGTTATTTGCTTGGAATGGTTTGCTTTTTATTTTTTAAAATGATGTGCATTTAATGTCACCTTAACAGCTCAGGACAATAATTCCAAGATTTATGTAAAAAGACACCACTGCCTTATTCCAGGGAATAGTTAGAATAAGAATTCTATTATATTAGAGTAAGAATTCAGAGCTATGACCTCTGGTGTCCTTAACTAGATTTAGGAGAGTTTAAAACTGCCCCTCTGGCCAAATATTTTAGGAGCTAATGAGCATTCATTTAAGATACAACTTGTTATCAATATACCTGAGAAACGGACAATTTCTATTTATTGCTTAATGAGAGCATATCTGCAGTCTACTGAAATTTCTTGTCAACTCCAGAACAAGAAAGGAGACACATCTTAAGGCATAAAATGAGCTTTGAAAGGCTAGAAAACCCACCAGTTTTTGGATGAGTTGCAGTAGCTTAGATGCTTGCTGCCCAGTAACCCAAAGAGAAAGAATAAACTCAAAATAAGGGGACACGACCACCCCCTTTGCCGCTCAAACCTCATCCCTTTATAACATCGGCTGTGGGCAGAGGTCCTAATTCTCAACGTAGAAATTGTGTCTGGCACATGGTTGGCACTCAATAAAAGAAACTTGGTGATTTCTACTCTGCAAAGAAGGAGAAGAGGCTGCAGGATTGTCAAAAGAAAAGAGATGCCTTTGGAGATGGAACTTTATGATTTAGCATTCTATTTTTAAACTTCTGGATTCTGCAGGAAAAAATACACACATGGGCCAAGGAGCAAACAAAAATTAATAGCCTCTAAATGAAACATGGCAAATGATTTCTTATTAAAATCTACAGCACCCAAATCATGGCATGCACTGTGCAGCTGAGAATGGCCACTGGCTAAGGAGAGATGCAGTATAAAAAGTTTTGTCAGCAGAGGCCAATGATGCTGATCACATATGGATCATCTCCATAGAGGATTTTCATTATTTAGGATGCCTTGGCAGCTACCCATAGTAGGGAATGGAATTGGGTGTAAAAATTTGGAGAATTCTCATTGTTTTACATCATGAGACTTCAGGTCTTTTGCAAGCTCCTGTTGGAAACACATATTTCATGTAATAATGATGACATACTTTGGGTTCAGTGTGCACCAGAGCAGAGTATTATTCAGCTTCTAGTGGCAGACTAGCCACAGAGTAATCTCTTACGATAGGAGATTCCCTTTATCTTATGGTTATCTAATAATAGTTTTTAATATTTCTTGAGCACTTACTAAGTGCTCAGCAGAGTGCTACATATTTTTCTCTAATCTTTAAAACACTTCCATATGATTGTTAGCATTACAATCTCCATTTTAAAGTTGAGGAACTGAGTTTTAAAGAAAAGTTAAGAAACTTGTCTATCCTTATACATCTAATAAGCTGGTTTCGAATCAAGGTTTGGTTGATGTAAAGCCTGCAACTTGGTCACATGTATAAGCATAGATAGTTTAATAAAATTAACTTGTGTGCTTTCTTTTTACTTTGTTCCATTATTCTGTCATTGAGCAATGTAGTTTAAACAAAATATAGGATAGCCATATGATAGGAGGTCTGAGTTGGGACCTGCTGCCTTAGAACAAAGTTTTTCTTCATTCACTTCACTCAGCAGTGCTATACTGTTCTTATGTAAAAAGAACCAAGACACAGACCTTTTTATCAGTGATCTTAAATACTTGAGAATAAGAGCACATGCATACATATGACAAATTAAACAATCATATCTCCATGGTAAAGTTCCAATTGAGTTATACAGAAAAGTGTCATAAAGTCCATGAGAAAGAGGGACCACTTTGTGTTGAAATGGACATAAAAAGTCTTGTGGAGGTAGAAGCTGAGTGAGAAGGATAAATTTGCATAAATATGAATATAGTAATAACCTACTTCCTCTTACAGGAACATAGAGTACAAAGTAATAATAATCACTGATATGTCCATGAGCCATAATTAAACAAGATTAACTAGAATGTATAATTTATATAAGAAAATGATGAGAGAGAAACTAAAAATTATAAAGCCTTGTAGGGTCAGCTAAAGTTCTACCCTTTTGAGGAAGGTAAAGGGAACTGGGACTTAGAAGGTTGGAACAAGGGGTCAACTGGACTGGGTGAAGTGAAAAGAATCAAATGATTAAGCTCTGGATGGAGGGGAAGAGTAGGTACAGTGGAAATGGAACCGTTGGTAGATAAATTTATGGTCAAAGAAGGAGAGACCAAAAAAAATCTTGGTGAGTCTGAACCTTGTAAAAATGTCATCTACGAAAAGTTAGTATGTTGTTGGAGAGTCATTACAGAGATTACACATGGCTTAATAGGTGTGAAGATAGCAAAGAATTAAAAATTCATTATATCATGTAAGCATTCAACAAAAAGTTTGAAAGACTCCAGTAAGTTGATGATGACAGAATAAATATGAGTTAGTTTCTGAAATTCTCAAGTAACAAGGAAGAGTCAATGTTTTTGGGGGGATAGTTGGGGTATAGATACAGAAAAAAAAGAGGTAAATGCAAAAAAAAAAAAAGTTAAAAATGATGAGTTAAGGATCTGAAGACCCATGGATCAATTTCTTTTTTCCCCATTGAGTGATACGAGAAAGGCAAACAAAGCTATAATCTTTACTAGAGACTAAATATATGCTGTGATATTTTATGAAAAAAAAAAGTCTCTCTTAAGGGGAGTGGATAATGAAATAAGATTAGAAAATGATGACTCCATTTTACTTAAAAATTTTTGGTGACATAAATATGGAACTGTGAAAGGAGAGTTTAGATAAGTGAAGTAGTTTTATAATACATAGTAGAAAAAAATGACTAATGTGGGTCCTGGGAACAAAGGAGATAGAATCAAATTTGAGAGTTGAAAAGTGGTGCTGGGAAAATTTGGATCTCAGATAGCTAGTATGATACAAATTAGAGGAAGAAGTTTGGACGCCTCTAAAGAGCATCAAAGATGGCTCCAGACATAGACTATTGGGAGAGACAACTATCTTCACAGACAGAGACATAGACATGGGTCAGTTTCAATATCTAAACTTGAATTTATCATGGTGCACCTACCCTTATCGATCAGATTTCAGTTTTGGAAACCTTGACTTTGGGAGTTTGCTTGGGGAAGTGGGAAGAGGAAAGAAAGGTTCTTGGTAAGATGTAGGAATCAAAACAACTCCATCTCTAAGAAGTTTTCTCTGCCTGAAACTGAATGACTCTCTGGGGGATTTGAAAGGCTCCAGTAAGTTGAATATAATGATAACCTTCGGTTATTAAAAGATTTAGAAGTGCATCCTGAAATCATCAAGAAAATAATGAATTTTATATTTATTTCTTGTTCTTCAAAGGTCACCTCAAATGCCACCTCTTGTATGGGGAAGAAGGGTTTGTACAGCTGCATGGAGTGGACTGTAGTGGTCATAGTTGCTTACTGCCTAGTGTTCTTTCTATACCACTCTCACTATTTAGAAACCATATGTTTTGAGTGAAATTAAGCAAGGACTGCACCTCTAAGATTAGACTTTTTAGCTAATGCCAATCTTAGTGATATAGCCATGAGTCCCTGTACCGTAGAGATAGATTCATGTATGGTGGGTCATGTGAATTGAGGCCGAAGCCTACTTAATACATGGCATTCCCCTGGTCAAAGAGATTGTCCAAGGGTCAGCAGAGGACATGGGTGGTTCAATTAGAAGGAAGTACAAGACTTTAGTTGGTGTTTGGGGTAACAAAATTTAGTCAATTTACCATGCTCTCACTTTCTCTTTCTCTCACTCCCACCCTCTTATTGTGGTTATTGAAAACCATTTTGCAACCACAAAGTTAACCAGCCTTGGAATAAATTTGTTACACTACAAAGAAAACTGAAGAGAAAAACAAAACTGCTACTTGGACACCATAGAGCTGCTGGATCCTGTCTCATCTGAACTTCTACTACTAGTGAAATTTTGAGTTTGTGAGTCAATAAGTTACCCTTATTGTCAAGGGTAGTTAAGTAGCGTTACTGAGACACCTTTCTGAATTATATTTATACTCATATAGTAAATATTTTATTTTTCCCATTTATTTGAATTTTGACTCCCCCTGAATTTGCCTACATTTCTTATCTTTCTGCACAGATTTTGAGCTCCTTGAGGGCAAAGACTGCGATTTACATATTTCTGTTTCTTCTAGCTTTCAGAATACTGCTTTGTATGTCATAGTACTCAATAGATTTTTGTAAAAATGAAAAAAATCAAACCTGTGCATTTGATCTCATTAGCACCATACTACAGTTTACACTTTAATAATTCTAAAACTGTTGAATAAATTGAGCATGAAACTATTTTTGTTTATTGTTTGATATTATATTTGCTTGTTTCTCCTCTTTGCTATAGGAAATGCTATAACAATATTTATTTTTCACTTTCTTCCCCATGGACCACAAAAATTCCTAAGATGTCAGCTGTAGTTCAACTACAGTTCTAAAGATTAGCAAGAAATAATCACTGTTATTAGTTCTGTTGATAGTCTAGCCAAAAGCTAAGTATCTTGACAATTTACTTAGCTAATGCAACCTTATCTTCAATAAAGAGATTTACATTAGAATTTGGATACAGCGGAACATAGCTCAAGGCCAAATGAATCTGCTTTGCTTTTAATTCAAGCTTTGACTCTTACTAGATATTTGACCTTGACAAAATTATTTTATGTCTCTGGTTTCAGTTTTCTCATCTATGAAATAGAGATCATTATACAATCAAACTTGTGGTGATAGGGTAAAATGAGTTAATAAAAACAACACGTTTAGATTTTTACTTATAATAAACAATAAAGAAATGCTATTTTTCTTCTCCTTCCTCTTAATCCTCTCTTCCTCCTCTTCCTCATCTTCCTCCTTCCTGTTGTTCTACAATATTGTTCTGATATTGTTATTGCCATCCAACTCAAGAAACAGCAGCTGTTTTCCATGTAAAACTACTTTTTCTATTTTCGGTTTCTATAAAACATTGTATTTGCCACTTCGCAGTTTAAAAAAACAACCTTCCCGTGTATGGTGTAGAAAAATTCTGGCTGGATTTCATTTGTGATCATATGCCCATGCAACTAATATATCTGCATATGAAAAAATTGAGTGAGATGTGCCCTAGAAGAGAGTACCAAAGTTATCAACAATAAAATAATCATATAAATAGCTGTTACTTTTTAAATAAGGTAAACAGAGGCCTTTTAAATACGTTTAACACATAAAACCTTTTTCATTCATAAACAGTCAGTTTTTAAAAAATTAATTTGATTTTTATTTTACTTCACTGTTTGATGAAGTTAATTTAAAATTATATAATTACTTTTTATTGAAATTTTCACTGAGGTAATTACATACCAAATGCAGGTTGTAAGAAATAACACAGAGAGATCTCTTATACTCTTTGTTCAGTTTCTTTCAATAGAACCACTTTGCAAAATGATAACATTATATCACAACCGAGATACTGTCATTGATTCAATCCAGCAATCTCAGATTCTCAGTGTTACTCATTGTCATTCGTGAGTCTGTGTAGGAGGAGCACATGCACATGTAGAGTTCTTTACAATTTTCACACCTCTGTTCTTCTTGTATTCACCCTCACAGTCGAGACACTAAACTGTTTCAACACCGTATCTCCCTCCAGGCCATTCTGTAGTTACTGTAGTTACTTTTTGAACTGAAACTAAGTCAATAATACTTTTAAAAACAAATGAAGAAATAAACCATCCTTATGAATTGAGCCTCTCAAACACGCTACTTCTAGATTACAAGGGACCAGGTTTATTTGCAAATGCCCATGTGCTTCTGATATAAATTTCCCTGAGCAACACTCATTAACAAGACACATTTGACTATGTATTTTTGCACATGTACATACATTTCTCTAGCATCTCCACATACTTATCCCTCTATCTAGAATAAAATTGAAAATACAAGTATTCATTCATTTATTTACTTCACATTCAATTGTCATATATTTGAAATACAGGGATCTAGCCAACGTTAACATCAAACCAGTGATTTTGCTGTCTGACTTAATCACTACAGACTCTTGTTTCACCTTTTATGTACAATATTTACCCATCTTAATCAGAAGTATGTGACATTAAGTCATCTTTATAAAAAATATTAAAATATAAAAACTGTGTTTTTTACAGTAAGTAGAAAATGTATTTAAATGCATTTAATATAAAATATTAAAAATAAGAATTATATCAGATGATCAATATCCTCTAAAGAAGAAAAGTATAGTCAGAAATGCTTATAAGCCAATAAATACATTGATTTGGTCTGAGAAATAAGAGAAAACTTGAAATTTATGGCAGCAAGAGGGAAATAGAAATAGATGAATTTAGGTGGTGTGCTGTGAATATGATTTCAGGACAAAGAGACTTGGCATTCAGGAACTACTTTGGAGAATACTTGCCTTTGCAGTCATCAGTTCTGTCAGCTGAGGCTCCCTCTCAAGATTTTCTCACCAGGAAATGGAAATAAGCCCATTATTTGTAAGATATTAAATATTGATCACAATTTTATATTTATTTCATATTAAAATCTATATGTAAGTGCTTCATTATTGAATTCAGTTTTTGTATGATTGTTCAGTTCAAAAAACAACACAAAATAATTTTCTTCTACTGTCACCATAAAAAAGAATTAATACGGCATCCTATTAAAATGATAGAGATAACATTCTGCATCATTTTGTGTGTGTAGTGTGTGAGATCTAGCTCTCACCCAAAAAGAAGTGAATGGTCAACATGATAAAATATTGGAGGCAACATAATTGAAAGGAAAATGATCACGAGTGCTGTAGCCAGACAGCAAGAGTTACTGACTCTTTTTCTGAACAAGCAAAACACTCAAATTCTAGGTACCTCAACTTCTTCAATTTGTAAAATGGCAATCATCATCATCATCATCATCATCATCATCTACTCTATTGACTTGGTGTGCAGTTAAATTAGTTGATACATGTGTACCCATTAAAAGAGTCCCAAGTATATTTTAATCATTCAATAAATGTAAGCTGTTACTAAATAAGACATATTTTTAAAAGTAATCTCAGTGTTTATCTTGAGTTTGTTAACTACATAAAATTATACTAAAAATGGCATTTATAACTGTTAAAAGAGTAATCTCAGAGATTTTGCAATAATGCTCTGAAATAATCATTGAAACCTAGCTGAGTTTGCTATTTGAATGACTACTTTATTGTAAGAATTAACAATAAGCAACATGACTCTGTACACAATAGAATTACAATGAAACCCAAATGAAAGTTTGCTAACTCCTTATCCAATATGTTGATAAAAAGCAATCTCCAGAGATTTTAAGGTATTGCAAAATTCTACAAGTAAACAGTGAGTGTAGTGGGATGACTGAGGTAGAATAGGTTCTATGCTAGCCTTAGTATGATATTTCATTTCTCTTTCTTTTTAGTTCTTCTGTCATTTCTCTACTAGACATTTCCCAGCAACTTGCTATTTGTTATTGCTTATTTATCATATACCATATTTAATACAAAGCATTACATTATATTGATTAATCCATTATGTCTTTCTAGTTGTCCATACACTCTGCTCTGATGTTTTTACACATTGGCTCTTTTGAATGATAGTGTAATTTGATTCAGAGTCTCCTGGCACATACTACTTCTTGAGAATGCATCAGGCACTTCAGTAAGCTGCTTTGCCCATTAAGTCTTTTCTGAGCAAACAACAACAGGTTTTGTTTTTACCTGCTGACCATTCATATTCTTCTTTGCAAGGCTTTCTTACTGTGTCTGCCTTTTACATAGTTTTTCTTCATGTTTTTATTCTAGATTCTCTCCAAATTTTAATCTTCATTGTCTTCTGGATGATATTTTCTTCAATACCTTCACTTATAATCTCTATAGATTTCAGTGACTCTGAAATTTAAAACTCTAGGCTTAATTGTCTCATGGTAACTCCATGTGGATGTCCTACAGACATCTAAACTCGGTCTGACCACATTGAACTAATTATCTCCCAAACCAACCTATTGCAGAGAATGGCATAAATGTCTACATTGTCCTTAATTTCTCACTCCACTTAACCTCTACAGCCAATCAGTTACAAGATCCAAATGAATCCATCTTATAAAAACTTTCTAATTAGTCCTTTTCTTTACATCTCTATTGTCACTACCTTATTTCAGGCCACTAACATCCTTAGTTTAGAGTATTGAAAATCTCCCCAAATGATTTTTCTCATCCGAAATATTCTCCAGGGATCCTGTCAAAATAATGTTTTAAGCATAAATCTAATATCACTCTTTCATTTAAAGCCCTTCAACAACTTCTTGCTTTCAGAATATAATGGAAACTTTATTTTGACTCAAAAGGCCTTTCATGAGCTGGCATATCCAGGAGTTAAGGTGTGTAATGGTAAAAGCATAAATTTTGAGATTGCATGCCTGGATTTATATCTTAACTATCCATTCATCCATCTTTCCTTTCTTTCTTCCTTCCTTCCATCCATCCATCCATCCATCCATCCATCCATCCATCCATCCATCCATCCATTATTGAGTAACCACTGTGTGCCTGGCACAGTTCTTGCTTTTATGAATATAACAGTGACAAAAAAACAAACAAACAAAACAAACAAACAAAAAAACAAAAAAAAACAGACAAAGCTTGCCTTTCTAGAGCTTTCATTCTAGAGGCACAAGACAAATAATTAAGAAGAAAACAAGTGTAGTATGTCAGGTAATGCTGGAATGCTTGAGAGCAGTGGTTGTGATGTGATTGATGTATATAGTAGTGGCATTCAGAGATAGAAAAAAAGGGGGCAAGTCTCTGAGGTAGAGGTGTATTGAAAACAGTTATATGCCTCTTAACAACAGAAATACATCTGAGAAATGCTTTGTTATGTGATTTTGTCATTGTAAGAATGAGCGTACTTACACAAACCTAGATGATATAGCCTACTATAAACCTAGGCATGTTGTTCCTAAGCTACAGGCCTATACAACATGTTACTATAAAAAACAACATGTGATTAAATCAAGCACAAGAGAAAATGATGCAATCAAGAGGCAGTAACCATGAGATGCATGAAGCTGCTACTGGCACACACATTGCACTGTTTTACAGCAACCTTTTTTTTTATAAGTAAAAATAGTATATTCTAAAATAACAATAAAAAGCATAGTACAGTAAATACATAAGCCAGTAACAGTCGTTTATTTTTATCAAGTATGATATACTATACAGAATAGTATGTGATATACTTTTATACAACTGGCAGCGCAATAGATTTGTTTACATTAGCATGTGAGTAATGTGTTGCTTTATGACATTACATTTGACATTCTGATAGCTACAATGTCACTAGGCCTTAGGAATTTTTCAGCTCCATTATAATCTTATGGAACTACCCCTGTAGTCCATCATTGATTGAAATGTCATGTGGTACATGACTGTAGACTTTTTTCCCAACTAAGGTTATCTTGGGACTAAGTATCTCTGGGGTCTTTGCAGTTTATTTATTTTAGTATCTAAAAGAATCTCTAGCTGCTGCATGGAGAAGAGAGTATGAGGAAACAAGAGTAGAAGCAGGGAGACGGTTAAAAGACTCTGCGATCATTCACGGCACAGATAAAATTAGATAGTAATAGTGGACATGAGGAATGGTCCGACTCTGAGCATGTTTCTAAAGTAAAGCCCCCAGGACTGAATGATAGGTTGAATTTAAGGACAGGTGAACAGAGAAAAGTATCAAAACTTGAAGGTTTTGACTTGTGAAAATACAAGTGATAGAGCCTTACACTGAGATGGAAAAAAAGAGGAGGATCTTATTTGGGTTTCAGAGGAGTGAATCAAAGATCAAGAATTTGTTATCTTTAAGATGACTGGCACGTGTCCAGGTAGAGGTGGTAAGTAGGCTGCTGCATATGACAATATGAGTAGTTTGGATTAGGATATAATGTTGGCAGTCATTTGCAAATAATGTTTTTAAAGCCATAGGGCTGATTGATGATACATTGTAATGAGTGTTGATTGGGAGTGTATTAATAAATGTTTAATAAATAATTCTGCATGAAAAAAAATATGTACACCAACAGTAGTCTACACCTTTAGACAGTACTCTAAATTTCTCTAATTTGCCACAGTGCCCACTACTCCCTTGGCGATGCATATGTACTGACACGGGTTCTATTCACTCATCTATACTACTTGTCTGGCCCTTTGACACTGGAGTTTGTTAACAGAAGTATTCCTTTTTTCTGGGTCCTTTTCATTTTGATTATTTCCACCATGCTGTTTTACATGCGTTTGTCTCAAATGTCACATTGCTGGTGAAATTGTGTATCCTAGCTTCTTTAGATCAAGACCAGTGTCAGTTGCAGTAGCAAAGGGAGAAACTAAATATGTTTTTTAATGTATGCATTTTTTATTACCTTGAAGTTCTTTAATTTTTTTATATTGAACTTAATGTTGGTATACTGGGGTATAGTTGGCTCAGGATTTATGTATTCAAGGTGCTTTGAGCAATAATATACATGTTTTAGGTGTATATGAATATATAGTATATATTTACTACATAAATTAGTATATAAGGAATATCAATACATTAGTTTTGATCAGTCCTCAAAGTTGAGACCAATAAGTTGAGAGGTTTAAAACTCCTTTTTAAAATATGGTAAAGAAGACTCATTTTACACTAATGTTTTTAAGAAAAGCAATAGCTTCTGAAATAATAAAAAGAGCCACAAAAGTAATTTATTATGGAAACGATTCAGTGTAGAAAAATTATATTCCAAATAGTCATGAACTAGATTTGTCAGTAGGTGAATGCAAGGATCACAGGGTTACAACTGCATGCTAAACACTGCCTGGATTAATTGCTCTCTCACTGAGGGCATGAGGTTAGCTTTCAGCTGTATGCCATAATTTTTAAGTGAATTTTCCTTGTATGGAAGATGTAGGAAATATAACTAAAAAGTAATGGAAAATATTTCACATTAAAAACAGAATCATTACTTCATAGCCTATTGGAGGTCATAATTTTCTTTCTTTTTACATTTTCATCCTTCTTTCTGTTCTTTTTGTTCTCTTTTGCTGCTCTTCCTGCCTTTCATTTCATGAGTTTACATATCTTATGATATTTTTCATTTTCCTGTAGAGCATAAATATAATTTCCTGTGTGGCACTCAATATCTCAAGACCTAGGATGCTCCTTGAGAAGTATAGTTCTATTTTGGGTAAGTTGTAGCATAAAACTGCATTAGCTACCTCATCTGTGAAAATTATACAATTCCAAGATATGTGGTAAGCAGTTGCTGGTAAAAACACAATCCTAATGGTTTTCATAATTGACGTTTTTAAAACCAGAAATCTGACCATGTTGCATACCCCTTTTAGGACTTTAGTGGTGAGAAAGGATTCTGTGTTTTATGAGTTTTAGTAGTATTGTATCTATTATATTTAGACATTTTATTGCTTTATTTCTATTAATCTTTTCGTTATACTAGTTTGTGAAACTTTAATGAAATACATATACATACATTTTTCAGCTAGTGCTCTACAATATCTTTAAAAGAAACGTCATTACATCATTCTGCTTACCGTTTTCAAGAAAATGTAAGATTCAATGAGGGTTCTCCCAGTTAGTTTTTAAATTATTTTGTCTTACTTTAGAATAACCATTGGAATTAAACTTTCTGCAATGCTTATTGGTCTACACATTAATTATAAACTACTAGACCTTAATCAATTTCTCTTCTATCAGTCCAAATTCATACTTAGTGTTTAAACAACTTAAGGAGCATGATCTGACTCATGCAAAACTTCCATTGACTTTTACTGGAGTCGGTAAAATTTTGTCAGACATCCAGAATCTAATTTGTTGCTACATCCCAGAATACAAACTATAAACGAGAAACTGGTGAACTTTGTGCTATATAGCTGGTTAACGTTCTTTTAATATTTCTCCTGGTCTCAATGGGATTTTTTGATAAATACATAGTATTTATAATGACATTTAGATTCCTGGTAGATAACAATTAATTTATAATATATGCACATAGATAATGATTTATTATATAAAATATTAACATTATCATTTATAATTATCATAATTGTTATTTTTTAACATTAGTTTGTAAGCACTCTAGTTAAATGGAGTCTGTGTACAGAAAGAATAAATTCTAGCTGATTGTTCATTCCTAAAATATTTAGACATAATTTTAATGGTGGTATTGTGTAGCTGAAAAATGTTTCTCATATAGATGGTAATGAATTAAAGATTACCCAAAGTGAGATGGAACAAAAAGAAGTTAATTTCAGAGTGGTGGTGGTATAAGGGCACATATTCTGCCTCAACCAAAAAGTACCTCTTTGATCAAAATAAAGCAACCACAAGAGTTATGTGGGGTGGGATGGGGTGGAGGATGCTTAACTTTGGGAAAGATACCAAACATAGACCACAGACATTGAAGACAGCAATTTCTTCCAAACAGAGTAGAGTTTAGAAGCAAATTAAAGGAAGATGCCATTTCTTTAGAGAATATAATAGTCTTATGGGAAGTGGAAGAAATTCTGTCAGCCCTGCTAATATCTAACAGACCAAGATTGGAGACAGCCGACTCAGAAAGAATGGGGCCTCGTAGCCTCTTTTCTACCCTCGTCCAACATTTCTTGGCCAGGCTGGCATCCCTGGAATGTCAAGTGAGCACCTAGCCCCTCCTGACTTTGTTTCTCTGATCAGGCTTTTTAGTAGTTGCTTGAGTTCCCTCTGACAGAGGAGAGGATCTCCCTCATGTGAAGTGGCAGGTCTGAAATGGAGAGGGACAGGAATAAGGAGACCAGAGGAGGTGAAGAAGAGAGTATCAATCACAGGTCAAAAAATTAAAAATAGTGGAAATAGCATAAAGCACAGAAAACTGAAATTAAAATGACAGAGAAAAGCTTGCTCTACAGTCAGTTACCTTGGGTTCCAATTCTGAACTGATGGTTACTAAGTGTATGCTATTGAGCAAGTTCCTTAACCTGTTTGTGCCTCAGTTTCCTCATCTATCATATGAGGATAATAAATGCCCTATATGTGAAGATTAAGCGATAATATATCACTTATATAAAGAGGGATTATGACAGCACCTATCACATACAAAATGTTCTATAAATGCTGTTGTATTAAATTTAATAATTTAATACACTTATTTTAAATTATTAAATATTACTATTATTACATATAAATAAAATTGGGTTTAAACGACTCATTTATTTAAAAGATGAACCCTCACATTAGGTTGAAAACAGTCTCTATAGTATACAAAGAGAGAAAACTGAAAGAAAATGATTCAAAGTTAACAAAAAACACAAAACAGTATGGCAGAAAAGCTAACTGCTATTACCCAGTCACTCTGTGTAATAACATCCCAGCCACAGGATAAAGGCCATACTCTTTATTCCTTCACTCTGGCTTACAGCTGTTTGGATGAGGGTTAAACACCTAACTGAGGATAACCAAGCCACGGTCTGCCTAATGGCCTGTACTTTGTGTCATGGCAAAAAAAGCCTATGGAGAGGATCAGATTCATTTCTTAAATTTGGGGAATTAAACAAGTTGAATTATAGAGTGCTGTTGGAGTGAACTGATGAATCTTTGTGGCCTTCAATGAAGTACATAGAAAAAGGGACACATGGAAGGAAGCTTATCCAGTGGGGAACACACAGGGAAATACATAGATATAGTTTATCCCTATCCGCCCCTGCTTCCTGCCCTGAGACTACTGAGTGACAGCAGCAGAGTCCTCTATGCCACTTTGATTTTTTGGTTAAGATTGGGCGCTTGACAGGGAATAATGTCATCCTGGAGAATGGGGGAAGCTGAGCATTTTGGACACTTTGCTTCTCTGAGGTACTTTCCAGTGCAAATCTACCCAAATGTGACAAGTCTTTCCTTTCTCAACCATTCCAAACTTGGAATGCAGGATGGGCTTTTGGAAGTAAGTGAAGGCAGATTAAGGAAGAAAGACCCTTCACTGTAACTTCTAACTGATGTTTCCCTTCAGGGCCCTGAGGCTTAAGCCTTTATTTCTAGAAGAATAGGGAGAGGAGAAGCTTGTCCCATTTGTTGCTAAGCAACCAAAGCTTTGCAGGCCGCTTTCTCAGGTCACAATTTGCAGCTATTGAGAATCAGGCAAGAGGTGGATGTGGTAATGCAGGGAGAAACCTCTCGTTTAAAAATTTCTGGCTCTGTATTTTAAGCGATGGAGTTCTTAAGAACAAAATTGATCGAAAGCCTATCAAAGTTCTTTATAATGGTGTTTTAGAAATAAACAAGACCTAAGAAAGAGAGATAAGTTCCAGACTGAAACCAACACAGCAGGGCATCTTATCTTTCCAAGCAAAGTCCAGGCCCAGGACAAAGGATGCCAAGAATAAATTTAACAAGAAATATGTACAACCTGTATGAACCAAAAACACAAACCAACTAACCCTATAAAAAACACAAAAAGATATCAGAATGAATGGAGATACATTGCATATTCTTTTTGGGAAGATGGGTATTGCAAAGGTATAAATTTCTACCAATTTATTTATAAATATAACAGAGATTCCCTCCATTTTTTGACATGACAACATAATTCTTATTTATTTGGAAAATTAAACATGTAGAGTTGTTTAGAAACATTTTGAGAAAGAAGAGTAATGAGAAGAAATTTACCCAAAATGTATTAATCCATATTATTAAGTTGTGACAATTGAAATAATGTAAAATTCTGTGATACCAGCACAGGAACAAACGGGCAGATGAATAGAAGATATTGAAGTGTCCAGAAGTGGACAAATGAGAATTTAGCAAACACTATAGGCAACATTTCCTATACGTTCAGTATATTGAGTAGATTAAAAAAAAAAAAAAATTAGAACAAATGTCTTAGCATTTCCAAAAATACAATGTTAAAACTTTACCTCCCGTTTACACTAAAGTAAATCTTAACTTTATTTTGAGATTTAAAATTAGAAATTTAAACTGAAAAAATAAGGTCATAAAATATGAGAAGAAAATTTGGATTAATAATGTTATGATCTTGAGTTGGGAAAGGGTATTAGTCAGCTGGGTTTGCCATAACAAAAGACTGCAGATTGTGTGGCTTCAACCACAGAAATTTATTTCTCACAGTTCTGGAGGCTAGAAGTCCAAGGTCAAGGTGCTAACAGGGTTGGTTTCCTCTGAGGTTTCTTGGCTCTCAGATGGACCCCTTTTCACTGTGTCCTCAAAATTCTTATGTTGAAGCTCTAACTTCCAATGTGACAATATTTGGAGACAAGATCTTTAAAGAGATATTTAAGTTGAGTACATAAGGTGGAGATTCTTACCCAATATGATTGCTGTCCTTATGAAGAGGAGGAGACACCAGGAATGCATGTGTACAGAGAAAAGCCATGAGAGAAAATTACAGTATTTCCTCAAAAAATACAGAAAATTAAGTATTTCCTCAAAAGCAGAACATAGTCATTAATTTTACTAGAAATAAAAGGGATTCAAATAAAAGAGTAAAAATCTCATCTTTCGTTGATTTGATTTATTCTTAAAAATTGATAACTCCCAGCATTGGTGAGAGTATGGGAATATTAACAGTGTACAACTGAGCTCCCACCGTGTTGATGAAAGAGTAACCTGATATAGACACTGTTAAGGGCAATTTGGCAATTTATAACATATCAAAAGAATGTTGATACCTCTCCATTTCTTAGACTTTATCCTAAGGAAATAGTCTAATGGGTGAACAAAAATGTATTTACAAGAATGTAAGATTGTTTCAAGTAATGAAAATAGAAAATAAATTTGATGGTAATAAATAGAGGATTGGATGAGCCAATTAAAATACCAATTATACAATGGAATACTCTTCAGTCTTTAAGAAATATTTAGTGAATCATTTCTCTGAATATGAACATAGACTCTCTAAGATGTAACGTTAAGTGGAAAAAAGCAAGTTGCAGTAGGTTTCCATTTTTGTAAAAAATATTAATAAAAGTACACATGATGAAAAGTGGTATATATAGTCTGAATTGTTTACATTGAGCATACAGTGTTTTGCTAATCAGAAAAGAAAGCCATTTTTACTTAAAAAAAATCAATCATATATGGAAATAAAAAGCATAGATACTGGAAGTATATTTAAAAATATATAGAAAACATTTTTTAAATTACTATAAATGAAAGTAGAATAAAGACTCTTGCTTGAGGAGGCTCAGAGAATAAAGAAAAAAAAAAACTTATAAGGCCTCTGGGTTTAAACATTGGGGAACACAGACTTGGAGCTTTCCTGTGACAGTGGTATACTGTCTGTGGATGGAATCTGGTAACTGAGAAGGGCCGCTATACTGATGAGAAGGAATTTGAGACATACAGTTGGATGGTGGAGGAGAGGCACCCTGCTACCAACGTAGAGTTTGTCCCCCAAGTGGCTCTCTTAAAGCTGAGATCTATCCCAAATGTGGAGAAATGTACATCAGATTTGCAAAATTGTTAACATCAGTTCTTAAGATTAAGGAAACTTTTAAGCAATTTTTTTCTAAGACATGAGTATTGTTTTCTTGCTACATGAAGTATTGCTCACTAAGCAAGCTTTTGAGTCATTTGGTATTTTATTTTTTTGAGGGGCATATTTGATTTTAAAAGATCAAATAAATATGTGCAATTAGATATAGTACAGAAAGTTCTCTGTTGGCAATCTGCAATATACCTTATATGATTTTTGTCAATTTTATTTTTTAAATCTTTTTTCTTCCTATTAAGTAAAAAAAGATATTTAAAAATATGCAAAGTTCATTTTTTACGGACTCAATACTCAGTCTGTTGTGTTGGTCCCATAACATACCCATGATGCTAAAAATTCCATGCTGGCATTTCAAATGGAAGTAAAACAGCATACTGAATGATTTTCAGCAAGCCTTGTGCCAAATGATGAAAAAATATTTTTTATTTATCAGGAGTCCACTCAAATACAAACAATGTATGATTTTTGCATTTAGTAATGAAGAGGAAATCAATCAGGAAGAAATGATTATTAGGTTTTGCTTATATGTCCTACCCACCACTACCCCACCATTTTTGTTTTCTTTTACAAGGCAAAGATAAGTGCAGATTTGCAGCCACATCTTCAAGTTTGCTTTCATATACGTAGGATGAAGTGCTTTGGCAGTAAAGATACAGCAAGAAAGGGCTGGGAACTTTTTAAGAGAGGGAACGAGTCAGAGGGAATGAAGTGTATAAGGAAATATAGACTCTGTGGAAGGTAAAATCTAAACTCTGGAAGCCAGAAAGAGAAATAAAAAACAGACCAAAAACAAAACAAAATAAAAACAAAAAACAAACAGACAAACAAATAAGAAAACGCTGAAGGAGGAGAATTGGTTAAATGCAAGGGAAATTTAGTGTTTGGAAGCTCTTTAACTACAATTACTGGCTATTCTTTCCCCTAACACATATCCAACAGAAGTGCTTTGCTTTTTCCTGAGGAATATATTATTTTAATTCATGACATTTTGAATCAAGTACTGTACTGAAAATTTCCATTACATGTGTATTATTTTTTAGAAAGAGAAAAAAATTTCCCTTTGAACATATATAGACCTAACATTAACCAAGAGTTTCAAAAAAGAGATCAAAGCAATGCTGTTTGCTTAAGACATTAGGCATTTAAAAAGAAGCAAATATATGAGTGATTTAAGCCATCCAAAAAGTAAAACTTAATATGAAAAGAAGTATACATTTTTGGAAGATTATAATTGAAGAAAATCAGAAGCAAGCTCTTCTGAAAAATTTCTGAATGTTTTAAACTAACTTAGTCAATAAATATGTGTTAAATAGGCACACATTTAGATCATTCCTCTTGTGTCTTAATTTATATATTGAGCTTAACAAACCTTGTCCCTATAAACATATCGTAACAATGTTGCTTTAACATAACCGTTAAAGATCATAAAACAAAATTTATATTAAAATAAGCATATGTATATATATTACTAAGGAAAAGTTTTTAAAAGCTTTCAGCAAAACTGAATACTATCTATAAATCAGTTTGGTAGTTTGTTAAAATGAAAACTTGTATTTAATTTAAAGTTTCAGGAGATCACATATTCTCAATTAATTTATAAACTACTTTTTAATGGGCTTCTTAAAAACCTTTCTACTGTGTACTCTTTTTCTTTTTTAATGTAGTAAGAATGTCAGCAACTTTAGACATTACGATCAGTCTTTCAACTTTTACTATACTCATTTAATATACATAACTTGTTATTTAGAGTGTATACTTGCCCTTTAAAAACATTTCCAAATGAATATAGATATCCACAGCTTTCAGATGGTAAAAAAATATATAATTTCTTCTTTTGAGATAGTTGATATAACTGCTATGTAAAAAACATTAGTAAAATACAACCTTTAAACAAAGGAAAGTTTCTAAACTTGAAGATGTCACAAAATATAAAGGTTAAGTAAAAATAACTGTGATTATATATCATAAGCACATTTTCAGTACTAATGAAAAAATCCAAGTAAAATGTTTATACACTCAAAATTATTCCTGTGAATTAATGCATTTTAAACATTTAATATGTGAATGGTTACATTTTTTTTTTAATCTAAGAAGTAAAAAACCCTTTCACTCTGGTCATTTAACTTTGTATCTTTGACTCTTACCTTGTATTTGTATACCAATTAACAGTGTTCAAATCTTTCTCATGTATTTTTCTATATAGTTTTACCATCATATAATGTCATTCAGTTGAAATATCATCCTCACCATTCAGATGTGAAAATTAAGTTATTCATTTTAACAGCCATCATATATTAACTGACTTTCGTATGCCACACATTGTGCTAGACTCTGGGGACACAAAAGTAACTGGACATCATCCTTGGCTCCAAAGATTTAGTAACAATGATCATGGAGTATAAATATTATAAAGATAGCAGTATGTATGGGGATGTGCTAGGAATACATAGCGAAGAAAATAAATTCAAAATTGGATCAGGAAAGGCATCTCAGAGAAGATGAAGGCTGAGCCAAGTATCATGAATAGTCATTAGACAGACAAAGATGAGCAGTGAAAAGATGAGATATTTTTTTGCAGAAGCATCAGCCTGGGCGGAAGCACCAAAGCCAGAGTACATTCCCCATTCT
Source organism: Cynopterus sphinx (assembly GCA_030015415.1). Lineage (NCBI taxonomy): Eukaryota > Metazoa > Chordata > Mammalia > Chiroptera > Pteropodidae > Cynopterus > Cynopterus sphinx. The sequence goes on from CM057379.1 coordinate 190,174,922, forward strand.
GGAAACAACTAAAGGACCCCAGAAGCCCACTTTGGGTTGAGATGAGAGAGAAAAGGAAGTGGGAAGGAGAGATATACAAAGGCTAGATTATGATGAGCTTTGTACAGTATGCTAAATGGATTTCATACTGAAGAGTGTGGAGAACCAGTAAAACTAATCAGATTTGATCCTTTGAAGAAAACCTTATGAGTTGAAGAGTTGAAGAGGAGACAGGATTTTAGTACAGTGAGTTTGTGAAGGAGGCAATAGTAATAAGCCAGATACAAAAATGTTAAGGGTCTAAACTAAGTAGGTCTAATAGGAATAGAGAGAAATAGACCATGTAAAGTTTATTCAAGACCTTAAACAATTGTTTAATTTTGGAATGTATTGCTATAATTTGCAATGTAAATAGGTCAAAATGAAAGAGATATGTGAACTCCTAGTTCATATGTCCAGAGTCATTTGTTAAGCTCAGCATACCAATGGGGTTTTAGAAAGAATGACTATATAAAAATAGCCAAAAAGATTTTCAAAAATGAATAAAAAATAGGAGATTTGAATTATAACATATTTAAACACTATAAAACTCTCATAATAAAACAATGTGATTCTGATACAGAAAAGGCCTGATCAATGGGACTGACCTCCAAAACAGTAACAAGAAATTTTTGAATGTCTAATATCATCGTGAAAAAAATTAAAAGTAAATGACAAACCAGAAAAATATAGTCACCATATAAAAAAGATAATGGATTTATTTATAACTTTAATGAATAAAGGTATCTTGAAATTACATAAAATGAATATCATTGACAAAAGATAAAACGTCTCCAAATATAAACAAATGGGCTATAAGCATATGCTTATTTAATAAAGTCCAAATTTATTCTTATGTAGAAAAATAAAAATTATAGCAAGGCCATGCCATTTGTATATATTGAGTTATTATATAGTAAAAAATGACCTCAATCCTTAATGAATATGTGGGGGAAATGCCTGTTTTCATACATTCCACGTGAGAGTAAACTGAAAAATCTTTCTTGAGAGAAATGTGCCAACACACTTTAAACCTTTAAACTGTGCTTTGACTCAGTAGTTCCAGATATAGGCATTTATCCTAAGAAAACATAAATATATTAGGAAATTTCACACCTTTGCCTGTGTTCCTAAAAAGCAGACCCTGAAACAAAGCCTTGTGGGTGAGTCCTTTATTGGAGTGTTATCCCAGGGAGCAGGGGTGAGGACGGGTGGGGAGCAGGGAGTAGGGAAGGAGGGAGAGTCAGCGTAAAGATGCATTACGGATTCAGTCACCATTATGAACAAGAGGGTGCTTGACATCTTCAGATCATCAGGAAGTCATGCAAAATGAGTTCAGGCTTTCCATCTGAGGGAGAAAGGATCGGTACTTACACCTGCTTCCATGTCTCAGTGGGTAGAAGTTTACCCCCAGAGAGTTAAACTCCACCACATTTCCAGGTTGCACATGAACAGCGCCTGCTATCTCCCACCCTCCCAGGGTCTCAAATCCAGTTTGAGAGGTGCTCTACCTGGGCCTGATGTGAGGTGCTGTCAGGTTGCACTTGTCTGAAGGGATCAATGCCCTTGAACTGTCTAGAATATGAGGCTGAGAGAATCTGGTGTGTTGCACAGATGTCCAACAAAGCCTATCCCTTGCAACACTGAGATCTGCTTGTGTCCTCCATTATGTAGTTCTTCCTACTATGTTATGAGGCCTTCATGTTTATTTATTTATTTTGTGTGTGTGTGAGAATAAGTTGCTCTCCTTCTTTGAAAGAGGAGAGTTACAAGTCAAATTTGCCTGAGAACTCTTCAAGGTGAAGGAAAGCTATGGTCACTGCAAAGACTTAATATAGAAAGATGAGTAAAAAATAAGCAAATGAAACCAAGACAAAGCAAAGCAAACAATCTCCACTGTTCTGCTGGGCCTGAGAATGCGGTTGCTATTATTTATTTCCCTTCTTCACCAGTTGAGGATTTTCCTCACCCATAGCCAGCATTCGGCCCTCAGAGTACAAAGGGATCCTATGCCAAAAACTGGCTGCCTTATCTCCTCAAGAAATAATGCTATATCATGTGTTGATTTCCAAGGCTGGCAGGGGTTATACATGGTAGCACTCAGATGTTTGACCATGGTTGTTGGCCTGGAGGTAATGGTACATTTTGAGGGCAGGTCTTATATCATCTTGCAAGGTACCAGCCTCAGGGGAGCTCCTTGCAGTTTTTCCATGCAAGGGAAGGGACCTCTGTTCTGGCACAGAGGTTGCTTCAGCAAAATGGTGGGTTCGGGAGAATGTGAAGGTTTGTGATTCTCAGCTTTTCCCATCCAAATGTTTTCATTTCAGTTCTCATGTCCAATCCTTTACCTGTATGGGCCCTACCTCTGATGGAATATCTGTTCAGATGCTTCCTTATAATCTCATTTAAGCTCTGCTACCCTTTTAATTGTATCCTGAACCTATATTTAGCCAAGTGAGCCCTGTAGCTGGAAAAACATGAGTTTTTTCCAAAGATTCTAACACTGTTAACAAAAGGTAGCCTATGCCACAGTCCTTATAATATTATAATTGCCCCATACCATTTTGATGCCTTCCCTTCTACTTATGCCTCATCACAATCCCAAAGGAGGAAGCCTTAGTGATTGCGATGCCATTGCATAACAGGTATTTACCATCTGTAGAGGGTCCCCATAAACATCTGACTATTGAGTAATCTATTGTGAGGATATGATTTCAAAAGTTATTCTTGATACCATCTTTCTTGATTTGTTCCCCATAACCTAAACCAAAAATGTACATGCTTTATTTGGAGAGGGTTGGTCAAGGCAAGCAAAGTAAAGAGAGAGGAAAATCACTATGAATAACTGGTTGCTAAATTCTGTAGCACCATCTGAGAAACTTTATGAAATGTATATCAGATCTGTCCATCATAGGAGACAAGGGTGATAAGCATAAATCCCACAATTTTCATTCCTAATGCTCAAAATTTCATTCCGTGAAGTGTAAGCACCAAGGGTTTCCCTGGAATGCCATGTTTTAGAGCCTATGGAGAATTCCTGGGGTGGGAGGTGAGCTTCATCACAGGTGCCTAAGGCAAAATGCCAACTGGTTGCATTTCTGTGAAACTGGCCAGAGCATGTGCAGTACTGGCTGCTATGAAAGTATCCAACATAAAAACAGGTAAGAATGAAAGGATCTAAAGGAGTGTTTAAGATGTGTCCAATACTATAGACAGAAGAACATTCATCATATCCTTAAACAAATGGAAGCAATCCATCATTTTAGTATTTGTTAAATAAATGGTAATATGTCAATTCAATGAAACACCATGAGTCCCTGACAAAAAACACAATAATAGAAAGATATGTGAAAAATATAAAAATATTCATGATACATTTTAAATTGGAAAAATCTGGTCTTATTAGCAACGTATGACCTGATTTAATAAAATCAATTCTGTTTTGTCTAAATTTTCTTGTTCTTGGGAATGACTAAGATTTAAATACTTTTTTAAATCATTTTTTTTTTTCTTATATATCTGGCTATATCCCCCCGGAGGGTCTATTCAGGCTGCAGAAGACCTAACTTCCTCTCTAGAAATTATTTCTAACTTCCTACCAATAGAGAATTTCAACAATAGTAATAATCTTCCTTCTCTCCCTTCTACTGCTTCTTGTCTTCTTGTTCTTCATAGATATTGCATGAACAGAAAGATCGTGAATGAATGTTTCTATTAGATGAAAGCCTCTTTTTCGGAGATTTATTACTTTACCTGTTATATTAGTCAGCTTGGGCTGCCATAGAAACCATACACTGGGTGGCTTAAACAATAGGGATTTATTTCTCACAGTTCTGGAGGCTGGAAAGTCTTAGGTCAAAGTGCCATTCAGCTAGACTCCCCAGTGAGGGCTCTCTTCCTGACTTGCAGAAAAACACTTTTCTGCGGTGTCCTCCAATGGCAGAGAGAGAAAGAGGAAGCAAGCTCTTCGGTGTCTCTTCTTATAAGGACACTAATCCTAAACCTGATTACTTCTCAGACGTTCCATCTCTAAATACCATCACATTGGAGGTTATAGCTTCAATATATATAAATTTTGGAGGGACATGTTCAGTCAATTGTACTCATTATAATTGATTTCATAGAATCATAGACTCTGAGACTAGAATGGAATTCAGAGGGAATTGGATTCAATCTCTTACTCAAAAGTAGGGATGCTGGCTATAAGATGCCTAAGAAATAATGTCACTACTTTATATTTAACTTATTAGTCCTTAGGCATAGGTGATTTCACAGCCCAGAAGATACTTTTCAAATGGTATATTTATCTCTTAGGATGAGAAAAATCCTGAGAACAAATTAATTTTAAAATCTTAATACTAACAATACTAACAATAATGTCAAAAATTTACATTGTTCTTACAGAATGCCAGCATAAGTCAAAACACTTTTCAAATGGTAACACATTTAATCCTCACTCTAACCCGATAATATAAATGCTGTTAGTATCCTCATTTAACAGATAACGCAACCGAGGCACAGAAAGTTTAAATAACTTGTTCAAGGTCACATAGTTAGTAAATGGTGGAACTGGGGCTTGAAATCTAGCCATCTGGCTCCCAAGTCTGTACTCTTAAACATTACATAAAGAAAATAATTTCCAGAGCTTCCACTTTTATTTCTTTCCATCTCATTTGCCATTGCTCCTTTATTTTTCATAAGGTTTCTATGATCTCTAGGCCAAATGAGATTCCAAAAATAACAATTTTAATTTTCAAATCGAGGGCATGATTTCTAAATGGACCAAGTTATTTTTGTGAACCCTACATAAAATCCAGGAACAGAACTTTGGGAAGGGACTTCCAGATGGCAGTAAATCTTCACAGTTCAGTAATTAAGCCTTTTGAGAATGTTACTCTGTTAGGGAGCCACTGCCTGATTAACTGTACAATATCAATTATATCAAATGGCACTACTTTAATTCTGTCAAAATTTAGAGAAATCTGACATGCTGACATGAGACTCTGTGAAGTGTGATAATGAGCTGCCAAGTGTCATAAAGTGCCATGGGGGCGGGGGTGGATACCCTTGCTTTCAAATTAAAAAAATTTTTTTCTTCATTCATATTAGAGTATGCTTTATTAAACACCATGAACATCTGGATACATATACTTCTCCTGTTTGAAATGAAGAGCCTAATCTCTTTTAGTTTTTATGAATGAAGTTCAGGTGGTATAAACCAAACTTATAGAAGTAAATAAATATAACATTTATTTTTGGTTATGAATATCTACCCAGAAAATTGGGCCCTTATACCTTTTGTTTCCTCATTCCTATGAAGAATCAGTTTTAGAAAGTTAACTTTAACTTTCTTAAAGTTAAAAGTTTGACTTGCCTTATTTTACAGTGGCAGACACTTGTCTGGTCATTAAGGACAAATCCAGGCTATTTAAATAGCAAAGCTAGAGTTGTTAAGTGACAGAATAGGATCTTTAAAAAAAAAAAAACCTGGCATTCTTCAAAAGAAAGGCATGGCCTTTTCATAAAAAATAGAAGAGACTTTATTATAAATACAATATCATTAAATATAAGAGCTTCAGTTTTCATCAATAAAGTAATGAGCAGTTAAAAGGCAGAGGACACTCAGTTTTAGTTTTTCCATCATTAATTTAATCCAATCTTTAAATATTTTAATTTTCCTACTAGTTTCCTGAAATGGACAAACGAAACTCTTCATTATGACTTAGAGAGATGTGTGAATATTCTTAATGAGCACTCTACCCTGGAAAATCTATTCCATTTCATAGAGTCGGTGAGCTCTTTCTGAACAACCATCATATCTGTACTTTTTGACCCCATTTTTACCTTCCTTCATGTATTTTCAGTTATTGTCTGGCTATTTCCATTCAGAAATCACAGCAACCCCTGGAATCAAATATCTAACACCCAACCCATTAGTTTTGCAGCCCCCTCCCAACTGATCATCTTCCTCCCTTTTCTTTAGTCAGGAAAATCATCGTTTCCTCAAGTCCCCAGGTTGAAACCTCAGAGTCTTCTTTATTTCTTTTTAGGCTTCCCACACTCAGCATTCTACAGATTTAGAATCTATTTATTAAACCTTTTGAAATCAATAGGATGCAAATACACACACAGAAAAAAAAGGTTTTACTTTTCTTGAATCACTGCTTTAAATTGACTGTCAAAATTTGGCCATCGCTTAGTGAAATTTGGAGAGAAGATTCTATTCTCCCTGAGCTCCCTGTATCACCAGTGGTCAGGTTTCTACTCTTCCAGAGCTCTCCATCTCCTGTGTTTTTTCTCACTGGCTAGTCTCTGCTGATTTCCTCCTCACCTGGCAGGCTTTCTTTTTAGGTACCAGTAAGATGGATTAAACCTTTTTTTATGTGTGTCTCTTGGCTCACAAGAAATTTAGGCAGTTCTGCAATGATAAATGGTAGAGTAGCTGGGTGATACATTACCTTCTTGTCTTTGTCCTGTTATCATTTTCTAGTTACATAGTTTTCTTGGCTCTGGTAGGCTTAAGTTAAAACAAAAAATCTATTGGCTGAACTGGATGATGTCACTCTCCAATTCTGGCATGCGCTTTCGATTTTTTTATGAGTGAATTTCTTTGAGTTCCTCTCTTATTGGTCTTGGGGAAGGGAAGCACCCCTCCCATCTCATTATCTTCTTCCACCTATGGTGGGCTGGGCATGGGGGGAGTGGGATAAATATAAAACATGGTACTTCACTCCTATTGTGTTTTCTGTTTATATAGACAGTAAGGCACAGTTACAGCTGGGATTATAGTTGAGGAGAATATTGCTGGTTCAGGTGCCACTTATCTCCCAAATGAGTATCTAGCTCCTACTATTTACACAACTATTTGCTACTTTATTTAGAGAGTAAGATTACTTAATGCTTCTTTTTCCTAAACTTTTGATCTTAGCTCTGGGATGATAGAAAGTCCCTATTTAAGATCCTATTACAAGTCACCAAATTGTCTTGATATGGGAACAGTATTTTGTCAGGTGTCTTAAAGTAGAATATATGTTGCAAATAAAAGATATAGACAATCTATATCTCTCCAAGTTAACTTGTCTTCAAGTTAATCGTACCTACTTAGCTTTGGGATTTCAAAATCTCATTATTCCCTTTGAAATCAGGAAGTGCCCTTCAATGATAGCATTTCTTAGCAACTTCCCTGGCCTACATGGATCAGACTTTACAGTGTTATTCAAGAATGCCCATGGCCTCTTATAATGCATTTCTCAATGCTTTGGAAAAGGGAGTATACTCTGGACTATCCTGTGAGACATTATGGGAAGGTGGATGTGCAGGACACATGTCCATACAATTTGACATTTCCATCTTCCTCAGCTTTAGATTATGTCCTCTACATTATGCAAGGGAATTTCTGGAATCTTACCTTCATTAGCCATAATCCATCACTGAATCTGTATTTCAGTTAAGCAAACAAACTTTTAGATTAAGCTACTAAAGATTATTCATTAAACTCAGAATTTCTGATGAGTACATCATATTGATAACCTTAGTCTGATCTAATATCTATCCTATCCCACTGATCTAACATTGTTAGAATTTATATTCTTCATAAATTTGTCAATATAATTTAGCAAAATCTCACAGTTCCTTAGGTATGGTTAGACTTTGTACTTTCCCCCAGGGGTTTATTTGGATTTGACTCTGGTTATAGGTCTGGAATCAATGAAGATCATTGAAGGATGTTGAGAAGAATAGGCTTTATTTTGCAAGGTAACTGTGTTAGTGAGGTTATTATGATGTCCTCCCTCGAGGAAATGACTATCTTCTCAGATAGTAGAGAAATAACTACTTCTGATGACAAGAGATGTTCAAGGATATTTGACAGCTCCAAATTCTCATATTTGTCTGAGTATACCCAAATGTGCTCATTCTGTGTTTTAAGGTTTATTTATTCTCAATCAAATCCTAATTTTTATATAAAAGATTTGGCAGGGTTATGAATCCAAGTTATATTTTAACACTGTAAAATACTCAATTGTTGAATCTAAGTTCCAGCTCTTTCTACTCTATACCTCACTAAGTTATCATTCAAGACACATTTCTAAACAAAGACAATAAAAGTTTACTACTCAAGGACACTTGCTGAGAGAATTCTGTACTAAGATAGAAGTTGCACTAAGTGAAAAAGAATGAAATGCAAGGATCAATGTTGGGCAAACAAGTTGGTGAAGAATTAAGCAAATCAAATTAAATACTGAGTGTTAAAAATAGACAAACTTGGGGATATTTCAAAGCAAAAAAGAGCTAAAATACTAGATGTGACAGATGTGATGATCATTCACCAAATATTCTCTGACTTTCTACCCTTCACATGCATGAGAGGAATTTATTTCTCCAACTCATTGACATTGGGCTTGGACTAGGAACTTTCTTTGGTCTCTCTTGCTTTTTGCAATGAGAAGAGTATGCTTCCAGGTGGTCACTGGTTCACAGCAGATGACAGACACCTGGAAGCAGATGTGGCTCCAATGCAGTTTAGACCCAATGCTCAATCCAGCGTAGCTCAGTCATACCCAGGTGAGCCAGACACACGAATGAGAAATGATCTCTTATTGTTGAATGCTCCTGGGATTTTGTAGTTGTCAGTTAGGCAGCAATATTTAATAGATATCTTAGATATTAATTGATAGATTAGATGTAAAAATGGAGAAAATTGGATTTGGAACATTCTAAGTTTCTTGAATTGTTTGGGAGAAAAAGTATTGGTTAACACATTTTAAATTATTGCTTCTTTTGAAAATGTAATATGTGGATATTGAACAAAATGCAAAATGTATAAAAGATATTCACTGAAAAGTATTTTCTTTCCCATACTTATTTCACTTGTGCCTATTTTCTCTCTTCAGAAGCAGCCACTGCTACCATTGTCTTAGGTATACTTCCAGAGATATTTTGTTTATATTAATTCATTTGCATACATGTATATGCAAAAATAGTAACATATAAACACATAACTATTCCTTGCAGTTTTTATTAAACTAAATAATTAATGATTGTTATGTGTTAGTACATAAAGGAATTACTAATTAAAAAAACACTTTAAATCCTATTGTTTAAAGTAAGTAAATTATTTAATTAGTCCCCTCTGTACAATGATTACCTTTAAATTTTGTTAAGTGTGTTATATAATAAGGATAATCACTAAAAGTGTAAAAACAGAATATATAAAACTTTAAACTAGTTAAGGAAAAAATAGGAAGAAAAAAATGATCCTCCCTTAGAAGTCAGGAAGAATAGAAAAAAAGAATCAAAGAAAATGAATGGTAAATGGAAAGTTCAAAAAATACGGAAGAAAACGAATCCAGGTGTACTGGGTGACATCATTATAATATGTATTAGTAAAACTTGCTGGTTAAAAGACAGAGATCCCCAAACAAATTTTTTGAAAGCACAGCTATCCGTTGCACAAAACAGTTACTTATAACACTCTACACATAATTGAATATACAAAGAGAGAAAAAGAAATATCTCAAAATAATTACCAAAAGTAATATAGCATAAGTATTAATACAAGCGAAAATAGACTTTAGGAAAAAAAAAAAATTAGTGTTAACTTGGCAAGTATTTAATTATAAGTTTTAATTTACCAGAAAAATAAAACACTTTTGAGTCTATAGGCATATAACAAAGTAGTCTCAAATATATATAAAATAAAAATAGAATTATAGAATTATAAGAACTGACAAATCCGTCACCTTATTTACATAATTTAATACCTTGCTCAAAAGTCAATAAAAACTCAAACTATTGGTATAGATGCTCAAAACAACAGAATATAGATTTTTAAATCACATATGTATTATTTATAAAAATTAGCCACATATTACACTCAGAGGAAATCTCTATAAATAACAAAAAATTGATGTGGAGATTGTATTTTCAGCCCCAAATGCATCTAATTTATAAACTAAATAAGAAAAGAAAGCATCTAGTCCTATCTTGGCAAACTAGAAAAGTAAATTTAAACAATTATAAGTCAAAAAATAAATAATAATGTAAATTATAAATTTAAAACTTGATATCAGTGAATGCATTATATTAGAAATTTGTAGGACATAGTTATAGAAGTACTTAGACATTTTTAGCTTTATATATATACATCTTAGAGAAAATCAAAGATAGAAAAAATAATGAGGTAAGCATTGAACTTAGGGAGTTAGAGTATAAACAACAATAAAAGCAAGAAAGTAGAAAATAATAAACAAATGCACAGATTAATGAAATAAAATATAAGTGATAAAGAAGATCAATAAAGTAAAAAAAAAACCAAACTATCAATATCCATTAAGAGCAAAAGAGAGAGAACAAATACCCAATTAGTAGGAATGAAAATGGGGATATAACCAGGATAAATTAATGATGTATATTTGTTGGTCTATATGAAAGTACAGTTGAAAAATAATCCTATGTCTCATACTAGATTCTTTTATGCCTTTCATTTGATTCATGTTTGTTTTGAAGCTATGAAGAACTATCCGATTCCCTTTAAATGACACTACATCGTGCCCCTGACAAAAAAATCATAGAAGCTTTTTGAACATACATATTAGTATCCTCTTTTGGTATACCTTCAAATACAACTTTAATGTAGCATACATAGCTTGGTGAGATTCTTTATTAGCCTAGGGACAATTGTGAAAGGATTGATTTCTATGTATGTGTGCAGATCTTACTTTTTCTTTTGGGGTCTATATACCCTTTCATGATTCCGTTTTTCTAATGTTGAAAGACTAGTCTATTGACAATCATTCTCAGAGAATTACCTTTTTTCTCAATCTCTTCTCCATTTATCAAAGACTATCTTAAAGGATTGCACTGTTGGAAATAAAACAATAAACTAAGTTGTTTATAATTCACATTGGCTGATATAATAACTCTTCTAAGATTAGTTACACATAAATAAGAGCTAATGATTTTAAATCAAATAGATTCTATTTTAATCGATTATAGGCATCAAACAGTGAAATGGGTAAGCTATTTTTTAACGTACAGGGGTTTTACATACATCATGAAAGTCATTTTAATTTGAGACTGGCCTTGCAAAACTGATGCCATTTAGTTCTAAGGTAGTGTTTCTAACTCACCTCATTCCAGGTTTTATGGCTTACAAATACATAAACCTTGTTTTTAAAAGAAATCATAGATGAATATGTATAAATTTATATTAGAAATAAAAAACAGATTACTTTGGATAATCTTTTGGCTGGCTAATGCAGAAAAAGGAACAACAGAACCAGTTAGGGCAAGTCCAACTGCTAAGTGAGTCACCAGAAGCTATAATGCTAATCTTTTTTTTTTTTTTAAATAGCTGATTGTTTTTCATTCGGGTTTGTTCCAGGGTCAAATAGAGTTTCAGCATTCCAAGAAGAAAGATGGAACTACCTGCTTGTAGAACATTTTGTCTTCATGTCACAAATATTGATGCATATATTCAACCAACTCCTATTTCCTGACAAGAATGTGTTACAAAATGATCTTCTCTATTTACATTTCACATAAAGAAAAGAGTACTGTTCCTTAAGCTATTTCTGCATTAGGGCAGGTTCCATATCTGACCATTGTGCAAACTCTGAAGGTAAAGAACAAGACTAAATATGAAGCAATTTTTGTGCAGTGAAATAAACTATCAAAAATTTCATTAAGAGTACATGATAGAACTGAAATTAGAACTCGATTACTCTATGGAATATTCCATAGCTTGAGGCTTAGATCCCCTAATTTTTTCCTAATCTATAATACATTTCTCCTACTTCTGTGTTAAGTAAGAAATATTATCCATATATGTTTAAAATGAAAGAAGATATCACTGCATATTTTTCTAATTATCGGTAACTTTTTTTCTGAGTACTTAGTATTTCCCAGCCTCTGAAAACATACCATCTCTCAGTCAGTGCTCACACCACCATTATCATCATCAGGGAGGAGAAAGAGGCTTATAACGTGAGAAAAAAGGACTTCCGGAGCAATAAGAACTTTCTCTCTGGCAAAAAATTTAGCAGGCCAAAATTATAAAAAGCATTCATATAAAACTTGCAACATTGCTTTAAGGACATACAGCGAATGTGTAAGCCCTCATCAAGAAAATCTACTATTTCTCAGTAAGAACAATACAAATCTATAACATTTGAATGCTAACTCACTCCATTATTCACTTGGTGCTGTGTAAACTCAGTCCTGGTGTGTGCATCTAAGAGTGGGCATGCTATCTCTCCAACTTCTTATCTGGGGCCATGATACCTTTCTTTGAGGAGTAGATTGCCAGAAGGTCTTATTACCCCTGCTCCCCTCCATCCCCACTCCCAAACCCATGGTGTAGAAGTAGGAATGGCTGAGAGGACTCCCTTATCTACCCTACCTCCATTTGTAAGGTGGAAACTCTGGCCCAGACACAACAGATCTAGAATACTGGGGTCTTGATTATAGCTCTTTCTTCCCCTTCTCCCAGCTCACTCATAGGGCTGAAATTCTATGCTGACAAGGAGAAGACCAAGGATAGCCACCACTTTCCCCCATTACCACTTGTAGAATGGAAGTCTCACTCTTGGAAAAGGAGACTCCCAACCCCTTGCTCTGGTGCAGCGGTACAGAGGTTCTGCCCAGAGCATGACACGCCACAAGGAGGGAGAGCTCTGCAGCTCTATCTGAAGGGATTTGTCTTTTTCTGAAACAGAGAATGGAGAACACCATAGTTTAAGGCTATTGTCATGAACAACGGAGATCATGGTGCAGATCAATCAATTAGAGGAAGCCAATAACTCTGATACAAGCAAAAACTGTAGAGTTGTCAGCAGTTTAATAGATAGGGCCAGGGAAAGAGGCAGCCAAGAAAAGCCCTCCTGGGATCTTTGTCAACCCAGGAGGTCAGAAAGGTTGTGCACATAATCTGTGTTGCACATACTTAAGAAAAATCAAACTCCACTGCTTGAAACTGATAATTCTTTTCTTCCTTTCACTGGTTATTCCTTTCTTTTTTCTATTTTCTCTATTTTTGAATGAAAATGTCAATAACTGTTATCTTATATCTGTTCCACCTTTATATTTTGGGAACAGATAACTTGTTTGCTAGATTCACAGGTCTAGAGAGAGAGGCTTTTGCCCCCAAATGGACCATACCCGGCATCTTAAATCACACTTGATTTAGGTGATTTAAAGGATGAGATTTGGGACTTTTGAGAAGGTGATATTTAGATAATAGTTTGAACTTTGAATTGATGCTGTAATGGGTTGAGACTTTTGGGGACTTTGGAATAGGATGAATGTATTTTGCATATGTAAGGTGCATGAATCTTTTGGAGCCAAATTGGACGGATTGTGGCAAGCCAAATAACGCCCCCCCCCCGCCCCCCGCCACAAACATATCCACATCTTAACCTGTGAAACCTGTTAATGTTACCTTAGATGGCAAAAAGAACTTTGCAGATGTGATTAAATTAAAGATCTTCCAATGGGAAAGTTATCCTGAATTATCCAGGTGGATCCAATCTAATTGTAATGGTTCTCATGAGAAGGATGCAGGAAACTAAGACAGGTGAGTTGGCAAAGGGGCTACAAATTGTACCCAGTGTGGACTAGTAGACATATTGTAGGGAGGAGAAGGTGGAAGAGTGTAAATGGCTTTATTTTCTACAAGAAAATCCTTGAACTAAAGAGCAAGCTACTAAAGGCTCCTTATATTAACATTATCTGACCCCATGAATACACAAAATAGGAGTATTCTTTCTTATGGAAGGTTGCTATGCAACCATATCTAGTATTCCTTTTTAGTATTGCTCTTTCATGTAAGGAATTTTGAAGATATGTAAACAATTATGTACCAAATATGTTCCTTGTTTTACTTAATCTGTTTTTTACTTATACATAAAGATACAATTTTAAGAATAAGAACCAACTTTCAGAAAGTCTAAGTGGAAGAGTCATATTTTAAAATCAGGTCTGCCAGTCAACAGACCCTTTGTTTCTTTAGTGCACCACATGGCTTCTCACAGTATCATGAAATGGACAATTTAATATTCTATTTTTATTTTCCTCCTGCAAAGAATAGGACTTTTTAGTTACTGAATGAGCTTTATCTATTTACATATCCATGCTCCTCTTCATGTATGTATGATCATATGCAGTGTATTCTGAGCTATTCTGGCACCTGTAATAATTCCCTAGTCTTTTCTTATAAGCAAATATTTGTATTTTGAAAGCCATCTACTACAATTTTGGACACCATCTAGGGCAGAGACTTATTTCTAAAGGATCCAAGCAGGTAGGGTAAATGGATGCAGTAGTTCAAGTGTAGGGCAAAGGAAGTAATATTGGGTGGGGAAAGCCAGTGTCTGCACAATATCCATTCTTCCTTTCATCCATAACAATAGAACCTTAAATTTTAATCTGAGTGCATGACTTCTTGGAATAACACCTGCATGTCAATGCCTCTTTCTTGTAGCTAGGAGTGGCCCTGCATTACAGCTCTGGACAGTGGTATGCAGAAACTGGCTGTGCTTGGGAGAGTCAGTTGCACGTATCTCTCCTCATCTCTGTTCAAGTTGGTAGCTTGAAATCAACCATGTCAAGAGATTTTACACATGAAAATAGAAGGGCTGTTTATTGAACATTTACCAATACACTGCTAGCTTGAGACAATGAGCTATAAACTACATTATTAAAAAAAAAATACATTGCAGAAGTCCCTGGAATCTTTTTCTTGCATCTTCTACTATCCTGCTGCTGAGCCTGGGGAGATGATGGGTGTTGCTAAAGCAACCTTCTTATACCATGAAGTGGGAGGAGACTGGGTCCTTGATGAAATAATAGAAAACCATATTATTTGTTGGCAGCACATCTGGGCACCATGCTTTGAGGATCACTATCACTTTGAATTTTTGTTATATACAGCTGAATTATATTGTAACTGATATATTGTTAGGAGATTCTGGTGAACTAGGGAAAACATATCTCATCTGAAGGCATTTTCATATTTGAGTTTTTAAGACATGGAGCTGATGAATAATACTTATCAATGGGTCACACATTGAGCTGTGGAACAGAATGAAAGGAACTACAATCTTGCCCATCTAAAGCTCTTTATAGTTAGCAATTGAGACCTTCCACCCCAGAGAAGGAATAAAGAGAATACAATATTTGTGTATATAAATTAGTAAAAAATAAAGATAGATATTAGGAAAATAACCACAGTGGAGATTGGAACAGAACCGGCAAGTGCACCACTGTAACTTGCTTAGATATTTCTACATTCCCATGCATGCTGGCTCCTGGCACGTTTTCACTCTTAAATTGTCAGCCCTGTGTCTCTTTGTTGGAGGGTTTGCCTCAGGCTGCAAGATCTTCCTTTGTTCCATTTTTATTAAAGTACCTGGGAGTTTATATCTCCCCATGAGCAGTTTTTAACCAATGATTGACAGGTGCAGGGGTACATATATACTAGCTACCCTGCCTTGGTCAGGAGAATGTGAGGCGTGACCTACACTATCTTCAGACATCTTTTGTGGGACAAAGCCAGAGTTACCCTCCATAATAAAAACTGCTTTGCTATTTTTCCACTTCTCTACCAGTGTTTCCTGGGAAAACTTCTTATTGATCATATTCACATGAATCCTTATATCAAAATCTGTTTCTGGGGAACCCAACTTAAGACATAGATAATAAGGAATTTAATCTTCTTCCCAGAAAGCAGTAGAAGAATAAAAGGTATATCAGTCATCTTTTTCTATCTTCTTGAATTTGAGCTTTCTCCTCTGACTTGTCTTAGATATCCAGATGTGCTTGGGAAGAAAATCAACTCATTTTGAACATCCAGATTTATTTAGGCAGTTGGAAATATATGTCTGAACTTTAGGAGAGAGGTCAGACCCAGAGATATATTAAATTAAAACAGCTAGGCTGTCAGCTCATAATGTATGAGTTAGTCTGATTTACTTTTCTATGAACTACTTGTCCATTCTCTCCTAATTTAAAAATTCAGTACAGCTGTGAGTTTCATTAAATGTTTATGATCCTATTATAGGATATATTTTTAGCCTTAATAAAAGGAAGTTGATAAAGCTTCATTATCTGTCGTTTCAGAGGAAGAGTAAAAAATCTAACATCTACCAAGTGAGTCTATAATATGTCATCATAAATCTTCTATTTCCCAAGCCTTTGTCTCTCTCTGACATCTAAGATAAATGACTATTACTAGAATTAATATCTCTTAAATATATCATGATTCTTCAACATTATTAGCCAAAAGGCTGTTATGAAAACTTCACTAAAATAGATTTGATTTTCTTTCTATGAACTGTAAGGGTGACTGTGATTTTTTAGTACAGTACTTGTAGTGGAAACGACGTCCATATTAACTTAGCAGGTTTTCTGAAGGAATACAATTTTTTGTATGTGAAAAAGAAAATTATGAAATGGAGTGGCAAAATTATTCTTTTTTTTTATCTTTGGAAAATCATGACCATTTAAATCACTTAGCTAGAAGATGTTAGTATCACTTTTAGTCTCTGAGACTTGGTATAAAATAGCACGAGCTTGGAAACAAAACAGTACAATTTAATTGACCAAGGGAGAGCTTTTAAGAAACATCCTCAAAATATTTGAAGTACTCCTACACTCTTACCAGATGCAAAAGATAATTTTAGTGTAAGTTTCTTTGTACTATTGTGAGTTACAGACGTAATGTCTCTAGAAATGTGTGTCCATATAAAAGCGCCTGTAACCGTTGCTATGGAACTAACCGCTAACACTAACATTATTAAGGCTCATTTTTGCATCTGTATGTCTCCAAAAACTGTTTCCATATTTTGGGGCTGAGAAAGAAAAAAAATTTAACACTGACGAAAATAGTAAGAAAGTATTTGAAAGTGTAAGTTACACATGAGGAGTCTATGTTTTTCTATTAAAAATATTTCTATAATGTTTTCATGGAGGTAGTGTCAAAAATTCAAGTATTTTATAATATTATTTGTATATCAGTACCAATGCAAATACCTTTAAACTTCTGGAATTATGATTTTTATATTAAAAATTATATGATTTTATGGAGATACAGGCAGAGTCCTACAATGCTGGTGCACATTAAGTTTTAGAAAACTGCCTGTTTGTTTTTAGGTAAGCAAAATGAAAAAATAATTCAAGGATGTTTATCTACCTTATGTTCTTTAGGAATTTAGGAATTTTTGTTTTTTCTCTACTTTTTCTCATGATTTAAAGCTTGTCTCTGATAGCAAAGATGAATAAATTAATTCACACTATGATGGAGTTATTGACTGCAGAAACTCTTACACCCAAATATAGTGTCATTCAAACTGTCTACCAACCCTTTTCCAGACTCTATTTTATTTTTGCTCTTCATATTTTTACTCTAATTTTCCTACTTATGTTTTTCTATTTATTTTGGAAGCTGCTTCAAATTTATTTTGACATGAAATTGAGGCATGAATACATAAATAAAACTCAAATGAATGATAAATGGAGACTGTAAAACAATTAGCGTCATTTTCAGTTTATAGATGAGAACATTTTTAGAATAGAGGTAAGCGATTTGACTCAATTTACTGGCAGGTTTTTTTTTAGCTACAATTTTGGTGGAGAAATAAAGCCCTTCAGATTCTTACCCCAATATTCTTTGCATTGGGACCCTCCCGCCGACCCACCCAGCTGTTCTAAGGATGTCTGTGAAGCCAGGTTGGTTGTAATGACCATAACACGAAGTGTCTTAATTTTTTATTTAAAAATTATTTTTTTTAAAAAACTGTTTACATTCTGAAACACATTCCTTTCCAAGTTCAAAACCATAGCTCTTAAAAGTAGGTGATGTACTTTTATTCAGCTACCAGTCTCTTTATTATGGAGGATAAGCCCTTCATGGAACAGGAGAATAAAGGCTTACAAGAAAGAGACACTTGTTAAAGTGGTTAACTATTGTATTAAAAATAAATAAATAAATAAAGCTCAGTGGAAAAATGCTGAAAACAAACTCCTTTATGTTGAGATCATTCTTTTCCATTATATCATTATCAAACCATCCTTCAAGCCCCTGTTTGCAAACTTTTGTTCTCATAAATAAAACATATAATATGTAGTAAAATTTAGTTTCCACATTACCTTTGAGTTTTATTTTTAATATGAAGATTAGATGCTTGAAAGGATATGACTTTGGTTATAATTAGAACTATATCATTTTTGAAACTTCAGAGTTTTTCCACAATTTTTAATTTTCTCAGACTTCCTGGATATCCAGCTTGACCTACCTATGCAGATTTTTATCATTAAATTGTAGATTTTGAAAACATTTCTTCATAATGCTCTTTTTCTTTTTTAATCCAATGCTTACATTTAAAACCAGAATATCTTTTATGTGTGTTAATAAATAGCATGTATGTCAAAATAATGAATTAAACAACCATAGTTAATGGTCATATACTCTAATCAAATATAGCGTTGCTAGAATAAGAGAAGTAATCTGTTATATTTCCAAGGAGAAAAAAGAAAAACTAATAGAGAGAAGAGTAGCTGAATGATTTTCCACTAAATAGCTGTTTCTCTGTTGTTGAGATTGCTTTAAAAGCTGTATTCCGTTTTTACTATTCTCCCTTTGCCTATATTTGACATTTTTAGAAAGTTTTCATCATCAGAAATGCTATAGAATTTTTGTATACACTTCTTTCACATGTATTTTTTAGAATATGTGTTCCTTAATTAAAGTAGAAGTTTTTATATCACAACATCTGGTCTTTTATTCATTCTGAATCTACTTCTATGGATATAATTGAAATAAGCATAACTTCAGAAATTCAAAATACAAAATAATAAAAGGTATATTTTAAATTTACTACCTATTAACTTGTGGGGGGAAAGATGTTAAAAATGATAGTTAACAAATATAAATTTCAAATTAAATATCATTTTAACTATTGAAGGATTGCTGAAAGCCTTGCTTTAAAAAAAAAACAATTAAGGAACTAGATATTTAACTATAGACAGGTCATTTAACATTTCCAAGGCTCATTGTTTTTCCAACGGTAATATGAGGTGTTGAATTAGATGAATTTCAAATCTCTTTCAACTTTAACCTTACAAATAAACTTTCAAAAATAATCTCACTTTAAAAATATCTAAGATAAGTAAGATAAATATAAGGATATGTGCTCCTCTCTATATTTGTCCAAACAATATACTCTTGACAAAAATATATTAGATTAATCTGGTCAGGCCATTGGGGTTTTTTTTTTCTTGTGCATTATATAGGGACCAGAATGTTTGCAAAATATGATTAAGAAACAAAATAAAACTGAGGTTGTGACATAAGGAAATGAATATGACCTGAGAGTCAAAGAAAGAGGGAATACACTACTGGAATACCCTATGAAAGGGCATGATTATTTTTGGTTCATAAGAAACAGAACTGTTAGTAAGAGAGAGAAGGAAGAGCTATATGCTAAAATGATATATTCTATCATGAAAATCTATAGAATTATGGCGAGTATTTGTATAAAGCTAAAATGAATTTAGAAACAAAATCAGGCAGTATATCATAGTGGTAACCATGCTGAATTTGGAATTTGGATTGCCTGGGGCTCCAATCCTGAATATGTTACTTACAGCTGAGGGACCACAGACAATTTAATTTCTCTGTGCTTCAAAATTCTTCATCTGTAGAATGTGGATGATGATAATATCTACCTCATGGGATTGCTGCGAGGGTTAAATGAGATTAAACACATATTTCCTTATAAAATGGAGATATTGAATAAATATTAACTATTATTATCACCGTAGAAGTGTACTAGAGAGGACCTGACCAAAAAAAGTGAATAAAGTGCAATGACAAAGCTAGATTTCAAGTACACAGTCAATTGAAAATCTCATTTCTTGGAAGCAGAACATTTGATAAATTCTTTTCTTATCTCACTGATAGCTTCAAACAGTAAAAGGTGAAGAAAATTATTAAAGAAATTGGTACTAGCAACCTATGGATTTGCATACTGAAGGCATTAAAGAAAGGAAGAAGACAAAGTATTGAAAAGAACCAGTGTAATTTCCCAGGAAGTTACTGACAAGATCAGATTCTAAATTGGCAAAACAGAAGAAGAAACATACTTAAATAGTACAGTGATACTGACTGTCAGGATAACATCAGAGGTGCTAAAGTCTAAAATGGACTGTGATGTATGAAAAATGTTAAGGTTAACAAAAATTTTAAAATATGCAAGGGAGTTTCCAGGTAAGCAGAACGAGTATATGAGATATATGGTCTTTAGCAAAAAGCTACTAATGAGCAACTCTTAAGGCCTCCTGGTGATGAGGTGACCAAGCCCAGTTGCTGTTTGGAAAAGGATCAAGACTCAGAAGCACTTCCACTTAGTTCAAAGTTGTTGAAATTTGTTAGGCTGAGCTAAGGTAGCCTTGACCTAAGTTTTGTAGCATGTAAGGGCAATTGCTCCCTAAGATAAAGTCAGAAGAAATGGGTAAGAAGAAATGGGGCTGCTGGGATGACCCTTAAATGAGGCCAAAAGGGTGAACTAGAATGATTCCGAATCCATGAAGCAATGGAATACATAAGGAGTGATGACCACATGCTGTCCTATTAACCTGGAGCAGGCCACGTAAGGTAGTCCAACCAGCCTGAACACTGGCAATCCAGACTGAGAGTAGCAATGAGGAAAGAGTTATGACAGTCAAGGTTTCAGACAACATAAGGGGCAGAAAGAGCATTTATCATTGGCAGCCCTGGTAAGGTTTCATCAGGCAAGGAGAAGATGCCCTCACACTAGCCACTCACACTCACAGAAGCAACTGCAAGCATGACTTCTATTAGCCAGATTTCACCTTGGGGTAGGCGATGCTATCAGAGTCATAACTCCATGTTCTAGTGGTGTCGCCATTAAGAAGTGACCATGATTTCTCCAACTTCAAGGAGGCAGGTATGATCTCTGGCTTCAGTGTTGAGGGAATAAAATCAAGCTGACTCTTTGAATATAAATATGCATGGGGTGAAGGACAATTTCCATCCCAACTGCATGTGGACAGATACCTTTGTAAAATAATAAGAACAATTACTAGAAAATGAAAATGTAAAAAGATTCATAACATGAAGCACTATTTTTTATTATTAGATCCAACAGACAAAATTAGAATTCAATAAACATAATCAGAACACATATAACTTCGGGAAAAATAATTACAAATTATATAGGTTGTTCATTGTGTGTAGGTTTGTACAGGTGATTAAGATATTTTCACACTTAATTAGAATACTGAACAATACCTTAGCCAGTACGCCCCACCCTTGGCACATATGATACGTATTGAAAATGACAATATACATACACAATGCTATGGAGTGAGAACATGAGACTTCTTAGATCACTGTAGTGGCCACCAGGACTGAGACACAACTGTGAGCCTAGGAGAAGAAATGAGGCTCAGTTCACGTGATTATAAAAAGAATATACTAAAAGAAAGCTTTGCTTGCTCTCTGCGGGTGTGTACGTGTTATGAGCATTTAATTATAATCCTTCACAAATAGTCTCACTCTGTTATAAACTAATAGCAGATAATATTGGAATCCTTGAACCAAATCTTGTTCAGCATAATACAAGTGGCTAGAAACTTGGATTAATTTAGAGAAATGGAAACTCTTTCACGAGGAACCTGTACTACATGATACCAGTTTGCCACATACAGCCCAATCAGGAGACTCATTTTTAAGGCTGAAACTCTTTCATTGTTTTAAAATACACTATTCTTAATATATTACCCTTCGTGTTAAAAAGAGTTAACACTAAATTTTATTTATGCAAGATTTTTATTTTACATTTAATTTAATGAGCGGTATCAAATTTTATGGTCACTGTTTTTCAATTTTTAAGACTCAGGGACATTAGTAATGTGCTGACTTGACATAAAGAGCACATAGCAGCAAATGGTGTCATCAGGTGTGGAACTCTGGAATGCTATAATCCCAAAGCAAAGGTCTTGTCAGGTAATAAGAAATCAAGATCCTCCTTTATCCCCTTCCATGACTCAGTCTAGATGATGCCTATCCACATGACAAAAGAAGTCGAGGCTTTAAAATGCTGGGAATGGAGAGTAATAAAACAAGTTTATAGATGCCATCTGTGAAGCACAGAGATGGAAATGAAATCATCAAGTACACAGCTTAGCGAGAAGCACGAGTGAAATGCTTACGAGTGTGTATTCTATGGCCAGAATGTCTGGATCTGAGTTCTGGCCTCACAACTTATTATCTGTTATTTTTTAAATGGCGAAGTTTTCTGTAATGACAGTATCTTTTCTTCATAGCATTATTCTGAGAATTAAATAAATTAACACAGTTAGAACAAAGCCCGGGTGATCCAAAATGGTCAATAAGTGTTAGGTACTTTAACAACTTAGAACTAATGCAGGCCTAAATAATGTGCAGAAAATCTTTCTGCTATCACATTAAGTATTAAAATACTATTTGAGGAAATGTGATTGACAAGCAGCTATTCTGTGATTGACCACCTGCCACTGCAGATAACAGAAAAGGTGACTGGCCTAGTAGTGTGAGGTCCTCAATGAGTTCTCAGGGTGAGACTTTCTGAGATGGCAGTGGCTGATATTTATGGATCACTGTTTATGTGCCATGGGAAGAATTTTTCATTACCTTCAGGAATGGGTCCAGAGAACTCAAGTGTCCTTTGGCAAATCGTGGACCCTCAGTTTCTATACCTGAAAACTGGGCATAATACCTATTTTGTAGGGCTACTGTAACCATGAGATGGAAAAATTCATGCCACATCCATGAATTGTATATAACGAAAAGACTTGAAAAGCACTCCTATGCTGTGCAGATTTTTACTCAGTTCTAGGGTTATGTTCCCTCTTTCCTGTTACTCTCCTTACTGAAAGCTGTGTCTCTTTGAAGCATATTGGTAAGTATCATATTTTGTGAAAACCAAAGAGGCACTAGTCTAAAAAAATGTAACCTGGATTCTATTCCTGGCCTTGCTACAGACTCCTGTTAATGGATTAATATGTGGATGCCTCAATTTCTTATACATTTATAGAGACAGAATTAACTCTTTCTCCCCCACTTACAGGAAATTTGGAGTGATGACTGAGCATCCATTTCCTGAGTTCTCTTGAAGGAAGCAATATGCGTATGCAAGACTCACCTCATTAGATTTCACATGCTTCAGTTAAAAAAGTGCTTTGGTGACAGAAAAGAGGATCTAGCTATATGCTCATAAACAGAAAATTATGTTCATTTAATTGGAATTTACGTTTTCAGTTTTCATATAGAAAGTTTCTGATATTTAACTTTTACAAAATCAAAAATGGTTGCATACTGACGAAAGAAACTTAGCAAATATCCACTTTACCATGGGGACCTTATACTAGGGCAGACACGATTTCAAGTAAAATTTTCTAAGGGTGCAAATTCAGTTGATCATTGCTTTCAATTAATTAATTACAGGTAAGTAATCTTAATTCTCAATCTTGGGACTTGAAAAATGGAGTATATTTCCCCACTAGATACTTTGGCTTTCTTTTTATGATCCTAGATTTCTCTACAAATACTTCATAATTAAGGCATGATAGTCACCTGTGGAGATTTAAATATAAACATATATTTAATGTGGATATGCATGCTAAGGTTTCACCCCCCAAAAATTCTGATTCAGTTTTGGCCTGCCTTGGATCTATAAATGTAAAACAATCTATAAAGTGAGTCTGAAATATATCCTTAATTAAGCTGGAACGGGGCTTTTAGAGACATTTTCAATCTGAAGGAAGGTTAGTTTTGCACTAGCATCGACAGCCACATCTGTAGAAAACATCTAGTGATTTCCCAGAAACTTTGTTTTTCAATTTTATGAGTGTTTGGCTAGAGTGAAAAATAAGGAGTGAGAGAATGAATAGAACATGTTGATTTATGAAGGCCTCGTATGAAGTTCACCTGCATACCAACTAGATCTGTGTTTGTGTTCTCTTTTCTTACATTTATTCCTCATAAAACTTTCCCCAATGAGTGAGTCATCCATACGGCAGAAACACCAGCATTTAGCATTCTCATGTGAGAGTTTGACAGTATTCCATGATAGTTCAATGTAATGTAGCAAAAATATATTTAGTGTATATAGTGTTTTATTGGACTTGGACATTTTTCAATTTGCTTTGATTATACTACTCTTTAAAATTAGTATAATAGCCACTTCAGAGGGCTGTTGTTGTACAAAATATGGTCATGAATAAGCAAAGCACTCTATAATCTGCAAAATGACATACAAATGTTAAATCTAATTAAAAATCACCTTCCTGAATCTAATGATCCATAAGATGCTGAACCTTGCAGATGTATTATTAAGTGTAACCCCACCTTTTACAAAAAGTTGTTAGTTTTCTTAGAGAACATAGTTCACCTTCATTAGAAGAAGTTGTTCAAAGAAACTGTAAAAAAAAAAAGGAGCTTTAAAAATAATTACCAAAAAAAAAAATAATTACTAAAGTACTACATGGTGATTGTAACAAAGGAGAAAATGCAAAAAAATATAAAAGTAAAGAGAATTGTTTCTATTCTGCCCTGAATCTCACATTCCAGAGGCAATAACAACATATGGGTATGTATTATTCTGGAATTGTATTCACACATATAATCGATAACTGCTCCCCTACACCAGACGTTGTTCATTTGTTTTAAACAAAAAGTAATCCTTTTTAATATACAAAATAATATTATCAGCAAATGTTTTAAGGCACTTCTAAGTTAGATGCCTAAAGCTCAAGTAACAACGTGCTTGTGCTAAATTTTTTGACTCTGAGGATATCAAGAGTGAAAAGCTGTTCCTACCCAATTTTTCTAAGTGTCAGGGAAGCTTGTACACCTGTTTTCATGCCTTTGCATCTCTGTGTCTCCCCAGGGGATAAGGCTTTTTACACAGGGGATTTCTGGTTGGGGGGAGGGAAGGGTCTGCACCACAGTCTCACTCTAAGTGATTATTATCACACCGGTAAGTTTCCACTGTGGCTGCTGGGTGCAGGCTGTGAACACATTTGAAGTCAGCAGGGGACCGTTAGAAACCTCCCCTTTGCTAAGAGGAGCTGTAGAAACCTCTGCTTCACTGGAGCATACTTGCAACCTGCGGTCAGTCGCTTCTTTTTTCATGCAGTGCTGTTTTAAACTGTCTTCTATCCCACAGAGCAAAAACATACCCAACAAAAAAACAGTACAAACAATCCCCATGAGTGTTTTTGAATTTTCCTCTGCTAATCTCATTGTTAATGGTATCAGGTCTCGCCAGGAGCCATTTGTGGTTTAGGCACACTAAAGAACATAACATTCACACACTTAAAAACAATTAATATCAAGCATCAAATCAAAGGCTAGTTGATGCAAAACCTAGACTAATAGGCTTTTCTACCTGTCTTATGGAAAAAGTATTTCATCTTCTTTACAGGCTGCTGATTGCTATATAAGGAGGCATATTTAGTAATCTGTAGAAGACACGGGACGCTATACTTAATAATGACATAATTGCATAAATTGCACACTGAAGTTTGCATATTAGATTATCAGCAAAAGATTATCTCTATCTCACTTAAAATAAAACGCTCTCCAGCAGTTAGTGGAAAGTGACTCAAATCTATATTACCTTATCTATGTTTGTCCTTAGCTGGCAGTGAATTTAGCAGCACTTAAATTCCTATTTGGTATCAATTGAAATGATGTCCTTGGATGAGAGCATTGATTTTTCTACTAAATGGAACTTAGGTAGAATTATCATTTATAGCAGAAATTTCAGGAAAAATTTAAAAAATATATCATATAAATAAAAAAAAAAAACTCCTGCAACCATCATCCCTAAACTACCCAGGATTAATCTTCTATTAAAAAATACTTTAAAATTCGCTTTATATGCAAAACATGGTGTTAGTCTTTGTAGTTAAAAGGTGTCATTCCTCTACTCAAGTAATTCAAAAACTAATGAGAGTCCACCATCAAATGATTACTAAAACAATGACAGATCATGGTGCTTAGGTATTTCCAGAGGTTATTGGCTTTGTTTGTATATTATGTATGTATGCATGTATTATGATGATGATGATGATTTTACATATAATATATTATAAATCATAAACCTTGAAAAACCTATTGAGAAAAGAAAAAAGTACAAGTAATAGTAGCAATAATTTTATCACTTTCAGTGACTCAAGAAAATCAGAACCTCTAGTTAAGAAACCGTAAGTTTGAAAACACAAGTATATAAAAATAATTTTTTCAATTTATTGGTCATTGATGCTGCCACATGATTTTATCTTTGGCATTTATGCTTACAAGTGTTGACTTCATTCTTTAGGACAGTAAGGTAGGTTATGAGAGTTCTGAATTTCATTATTACTTTTGTGTGATTTGGGGCCAAGTATTTATCTATCTGTTCTTGTAGGTTACTCTCTGAATTAGATACAATTATTTCTGTCTCACCGCTCTGTTTTAAGAATAAGGTGGGCTTCTGGGAAGGAGAGGAAAGTTCTGTGCTTCTTCCCATTCCCAAGGGAAAATAGCCTCTGTTCCCCAAGCAGGGACAGTGCTCTGATTAGTCTGGACTTTTCTTGAAATTTATTCTCGAAATTCTTGGTTCCTATGCTCCAAGTGTTCTTTCTTTTTCTTCCTTTCTTAGACTGCTGTTCCACTTGTGCCCCTGGCTCTTTGATTACTGTGAGCTCAGCCTTTCAGATGTCCAAAGGGAAGACCAGATGCAAGAACAGAAGACAACTCTGACAAGTTTAGGAGGCTATTTGCGAAGGATTGTTACCCATGGGTCTAAGACCCCAAATCTCTGTCATAGGGCGTGCTTGGAGTCAGAGGGAGAGGTCTCTGATGGCTGCTCCTCATCATTTCTTAATTTATTTCATTCACACCTTACTTAGGGGAAATTCCTTTAAGAAAAGTTCAGTTAATGATGAAGCTTCTTAATTCTCTGGGTTGTTAAAAAATTATATGATTTGTTGTGTTACCATGGATATTTTACTGGGAAATATTTCATTAGAAAGGTGAGGAAACTGAATCACATATGGTTAATTAGCTGCCAAAATGAACCCAAAGTCTCCTGAATTAAATTAAAAATATTTTTCTATGCAAGTAATACATGTTTATTATAGAAAAATTTGAAGACAAGGAGATGATTAAAAGTATGAATATATTATCACCATTTTATATGGCTATTGTTAAAATTTTATTTTATATTCTTCTAGAATATGTGATTTTAGGCCAATAGATAACATGTCTATATAAATATTATCTATTATTATTACACATAATATAATATTATTTGCTATATATTATGTGATAGAATATAAATATAAGCACTATTTTATAATTTGGTTTTTAATTTAGCATAATATCGACATCTTTCTATGTCGATAAATGCATTTTTACAATAGCATTTTTAGTTGTTACAAGATATTCAATTTCCATTTTTTTCTCTTACCTTAACATATATTTTTTCAATGTATTTATTGTTCATGCTGCTATTTGACTTAGCAATTATAATTAAAGTTCCAAAGCATAGATATATTATTATTAATATTTAAATTCTGGGCAATAAATAAATCTCATTGTCAGTATCACTATTAATTCTTTTCATTTATTTTTAGTGGCATAAATATTTGCTGTTCCAATTTAAGTAAAGTATATGGTCCAGGCTTTTTGTCACTATGGATCTATATGTTTCTGTCTTTTCACATTTGCGTCTAAGCCACTTTGATTTATATATTCCTGAAATCTGAAAGTCTAAAGTCATGTTGGTTTCGTGTTCATCAGAAGAGCCATCAGAAGTATAGATAACATATGACTCTTTAAATATACAATAAAATGAAAACACATAGTTTATTAAAATTGTTTTTATTTGGCACAAATAATTGATAAAGTATTCATTAATAATTGGATAGGAAGGTTTTTTTTGCTAGTTCATGTTTTTGTGAATATGAATATGTATTTCTGTCTCAAATTTCTTCAGTTCACAGGTTTTTACTTAGTCTTTATGATAAAACTAAGTAGATTTATCACACAATAAGTGACATTAGAAACATTGCTACTTGAAGCATTTTGAGACACCCAAAGAAAGGGCTCTATGTCCATAAAATGTCCGATCTTGATTTATTCTCATTCTATTCAGTTCACCTCCCTCATGGCTCACTGAACCACAAGAGAATGAATTTCCTGAAATGGTAACTTTGGCTTTCAAGAATTCACTTTGTGTCAAATCATTCATTATTCTGAGACAACTTCTGGTCTTATTCTGCTATTCCCCAGTCCTCTCAGAGTGACCCCAACTCCAAGTTTATACTACTGGGGGCAATTCTGAGTAACCATAAAACTGATGAGTAAAAGAGCTTTTTTTTTAATAAACAAATGCTTTATAACCTACATTCATATTTGAGAGAGGAATGTTAACTTGAGGAAAATGTAGCGAGTATCCTTTTTTTTGGGTCATCAATTTGCTTTCTTTTTAACAACATTCTCTTTTTGTTTTTTGTTTTTCCTTAAATAAAGGAGTTAGCCCAGAGGGAATCATTTAAACACATTTGATGATAGAGTTGAGGGTCCAGATGGTCCTCCCAACTCTGTGTTTATGCATGTAAGTGTGAAAATAGATCAGTAAATACACAAATGCCTTTTGTTTCTTTAATTAATCTAATTTTACTAGTGAAGAGACCTTTAAAAGCATTGTAATTCCTTTCACATGCTGATTAGTATACTCATATTTTAATATTCTTCTTTTTAAGGTGCGGGGGGGGGGTGGAGAGTAGGGATAGTGCCTCACTTAAACCCATGATATGAGAGATTCTGATACAATTAAAATGAGCCAAACAGCTGTGGAGATATTTCTGTCCCTCCTTGATGAAGAAGTAATCTCGTTTGATGGATGTCTTTATTTCTATCTTAATCACAGCATGCAAGATTAGCAATACATGCGTTTCACTTCAGTTAATTACTCAGAACACATGCACAATACAGGGTTTTACTTCAATTAATTACTTTGAATTTCAATGCATTTAGGAGAGACCACAATAGAAGTACCTATTAGAGTCCTCAGATAAATCCAACCAATGTTAGAGAAACTTCATATAACAGTCTCCTCCGGGTCTAGATTTTCTGTCATCACAGTGAAAAATCTGAAAATATAAACATGTACAACATAAAACAATAAATCAGATAACTGTATGACCTAATATCCTGTCTTTAGCTATAGTCATTACCTGAGGGTTCAAAGAACATGAAAAACTATTAGATTAACGGTGCCGTGGTTATAGGAAGAAAAGGAAAGGCATGTGTTCTTACTCATACATTGATCCACCACTTATGACCCTAAACATAAATTTTATTAGTGACTGTTCTGTTATGCTAGTCTTGCAAAAGTATATAGATTTAAGGCAAGGTTATTATATCATTTTTGTTGTAAATGCTAAGATGCCATGTTCTGAACAATTTCTGATTATTTGGTGCCATGTAAAGAAACAGAGTTCTTTAATAGTTATAAACTAGAAATAATCTCTTGAGTGACTCTGGGATATGAGGAGAACTGCAAAATTGAAAGGATATAATAATAATAATCAATAACAAAATATAGATTATAAAGAAACAGGCTAATAGTAAAATAAAAGGCAGTTTAAGCTTCAGGTTCATTTATCAGAGACCAAGTTGGCAAATATACTCTGGGGAGAAGAGAGTGTATCATGGATGCTAGAGTTCACAAAAAAGGTACCCTGTAGAAACATGATGCCAAAAGGAACATAATAATGTGAAAATCAAAATGAATTTGAAAGAACAAGTTGCTGGACAAAGAAAAAAGTGATGAAAGAGGCAACAGAAAAGGTGCATAAAATTAGGTGAAAAAATCTGTTAAAATAATGAAAAAAAGATTGAGAAGAAATAATCTCGGGGCTGGGACACTGTTGATATACAGTAACAATTGAAATGGAGAATTGTGCAAACATATGTAATGTACTAAAGATAGGTCTGTACCAGCTTGATATTTTCCCGTGGGCAGCATTATAGATATCGCCATGAAAGAAAAAGGGCATGTTTTTATCTATTTTATTTTAAAGATTATCTCTTATTTTAGGAGAAGAGCCAAATCAGCTGAAATGGGAAGGACGGAGGATGCTACATAGGGTGCTACACAGAAGTTGATATCAACTTAATCCTCTCTGAGCCCTAGATATTTTCACAATAAGACAGTGTTAACTACATATACATATATTTAGTATTCCAGCAGCAAACCTCAGTGCAGTTAGTTTAATGTTTGCACTTTGGTAGAATATGTGTCTTAACTGCATTTGTATCCTACCGTAAGGGCAAAACTATTTATATAACAGGAACAGTCACAGGAATTTTAAGTGTTAAATATTATTGAAGAATTGCCTTCCTAGTTTCAAATGGACTCCTTTGCTAAGTGAGCATTTAAAAAAGCTTTCTAAAAACAAAGCAAGCAAAGTAAAAAAGAAAAGAAAAAAAAAAGGAAAGAAAGAAAAAAAAAGAAAAAAGCAAGAAAAGAAAAAAGAAAGCAGAAAAAGGAAAATAAAAGAAACCCAACAGCCTTCAAAACCTCTACTAAAAAAAAAAAAAATTCTATTGACAATAAATAGAGAAGACACCAATTTATTCCAGGGGTTAAGTTTACAATATAACACAAGTTCAAGAGCCAGTTCTAAAAACACTGAGCAAATGAAAATACTTCATGAATTGCTGGTATATTCTTAAGAAAAAATAGTACAGTTGAAGGAGCAGTTGCTTTCTGATTTTTGTTGGAAAGTCTAAATTCCAACATAGTTGTTAGATGAAACTATACAATCCAAATTTCTTATTTACAAAGGAATTTGACTTTGGGTAAGTGACTACATTACTCATCTGTTAGTTATTCTTTAAACAAAAGCAGTTTTGTTGCTTAGCATAGGATATGAACAGATAAACGTCTAATACCCTCTGCACTGAAGCTTGGGGTGCTGCCAAACCCATCTCCAAGTTCAAGAGTTAGTGCCACAATTCAAAAGGATCTGCATATCTGATTCATTTACATTCAAACTGTGAGATATACAAATAGTTACTTCTCCTGAGATAATTGAATTTTAAACTTTTCTCTGGTTAACTAGAAAGTTCACTTTTTCTAAGACCAAGATATCATGTGCCCTAGTCACACAAGAACAATTAGAAATAACTCGTATTATGAAATTAATGATTGTTCCAGAATATTCTGGACTGAGACAAATGTAATGGATCACATTTATCTTGAAATGATAATGAACTATCCAGCTTAAAAAAAAAGAGAGAGAGGCAGTTTGTTTTCAGTGTACATTGGTTAGTAAGTGAAAAAAACAATTGTAAACACTGCATCCTCGAGAAGTTACAAAACACGGTGAATATCCTATACTGTGCATTTGAAAACAGGCACTTGAGTGAAGACTTATTTTCATTTCAGAACCATAATAGTGGCTGCAGTTTTTAGTTTTGGTTTAACAATAGGTATATGTAAAAAATGTAACTTAATGCTAATATCTAACTTTTAGAAAATACTGAGCTCGAAAAATAAGAAATGTTCAGAACTGGAACTACCTATCTTTTGAGAGCATTGTTTAACTCACTGCCTACTTTTTTTGGACATTTCTACTTTAAAACATAGTTTAAAATCTTCTGCTCATATGTACCGCATAGAATGTGAATATATGCTTCAAGATGTCACAAAATATTTATAATTAGGGAAAAAAATTAGGTAAAAATTAATAACCATTTAAAAGTGAAATAGCTATCAATCTATATTTATGTATATACATATACACACATATATAAATAATATATATTTATATGTAAGCCCCCATTAGAGAAAGATTAGAAATAGTATGTATTTTTATTTTGAATCTATTTCTACCCTATTTTTGTCTACAGTACCTTTTATTAAATAATAGTGGATATTCAATAAATATTTATTGACTTTGCAAATAATGCCCAGTATTCAAGAGTGACTAATTTATGCTTAGATATGACAGATTAATTTTTAAAAGCATGTTGCCTTTATTTTAAAACCATTGCTCCAAAGTAGTTCAGTCTACCCATCGTTGAAAAGAAAAGATTTAAATTAAAAGATGATCCTTACTTTTTAGATTTAAAAAACAACAGCTATTGACTGTTCAACTTTTGGATATCTCCAGAACAGAAAGAAAAGAAAGTTTAGTTAAAACTAAATAGTATAAATCGACACAGTAACATGTCTACTTTATTTTTTAAATATCTCACTGCAACTAGTAATATATTTTCCTGGCATAACTTAAGTCAAGGGTAGCAAGTTCAGTGCCTAGAGGCCAGGCAAATGAGTATCTTTTGGAGCTGCTGGTTTGGTATGAGATTTGGAATGAGACATTGGCATACCTGTTTAAAAGTA
Source organism: Cynopterus sphinx (assembly GCA_030015415.1). Classification (NCBI taxonomy): domain Eukaryota; kingdom Metazoa; phylum Chordata; class Mammalia; order Chiroptera; family Pteropodidae; genus Cynopterus; species Cynopterus sphinx. The sequence continues at coordinate 190,207,402 of CM057379.1, forward strand.
TTTAAATTCAGTCTTCATAAAAAAGAAATACTGTGCTCATCAAACAAAACCATTTGCATTCCTAATGTTTTAGGCAGAGTTGCTAAATTAAAAGGAATATACAGCATTGGTTCTTCAGTGGCTTCTGGAAAGGCAGCACCAGAATGACTTGATTAGTTAGTTAATGCAAATTCTAGTTCACAGTTGGAAATTTTAATTCAGTGGACCCAGCGACCCATGTTCTTATGCAGAGACAAGTTCATACTTCTAAGAATTGTTTTTTTGTTACAAACACACAAACAAATTATCAAAAAATCATACATGTTTCAAAAATTACCAGACCATCGGAAAGGATGGTGTCTTACTGAAGTAGTGCTTGCTGAAGAGAGATACCAAAAGTGAGGCAGTCCTGATGTTTGAATATTGACTTCTTAAACACATTTTTTTATCTATTACATTTGTTGTATTTGAGTTTTTGCTGTCGTAAAAGAGAGGCACTAAAGATCAAGGAAAGGAAGTAATTTGAGCAAGTGTGTTAATACAAATAAATTCTCAATGGTTAGTGCTGAAATTCGTTTCTGTTCTTCTTTCAGCGTATTTCCACTTATTCAAATGAAGCTTCTTAGAAGAGATAACAGGTTATAAATATTGACACTTAACCAAGAAGCAGAGGTTGAATTAACTATGGGAAAATAAATTTCATCGTGCCTTGATTTTCGGATATTAGAAAGCAGTTGTCTGAACAATATTCGTTTTCTTAATCTGCTGCTTTTCATGACAATTCTACATGGTAAAGAAAAAATTCTACTGAAGTAAGGTGAAGTATTCCTCTTCCTCATTTTTTTCCCCACCTGAACTGTTTGCCTTGCAGTAGTGTTTCCCATTTGTCACCCTCAGACTGCCATCCATGACTAGCCTCTGACATTTCAGGTCGGTGTTATTATGACACCTGTGTCATCACAGTCTGGTTTCTAAGAGCGTCCCTGCACACCTAAGTAAGACTGGCTATGTGATGAGCGACTTGGCAGTGGATTGAGTCCAGGCAGGTAATGTGATCTCAGTCAAGAGGATTTTGGCAAGAAGTCTTAGCCAAAAGTCCAGGCAGCCCATGTGAGGAAGGTAGTTATGCACATGGGGATTTAGAAGAAAGTCTTAAGGATGAAGAAAGTGTTGGGGGGATAGGTCTGCATTTCAGACCTCGGGCAACTCTAGTCCTCAGTAAGAGCCACTGGAGAAGCATAAGCAGCAAAGGAGAAACAAGAATCCTCTACCAGGAGTGGGGACAAAGCTATCTAGTTTTAGCAGGTCTAAGGTTCTAAGCTTCTTAAGCCCAGGAACTAGAATTTAGAAGTTGAGTTTAAGATTAGAATGAGATTTGAGGACGAGCTGACTCTTTTGATTCTTAAAATCTTCCTGTCTAACATCAAAGATTTGTTCCAGGATCAGAAACCAGAAGTCAGAATTTAACTGACCTGTTCAAGATTATAAACTAATCACTGCTGGGGCCAAAATTTGATTCCAGGAGTTCAATTCTCAGACCAAGGCTCTTTCTGCCATATCAGAAATGCAGATAAAATATTTAATTGTTTTTGACACGTTCACTTGTAACTTTTGTTTTTCTACTATAAAAAGAATTATAAAATAGAGTCAGGTTACTGGAGATGTGTATTGAAGCAGTCCACAGACACATCTAGTAAAAATATACATAAATCTGTGTTGGATTTTTAGAAAGCCTCAGAATTGACTGATTTTTCTAATTATTATGCATCAGTATGAGTTGATTATACATGAATTCATTATAGACCGTTCACAATCACAAGATTTTCTGATTGAAAAATTTTATTGTAAACAAATTGCTAGATAATACATAATATATCTATCTTATTGATAATTTTTTCTTTCTCTCATTCTCCAAATTTAGAATTAAAAAAAATTTCTTAAAATTTTATTTTATCATGATTTAAATTTTATTGCCTTTTTATTGCCCTAATTACAAAGTTTTGAATAAAAAGTTTTATACAAGACAGATTTCAGTATTATTGGAAAACCATTAATTCAAAGTTATTAATACTCTAATTATAATCTAATTTATAATTTCATGATCTGTTTTTGACTTTACAGTTATGACAGACACCTCTTTTCAAAGAGGAAAACATCATTCCATCTTAATCTTACAAAATTAATATAAAAGGAACTAATATGTTTCATATTAATGAAAAATAAAAACAAGTATTTTAAAATTTAGCAAATAATGGTACTTTGGAGGTGAATTGCCTTAGATCACAGGGTTTTGTTTGTTTTTAAGCAAAAGTGATTTTTTTCTAATAGCAAAATCATTGAGCTTTATGACCATCATGGGCCCAGGACATTGATATTACAGTTCCATTTTACTACGTAGAATCACACTGAAGAATTAAAGTGGGCAATAAACTGAGCTAAAGACAAAGTTCTGGTGTCAAGACACCTAGTGGAAGGTGCAGGTGTGGGGTTTGAGAGGAACATGGGCCAAGGAGGTAGAGGTTTTTAACAAAATTTCGGGCACTGAGAACATAGATTCAGGCAATGCACAGTAATAGAAGATTTTTATTTATTTATCTTTACCAATCAGAAAAACAAAGAAAAAGTAAAAAAAAAAAATTATGTCCAGAGATTTCAAAAAATAATCAAAAGTGCCAAAAATAGAAGAAAATATTATGTAAGAATATCTACAACAAGGTGAAGTCTACACTGTGTCTATTGAGGCATAATTCAAGAAACAGCAGCATCAGCACAAACTATGAACTCGTTAGAAATAAAGGCTATTGAAACTGGATTTGCATTTTAACAATATCCCCAGGTAGGTAGTATGCACATTAATATTTGAGATTAAAGTTTGGGGAGGCTGTGTTTTGACATTAAAGTGAACAAAAATGTACATTTAAATATTATCAAAATAACTTTTAAAATTTTTCTTTAAAGTTTGAACTACCAATTTTACTTTTACTTCTTGTTCTCTCTCAATTTTCTTCTTATGAAATACTGAATTATCAATGTATTTATGAAGCATACTTTGTCAAAGCATCCCGCTAAGTTTCTTATTATAATATTAAAATATTTTGTTTTTTAATGAATGGACGTGACCTATGAGCTTGCTTTTTAAACTACAATTACATTCCTTCCTAGTTTTTCATTGTCGTTGGAGGTGCATTTTTCTTTTACAACATTATTTTTAATAAGCATGCAAATATAAAGCATCAGGATTGCTTTGCAACCACCATACTGCCTCCATCATGTTTACTAGATTATAATTCTACACATCTTATTTTGTTTTGCTTTATTTTAAGTTGCTTATTTCCAGCCTAAACCTAATACCTATTAGTCTTGACTTCAAATGTCTTTTAATACTGTTCAAAAAGTGAATTCCACCACCTAAAGCAAAATTTAGACCTAGAAATAGATGTTTTTAAAAATGTGCTACCAGCACGAAAAGCAGGATGCAAAGACAAGTTCCAAAAATATTTTCGGTGAGGGCAGTATCAGTGAGGTAAATGTCATTTTCCCTAGGCATCTGCTTTCAAGTTTATTTTCAGATATATGTAAAATTCTGATATATTTGCTAAGATATTTATTTCATTGCCTTGAAAATATATCAAATAGCCAAAGAAAGAAAAAAAAAGGAAACATTCTAATTGTACCTTTTTTTCCCCTCAATTATAGATGAAAACTTGAGTCACAGGTAGAAACAGGGTAAAGCAGTTCACCATAAAAATGATAGAAGGTTCTAGGTCAAGTTGGCTATTGGAAATAAAGCCACTATCATGTTTCATCAAATATTAGGATTCAGTGCCAAAGGTTTTCATTATATACAGGGTACAAAGTACTTTGTAAATCACCATATCCGCTGACATTTAATTACATTCAGCCTTATTGCTGTGAACTGAGGAGTGTTTTTAGGTGTCTACTAGCAGTAAAACCAGCCTTTTCATTAAGTAAACTTGGCATTTGCATATGGCTTCAACATTCACAAAACACCTTTAAACATCCAAGGTATAGATGCTGATCATTTTTAAATGTTTTGAAGTAAAGACTAAAAATCTAAAAATGAACCTAAAAATCTTAAAAATGAACGCCTGTCCATATGCTTAAGGCCTGATCAAAATAGCAGAGCAGAACTTGTGCAAATCAGGTAGTGATTTTCCTAAGAAAATGTAGTTCATGCACATCTATATCTATAGGATCTCTGTTTGGCACAATAATGCATTTTTTTATGAATGAATCTGGTGTATTTATAAAGCAGTTGCAAAGTCTCTAGATACACCTGTCTTCATTTTTGTAGTTCTAGATTAATAGCCCCTGTGTAGGACAGGTAGTGTTGAATGATAAGACTCAACATTTTACCATTCTCACACTTCCGGGTAATAAGGACTCATCATTTCTCTCCATTTTATATATTTTCTTCCAACTGAAGACTCTTTATGTTTACCTTTTAGATCAGAGGTTTAAAGCATTGGCTGTGTCGGAGTCATTTATAAAACTACAGATTCCTTGAACTGTACCCAAGTGTTCTGATTTAATATTCGGTAGGATGCCCACAGAAGGTATTTATTATTATTAATTATTAATATTATTAATTTTATCATCCCCAGTAATTCTAATATGCAATCATGATTGAGAGCCACTCTTAGGTCATGGCTATATAAGTTTGCAAGTAGTGGAGGAGAGAGAAATTATTCTTGAAAGATGTTCTTAAAGCTATCAGAAATTTTTTGGACATTTATATGACCTGCATAATCTTTTGAGATTTATTTGTCTATGTATCTTTTACTATATATAGAATGAGTTTACATATACATGGACATATATTCTTAGATGCATGTTATACCCCATAATTACATATAAATGAATATTTTATTTGAAATCGGTTTAAAATCACTTTTGAAAGAAAGGCATTTCAAACTTTAAAGTTGTCCGGTATGAAAGCATCTTGATGAGTCATATTTATCCATATCCACAAGAGGGTGCTAATGATCTGTAAATGTAAATGGTGTGATTCAGAATTAAATTGGTATTTATATATGTAGGTTGAAATTGTTTGCTATCTTCAAATTTTTCTTTCTTTGGAGAATAAAATAATTTCCTGTAGAGGTGTTATTTAAGTTTTCTAATTTAAATACTTGATTATTGTTACAGTACAGAATTGTTAAATATGTTTTAAGGAGACAGACAAGGATGTTTCCAGTATCTAATTTTTAAAATATTTCTAATGCTTAATTTATTTTTCATGAAAATATTATAGTTTTATCAGAATAAAAAGTAACATTTATTTTCTTTATGACTATGAATGACTGAGCAGATTTAATGTTTCCTAATCTTTGAAACTCAGAATTAGAATGTGCTCAAAATTTGCAAATGTTAAAATAATCTTTGATAGTGTTATGAATTTGAGAAGGTTCACGTTTTCCTTAGTTTGGACTTTAAATAGTTAATAGTTTCCCAAAACTTAACTTTGTAATAAAAGAACATTCTAAAATATAAATACAGAAATCATCTATGGAATTTACTTCAAAAAACATTATGAGTGCCATTTTTTTCTTTCTTTCTATTTTTTTTTTTTTTTTTGAGCCAGAAAGTGCTTGGATTTTATGAACAGAGTAGGCATGTTTCATATTTTCAACAAAAGTGCAGTTTAGTGAGTTTAAATGTATTACTATAGTAGAGATTAATTTGGAATTCCCCCTCCCTTCTCCTTCTCCCTTTTTTCCAGTCCTATTTGCTGGCATCAGGATTAGACATCTTCCTAGAGGGGAAGAGTCAAAGCATCTACCTTTCTGAACCTTAGAATTTCTGTGCAGCTTGGTGAGCTTGTAAGCCAAGCATGACTTCTGTCTTCCAAACAGAAGATATTTGACTCTTTTGTAAAATATGGCTATGAGTGAAGCAGAGAAGCAATTTGAGCTAAACCATGAAAATATATTTTTTACTATTTCAAAAACAGTTTGTTTACTCTGGGACAACTTTCTAGTCTTCTTGTCCTCCAGTGGTCCAGCATGATTGAGTTCATCACAAGCATGTTGAACTTCTTCAGTACCGAAAGAAGCTTTTCAAAGGCCTTCTCTCAGAGCCCTTCATAACATACCCCCTTTATGGTAACACTTATCTCCACTCGTACTTTTCCATTTGTCATCATGTGCAAACGTAGCATATTTCTATTCTTGAGAAACTAGGCTGGATTCATGCTGAGGTTGGTCTGTGTTCGGAAAGATAAATATAGTTAAAAGTCTTTAGGGATGAGGCCGAATGTAGTCATGGTCATTGTCATTCAAATCAGAATTCTCTTGCTACTGAGATTCTGTGAGTATTGCAGGAGTAGCTTCACGAATTTAGATTAGAGCTGTCCAGACGCAAGTTGGGCTCATGATTCCCGTCATCTGGTCTCACTTACCAGCCGCGTCCTAAGCCATGGTTATATGATGACTGGCCCAGATGCTTTCTCCCTTACTGTTGAGATGTCTGGTAGATGTTTTGACTTCACTGACCTGTTTTGCCACATTGTTGGAACCTGTAGATTATTATATTTGTTTAACATTTCAATTCGAATCATTGATTTGGATGTGGGTGCTTCCCAGACCACTCCTATACCTGACCGACATCTCCAAGTCTTAAACTGATGTGACTTCTCCAGGGTCCACATGACACTGAAACCTACCTAGCTAACTGTTGTCCTTGTTTCACAATATGGCGTTTGTCACCTTTCTCAGCTCAGATGCAATGTCACAAATGCAATGTCACAAATGCAGTGGGCTCATTCTCCTCTCTGTGCTCCAACACTGACATTTCCTTTTTTTTTTTTTTTTTTTTTACATTTCATCATCTATTGAAAACACTAACTCTGAAGACAGAGTTTCCACCCCAAAAAACTTTTGTTTCACTAGAATCTCCTGTAAATGCAGAACTTCTTCTGTCTCATCATCTGAAAATTTCTCCAGTTTTCATATCCTAGCAATTTCCTTGTTGTCCACTTTTGAGGCACAACTTTCCTTCACTGCTTTCTGGAATTGACAGATTTACTTTAACATCAATCCTGGGTGTGAATTATTAATTTAACAGGCATCAGTTAGGACCCCTTATTTGGGCTAAGGCTGCTGCCTGCATTTGATTGTATTGAAATGAGATTTATTTTGTACAAGTGGATAGCTTTGCAGATGATCAAAATCAGTGAATGCACCAACATTAAGTTATACTTAAGCTTAATCGTGGATAAGACCTGACTGGCTAGGAAAAAATAGAGGAGGGCATTCTAGTTTCTATTATGTTTCAGGACAGATACATGTGACCAGAGAAGATAATATGAAGGAGCAAAATGTGAAAAGAAAAATAAGGTGAAAAAAAATGAAGCTGTCAGCCCAGCATACTGATTCTAGTTGACTTCTGTGAGTGGTTCACTGGGGGGAGTGTTGAGAGGACCCATAGAGAATGAGTTTTGGTCTTCAGTACTCCAGCATTCTTGAGTAATGCTCTGGGTTGGGGTTAGAGGGATATGAAGAGAGAAAATGGACTCCAGGGACCGCTGAGCAAAGTAAAACTGGTCAGAATTTATGGAAATGAATAGAGAGATTTTATAACTCCTAGAATATCCAAGTGACACATTTTCAAGTAGCAAAGGCAAGACTTTCTGCTTTATTTCACAAGATTGCTATGTAGTTACACCTTACCCCTTCTATTCGTTTCTACAGCTTCTATACCATAATAAGGAAGTTTCTGAACTTTCATAATAAAGACTTCTCATGGTGTTTATTTTGACTCATTACTAACAAATGACTGGAATAAGTAAGAAGCATAGACGTGTTTTTTAATTGGAAGTTAGGATCGTGGCAATAGTCAAACTAATGCCATCAAGGGGCATGTGATGGAAATATGTTCCCACCCTTTATCACAGCCAGTGTACACCTTGGAAATATCCTGCATTTTAAAAAATTTGGCAGAGTATTCTTGATTTCATATTTAAAAAAAAAAACTCAGAGACAACCAATTTTCTTACTACTTGACCAATTGTAGCACTTAAAAATATCAATGGCTTAGCAAGTATAGTATAAAAATTCAAGTCACATTTTATATTAAAAAAATATACACACACACACACACACACACACACACACATATATATATACACACACATATGTGTATATATATATATATATATTTGTTTGTTGATGAAATCCTATTGTTTTCTTCCTGGCCTGGTCTATGAACTTTTAGTGACTAACATAAAAAATGCAGTTAAACTGTATGCCTTTTAACTGAAATTTCATATATGCGGTCTATTTATTCAGGGGCTTCAAACTTTATCTCTTCTATAGGATAGTTAACATATAAAATGCATTAAGGAATTCGCAAGTACTATTCAAAACACTCGTTATTGAGAATGTTTAGCAGAAATACAGTAAAGTTATAAACACATCTACATGTTTCTTTCACTGTCTTGCTTTGTGCAGTTTTCTCCAAAAAACAAATTCCTCAAATTTAACAAGAAAAATTTTATGGCTAATTAGATTTGCAAAATAGCCTGGAAACTAATGGAAAAAATAAATTTGAAACGAAGGTGGCAGTTTGTCCAAAGTAACCATGAAATCTTTACTGCCACCATATAAGGTATATTTTTCAATTTATTTTTTCAAAATGTTTGCAAAAACAGTTTTTTAAATAATATGTAAGTGCATACAAAAATAACCAGGGGAAAGAAAGCCTAGAATAGAATTCTTTTTCATGTGGAAAGAGTATCCTCATATTCTTGTATATTTTAGAGAATTTATACTTATTATCACATAATTTAAAGATTTTTTAATCATAATATTTGCTGGAAAATTCTATCGGTCCTTTTGGATGAGTGATACTGTACGTGGCCAGTAGATGGCACAATTGTCATTGTCTAACAAAGTGCTGAGTCAGAGCTGGCGGTAGCCCACGTGCACACATTCTTTCACTTAAGAGGGGAGAAGGACTAAGGTCCCAGAATTAGCCTCGAAAGTTATTATTAATTTGAACTGACACCAAAGTTTCATTCTTTTGCAATACTATGTTTTGAAGGCACAGATTCTTCCTCATACCTTTCTATTAACTAACTGCTCCATTGGGACAACCTAAAATTCTTTTTTGTGTAATGATTTTCTTTTCAATGATTCCAGTGCTTTGGTAGCATAATAGAAAAATATCTTACAGAAATAACACTAAGGAGAAATCCTTTTCTTCATGACAAGGATAATGCTCTCTATTCATCTCTGATATTTATTACTCCTGTTCAATTATATATTTCAACAGCATTTCAATAATATTTAAATAGCATTTCAATATGATCCCAAGGGTTAGAGGAAACTCAGTTTTCATTAGGAAGATGATCTGTTTTTACATTTTCTTACAAATTGCTCTACCAACTCTTTTGACAACCCTAAATCCATTTACTGCTACATTTTATCCTAAGACAAATAAAATAATAACAGCAACAAAACAAAACGTAGTTCCCCACTTTTTCTTGCAATGGTTGTGCAGTTTCAATTGTCCAGTTTAATACCGAATTAGCCATTAGGCTAAATGGATTGGTAGCTTGAAAAAAGTGGAAAGGATTGACAGGCACAAATGTACTTGTGAGCATTTCTCTAAAAGTGCTTGCTAATGTTCCTTGTACAGGAGCGGTTAAGCCTGTCAGTCCCTTCCTGCTAAGTTTTGGTTTTGCTCCCATCAAAAAGTTTGGGTTTGCCATCCTAGGGTTTTCATTTTGCTTTGACCATGGTTATCTAGTTTGTCTTCATAGGATTTTCACAGTTGATTGAAGGTGTGAAATAATGTATAGATAAGAGGATACTTTGCAGACAGCTCCACAGAGTTTATCTGTTTTTGTTTTATTTGTAGTTGTGCTTTCCTGTAACTCAGAAAATTGATGGATGACTATTATATTTGGGCCTGTGTATATGTATATAATTTTCTTCAACATATTTTGGATGTCTTTCATCTCTTATAAAGACATATTTTATTCCATGTAATTTAGGTATAAAGAGTGTATCCCGTGATTCCTCTATTCATTATATCTCATCTACTATGAGAGCCACGAAAGGAAGCTAACTTTTAAATATTGGATTTGACAACCTCATTTTTAAACAGAAATGTTATAAACAAAGATGAAACGTTTTCTAGGAACATTCAAAGAGATTAAACACTGCATTTTGTTTAGATGCCTAGCGTCATTTAGTTATACCATCCCATAGAAATGGTTGAATCAGGATCAAATTACTGTTATTCTTTATATTTAGGATTGAAATTAGATGTCAAATAGCCTGCTGTTGGTGTTGAATGCTTCCACCTTATTAATAAGTGAAGTTATTTGAGACAAAATCATTTCTAATTTTTTAGTTTGATGCAGTTCAGTCAAGTTCAAGGCTTTGACCTCTTGGTTTTCTTCAGATGTGCTAGGTGCTATACTACATGTAAAATAGGAAAAGTCTTTATGTGTTCCTTGGAGTCAAGGAGTGTTCTTACTTCTCTTTGTGCCCCATAATTAGTATGACGCCTTATACAGGCTAGTTTGTTGCTCGATAAATATTTAATATATCTTTAAACAGGACAGCTGTCTCTCTGCTAAACCTGACAATTTGCTCTTCACAGTTTTGTCTATCAGGGGCTACCCACATCAGTCTGTCATCTAAGCAGTGTTTTGATTCTCTCTTCTATCCTCTCTAGAAACCAAGGAGGTTCCAAAAAATAGTATTCTATTCTCTTTGATTTATGTGCCTTTCTTTAAAGAATATCTGGAGATTTTTCTTGCAGAGTTGCACTTATTTTTTAATTTGAGACTTCATTAAGACAACACAAAAGATTAGTTGAGAAGTTATAGAAACCACATATGTATATAGTGTATGATTTTTCATAAGCTTTAAACCACATGTGCAATCATATGACTGAACTTAGAAAACGCAATCCTGTCATGTCCAGGCAATTTTAGTTATATCCAAGATTTCTCTCAGGTATTTGAAGTTTAAACTCATTTAAATTCAGGATTTTACCTCTCTTCCTCTTTCTGTCTGAATGTGATTTTAAATCATGGAGATTACACAGGCTATAAGGGGGTGGGCCTTTATCAGTTTTCTGCAGGCCTTTGCTGAGATGTGCAATAGCTCTACAGTCTGGCACTTGCTAAGACGAAATAGGTTTCATTTGCTACTGAGGGAGAGGGTGCAAGCCTCTTCTCATTGTAGTATCTCTTCCTCGTATCTGAGTGACATCACTAAGTCCTTTTCTCTTTATTTTTCTCTTTCTCTCTCTCTCTCTGATAACTTTGCACTTTGTTCATAGACACTGGGAAGGGGCGCTTCTCATCTAGTCGTTTGGGGTGAGGGAAAGTTGCTGGCTGTCTCAGGTTGTCCAACAGTACCCTGCAGCCATCTCTTCTCTCCTGCTCCATGGCACAGTGGCATGTGTGAGGCTACTGCTTCTAGGAGTTCCAGATGGACAGGGAGTCATTCTTTTCTCTTGGAGTATCAGCCTTCTTTAGAGGTCTTCTCTCTACCTGCCCTTGCTCCATCATCACTCTCTCACTTGAAAGGAGAACAAGACCCAGAACATTCTGTACCATGGTTGTCATTCTCTTAATTTGACCCCTTAGGTTCTCTAGAAGCTCTTACCTGATCTACAAGATAGGCAAAAAACCAAAGCAAAACAAACAGCATTCTCAGTAGGCCTTCTTCTGACTACTTTATTCTTAGGCTGGCTTTTTAAAGCTTAAAGCAAAACTTTGCTCTAGTTTTTTTTTTTTTGTCCCCCCTGCCCACCCCATTGGCATCTCTCCCTCTGGCAATGCTGGCCTTCAGAGTTAAAGGTGTATGGGGAGTGTGACATGAGAAGAAGACGTTCAGGTCATGCCTCATGAACCACCCCCGTTCTAACACAATATAATGAACTCTACAAGGAAGGGGCACTAGGCACTTTAGACATCTTTATAACAACTCTATGAAAAATTACTTCATTTTTACAGGGAGAAATAGGATTTAGAAAGCTAAGGATGTCATAACAACAAATTATAGAGAAGGACGATGGCAATGCAAATTTAATGTTACTTATCAATATTCTCTCCCTAGGATATCAGTGACAGTTTTAAGAATGAAGTACCATGGAAATAGATATTCTAATTCTGGTGTGTTTTCTCCTGCCATCACCCCAGTTCTACATCATCTGTTTTTACAAGCTGGGTGGTCCACAGCCTCATTTTGATTCACCCTGGTCCATGTCAGAATAGCAATTTTTTGGTATCAGGACTGATATAATAATTACAAACTCATCTTCTCTTTGGTAGGTATTCTTAGTATAGGCCAGGTTTATCCACCTTGCCACTTGACATTTTGGACCAGATAATTTTTGGACAAATTCAGATAAGTTAAACAGTTGTGGAGGAATGTCTTGGGTATTGTAGCAGCATCCTTGACCTTTACGAACTAGATGCCAGTAGCACTCCCATCAGTCATGACAATCAAACATGTCTCTAGACATTGCTAAATGTTCCCTCGAAGGCAAAATTTCCCAACTTCCATTGAATATTACTCTATAGGTTTTTTTGTCTGTAATTCTATAGTAGTCTACTGTTGTTTACTCTCCTGTTCTAGAATTATTTCTGTTCTTTACTCAAGACCCTAAAACTGTGTAAAAGCTTACAATAGGTTCTGGGGTAGATTTAGTTTGGTAATGCTTGAAATTTATATTATTTTGTGATCTTTTCTTAATAAAAAGAATACAGAATTTTATAAAAATAAAGCTAATCGTAATATTTATTTTGAATGAGAAAAAATTACAGGGAATCACAAATTTTAAAAAGCCGACAAATACAAGTATTATAAAACCCAGAAAATAGTACAATATAGTTATTAATTATCTGTTTATAACACTCCTTTGGGATTAAATTTTTGGTTACCTATTCTTTGATAACTTCTTTCTATAATGAGATTTTAACATTTTTTTTTTATAGAAGGAGTAGATTATTTAGGTTTTCTCTACCATGGATAAATTGACTTTTGTTGTTATTGATATTTCAGAAAAGTTTTTTCAATCTTCCAACTTGTTGTGCTTGTGATCCAACATATTGCAATGAACGAAACATACAATTTTACCCAGGCATTTCTCTGCTTTCAGTATTGCTACTGGTTGGAGTCCTGTAAAGAAATTCTGATAAATTCTATTTAAAGTGATTGCCATCAACAAAGAGCTAAAATGTGAGGAGTGTTTAATAATAATTAATAATAATAAATGTAATGTTGTTGAATTTATTCATGATGGGAGGACATTTCTGTTCTTATTAGTCAATTAGGAGAACAGAATCCTCCACTTACAAATTTATAGGTTTGATTATTGGAAGAATCTTTCACAGACTAGCTTGTAGATACACTCATTTCAATAATTTTTCTTCTTCCACCTCACACATTCTTTCAGTTTCTGGTAGCATAGGACAATCTTTTCATGTTATTGTCATGATCCCATGTAAATTAACACAAGACACATTTGGGCACGATACACCAGGAATGCTAGCAGAAACTTAATTTTGCGTAGAAATGACTGAACCATACAAACATAGCCAAACAAAATATAATCCCAACTCACCTTACCTTCAGCAGAATACACAGAATACCCCCGGCTGCTACAAAACGCAGTTAAACATAATGGAAAGAGCAGAAAGAGATGTTTTCACTGATGATACTCAAAACATCTTATTTTTTGTGAATTTTACAAAAACTTTTCTTAGTGAAAATACATTCTCATGACTGTTCCCAGGGCCTTGGAAGTGACATGTAAATGAGTGGACCTAAAACATTAACCTCATTAGTTTAAAGCAAACCTTTTAACCATAGCTGCTGCTGGAAAGATGGTGAGGGAGATACAGAAGAAGAAAATACTGAGACAGGAGATTTATTTCGGGTCACAGGAAACAAGCAGAGAATAAAGAGTTCAAGGTTTCTTAAGGATGCAAGAAAAATGTCCCAGCAATAATCGACATAGATATTTTACTTTTCTACCTTAATACTGTTACTACTCCTTCCCTTCGAAATAATATATAGGAAAAGGTATTTCTTATCATTCATTGTACATGGTGCATTCCCACTGAATTAAGAGCACTCTTGATTAGTTTTATCTGGTCTAGAATTTCTTATAAATGAAATTATGCAGTATGTATGGTTTTCTACCTGGCTTTTTAACCTCAACAAAATGTTTCTGATATTCATTCATGTTGTGGGTCTATCATTTATTTCTTTCATAGTTGAGTCATATTTCACTGAATATTGGACCATGATTCTCTTACTCATTCACCTGCTGATGGACATTTGTATCATTTCCACTTCTTGGGCATTGTAAGGAAAACTGCTATGAATGTTTATGTATAAATCCTTACATAGCTATATGTTCTAATTTCACTGGGGCTAGTACTTAGATTGATTATATGGCACACATATGAGTAAGGGCAAGTTACTGAATGTTGCTATACCTCTGCTTCCTCAGTTTCTGTAAATGAAACTTTAGTGTCTTACTTATAGGGTATGATGAATCTAATTCGTACAGGGTGTTTAGCACCATGTCTGGTATACAGTAAGCATTTAATGCATGAAATAATGAGAGTTATTATTAGATAATGATATTTTCTAGGATAGATGAAAATTGAGGCTTCAGTCACTATGGTCGTAGGTTGATTCCTTGATGCAAAAGGAAAATCAAGTTTTTTAGAGCCCAATGTCAGGATTCTAATGCCTACACCATCACTTGGTGGTTTTGTTGTCCTTACAGAAGTTCTTAATTTCTCTGAGCGCATTTTCCTCATTTGTAAAACTAGAGAAAATTTTGTATTAGTAGTAGTATCAGTAGTGCCATTATTATGACTATTTCCATATAGCATTCAGATTTTAAAGGACATTCCTCATATGGGAAAGCATATTGTTTAAATAGATTTTGTGTATTGATATTTAAACAAAGAGGGTAAACTGATTTTGATAATTGACTTGCATAGTAAAGGTTTTTTCACAGCTATAACAGCTTGTCTCTCTTTGTTTCTCTGTGTAAAATGGCCTGATGCTGGAGAATACCTTTCCAAAACCTATAGCTTTGGTGGTTTTACTCAATCAAAGCACACTGCCTCTAGGACTTTTTTTATAGCCTGGTTGGTGTTTATGGGAATAAGTTGATAGAGATCTTTTTCTTTGCTGCTCTATGAGATTTATGCAATTTAGGATATTGTTGTGAGTTTCCTGACAGATGGGGTCGGGGGGAGACATGGAATTGTAATGGCACTCAGACGTAAAACAGTCAGGAGCTGTAATGCATCTAGTTTTTATAGTCTAATTTTTGTCGCACATAAATACCAAAAGCTCAAATTCCACCTTATTTGGTAATGGCACTGCCTGAATATAGGTTGATACAGCAGAGACTAGATTGACAGGGAAACTAAGGAGCTACTATGACATGAAAAAAGGAAATTTGCTTAGATAAACTTTCATGGAAAATTATTTCTGTCAGCAAGAATAGAGACATTACATAAACCAATCCCAGGAGGATGGCATAGCAGCACAAAGACCTTAGGCCAGAATGAGATGGTATTGTCCAAGGAACATAAAGAAGGTCGTTGTGGTTGATTAAATGGATAATGGGGTGAGTGAACAACTTTTCTAGTACAACACCAAATGCCAAAAAACAGCTCTCTCACTTGGAGTGGATAAGGAGAGGTGAGCAGTGAGGTAGACAAGGTATCAGATTGTGGGAGTGGCAAGAATATGACAAGAACTACCTTGTATATTCAATATAATTATTATAACTATTAATTCTTACTCTCTGCCATGGTCTGAGTGTTTATGTCCCTCCAAATTCATATGTTGATATCCTAACCTCTAATGGTAATGATATTAATAGGTGGGGCCTTTGGGAAGTACTTAAAAGTCATGAGGGTAGAATCTCCAGAATGAGATTAGTTAGTGCCTTATGAAAGAGACCCCAGAGAGCTCCCTCACCCTTTAGGCTATGTAAGTTTACAGGCAGACTGTAAACCAGGAAGAGGTCCCTTTATGGGAACATGACCATGCTGGCATCTTGATCATGGACTTTTCAACCTCCAGAACCATAAGACATACATTTCCTTTGTTTGTAAACCACCCACTCTACAGTGGTTTGCTACAGCATCCCAAATGGAATAAGACACTTTTTATTAATCCAATATTTCAACCAAATGACTTATTATTCTTTGATAATATTTCTTTCTTTCCTGTTTTTGCAGTTTTGTTTATACGCCCTTTTGCACAGCAATGGGTTCTTTCCTTTCCCATGTTTTACCCAAATTAAACATTTTTCAAGGCAAGTTAAAAAATAGATCCTTCATGAAGCCTGATAAGCTCATCCTCTAATTTCCCCCATAATATTTGGCACGTATCATTTTTTTTGCAACTATTTTCTGTGTTCTATACTTGTTATTCTCCAAATGATTGCTAGAGGGCAGCAGTCACGTATGACTCACCATGGATAATTCCTGTGTCTCGCAGAGAGTGCTCACACTACATTGAATAAAAGAAATATACCTGTTCACTTTTCCAGAAAAATTCCAAATACTCTCAAATTTAGTTTTCTTCAACTTTGTATCTCTAATGTCTAGTACACCACCAGGCATACAGGAGGCGTTCATGGTACTTTTAAGTAAATAAACCAGTGATTAGTATTATAATATAATAGAAATATTATATAAGATTTTAAACAAGTAATGGTTAATATGGAAAGGGTGCAAAGTAGCAATAATACATCATACTTTAGTGTTTTCACATTTAATATAAGTAATTTTTATAAGTGATAGGAGATTCTGATAAAATGTGGAAATATTGATCTGATTAATTTGTAAAGCTAATGCCTTCTGTTGAATTCTTTTAGAGTTAAAGTTTATCTTCAGAATAGTTATTTTCTTAGTGTGAATTGTGTCTTGGTAATATTGTTTATTCTTCCCTCTGTTCTTATTGTGTATTCATTAACTAAGGTTAATAAATTACCATCATTGTCTTGAAAGTCAAAGAAGAGCTATATCACCAGGTCATGAATTATTTTAGCACTGTGTCTTAACTACAGGTAGACTTGTGGGTACAATAATTTGATACTCTCATTATGGGGGGGGGGCTACTATTTGGATTTATGACCAAAACTACCTCAGGATTTTCTTCTTTGAAAATAACAAACTATAACTATGTGTTGATAATTTCAACTTAAATTGTTAATTACTTTAATGTAAATTTTAAATAATTATTTTGTAGTTTATAATTCACCATGTACTCATTAGCATTGTTATAGTTATACTAGAAACACAGTATGTGCTCATGGGAGCAAAAGGACATTGCAGTTTTAGAAATAGCATTAGAGAGCAGAGAAAAAGTTGGAAAGATATAACTTGAATAGTTACAGCTCTTTCGGGGCTTCCTGAATAATCTACGGGCACTGAAGCTGTTTAATCTCATAGGTAAAGTTACATAAACTCTAAGTTTCTTACATGTTTATTGTAAGCTGATAAATTTATTGGGTACATTTAAGCGATTTAAAGTAGAAAGATATTGTGTGAAATCAGTATTTCAGTATTTTCTATTTTCTTCGATTGGCCCAATGCCAAAAAATTTTATCAAATTCTAATTCTAACAGCCTAGAAACTGATTAGTGGAAATGATATAATGAATGATGTGGGAGAAAACTATCCATGTTAATCATACTTGAATATTTTTCTATGCCTGCACAGAGGCTTTCTAATTTGCCAAATCATCTCAGACTGAAGCTGGTTTGAAGGCTAAATTTAAGAGTGTTTCTTTCAAAAGGTTTAGTAGGATGAATCAGTGGGTCCTAATTCTTCAGTCCTTGCTATGGCCTCATGAAGATACTTCCTTGACTTGATTTTTAGGCTTTGGATAGATTTTTGCATTGGGTATTTGAGTTTTACTTTGGTCATTGGGGATTTCAGTAGATGTGACATTGTTTTGTGCTGTTACGTGCGTGTTGTGTCTCTATTGTCGTGTGATGTATCTCTGCCTATGGATAACCAATGTTATGGCTGAGCTGGCCCTTTTTGTTCTTATTATGATTACAAGATACCCTCAGCACAAGAAGAGAAAGAACAGGTGTCCTCAATGGTCAGTTCTCTAAAACAATAAAAATCTCTAAAATAAAGTAGCCTTGGGGGGGCAGTATGGGTGACTGGTGATGTGTTTATTTGAGATAGTCATTTTAGAAGTGGGCGCCTCAGCAGTCAAAACTTAAGTCAGGCACTTGATTTACCAAAAAAGAGAAAACCCAATTGTCTAAGCTTACACTATACACTCGTAGAGAGTTCTGAAAGGAGCTTGAGTGGTTGAACTTGTCCATTTTTTGCTTTGCTTTTATCAAGAGAAGAACATGCCTGTGCAACCTCTTATTAAAGAGGGTGAAAAACACTTGGGAAATACTTGGATTCAACCCACACTTTGGAGTCAATCCTAACCAAGCCTAGCCTAAGTCAGCTGAACCCCAAGTGACTCATAAATGATTAAGAAAGTCTTATCGTTTTCTGCTCTTGAGTTTTGGAATAGTTCTAAGGCCACACCTTTGTAGCAATAGCTGACAGATAAGTGTTCAAGATGTTCTGACTGACTAGTAAAATCTTGAGCTTCATTTTGCTAATGAAAAAATGAGACATTACTTGATTAAGTGATTTTCCTGAAGACAGATCAGACCTCAGAAAGTAATCTGAGACTACCTGTGTCAACATTACTTTGAGGTAGGACATTTTAAACCAAATTTTAAACTAATAAACATGTTTCCTGTTTGCTTCAAAAGATTGTTGCAAAGCCATTTTTCTGGGCAAATAAGTTGCTTATCTGGACAATTAACTATCTTATCAGAATATCAGTTTCTCACTTAAATAAACAACTCATTGATTAGGACATCAATTAGTTTATCAAAATTTACTTTAATACTTTCACCTCAGATCCTCAACTCTTAGGGCATTCACTTAATCCAATTCTAACTAGATCCTCCCTTGAAAGATTCACCTTATCACTTGCAAGAAGACTCCAAAAATCTAAATAATCTTTCCTAATCTCTATCTTTGAAATATTACTCAGACTTTCAAGATGATTATCTCTCTTGCTGAAGCAAATTTAATACACTTAGCTTTGCTTGATCTCAACAGTTTTGTTTTTTTTTTTAATGGTGGTCTTTGGTTAAGAATTGACAGTTGACATACTTTCAAATTATTCTGTTGGGCATTAGTTAATACATACATTAATAAGAATATAAAAAACCTAGATGTGAGTTTATTGATTTTCAGTTTACTTTGCTCAACCATTAACTCACACATTCATTCATGCATCAAGGTGACATCTACAAAAGAAAGGAAGAAAATTATCTTTACATTTTTCATGTGATTCTAAAACCCTGAGATCAAAAACACATGTAAAAAATTACTGGAACTTTTTCTGTCTTTGTTCTTGGTCTCTCTTAATAGAAGTGCACCAATTACAACATAATTTAAATATGATTATTTTATTATCTATAATTGCCTTTAAAATTTATTCTTTAAATTAGAGGGGATTTTTGTTATATAAATTAGTTTACATTTAGAGTCTGAATCTAAATATATTATTTTCTGATGCTGATTGTCTTCTCCTCAAATGAAAATATTTCACTCATTTAGAATTCACTGCAAGCAATATTACCTACCCCAAGTTGAAGTTCTACCTCCCAGTAGCAGGTAAGCAAATAAGGCTCTTGCTAACGAAATATCGCCCAGCTTAATGTAACCTTGTTTCATTTGGTCTTCTTTTGGAAGATGTTTATTATTACTTTGCACACAATTCTAACACATCTTCTGCAGATTAGAAAAAAAAAACTCCAGTGATGTTTTACGTGAACATATGGATAGCTTGTACAAGAGAGAGAGAGCAGTGTATCTACAAAGGAGGAAACCACATAAATATTGAAAGCTGTGTCTACAAAGTACAAAATCTAGAGACACTTAAAAAGAATTACAGTCTTACATACCTTAGATTTATGAATAGTAAAACAGCAGATGTTCATAATAATTGTGCTCCATCATCTGGATGCCAATTTAGAATTTCAGCAAAATTTTTTTATTTAAGGATTCAGAAAAATGTATAATACCTTTTAAAAGCATACACATACTAAAATTTTACTTGTTAACCTATAGAGATTAAAGATTATATGCCTGTAAAATCTGACCATCCAAAATAACAACTTATTCAAAGAGTTCTAGATAGCTGAGGTTTTACAATATTCAGCTTTTCGAAATATTCTCTAACATTTCCTGTTTTGTTTTCTTAGTTTTACACCACATTTCATTGATTTACTATTTTATTTATGGTATATGTATATGTATAATTAATATGTATATGTATAATTATATGTATATGTATAATTAATATTTTCACATTGGCAAGAATTAAACTTTGTGATTTACTTTTAGTCCCACCACAGGTTTTATTTCTACCCTACTGTTTTCCTTTTTAAACTCATTATTTCAAATATATTAGGATGATCTGCTATGTGATTCACAGAGCGAAGGTCACTTCTAATAGGAAAATGTTATACTTTTGATTTAGTCTGTTTTTGGTGTGGGAGTAAATTCAATTGAAAGATATTCTTTTTTTTTCTCAGTCAAAAACTTTAATTTTCTTTTTATAAATTAGATATAGGTTGATTACACTTTGTGCTCTACTTAAAATGATTCCATAGCCTAAGTAGAAAGTAGTCTGGTTAGTGTCTTTGGAGGGAAGTCACATTAAAAGCTAACTTTCAAGTTAGCTGTTGCCTACTTTCAATATTTTTGGCAGCTTAACTGTAATATCCTTCCTATGTGAAATAATTAGGTGTTAAAACAACTTACCAGAAGCTCTTAAAGAACGAGTACTCAAAATTTGGCTTCTTAATACCATGAATGAAGATGCATAAAAATGAATAAAAGAGTAGGTAAAGAAAAGAATTGTATTCTCAAACAGATAATAGACAAGATGAGTAAGTGATTTTTAGAATTTACAAATGGAAATGTACTAGCACAGTAATGATAGCAATGTCAAAAGAAAAAAATTATCAGTAAAAAAATATTGCTATATTCTTGACATAATGCTTATTTTGACTTCAATTAATATTGATTTGGGTAATTGATTTATTTTTTGAATTCTCCACAATGATTAAACAGTTTCTGACAGGTTGAATAATAACACTATAAGCCCTAGTTTAATAGCTTTATAGGCATATTGTTAAATTAGTTTGAGAGCAAATATATTTTTTAAATAAGTGAAACAACATACTACCATCTACAAAATTAATCATTAATTTTCATTCCTGGATAGTGTCTTACTATACCTTTTCCTTACATAAGTATATTTTGTCCTTTTCACATCAAATATTATTTGTATGTATACATTTATTTAAATAGCAAATTGAAATGAAGTGGTAGTGATTGTTTTTAGAATTTGACTATCAGAACAATAAATGGATACTTCCTATGGTCTCAGAAACTTAAGACTATGAGTTGATTAACTGCAACATTATAATTCACGTTTCTAATTTAGTGGTTAGATAATCAAGTATTTTCACATATTTTGACTGTAATGAAATCCAGGTTAAACTTGATGTCAATTTCACCAAATTTGGAGACATTTATCCCTGGATGAACTGCTGTTAGCATATTTTCTCACTAAGGTTTTAGCTACTTTGGGGAGAATTATCTTCAGTTTTTAAAATAGGACTCAATAGAAATAAAGGAATCATTTTAGTGAAATTTTCTTTACTGATGGCTAGAACACACTTTCAGTATCAATGCCCTCAGGCTTCCACTTCTTGCTTGTTCCATACCACAACAAGATGAAAGAGAAACACTGATGTAACAGAAATTTGGGGAAGACAGCTTGGAGTGATTCAGGGGAAATTGTGCTCAGCTTTATCATCACACCAGTAGTTAAAATTTGTGAGATCTGTCAAGCCCTGGGAGGCATACTCGTCTTAGATTAGGGTATACAAATAACTAATTGTATATCAGGTATATTAAGCTCTTATGATTTTTCAGAAGCTTTGCTACAACTCCATATAAGTTATTTTATAATCCCATTTTTTGGGGGTAAGTAATTGAAGCCCACAAGGGTTAAGTAACTGTTCTAATGTCACCTCACTGATAAATGGTTGCTCCAGATCTTGCACTGTTTATGACTATGTTGCATTGCCTGTGGTCACTAATATTTTCTTCTTGCTCTTGGGTTTTTCCCTCAGTTTTTTGAACATTACGACTGCACCAGGCATTAAATGACAGTTAAAAAAGTTGTTTCTAGATCTTCACCTGCCTTTGTTCTACTTCACCTGCCAGGTGATAATGATGCTCTAGAACAAATGATAAAATTTATGGTTCAGTAAAGAGGCATATTATGCCTATATTTTTAGTTAACAATTAATAAAATTAATAGATAACACTACTTATTTACATATACAGTATTTTTTTTTTCACCTTAAAGGTTATATTACTTAACACACCTGCAAATTCCATCTGGATGAAGTCCATTAAAATACTATGTACTTATCTGTATTCCTTCAGTGGCAAAACTAGGATGTTGGTTCCATTAATTCTCTTGTTTGTCTTGTTTAGATTCCTAGTTATTTAGAAAGTATGGTACGAGGCTGTTAAAATGCACTATGTATGTAAGGTGATTTTTATTATTTTTTTGAGATTCTTCATCATTACTTCTTTTTTGTTTTTGCTTCCCAGGGCATTGTAAATAATATCCATTTTAAAGGTGGAATTGATGTCATTGTCTTTTGGGTAGTAATTAAGGTAACAATGGATATAGTTATCTATTGGAAAAAGCATTTGTGATTAGAAAGTAATAGATGGGGTGGATTATCCAGAGATCAAAGTTAGTTAAGAAGCCTTCTGGCACATGCTGGTGACCCCACCAACTACTTAATGAATAGCTAGAGAAGTCTCCAGGACATTGTACCAAATATCTTCTTAGGAGCACTCTTTTTGCATCTTTTAGATCCAGATGCGTTGAAGACATCAATTGGAAAATTAGTACAAAAAATGTGGTAGGGCAATGGTTCTTAAACTTGTACTCACCTGGACAGCTTGTTGAAACATAGATTACTGGGCCTTACCTTAGACCTTCTGATTTGATAAATCCATGTTGGACCCTGTAATTTGTATTTCTAACAATTTTCCAAGTGATGCTGTTGCTGCTGGTTTGAGCACTACATTTAGAGAACTACTTGGAAAAAATTTTAAACTTATTTTCAAAGTGTTTTTAAAATTATTTCCAAAATTCTATATGGTTACACATCATTTTTTCTCTTTAATTTTTTTTAAATTTTTCCCCTAGGTTTTTTTACATTCTCTCATTGTTTGGGTAACCATTTTTCAATTTTATGATATTATATATTGCTGAAACAGTTATTTTTTTCTTGAGTGGTTTTCAAATTTGAATTACTATTAGATGGTAAGCTTCTTGGAACAAGGAACCATGTGCTATTCAGTTTTGAATCCCTATTCCTCTCTTATCACTGATGCCTAGTACTGAGCATTATATGTGAAAGAAAATAATTAACATGTATTATAGTGAATATTACATTTTTGACTCTATTTATTTTTTCTCAAGACCAAAAAAATCACTTGTAGATTTTTTTGCATTCAGAAATTTGCATATGTACAGGCAAAAAAGGAGAAAGTGAAAACTAGAAGGACTATTCATAGGAAGAGAATGTAGTATGAAATAATAGAACTTGAATCAATTCGGATCTTAACTTATTAAATCTTTTATTTGAATGTACCAAGTTTATTTATTATTTAGTTGGTGTTTTATAGCACAATATACTAAGAGGAAGCAATCAATGCAGATATATTGATCAAAATGAGTTAGAACAGAACAAAAAATTAAATAGAATTTTACCCGAAAAATAGATTTAGAGGACAATGATTAAATTCAATAACTATTAAATAAATCAAATGAAATAAAATCATAGAAAATGCTTCACAAGGCAAAACAAAGCAGTTTAAATCAAGGAACTCATCATAACTGGGAATTGTTATAATTTAAAATATTTTCTCAAGTGAAAGAATCTAATCTCTGTAAAAGATACGTAGAAAATGATTTGTTATACTTATATGTATGTTTGAAATATTTCATGATATAAAATTATAAAATGTAATTGAAAGACATAAAATAAAATTGAACAAATGGAGAAACTTACTATGCTTGGACAGGAAGACTTAATATGAAGAAGTCAATTCTTCTAAAATTAATATATATATTTAATGCAGTCTAGTTAGAATCCCAATGTACTTTTTTAAGGAGGAGAGCACATATATAAAATAATATTAATGTTTATTGCCCAAAATGAACTAAAAATAAAAGAGCAGGAAAAGGGACTTGATGTTTCAGATATCTGAACATAAAAATTGAAAAACCATTGAACACAAATCAATGTTACATCCATTTAGAAATAGACAAAAAGTTACAGAAATATAAAAAGTATTTAATAAATAAATCTCAGTAAAATGAGAATTTAATATACAAATGATAGCATATTCAATGTGAAAGAAGTTTTTTTTTTAGGTTATCTGATTGGTTATCCATCTGAAAGAAATAAAATTGGAATCTATTTTATGTCCTACATAAAAATAAACTCCAGATAAATTAAATATTTAAATATGGGAAAAAAAACTCTAGGGTTTTTAAAATTTAAAAGTGTTTATAACATATAAGATTTGGCAAAATATTCTTAATCAAGACTGCAAACCCAGAAGACATAAAAGAAAACATAGACATAATTTATTACAAAAAATTAAGTTTTTTATTTCAAAATATATTATAAATAATGTCAATAACAAGGCAAAAAATATAGACAAGTAATTGTAAAAGGATTGATATGATAAGGCCTCATATTAATCATTTACAAACAAATTTTACAAGTTGACAAGAAATATCAAAAAGAAGAAGAGGGTAAAAGACAATTTAAAATATTGCAAATTGATCTATGGCCATGCCACTCTGAACAAACCAGATCTTGTCTAGTCTCAAAAGCTAAGCAGGGTTGGGCCTGGTTAATATTTGGATGGGAGACCACTTAGGAAGACCAGGTGCTGTAAGCATAAAAGATAAAAAAATAAAGGATTGTAAACTGACAAGGTCCTTGCACTCTGTGAGGTCAACCAAGGGTTTTCTCACCTAAAAAATAAAATAAAATAAAATAAAATAAAATATTGCAAATTGAAATGGCGAGAAACATAAAAAAACAGTGTAGTTCACTAACTGTCAGGAAATGAGGATTAATGAATCATTGAGATGTCATGCTACCTCCAATGGAGAGTCAAAAATTAAAGAGAAAGTTATTCATACGTACATTGCAGATGTAAATGTGAGGCTTTTCAGTTCCTTTTGAATGGTAATTTGGCAACAACTATTGAAATTAAAAACAAATATATCTCTTGACCCAGATCTACCATGCTACAGAATCTATACCATAAAAATCAAAGAACGATTAATTAAGTTTATATGTACGTGGACTTTATTCTAATATTGTTTATGGTGGCATTATATTGTGGAAGGTGAAATAAATCACATTATGTGTATATTAAAGAGTAAAATGCAGCCACTAAAAAAAAAGTGAATTTTATTTATACGAATAAGCCAGAGTTCTGCTGAATATGTAAATATTTTAGCATTTCTATTTATTAAAATTGATCAGTCATTGTAACCTAAATATAAGCTTTCAAAAATGTAATGGTTATTTATTACTTTGAAGAAATATATCATGAATACTAATGATAAGAAAACAAGTTGGAAAATTTTACCAGAATAGAGAATTTTAGAATTCGCTCTGAACCTTTAATTGTGTTGCGTTTAATTTTTTTCATACATTTGAAAACATAAACTAATTATGAAAACTTTAAATATTAAATATTTTATTACGTATTTAAGAGAAACTTCCATACTATACTCAACAATGAATTGCCTGAATGAATTTCAGAGATGAAAATGAAAGGAGGAATATGTGCCTGGAGTATATGGTGCATTCTTGAGCCTTTCACTCCAGTCAAGTACGGTTAGAAAGAAAGGAAGATGATCATTCTCATTCTTAGGTTGGGTGGAGTGCCCAGGCTTAAAATACGACTAGAAAATGGCCTGAAGTCTGCTTATACAAATTATGATATAGCAACATAAAGTAGTACGATATAGTCACTAAAAAGAATGTGCCACATCTTACATACGAATGTGGATCAGTGTCTGAAATACATTGTGAAGAAAATATATTCTTATTTGTTTAGAATTTAGTAAAATTTGCTGTAAATCCTGACCCTGACTTACTCCATTCAGATAAAGAGAAAGGCCATATGATTTCACTTAAATGTAAAATCTAAAGAACAAAATTAGCAAACAAAACAGAAATGAGCTCATAGATACCGAGAAGATTTTGGTGGTTGCCAGATGGTAGGGGTATGGGGGATGAGTGAAAAAGGGGACGAGATTAAGAAATACAGATTGGTAGTCACTAAATAGTCATGGGGATGTAAAGTATAGCATAAGGAATACAGTCAATAATACAATAACTGTGTATGGTGTTAGATGGGTACCAGACTGATTGCAGTGGTCACTTTGTAATTTATATCAATGTCTAATCACAGTGTTATACACCTGAAACTAATATATTATTGTATGTAACTATAATTGAAAAACTAAAAATATATATATTAAAACAAAAAGATCTTGACCCTGAATGAGCAGGTTAACACCAAGGGAAGGTTTTCATTATTGCACATAGAGGCCAAAATAAGAGGAAAGGCTACTCCAATTTGGAATGAGGGCACATTGGTGAGTCTTACCGCCATACCTCCCATCTAGGAGACAATGGAATGCCTCAGGGGTGAAGAGTTCAGCCATTAGCATTGCCTAGATGAGAGAGTTTGTACAAGTTATTAATCTGCTCTGCATCTCACTTTCCTCATCCCTCCCTTAGTAAACTGCTTGGATTGTTGTGGGATCAAATAAAGTATTCCAGATAAAGCATTCAGTCATTCTATGTCAGCTATCATCATTCTCATTGTTGGAAAGCCAGTAATAGTCATAAAATGGCTTCTGTATTATGCCTTTCAAGGCTGTATATTATGCTCAGCTTTCTACACCAAGAAGTAGATGCCTTCATGTGGGTGATGTCACTGTGGCACGGAGATGTGTAGGCAACAGTGGCTGAGAGGGCTTTGAGTGGTGATGAGCAGTTAGCCCGGTGGGCTTTGCACTTATAAAGCCATGTAGATTACTTTTCACTCTCAGAAGCCCAAATTGTGAATAATCTTATTGAAAACAGTTTTTCATTACTGGAGCTTTCTTAGAATATAAAATATTTATTTCCTCTTAAATTCAAGTATAAATTCAGGAGCCATTGGACTTTCTGGTTTATTAAAAATTCCTGCTCATCCAGGAATAATTCTCATCCTCCTCAGTCTCTGGAAACAATGAATGGTCCCTATTTAAATGTTCTCTGGCTGGTAAGTTCACTCACATAAATATTTTATATCTTATTTCTTTTTAAATATTTCAAAGGTTTCTTTGTAAAAAACATTTTCCAAGGCATTGACTGTTTAAGTATATAAATAAAAAATGTCAATGAAAGAGTATATTTACATAAATACACTGTCTGAATTTTAGAATTATTAAGTAAATTAAAAATAATACTCTGCAGTAAATGCTAGGGAATATTGGTAAGATGCCAGTTTTTATAAATTTCTGCTAATGTAGGGGAAATTGAGCCTTTATAATTGTCAGCTTTGTTATGCTCTCCTTGCCCCAGGCTCCCTTTTTTCTTCTCTAGTTTGTCATCAGCAACTTTTGTCTCAAAAATCTCTCCAATAGTCTCATGAATCACAGATCATTTTTCTCCTGCAGATTTTACCAAACTTTAGAAGTACTTGCTTATGCCAAATTAATTGATAAAATTATTGATAAGAAATACAAAATATGTAAGTTCTCATAATCAGGGTGTGTCTGTGTCATTTTAAAACTTAAATCAATTTATTAACATAAAAAATATCTAGTTCAAAGTAGGTATAAAGCAAATATGAATATTAAACTGAATAATTTGTTTATCATAACAAATACAGCATTTTTCATTACGATAATTAAAATATGACTCTTTAAATTCCCATATGTCTTGGATTTTTCCCTATCACCTACCATTTAATCCATTGATCTCATTTTCCCTGAATTTGCGACTTATGTGGCTCTGGACAGTCAGTTTACGCTCAGCCCTCAGACTCAGTTAAATTCTTTGAGATACAACTCTATTCTACCATTCCCAGGAAATGCACATTTTGGCTACAATGTGCTATCTGGCTTATCCACTGTCATTCCCTTTCCACTGGAGGAACAACAAAAAAAAGTTATCTTTAAAAGAAAAAAAGAATTAAAACTCTGCTTTCTATCATCCCATAAGAATTGAGCATTGCAGGTATATGTCTTAGAGTAAAAGTTTTTTCTTTTCTTTTTTCCTTTTTCTTGTCTTTTCTTTCCTTCCCTTTTCCTTTTCCTTCCCAGTTTACTTGCTTTCTTCTACCTTCTTTATTTTTAGTAGTGTGGGTAATTGTGGACATACTAAGAAACATTATAGTCAATTAGGGATTATAAAATGCTTTAGATAAATCTGGTTTGTTGCTTTCAGTTATGGGAATGTAGCAATTGAACCTGCAATGCCTGGAAGAAAGCTCCACTTAAATGGCTGTCTTGGAAACAGCTGCACACCCCACTGAATATTGAACAGTAGTATTTCCATAGCAAGACTCCACTGCAGGGAAATATCATGATGGTCTCCTAAGTCAGACTTCCTGTTCTGTCTACCCCTTCTCCAACTCCTACCTCCAATCTGCCTCTGCTCCCTGCTTAATTCCTGTCTCACTCCAATCACTGCCATTGTTGCTCTCTTTACCACTTTTTTTTTATATTTCTCTTCTCAATCTACAGATGAGAAAGTGCCTGACTAGTAGACAAGACAGAAAAGGGTGCCTTGGACTTTTAAAATAACCCACTCAGTTTTCTACTGGGTGTAAAAGCAATGTGTATTTTTGTGAGGGAAAAAAAGCTTTTTCAGGTCTCAATGTACATAGGTATGTTATATCAGACATTTTTAGAAAAATCCCCTTGTCAGTAAAGAATATCTCCAAATAGTATGAAAACAAAGATTCTCTATAGAGCCAATAGATCAGATCCATCTTATTGAATGGCAGGTGACAGAAAGCCAGATAGAAACTGTCTCAAACAAAACTAATTTATCATTTCAAATAAGAGAAAGGTCAAAGGACAAGTTTTGTTTAAGGCAACACTTAAATCAAGATTCAAGTAATTTTTTTAAAAGGAAACTTTTAATTTTAGAATAGTTTGATATATCAATAAGTTGTGAAACTATTACAGAAAGTCCTCATATAACCACACCCAGTTTCCCCTATCATCAACATCTTACATTAATATGGTACATTTGTCATGTCTAATTAACCAATATTAATACATTAGTTTAAGCTAAAGTTTACACTTTATTCAGATGTCCTTATTTGAACCTAATGTCCATTTTTTTTTTTTGGTTCTAGGATACCACATTTAGTGATCATGTCTCTGCAGGGCCTCTTGGCTGGGATGATGTCTCATATTTTTCTTGCTTTTGATGATGTTACCTGTTTCGAGGAGTGCTAGTAAGGAATTTTGTAGAATGTCCTCCAATTAAGATTTGTGTTCTGTTTTCTTATGATTAGTCTGGGGTTATGGGTTTGTGAGGTAGTGTTTGTCAGGTTTCTCCAATGTAAAGTTGCTCTTTTTGCCTCCTTTTCATATTGCACTTTTTGGAAGGAAGTCACCATGTGCAGTGCAAACTTAAGGAGTGGAGTGTCATGCCACCCTCCCGCAATGTTTGTATTATTGTATGTAATAATGTATGTAATAAAATGTATGTAATAATACATGGAGATAGGGTGCATCTCCATGTATTATTTGGAATTCTTCTTCATAGAAGGTGTGCCCATTCTTCTGTTTATTTATTTATATAATCATTTATTTATATCAGTATGAACTCATAAATTTTTTTTTTAATTTTGGGTTATGTTCCAATACTACTTCATTAATTTTGTTGCTCAAATTGTTTTAGTTTTATAATTTTTGTGAGCTCTTTCAGTTGGCCTATGTGTCACTTTGGTATATCTCTGTTATTATTTTTGGTAATGGGGGCTTTTTTTTTTTTTTTACTGTCAGGCTCTATAAGATTCTCCAGGCTCATCTTGTACATTTTCAGCTCAGTACTAGATTTGGCCATTTCTTCAATGCTATATCTTTTATTTGAAAATGGTATTAGAAATCAAGATCTAGGTGTTAGGTATGCTCATTGCTATGGGAGTACTCTTGCTTCTAAGCCTTCTCAGCTGACAGAGCAAGGAAATACACACACACAGAGACTAGAGGTTCAAGTGATTTCATCTGGACTGAAATTTTCCCTTATTTTCCCCCAGGTTCTCCATGTTGACTCAATTCTTGGGCAGCAATTTTTTTTTTTTTATACTTGCAAAGGAGTTATGGCAACTTCAGAAATTAAGTTTCAAGAAACAAAAAAGTGTCTTTTCTAGAATACCCAAATTCCTACCAAGTCACATTGGTTCTTTTAATGTCACGTGCCAATTCAGGAATTGAGCACTGTAGACAAGCAAAATGGGGTATTTATGTTAGGTTATATGATCCCCAGGGTTAAAGGAATGATAGTGTTTGAACTACATGGGCTAAGAACACAGGAGACATAATTTTCAAGTGGTTGATAATAATAAAGGGAAAACGATAGCCATATGGTTGAAAATGATAATTTCCACCACAGTCAATTACCACCACTTCTATGAATTCTGAAGTTCTAAAACTGGCTACCACTTACTGTGATGTTTTGAAAGAAAGTAAGATAGCTACTTAAAAAAAAAGATGCATCAGTAAATGGCTTGGGTTCTATTGAAAGCAAATGTACACTTACAACTTCTGAAAATTGAATAGTTCTTTACTATATTTTTGCATATGAGTATTCTCTGCTTTGAAACCACAAATGTAAAGAATGAATCCATTGTCAAATTACTTTCTGGTTTTACTTTTAAAAATAATTTTACTTTTACAAAAATGGAGCATTTAGGCTGGGAGGAAATAAAATCTGTTGTCGTTTGTCATCGTTCATTTTGACTCTCTCCACTGGTTTTCTTTATTTAGCTCTTTCAGGAATATATTCAAAGGTAAATGAGACAGCTTGCTGTTCATTCATCAAAATGTTAAGACAGTTTGTTTTCTCCCACTTTAAGAAAGTTTTTGAAACTTTTAAAAGGAAAAAACTATAAGATGGAAGAACTTTAGGATAGCATTAAAACTAAAACTTTCACTATGATTTGAATTTTATGTTTTTTCTCAATAAGGCTTTCACATCTTTTTAAAATTAAACAAGCAATTAGCAAAACAAATTTTCCAATGTAAAAAGATAATTTTTCTAAAATTTATTCTTTGAAAAAATGTACTAATTTAAAAATATTATAACACATCACAAAAGTTCGCATCTCATTTTTTTTTATCTGAAGTCAATTATTGGTTCTGTATATTTAAAATTATTTTTGCTTTTATTTTATTGCTTTAAAAATATTATCACCCATTGTAGAGACCTAAAGGATTCCAAAATGAAACATTAAACATGCTTCTAATGTGAATTTTTAAATGTATTGCTGCTTAGGTTCCTGTGACATATATTCAAATTGTTAAGCCATGAAAATGTTGGTGACTTCTAAATTTAAAATCTGCAAAATAGACATAATTAAATTGGGAATTCTGAATTAAAATTTTTGTTGTTTGGAACTCTTAGACAATTGAACTCCAGAATTAAAAAAAATATATGTATATTTTTTGAAGAGTGCAGTAATGGTACATTTTTGAGTTATAAGGCTTTATCTTATTTTATTTTTTAAAGCTCTTTTGACAAGAATTTTTGCCACTTCTTCCCTACCTTAAAGAGTGACTACTTGCTCTAATCTATGACTCTGTTAAAGTATTTTCCTTTTTAAGTGTCAGATATTTCTAAAAATATTTAAGTTTTGTTTTAAAAATGTCCCTATATACATAAGTTTCTTATAAATATAACATCCAATTTGGGATCGGCATATTACTTAATATTTTAGGTTAATTTAATTAACAATTATTTCATGTAAATATTTTATATGCTGGACATGATGATAATAAGTGCTTTTTACACATTACATTTAATCTTTATATTTTAGTAAGGTAAGCATTAAAAATCTCAGTTTTAGAGAAGAGAAAACTAAGACTCAGGGAGCTTAAGTTGATTAAGGTCATACAAAAGAGCCGGGATTTAAACCTACATGCAGAACATGATGTACTACAACTAAAAACTAAAAGAGACATTTTAACAAAGGAAAAAAAATCAAAATAAACATTAACTGTTCAGAGAAACCCTGCTCCATGCCTTGTTGGTGTGCAAGGCTCTGACCACTCTTTTCCCAAGCTGTTTCTCAGTCTTTTGTTTACATGGAATAACACTGAAGGATGAGATAATGCCTTTCTTTGGAATAAAGAGCAGGCTTTCTATAAAAGCAGTGGATTCTCGAATTTCAGAGTTCCTCTCTTGTTTTTTCAGCTCTTTATAATTGTTCCTTGCATTTAATGAGCACTCAGCATATATTTAATGTGAGACATCAAGGACAGAGTAAGTTATTAAAAGAATAAATTGCAGGAATGTATTCTCCAGATATTATGTCTAATCGTGACCTTCGACTATTCTAAAAAACAAAACAAACCAAACAAACAAAAAAGAAAATAATTAACTTTAATAGAAATAAGATCCATTTCTTAGAGTTTAGCATGTGCCTGGTGAGTTCTTAATTCTTTATGTTGTTTTACTCTTTGCAACAACGCTTTAAGGTAGGGAAACACTTTTCATCAAGAAATGTAGAATGAAAAGGAATCTTCAAAGAAAAGTATCCGGTAAATGCTTACTTCTGATATATACACAATATAAATCCGAGGAAGAATCTGTGTTAGCGAAAGGACTGCATGATTGGTCAAATATTTATTATACATTAGGTTAGGGCCACTGTACCTCATAATTCTTATAAAAGTGGCTTCACCCTGGCAAGAATCAAGGCTTCGAATACATTCCAAGTTTCAGTGTATGAAATCAAAGTCAAGACAAGAGTCCGGATAAATATTTTAGAGGAGCACAAGAATGGCTTTGACTTAGCTGAGCACCCTAGTTCTTTATTGCTAAAGCGTGTGAGGATGGTAGTCCCCCTGGGTCAGTCTCTCAATTCTAGTTTCTAAGATTTACTCCCTTCTCGCCCCCCTCTAGGCACTGAGAATCTTCCTTTTTTTTTCCGGGACTTTTCCTTGGGGACAACTGGGGCTGCACACATATCTAAAACCCAGAGACTGATTGATGATGGGCACGTAAGAACCAAAGAAAGGGAGTTCAGGGAAGAAAAATAAAGCGAGGAAGAAACGTTAGGGTCAAAACTCAGGAAAACCAGATGAGAAAATGTCCGCAACGCAAGCCAAACTGTTCCTCGCATCTTATCTCGTCCACTCCACGGAGCTGCGTCGGAGCGCTCGGGGTAACTAGGCAACGGCGTTGCCGTGGTAACCGGGGAAGCGGAGAGGGGGTCCCAACGCTCAGGGCGGGCCTGGTGGGCGGGGCGAGGAAGGGCCACGCTCTCGCGAGAGCTGCGTGGGGTCCCCGGCAGGCGCCTTCGAAGTTGCTCCCCGGGACGCGGCGATGGCTGCTCAGCCGGGGGTGCCCGCCTCGCCCCTGCGGGTGCTGGAGGAGGCGCTGGGCATGGGAGTGACGGCCGCCGGCGAAACCGCAGACGCGGTGGCCGCCGAGGGCGCCTACTACCTGGAGCGTATCCTTCCTTCCCCGAGCGGGCGCCGGCGGCGGGCGTAACGGGCCCTGGGGGCGACAGCGCGGGCCTCCCACTGGGGGGCGCCCTGGCAGGCTTGGGGCCTCCGAGCCCGCTAGGCGCCCGTTGGGCCTTAGGGTGGCGTCTCCGCCGCTGCGGTCCGTGCACTTTCCGCCTGGTAGTTAGTGCGAGGCTCCCGCCTTCCTGCTGCAGGAAGAGTTTGAAAGACCTTCCGGAGCCTGGGGCTGCGTAGCCGCTCAGTAAACTTTGGGTCGAAGTCTTTTCGGTGAAGAAGTTGGTCGAACCCTCCTTTCGCTGAGTGTTTTTTTTTTCCCCCTAAATAAACCCCCCGCAAGCTTTCAGACAACCGTTGGAACAGATTTAAATAGAGAAAAGAGATCAGGGAAGGGCCTCTGCCTCTGGCTTTTAAGGAGCTGAAGCTCAGCATATCCAACTCGTGTCCAGTGATTACAGGATTTGTTTTAGTAGCATCAGCTTCCTGGGTGGTTTCAATTGTGGCTATTCAATAACAATCATTACTTTTTTTTTTCTTTAGTCATTAAATGATATCCTGGTGGGGCTGACCAGGCTGAGCGGTGCCGCTGGGAAAAAGCCAGATAATGATGAGCGATCATCAGTGGAAACACCAGAATAATTGAATAACCATGTGTGGATAATTAAGTTCACTATTTTGAGTTCCCCTCCTTGAGGCATATCGATTAATTGTATTGGAGAGGTGGGGAGAGTTTGTGAGGGAAAAAAAGATAACCTACTCCTTTCTTCAGACAGGTAGGAGGGAGATGGTTTATCTGTTTTATTCTTCAAGTTATCGAACTCCAAAGTTTACCGTGTGTGTATTATTTTGTTCTATTATAATCACTCCAGCTTTAATTCAAGACCAACACCGATTCACTTTGTGAGCTTTTGCAAACTGATTAACCAGTCCTGGTTCAGGCTCACTACACATTCCTGCTACAGGGAGCTTTGAAGAACTTAGTTGAAAAGATCTAAGAAAATAGTATTTTATTTGAGCAAAATGATTAGTTATATAAGTTTGAATAGTTGGAAATCAGTTTGCATGAAATATGTAGGTACTTTAATGTCTTAAATGAGGTTTTATACTCTTATAGTTCTAACGAGCTTTTTTCAGTAATATTTCTTTTTAAAAGACAATACTTTCAGAATTTACATCAATTATAAAGTTACCTAGTGTCCTTGCTAGTGAATGATAACCAGTCATCTTAATATTTTTGTCTGCATTAAAGTGATTTCTGTAATACACTTTAATTGTTAACATGAGACAACACAATGAATTAACTTTTTGCAAACTTTTTTTTTTTTTTGGTAATAAATGGTGGGACTTCAATAGAATACAGCTTTCAGCAGTGAAAAATCAGGTTTACTTAATTGACAGGGAAGTCACTGATTCACAACTGGCAACATAGAGCAGTTTGCAATAATCCTGTTTTACAAAGACTTCTCTAAATAATCACATTTACAAATAAAAGCAACTGTAATTGGAGTTCATTTTCCAGTTTGTGATTATCTAGTCCTTTTGCTTTTCTTTCATCTCTCTTTTGCTTGACTGACTGCAATTTGGGGTTTCAACCAAAGAGTAGTCAGGGGATAACAAAACTAAACATTTAACCAGTCAATTTTTCTATATTCAATGCAGTGTTCAGGTAAGAGGGTTAGTCATGGGAGAGGCTTTAACTCTTAGTTAAAATGGAGTTTGAGGATTACTTCTGAATGTCAATTATCCCTGTATCCCTGGGCTCTCTTAACATGCATAATTAAGAGTTGACTGTATAATGTTGTTTGACATTGTTTCTTAAGGCAATTATGATAGTTGCTGAAGTGAGACTTTCTTGGGTTTAAAGTCTTTAGCTAGCAGGTAATTTAATTGAACTATTGCAGTGGATAAATAAAAGTTATAATCTGCATAAATGAATCAGAAGTCTGATGTTCTCTACTTCGCTCATACATCTAATCACTCCTAATCTGCTATGTTTGGTCTTGGACATCCCTTATTTATGACGGAACAGATGCTCTTGGAACACTAGACAACAAGCTATCAATATTGAGTAAGGCTTTGAAAGAGGTTGACTCAAACTCTCCAGGAAATCACCCCGTACTTCTAAACACCCAGATATAAAGAACATGTACAGACGAATGTGGGCCCAAATCAGAAACAGCCAGGATCCACCATGAGGGGAAGGCCTCATGAGTAAAGGACCCACATTCTTGACAACAGTTTAGAACATGTGTTTAGGAAAAAAAGATTTCTTAACCCTGCAACACCCCTGCCTTGTAACCACCTGGATTTAACTGTTTCTCTTCAGAAGCTTTTAACAATATCCTTGCTTTTATGTTTGAACTTACATAAAATGAGATACAAACATAGATGACATAGTTCTTACGTAGCTATCTCTAGAGCTTTAAGAAATCTAGTCATGGAGTGCATACCTCTGGAGAACTCTTCATAAGAAAAGTATTTGCAGCATTGTAAAATAGAAGGCTAGATTTTTACTGTGTGATCTGTTAAGGAAGGGCCAAGCAGGTACCTCTAGAATTTGTAAAGAAGGTTGTTTGTCTTTTGTGAATCAGTCCTCGATGAGAAATCAATATGATTTGGGTGAGGCTTTCAATTGTAGTAACAACCACAGGTTGCCTATTAATGTGTGGCTGTTGACATTTGGGAGTGCCTAATTCTACTTGGGAGATGCAGGCTGGAATGATTTGTATTTAGAAAGCTAATACCTAATTGATTTTGTTGCTACTTGACTAGAGAAAGTTCTTCTTCATGGAAGAGTAATGGAATACATGGACTATAGGAAAGTGGAGCACCCAAAGTGTTTTTTTGTTTTGTTTTGTTTTTATCTACTTCTCTTTGGGCTGATTCTCTCTGCTCTAACTAGCTTTTAATTATTAGATCATCTTTCTAGGCATTCTAACACTAAGAATTTGACTTAGATCGTGGACATAAGATTGCTGGCCACTGAAAAGGTGTTCTCTGATTCCAACAGCAATTTTTGAGGACTGGGTTAAGCCAGACCTTTGAAGCTAATCAATCTGAATGTAACCCCATAGCCAACTGGTTCTGGAAATGCAAAATTAAGGATTTCAGACATTGAAATATGGTGATCACTCTAAACTGACACTTAAGATGCCTGCTTGTCTTTTTAAGTTACATCCCTAGCCAGTCTTTCATTGCAGTAGTAATGTTCACTGATAACTTTGTTTAATTAAAATTGAACTTTTGCCATCTAAAAATATTTTATTATTCCTTCGAACATTTTTTTTCTTATGTTACTTCTCTGGAATGTTTA
The DNA here is from genome assembly GCA_030015415.1 of Cynopterus sphinx. Lineage (NCBI taxonomy): Eukaryota > Metazoa > Chordata > Mammalia > Chiroptera > Pteropodidae > Cynopterus > Cynopterus sphinx. The sequence continues at coordinate 190,244,656 of CM057379.1, forward strand.
TAGTATTAAGCAAGAAGATATTTGTAAAATCTTTAATAATCATTATGTACTCAAGTAATATATGTCTTATTATCATTGCGAAACTGAACTTGCCCATGGGTGCTTAGTTACAGTCTACATATAGTCAAATAAAAAGGATAGAAAATCTGTGGAATCTAGACCAAGAGCCATGTAACCCCAGAGTGCTGAATTTTACATGCATGAAAGTCATAGGCTATTTGGAAAAAAAAATTATGTGTTTTGTTCTTTGTCCTCTATTCAGACTCTAGTGTGTATGTGAATTAAAGATATGGATCTTTAAAGGAAGATTCTAGTTCAGTAAGTCTGAGTTAGGGCCGAGACTGCATTGCATACAAGCTTCCAGGTGCTGCTGGTAAGAACTATAATGGAGTAATAAGGCTGTAGACAAATATCTGAACCTCTAACCTTTATATTTTCTGATACAAGTATAATATATAGAGTTGATATCTTTGGATCTCCTGGCTTGGAAGTCGGAAAACATCAGCACCAACTGTGAGAACTATGAATCTTACATATTGAAAGAAAGTTATTTTTCAATTGCAGAGACAGGATATGTACAGTAGATAGCTAGGGCAAGGGTGGCCAATAAATTTCCATTCTTGACAATACTACTGAAATAGTAGTGGCTTCCTAGAATGTGGTGTTAATAAGAATTCTGGACCTCATGAAGACTTGGTCGGAAAGACTGCAGGAAGCAAACGGCAGTGGGGAAAGCAGGAACAAGCATGCCAGTTATTTGTTATCTTTGGTTTATATTATGTAGTTAACTTTATTAAGTTAAATTGGCATTCCTAAGACTGCAATGTTGCTATTTACAGTACTTTTATTTCATTAGGTAAAATGTTGATCATGGAGGATCAAGACTAGATTTTAGATTGCCTCTGTGTACATTGGCTCTGCAGTGATGGCAAAAATTACAAAGCAATTTCTGTCTATGGTAGCTTTGGGAAATCATGTAAAATATAATTAGCTATGTGCTTCATTCCAGTTCTTTATAAAGATGCTGCTGCTGGCAATGATCACTACCTACAAATGCAGTAGTAGAAGAGACCAGTGTATGAGGAAGTTTGTATACTGTTCACATCCAAAATTAATTTCTTTCTGGCTCTGGTCCATTTGCAGAACCTTGTCTGTTATACCACATCATACCAATCGACACCTCAAGCTCTGCTGCATTAGACCAGCTGAAATACTTTCCTAAGGCTTCCTGCAGTTGTGTCTTCTTCAGTACTATGATGGATTTAGGGCTGCCTGGCAGTTTCGGTGTGGATGTATATTGGTTTACTTCTGGTAAGATCTAGAAGGTCAGGATCTAGTGAAGGTCTGCTAGTGCAAAAGTACCAATTAGTTCACCAATGGTGAATAAATGCCAGAGAACTGATTTACACTGTGCAAACTCAAATCCTATTAAATTCCTTCTAGTACAAGTAGAGATGGGAAGGAATGGGACTCTTGGTCTGAGTCTGGGCTATGACTGTAGGACACAGAACGTGGCCTGGAAATAGGTGGAGTTACAGGCTATAGCTGCAGACAAGGGAGGATGTGAGCCACAGATGGTTCTCTGGGCCAGAGAAGCCTAGAAAACTAGGCATAGTATTAAGGGTCAAGTCAAACTCAAAAAGGCAGAAAGGCAAGAACCACATCTGATGGGAATAGACCGGTGGGAAAAAATGAATTTTGGAACTGGAATTTAATGTTGTTCTTTGAAGGAATGATACGTGGATAATGGGAGGGTTTTTTTTTTTTAAGGGACTCAGAGTCAGCTTGGCATAAAGAAACTGATTTCAAGCCAGACTGCTTGCTTATTATTCTGCTGTGGAAAAATAACTTTGCATGAGAGCTGTGACCAGTTTAATCCTATGGACATTTCCTGGAGAATAAGATCACCTAAAAGACTTAGATTACAGATGAGGAAGTTGCCCAGTAAAAGTAGAACCAGAGTAAGGGTTTTCTCTTTCAGGCAGTTCTGATGAATTGCACATTTCTACTCTAGCAATGTTGCTTCTGAAGTAGTGCTTTTCTCACACATGGTATTCTGTCAGATTCTGTTTCATGCTGTCTTTCTGGCTGTCCCAAGGGCCCAGGGATCAATATCTGTACAATCCACAGTGTTCTCTTCATGAGAACCTATGAGTGTAATTTCTTTCCAGCTTTGGAACCAGAAATTGATGTATATCTGCTGAGAATCTTATCTGTTTTCACTGGATGGATATTGAATTGGTATCTGACTATATCCCCCTTTTCATCCTGACTGCTGGGAAATTTAGAGGCAAACCTGTGGGTTACATTTAACAAAATTCATGAGGCCTATGGTGTATAGTGCATCTTTACCTTTATCTTATTTCTACTATTCTCCTTTCTCTTCTAATTTCCATATTCACTTATTCTTTTTTTTTTTTTTTGTACTGGATGCATATTTGTAAACTGCCACAGAATTGTTTTGGGATTCATTTGTGTGTGTCCATGTGTGGTTAGCCAGCTAGATAGCTAGACAGATGCATACCAACATATGTGCCAAATATATCTATTTCTTTAGTAACACTGCAACATCACATTTCAACTGAGCTGCTTCTGTGAAGATTTTCTGTTCAAATCATATTGTAGGGACTGAAAATGTCAATCAAGGAGGATACTGGTTTCTATTTTGGGTATCTGTCCTTTTCCTCACCTTTTGTCTCATTAATCTTTGACCTTGGTTAATTTAATCTTTTGGTCTATAGCCCTTTTATACTTCTCCCTCCTTTAAGGTCTTCACATTGAGCTATTTAAATAATTTGATTTAGCTATTGGTAATATAACACTTGGGAGTTTGAAAAACAAATAAGTGAGAGTTCATTATTTAGGATATTGGCAAAATTACATATTCCTATTGTGTAACTTTAAAAACAGCATGTTATAGTAGAAAATTCTTGGCATTTGTATTCAAGAAACTTGTCTTTGTCATTCATAGCTATGTGACTTTGGACAAACCTATTAATGTTTTTGATTCATTTTTTTTTCAGTATTGAAATGACTATCTGCCATTTGATCTCATAAGTTTAGGAGAATAAATATGGCTATGATCTGTTTGATAATAGTTTTTAAGCTTTGTAAAATGGTAGTTATTTTTTTCTTAATCTCTTTTGATTGTGAGGAAACAGAATATATTATTAGTGATTAAAATCAATTGCTTAGAATATTTTCTGGGTATACAGGAGTTGTTTGATATTTCTAAAGCTTTGAGAGAAAAATCACTTTTTTCTCTATATTACTATGTTTAGCATCCTTTACTTTCATGTTTTTTCTTCACGTGTTTCTTGTTAGCATTGGTTCATAAAGTCTATCTAGAACTTTATAGAATATTTACTTTTTTTGTGAAATTTATTATATTATGAATGGTGATGAAGATTGGCATTGATTTTCTGGAGACTTAATGTTAAGTGATTGCTTATAAAATCAACTTCTAGTAGGTGTTTCTTAGAAGGGGGCCTACTTTTCCATAAAATAGAGACTGACTCCCTATACCTGAACCTTGGGAAATTTTATCTCATTAAGTGTAAATGTGTCAGATAAGTATAAATCTAGAGAAGGAGAGAGATTTAAAATGTCTTCTCCATTCATCTTAACAAATGGGGGAACTGGGCCATGGGAGACTTAGGAGACTTTCAGCACAGATACTCATCTCTTTCCAGAAAAAGAAAATAACAGCAAACACTTGTATAGCATTTACTATAAGCTGCACACTGTAAATGAGTTAGATATGTTAACTCTTTTAATATTCTTGAAATTCTCTAAGGTGATACAGTAGCCAGCCTCTAAAATGATGTCCAGTGATTCTCACCTCCTGGTATAAATGCTCTTGTATAGTACCCTCAGACACTGAAGAGGGTCAGCCTGTGTAACCAGCGAGTGTTGAATAAATGATGATGTGTGACTTCTGAGGCTATTCATAAAAAATCCTGTGGCTTCTACTTTGTGTCCTTGGATTGCTTATTTTGGAGGTTGCTAGCCGCCATGTCTTGAGAAAGTTTAAGAAGCCTGTGGAGAGACCAACACGGGGGCGGATCTGAGACCTTGAGCCAGCCAACATCAGTGAGCCATCAGGATGTGGATCCAGTGTCTCAGTAAAGTTTCCAGGTGTCTGTAGCCCTGGCTGCCATCTCAGCTGAGACCTCATAAGTGACACCATATCAAAATCCTCCAGCTAAGCCACTACTGAATTTTTGAACACAAAAATTATGAGATAAGAGTTGCTTATTGTTTTTTTAAGCCCAAAGTTTTGCGGAGTTCATTATACAGTAAAAAATTTAAGAAATTACAGATTTTGGAACCCAGAAGTGTGGTTCTGACATAATACATTAAAGTACTGAAGTGGTTTTGCAACTGAGCACTGGGAAAATGTTGGAACTACTTTAGGTAAGATAGTGAAAGGTAGATACTTCACACTTGGTACTCAAGTGTGAGTTCAGAAGTTTTGGGATGGACTGCAGGTGTGCAACTTTCTTTTTTTTTTTGATGTTTAACCTACCTTTCATTAGTTTTTTTATAGCCTAAATTCTTTTTCACCATATTATTGAGAGAGACAGTCATGTTTGTCAATAGAATACCCTTTGACAGGTTTCTGATCCTGGGACTTGATCATCACTGAACTGGGCTTAAGTGTCTCTTCAAGTGACAAGGCTAATATTACAGAGCTGTTGCTTATGATGGGGCTGAGAAACAAGAATGCATTATCCATCTTCAGTTTTAGAACTGTGTGGAAGTTAATTGGCAAAGACCTCTAGTATTTCCATGCACAGAACAGGGGAGGTCGTATAGCATAGTGAAACCTAAACTTCTGGGCTGATTTACAACACTGTTCGGTACTTGTTGTGTAACCTTGTGCCTTTGAGTCCTGTCTGTAAAATGGAGATAATAATAGTTCCGGTCTTGCAGGTAGGATGAGGATGAAACGAGTTCATACATGTAAAACCCTTAGGACAGCGTTGGGCTTCTATTAAGTGCTATGTGAGTGTTCAGTTCTTATTACAAACAATGCAAGTTGTTATATGCATCTTCAGCTAATTCTTGGGAGACAGAATAACATAATTTCTTATAATCAGCAAAATGAAAATTAGGCTAATCTCATCTTTGATTTTATAACCATTACAGTGCATTAAAGTGTTGAATTTCATACCTTGTAAACATGGCATAATCACATCTATATATTTGAAGAAAAAATAAATAAACCTACCAGTCAATAAAATAACTTATCTTGAAGTTTTCATTAATTATTAGAATAATATACTTTTAAAAGTCATAGTAATACTGTTAAAATTTTTATTAGAATCATTTTCATTGATATTTTAATGCTTATTTCTTATAATTTATGAGCTACTGAGTTATGGCTTTATAGTTTATATTTGATTAAAAATTAGGCCATTTTTCCTGAGAAGAGAATTTAATTGTAAAATTGAGAAATATTTATAAGAAAAAAATAAATATTTCAATATCATCGATGAAAATTTTCAAATGTATTTTTTTACTTATATTTAAGTAATTGTGTGCTTGCTTTTTCATTTGCAATACTTTAATCCAACTAAAGAAATCTCACTGCCTTGTGAATGACTCAAGAGCACTGGAAAATTTAGTGTGGTTTTAGATAAATTGGAAAAACTTACTGTCATAGTTTTCCAGTTCATTATTTTCCTTATCTCTTTCTAATTTATATTATTTTATGATACTATGTACATTTTTATAAGCCATCTTGGAAAGAAGTTAGAAGTCATTAGATAGTCAATAGACATGGGTTTGGGTTGTATAGAACAGTAATTTAAATTAATGATTAAAAATAATTTATTATAAAACCTATATTTATAAGCTCTATGGGAAAAGAAACTTTTTAAATAACTTAATTACACATATTTACCAACTCGGTGAGATAGTTGGATCTAATACTCTATTTTAAGGTCAAATCAATTTTAAATAATTTTATTTCATATATTTTGAGATTAAAACTTGACAGGATATTCAGAGGTCACCGTAACTGAAGCATCTGAAGATGATTATGAATATGAAGAGGTAATTCGTTCATTTTAGGAATTCTGTAAATTTATTGTGGTTGTTTTTGTTAAATATTTTATTCATTCATTTATTCCCTAAGATGCTGGTTTTTCAACTGAATTTAGTTTGAGCTAGTTAAGAGTGAGGTGTGATAAAGGTATTTAAAATTTTAGATTGGTCAATACGTCTAGCTTTTTTTGGTTTCCTGTTAATCGTCCTTCAGTGTCAGCTACATATCACCTGCCTCGTGGATCCATTCTTCAGGCTGTCATCTGTCCAGAAGGCATTCCCCATTATCCAGTCTGTTCTCGGCAGGATTTCCCAAATTTCCACTACTTAGCTGGAACTCAGATTCTATGCTTCCTTCCAGTTTAGCTGTACTTCTGTCAAATGTGGTTACTGTATCAAACATGTTCTTTAATTCACTGTTCTGATGGGATTTATCATTACTTGTGAGGCTTGGAGGACAGAGTCACTCCTAAATGACAACAGCTGTGAATGAAACTGTGGATGTAAGCCTGGCAATTTCTGGTCTGGGCAAGCAAGAGACAGGACAACGAACATAGGCGTTTTATTACTGCTGATAAAATAGAGATAATATTAATACATACCATATGAAATTACTGAATGAGTTAAATGTAAGGGGCTTAAAACTGATCAGTGCTTAAGAAGCATGTGATGTTAACTGTCATTAATATCATAATTAGAGTTGATTATGTTCTAAGAGCTTAATATTCAGACAGTGAAGTTTTTTTTAAATAGAGAGTTGCAGTTTTAGTAGTAATTATGAAAAAGTAATAGGAGAGAAAATCTAGAATCAGGCGAAAATGATGGCATTTAGATGGTCTGACATTTTTTGTCAGCGGCTTTTTAGTTTACATTTGTCATTCTGGATAAAAGCAGTTATCCATAAGCTAATATCAAGTTTATTAGAAGTAACATTGAGTGATGTTTAAAAGGAAGTCAGAAAGTTGCCTGCTTATTAGTTATCCATTTTTCATAATCTTCAAAATGACATAGTGTCTTACATAAAATATATTTCTTTGATCCTTTGTTTTGTGAGGAAAAAATAGTTCTGAAATGAAATAAGGTATTTTTATCTTTCTGCTAACCCTTCTATCCTCTTCTTTCTCTGTGATTTAGATAGCAGATGACAATTTTAGCATTCCAGAAGGTGAAGAGGATCTGGCAAAAGCAATTCAAATTGTTCAAGAACAGGCTACAGATACTCAAATTTTGGTGAGAATTTTGAATACAACCATAGCTTATAGTTTAGCAGTGATAACTTCTTATGTGAAGTTTTGAAAGTCATTAAAATTTCAAGTATTTCACTTTACTTACAAATGCAGCCCTTACACCCGCTATGTCTTTTTCACTTCTATTTCTCTGTCATCAGACCTTCACTTTAAGTAGTTATATTTACTCTTCTTTGGTTTTCATTTTCCAAATCGTGGTCACTCTTCCATGACTTTGCAACGAATGACAGTTTCCCTTAGAATTCTGATTATTTAATATCACTGGAGATTAAACCAACGATTTGCCTCATTCACGTACATTTAAATTGCAGGAGCAGAAAACAGTCCTTCCTTCAAAGAACTTAGCTCCTGAAGTAATAGAAGACTTTCTTTGCAATTTCCTCATCAAAATGGGAATGACCAGAACTCTTGATTGCTTTCAATCTGAATGGTAAACAATTATATAGATAAGTAGTTCTCTAGAAATGCTAACAGTATTTAACATGTACACTTTTATCAGTCTTGAAATACCTGAAGTCCCTCAGCTTATACAAAATGTATGAAATGGATGGAAACCTTTTCCATACCCACTACTGAAATCACAACACATACACACAGACACACAGACACACACACACACACATACACAAATGCATATAATCAGGATAGCAATTTCAAATATATAAACATCTTTTCAAAATATTCATTTTTGGGTGATTTTCAAAAATCAAGAAAATGGAAGCTCTCCTGGTGTTATATAATACAAAGTTTCTTTTTTTTTTTTTTAATGAAATACCTTCTTAATATCTTCTACAAAATAATTAAGGGTATTATTTTCTGCAGTAAGATATGCTACAAACAGTATCACTTTTCTTGTTTTACTTGTAATGACCTGTTTTTCTTCATTCATACACTGATCATTTTTTTAAAATAAATAATCCATTCAGAAGTAAGTGGAAACGTGTTTTTAAATAATGCCTAACCAGATTTTCTTGCTGTAATCGAAAATTTTAGTAACTTGTTATAAAAATTAGCAGGATTACTGTCTTTATTCTTTTGTTAACCAGTAATATCACCAGACACGTTTTCAGAATCCTGACATTCTTTAACAAAATATTATCAAATAATCAGATATGAATATGTTTGCTCTTTAAAAGTCAATGAGTATTATAGAAAGAAAGAATAATATGACATAAAGATGTTTATAGTGTTTCTTGGCTAATCCTAATTTTAAATATAGAGTAATTTGTAATTCCTACTAATCCAACTGAGATGTAATTTTTACTTTTTGCTTTTTTTTTTGATTCTCATCTGCTGAGAACATATACATAGAAGAAATCAGTTTTATTATTTTAAATTGCATATTTAATGTTAAATAGTTCAATGAGGAGCTCTATTTTTCATTAATATAGTTTAGGAAAAACAGCACATTTGATGGTGAAAAATAATGCTGTTCCTATTGGTTTTGAAATTGTGTGAATGATTTTTATAAAAATATCCCTAAAAATAATTACAAATATATTAGAAAGTACATTGTTTTGTACAAGTAGATAGGTGATTAATTTGCAGGAGTAATGAAATGAAAGATTAATGTGCTTCGGTTACTTTTTCTTCTGAAAATATGTGTTAGGGCATGTAGAGCTTACATGTTTGTCCAGTCTAAAGTCTGAAAAGATCCCTTGGAGAAATCTAGAGCCAACTATACTTTTAACAGTTAGATCCTTGTCATATTATCCTTTTAGACATAGCAGTTTGAATTGAAGTGAAATTTCAAGAAGCTACAATTGTAGGATTTTTAGAACACTAAGTAAGCATACTATGACAATATTATAATCAGAAAGTAAAATTTATATGAAATATCTCTTTATTATATATGTTTAGTAATACTGTGATTCAAATAATTTTAACCTTATCTATGGCTGCCAGTCTGTAATGAGATTATGAATTATTTGTATTCAGATTATACTGTATTGGATATTTTTATTTGATATGAAACATGACTGATCAGAAACTATTCTGAATAGTAGGACTATAGGAGTATTAAATATATTTTATCATTTTTATTATGGAGAAGAACATATTATTGATACAAATTCTTTAATCTTACAAAATGTAACAAAGCAGGGTTTCTCCATAGTTAGTTTGTAAACAAATAAACAATCCCCAGTCCCCAAACTTGTGTCCTTTCAGTACTCAAACAGTAACTGGTAAATTTTTAAATTTGGGGTCAACAACATCAGACCCTTGGGCCGAATGTGGCCAGCTTTCTGTTTTCATAAATACGATTTTATTCAAATAGAGCCATGATCTTTCTTTTAGTTATTGTTTATGGCTGCTTTCATGATGTAATGGCAAAGTTAATTAGTCACAACAGAGACCTAAGGGCCCAGAAAGCATTTTTTGCAAATTCTGTTTTCTGTCCATTTACAAAATATTTATATATATATATATATATATATATATATATATATATATATATATATATATGTATATACACACACACACACACACACATACACATGCACACACACATGTATATATATACATATATAATATAGTATGTATTTTATATGTCTGTGTACTTATATATAACACAGGAATGTTGTGACTCCTGTTATGCTAACTTTTACTTTGCTAATATTTTAATTTTGAGCTCTGTAAATATGTAGAGATTTATTTATGTACTGTTTTCAAGAAGGCAGGCTTGTAACTGAATATTTAATATAACTTAAATTTTGTAGCCAAAATTAATATAGTGTTTATTAAATATGGAAGATTTAAAAATATCTAAGAACATGAAGCCTAAGGCTAATTACTCAAGGAATGCACTTTGTATCATTTTTATTAGTACAGTGTGTTCTCATGCATTATTTCACTTCTCCCAACAACTATATATAGCAGGAAGCTATTATTATATGAATGAAGAAATGGACTTAGAGAGGTTAGGAAATCTGCCTTAGCAAGTAGCAGTCATTCACAGCCAGTAAGTGGCAGTCAACCATCTTGCAACCACAATGGTGAATTGTGGAACTATATAAGGGAATCTTGAAAATATGCCAATAAAGCCTTTTAGCTTGACTGGAGAGTGATAGAATTTAAGGAATATTTTAAGTTAGAGCCTAAATTTGTGCCTTTTTTCTGTTTTGGCTTGAGGAATCATGGGGCCAGTACTAAACTTATTCACTTGTACTGTCTCTTTCTTTTGGAGGACTCTGCTTCTACAGTGATAGAACATGATGGTGCTGGTGATTTTAACATTCTCAGTTTGAGCAGTAATTAAGGGAATTTTGTCGTCTTTGGTGAAGTTGTTTCTAATTCTCTCAGAAAACATGGAGGACATATTCTCATTTGATGCTTCTTATTGTCTAGATGACTTATTTCCCTGTCTTTTATACACTATGCCTTACATGCTATCATGAAGGAAAAATAACCCTTATTTATAAAACACTATATTTTTACTGAGATTCTATAATTAGGTGTCATTCGTGACAGTTGGTCTTGAACTCTTTCAGTATGTACTCAGATCTTATGAAAGCCTATGCACTTTCTCCCTGAAATATATTTCTATATAATTGTAAGTAGTTTATGGACCTTGTGGTGAATATGAAGACCATTAATGAGTTTATATTGGCAATAATTCATTGGCACTTCTGTTGGTAGTAAATTTTATTTTCAGTTGCTAACAGTTATATGACAATCTTTTTCCTCATCTGAATGTTTTTCAGTCTTATTCTAAGGGTAAGTGACTAAAGTGGAAGAAATAAAGGCGGCCATGATATTTCTTTAAAACACACACACACACAGACACACCTGAAACAAAACCAAAAGAAATCTTATGTAGGAAAATGCAGGTTCCATTGAAAAATATATTTACAGAGTTTTTAGATTAAGATTCTTAATTATCTTATAGTATTATAATAGTGAGTTTCAAGTCATATTTAATATTTTTACATGGATGGCATAAATTTTATGTGATAAATGATTTTTGAATGTCCTAAAATATATATGATGTAGTATGTGTTATGTTGTGTTATGTTTTGATTTTTACTTAACCAGATATTAATTTATTTACATTGCATTTAATTTAGAGAAGGATTGCATATCACTTTTTTTCTTTTCAAAATCATTTCTATGGTTGTTTTTTTCTGCATTAAATAAAGCAAGTTGCTGAAAACCAATTTTATGCTCAGAAAAACTTAATGGTCCAAAACTTTAATCAATTCTTGTCTTTTCTTCTGAGATAAGTATTAATTACATTTCAAATATGGATAAAGTAGTGAATTTATGAAGAAATGATTGTCTATTTGTTTTAGAAATTGTGGCAAATATTACTTAATATCGATTCAGTTATTTTAACCTTTTGGATATTCTGCATAGTTATCTTATATCAGATAAGATATATAACATAAAAATATGACTATAGAATACTGATAGTAAACATTTAAAAATTGTTTAGCTCATCTACAGCAAGTTTTGTACAGATTGTTTATTAATAATTTATTAATTGAAATGTTTTTATACTCTTATTTATATTAATTTCTACATGTAATGATTAAAATTATAAATATTTATAAATCTCTAAATAATTCTCTGATATTTCTTCTTATTTCACTGAGAAATTAGAAGTCCCATGACTCTTGCCTCCCTCTGTACTAACCTTCTGGCTCTGTTCTCAGGTGTTCCCTTTCACATGCCACAGAGGCTGACCCAAACATACTGTCACCTGACGCTACCCCTCTCTTCTCTACTGGATCCCAGATACTTTGGCTTACTCAGTGACATTGCTCCTGCAATTGTACCCTCTCTTTCCTGCATTGTAAACTTTTTATTTTTCCACTGGATCATTCCCATAAGCATACATAAGATGTCATATATTAAAAAACGAATAAATCAAAGAACACTTTGAACTCCACATCCTCTTCTAGATTCATCTTTGTTTCCTAGGCTCTATTTTATGGCAGGTGTCCTTAAAAGAGTTTGTTGCCCCTTCATTTCCTACTCTCTAATACCTACACTGATTCCACTTTCAGCTCCATAACTCTACTTTCAGTGGTTTCACGTTGCCAGATTCAGTGATAGATCCTCAGTGATGGACCCTAATGATGGACCCTTACTCATCGTCCTTGCAGCATTTGTCGCTGTTGGTGTTTCCTTCCTTCTGGCAACTCTTTATTCACTTGGTCCCTGAGATACAACATTCATATTTTCCTACTACTTTACTGCTTCCTCTGTTTTTAGTCTCTATTTGGTAATATTTCTTTTCTTTACATTCTTAAAACAGTCCTAAGACTTTACTTCTCTCTTTACATGCACTACCTGGCTGGCCTTATCCAGTTTTGTGACTAAATAGTATCTATTTACTTATGCATGTTCTGACTTTTTCCCTGAATTCTGGACATGCATGTCCAATATTTATCTTCACTCGATTCCCAGTAGACATTATACTGCATTTAACATGAATAAAAACAGTTTCTTGATTTCTCTAACCACCCACTTGGCTATCTGTTGCTCATCCTTGACTTCTCTTTTTAACCAACACCTGAAAGTTGATCTGTAAGAGAATCCTGGTGGCTCTACCTTTATAGCATGTCCAAAAGGAACTCATTTTTCATAATCATTGCTGCTGCCAACTTGTCCAAGCTACCATTTTCCCTCTCCTGGACTACTGCAGCAGCCTCTGATTCTATTCTTGCTCCTCTAGAGCAGAAGTCCCCCAATTTTTGCCACCAGGGACCAATGCTTCTATGATAATCTAATGCCTGATGATCTGAGGTGGAGCTGAGGTGGTGATGCTAGTGCTCTTTATTGTACATGCCAAGCATCTCCTAATCTCAGGTCCTTTACATTTGCTTTTATATCAGCCACGAATGCTCTTTTCCCACATATCCACATGGCTTAGTCCCTCATTCTTTTTAGTTCTCGGCTCAAATATCATTTTGTTGGTCATACTTTTTCTGGCCACCCTAAATAAAATAGCACAAACCCCCCATCACTCTCTACCTCAGTCTCGTTATCTCTTTTATCATGTTTTATTTTACTTCATATGGAGCATATCACTATCCACACTAGAATAGAAACTCCATTATTTAAGGACTTGAACAATTTTGTTAATTTCAATGTATGGGACATAGGAGATGTTCAGTTCTATTTAATTTACCATGATGATATTCAGCCGAACAATTCATTGATATTTTATTTAAAAGATATATTATGAATGTGGACATTTAAATTTATGCAATATTGCAAGCAATTTCTATAAATATTTCCTAAGACTTAAATTTTTGAATTGTACATATTAAGCCAGTTTAGTAGAAAGAAACAAAATAAAGTCTTTTATTTGATTTTTTCCTAGGTATGAGTTAATACAGAAGGGAGTAACTGAACTTAGAGATTTTGGGAATGTTCCAGATGTCTACACCCAGAATATGCTTTTAGAAAGTGAGATCAAAAATTTGAAGAAAGACTTGAAACACTACAAACAGGCAACTGAGTATGTTATTTTTTTAATGACTTTTTTTTCTATTTGTTTTGGACTAATTAAAAGTAAAGAGTTGAATGTGGCTAATATGTGGATGGTAGTTAATGTACCAGAGCTTTAATTCTGGAGAAATGAATTATATTTAAGTTTAGTTGGCATGATGTGAAAAGCTTCAGTAGCAAATTAATCAAACAGATGACCAGAACTCTCACAATTGCAACTCCTCAATAAGAGTAGAACACAAGGGGTTGTATAAGAGATGGTTAATTTTTTATGTAATATTGACTTCCTTATGTATTTTGATAATCTTTTCATGGTTTGTCAAATCTTCTCCTGTGAGGATAAGCTAATTTCTGAAATACCATTAAAATTATAGGAAGAAGAGAGGAAGGAAGGAACTAGTATATTCCTAGTAGAGAATTTCACTATTTGAAAATTCTCCGAAGGAAACAGTTATTTTGTAATTTTCCAGCATGAAATTAGGCATAATGGAGAAACCTAAGACTTAGAAATCAAGTCTCTCTACATCTTTTTTTTTTGTTTCCTTCTAAAATAAATGGAACACATGCAATTTTAAGCAAACAAATTTAGATAGCGTTATTCTGGCAAAGACAGATATGTGAGATGTGTTGCCTTGGGGTGAATCTACTCATCTAGGACAACGTTAGAAAAATCAATGCTTAGATATGGAGTAGAGACAATTTAAGCTTTGTCCATTAATTTTTATTAAGCATATTTAAAGAGGGGATTTCTCTGTTAAAGAACAATAGTGAAACCAAAAATTAGATAAACTGAGCTGCCATATAGGAACATAAAATGTTCAAGATCTTTGTAAAAAGTTTTAATGTAAAGAAATGTTTTTGTATTGTAAAATGAGGGAAACATTTAAGGTAAGTTCTTTTTAAAGGTGGTTGTAAATAAAAGATAATTTGTATGGTCATTTATTTATTTATAATATACACTTATATAAATGTTTTTGCAGGTTATACAAATTTCATATTATCTATGGATGTACTCTTTGGCATTTTACATTTTAGATGGGAGTGTATGATGATCCACAGAATAATATGTTACTAGAACTAACATTCTGTTTCTCAGTTCCATTTCTCAGAAGTGATTTGTACTGTTGGCCCTAATACTGACTATGATTTTGTATAGCACCTAATGGATTCACTGGGAATTTGACACAGCAAATTTTTCAGAGTGCTGCCTGGTATACTGTTTCAGATTCTGAATCCTTTGAATTATTGCTTAAGTTTGCTAATTTTCTTTCGAATAGATAGAGCCATTTTGTGCAATGAGTTTTGCCTCAGTGACATTAAATAATCTTTGTGGATTATTGGCTGTTTATTGAATATTATATTTAATAATGATAATCAAAACCATATAAACTGTTACCCATGAAAATTAACTTAATGTTAAAAGAAATCATCATTAAAACAGATATCATTTAAATGAAATCTGTCTCGTCGTATTTACTAAAATATCAGGTTATTAAATGTTTACAAAATATATTAACTAAAATATAGTTTTAGTTTCAATGACTTATGGTTGTCTCTCAAATCTGACTTATTCTATATAATTAAATTTGAACAAATTAAAAAAGGAAAATATGTATTTGCTTTAATTTACCTGACATGGGAGATTTGAAGGGAAGCTGCTTGACCTCAGTAAATGCCTAACGTTAACATTGTTAATGAATGTTAAACACGTTGTGCTTTCACTACGCCTTTTGGGGAAGTGTGTCCCTGTAGCCTAATTCTATTGGAAACATTCTCAGAAAATGGAGAAAAGCAGTTTTATTTAAAAAAATCACCAAACTATATCTGTCATGCTATAAATTTGCCCCAAATTGTAATGTTTTCTCATATAGGGTTTTTAATATGACTTGTAAGGATATTTTTCCAATAGAAATTAGTGATAAACATGGGATTCCCTTTATGGAATTTACTGTAAAGTTTTTTCTTTTTAGGATTAAGGCTATTTCTTAAAGCAAGATAAATTTAGTTGTTAAATATTTTTCTAATAATTAGTAGTATTTAATATGCAAATATAATCAGGTTACAGATATCTATTGTTCTGATTATACTGGTAGTATTTAGTGATTTATCTAGAAAAATCAGAGAGATCATTTAGCGATAAGCTCAGTATAGGAGAGAGTTGCCTTGGAAAGAGTACTGAACTTAAAGTTTAAATACCTAGCTTCCAATATTCTGCTACTTATTAACTCAGTTTTCTTACTGTTAAACCAGGATTAATTATACATAGTATTATTAACTCTTAGGGAGTGATGTGATAATTAAATGAGACAATCTACATTAAAGAGCTGTATACATCACAAAGTGCTTTGAAAATGTCAACTATAGACTAAAATGTCTCTAAAGGCTGTCACTCCTAGATTTTTAAAAAATTATCACATCATTAATATTTTTTTAAAATTCAGCAATGATAAAGCATGAAGGAAGAAATGAAAAGAGAAAATACTCTAAAATATTTAAACTGCTATAATTAAAAAAGAAATTGTCATTTTCTCTGTTGTAAGCAATGACAAAATTAAAACAGGTTTTCCCTACAAGTGTAGATTATAGTCTAAAAAATAAAATTTGGTGTTCGATGTATATTATATGTGTGGTGACAGATGTTAATTAGACTTATCTTGAGGATCATTTTGCTATATATGTATATATACACATACATATACACATATATATAAATAGTGACTCGTGTTATACACCTGAAACTAATGTTATGTATCAATTATACCTTGATTAAAAAATATTTGTGAAATAACTGTTTGGAAATTTTCCTTATAGATGTTTTTAAGGGGAAAATGTGTTGTTAAAAAAATTATTGTTACAGTGAAGGTAAAAGTAAGTATATTATGTCCTTGATACTAGAGAGGAATTATATAAGTAGTAGCCTGACATTCTTTCTTGGAAAAGTAGAATATAGCTATACTTTTATATGGAAATGCAGACCAATTGTAATCTTAAATGCAGAGGTCTAGAATTTAAGTGACCTGCCACACATTCGCAGAGAATTGTTGTTTAAATGAAGACTAGAAAGCATCACTATCTTTCACACAGTTAAAACAACATTTTATAAACCTTATTTGACAACATGGCTTCTCCTTTAGCATGTTTAATTGTGATGTTTTAATGGACATCTTTCCAGTTTAAGATGACAGTTTTAAGATAAAATTCTCTTCTAATGATGACTCGATGGGAGAATCAGCAGAACCTGTAGGATCTTATTTGGAATTGACATTCTCTATTGTAATTTCGTTCCTATTTATTTTAAAATTTTCTTTTTGTTTCACTGGAAAGGAAAGGTGCTCAGCTTTAAGTATTAGAAGTATACAAGTTGCACTGTTACAATGAAACTAAATGTGTACACACAACACAGGTGTAACACACAAAGTTTGTCATTTATATTTCCATATACATTTTAGGGTCACTTTATCAATTTCTATAGAAAGGCAAGGGTGAAAATAAGATTGGAATTGATTTGAATCTGTAACTTAATTTGGGAAGAATGTGTATGTGCATGTACAAAAGTATTTACATATAAATGTATTTTTTTGGTGAGAAGGGTGTGTTTATAAATTTTTGTCTTCTATTTACATGGGATATCTATAGGTTATCTTTAATTGACTACTAAATATTTATAAAGGAGCTTGAAATTTATGCTTTTTATCATTTAATTATCTAATATATTTATTTTGTTTTTATATTGTGAACTCCATATAATAAGTACTGTGTCTTGTGTTTAACATATCTCCAGGTGCTATATCTGTGCTTGACAAAAGGTGTGGTGTGAATGAATGTGTGCAATTGACAGCTTGGCTCTTTACTTAAGCTTTTAGTAATTTTTTGAGCAGTTAATAATTTTTGCCTCTTTCATATAATTTTTTAGAGTAGATAGCATTTTCCTTTCACAATGGGAATTTGAATAAATTTTTATAAAGCTGTCTTGCCCCATTTAGACAGCTTTGCTGAGCTTTTATATTATGGAACTATGGGCAGACCAGAAAAGTTTTATTGCATCCTGAAGATTTGGCAGAAAATAATACTGACTGGGATTACTAATTACAAGATTAAAACGTAGCATTTAAAAAATAATGAAATACTTTCTTTTACTTTCTCCCAGGAAATATAAACAAAAAAACTAAAATGGCAATTAATATTGAAAAATTATGTGCTTTACTAAGGGGCCCTGATTTCACTTACAAATTCACTTCTGTTAAAAGTCAAAGGGTACCCAGCTTTTCCAGAGACCCATTTAATTTAATGACTTTCAGAAACAAACACTGTGAAAATAAAGATAATAATGAGGTCCATAAAATTTCATGCTTTCGTGTTTAGGTAATTACTTGTTAAATTAAGAAGGTGTTTTTTTCTGGACATGGGTATACCCTTTTATTGGTTAAGATTCTAATGAAAGTTTTTTTCTAAATTGGGTGAATTCTATTTTGGCTATACAATAATTATTTAATATTAATTTTGTGGGTTAAATTAATTCATAACCTATTGAAGACAATGAAAGAATTGGTAATCAATACTATTATCAGAAATTACGTTGATTCAAGTTTGCACATGAGAAAAATACATGACAACGATGCTTTGGTTGGTGCAGCTAAACAAGAACATGTTTATATGCTTCCCTTTGCTAAATTATGAAAACAAACTGATCCAGTTATCTATTATTAAATGGTCACTCCGAAATACCTAGTTAAAACTATTCAGTTAATAAAAGTATGTTTTAGGGGCATTCACTTAAACATTTTTTAGTGCTTACTGTTAAGTCACATTCACATGTTAAAACATGCAATAATGTTATAGTATGAAAAAAATATAAATATTTTAACATCTTATACTGTAATAGTAGATTTTGATAAGCTGGCTTCCTGAAATGGGGAAGTTAGATGGTTATTCTGTCATAAGAGAAAGGATGTAAATATGTCTTATGATATACACATCTAAATAGCATATTTCGCTGAATAACTCCTACTTCATTATACTTAAAATGGAATCTGTATGTTTGGTGTCTGTCTTAATAAAAGTATTTTTTTAACATAAATATGGTCTATTAATATAATGAAAAAATACTATATAGTTTAAGATGTTAATTGCTTATATGAATATTTTAAACTTTACTTTTAGTACATCTTTTGTTTCCCTTTTATTAAGCACATGGGCTGCAGGAAGGTTATAATAGGAGAAGCATCACCATGAAATGATTTAAATTGTTTTACTGAGTAAACTTCATTTGTGCAAACAGAAAGCAAGACCCTGAAAACCAATTTAATGGTCAGAAAAACTTTAAGGTCTAATACTTCAATCAATTCCTATGCTCTCTTTCCTTGGATGAGTACAAATAGGCTTTTCAATGTATATCTTTAAAGTGAGTTGATGCAATGCTGCACATTTGTGGTTCTGCTTAAGAAACTTTGCAGCATTCTTTTTCTATGTATTTTTTTAACCTATTAAAGGTTTACATTTCATATAAGACAAATAAAACAAGCTCATTTATGTAATTCAGTAAGTTGTTGAAAGTAAGGCTGTTTTTATAGATTCAAACTAGACATAAAGTTTAGATTCTTTTATAAAGATATAGTGTAATAATCATATATTCTGATATTTTTGGTTCATTAGAGGATGTTTACATATTGGATTGTCCCCTATTGTAGGTAGATAAATCTAGTTAGAGGAATTGAATATATGTTCTGTTATACTAAATATTAATAGTAATATGATGATGATGATGAGGATGATGATTACAATAACATTTAGTGAGTATTTTCTGTTTGTCAAACAGTGTATAAGCCACTTTGTATACTTTCTTCCCAATGAATGAGAATTCAGGTGATGTTCTTATGTTTTTACAACAAAATGTGAACTCAGCCATTTATCTTTTTCAATTGCTCTACTTAAACTTTCTCTACCTCTTCACGTACTACTCATTAGGCACATGATGGTAGCAGAGAGGTTCTCTCTTTTTTAGTTTATCTCCCCTCACATGCACAGAGGGTTAAAACCTGTAACAAATAAATTATTCATTCACTTAATAATTGGCATATTTCTCAGGTGATTTTTTTAAAAAGCCTACAGCACCTGGTATTCCGAGGTGGTCTCCAGTCCAAGTACTAACCAGGCCCAACCCTGCTTAGCTTCTGAGATCAGATGGGATCGGGCATGTTCAGGGTGGCATGCCCGTAGATTAGGCTCAGATTATTTTTCATGACCGAATATTTTAATCATCAATTTGTTACCCCTAAACAATGTTGGCATGGAAGTGAAATTGAGGGTTAGATGATGGGAGTAGCCCATGAGTACTGTGACACATCGTTTATTTACATGTAATAAAGACTACAACAGTGGCAATAAAATAAAAAACAATGTAGATCTTCCAAAAAAAAAAAAAAAAAGGCAGGGGATAGGAGAGAAGGAAAGAAACTTGGAAGAATGGATGAATCACTACCACCATAAGTCACATGTGACTTGATCTTGCAGCACATATTACCACTGATCATAGTATGCTCCATCAGGAGCCTGAAAACTTCATTACCCTTCTTTGGAAGCATCTCAGTTACTGCTACTCAGTGATTGCTCTGACATGGCTCCTAAAGCAGAGATCTATTTGCATGCATTTATTTTATGTTAATTTGAATTTTGAAATACTATGATAAAGAGAAGCAGATTTATTCCATTCTCATTCTCTTGTGAGATGTCAGCCCTAACTCAGTCCATCCATTTTTCAGAACATGAGAGTCTCAGTGCAGTAGCACATTGTCATTTAACTAAGACTGTTAGATGACTGCTTTTTCATTATAAATCATATTTTACATTTTTATATTGAAGCTAACTTATAGGAGTAGATGAAATAATTCCATTAAGTTTTTACATACCTATAGCCTGAGATTAGAATTAATACTCATGCTTTATGCGAGGAGTTTGTAGAAGTCACATCCAGTTGAAGAATGTTTCTGTATTACTATATTTAAGACCTTTCTCATCAAGTTATTAATTTTTCTAGTAATAGTATATGCAGGTGGTGTGTATTTCTCATATACATTACCATAATAAAGCCTTGGTTTTCCAGAACTTATATACTTTCTTTTTTATAGTTATCAGAACTAAGTAACCCGATGAATTCTCTTTTAAATATATATTCTAGCAAGTTCATAATTAAATTTTGTAGTCTTCTGTATTTGTAATAATTTTGAATTATATAGTTTTATATGTATTTCAATTTTGTAAACAAATTTTCTTTTGAAGTAGATGGAATATAAATTATTTTGGCAGCATATCTTTAGTTTCTCTTAAATGTGAATGAATGATGTTTTTGAAATTACAGGTTTTGGCCTGTTTAACTCCTATGCCCATATACATTATGCTGGTTGGGATCTTCAATTAGCATTATAATGGAATCTTTGTTGTTAAATTATCTTCTGAATTGCTCAATACCGGATCTGAACTAGTAACTATTTTTTTTTTTCACAAAAGAATTAGCAGTGATTTTTAAAGTTATTTTTTTCAGCAAAGCTAGAGAAGATCTGTTGAAAACTCAGAAAGAACGTGATTTTCATCGAATGCATCACAAGCGAATAGTCCAAGAAAAAAACAAATTAATCAGTGACCTCAAAGGGTAAGCTGCTAGTATTTGTTGGCATATTTGTTAAAGAGCTATTTAATTAGTATTAAGTAATTTGGTTATGGCAGAAGGTTTTAGGCAAAATTTTCATTCAATATTTATTGAGCACCTACTGTGTGTATACTGTATGTTTGAAGTACAAAGATGAGTGTGTTTAGACTCTTGCTGTCATATCTGCCAGGGCAGTTTTGGCATTTTCATTTTGCTGAGTGTTGGCCATTACTTTTCCAAAGTTTCTAAAAGCCACTCCAGGAGTGAGTTCACCTCATTCACTAGAGTACTTGTTCCAGTACTTGTAAAATCCAATGTCTTAATAAATTGGTTCAAGGTCAATGAATTACTGTTTATCCATCTTAGATTACAGCCCTTTTTATCAGGTACCTCAAATCCCAGTCTATGAATTACAGTCTGTGGGGTTCATTCTTGAAGTGGTTTTGATGCATAGTCTTTTACTTCCCTTGTCAGACCATTAACTTAGCAGTCAGGTAAGATGCAGGAACAGTTCCAGGAGGGCATCTTTTACCTGCAAAGAGATCTTTGCAGCAACCTGTAGCACAGCTGAAGTGTTAACTCTTTCTAGGGAAGGAGGGCAACCTCTGCAAGCCCTTAGGGTTGAGGAGAGGGGCTATAGAACCAACAGGGGCATCCTGGCAACCAGAGAAAAAGAGGTAATATTATATTGATTAAAGAGTTAGTTTATCAGAAAGACAGCATGAGTGAATCTAATATAAGAGCTTCAAAATATATGGAGCAAAACCTGGTAAAGCAGGAAGGGAAAATAAATATTTCCACAATTAAAATGGAAGATTTTAATACTCCTTTTTTAGCGGTTAGTAGAAAAATAGGTAAAAAGTCTCTTAAATCTATAGAACAGGACAAATTAATTGAGCATAATTGACATTTATTGAGTTTTACATTGAACTTTTCAAGCACACATGGAATGTTCACCAAGGCAGGTTGTATGCTGAGCCATAAAACAAGTCTCTTTATAAATTTCAAAGAACTGATGTCATAAAAAAAATATTCTCTGACTACAACCAAATTAAATTAAAAATTAATGACACAGGATCTCTGGAAAATTCCCAAATATCTGGAAATTAAGCAACACACTTCTTTTTTTAAAAAATTTTAATTAGTTTCAAGTATATAGTAGATTGGTTATACATCTATATAGTTAGTGAAATGATCCCCCCAATTGCTTCCTCCCTCTCCTGACCGTCCACCTAGCCAATGTATTAATGCTAACTGCATTCCCTATGCTATGCTCCCCATCCCCGCGACCATCCATCAGCTACTCATTTGTACTTCTTTAATCCTTCGCCCCATTCTTCCAGACCCCTGAACCTCCTTCCCCTTTGCCCGTCACTAAATCATCTAATATATCTGTGAGTCTGATTTTGATTAATTTGCTCTTTTATTCCTTAAATTCCGCATATGAGTGAAATCATATAGTGTTTATCTTTCTCTGTCTAACTTAAATACCTTCTAGGTTCATCAAAGCAATATCTTTCCCCATTTCCTTCCTTTTCATATGTAGAGATCTTCTTTTCTTATCCTTTCAGCCACTCTTTATTTTGGTTGGAGCACTTAATTTTTTTCCATGTAAGGTACTTATTTATAAGAATGTAATTGTTACCCTTCTTTATCCTGTTTTTGATACATGTCTTTTCTTCTTAAAGAAGTTCCTCCAATATTTCCTATAACACTGGCTTGGTGGTGCTAAATTCCTTTAGTTTATTTTTGTCTGGGAAGCTCTTTATCTGTCCTTCAACTCTAAATGATAACTTTGCTGGGTAAATTATTCTTGGTTGTATACCCTGGGTCTTCATCTTGTCAAATATTTTTTGCCAAGCCCTTCTATTAGTTTTTCTCTTGCTGCTTTAAAATTTTTTCTTTGTATTTAACCTTTGGCATTTTAATGATTATGTGTCTTGGTGTGGGCCTCTTTGGATCCCTGATTTCTGGAATCCTCTGAGCTTCCTGGGGTTTTATGTCCATTTCTTTCACCAGGTTAGGGAAGTTTTCCATCATTATTTCTTCAAATAGCTGTTCAACATCTTGATTTTATTCACTTACGCTGATCAAATATTTGGAGCCTTAAGAATATCCCATATTCTTCTTAAATTATTTTTATAGTCTTGGCATCTTTTTTCTTGCCATTCTGATTGAGTGTTCTGATTGGCTTTCTTGTTCTCTAGATAGGTCATGCGATCCTCTTCTTTATTCTCTTTGTTTATTCTATTAAATATACTTCTCATCTCAGATAATGTGTTCTCCATTTCATACTGATCGCCTCTTACAATCTTCATCTCCATTTTTATCTTTTTGTTGGAGTTCTCTACACTTCCCAAAAGTTAATTGAGTGTCTTTAAAACTAGTGTTTTGAACTCTGCATCTGTTAGATTACTTGACTCCATTCTATCTGGATCTCTGTTCTGTTCTGTCATATGGTTTCTGCTTCTTTGTCTTCCCATTTTGGCTGCCTTTCTATGTCTGTTTCTATATCCTAAGCAAAGTTCCTAAGACTCCCTGTCTTATTAGTGTGGATTTGTGAAGTAGGTGTCCAGTGGCATAATCTTGAGAGAGAGGTTCAGCTGCAGGCCAAATTTAGCCCAAATCTCTATCCCTCTGGAGACAGCTGTAAAGATTCAGCAAGCAATCTGCAGATGCTATGTTGCCTCAAAGGCCACACTAGAAAACCAAGGCCACCTGCCTCCATCAGTGTGAGTCTCAGCAAGGAACACCTGCCTCTCTGAGGACATACCTGGATGTGGCTTGGGTGACACCCAAGTTGGGGGCTGTGTGGTGTCAAGGAATCCTCTGGGCAATGTGACCTCTGTTATCTAGTTTGATGATGTCACAGCTATGGCGATGCTGTATCCATGTACTGGGAAGAGGGGAAGGCTCATCAGGGAACAATGGATACCAAGGCACTTCTGTACTAAGTGAATCTCGCCTAGGCCCTCATTCTGACAATGTCTGTAAGTCCCTGGTGCCCTCTGTGCACAGCTGAATTGACACTGGTGCTCAGAGTAAGCAGGTTCATCACCACAAAAATCCACTCGTGGGCACGGCCCCTTTAAGGGTGTCTGCTGCTGCCACAGTCTCCTTCTCTCTCAGCCACTGGGTACTGGGAAGCCCCATGTCTTTGCCCCGTCCTACCTTCTGCCATTGCACGATGCTTTCTAGTTGTATGGCTTGTTCATCTAGATCCAGGCATTTTCGATTTTTCCTTGCTGATGCTCCTTGTTTCCATCACAACTTTGTTTTGGTCACCAGAGGGATGAACAGAGCCTCTATCATCTATGCCATTTTTTTTCTCTTTCCAATAACACACTTCTGAATAACCCATAAGTCAAAGAAGAAAATGAGAAAATATTTTGAACTGACTGATTGAAAATGTAACATTTTGAGATTTGTGGGATCCAGGAAAAGCGGCGCTTAAAATAATTTGATAGCTTTAAATACTTATATTAGAAAAGAAGAAAATTTTAAACCGGTGATCTAATCTTGTGCCTTAGAAGCACCCCCCCCCCGAATAAATTAAATACAAAAAAAGGAAAATAAATAATAAAAGTAAAGTCTATAACCAATAAACTAGCAAAGGGACAAATATAAGAAAAAAAATCAATAAACTCATATATAGGTTGTTTGAAAATATAATAAAATCGACACAACTGAAAGTAAAATTGGCAAACTATAGATAGACTAATCATCACCAAATGTTGGCAAGTTGTAAGTATAAATTATAACTCAGCAATTTCTCTAGGTGTTTTTCTAAGAGAAATGAAGATACATAACCAAAATATATTTTATGTGACTGGTATAAGAATGTTGAAAGCAACTTTATTCGTAATGGCTCCAGGCTGAAAACAACTCAGTTCTTCATTAGCACAATATTGCATAAACACATTTTAGAATATATATATATACAAGAGAATGCTACTCATAATAAAAAGGGATGAATTACTGGTCTATGCAACAACACTGGAAGAACCTGAAAAATATTATGCCGAGTGATAAAAGCTACTTTCAAAAGAGAACCTAGTCTATTTATGAAGTTCTAGAATCTCCTGAGATGTTTGAAATGCTCTATATTTTGATAACACTATGGACTCCCTGGGCATGCATATTCACGAAAATTCTAAACGGTAACATTTAAGATTTGTAATTTTTACTTCATGTAAATTAGATTTCAGTAAAAAAGTAAGGAAAATATTTTGAAAGAATCTTCAAATAAAACATATTTTAAAAGGTGTTTAGATCACAACTTGAGCGAATTATTCTATGAGATATCAAAATATTTTATAGTTAATTTATTAATATAAAGTTAATCAAACTTGTTTTTAAGTCCATTCTTTATTTTGATGTAGTGACACTATTTCTGTTTAATCATCTGTTGTCTATAGTCCTTGTCTTTTTGAAAATTATTTCTGAAATGATTAAAGAAACTGCAATTTTTTTTTCTGTCAATGAATAGCAGGAATCTTCTGACTACATTTCGAATATAGAGAAATATGACTTGCCAACTTCCACCCAAGTTGCAAGGAAGTTGTATGCCATATAATACTTGTACTTCTTGGCCCCATTGTGTTGACCTTTAATATGGTTATTCATTTTTTAATTTCAATGCAAAAAAACAAAAACAAATAAAAGGTTCAAATGTTAAATGGAAATCACTGATTTAACTGAATTACCCTTTAAGATGCCCTTTATTTTTCACAGGTTGAAGTTACATTATGCATCTTATGAACCAACAATAAGGGTGTTACATGAGAAGCATCACACTTTACTGAAGCAGAAGATGCTGACCTCCTTACAAAGAGACAAAGCAGTCGAGCAGGTAAAAAGCTACCTCAAAATTGTTTTTATCAATTTTTTTTTTATGTTATAGGTAGAAATATTGGTTTAGTTTCTAAGATAAATTTT
The DNA here is from genome assembly GCA_030015415.1 of Cynopterus sphinx. NCBI lineage: Eukaryota > Metazoa > Chordata > Mammalia > Chiroptera > Pteropodidae > Cynopterus > Cynopterus sphinx. The sequence continues at coordinate 190,270,993 of CM057379.1, forward strand.
AAAAGGTTATCATTAATTTTCATGTTGTAAAAAGATTCCTTTGAAAATACTTAGAAACAGTATTTTATTCATTTTAAACCTATAAAGATCATTTTTAAATATTATTAAATTAAAAATATTTTATAGGAAATTATCAAAGTATAGTTAGAGGAAAAACAATCGGACATTGCAGTCAGACAAACTTGGGTTTAAATGCTATCTTTGACAGCCATAATCATGGACCTTACTTAAACATGTTTAACTCATATCTCATATATAAAGTGTAGCCACAGTAACCTGCCTTTTACTATTGCTGTGAAACTTACATGAGACAATAAATAAAATCTTCCCACAATCTACTCCCAAATATTTGGCACAGTTAGTTATTGACTCAGTTTTAGTCATTTTTTGCTACTGATACCCTTTTCCATTCTTTCCATTGGCCTAGGTTGTGGAAATATTGAGGAACCTTTCACACTTTCACACAGAATTTGAGAAAAATAAAAGTGTTCATGGGCCACATTAAAAATATATGACAGATAATTAGAAAATATAAAATTGCAACTATGTTTAACATTCTTTTATTTTCTAGAGAATCTTGGTTTTAGCCAAACTTTCAGTTTGCCAAAACTTTAAGATTCTTTGTGCTTGAATTTTAATTTTGTATCCTTGAATGTCTGTAGTATATTACTAATTATATTTCATAAAATTAGTTTGTTAATAGTCTATATTCTTATGGCATTATATGTCAAATCTTTAGAATTTCATTTCCTTTCTAGTTTTCATCTAACTCACCTCCTAACCTCCTAACAAGAGGCACAACTCTACATCTTGGTATACTGTGAGCTAGATTCGGGTTGTTCCATATTCTTATCCTGCTACTGTACCAGTTTAGACTTTCGTTACCCATCTTATTCTCCTTATTGCCCTGGTCTGATGCTTATCTCCCTATTACCTTTCCCCAGAGAATAATCCATCAGTGACTTGGCTGTACATTCCTAAGTGACCACATGTACTTTGGCAGCTCTCATAGACCACTCAGACTGAGTTTCGCTGTCCATGGATACCAGGACCTTCCTGGTGTCCATGTTGGCAAGTGCCACACTCTCCTCCAGATTGTTGACTTCTACATCTGCATCCTGGCCAGCACTGGATCTGTCACTCATGCTCTGTGTGTTTAAGGCTAAGTGATCTTCCTGGAAAGGGCATTAGTTCTCTCTAATATGAGGGGAATTTCTGAGGTTAGATCAAAGGTTATCTTGAACATAGTTAGGCCACATATAGTCTTTGGATTCTAGATTGCTCTTAACAGGTTGAGTTAAAAGATCTAAGGATTGGGATTGGTAGGTGTGAGTCCCAACTGCGCTGCAAAGTAGCCATGTAGACATTCAGGTCATTTTACGTATATGTTTTCTTTCATTCCTGTTAGACAGAGATATACTTAACTTGCCTTATAGTAAGTATTTAGCTAAAAAGAAAACATGTTTAAAAAATTAAAATTGCTCTTTTTATGAGGATGTGTTGAATTTTAAACACTACTTTCAGATGTGCCAAGAACTGTATCTTCATTATCTGGGAATTATTTTGTCCTTGAAACCCTACTGAAGGCAAAAGCAAACATAAGCTTGCTTTTAAAGACTAGTAAGATCTTTCTGCTTTAAAACAGTCTCTGAATTACCACAGGGTGTTTGAATGTCACATTAACGTTTAGCTTAAACATAACTATCAGTGTTAATTTTCTGCCTTCAAATAGCATCCTCTTCTCATTCTTTCCTAGGTGGTTCCTAGAAGAAAGGCATTTATGTATCCATAATGCCTGCAATCTACATGATGTCCTTTTGTTCTTTACTTTTAGTGTATTGTGACTGGTTTGGTCATATTCCTGGTGTTGAGGTACATGATTCTGGATGTTCTTTTGAGTTCAATTTCCCTAGACTGTTCCCTGAAAAGCTGGGAGCAACTATAGGTTATAATTAGAGTATTCCTGAACTATATGGCTTTATGTGTCTTTTGCTTCCAACTAGCTTCACTTAGATTTTTAGTTTGACAGGTGAACCAGGTAACTCAAATCTGACCCTCTTGCTTTTTCTTCTTGTTAAGCACAGAATACTTTACACTTCTTTGTTCTGTTAGATGAGATATCTTTCTGTTCTTATCTATGTTATTGGTAACTCTACACCCCCATTTGTCCTTGTAGTCCTAATTTATACCTGTTGTCACAGGGTATTTATTAATAGCTTTAATTTCATCCTAAAAATATTCAGTTTGGAAAATATTAATGTGGAAATTCTAGAATTTATTTCTTATTATCTAAAACACACAGGATTTATAAATAGCTTTCCTCTCTCTGTCAAATCTGCTGTTCAGGATGGTAGATTGACTATGATTTGAGAAAGTCATGTTTGAGTAGATGTCATCTGCCACCATAGGTTTTTACTATGGGCAATGCTAATACTGGACATTCGGATGCTCTTTTAGCTTTGTTTTAATTTTATCAGAGGAAACCGAATGTAGCAGTTGCCATTCTCAAGATGAATTCTGTGTTTTATACAATTCCTCACATGACCAGATTCTGTTTAAGATCTAAAACAGAATGAATGATGGAGCCTATGCAGTATTGTTAGTATCTTCATTACAAGAAAGGATGGTAATATCTGATATCTATACTGGAAGATGGGACTCATGAGTCACTAAACCTAAGGTTCTGAGTGACCAAAATGACTATCACTTATCCCTTACATCAGTCTAACCCTAAGACCAATTAACATATTCTTTAAGACAGAGAATATAATCTTAGTACTATCAGCTCTGTTTTGGGAAAACAAACTAAGGTTACCATTTTATGAACTGAACCTTTTTGGGATACCCTCATACAAAGAATGATTTATTACCAACACAGTCTTTTTTTTTTTTCCTATTTTTCTGTTGGAGCATTCTATCAGGTATACTGTGGATAGATAGACAGCCATGGATTAGCCTTTCTTCTTGAATTGAGTGGTGTGTTATGAAGTTGTATAATTAATTTATTGTGAAAATATATTGAAATATAAGTGAAAAGATATTAACATATATGAAAAATTCCTCTATAATACAATATGAACTATATCACTTTTAATGTTTATTTCTTCATTTTGTCTTTCAGTGTTGTGCTGGTGTAGTTATACTCTGAGAATTCATTTTTAACTAGACTTTTAGGATGTGAGTTTAGAGTAGTAAGAAGTATCTTTCTATCTGGATTCCTAAACATCACTTCCTTAGAAATCTTATTTTAATGAACATTGAGCTCATTATATTTCTCTTTAAAGATTATAGACCTCTCAAATACCTTGCACAAAACAGAGTTAAGATTTAGAATTTTTAAATGCCAATCAATTTGTATATAGAATAGTGAAAGTATGATTTGAGAAAACAAAAATTTAATAAATGTTTTCAAATTCTTTTGGTTGATAATAAAATAACAACTTTTATATTTATTTAAATCTTATAGAAAAATCTTAATTTATTTTAATTTCTACAGATGCCCCAAATTCTGAATTAGAGGTTCATCTTTGAAAAATGATAAAATGTAATTATTTGTTAGTATGTGTATGTATATTCTATTTTATCTTTTTTGGATCATGGGGCTGCAACTCAGGAGATATTCTGAAATATATATATATATATTTTTTTCTTTTTTTTTTTCCCTAGGTCTGCTGGCTGAGAGGGTCTAGAAGTGATTGTACTCCAGTAACAGCGGGTATGTCCCGTGCTCAGGTATCTATTTCTAATACTATTCTTCAATAAAAGGAAGGAGAGATACAGAAAGACAGATAGAGAGATGGGAGAGGGAGGAGAGAGCATGAGAGAGAGAACCCAACTAAAAAAAAATGGGTGTCAGAGAACAAAGGAAAAGTTGTGGCCACCTATAGATATAGATGAACCAGCAACCAAATTTAATTGATGTTGAGACTGATGTTGCCATATATACGCCAAGAGGCTATGAAAACATTTACTATTTTCATGTTTGACTTCTCTAGGGATAATAGCACATGCCTAACATATAGGTTTGAAATGGCTGATAACGCAAGGAAAGTAGATTGGCTTGGGTTTTTTTTTATTGTGGTTAGGATTGGGGGCCAGGGCGGGAGTTCCCATATGCAAGGAGGGACTTGTATTGTTGAACTTTTTCATCAGTGCCATAGGAGGGATTATCCAGGCCTTCTCATTAGCTTGCCCAGATATGGGACACAAAAGGAAGTGAGTGGGGTAAGGGTTAAAAGCTGTTTGTTAGCAGTCAAACATCAAAAAATGGAGTCAGATTATTTACAGGAATCATCCTGAAAGAGCTCCCAGTGGTCTAATTTGGAACAATTTGAGCAAGAAAACAATGTAGTATTGGATTACAACTCAAGTATAAATAATTGTCTATGGGCTCATAATCATATAGATAAATGGAGGAGGAAAGAATAAAAGGGAGAAGAAAAACATCTTTTTCAAAGAAGAATCTTAAATGACATAGCTTTCTCTCAAGGAGGTAGAGCTTACTGTTTAGTCCTGCCTGTACTTAATGACTTGCTTCCAAAAGTATAGTGGCAACAGGGAAAACATAACTCTAAAGTGGAAAAACCTGATAAATACAACTTAAGGAAGGTGATCAAAGTTGATAATTATCAGTATTTAATCATGTGACAGCACGTATCCTCGATGTTATATGCTAATAATGGCACTTCTTCTCTGTGGCCTTCCTCTCCCAAATCTATAACTCTAGTCTAACCATGAGAAAACATCAGAAAAGCCCAAATTTGGACATTCTGCAACATATTACTCACCAGTACTCCTCAATGCACAATGACTTAATGTAAGGTCATATCCTAGATGAGATCTTGGAATAGAAAAAAGATATTAGGAAAACATTAATGAAATTAGAATAAAATAGGGACTTTGTTAATAATATTATATCAATATATGGACATATATTGTGACAGATATGCCACGGTGATGAATGATGATAATGGAGAATAGGGTGCAGGGTGTAAAGGAATGCTCTGTACTATATTTGCAAATTTTAGATAAATTTTACACTATTTTAAATAAGAGGAGCATTTAAAAATTTTATAATTCATTTAGCATCCCAGAATAGATATAAATTTTTTACTCTTTTTTTACTCACACATTTCATGAGCACTAATCTATAGGTTATAATTTATTATCTATTATTTTCTAATAATAAGAAATGTTACTACTCAGTGAAAGTAAAAGCATGTATATATCCATATATAATTAAGCAGATGGTATTTTGCATTGGAATAATCATCTACAATGAGAGATGAGATATCTTTTTAAGGTTGAAATTTTAGTTTAAGTCTATTGTTTAGGAAATATAGATAAATGGTATACCATTGAACTAACAAATGTTCTTAATTATAAGGCATGTTTAATAAAACAAGGCATGTCTGTGGGTGGGAAATGAGCTAAGAGTTTTAGGAAAAACAACAGTTTCTTCATATTTTACTTCCCAACTAATACCTCTTCTTTTATGCATGTAAAGATGAATTAAGTTGTTGTGAAACAATATCAATAGAAGAGAAACCTCTCTTGAAGTGGAGATATGAATAATTATCATTCAAAGCGTGCAATGAGTATTTAGTCCAGAACTATGCTGTAAAATAAATGTTTCAGATGCTTACCGTAAATGTTGCTTAATAATTGGTTTGTGAAATTGAATTTATACTTAAATGTATGTTTGTCTTTTGTTGTCATTCATGTTTAAAATTTTTATATACGTAAGAATTAATCTATTACAGATGAATATTCTTCATATTTTGTAATCAATACTTAAACATTACACATTTAAACCTTTTTTGAATCATTTAATATATAACCCCATAACTTTTGGACTATATTTTTTAGATTTCTAGACATTCAGCAACTTCAAGGCATATGGAACCACAGCAAAGTTATGATTCTCTTGAAATTAAAGGTAAAAGTAAAATGTGATAGAACTCTGATATCAGTTGGTAATTTCTCAACCTTATAAGAGCTCAAAATTGTAGAGATATTTAAAAATGAATAAATGGTGTTATAACTATTTCATAAGTTAAAATGTAAATGAAAAGACTAAGAGGAAATATAGATATGATGCTATACAGGTTAATTTTAGAGAAAAATATGGATAAATCATAATAGGAGGATTTGTTTCTGGCTATGATGTGAGTACCTGGTAGCAAACTAGCCTTCTCCCCATAAATAACTCTAAAACTGACAATATATATGAGACAACTACTTTTAGACATTGGAAAACAGCACAAGTTACAGAAGGAAAGTGACAGAAGGAAAATTTATAAGTTGAGCTTCCTCATTACCATGGCTTTGTGCCTGGGGAATTCTCCACATTCTCCATGGAGACGGAAACCAAGAGGGGCATGGCAGTCCTGCATGAACTGAAAGGGCAATTTGTTGAAGCAGCTAGGATCTGTAGGAAAGGGCACCAGATAAGAGGATGCTACACTGAGCAGTGGCCCAGTTTGTGTGGCAGTTTACTGTGAGTCAGTCCTTAATTGATAGCTGGCTTACACATGCAAGACTGAGACTTATCACAGAGGGAGGGAGAGAAGATATATTCTACAGGATTAAAACGAGACCAGGGAATATAGAAACGAAGCAGTGATGGGGGAGACATTGGAGCTCTGGCCACACCTGGATGGAGAGACCTCTTTATCACTTTGGTAACACCATATTAACATTCATAATCCTGTATTCATCAAATAAAACCAAAAACAAGGTTTACAGAGAATTCCTAGAGGAAAGAGGGTTTATATTTTGTCAAATTAGAGAACCTTGGGAAATATTTATGGCTTTACATGAATCCACCCTAACAAAGCATATAATTAAACATCAAAATTTGAGTTGATCATCAAAAAATTAAACTTCCTGCCAGAACAAAAAATCTATACCCTTCAGAGGAAGACATTTGTCCAGAGTCTTTATAATCTGTCACCTATATAATTAAAATTTTCTTAAAACATTATAGAAACAGGAAAAAAATGATCTACAATAAGAAAAAACAATCAATAGGAGCCTACACAGATAAAGTCCAGATTGTATCTAGCAGATACAAATGTTAAGCTATTTTCAATATGATCAAGGACTTAGAAGAAAATATGACATCGATAAGTGAAGAGACAGGAAATCTTGGCACATAAATGGAAACAAAAAAATAAAGGAATGGAAATTCTAGTACTAAAAACAAAACTAACTAAAATGAAAATTTTATATTTCACAACAGATTAGAGGTGACAGAAATATCAGATTTTAAAAGTTCAATAAAAATAATCTATTCTAAATAATAAATAGAAAAAAAATTGAAGGAAAATTTGCTGACTTAACATACATGTAATTAGAGTCCCCAAGGAGAAAAGAATGACAATGGGACATGAAAATATTTAAACAAAAGATGACCTAAAATTTTCCAAAAATGATGTAAAACATCAACTTACACACATAAAAAAAAAGGCAGCTAACTGTAAATAAAGTCATGGCTGGATGCATTATATTTAAACTGTCGAAAATTTAAGTGAGAAAACTTCAAAAGCAGCCAAGAGAGAAAAAACATATAGGGGAACAATAATACAAGTAAAGGCTAGTTTCATATCAGAAATAATGGAATCTGGAAACAATGAAATGATATTTTTAAAATGTGGGAAAATTTTAACTCAGAATTTTATGTACAGTAGAAATATCCTTCAAAAATTAGAGTGAAATGCAGACATTTTAATGTAAATGAAAGCTGAGAGCTTTCATTGCAAGTCATTTTGAAGTACAAGAAATACTAAAGGCAAGCAAACTTTTTTGTGTGTGTTATAAAATGTTATTTTATTTATTTGATTACGGTTAACAAAATCCAGTAAGTTTTAAGTGTACAATTCAACAGGAGGGCATATATATTGCATTGTGTGTTCACCACCCACAGTTAGATTTCTTTCTGTCACCACATATTTGACCCCTTTTACCCCACCTACCTCCCTACTTCTCCTACCCCCCACCCTCTGGTAACCATTAGTCTGTTGTCCATATCCACGAGTCTCTATTTGTCCTGTTTGTTGCTTTTAGGTTTATATCCCACATAAAAGTGATACGTGCTTTTCAACTTTTTCTGTCTGGCTGATTTTGCTTACCACAATTATCTCAAGGTCCATCTGTGTTGTTGCAAATGGCAGTGTATCATCTCTTCTTACGCTGAGTAATATTCCATTGTATATATGTAGCAAAGCTGCTTTATCCAATCATCTGTCATAGAACAGTTGTGTTGCTTCCATGTGCTGGCCACCGTGAATAATGCTGCTATGAACATCAGTGTGCAAATATTTTTCGGATGTATGTTTTCAAGTTTTGGGGTAAATACCCAGTAGAGGGATTGCTTGATTATGTGGTTGATCAATTCTTAGTTTTCTGAAGAATCTCCATACTGTTTACCATAGTGGCTGTACCAATTTGCAGTCCCAGCAGCAGGCAATTTTATCTTTAACCACAAGTGAATGTTTAAATATAGTTGTCATACAATACTAGAAAGTCTTTAAAAATCATACATAAGAAAATGCTCATGTTATCATGTTAATATATTGTTAAATAAAAACATTTATGTTATATAAGGGTGCATCTGTTGAATGTTTGGAGAATGCACAAGACATTTACATAGTTTTCCTTTTGTGGTGTGATTGTTTTCTACATTTTTTGCTTTATACATTCAAATATGTATTATTTGTTTTGTATGTAGATAACTTTTAAGAATATAATAAAATGTAAATATCAAAGGATGGTATGAAACTATCATAATCTTAGAAACTCTAGCTCCCCAAATGACAAAAGATTGTGAAAAAGAATATAGAAAAGGCTTAAAAGTTGAGGAACTTTGTGCTTTCGGTTGGTGCATTCATTAGTTAACCTCTAATGCTACATTCTACCCTAGTAATTTACAATTTTATGTGTTTATCCTTGACATCTCTATTAAAATAAACTAATGGTTTATACATTACTCCTTTATGAAATCATCTCCTGGTATGTAATATAATTAGAAAGTGAACACATACATGTTTTTCTAGACTGACATTTATAAATTACTTTGAAAATGAAATTTGTAATTATATTTTGATCTGTGGTATTTTGACGTGGCTTTTGTTCAAAAGGAATACATTCCCATCCAACATGAAGAAATGTTATTTTAGCTGATTAATCCTAGTTACCTGAATAAAACTAATTTCTTAAATTCTGTACTGAGTATAAGTTTTGTGCTCCTTGTAGACATGCACTCTAGATTTAGATATGGGACTTGCAGTGTCTTTTTCTAAGCTTCCAGTGTCAGCATTTGGCTGTGTGATCTCAACATCTGTCAGCACTCTGATTGCCTGATCAACTTGGAACCTTACTTAGCTGGGACTATAATTTAAAAAGAAGTCAACTTTATTGGTTTAGTGGTGGTTCTCCAGAAAGCCTGTTGGCCATCACAATAATTTTCATATATTTAATATTCTCCTCCTTTGAGTGCTTGTTTTAGTTTAATTTAAAATTTTTTTAACTGTCTCTCTTTCTGTCATTCATATATTCAGCCATTCATTTATTTTGGGCAGAGATTGGTTTGGCAGTAGAGATTCTTTGCATTAAAATCTTATTCATTGTATAATTAAGGAACGATGAATTAATTGTCATTTACTCTGAACTTTGGGAAAAAGACTAATTAATATTTAATTCATTCTTAGGGAACAAGACAGAAGTTGGATTCAATTGGCGTAGAGTTATCAAAGAATTTTAAACATCACATTTTTGAAATAATTAAAGTGGCATGCTAATTTTAAAATTACAAAATATATTTAAAATGTTAACCATAGTTGCTGCCACCCTGAGAGAGTATTATTAATACTTTAGAACTCAACTTTCTCAACTGAAAATGTTTTTAAATTCTACATTTATTCTTGTATGGTGTGTAGAATAATAGAGAAATTCCGAGGAGAAACTATGGACTGGTGAATTATTATTGACTAGATATTTGAAGTGACAGTTTTGCATTATGTTTTTCTTGTTATGAAAAGTAATATGTATCAAATATTTATAAGAAACTACACAGAAAACACTTTAGTATTACATATTATAAGATAAAACTTTTTGTGTAAATTACTTGAAATTATTTCAAAAACTTTGTGAATATGCTGGTTTTGATTCTTATGTTTATTAGTTATTAAATTGTATTACTTTGGTTTACTATGAGGTTACAATTGAATGTAGTAGTGTCTATTTCCAAAGCAGTTTATAAAAATACATACAATTATATTTTAATATAGCTTGTAATTTATAATAGGAAATTATGAATTCATGATGAACAGCTAGAAATTGGAAATGTTTGATGAGGTGAAAAACTAAAAGTTCACTTTACAGCTTCACAGAAGAAATAGATATCATATGTAGTAGAACAAATTATTTTTTAAGGTTTTTAGTTTAATTAATTTATGCTTTTTAAGTTGGGCATTTTGTTGCTGTTCAAAATTATATTACTAGATGTTAGTTTGTATGACTATGTAATAGATGGTCTAGTTTATTTTATTTTTATTTAATTTTTTTCTGGTATTAGAATTTTGTACTTTATTCAGAATTCTCAAAATAACCCATGTGATGAGTGTCAATATTGTCTTTACTTTTACAATATTACTTCTTATCTAAGTCAAATATATCAGAGTAGGAAAAGTTAGAATTTTACAAGGTGTACTATGAAAACAAGAGTCTCTTCTTTCTACATATGTATCCAATTTTTTGCACTTCCCAGGAGCAGCTATTTTCGACTTTTTTAGATATTTCTTTTAGTATCTAACTATATATTTCTTCCTATCCCCCCAAAAATGTTTATACAACTAATTTTCAATTTTCAGTCTTGGATGTTGTATCTTGACTTTCTACTATCGAAGATGAATATTTAGATCTTTTAAGCTGCTCTCCTTTTGACTATGCACATAACTACTAGGTTAATATTCTATGTTTGCATTATTATGTCCATGTAAATATGGACAGCTAAGCCATGAGTATTATCTTCCTGGTATATCTTGCTCTTTTCCTGAAGTTAATAATTGCCTCTCATTTATTTATCCATAGACTTTCAACTAATCTTATTTTAACTTCACCTATACCCTGATTTTATGGCTACCTGGCACTTCTAATTCCAGTCTTTTTGCAGTTCTGTAGTGTGAAGCAACTTGCTTCTTGCCTTTCCCTACTTCTAAGGTTTTACTTTTCTTCATTCTGCTAAATCAATTACTACCAATCCATTTGTTTTTTGTTTTTTTTTACTGTTTTGTTTTATTATTTATTTATTATATTTTTTTGTGGTTAACAAAATGTGATGAGTTTCAGCCATACATTTTAACAATAAGGCATATATATATTTACATTGTATTTTCACCTCCCACAGTTAGATTTCTTTCAGTCTCCACATATTTGACCCCTTTTACCCATCTTCCTCCATCCTCCCCACTACCCTCTGGTATAGGGTCTAATTTAGAGATATCCTATCATTTCAAAAATAACATCTTCCCCTTTGCCTCTGTTTCCTTTTTCTGAATTCCAGTTAGATACGTACTTGATCTCATTTTAGCTTACATGTGTCCTAGTCTCTTAGATATTTTCTATTTATCTCTCTGGTCTAAATATTGGATAGTTTCTTCAAAACCCCTTTTCCCCCCATAAAATAATGCTCTTCTCAGCTTTTTATAAGGAAGTTTGGGACTGGCTCAATGTAGGTACTTAATTATGTATTTATTAATTGAACATATTCATGCATTTCTGACATTTAACCAGGGGCCTGAATGTGTTTAGTTAACATTGGTTGAATGTGTGCATACATGAAGGAATGGTTGAATGACTGAAATTTAGCGCTGTAGGTACAATAAATACAGTTTTTATAAATTATAAAGTGGTTTATTTGTTTATTTGATGTTTGCTTTATTTCTCTATTGTGCCTTCCTTAAGATGTTGATTGTGCCCAAATAATATTGGAAAACTGCGTAAGGACAGTACTATAGACCTTGTCATTATTAATATGCATGAGATGATAAGCTTGAGGATGCTGTGATAGAGACAAGGACTTTGCTAGTATATTACTAAACATTAAGAAGCATTATATGGAATTTGAGTTTATATGCACTTAACCGCGAATGTAACACAGACTTTAATGTTTGAGCCTCTCATTTGTTCTATAAATCTTTGTATAAGTAACTGATGTTTGTCTGATGTAGAGCATAAATCAGGTTTAGTTGTTCTTGCTACATTGAGAATAATTAAGAAGTGTTATTTCTCTGTTAATTCCACATACATTCTGCAATGTTTAATCTCATGTTTTGGTTCCAAATGTTTTTTTTTCCCTAAAATATAATTAAAATGTGAATTATTATGATTTCGTTTTGCGTATAGAACAACTGCATATCATAAATCAAATCTCTTTTGGTTTTCAACTTTCATTTTTTATTCATACCTTTTTTTCTTGCTTTTTATTTTACTTCTTTTATGAATTGGTGCTTAGTAATGGTCTGCATAATACCTGAGATCTGCCTATATTCCTACTATCTGGTGGAATCCTGAGTTTCTACTTTCTTCCGTGTAGACATTACTGTACAGATTCTTATATAAAAGGGAACAAAAGGTAGTGACCTTCACAGGATTATTGACAGATTTTATAAAATAGTAAGTGTAAGTAGTTTATGGTGGCTGTCATAGTGTAAAAGATCAATGAGGCACAAATGCTAATTATTATTATTTTAAATTATTATCGTTATTAGTTGTCACCCTTGGTCATTGAAGAGGAAATACAAAAGAGATTTGAAGTGAAACATTTTCCTGAGGTATAATTGTTGCCTTTCCCCCATAGTTTGAATTCCCAGATGCAGTGGGGCTCTAATTTATAGCACCATTGAGGGAAAACAGGCAGTCTGAACACCCAGGTGTTTGAAATCTTTCAAGTATTTTCATGGGAACTAAATTATGTGACATTCTGTTTTTATGTTATTATAGGGGTTACGTTGAGGATTTTCTCTTTTTCTCAGAATAGGTAACAAATAGGAAAAATTAATTGGATCAGTAATGAAACTAAGGTGTCTCCTCACCTTTATAACCTCAGGATTCTTTGAGAGCCTTAACATTGAAACCAACGTGATATTTTTGTTTTCATCTTTTCTCTATTGCAGATCAAGATTTATTATTTAGAATGTTGTATTATTTAGCTTATGAGTTAATGATTATTACTTTATTAGTTATTTGAAATAAGCTTGCTGTTTAGAAATACAGGAGAAATTACATACATTTAAACGTGTGTGTGTGTGTGTGTGTGTGTGTGTGTGTGTGTGTGTGTGTGTAAGTAAAGATGGGAAAAGATTTTTTCTGTCACTTTTAGTTTTCTCTCAAGGATTGCATTAGGACTGTTCTTTATATCCAGGAGAGTTTGGAGACAAATGTTACAACTCTATTGGAATATTACTCAGTGTTTTTTGTTTTTCTCAACATTGAGAAACAGAGAATAACATTTTTTAATATAATATTCTTTTAAAAATCTCTTATATTACCAGTTCCACTTGGGAAATTTTGTTATTGCTTATCATTCTCTTTTCTTTAACTTTGTTTATAAATGTTAAACCTCACAATAACAGGAATTTGGATACTATATAAGTGGAGATTGGCTCCTGTGTTTTCTAACTGGCTCATTGTGCCATCTCACTAACCTTGCAGTAATGCTGTCCTGCCTTTTTGGAAAATGAATTTGAAACTTCACTTACAGTGTTTTGATATGATGTTACAGTTATTAGTTTAAAAATAAAAGTATCATAACTTTGGCTTTCATATTTTCGATTATGTTTTTTTTTTTTTTTACAGAGAAGCAGTATAAATATTAAGGATAAATATTATCTTGTAGTTGTTCCAGGTTGTGAAAAGGAAAACACACCAGAAGGTCCTGCTCAGAAAGGTCTTAATGAAGCCAAGGAACAAAACAAATGTAAAACAAAGATAAAAAATAATACAAAGGTATGGTATTTATTTTTGTTTCTGTTAATTCATAATTAACTCTTAGATCTTCAGATTCATGGACTCATAGGGTATCATAATTTTACTGGAAAAGGAATTTAGAAGTTATATACTCTGAGCTCCTTGATTTATAGATGGCAGATGATTGTCCTTAAATGCTATGTAACTAATTAATTGAGGGACACAGACTATTTAGTGGCAGAAACAGCTCAATGGATAACTCTGCCATATTTCTCAAGTTAATTGTGGCCATGTCTGCTCACCTGCTCACATTTCTGCCAAAAATTACTTCTGTCTAAAAGAAGTAACTCCCAGGTTATCTCTTATTTCCTATCTCCTAGTGTAACTTCACTCTTTTCTTAATCTTCAAAAGTAGAATGGAAAGAATTATGTCTCATTTAAGAATCTCCTTATATCTAGGTCCCTTTGCTATCAGACTGATAGTTGAAATCTTTAGTAATGATTAAAGAAAAAATGATATTAAAAGTGACTGGTCAGACAAAGAGTTTGAAAATGAGGAAAATTATAGAAAACATGTGAGGGGTTTTAGCTTATTGTTATGAAAATTGCATAAAAGTCTAGTTGAGGTAATGAATTTTTTCATGAAGTAATTGAGTTCCAAAATATTTGGCATTTATTTAAAAATGAACACATTTGCAATTATAATAGCTTTTAGTACTAGTATTCTATGAGAACAGATTTTTATGAATTCAAATATTAAAAATAATTTAGCAAATATTAATAACATTTTTCAAAGATATGTACTAGAGTTTAGTAGTGTATATAATATTTGAATAAAATGCATACTAAATACTTAGGTTATATACTAAAGCTTTGATAATCACTTTTTTGTTACATTCAGATTAGTATTTTACTGTTCCTCTATTACCACTGTTAATTTATGGATTTATGGCATTTATGGTAGATTCCCTTTTCTAGTTAGCTTGTCTGCAGATTATCTTCATGACAACAACCTCCTGTCAGGACAGATCTTCCCTTTTTGCCACCATAAATCTTTTCCACTCCTCCAGCTACCTTTAATTTGAGTTTCAGCCAAATTCAGGCAGTGGTGGTGGATGACTGTTGCTGTCAGTAAAAAGTGCTTGTTCTAATTTAAACAATCTTTGCTTATATCCACAGAGGTTATTAGTTCATTGAACAAATAAAGCACTCAGAACAATAAAAAAAAATAAGAGTTAAGGATTATGGGTATGATGATAGTGATTGTCATTAGGAATGTTTTCATCCTCCAATGACATAGGTAGTAAGTCATACTTAGAAATGGTTTCTTCATTAACTAAGTGCTTATGACTTGTAAGACGACTTTACATTAGTAATTCAATGTTGGCTTTTTATGTGACAAAAAGCTACTGAAAAATAGGAAAACTACCTTACATAATTATTCATAGTATGTTCTTTTTTGGTTTTACATTCAAATGTTAAATATAATGCCTGCATCATAGAAAAATGTAGGCTTTACAATATAGCTAAAGTGAAGAATAAAGTGAATTCTTTCTCTATTTACTCACCGACTAACCATTTTTACTATTTCTTTTAAATTTTTTCTTTTCTTGCAAGTTCATACCCGTTGACCAACATCTCCGCAATTCCCCAACCCTCCTGCCCCTGGTAATCACCATTTTTTCATCTGTTTCTATAAATTTGTTTTTTTAGATTTCACATGTAAATGGTATCATATGGTATCTGTCTTTCTCTGTCTGACTCGACTTCATTTAGCATAATACCCTAAAGGCCCATCTATATTGTCACAAACAGTAGGATATTTTTTCTCATGCCTGAATAATATTCCATTCCATTGTGTGTGTGTGAGAGAGTGTGTGTGTGCTCGTGCATGTCATATCTTGTTAATGTATTCATCCACTGACAGACACTTAGGTTGTTTTCATATCTTGGATATTGTGAATAATGCTTCAGTGAACACGAGTGCAATTTTCTCTTTGAGATCCAGTTTTCATTACCTTTGGAAATATATCTAAAAGTGGGATTGTTGGAACATATAGAGCCCTCTTTTTAAGTTTTTAGAGACCTCCATGATGTTTTCCTTAGTGTCTGCACAAAGTTCCATTCCTACCAACAGTGGACAAAGGTTCTCTTTTCTCCCTATCCTCGCCAATACTAGTTATCTCTTGTCTTGGTGACAGGTGATATCTCATTGTAGTTTTGATTTGCATTCCCCTGATGCTTATCCACATTTAACATTTTTTCACATAGCTGTTGGTCATTTGCAGTCTTTTTTGGACAAATGTCTACTCAGTTCCTCTTTTTATACTTTAGATTGTTTTTTGTCATTGGATGAGTTTTTAAATATATATTTGGATATTTACCTTTTATTAGATATGTAGATTGCAAATATTTTTTCTCATTTTATAGGTTGCCTTTCATTTTTTTTTTTTTTGGTTGGGCAGAAGATTTTTAGTTTGATGTAGTCCCACTTCTATTTTTTTTTTTTCGTTGCTTGTGCTTTTGGTGTCATATAAAAAACTTATTGATAAGACCAATATCGCGCAGCTTTTACTCTATGTTTTTTTCTAAGAGTTTTGTAGTTTTAGGTCTTTTGTTTAACTTTTAATCCATTTTGAGTTTAGTTTTGTGGACAATATAAGATAGGGGTCCAATTTTATTTTCTTTTGCATGGTAATCCGGTTTTCTCAAAACCATTTATTGAAACATTGAGTATTCTTGGCTCTTTTGTGAAATATCTGTTGACTTTATGTGCAGGAGTTTATTTCTGGGCTCCCTATTCTGTTCCATTTGTGTATGTGTCTATTTTTATGTCGATGCCATACCATTTTGATGTAGCTTTGTAGTATAGTTTTAAATCAGGAATGTGATGCCCCCAGCCTTGTTCTTCTTTCTTAGGATTGTTTTAGCTATTTGGGTTCTTTCGTGGTTCTATATAAATTTTAGACTTTTTTTCCTTCTCTGTGAAAAATGCCATTGGAATTTTGATAGAGTTTGCACTAAATCTATATATGGTGTTATGTTAGGGTTCACAGGGCCAAGAGACTGTAGAAAAGAGCCCCAATCTCCATTAAGAGTAATAAACTTTAAGAGTTTATTAAGGGAACTTTCATACAGGGCCTATACATGACAGCAGCTAGAAGGCGTAGATATCATTTGTGCTGTATGGCATGTGCAAAGGGGTTACATATACGTTGGATAAGACAGGATAGATGGGTACTGGAGCATGATCTGTCCTAGATTAGGGTAAAATGCCTTACATGTTTGTAACCAGGTTAGGGCAACAGTCTGTTCTAGGAAATAGCAAAAACCATATTGTTGGAAATAAGGAAGTAGTTGATTGGACAGTCTCAGAAAGTAGTCTCTGTTCTGGCCAGGATCTAGGTGGCGGAGCCAGCAGTGGTCAGGCAGTGGTTATGTCATGGAATAGTCTCTCCTCTACAAATGGCTTTTGACAGTATGGACATTTTAACAGTATTAATCTGGTCAGTGATTATATCTTTCCATTTTTGTCTTCAGCTTCTTTCATCAATGTCATAGTTTTCATTATACAACTCTTTCACTTCTTGGTTAAATTTCTAAGTATTTAATTGTTTTTGATGCTATTGTGAATGGGATTGTCTTCTTTATTTCAGATATTTCATTATTAGTGTACAGAAACACAGTTGATTTCTGTATGGTGATTTTTTATCCTATAACTTAATTTGTTGAATAGTTCTAACAGTTTTTTTTTTTTTTATTGAATCTTTAGGATTTTTAATCAAATGCAAGTAAAGAAAGACAGTTTTTCTTCTTTCTTTCTGGTTTGGTTGCCTTTCATTTATCTTGCCCGATTGCTCTAACAGGACTTCCAGTACCATGTTGCATAAGAGTGGTGAGACTGGGCACCCTTTTCCTTACCTTTTATTAGATACACAATTTGTGGAAGATTTTTATCATGAAAGGATATAGAACTTTGTCAATCTTTTTCTTGACTCTATTGAGATGATCATTTTTTTTTTTTTTTATGCCTACAGCACCTGATTTTCCTAGGTGCTCTCCCATCCAAGTACTAACCAGGTCCAACCCTGCTTAGCTTCCAAGATCAAACAGGATTGAACATGTTCAGGGTGGGATGGCCTTAGACTAATCATATGCTTTTTATCTTTCATTTTATTACTGTGATATCACATTTATTGATTTTCTTATGTTGAACCATTCTTACAGCCCAGGGATAAATCCTTCTTGATCATGGTGTATGATCCTTTTAGTGTATTATTGAATTCAGTTTGCTAATATTTCACTGAGTATTTTTGCATCTGTATTCATCAGAGTTATTGGCCTATAGTTTTCTTGTAGTTTCCTGTTCTGGTTTTGGTATTAGAGTAATGCTGGGCCTGTAAAATGTTTGGGAGTGTTCCATCTTCTGATTATTTGGAAGAGTTAGAGAAGGATTGGCATTAATTCTTGAAATGTTTGGTTGAATTCACCAGTGAAACCATTTGGTCCTGGACTTTTCTATGTTAAGAGATTTTTGATTACTAATTCATTCTTTTTGTTTGTATTTGTCTATTCAGATATTCTGTTTTTTTTTTATGACTCAGTCTTGGTAAGTTGTATATTTCTTGGACTTTATTCATTTTTTCTAGATCATTCAATTTGTTGGTATATATTTGTTCATAGTAATCTCTTGCAATCCTATATATTTCTGTTCTCTTGGTTGTAATTAATCTTTCATTTTTGATTGTGTTTATTTGAGTCTTCTCTTTTTTTCTTTTTCTAGCCAAAAGTTTGTCAATTTTATCTTTTCAAAAAGTGGCACTCAGTTTTGACCTTTGCTTTTCTGGTTTCTAAGGGCACAAAGAATTCATTTTGAAGTTTTGTTTGCAGAACAAATTTACTTAAGTTAAATGTTTATTTTGGTTGTAGATGGAGGGTATGATGGAAATTCTGGGTGCCTTTCTAAATTGATCTTTGTGGACTACCTTAGCATCCTCTTAGATTATCATTCAATAGTTCACTCTGTGTGTCATTGAATATTTCTTCCTGAAACATGCTTGTATGAACTAGTCTTTTTTAGACAATTGCATATCTTTCCTTCTCAAGCCAGTTAGACATCCAGCTTCCTGATATGCCATGTTAATTTCTCTCTATATTTCTATAACATGATAAAATTTCTTCTATAAGGTTGATTTAATGTGAGATTATAAAGTTAATTCATAGGTTTTAAACTGTTTTCTTTTGAATTGAGAAAATAATTTGTGAACACTGGGAAAGCAATTTTCTTCTTTTTTTAAGTTGATCAGTTGGTTACTAATATAGTCAATGTATTAGTTTTTGTGAAGAAAATAACTACATATTATAGTGTAATTTTCTTTTACCTCTGAAATCTGTTTTACTCAATTAACTACATACATTTTATAATTACGTCAGTCACAGTTAAGAGAAATAAATTATTAAGACTTTGGTGATTATACATATGAAACTTTCATTGTGCCAATATATTAAAGAGAAGCAGAATGAAAGAATTTCATGTAGATTTGGATAGTTTTAAAAGGTAATATATTTGTGTAGAATTTATTTTTCACTGTAGATGGGAAAAAGAAACATACAGCATCCACTGTAGTTCAAATCTGTTGCTTTAATGACTCCTTGAAGAATTAATTATAGAGTTTGCATCACAATTTTTTCCAATTTTTATATATTAAAAATCTGCCACTCACTTTGTGCCCTGTCCTATGTACTCATAGATTATGAAGGAAAAGTGTAAAAAATTACCACCATTGAAAGTATTTTAAGAAAGCGGGGAGAACATTAAGAAAGAAAAGAGATTGCTAACTTGTTCCTTCCATTCTTTTACTGCCTGATTTAATTCTTGATCTCTTTTGAGTTGGAGCATAGACATGCTCCTTTAAATGAAAAATATCCTATCTAGAGTATTGTGCTTTGATATGTAAACAGATTTATGTTTCTGCTGGAAATTATGTATTAAAGTGTTGTAAAGATATCAAGAATACACAAATATTTCTTTCCTCAAATGTTAGCAACAGAGGACATGTTATGAAGGCTATATAAACATTCCAGTATATACAATAAAATTTTCAAAAAAGTTCACAACTTATTCAAATGTTGTTAAAGGATAAAAGAAACAGATACCTGTTATATGTTGAGAAATATTTATATTATTTTCATACTTATATATAATTTTTAAATCTTACTAAAGGAACATATAAAAAGCCTATACATATTAAAATTTCTAGATTACTTACCCAGGCAAAAACTTATTTAGCAACAATTATTCAGAGCTTATTTTAAGAAAAAAACTGTAGCTAAAATTTAGATGTTTCCACTAAAATAGCTTTCAATTGCAATTAATAATTTAAGTTACATTATTTTTAATCATTTAATTTTATGTTTATTAATAACATATCAATGTTAATAATAATGTTATACAAGAAAGACTTTTCAAAGCTTAACATATGCTACTAATATAGCTGTGAAAATAACTGCTTTCTTGTAAACTCTGAATGAGTTTTTATATATTTTCCCATTTATCTTCTTTTAGGTCTTTAGAAATTATATATATACATATATCTTTTGTTAAGTGAGCAGAAGGATATTACATTTTAGCTTTTAATTAGAACTTTCATAACTTGTCCTTGTGTAAATTATTATAACATACTGTAACATATTGTAGCATGGCAGAAGCTGTTTTAGAGTATGAATTATTTTGAAGCCTAATCTGTATTTGAAACAAACACAAGTTTACTGCTTATTACTTTTGTATAAACCTGGGCAAATTACTTCTATGCTTCTATCTCTATAAACTGAGAATGATATGTGCATCAAAGGGTTTTTGTCACGATTTAATTAAATAACATATGTAACGTATCTAGCATAGTGCCTATTTAGAATTGATGCTTTTGAAATAAATATTTCCGTAGAAAAGGTTCTTTACCAGAAGATAAATAATACTTAATTGTTAATATTATTTCATTTTTGTGTGAAATATGATTCAAATAACACCGAATCAAAGTCTGTTAAAGACTTCTAGATTCAATTCTTTAGTCATTTTTTTGTCATTTTATTATACAGTGGCTTGAATGATTAGGTGATGGCTTTCTATGATTGTGGGTATGGTTTCCCTAATTAAGGTTATATATGAACAGAGATATGAAATTAGAGGATTATGGTGGTTAATTCTGATATTCTCATCTTCATAAAAATTGTGTACATAAAAATTTCTTTAGGGGCTCTTCTATATTTTGATTCACTGAATGAAAAAAGGAATCTTATTTAATATCTTTGTCATGACATCTGCCAGTGATTATATGAAATCAATTACAGATTATTTTATTTTTTAAATATGCATTTTAAGTCTACAATAATATGTCATATGTACATTGCATTGTGTTTACCACCCGATATCATATCTCCTTCTGTTACCATGTATTTAGCCTCCTTTACCTTCTTCTCTCCCCTCTTTCCCTCTGGTAACCACTAAACTGTTATCTGTGTCTATGAGTTTTCATTGGTTTGTCTTGTTCAGTTGTTGCTTTCATTTTTATATCTCACATATGTGAAATCATAGTTCTCAGTTTTTTCTATTTATTTTGCTTAGTATGATAATCTCAAGATCCATCCATGCTTCTGAAAACATCAATATTTCATCTTTTCCTATGACTGAGTAGTACTCTGTTTATATATATATATATATATATATATATATATATATATATATATATATGTGTGTGTGTGTGTGTGTGTGTGTATATATATATGTATGTATATATATATATATATATGTATATATATATATCAATCATCTAATAAAAGGCATTTCAGTTGTTTCCATGTCATGGCCACTATGAATAATGCTGCAGTCACCATTGAGGTACATATATCTTTACAGATAAATACTTTCAGGTTTTTTGGGTTGGATACCCAGAAGAGGGATTGCCAGTTTAAATATAATGATATGAAACTATGAACATAGAGTACCCTCAGCTATGCTATAACAGTGCCTGTCATCATGTGTTATGCCACATTGGTTGTGATAATGGTACACTTCAGGAGCTGATTCCTTGCATTTATTAGAGTGAGTTTAGTTGTATTTTGTACAGTATTCTTAAATATTGCTGTGTAGTTAGTATTTTTTTGCCTAAAGTATCCCTGGGATTTTGGCATCAACCTAGGATCTGGTTGACATTTTGCCAGTAATTGTGAATATTAAATTAGGATGTTAAATCATTCTATTTATTAGATATAAAGTTGCTAAAAAAGAGATTAGTTTTGCATTTTTTTAGAGTTTAGAAATGTGGAAGGTATTACAAGTTTATAACCATGTAGAAATGGGAATTTTAATGCCTATAATTTTATAATAATGTTAAATATCTTCAACAGTTGAAAAATTTATTAAAAATCCCTGAGGAAATCTATTAATCAGAATATTTATTCATAAAACTCTGTCATGTTAAATACATAAGGATTAAGCCAGCTTGTTTATAATTCTGTTCAGAGTAGAAAATTAAATAAATAGAAATACATTGTTACACTAAATATATTCTGCTCACATAAAAATAAGTAAATGTGAATAAAACTGAAAACAATCAGAAATACTAATTATTCTCAGCTTTTTAACTCTACTATTTATTCTGAATTATGCATAAGCATGGATCATTTAGAAAATATAAAAATGAAATTGCAGTGAAAAACTGCCCAGGATTTTATATTTTTAAAAATATTCAATATTAATATCCACATTATCTGTATTTCAGAATAACACATGAAACATTATAGCTTTGTGGATTGAATGTACAATTTAAAAAGATATTCAAGTAGTATTTAAGTACATTATATGTATATTTGGACATAATATATAAACTAAATTTATACTATATATAAATAACACAAATGTAAGTTATACACAATGTATGTAGTTTTCTGCAGCTTGATTTTTTCATTTGGTGTTTTGTTTCTGATTATTCCATGTTGCTATAAGTGGCTAGAGTCCATTTCAAAATATTTACCTTTTGTTCTTTTATTAATACATGTTCAGGTTTTTTCCAAAGCCTTGGTCTAATAGCCCATGCTTCCTTGAATATTCTGGGATGTTTTCAGGTACAAATATGCAAGATTTTCCACAGGATATTAATCTGGGTGTAGAACTGCTGATTCACTGGGGATGAGAATTTTACTAGATAGTGTCATATTCATTTCCAACTTAGTTAAACATGTTTATAAACCTACACAAAGTTTCCATTACTCTACATTTTCCCCAATACTTGAAATTACCAGGGTTTTGGATTTTTTTTTGACCTAATGAGTAAATTATGTTACCTATTGAGTCTTAATTTTCATTTTTCTGATTAATAATTAAATTGAATATGTTCTTTGTTTATAGGCAATTTGTATGTTAGTGTCTATGAAAAGTCAGTTCATAAATTTTTTCAGTTTTTCCATTATGTTGTTGATCTTTTATTTGCAGTGCATTTTAGATACTAATTTTTTGAATATAGGCATTTTGTCCCAGATGATGACTTATATTTTTTATTTTTTATAGTGTCTTTTAATGAGTAAATATTTTTCATTTTCTTTTACATAAACACAATATAATTATTTAAATGGAGAGATGAACATTTATCCAATACTATAATCTACAGAATTTATTTAAATTTTGCTGTGTTTCGCTAATGTCTCTAATATTATTAAAACAAACCTTTTTATTTTAAGATAGTTGTGGATTCACTTGCAGTTGTAAGAAATAATACAGAGAGATCTTATGTACTTTTTATTCACTTTCCTCCAGTGGTAACATCTTCACAAACTAATGTACAAGATCACAATCCAGATATCACTATTGACATGATCAAGGTATAGAACCATTCCATCACCACAAGGACCCTTTCATAGTCATATCCACTTGCCCCACCCCACATTCCCACCTCCTAATTTTAGACAACCACCCATCTGTTCTACATCTCCAAAATGTTGTCATTTTAATATTATTTAAATGGAACTCATGGCATTTAACTTTTGAAAGTTGATTTTTGCACTGGCTTAATTCCTTTAAGATTCATCTAAGATATTGCATGGATCAACAGTTCATTCTCTTATTGCTTAGTAGTTGCTAATTTTTTTTTAAGTATTTGGTAGAATTTTCCAAGGAAAAAAACTGGGTGCGGAGAAATCTTTTTTGGGAGCTTTTTAATTACAAATTTAATTTTGTTAATGGTAAAAGGACTATTCAGATTATTTCATTTTATTGAGTTTTAGTAGTTTGTGTTTTTTGAGAATTTGTTCCTTTCTAAATTGTTAAATTATGAGCATAAAGTTGTTAATAATGTTTCTCTATTATACTTTTAATGACTGCAGGATCTGTAGTGATAGTCTCTTTTCCATTTTTGATAGTCATTTGTGTCTTCTCCCTTTTTAATTTTTGTCAGTCTTGCTATGTAGAGTTTTATCAATTTTACAGACTTTTTTTTAAAAAAAGGATTAGCTTTTTGTTTCATGATTTTATGAATTGCTTTTCTATTTTCAATTTCATTGATTTCTGCTTTCATTTTTATTATTTTGTTTACTCTTCTAGCTTTGAGTTTCTTGTTTTTTTGTTTTTTCCTATTGGGGTAGAAACTTTAATTGGTGATTCAAGACATTTCCTCTTTTAAAATGTAAGTGTTTGGTGCTATACATTTTTCTTTTAGCACTGCCTTAGCTGTATCCTATATATTTTAATGTGTTGTACTTTCATTTTTTTATTCATTTCTACATATTTTTTTTGAGGATTGCTTTTGACCCATAAATTATTTGGATATGTGTTGTTTAATCTTCACAAATTTAAGATATTGTCCTGTTGTCTTTTTGTTATTTATTTCTAGTTTGATTTGAAAATCCATTACTTTTTATTACTAGATTAGGAGTTAAGACCTGAGTCACCTTCTTGCATTGAGTATTCTGCTACTATCCTGTTCTTCAATCCTGACATCTCTAACTAGATTACCCTTCTATTTCCGCTTTTCAGAGTTTTGCTTTGGTTGTGTCTTACATTATTTCCAGGGTTTATAGAAGTATTCAGCAGGGAAGAGCAGGAAAAAAGATATTCTACACCATCTTGTCTAGGCTGGACATATCTTCATAAAATTTCATTTTCCAATTTTAAATATTTAATAACTTTGGAGTAATATTTTTTAATGTGGAATGTAGGAGGGATCTAATTTCACTTGGTTTTATTCAGATAATTGTTTGTCCCAGCATTATACATTATATGGTTCTTTTTATCCCCAATGGCATATAGTACTGGCTCTGTCATTTAATGAGTTTCCACGTACACATGAGTTTGCTTCTAGACTCTCTTTTATGTTCTATTAGTGAGTTTGTTTATTCCTGTGGCAATACCATACTTTTTAATTATTATAGTTTTTAATAACTTTGGATATTATCTCAGGGCAATTCTCAACCTTATTCTCCAGAAGTGTTTTAGTTATTGTGTAATTTCCTGTAAATTTTAAAATAGGCTTGACAAATTTCTAAAAAATAATTGGGGGACTTTTATTGGAATAACTGTAGTTTTATAGATCAATGTAGAGATAACTGCATCTTTATGATATTAAATGTTTCAGTGCATGATTTAACATGGTTTCTCTCCTCATATGTTTAGATTTTCTTTAATGTATTTCAATAATTTTTTATACTTTTCCCCACACAGATCTTATTATACATGTTTTTAGTCAGTATAATTCCAAGTACATTATAATTTTCTCTATTGTAAATGATATGGACAAGTAGTTAAAGTAAATAACTTGTTCCTTTGTCGGATTTGAGGCCTCCTTCAACAGAAATCAAGAGGGAGCCTGTGAGGTCAGTTCAAGATCAATCCTCTGTCCAACTCAATGCCTCCATCAGCAGGAGTTGAGAGGGAACTTCCAAACTTGGAATAAGACCAAACCTTTGCAGGACACCATTGGCGGGAGACAACAATGCACCCGAACACTCAGAACAAGGCCACCAACCTACAAAACATCATGCCTCTCTCAGCAGGAGCCAAATGAGAGATTCTGAGTTTATGCATGTCTCTGGCCTGTCTTCCCCGCAATCTTTTCTTTCTTCAACATCCATAATTTTACCTATGTTCTTTTGACTCTTCATAAGGTGCCCAGGACTTTCATTTATCCCAGAACTATAATCTTCCCTGAGGCTTCTTATGTCACTTTTACTGACACAGTCTCTCCTTCCCCTTTTCTGACTCCCGAAACTTTTTTCTGTACACTCTGGAATGCAAGATTATTGATCACCAAATTCCTTTACATGTTCAGCTTCTGTGAATGCTCTCTTCACCTCTGTGCTAGTGGAAATCTAGCTTTTCCCTATAATTTTTTTCTGCAGCCAATGTATTTCTGGTAAATGTTTAACGATAAGCTCTTTGGCAGTGGGGGAAGCCATACTTTGTCATGTTTTCCACTTTACGTGCTATAAATATATCAGGGCTATTCAAGTTACCTTCTTATTTCACTAGAAGTGGAGTTGGGAAGGATGACCAGGCAGCCCTCCTGAGACAGCTCCAGCACACCACATCCTACATTACTCTTCAGGGTCTGCTCCTAACTCATCTGTAGCACTGGCCCTGGAGGAGAGATAAACGTCCCCTTTGCTTCTCATTGCTGCTTTCAGTCCCTTCTTCATGAACACATACTGCCTTGAATCTCATATTATCAGATTAGCACAAATACTATAACTTTTTAACAGGCACTTCTTTTCAGGATATTTTGGGTAAATTAAAAAAAATTAAGCCCAGTGACATTGTCACTTTCTTAAAAATGAGTCCTGCCATAATTCTTTGTTATTTAAGTATTCACATGGATGATCCTTCTAACATGCTGGACTTTCATTCGGTTCCTCAACAGCCTCATTTTTAGTGATCCTGTTCTCCATTCTCAGCTAGCTACTCACTTTACGTTTATTTCCTAGGCCTAGTTATTGTCATTAAATGCCATCATTTCCCTTTTTTATTTTATTTTATTTTATTTTTTTCACTGTTTGCTCTTCATCTCTCTAACCTCTGCATGTTGACATGTGGAGCTCAGCTCTGGGACCTCTTTTTTTTTTTTTTTTGCTGTCATCACTCCCCAGGTGATTTTCTCCAGTCTCATGGCTTCAATTACCTCTAATATGTTAACGACTATTTAATTTACATCTTAAACTCAGATCTCTTTTTTCTGAACTCTAGTTTTATATGTTTAACTGAATATTGACCCCTGCACTTAGATGTGATTCCCCACTAAAGCACTGTCTTTTACAATTTTCTCCATCTTAATTAATAGAAACCCCATATTTCCATTTACTTAGAAAACTCTGGAGTTATCTTCAAGTCATTTCTCAATATTTTATATCAAATATGATAAATTCTTTTGGTTCTATTTTTGAAAAATATCCACATTTTCATTTTTCCTACTACTCCCACTGTTGCTCCCTGTTTCTTTTTGTTTATTTTTCTTTTGTATCATCTGTAGTTTGTATTATCGTAATAGCCTCTTAATGGTCTCTTGACTTTTCTTTGTTTTCCTTCAGCCTTCTTTGAATACAGCAGCAAGAATCATTCTCTTAAAACATGTCTGTCCATAATATTTCTCTGTTGAAAACTTTATGATGACTTTCTGACTTTCTCAGAGTTACAAGTAAAGTCATAGCCTCTGAAGTCCAACGTATGTAATCTGGCCCAATTTTTTCTCTCTGACCTTATCCCCTGCTGCTGTCCCATCTTTTACTCAGTTGCAGTCATGGTAGCCTCCTGCCTGTTTGTAGAACACATTAGCCATGCCCCTGCCAGCAGGCTTTTGCACTTGTGCTTTCCTGAGTTGTCTTCCCTCATAGTCCCTATTGACTCATCCCCTCACTTTCTTTAAAGATTTACTCAATTATCTTCTTTTAGAGATACATTTTATAGCCACCCAATTTAAATTGTAATGCTTCTTCTCATTCCCTGACCCTTCCCCAGCCTCATTCTTGCTTTCCTTTTTCTCCTTACATGTCTTATATCTCTCTCCCTCTACACATCCGAGTTGTATTTAATAGCTTGTTTATTGTATCTCTTCCCCACTATAATGTATGCTTCATGAAAGCAGGGATATTTATCTCAGTGCCTAAAATATGACTGACAAAAAAGTAATTATACCATAAATGTTTTTATATGAATGAATGTGTAAATGAAAAAAATGTGTTCTGCTGCTGCTGTATAGATATGAAATTTATTACTCTAAATTGACCTTGCTAAACTCTTTAATTCAATAGTTTGGAGTTCTTTTGGATTTTTTTTTTTTTTTTTTGTAAATGATTTCTATGAACAATGATAGTTGTGATTTTCCTTTAAAATTTTATGTGTATCTTTATCTCTGTGTATTGTTAAGGACATCTTAAAAATGGTTAAATGGAAGAGGTTGTAGTAAAAATTTTTGCCATGTTCTTGATTTTAAAGAGAATGCTTCTGATATTTCAAGTCTTTGGTAGATATTAAATTTTAAAAGTTCCCTTTACTTCCACATTTGCTAAATTTGTTTATTTCTGTTTTACCATGAGTTAGTATTAAATTTTTGATTCAAAAATGAATTATAAAATTTTATTATGTTTAAGTGTTAAGATTTTATTTTATATTGAACGAATATTGAATTTTCTGCTTCTGAGAAGATTTTCTCATTAATATTTTAATATTGTAAATGACAATGGATTTTCTAATGTAAACATTCTCTTCCATTGAATAAGTTAGGCTAAACCTAACTTATTCAATGTTATCTGATTTATGTACTATTGGATCTAGTTCAGTGTTTTTTTCTTACAATGATTTTATGAAGAAAATTGGCCTTTAATTTTCTTTTTTAATAACTGTCTTTTTATAATTTTCATATCATCGAACAAGTTGAAGAACATTCCTTCTTTCTCTCTTCTTTGAAAGAGTTTTTATAATATGGAAGACCTGTTCTTTAAATGTATGATAGAAGTCTTAAATCTGTTCGGAACTGGTATGTATTTATGGGAAGATTTTATACTATGGACTCATGGTTTTTAATAGAACTATAGAGCTTTTTGTTTTAAGAACCATGACCATGGCACAAAATTTTGTCAATGAAATATACACTTAATTGATGTATGCCTGTGGAACTATTTTTTTAGAAATGTTTTCCTATTTCCCTCATTTTCACTGATCATTAATCATTGATGTAGACCTTTGTCAGATACTTATTTTGGCCAGTGGTAACTTTAAAAATCTAATACAACTGAGGATTGAGATGTGCTTGCATTTTTGGGTTTGCTCTCTTTTGCCTTTGCCATGGGCATGAGAAGAATATGTCTCAACTAGCCTCTGGCTCAATGAAAGACATAAGGATTAGTGCTGCCATATTGGGCCCAGTCCATATCAACTGGCCTTCAGCTGACATGAGCGAGATAAATGCTTTTGTTGTACAACAATGAGATATTGTGGTTGCTTATTATTTGACACTAACTAATACAGTGCCACTTACATGATCTGGTCCTTAAAGGAACATTGGGAGAGAACTGCTTTAAACTTATTTTCCTTCAGTTTGTATGGAACAGCAATGTGCCTATAACCCATCTTTGGCTATGCAGGCCATGACAGTGTCCTAAATGGATGAACAAAAAAGGAAAGGACTCCTGATCTGTTATGCTCAGTTGTGCATCAGCTTTGATCACTCACCTTGGGTTAGTTACTTGTAAAAGGATTATTTTCTATTAGTTTAAACCCACCCTTTTTGATGTCTTTTGTTAGCAGCTTTTATTATAATAGTACAGCTTTATCAACGAGTGTATGGTTCATTTTTGTTAATGTGTGTGCTTGGTAGAACTGTGTATTTTTCTAATTTTGGGGTTCAGAATTTTATATTCAATACAGTTTAATTTTCGTATAATTTAGAATTCTGTATCTGTATTATATTTTCATTAGATAATACTTGAGTATGTTGATAGATTTTTCGATCTTTTTCTATAACTTCATCAATTTTTGCTTCACATATTTTTAAGCTATTTTATTAGGTTCTTATAAGTTTAGAATTGTTACATCAACTGGATAAATTGAAGTACCATTTTGAAATAATTTTATTTTTAAATTTTTTAATTTTTATGAATTTTAAATCAACTTTAATAATCAATGCTATTTTTATTTCCTTCTAATATTTTTTGTATATATTTGTACACATGTGTAAAATGTATATTTAAGTAATGAAATTGGAATGCCATTTTTGTAGTTTCAATTAAAATGTTAATATATTTTTACACATTTTTACATGAAACTTTGTACATTTATTTTTTACTTAACATATAACATTTCTCATAATCATGTAATTCAGAATCATTAGATTTGATAGCCTTATAATATTGTATCATTTTTATATTTTATGATGTATTTTATCTCCCTATATGTACTCATTTTGGTTATTTCTTTTGTTTTGTTGTTTCCAAGAGGTCAATCCTTGTACATAAGAGCTCTGTTTATAACTCTGTTTATTTCCTTAAGATAAAACTCAATAATTAGCTTTATTGAATGAAAGATTATAAATGTTTGTTCTAGTCTTTGTTTTAAAAATGAAATATAGTCTATGGCTCTGCTACCCTGAACAAGCCTGATCCCATCTGATCTCGGAAGCTAAGCTATTGTTATATTGGGTATAACAATACAATGCAATTGTTTGACCTGGGTTTTAGTTGATTTTTAGTGGAAGAATTTTTCAAGAGTATGTAGTTTTATATATTGCTGTAACTTAAAGTCCAATATTTAGTTTTAGTGATGAGATTCCCATTTGATATGTCTTTTGAGAGAATACAGGTACTTGGTAATCCACTTGTAATCTGCAGAGGAAAATCATAATAAATTTAAATGCTTTATTTGGAATTAAAGGATTTTATATTCAGTAGATAAACCAAAATCTTGATTAGTTTCATTTGTCCTAGCAAATTAACTCAAAATTTAGGTTACTGGTAAATGAGATGATTTCAGAAATAATGCTTCAGTTGGTAAGAAGCTAAACAGATGAGGTTACTTAACAAAATAGGAATATGTGGTATTCCGTACTTCATCTCTCAGAATTATGAGTCTGACTACATCACCATTATATTTGTCTATCATAGCACAAGCCCAGAATTTTGCTTCTTTTCCATTTGATGATGTTTAGTTCCCTCCTGTAACCATGTTGTTCTCTGGAATACTTCAA
The DNA here is from genome assembly GCA_030015415.1 of Cynopterus sphinx. Lineage (NCBI taxonomy): Eukaryota > Metazoa > Chordata > Mammalia > Chiroptera > Pteropodidae > Cynopterus > Cynopterus sphinx. The sequence goes on from CM057379.1 coordinate 190,302,177, forward strand.
AGTGTAATCAACAACACTTTGTTGATTAATATAACAAAGTTGTAGCAGATTGATTGAAATCTCTGGGTCTGGAGAAAAAGAAGTAACTGGTCTGTTTTTTTTATCACAGTATCATTATTCTTTAAACATCTACAATCTTGGTGTTTATCTAGAAATATAGAGGAATAGCTAAACGTGCTTTGCTATTTCATTTATACCTCCTCACATAACTGTAGGGATGTTATGTTTTATAACTTATTTTAGTCACTTTCTTTTAATGCCAAAAGTGTGTAGTAGATAGTTGATAAAAATAAATACATAGGATTCACACCCTAGTGTAGTCTCTCCTGCAATGGGTCTGGGTTTGCCCTGTGTCACTAAAGGATTGTAGTTGAGTCGACGGTGCATGATTTTTAAGACTAGGTCATAAAAAGGACTACAGCTAGTATAAGTGTTTCTTGAACATTCTCCCTGGGGGAAATCAGCCACCACATAACAAATATAATAATCCAGAGACCAAAGTGCTCACTGCATGGGGAAGCAGCACAGAGAGAAGGAGGCTTGGCAAGCTGTTCCAGACATCCTATCTGTGGCACCAGCTATGTAATTGAAGAGGCCAGCTTGGACATGGAGCTAGTCCTCAGAAGATTTCACACAAGCATCATCTAATTACAGCTGAATGAAACACGCCACATGAAAACAACCCGCCTCAGTCCAGTCAACCCACAGAACCATGAGTGACAGTAACACCTGCTTGTTTTAAGCTAGTAAGTTTTAGGAGGTTTTGTTAGCATATCAAGAGGTAATTATGAGTATATGGAAAATTTTTTGTCAGCATGCATGAGAAATATAGAGAATCAGTCTCTTATTTTATTGTTTTAACCAAATGCAACATCCTTTCATTAGGATCATTTCCAAGGGCAAGATATCCACTGTTTATGAGGCAACCCTGTCCATGTAGAATAGGAAGCATGTCTGGCATCTGCTTTATTCTAGTTTCCTTCCTGCTACCTTAGATTCCTCTCTAAGATCCGTAGTCTATACCCACTACTGCTTGTTACTAAAGGCCTTCAAATATTTTAATATATGTGCCATTATATGTGTACCTATATCATTTCAGCTTTATCTTACATCTTCCTTTCCAAAGTTCTTTCATCAGTCTCTACACTCTCTGGAGCCACATTGGGACATTCAGATAAAAACAGTGTTGGTTCAACATGAATAAACATGCAATACAGTAGAACTATAAGGTTTCAGATCAGTTATTACAGGGTGCATTGCAATGAGCTTTTAGTGTAAACTTTTTTCCTCTAATTGACTCTAACCTACATAATCATTAAAATTACAGTATTTTGCAGACCACTATATAATTTGAATTTGGGAATTTCCTTTTTTTTTTTTTGAGCAAAAGCAATATTCTTAATTCTTCCCTTAGCTATTTTACATTTTGATTTGTTTATAGGATATCAGATACTCATAGAACTTTGAAATTCAAAAAATATGTTATAAACATAATATTACAAAATAGCTTTCTTTATAATTAATTACCTGTAATTAATAATCGGTAATTTATTTTAGTCCAGTTTATTTAAGTAGATTATATGGAAAGTTTATAATTTTAAAAATTTTACTTTGTGGTTTTCTTAGACTATGAATTTTGATATAGTTATATATTAATCACCTGGTTAATTTGACACGAAAGTCATTCTGTGTTAGAAAAGTAATAAGTTCTAAGTCTTGTTATACACTCCTAATGCAAAATTTAAGCACTGTGCCTTCAATAGGGAGCCAAGACAGTTTAAGTTTAATATCAAATAAATAATAACCCCTGATAAACTGGTTGATCTAGATATTTCTAAATAATAAATTGAGGACTTTAAACTAATTTGTTTATACTTATGTACTCTATTTACTTATTAGTAACTGATGCCACTGCTCCATTGCTGGCAGAGTGTGCTATGTGTATTTTGTGATGTTGTAGAAAGTACCCATAACTGAGAATCTGGAGACAGTTTCTGACCTTCCAAAAAAGTATTTATAGGCCTTGGCAATTTATCTCTTAGAAGCCCATATCTTTGTAAAACAAAACATTTTTGTCTTGTATCTTTTACTCTTTTATTTTAAGTGATTCATTTTTTCTCATAGTTAAAAATCTTAATGGAGTGGTAATTAACTTATTTCTTAATTGGATATAATTAACAATTTAATTAATAAATTATATTAACAGTGTATTAGATAAATAAAACACCAGATTTAATATTCTGGTAACATCTGCTTATAATATAGAAAATTAAGTTACAAATTAGCATATTAACTAAGAAAATTTGTCATTTAATGGCTCTAAGAGTATTAAAATACTAAATATTAGGTTCATAGCAAAATTGAGAGGAAGACACACAGATTTCTCATATACCACTGGCCCCCAAACATGCATAGCTTCCCTCATTATCATCATCCCCCACCAGAGTGGTACATGTCTTAAAATCAGTGAACCTATAATGACATATCATAATCACTTTAGTCCATAGTTTTCTTATGGATCAGTCTTGATGTTGTACATTATATAGGTTGGACAAATGTATAATTACATATATTCATCATTATAGTATTATACAAAGTATTTTCCCTAAAAATACGGTGTTCCACCCATATATTTCTTTCCCATTCCTACTCCCCACCCCCAACTTCTTGCAATCACCAGATCTTTTTACCGTCTGTATAGTGTTTGCCTTTTAAAGACTGTCATATAGTTGTAATCATATAGTGTAGCCTTTTCAGATTGGATTTTTTTATTCTTAATAATATACATTTAAAGTTCATGTCTTTTTATGTCTTGATAGCTAATTTCTTTTAATACTGAATAATATTTCATTATTTGGGTATAGTACAGTTTATTCACTCACTTATTGAAGAACATCTTGGTTGCTTCCAAGTGTTGGCAATTATAAATAAAACTGCTATAAACGTTCATGTGCAGTTTTTTTGTGTGTATGGACTTAAGTTTTCACTTGGTAAATATTAAGGAGCAGAGTTTCTTGATTTGCATGGTAAGAGTATATTTAATTTTGTAAAAAACTACCAAAATACCTTGAAAAGCAGCAGTATCATATTACATTTCCACCAGCAAGGGAATGAGAGTTCCTGTTGCTCCACATCCTTGCCATCATGTATATATGGTGTCAAAATAATTGTTGTGTAGTGATATCTCATTGTTTTAATTTGCATTTCTCTGATATATGATGTGGAATATCTTTTTATATGCTTATTCACCATCTGTATATCTTATTCTATGAGGCTTCTCTTAATGCCTTGGATCCATTTTTCAATTAGGTTATTTGTTTTTTTATTGCTAAGTTTTAAGACTTCTTTGTATATTTTGGAGAACAGACTTTATCAGATATGTGTTTTGCAAATATTTTTCAGTCTGTGATCTGTCTTATTCTCTTCTCATTGTCATTTGCAGAGCAGAAGTTTTTAATGAAATCTTGTTTATCCATTTTTTCTTTCATGGATCATGTTTTTGGTGTTGTTTCTAAAAAGGGATTGCTAACCCAAGGTCATCTAGATTTTCTTCTATGTTATCTTTTAGGATGTTTGTAGATTTGCATTTTACATTTAGGTCTCTGATCCATTTTGTACTAATTTTTGTGAAAGATGTAATTTATGTGTCTACACTCCTTTTTATTTTATTTTTTTTTTTTGCACATGGATATCTAGTTGTTCTAATACCATTTTTGGAAAAGACTTTTTTTTTGCTCTATCATATTGCCTTTGCAGTAGGACAGTATTATGCATTATTTGGAAACTTACCTTTTCATTTATCATACTTTCATATGAATGTTTACTCGATTCATCATTAAATCAAATATCTTTTCCTTCTATTTATTTTTAACGAAGACCAAATTTTCCAATTTATTGTTCTTTAAGTTTTAAATGGTTAGGAATTAGTAGAGACATGATGTAAATGCAGTGAAATTTCTTATTATTAAAGAAAGTAGAAAGCGTTATTTTCAGTTCTCGATTTACCTATTTTGTAAGGAAGCACTGATAAATCAGACATGATATCATTCTTTAACTTAAAATTTGATTTCTCATAGTGTTTATCTCTATTTTAAATTATTAAAATAATTGAAGAATATAATTTATTTGAGTAGAAATTAAAATTCTCACAGACATTATATTATGAAACAAGTTCAAATAACATTTTTTTGTGTGTGGTTATATTGGCACAGAGAGAAATGTCACAGTAATCTGCAGGTGGTACATTATGTTTTGTTTCTCTAAAATTAGGCTATTTGATAATGCAGGCTGTCCTGTGGACTATTACTGAGCGTAGTTAAGAAGGAAGCAACTAAAATGTTAATAGTTTGTTCTATGTCAGAAACTGAATTACATGCTCAGTTTATTTTGTCTCGTTTTAATTTTCAAGCAATTCCTGCTTTATAAATAAGTTTCTTTATAAGGAATGTTAAACTTAGTTGGGAATACACAAACGATAACCCCCATAAATATGTTATTATTTTATCACTATACTATATTATACAATATGTATATTAAGAGTATATATTTCATTGCCTTCCTAAGCACAATATTTTATACATAACTGTAACATACTAATTATACTGTAAATATATATTTTTACATTGTGATATACTATTAATCATGCAGATGCATAAATGTATACATGTAATTTTTATCTGTAGATATATATAAATATTTCTACCTATTTACATATGTCTCTACATAGATACACATGCACACACACGTGCACAAACCTCACAGACACTCACTGCATCTGCTTTTTGCAGAAACTGGAGCTCTAACGGGTAATCCCAGCTAATTTTAGGGGATTTCAAGGGTGTTGTCTAACGGGTGGTTAGGAAGATGTCCAGCAAATTTTAAAAACATGCTTTGGTGCCCCTGTTCTTCCATGTTTGTTGCTCTCTGTTGGACATATAGGTCTTCTTCCAGTAAATATTTTTGAATGTTCTACCTGCTCATGGATAAAAAAATTTAAAAAATCAAATTGTACAGAAGTACTTACAAGTGTTCCACACTACTCTTCACTACCTAAAATTATCCTTTTGAGAGACAACTATCTTTAAAGATTTATATTTGAGATTATTTTCATAATTCTCATTTTTTACTAATATTCTTATGTTTCATTTCCTGACTTACCAACTTTACATTTTGTTTATTGACTTCCTCCTATGTTGGTCAAAGATTTAGATCATTTACAATTGTAATCTTGTTCCTTACCTCATGTAGTTGTATATTTATCTTTTTTTCCTCTATTGTAAATAAAATAATAGTAACTAATATACTTAAACCTCTATGTTTAGATTCATGAACTGTTTTGTAATACCTTCTCTGTCTTTCCTTTGTAAGATCACACTTTTAAAGCTCCTCTCCATTTATCTCATATTCCCTTCCATTTCCTAAAATTTATCAGCTGTGCTTTTACATTTTTCAAGATTGATAACATTTATGTTCTAATCAAACAATATTCAAATCTTTCATACTCTGTCTATAGATAATTCATAAAAATTGAGCAGCAATAAACTTTTTCATTACTATGATGATATAAATATTATTTCATATAGTAGTGTGCTGTGAATACATATTTTTTTCTTATTTATGTGAAAGCTTTGGGGCTACTTAAAAGAGAATGTCTACATATAATTTTCTGTTTTTACATCCCCACTGAATATTCATAATTAGGCCAGATAATAGTTTTCTTTGTATTTGTAACATGCTTTTTCTGTACAGATTTTTCCACTTAAATCTGTAATTTCCTGTAGGAAGAAGAAATGTGTGCTTATGTCTATAGTTCCAAAAGTTATTAGGTCTATTGCCTGAAGTCTATATCTATTTTTTTTTTTTGAAGCCCACTGATTTCTTGTTCTAATGAGAGTCAGTCCCTGGACACTAACTGACGTTTCTATGCAGATTTTAATTTTTTTTAAAGTTATTTCTGCCTTTGTGTTTTCTTGTGTTTTGTTCCTTTATCATGAACAAAAGTTCTTCCAAACTCTGAATCATGTTATATTATCTATTTAATGGAATCCATCCCCACCTCATCCCAGCTTCCATATTTTCCTGGAGATTTCCCCCTCAACTCTGTTAGGAATGGTTACTCTCCAGGTCTGCTGCCCAAATGTCATCCTCACACTTCCATTCCCTGCCCCTGGGTGGGTATTTCATTTCCATTTTACTAACGTTCACTTTCATTTTGCCAATGTACTTTCTTAAGTGACTTCTGTAGGAGTAGGGGTAAAGATGAGAAGTAGAAGTAAAAGGGAGTCAACTGTTCTGTACAGAACAATGAACCACTATTTTTAGCCCCTCTTCTCACTGCTGTTCTAAACCTTTCTGCTTTTTTTCCTAGTCCTTTCTGTGAATATGTAGATCAAGTTAATTGTCTCTGAACTGTACCCTGAAAATTCTAGGCTATGGTTCCCACTTCTTGCTTCCTCAGTCAATGTTTCCCATCACTTTTTCTTCTATCACAATAACACATTTTTAAAAATCTTTCTGGGATTATACCTTTTTAATTTCTTTGATATTAAATATTTTAGCCGTCCCCCTTTTTACTTGCCTTCTCATTCTACCACTATTTTCCTCCTTAGCATGCTCGTACAGAAGATTATTTTAGTAGTAATAATTGAGGTCAAATAAAAATGAGTCAGAAGAAGAAGATATTTTTAAGAAAGGAACATATTCTAATCTTTGTAATATTTGAATGGTACTTATGACCTAACAGACCTTTAAGAAATAATGAGGTCAAATAACATTTAAAAGGTGCACATTTTTCCTTTAAAAATGTTGTTCATTAAAAGCATGTACTATTGTTTTTTTTAAAGAACTATTTATTTTACATGTTATGGTGGTTATTATATGCACTATGTTGTAGTTTTTATATTAGATTATAAATTTTGAATTAAAAGCATTATTTAAAAGAACTCATTGAATATCAAAATGAAGATAGTTTAATAATGTCAGAGATCACTATGAATAAGTGACAGTAGGGGAACATCCCATTTCAACTACTGCAGCAGCTTGGACTCTGGGAATTTTACATGCAAACGGATGCAATAGTTTTCTTCCTGCTCCTAAAGCAGATGGACAAATGACAGGATGCATTTATTGCAATCTCTGTGGATAATATTGATTTCTCACTTAATATGAGATAAAATTAAATTATACATTTATTTGTATCAAACATTATTAGTAAAAGCCATATACACTGGTTTAGAACTTATATTTGTACTGTATCTCAGTTGCACTGTTGCCTAGCATTTGACATATCTACCACTGGTATTTGTAATGCATGTCAAAATGGCAGTGATGTTTGTTGCTTACTTTTGGAACTTACTGTTCATGGAGAATAAACCCTGGATAAATGATGCATTTGATCTGATGATGAAGGATAAGTGCAGTGATATGTACTATTCAGAATAATCTATCACAAGAAACTGTCAGAAAATCCCTAGAGTGTGTGCTCATACTTTATATGCTGTATTTTTCTTCAGAGACTGATATTACCCAGTTTTGAGATGACAAAAAGAGAGCAGAAGAAAATGGGTTGCTATATGAAGCAAAAATAAGTGCATTGTCTCTCACAAAGTGAGTTATTGTAAACTAGAAGGCACATATACACATTTTCATTTTAAAAGACAAAAAGGGCAAGAAGGGATTTTAGAATTTACAAAGCAGGGAAGAATGTGAATATAGGAATCATGTGAGTTGCCTTAATCCTCTTGAAAGAAATAAGTTTGCCATGGTCGTTCTGTGAAACCATTTATTGAATTCTTCTGTGCTACGTAAGGTTCTTGTAGGTTTGTTTTGTTTTTGTTTTTGTTTTCTGTTTTTTGTTTGTTTTTTTTTTTTACTAACTTAATACCCTTACAGAGTTTCTAGAAACATTAAATATTTGGATAGAATGGCTTCTGGGTTAATTTTTGTAAGTTTTTGTTAGGTTTTGAAAGCTGAATCATGCTTTTCCATAGGCAAATAAAAAAATTGAAACAACATCCCTAGGGCATGTATGTTCACACAAACATATGCAGAACCACCAGGCTGTTTATTTGGTACATGGATAGAAAAACCCAAAGTGGTACCAGATATCTCAGAGCCACTTCCCAAGCATAGCATTCTTCAATTTCTGATTTCAGATAGAAAATTACTATAGGTTGTGTATTTTACTCCTTGGCTGACATGGAGTTAATGGTTCCACTAGTTCAAAGTTTAGCCTTCTGGGTACCATCTTTTCCATCTTGGTACAAGCTTCAGCGGGGTAGCACAAGACCTCAGAGCCTTAGCCTCCAAAGGTAGATATAACAGCAGATAAAAGCAGCCTGTCTCTGATGACAGCTCAGACTAAGTCCTTCGCGACCCTGCCCAAGCTTTCATTTATTAGAGGAAAGTTGTCTTCTCACCAGTACTTCTTCCTCCAGGTTGTTGTCTCAAGCACTGGAGACCTGTCTTTATTCACTTATTTCCTGAGGCAGATGAGTAACAGTTTGGCTATTACTAGTTTAATGTCTTTATTGTGTGTGTGTGTGTGTGTGTGTGTGTGTGTGTGTGTGTGTGTTTGGGGGGGGAGAATAGATCATTCTCTGGGCTGTGTTGAGCAAAATTATAGGAAATTATCTCTTATTTCATGTTACATTTGAGCCAAATAATAATAATAAAAAAAAACCTCTTGATACCTAAAACATGAATATCTGGCTCTAGCTTCTATTTCTTTCTCCAAGAATTGGATATGCAGAAGGAAATTCCCATTCACAGACTAACATGTCTTTACTTTCTTTATGTTTAACTTCCAATATTAGACATAAACAAATATTTAAAAAAATATTTCAATGCAGGCTTAGCTTACCTTAAAATTAATGATAGAGTACGGCAGGGTAATGAAGTTGAATGATTCTGGGTAGAGAAATAGATAGTGTCTGTACTCAGATGCTGGGTTTGGGCACATACTAGCTGTGTGACCTTGATTCAATTGAGTAGATTCTCTCTCTGCCTTATTCTCTTCATCTGTAAAAAGGGGCTAACAATTATACCTACTACATTTGGCTACTGTGAAGGTAAAATATTTATGAGTTGCTGTCTTAAGTGTTAACTATTCTTATAATGATAATGTGACACTATTAAATATAGCCATTCTAAATATATTATTTCATTTTGATTTTTTTCAACAACCATGAAAGAGTAGATATTATTCCCATTTTGTAGGTAAGGATACTAAAGCCCAGGAAATTTTATTCATACCAGATTATCCAATCAGTATGGGGCAAAGCTAAGCTCAAACTCAAAAATTCTGCCTCCAAAACCTTTACTTTCCATCCTTTATTGCACAGTCTTCATGTGCTGACTGTTATGAGGGTTCTTAGTGAAAACTAGTTTATCAAAGACTTTATTTTTAGATAATGTTTTAACAGGGTGCATGTATTCATAGCTGGCCTTAAAGGTCATTAAACTTTAAGGTATGATGCAGGAACTTGAAGGACACTTACCATGGAAAACTTAATTTTCTTATATACCTACAGATAAATAGAACAAGGGATAGAACAAGGGATTATCTAAGAGGAAAGTATGTCCAGTCTGAATACCATGGTGGATGCTTTGAATTGGCAGCATGAGAAGGGATTTGGAAGAAGGAAGTGAAGGGTGGGCAGGAGTGAAAAGAGAGGTTCTCACACTTTACTGCTTCATTATATGGTTTAGGTCATATCATTATTATCATCAGGGATACAAAATGAAATGGTTTTATAAAATGAAATAGTTTCTGTACAAGAATGTGTCATTTTACCCATTATTGACCCAATAATTTCAATTTACATTTAATTATATTTGTTTCTAAAATCTGACTTTATGACCTAATATGACAAGATGGGCACAATTGTTCTTTGTCTTAGCAGAATCTTATTAAAATACATTATTAAAACATTCACATAGTGAAATGGTCTTTTTTTATAGCTAATTTACTGAAGGAGTTATCTTTTTAGATATTAGAGCTTATTTTAAAGTGTGCTCATTTATTCTGTATTTAATAACCCATCTGTAACATTGAAGATGTTAATTTTCTCTTGCCTAAATGACTGACATGAAAGAGACATGGTACCTTCATGTACTATTATGGCTGATGTTCTGTTTCATAGAGATGGGACCCATTCTAAGGATGCCATGTTTCTCACACTTTTCCAAAGATGTCCTTATAGAATCTGGAATTTTAAACATCTTGTTCAAGGGTTTGTCCTCTTCCTAGGCTCTGGGTTTAGGAGAGAACCCCCTGGCAGGTTGAGAACCTGATCTCTGAGTTTCATTGATTTTTTTGCCATGGCCTTGCTTGGGGAGCATTTATAGTCTTTGAAAACAAGGAGGATTTGTTGCCTTCAATGTCAGGAACGTTTGTAGTGTTCTCTCTCCCTTTTTTTTCTCTCTCTCCTTCCCTCCCTCTCTCTCTTTCTCCTTTGTCAGGATTAAGGGATACACCTAAGACAGGAGGATGTATGGTTGATATGTAACCTTATTGCAGCAACAGTTCTATATCTCCATTTCTACTGTAACACCAACATTCTATATATTATTAACATTGTATTCACTATTCAATTAACATTCTATAAGTTTCTTAGTACATTAATTAATGAATTTAAAAAATCTAAAATCTTATTTCATATGCTGATATGGTAATTAACTGTGTTAAAAATGGTATTCCTCCAATTGAAGGAGACAGGGCTAATGCTAGGGATGGAGCAGGGCACATAGATGATGACCCTGGAGTATGTTATAGTGTCAGAAAGCAAAGGACAAAAGCATGCAAAATTTACCTCAGGAAAAAATATACCACTAATATTTCATCTAAAAATAAGTAAGTGCTTATTTTCTCATAGTCTCATCAATATGTGTTTAGCATATAGGCCAATAGGAAAAAAGAATAATACTATTATTAATTACCATTTCTCTGATTATTGGTGAATTAAACATTTTCTTATGCCTATTGGCTGTTTGTAGTTATTTAATGAAATATCTGGATATGTCCATTATTTATTTCCTATGTAATTTATAAATGTTTTAGTAAGAATATTAGCTTCCCTGTCTTCCATATACCTTGCAGATAATTTTGGCAGTTTTCTATTATTCTTTTAAACTACTTTATAATGTTCACCAAATAAACTTTTAAAAATTTTATCTTGTTAAATTAATCACTTTTTTTATTTCATTGGATTTTTCTTGATCTTTTCATAAAAATAAGTTCTCATGAGAATATTATAAAAGTGACCAAAGTTTTCTTCTAGTATTTTATAGCTTTATATTTTACATTTATATCTTTAATATCTCTAGAATTTATTTTTGCATATATGATGTTAGGTTATAATCTGGCTCTCTTTTCCTATAGCTAGCAAATCATTTATTTTTTTATTCTATACAGACCACATGTGCATTCTCAAAATATATATTATATATTAACACTACTAACTAGTTTCTAAAATGATGTTTTAATCCATATTTTTGCTTCTTCAGCTAGAAGGCAGATATAACCTTGTACTACCATCGTCTCTATACATGTTTTTTAAATCAACTGTTCTTTAAAAGGTTAGAACTGGCATATATACATCCTGCTTTAAAAGGCCACACTATCTTTCATCTATCTTTTGATATTTTGCTCGTTGAATGAATAGCTATTTTTTTCCTAATATAAATGGAGTTAAAGATTGAATTTCAAATGATTATTTTTGGATTTGTGTCACCAAAGCAATGAAAGCAAGGACAATGTTGATACACTCCAGAGATAATTGCTGTATTAAATTATAGAGATATATTCCATGCTATCTCAACTCTAGTTGTTAAAACTGAATATCTCGTCTGCTTCATAATGATTGTTTAAGAAAGATTGTTCTGGCAAAATGGCTATCATTAAAATATCCAGTGCAAATTTAATTTCCTTTGCTGGATATAAAATTCACCTAAGAAATAGTACATCTTATTTTCTAGGGAGTTATTTTGAGAGAAATAGTACTGAATGGAGAATAAAAGCCCTAGTCTCTTATTCTGTAGTTAAATCACACAAATAATCAAACTCTGATATAGAAAAGCAAAGGGATGAAATGTATTGAAGGTTAACAATGATTTCATTTAGTTATTTGGTCATTTTTCATTCATATGGAGCCCTATTGTATCACATTACACTTATTGTTCAGGACAGAAAACAAATCTAAACTCACTTGCCTGCATCAGATTATGTATTTTAATATGTTCCATCAAATAACAAGGTCATACAATGTGTATTTAGGCCCAGAGCTGGAAAGCTTTAAGGTGTGTATCCAGGCTCTCTTTATAATACTAGTACTACTCACTAACTATGTAATCTTGGACAAATAACTTAACCTGGTCTTTGAAACCAGTTCATGTTTCATTTATATCCTCCCTTCTACAAAAGGCAGATGTGTCTTTTATTTCTTATATCTTTTATATTTTTAAATTCCTATGTGCTGATAAATTTAGATGTCTGAGAACTAACTTATTCTCAAATTACCAGTTAAATGTAGCTGAAAGTACATTGGACTTAGAGACATAAACCCTGAGTTTTAATCCACTCTTAATTCATCAGCTGTTTAATGTGAAGTAAGTCACTTAATCACATTTGCTGCAGCTTTTTCATCAGTGATGTGTAGAATGTGAGTAGGACTAAATTGTGCATTTGAAAACAATTTCAGTGTTTTTCAAACTTGATGGAGAAGTGTCCATGACTAGTGGAGGGATTGGGTAGGGAGGAGATTGACACAAAAATAAACATCACTTTCTTCTGAAAGCAATCAGACTTATTTGAGCCCTATATGTCAAGCAATATAGACATTAGAAAAATGCTGTAGTGCTGTAGCCTTCTGATGCTATATAATCCAATCATAATTTAACAAATAAAATTGCTTTTAATATAATTATGTTATCAGATTATTTTATTCTTATCATGCTATTAAATGACTTAATGTCTCATCCAATCAAATAGTTTATGAGTTATTTGAGGGTCACAAGTATTTATTGTATTATATTGTTTATTTCTTCATATTACCTACAATTGACAAATCTTTATCTGAAATGATATTTCTTTCCTAACTCCACTTAATTCCTTTCAAATACCATTCAATTCCTTTTCTTTTATAGGAACATTTGCATTACTCATCACTAGAGGCACTCCTAGACTAAATCTTTTACATTTCTTAGTTTGCAGTCTTTTTATTTTCATTATAGCATGTAATGGTATGCAAAAAATTTTTAAAAAAACCTCTTAGTCTTTAAGCATTTGAAGAAAAAATATGAGATTTAGAGTCACATTGCCCATTCCTTGTCTCTTACTAACTTTGAGGCCTTGGGTAAATTAATTTCTCTGACCTTCAATTTTATCATCTATAAAATCAGGATTATAACACCCTTCTTTTAAATAGCTTTTATTAAAATTAAATAATACAGTGCATAGCATTTAGTGAGGTGCTCAGTACCTGGCAAGCCTTCATATTGTTAACATTCATAAAAATCTATATTTTAAAACTGTTTCTTAAAAATATTTTTGTCTATTTTTTAAGCAATGTGTTCTTGCTGAAACCCAATTTATTTTACCACAAATCTTGACAAAGCAAGGGTGACTTCAGTGCCCCTATTGATACCTATATCTTACTTACAGGCCTTCACTTATGCTCTTTCAGTGAGCTTTACCTTTGTACTCTAAGCCCAGTCAGGCCCCAACATCAGAGAAATTTGAGTGCTTGAGTTAGGAAAATGCTTGGTAAATCTTGATTTACTTTGCCTTAATATCAAAGTGCTCTCTTTGCCTGTTACCTTATCTTATTCCTCATATTGTCCCTCTTTCCACTTTGTGGCTAAACAGAATGTGCAAGTAGTTTTCATTAGTTAATGCAAGTTAAAGCATGGCCCTCTCCCTGTCATTGTCAGGTCAGACTCTTTGCATTGCCAGTGACAGAAACCCATCTCAAATTACCTTAAGTCAAAACTCATCTCAAAGTAGCTTAGTTTTACCTAAAAGATGGAAGAAAAATCATTGGTTAATGTAATTGAGTATCCCATGTGCCAATTCTGGATTTAGGGATGACTGGATCTGAAGGGTTCAAGCAATACTAATATATTTTCAATCTCTCTTCAACTCTTTGTGTTTCTCTCTTTGTATCTCCCTGCCTCCCTTTGCTTTTCAATTTACTTCAGTCTTTTGACTTTTTTACTCAGTTGGGTTTTATTTTCAGGTATGCACTAGTAAGAGTTTCTGGCCTTAATAGCATACACCTAAGTTCTGTTGCTCACTAAATCTTGCACCAAATTTCCATGGGCTTTCTGGGGCCTTCTTTCAGGTTCTCTGATACATTATTACTCCTTCTGTGCTTGGGCCTTTGATTATGCCCGAACCCAACTTAAAGTCACCTGCCTTTGAAAGATGGAGTATTGTATCAACTAGACTAATAGAAGATATTCTCCAAATAATGAGTTTTTCTATTATTGTTAACATAACATAAAAAATACACAAAATATACCACAGAAGACATATGGATACTAGTCTTATCAGAGTAATCACTTTGTAAGGCATATAAATGTCTAATCACCATGTTGTACACCTGAAACTAATATGGTATGTCAACTATAATTGAAATATAAATTAAAAAAAAAAATACACCACAGAAGCTTCCAAGTTAGTGAACTAGAATGCATCCATGCACCAGGCCTCAAACTCCAAGGAACAGGAGCTCCTAGATTCGGGGCCTTGTTCTATGCATCTTTTCATCTGGCAGTTCATTCATATCTAATATATTTGAAATAAATCAGTAATCTAGTTGGTAAAAAATAGAAAAACAATGAGAAAGGAAGGAAGAAAGGAAGAAAGAAGGAAAAAAAATACACCATGTAAAATATTAGACTTTGAGTTTTCTTTTGGAGTGGTCTCTTTGAAATAACAACTTTTAAGGCTCTATTTAATTCCTGTTTCCTTCAGATATTAGTACAAGCATCATTTCATGAGAGAAAAAATTTCAGTCTCTTTTTGTTATTCTCTACCTTGTAGAAGCTAGACCCTTGTTTCTTTTCTTCCTAGAACATTATCCCAGTTTATAATTCTACATGTGTTAGTACCAGTCTTGATTAATGTCTCTCTTCTTCATTGTAAGCTCCAAGAGAGCATGGAATCTATCCCTTTTTGCTCATTAATCTATCTCCAATCTATCATAGTGTCTGGCTTATAATAAGTGATATTTTAGTGTATGAATATAAAGAGCTATTAAGTGAAAGAACTAGGATTTATAATCAGATCTAACTCTAAAGCCACTATTCTGCAATGACTGTATATATTTAGCATATTATAATAATAAATTACCATACTGGCTGTTCAGCACTCGTCCTAGACATTTTCAAAAGCAATGTATGAATCCTTAGCTTTTCCAGTTCAGTCAGATTGTTTTTATAATTTGCGATATTAATGAAATAGAGAGTTGTGAGAGAGATTGTGGGCACAAATGAAGAATTTTGGAGGATGAAACCCTTAAGGGCAGACCTAGTGGACGTCTGCCAACCAGGGCTGTCTTTGGAAGGCCAAAGGGCAGAAAAAGTCCCCTGGCTCTGGTACATAAGGGACTCAGGCACCAGGCAGTGAGCGTGGCCCTGATGGCTTACCTTGCTTCTCTCCTGATTAAGCCTCAAAGTGGAGTAGGCAAAGCGTCAATGACAATAAACTGGTTCCACGAGAAGAGTATAAGCATGTTAGGGAAAACACATAGGCAGATTGTATGTTTAAAGTTGTATACAAAAATATCTCAGAGGGAAGCAGAGGAGATTCTGTATTAAAAAGTGAAATGACTGCTGACAGAATTTAAAATTCACTCTCATTCTTACTTCTCTTTCCTTTTATTTCTGTCCTGCTATTCCTCTCTCTCCTACACTTTCTGTCTCTACTATGATTCCTAAAACTTTAGTTATGAAAGTCCTGTATATAGCCAGGAATCCCTACTATACCTTTTTATGATGGCATGTGGGGAATGTGAAACGACAGCCCTCCAGTGAAATTAAGGTCATGGTTATATCTGCAGTTTTTTCTCTCTTTATTATGTAGATTATAACAGTTTTATATAATTGAAAATACAGAAGAGTTTGCTGTATTAATTTCAATGCTTTGATTTTTATGTTAACAGATTGTTGATCTATTATTTAAAGGAAGCAGTGTATATTTCATTCTAAAATTCTAACACTTAAACATCTTAAATATTGTTTATGTTCTTCAGTTTTTAATATGCATATGCTCTAGTCTATAGAATAATATCGAGATTATATTTTCTGTAATATTGTCCTGTAATTTATAACTCTAATTTTTATATATTTAAAGACAGGTCATATGATTGAAGTTGGCACTGTATTTGTATTCTAGATGTGATACCTTCAGAATTGCTTTGGAGATATGACTTCAAATTACTATCATAGGTTAGATTTACTTCTTCATCTCTGTACTTACTCAATTTTCCCCCAGAATTGAAAATATTTAGTCACCAGGGGAGATAAATATGTTGTTTGGGAGTGAGTTTCTGAGCAGCCTGGGGTTTTTATTCACCAGAGATTTCGATCTGGTGCTGCCTGACATGTAAGGCAGTTTTTTCTTTCTTTTTTTTTTTCATAAGCCTGACTATAAGGCTGAGCCCTTGTCTCACAGTCACTTTGTAATGCACACCCAAAGCTAAAAATGGGGTGGTCAGATTCTGCATGCCCCTGGGTTTAAATTGTATATTTTATTACCTTGTTTCTTTATTGCTGGATTAGAATGGATGAAATTTTGTAACCCAAGCACAAGTCGCTTCACAAGATTGCATTCAAGTAATCTAGCTATAGTTTCATTCTGTTCTGAAATATACATATTCATCCCATATGTTAGACACACCTCTTTAGGAGGTTTAATTATATTCTGTCTGCAATGGTTTTGTCTGATTCTGTGCTATAAATTTCTACAGCTTTCTAAAGACCTTGAAAACATCTAGTGTTAATTCTAATTTAGTGGAAAAAAGTCACTTTAATATTTTATTTTAAATCTAGATTTCAAAACCAACTATTTAGCAAATGCCAGATAATATAATGTAGTCTGTTCAAAATTTGACCTTTTTCTTATTTTTCTTATCTCATTAACTAGAGATAAAGTTTTTTCATTAATTAAATTTCCTATAGAATGTGATAAAATTGATTATTACAATCTACAGCTTTAGCTGAGGAAAAAATCTATTTTTTGTTGTCTAATGTACTTTATAAATGTTACATGTTATATTATTATTCATAATAATATTATTATAAATGTGAGATTTTCATGTCTCCTATTGCTAGCAATGTGTGTTTAGAAGAGTTTGATGTCTGTAATTACATACTTCCTTAATCATGCTCTTCTTGTATATTCAAGTGCTCCCTGAAGTCTTTACCTTGTACTCCATTTGTGATCCACACGTGGAAGAACACACATAATAAACAGCATACACTTTAGTCTCAAGCCCTACTAAGAGAAGTTCCTATTCAGTTTGCATGGCCAGGGAAAGAATATCAATGACTAACTAGGAAGCAAACTTAGTAGAAGGAAGAAGCAAATGCATTTGCCTGAATACTTGTGGTTGAGTCAGAGGGGAATGCGGGTTCCCAGATTAAAGTCATAAATGGGTTAAAGCCAAGTAATTATTATAGATGTGTATAAGCCTTTAATTATACCTGCAGTGTCTTAAAGAGCATGTAGGTCCTATACCAGAAAAGAAAAATAAACAAACAAACAAACAAGCATACAGCCTTACCATTAGTGGATTAAGATTGATTCCAGAAAAGTGTGGATTAAAAAAAAAAGTCTTCCTTTCAAGTTAAGCCATACTAATTAAACCTTAAATAAAACAAGAAGTCTTTTGGTCTCTCAACCTGTGACACACACACACGCACACACACACACACACCTCATATACCCAATTCAAAACCAACTACTATCCCCTATCAAACATTGTAGTCGTATTTCCCTGCATTTGAAACGTACATAAATATATATGTCCAGCACATATACCTCTTGTCTGGCTTCTCTTATGTGAAAATATGTTTGTGAGATTTAGTTTAGTATTTTATCATATAAATATACTAGAATTTATTTTTCTATTTCACTCTAATTGACATTTTGTTATTTTCTGTTTTGGGCTATGAAACATAATGCTGCTATGTGCATTAAATATGTCTTTTGGTTCTATCTGTGTCTTCTTGTATCTCCTGTAGTTTTGCTTCATAAAAGTAGTTGCTATATTAATTTGTGCATAGATATTAACAATTGTTGTGTCTTGGTTGCGGACCATGGCTTTTGGAATTGAAAAGTTTTCTTTGTGCCACATTTAATTCCTTAGATTTTAATTTGCTTAGATTTTGCTTTGATATCAGGATCATTGTTCCTGCTTTCTTACTTTTTCATTTTGCCTATTATACTTTTGTATATCTTTTTATTTTTAGTTTTCATAAATCACTTTGTGTTAAATGTGTTCATTGCATATAGCTTATAGATGCATCTTGCTTGTGATCCAGATTGAAAAACTCTTTTCTGATATGAAAATTAAACCTGTTTATATTTATTGAAATGTGTGTTTCAGCTCTGCCATGGGATGCTGTAATAATATTACATTATATTTGCTATGCTTTCTTCTCTAGGAGATGTACATTTTTCTCTCTCATTAAAATATTCTTTAGTTTACAGAATTCCCTAAATTATTCTCTGTGTTTAAAATTGTTTTTCTACAGCCCTGATATTTGGAGGACAATTTGGTTGCATTTTAAGTTCTTATTTCATACTTTTACTGAACTTATTTTTTAACATGCTGAATCATTGATACCATCTAAAAAATTTTTTTTTTAAAGAGTGATGCTATATACTACCTTTTTTTCTTTGTAAGTAATTTAATCTTTTTGCTTGGGGAACTTGATTTTTTTTTGTTTTTTAGAAGTCTAATAGTTTTACCAGGATATGTCTCAGAGTTGATATTCTGGGGCAATATTTCTCAGCTCTCATTGGGCTTCTTTTAATATGTACATTCAAGGCTTTTCTAAGTTTATGTAAATTTGTCTTAAATTTTAGTTTAAAATATTTTTTCTAAATATCTTAAATTTTATTTTAAATATTATTTATGTTCTATTGTTTTATTTTACTTCTCTAGAGACTGTGATTATGCAAGTGTTATTATTTTTTCTATACCTGTCTTCCATTTCTCTCACATCCTTTGAAAGTTTGTACTGTAGTTGACCCTTAAACCATAAGGGTTTGAACTCTGCAGGTGCATTTCTATGCAATTTTTAAAATATCTACTGTAAAGATAATTTTTTTTCTCTCATGATTTACTTAATAACATTTTCTCTAGTATACTTTATTATTAGAATACTGTATATAATGTAACATATAATGCATTAATCTACTGTTTATATTATTGATAATATAATCTAATAGTAGATGAAATATTTTTCCTTATGTGTCTTGTGGTTTGTTTTTCATTTCTGAGATAATTTTATCTTTTTCTCCATTTATTTCTTGATCCTTTGGATTAGTCTTCCAATTCACAAATTATTATCTGTGACTGATTTCTTTATCATGTGCATCCCTTGTGGGTAAGTTTCATCATTTCTCTTGGGTTTTGGTCACAGTGTCTTGAGTTTAATGTGCTTGTTTTGTTTGTTTATTTTGTTTCTGTTTTTGAATACTAATATATACATATATATATTTTAAGAAATAGAAATCTAATTTGAGGCCCAAAAGCAATAATATCATTTTCCAAAGGAGGTATATGCTCACATTTTGCAGGCAGCAGTGCTAAAAGCACTATCAATTACACATGACCTTATTTCAATTAGTGGTTTATATGACTCAAACTTTAGCTTTCTTTTTGTAAAGTCAAGTCTATTTCTAGTTCACTCTTGTTTCTCATGTTCTCAATCCAAAGTCTAGAGTGTTTACCAGAACCCATCCTTTGGCTAGACTTTTCACTCCAATTTTAGTCCTTCTTGTTTCAGTTGCTTAGCTTCCTCTATCAGAATGGTCTCACAAGAGCCAAAACATCAGGAGAAAATGGACTTCAAATCAGGCTCTCTTCAATGCGTGTCTCTCTCCTCTTGTATCTTGAACCCATCTTCACTACATTGTTAAACTCTCTGCTGCTTTCAAACATTTTTTAAAAAAATCTTTTGATCATATTTTCCAGTTTTTCTTTCAACTGGAGGCTTGTTTCATATAATCTCATTTATCATTACTGAAATTCTCTTCTGCTTTGAGAAGAAATATTTATAAGCTTAAATTTTTTATTTACATGTAGGATTTACCACCTATTGAATAATTTAAAATAGTATATAATTGTTAAAAAGCATGACATATATTTTTTTTAATTATATTTCTGCCCAGAAATGGCTGTGACTCCAATGTTTTTAAAAGTCTAGTGGTTTTGCCTGGTCTTCCTATTGAGTTTTCTACCATTCAGCTTTCCAGCCCATCTGGACTTATTTACTTTTACCCTCTGTTATTTGTTTTCGCTTGTGTTGGGTTTCTCATTTACATACTTTGTATGTCTCTAAAATACCAAGTTTTGATTTTCTGAGTCCAAATTCTTTTTTAGGTTAATGCGTGTTATTTGCTACTATCTTACTCAAACGTCATTTTCTGTTTGTAAGACTGTGATTCCCTTGAGCTTGAAATTGTTTTATATCCCTAGAACATACTTAAATATCGTATCATGGTAGGTCCACATTAGGGACACTGCTCATTCTCAGTCACCTCACTCTGCTGAAAATTGTCTGGTTATAGATAAATATACTTTACTCCCTTGTTTGTACCTGTTAAAATTATAGGGACACACAAACATGAATGAAGCAACCATTGCAAAGTGATTAAACTAATGATGATCAGAAGACACGTGTTTGAAAAATTGAAACACAGATTATTTTGATTATTGCTGTGTAATCTTTGATTTTGTTATAAACCATAGTAAATTTGGCATATGCGTTCATGGCTAGAAGTCAAATATAGAAGTTGAATCAGAGTCTCTAAAAGATTTTACTAAAATATAAATGTATAATTTATATTTAAAAATCATTTACATAGTGTTTCTGTTAGTCACTGTAAATCAGAAGGTGTATTTTTATAGTCACTAAATCTTTAACACATTATCATTCCATAGTGCAAAAATAAATTATACTTCTAGCTAATCTCATGTAGAATTTACTACCTAGTGATCAAATTAGAGAAATTCTTAAGTCCATGCACGACAATATAAATTATATTTATTTTTATACCATTTCTACTGCAGATGAATATATTGACTCTGTTCTGTGAATGAGGTATGAACAACACATCGACTTTTGGGATGCCATTTGTTTACTAATTAGGCATTATACAGTGTCTATTATGTATAAGATACTACGCTAGAGAGACAAAAGTGAATAATATGCTATATTTGTCTTTTAGTAGCTCATAGTTGAATGAAGGACTATGTAATGACACAATTGCAATATTCTATAACACGTACATTTCTCATTAATAACAAGGATGGCTCAAAGAAAAAGATAATGTGACATGGCTCTATATTTAGGGAAGCAGTAGAAGATGAAGTTTAAGAGACAGGATGAGGTTATCTCCATGGATGGTCTCATGTCATAGGAATTTAAACTTTACCTTGTAGACAATAGGGAGTCATTTGATGGTAATACATAGAAGAATGATATATGATTATATTTGCCTTTTAGTAATGTCATGCTATGTAGGGGATTCCTTAAACAGAGAGACATGTTAGAGACTGCAGCAACCTCTTATTGAAAATGATGGAAACCTGTATTAAGAAAGGAGCGAGTAAATAAATGCACAGGGAAAAATTAATTTAAAAAATGTGGTTTAACAAGAATTAGAATGATGGTGAATTTCAGGCTTGCAAGTGAAAACTAGTGCCATTAATCAAGATCATGAATGCAAAAGGTGAAACTGATTTGGATGAAAGATAATAAAGAAATGCTTAGTGTTAGACAGTGAGGTACCCATGGAACATCTATGTAGAATTAGGTGAAGCCAGCATGTACGTTAGGGTAAACCTCAAGCATGGAAAAAGTGCTACAGAAGTAGCTGTAGAATGAGTAAAAGAAGAGAGGTTATAAACTGGAGATGCTCAGTGTTTAAGGGCAGGTCTGTATATGTAGCCTTCTGATCACTAAATTAAATTCAGTGACAATGCCTAGTAAAGCCAGAGAAATTAATGGCTAACGTTAGATCATCTTGTTATAAATCAGACTTTGATGAATGTTGAAAAAATTATTAAAAACTTTGAATTTTTATTAACACATAAAATGTTGATAGTGAGATCTACAAATGATCAAGAGGCAAAGGCATTCTGTTATGCAAATTTAAAGAGATTGAGTTGTTACCTTACCCCACTATTATCCAAGGCCACTTCTAAAGAATTGATAGACTTTTGGAAAAAATATGGAATCCCTACAGTCAATGGCACTATTTTACATAAAATAAAGTGTATATAACTGTGCAGATAGTATAGTATATGGAATTAATTTCAGCCTAACAGTGTATTCAGACATGCCTAATTGACACCAACAGCCATAAAAAGAACCTCAGCACAATCCCTGCAAAGTGACTGACATCCCATTTGAGACTTTTCTTAGAAGCTGGATACAAAACAAAACCATGATTGTGTTTGGAGTTATATATCAGGAATCTTATAAAGATTAAAGAAAAATGAATGAGTACATTTTTTATTTTGTGATTAGTTTATGTCAAGTCACTCTAACTCTAACATAAAAAAACATTGGAGCTATTTTATTCTCTTAAGTCTAGCCACATGGAAAAAATAAATATAATAAATAATAATAATAACTAATAATAGATAAAACACTAGGCATATCAAGTGAAAGGACTTTGTAAACATTATACTGTCATAATGATGAGTTTTCACCAGTGGAAAAATTTTAACTGTGGCTTGGCTTGTTGGGGCTTATGAACGTGAAAGTAACAGTATTTTCAAAGTATTCACTCTACTCCTAAGGGCCATAGTTAACTAGCAACAGTTTCTCTTTAGGACCTGTAGTAAATTCCTTGAGATCAGGGAATATCTCTAATATCCCTGTATTCCCAGTTACTAGCACACAACTTGCACATTAATACATCTTTCTGAATGAATTAATAGAAACCATCTGACTATTCTGTAAATTTCTACTTTATTTCTGCTCTGTGAGTAGGGGTGAAAAACTAAGATTAAGAAGGATTCATTTAATGTTATTATCCATTCATTTTCTGAATATTCTCATGAAACTTCAATTAAACTAATAGTTTAAAATAATCCCAACTAAAAATTTTTAGCAAGTTTAATCAGTTGTGAATCAGGGGTAGGTATAGAAAATTGGTAATCCATAGGTAAATTTTGTTTGGCTCTCCCACTGTTGGCATTTCTCAAGATTAAAAATTTTTATATGTACATTTGTTACCAATGTTTATAATTCAATATAATTCATCTAAAATATATATTCTTCTCCTTTCTTCTTTTGAACCATACTGCTCTCTTTTGTTGTCAGGACATGTCATGTTCACTTTCTCCTTTGAGCCTTTGATCTAGCTTTTCCCTCTGCCTGGAAAGCTTTTCTAAATATTGTTAACTCCATTACTGCCTTTGAGTCTTTATTCAGATGTCATCTAGCCTTACCCAGACCATTAAATGTAAAATTTCCCAATTGTTCCCCACAATACACTCTCTTCCTGCCTCATATACTCCAAGCCTCTCTTACTCTGCTTTTTTTCTTTCTTTCCAAAGCAATTTTTGTTTTCTAATATTTTATGTGACTTATTTTTATGTTTATTTTTTTGTGTCTCCTCAATATATTATAAAACACATGTGGGACAGTATTTTTTTTTTTTTTAGTTTGCTTGCTAGTATATTTGAGGCAGTTAGTATAGTACCTAATCAATTAGGCTTATCAATACATATTTGTTGAATGACCCAATGAAAAACCCAACATTTGGCTCGAAGTATTAACTTTTAACATTGGGATACATTCATACTATATTCCCTTCATTGATTGGAACTTAGTGTCAACTGTTAATGTAAGCAAGGCACACATGGATTTCTCAGCCGCTACAGTCATCACCTTCCCAGTTGTTTTCCCAATACTGAGACTTAAATGCATTGGAATTTAACCTTCATATTTTCATTTTTTTTTTCTTATAGTAAGGAGAAAAGTTAATTATATATTTTACTCATATCTTTGCCAAAAGGGGCAAAATGGGACCAAAAAAGACCAAAAATATTATATGTTTACTAAAAAAAGGGGGGCAAATTGATTTCTATGTATCTATGAAGTGAAGAATTTATCTATCTGTATATTAAATGTATATCGTTCAATACCTATCTGATTAATTAATTTGAATTACCTTTCTGTTTTCTCACTTTTGAATGTCTGACTCTACTATATATAATCATACCTGCATCTTTATTTAAAATGCAAAGAAGGACACTGAAATGTATATTAACAAAAAAGAAGATAAATATTGCAGAAGATCATTTTATTAGCAAGTACCCTAAGTAACTCAGAGTAGAAGTTAGTTATCTTACTGTGGAAGCTCATAACATTATAAGTCACCAAGCCATAAACCCATCATCCTTGATGATATCTATAGCCAATGAAACTTCAGTTGGCTGAGATGAAATCACTTTGGGCATAGGCTTGCATTTATACCTGGACATGTGAAGCAAACAGATGCTGATCAGTTGGGACCAAAATATTAGGCATGTCCCCTTAGCCACCAATGCAAATAACTTAATCTTGCCGTATCTAGGTTTCCTATTTTCCCTGAGGAATGGAAGCAGGTAAAAGACCAGTAAGGAGAAAGATAAATAATTATTCATACTTTCTAGCAACAAAACTAATCAGAAAATCTTTGACATTTTCGGAGTAATGCCATAACTCAAATGGGTGAAAGTATTAATTGTTGATTTATTATATTTTGAAAACAGGGCAAACAGTTACAAAAGTTTCTCTATTTTTGACTTTTGCATAAAGTGTTGTCTAGCTCTGTTTCAATACCTCACACCAACGTAAATGGTTTCTTGTTTCATTATGATGGTGTACTTTTCTAATACACCATCATAATGTGTGCTTTCTGCTACCTGTCTCTTAATTTAATTCACCTTCTCTTTGAATGTTTTTGAGTTTGCAACACTCTTATGTGATTATAAAAATTTTAAAACAAAAGTTATGATTTATTGTATAGTATTACTTTACATGTAATATATAATCAATACTTTTTTATATATTTGCATTATTGCATAACAAGCTTTATCAAAATGAAACATTGGATGACTTAATTTTTTTATTAAATTACAATTATTAATTTAACAGCATTAAACTTAGGATAAGATAGCTGAGCTAAGTGTTGCAATTTCAATTACAAAAATGCCTGCTTATTCTTCATTTTGGAAGCCTGCCAAGTAGAGAATATATTAGGCAGTGAGTGCAACTAGACAAGTCATCAATTCAGTGATTTCTAGCTGGTCAGATATATCTTCAGGCAAACTTAACTTTTATAAAACTTATTCTTGGTCTCTGTGTCATAGAGATCACACAGTTGTTTAAGTGAAAATCATAGTGAGAGAGGTATAATCTAAAAGGCAATAAAATTTCTGTGTCTATCAATTTTAGTTTAAGTGCTGCTAAGATGAGGATAATTAATAAAGGCTTAGAAATCATTCATTTTCAAATATAAATGCTGGTGGAAAATTACCTTACTTACAAACTAAATAGATTATATCCTTTACTGACAAACATCCAATTCATTGACTTTTGACATGTTTCAATTAATTGCTTACATTCCTGTGTCAAATAGAGTTTTAAAAGATATTATACTTATTTTCTTACAATAGCAAACTGATTTGTTTTACAACTGGGGCAGGGGGGACAGATATAATTAATACCTTGCATAAAGTAATAACTAGATACTGTATGAGTGATCCCACAACCTCCTTGAATCCTGCTTGGATTTTGATTAGCATCTGTTTAGGCTCTTGAAGACCACAGAACCACCAGAGAATGGCTTCCAGAGAAACTGAAGGATAAGCAATCCAGCTGTGTTTGAAAATGCAAAAATCAATACATAATAAAATAGGCAGCATACAGTTAGTTACTATTAGTATTCTGACAAACTTTCTTCTAACTGTACATTTATATATAAATATCTATATAAATATCTATATATCTATATAGATATAGTTAGATATAGAGATAGAGATAGATAGATATAGAGATGTACCACACATATGTCCTCTATGTTATATGGATACTTTTCTGTGTCTATAAATATTCATTGTAAATATATTAATTAATAGCTAAATAGGTCCCATCACCTGGATGGATTGTGTTCTATAACTCAATTAGCAATTTATATAGTTTGGAATTTAGTTTTTTTAAGTACGTCACTATAATAAAAATGGTCCAGAGATATATTTACATATACATCCTAGCACATTGGTCTGAATATTTTCTTAGAATACATTTTTAAAAATAGACTTACTGATAGAAGGTATTTAGTCAGTTTTTAAAATATGTTTGGTACATATGGCCAAAATTTTTTCTAGAATGTTTATATAAATTTAAATCACCACTCACAGTATATGACAGTACGTGTATCAATGCTCTTCATCAATTTTCTCATTTAAAAATATAGTTTATCAAGTCACAAATGAATACTGTCTCATGTGTTATTTTAATTGCATTCATTAGTGGTGAGACTGAATCTTTTTTCATGTTCACTGACTACTTTATAGATAACTTGTGTATCCACAGTCTCTACCTTTTTCTTCTAAAGAGTTGTTTTTATGATTGATTTAAAAATCTCTGTGTGTAATTATATTATTACTTTAACAAACCAACATTTTTCTTGCAGTTTGTTGTTTTATAAGTTTAAAAATATGTAATCAAATGTAACTTTTTTACTTCATGATTTCTTTTATATTTCAAGATCATATAAATATTTATTTATATGTCCCGTCGGGTTCTTCTTTGATTTTTTTTTTTTAACATAGAACTCTAATCCATATGGAATTAATTTGGGAGCAGGATGACAGTAGTCTACCTTTTCTTCTCAAATAGTTAAACCAGTTTTCACGACTTTTATTGAATAATCCATATTGAATCTCCTGGAGACTTTAGACATCGAAAATGTATACTCACACCTGAAAGGAACCCAACACCCCAGGGACCTCAGCAGAGACAAATGCATGCAATAAATATCATACTGAGAAAAAGTGTACATCTAGTCATAATTCCCTGTGTGTTTAAATCTAGCAAATTTTTGATCTCTGTTCTGTTAGTTTATGGCACAAATATGTAGTTTAGTCTAGAAATATACTTTAAAAATGTAATAAACTTCAGGAGTTTCTAAGTAAGTTTACTGATTGTACATTTTATTCTGTTAATCTTTCTGCTTTAGTCTGTTTTGATATGGGTCAAAGAATGATGCTGATAGCTTTAAGATACATTAAAATTGTTTTGCTTGATATAGTCATATAGAGTAGAATCTAAAAATAATTAGATACTTTAGGAGTATTAGATCAAAAATGCTTAACTACATGTGAAAACAACAAAATGCAAGTGTAATCTTTCTCCTCAAAATCTAAAAAAACAATAATGCAAACAAACATAAAGGTCAAGAAATTGAACATATACATAATTAAGTAAGAAAAACTTTCCCTCACTCGCTTTCATTTTCATACTTAGACTGTGAATGTCAATTAGCTCAATCAAATCTTACTGATAATGTCAGCTGTCAGTCATTCCTAGGTAGTGATGCATGAAGTTTGTCAGCAGGCAATGGATTACTTGAGTGATGAATGAAATAATGAGGGCACAGAAGCCTGAACAAAATTTTTCAATTTCTGGTCATTTCCCCTTTACATGGAAATTTAAGACGAGGAGACAAAAACAACATTAAAATTTGTTTTAATGTGTTTATTTTATGTAGTGTCTATCTTAAAACATTCATTAATCTTGTATTTTAAAAAACTTAATGCAAATGGCCATGATTAATCAACCTCATTTCCCAACTGTATTGGTCAGTATAAACATTATTAGCCACTGCAGGTGGTAAGCCCCAAATCCCACGTGCTTTCAAAACAAAGGTTTATTCTTAACTTGTGGGTAGTGTGACTCCTCTGCGTGCTTCTCCTTCATTTTGTGACTCAGGGATATGGGCAAGCATCTTGAGCTACACCATCCAGGACGTGGTTCATTAAAATCATCACGGTAGAGGAAGAGAAATGGTGGACAATATAGGGAGGCTTAAAGGTTAGGACTGGAAGCTGCTTGCATTATTTCTACTCATATCCTGTTCATAGAACGCAATCACGTTAACTCAATTTAACTGCCCAGGAGTCTGGGAAATGTAGAAGAACTCTTAACGGTGTCTGCTATACCTACAAAACTTGTTTTATTTAAAATAGTCATTTAAATCTAGGTTTTTAATTATATCATATCTAGTTAAACCACAGTTAACTAGATATATTAATGTGCATATATTAAATGCACATTAATGGCATTTAGTATATGTAGGGCTAGTTTCCTTATATAAATTACTTATTTGAAAACAAGTAAAAACAATTACTACATCTACTAAAATGTTCAAATGGTAAATAAGGTAAAATACAAAAAGTAGTAAGTTCTCTTCCCTTCGGTCTGATCTACTACAGCTACTGATGACCACTGTTGAGATTTTCTCTCTTAATAAAAATGCAATATGAATATGTGTATTATATCTATGATATATAATATGCATATCCATTTACCTGTATAGAATTCATAGTAGTAGTCAAAATATTTAACAGCTATTATACATTGGGCACTGACCAATCAGAGTATATGATAGATGTAATCAGAGTATGTGCTAGATATCTGGTAGGAGGAAGGTCCTAGAGGCCCAGGAGTGCCATGAATTACCTTAATTAGGGCACAGTGGTGAGTAACTCAGGGGCCAAGGGTGGCACCCAAAGAAGAGACTAAGGAAGTGGGAGTGGGAAGAACATAGAGGATGTGTTCAGCTATTTTCCAAGTAGTATATATATTTTTTGGTATTTTAGCAACCAACCAGAGCATACTGGTGAATTAGGGTTATATCAGCCTTGCATATACCTCATTCTATTTAATGTAGTAAACAAGAGTAATAGTATAATAGAGTAATAGTATAATTTTAAAAATCAATATACTAATGCACTATTAGATAGATTATAATATTTAATATAAAAATGCAGATTAAAAATTAATGGTAATTTTATCTACTTTATCCTAATAGTTTTATTGCTTATTTCTTTACCTTAATATCTTCTGCATATTTCTACTCTAGCTTTTTTCTCATTGATGTGGTTTTTTATTTATGTTGTTTCATCATAAGACTGTGTCTTTGGAGTGGAAGGAATGTATTTTCATTATATTTGTGGTCTTGTACTACCATGACTGACACGTAGTAGACATTTAAGTGTTCAGTAAATACCTGAGTGAATAATTTTGAACTTCAGGTTCTAAATTGGTCTGGGTAGTTCTTATGGACATTAGTTCAGTGGAAAACAAAGAACAAGATAGAGAAGCAGACATGAATCAAACAGCATGGATATAGAAACCTGGACACCTAAGAGACTCAGTGGGAAGGAGGCCAAATACATAGTTGGCTTCCCAATCAGGACAGATACAGGAGATGCCTAACTGATGTATCACTGAAGTAGAGAGAAAGGTACCCATCATGCCTTTCATTGTTTGAATATAAGCAGCAAAACTATATTTAATCCTAACTGGCCAGTGAAGCAAGAACTTTTATTAATTATCCTAGAATAGAGATAGCCATCAGTTAACTTCCTCTGAGACCAAAAATCTAACAAATTATATTATACTAAAGTCTGCTTCAATTAATACCCCTGGAGAATATTAAGTCTGATATTTGATTAAAATAGAATATTTTACAAATAAATAGAATATGAAATAACTCATAAAGAATTTACTACCTGGTTGAAATTAACATGTGCCACTAGTTGCATCAATAATAAAAATATGCATAGAAATAGCTAACATTTATTAAGGGTTTATTAGATGCCAAGCGTATGATGAATGCTTTATAGAGATTATCTCAATTAATCTTCACATATGATTTTGGTTGTGATTTACAGATGGAAGAAATACAGCTTAGAAAGTTTGTTAAACCGCTGGACTAAATTCACATACTAGTATGTATCACTAGGGAAAGCCAGTATTTTCCTTCCTGACTTCTGCTTCACATGAAAAGCTTTAAAAGAAATACTAATGTCAGAGCTTTACCCTCAGAAATGATTACTTAATTGGTCTAGGATAAGACCCAATGATATTGGTATTTTTTTTAAAGTTGCCTGGTGATTTCAGTGTGTAGTCAGTTGAAAACCATTGATCTATCATAGCATATTATTGAGAGCTTCGCTTTGCCCTCCAATTCTAATGATTATGTACCTTGAAAGAATTGCTTTATGATTTATTTTACTACTTCTGTTCTCTATGCATTTTTCTTATTTATGTATACCATATTTTACCTCACTGATCCAGCATGCCCATTTATTGGCTATTGTCTCTTATAGTGTTTTCAGTATATAGGCTGGGTGATATAAGGGGTCTTATGTTTTGCCTCTGCAAGTACATCTATATTTAGATAAGATTGCTGTTACTAGGCCTTTGCTACTCTTGTAAATCGCCTTTTAAATAGTTGTTCATTTACTATTATATTTTTTTATATTCTTCAAAGCTACACTAAATAGATTGCAGTTGATTAGGTTTTTATTAAACCTAGTTAATTAGGTTTTATTAATGCCTTGTTATATTAATTTTATACAATGATTGGTGCTTATGGAAATTGTTGTAGATAATATATTTCTGGTTCTAGATATTTTGATATAATCAAAAATTATATAAGACTGTGTTCTAATTCATGTTGACATGTTTTCCAATGTCATAATCTGCTCTTCCTCCATTTCCAACCCAAGCTACATTATTAAAATGAAGTACCATCATAATAGAAAAATGGACAAAAGGCATAAATATGCAGTTTAGAAAAAATGGCGTACAAAAAGAAATAAGAAATTCAAAAATAGTTCAACATAATCAAGTAATTCAAGAAATGTAAATGAAATACAGTTTTATTTGTGAATCAGCCACAATTTTTCCATAGTATTCTTACCTGACAGTTATAATTTACATGTTTATTATTTTTATTATTCATGGTCTTAATCTTAGCTAGTATGCAAACTCCACAAGGGAGAGAATTTTGTCTGTCTTGTTTAGTGATATTTTTTAAGAGCTTAAACCAGTGCCTATCATAAAATAGACACCCAATAATAAACATTAGTCAAACAATACTGAACAAATTATTTAAAATGTGTGTGTGTGTGTGTGTGTGTGTGTGTGTGTGTGTGTGTGTGTGTGTGTGTGTGGTGAGATAGGTCTCATGCCTGCTTAGGCACACTATTAAGAAAGATGTGATGAATTGTACATAGTTCTATATGACCAGCAGGAGTATAAATTCATATAACATTTCTGAAGAGCAACTTGTGAAGAGGTGTCATATTTTTTTTGTTAAATACTTATTTTATTTGAATTATCATTTATAAACCTCTTAGAACTTTGCTTTAAGGATGTAATCAGTGAAGAGCAGACTTATAGAAAGAAAACTGTTCATAGCTTTGATAATATAAGGGAAACAAAAATGAACATTCAGTAAAATATGGCATTTACTGTTCTTTCAAAGCAAAGTAAATACTGTGAAAATGAAGTGATACAATATTAAGTGAAAATGAAGTGATAGAATATTAAGTGAAAACTGGAGAGTGGATCTCAATAGAGCACATCTCAATTTTGTATAATCAAGGAAAGTTACAGACAAATTATTAAACTAAAGTAATTACATCTGGATGGTGAGAATAAGATTGCTTTTAATTTTTTTCTTTGTGGTATTAAGAAATGCATGAAATTTTTATATAAGTATGTATTACTTCGGTAGTTGGAAAAATACTTTATTTATGAAAACTGGCTTTATCATTCTTTAGCTCTGAGGATATATTAAAGAACCTATAATAATGCAATCTCCATGAGGGCAAGACTTTTTATTTGCTTTGTTCATTGGTGGATTCCCCATGCCTAGAATAATGTTTGGATAAAGTACCACTTGTAAATATTTTTTGAATAAATGAATGAGTGCACAAATGAATGCTATGCCTCCCTCTCTAAAGACTGTTTTAAAGCATTAAACGTAGGGGACTAATTATTTCCTTTTCTTGTGGAGTTGAGCAATTAATCCATCCATCACTATTAATTAAGTGTCTATTTATAGCATGTCTTCTTTCCACTGAGGAGAGACTCCTTTCTCATGGACCGAAAAATGATCTTTGATCTCTAGTTAGAGTTTGCTTGGGAAAGAAGGCATTGAGCAGCACAACACAAATGGATTCTAATATATGTGAGATTTAAAATGATTATGACAGAAATATTTTACCTTCAGTGGTGCCTTTAAATTAGCCCTGAGTCCTCAGAATTAAAAGAAGAAAACCATAATCAATTAGCAAATATTTTGTTACCCAATGAAAAAGTTTTTAATTTACCATTATAGATAATTATACCACATGGAGTATAAGGATGATTGCACATTTTGTTGACATTGTTGGGATGGAAACTTACTGAAAAATGAATACTTGAGTAATAGAAGGAAACACTATATTGTGTTTCACTGTAATTCACTAAGAGAATGTTTTCAAATAATTTTTATCATATAGCATGCAGTTCAGACTTATGCAAATAGACATGTGCCTATTTAAAAATTTTTTTGCATATTTTATGAAAAATAAAATAGGAAGTGAAGAACTTAAGGTCAATCCTGAGGGAACATAATAGTAATATTTATGTTGTAATTAAATATTAAATGACAATATCAAGTGTACAGTGATTTGGCTATTTTATACACAACTCTTTATTTTTTCTCTAGGATTCAGAATTTCCCACAGATATGAAATCAACTCCAAACCTGTACTTATGTAAAGAAAATAATTGTCCAGCAAAACTTGACTACAAGCTGAATAGCATATTTAGACTTCATGAACTTCCAGTGAGCTGGTAGGATTCTTGATGTTTTATTAATACTTTTGAGATTTTATTAACAAGTCTAAATTGGGATGCTCTTGTAGCCATTTGTGGTCATAGTGGATTGCTTTTAGT
Source organism: Cynopterus sphinx (assembly GCA_030015415.1). Lineage (NCBI taxonomy): Eukaryota > Metazoa > Chordata > Mammalia > Chiroptera > Pteropodidae > Cynopterus > Cynopterus sphinx. Next base: position 190,335,432 of record CM057379.1, read on the forward strand.
CTGTTTCCAAATTGCTTGTCATAGCAGTGAAAGAATCTGCTTCTAGCTGCTGCAAAAATCTTAAAAATAATTGGTTTAGGCAGTTGGTGGCAGTACAGACTAAGTACTCTATTGTGCATATTTATTGTAGAGGTTGCTGTTCTGGCATAAAATAAAGCACAAATAAATTTTTGAGAGGTTTGTAGGATTTATTTTAAAGATGGGATCTCAGAAACTATGCATTTTATTTATTTAGTTAAAATTTTGCCAATATATATATTTTTCTCATTAACATATCATTAGTTTTGTTTTGAGGACCATAGTCTTATGAACCATAATCACATTGGGTTAAAGACAAAACACTGGTATTTATTAGAAAGCATTATTTTATGAATCTTCATATTTATATTTATAGGAAATATTTTAAATTTTGCAGTAAAATTTATACCCCTATTCAGAGTTTTTGAGAAAAATATTTCTGTGGAGAATCTGTAAAAGTACATTCTATTTGATAGTTCTGTGATACATCAAAATTTTGTTAAGTGGTCAGCTTTTGTAGATTATCTTGGATATATCATTTTGATTATGGCTTAGGTGAGTAATGCTATTTTCTTTTATTTGTCCCAAGATTGCATCATCAATCTTCAAGAAATGTAAGATTTGTACAAAAAAAAATATGGTAAACATTATGTAATTGCTTCTGTTATACTTAATGAACATTAGTGTGTCGGAATAGGATGCTATCCAAGTGTAATAAGTTACATGTATTTACCTGTTACATATTTTTTTTTTGCATTTGAAGTTTCCTCTGCTCTTGATGACTATATGTGTAATCTACTTTCTAAACCTGATTTGATTATTTCCATGTAGCAAGAATGTTGTCTGTGGTACCGTACTTAAGAGCACAACAGAAATTTATTGGTGACCAAAACCAGTAGGTTAATGAATTGAAAAGTTCTATTAGTAAAGGGAACGATGAAAATGGATATCTTCGCAGCTTAAGTATTCTATTGCTACTTAAAACAGTGCATTTGCATTACATGCTAGTCTTTTGATATAAGGCCTTAGTTTTTTATTTAAGTGACTGTTGATTAGAATTCTGCACCATGCTTCTTGCATAAACTATACCAGTAATGGCTCATCTACAATTTCAATTTTGTGGGTTCTGTAATCTGAAACAAGAACTTCAGACACTCAGAAGGTGATCTCCCATATCTTTCCATAGCATTAATTTAATTTTTATGAACAGTGATTTTTCCTGTCACACTCATATTTCATCATGTTGACTAATCTTTAATTATATTACAATAGCAAATACAACTGGCCTATAAAAAGATTTAGGAACCATTTCCTTTGACTCTTTGTAGTCCTGGACCATGGCTGGAGTGGATAGTTTGTGCTCATCTGAGAGCTCTGAGCAGTTGAGAGGCAGTGAGCACAGCTAGTACATTTTACAGAGAAAATGATATGGTTGGTCAATTTAACAGTCAAGTGTAAGTTAAGGGAAAAGCTTCTATTAAATGGAAATGAGAAGAGAAACAAGGAAACATGTAACTCTCAGTCAAAGACAAAAATCTGGATTTTAGCTTAATTTGTCTCTAGCCTTTGGAAAGACAGCCGCCCTGATAACTACTGCTGCAACCCAGGGAATAATTTCTCTGTCATAATCTCACTACCATCAGAAGAGAAGGCTCTAGTATTGTGAGGTAGACAGTTAAAAAAAATGAATCACTAATAGAAAGAATAAACACTAATCTTCTAGAGTAACATACCTCAAAGGAAGATTAAGTTGTGACTTTGGGACAGCTCATTTACTTAGGTCTTTTTTGCCTATCTTCTTTATTTCCAGTTGGTTTCAGTTTCTGCTTCCTTATACTGCTGTTTTTTTTTCCTGTGTCATGCATTTATTTCTCTCTAAACTATTTCATTCTGCTTTCTCTATACTCTCATTCTATACTACCAATGCTAAACTAGTCATTATGTAAAATTTAATTGTAAATTTTTAGTGTTTAAAATAATTTTATATTCCCTATTCTTAATTTTTTTAATTAATTAATTTATTTTTATGGTGACATTAGTTAATGAAATTCAGTAAGTTTCAGCTGTATACTTCAACAGTAAGACATTATATATATATATACACACATACACATTGTGTGTTCACCTCCCATAGTTAGATTTCTTTATGTCACCACATATTTGATGCCTATAATGAACAGGACAAATGGAAAACTACTCTTAATTTTAAAACCAAATCACTCACTCTTCTCCTCCCACACACACACAAAGACACTTACTACTTTATAGGTCTTTAATATAAGATTCATTGACTCAAATAAGTTTCTTCAAGGAATTTAAAAAAAGGGTTTTATTGTATAATGACTGTGAATTTATTTATTTATTTTTGTTTGTTAATTACTATCAGTGGAAATAAAGTTCTCTAATGGTATGTAGGTATGTTTCTTAACTTCATCAATATAGCAATCTAATGGTATTGGTAAAGAAAGATATTAGTAATAACAATAGTCCATGTCTATAAATGCCAGGATTTGGCTGCTTTCCACATATTATCTCTAACCTTTGTATTTCTGTAAGACAGTTATTATTTTCCCATTTCTCTCTCTCTCTCTCTCTCTCTCTCTCTCTCTCTCTCTCTCTCTCTCTCTCTCTCTCTCTCTCTCTCTCTCCTCCCACCCAATCTCCTGCCTCTTTTTTCTCTTTCTTTCTCTCACGCACACATACACACATACACTTACATACATAAATGAGAAATCTTGAGAATTATAGAGAGAGAATTTATATCAAGTTCAGTTAACTCAAAGTATAAAACAGTTAATAAGCCACATATTATTTTAAAGTGAAATACCAAGGAAATAGTCTCTGTTTTTACAATTGAGTAATGTGCAGTAATGTGCAATTAAATGACCTATGAGTTTAGACAAATTACATTTTTTCCTCTGACAAGTATGGCCTAGGAAAGTTGCTTTAAATTTAACTATTAATATAATTAATTAGATTTAAGTGCAGAATTTATAAATTTTATGTTTTTCTCTGGAAAAACAAATTTATTAAAACATTTTACTGTGTTTTCTAACAAGATTATAATACAATAAATGAATATTAAATTTCAGATAATTAAAAAATCTTACTAATTTGCATTTTTATAGAACGTAATATTACAGGTCAAAGAATCAGAAGGATTTTAAATCGGGCTAGTTAAGAGAGATCTAGCTTCTGATTTAGATAGATGTCATTTTTCTACTTATACAGGATAGTTTCCATCAGCCTTTATTCTGAAATAACTCCCATTAATTTAAAAAATAAATTATTTTTTTGACCAGACAATCCCCTACCAAAACTATGCTATTTCCTCAGAAGCTGCCCTGCTCACTTTCACTAAAAAAATTGGCAGAAGTGCTGCCCCACCTGACAGCCACCACCTGCTCTTCCCCTTCTTCCTTCCAGTGGAGTTCCCTTCCTCTGCTCTAAAACTGTTCTTGTCAGTCATATGCCACTTCTGTGCCTACCACCTATGGTCACTTACCTGTTCTCATTTTCTTCACTTCTCAGCTGCAGTCAGTACAACCAACCACCCCTGTTTTCCTTTCCCAACTCCCATCATTTGTATGATCCTGGTCTTACTACTGACTCCCGGGCTGTCCAGCTCAGAGTCTTCAGAGGTCCGTACCTCTTCTGGCATATTTCTGGTTGGAGATTGCCCTTGGGCTCAGCCTCACAGCTCCATCTTCTCATACTCTACACTTTCTCAAGCGGCCTCTTCCATTCTCAGGCTTTAAATTCTCTCTGTACGTCGATAATTCCCATGGTGGCATTCCTGTCACTGACATCTCCCCCGATGTCTTAATAGGCTTCTCCAAACCACTAGGTCAGAAAAAAACTCTTTTCTCCCAGAAAACCAGATCTTTTAATCTTCTCTTTTCTTGCTAAAGGATAATGTGAACTTATGTGAATTTATTCAACTTAAAAGACCAGGAGTTATTTTGATCCCTTATTCTTTTATCCCACAGTTCCCACCATTAAATCTACCAATAAGTCTGATAGGTCTTCCTTCTATCAGAGGAAGAATATGTTAACACTTTTTCACCTCCCTCAATGTTATTATGGTTATCTCTCATACTGTTACAAAAACCTACTAATTCACCCACTTTATCCGTCAATAATTCACTCACTTCACAGGGATCTTTTGAAAATATAAATCAGATTTTAACATTTCTTGCTTTGAATACAATAATGTCTTCCCCTTGTTTTAAAATAAAATCTAAACTTTTTACTGCAGCCTCCCAAGCTCTGCAAGTTGAGACTGCTGTCTACCTGTCTTGGCACTGGACACATGCTCTTCCGCCCTCCGTTGCTCTGTACCCTCAGCTACCCTAGTCTCCTCACTTATTTGCAAACATGCCATGCTTATTCCCACCGAGGTTTTTATACTAGCTCTTCCCTCTGCTGTGTTGTTACTTCTCCAATTTTTGCAGGTCTGGCTTATTCTTATCTCTGATATCTCAGCTCAAATGTCACCTTCTTAGCGAAGCAGTTCCTATAAAATGTGACCAATATTTTACTCCCCATTCTTTAAGTCACTTTCAGTCTCATCATGCTCCTTTATTTCTGCCATGATTCTCAGTAGGCATACAGCATACATTTTAAAGTATTTTATAAAAATAAAAAAGATAAAATGAAATGTTAGTGTTTTTCTTGTTTATATGTGGCAGAGACTGTCTAGATGCTAACCCATCTGATCTCCTCTTCCCTGGCCCCATCAGAAGACTGTATCTCCCAGCCTTCCGAAGGGAGTTAAGGTGAGTGACTGATTCTGACCTTTTCCAGGACTAACTCCTAAGACTTACATTGGAATTCTTTGCTCTCTTTGTCTTCATCCTCATAGCTGGAATTAAAGGCCTTGGAAAGGGATGAGCCATATGTTAAAGGAGCATGGATCCCAGTGTCATGTGTTGGCTTAGAGAGTTCCCCAACCTTCATCATGCTTTGCCCAAGGTACTGCTTTAATTGCCCTGACTAATGCTCTACATTTTCGTGAAAATAAATGTTGGCTATATATAAGATGAATTATTTTTTTAAAAGGAAGACTGAAGGTACTTTCACATTCCGTCATTCATTCAACAAAATATCATTGAGTATTTATCAGGCACTATTCTGGGCAATTAACTAAATACACAGTAATCTTTTCCCAAGGAGCTTATACTTGTTATGGGGTATAGGTAATAAACTAATAATGAATACATATATGCTGTAGTTTTTTGGATGATTGTAAGTTCTGAAGAGAAACATAAAGCATGTTTAAAAAGAATGCCCAGGGCCGTTTTGAGGTGACATGTAATGAAAACTTTCTGAAGCAGGTAAGAAAGTGAGACATGCAGATAACTAAGGAAGAGAGTCAGGGGAACAGCAAATCCAAAGCCCTTGAAGTGGGAACGTGCCCAAAAGTTTTCCACAAGTAGTCCAGAATCAACACCGTAAGTGAACTTGGGGAAGGGAGGAAACATGAAGTTAGGCACTTTTGGACCAGAAGGAGTAGGGTTTAGGGCCTGATATATTATAGTACAGAGGACTTTGAATTTTATTCTGAGAATTTTAGTAACCTATTAGATTTTCAGAAGAATGATGCAACTTGATTTACATATTAACAACATGGTCTTGACTGCTGTGTGGAAATTAGACTGTACTAGGTGTTAAGGGTAGAAGCTAGCAGAACACTTATTAACTATTTCAATAATCTAAGGAGTTATAAAGATTTTGGTGGCTAGGATGACAGTGCTATAGAGGCTATGTGGTCAGATTTTTATTTTTGATGAGGGAGACAACAAGATTTTCTGATAAGCTGGATGTATGTGTGTGAGTGGGGAGTGAGAGAGAGGGTGGGGGGGAGGGAGGGAGAGAGAGAGAGAGAGAGAGAGAGAGAGAGAGAGAGAGAGAGAGAGAAATAAGAGTTAAGGATAATTCCAGAGTTTTTTGTCAGAACGAATGAGAATAGAATGTTCATTAATTTTTATGGAAAAGACTAAGGGAGGTGCATGTTTGGCACTCAGAGTTGGGTACATTAAGTTTGGGAGGCCTAGTGGACTTGGATCTGGATGGAACACCTTACACTGTGCTGTGAACACAGTTCACAAGTGTGTGTGCCACCAGGGAAGTACTTAGGTTCATGTCTGTACTATCCCATGAACTTCCATAGAAGCAGACACCAGGAACAAAGAAAAAATGACTAAGTAGCTTTCAATGAAAAAAAAAAGGACATTATCAAAGTATAATTTTTTACCATTAGGTTAATGTAAAGCATATTGTTTTGGCTATAAATTCTATATGTTTTCAAGAAACCACCGATTATATTTTAAAATGTGAGTTTTCAAATTAGTTATTAAATTCTTTTTATAAATTCAAAAACTGTAACTAGAAATTTAACTGGTATTTTATAATGCATATTAATAAGAAACTTAAATTGTATTGTAATTTTTGTGTTGTTTATATTTCTAAAACAAGCAACATATTAGAATGAAGTGTATATTTAAATTTTGAATTATCAATGGTAAAGAACTTAGAACTTTTTCAAGCTAATTTAATTTAAATTTTAAAAAATTAGTTTCCAGTATACAGTACATTGGTTAGAAATCTATATAATTAGTAAAATGATCCCCCCAATTACTCCCTCCCTCCCCTGACCGTCCACCTAGCCATTGTATTAATGCTGACTGCATTCCTTATGTAGTGCTCCCTATCCCACCCTTCACCCCATTCTCTCAGCCCTCCAAACTCCTCTCCCTTTCATTTGTCATCAAATTGTCCACTATATTTGTGAGTCTGTTTTTGATTATTTTATTCTTTTTTATTTAAGTTCTGCATATAAGTGAAATCATATAGTATTACCTTTCTCTGTCTGACTTAAATACCTTCTAGGTTCATCACAGCAATATCTTTTTCCATTCCTTTCCTTTTCATATGTAGAGGTCTTGTTTTCTTATTCTTTTAGCCACTTCATCTCTTTGTTGGAACACTTAATTTCCATTTAAAGTACTTATTGATAAGAATGTAGTTGTTACCATTCTTTATTTCTGTTTTTGATACATGTTTTTTCTTCTTAAAGAAGTCTCTCCAACATTTTCTATAATTCTGGCTTGGTGGTGATAAATTCCTTTAGTTTATTTTTGTCTGTCCTTCAGCTCTAAGTGATAGCTTTGCTGGATAAATTATTCTTAATTGTATATCAGGGGTCTTCATTCTTTCAAATATTTTTTGCCAAGCTCTTCATGGTTTTTTTTTTTTTTTTGAGAAATCTGCCAGTCTATGGGTGCTCCCTTACATGTAATTACTTGTTTTTTTTTTCTTATTGCTTTTACATTTTTTTTCTTTTTATTTGACCTTTGACATTTTAATATTGATGTGTGTTGGTGTGTGCCTCTTTGGATACCTGATTTTTGGAATCCTCTGAGCTTCCTGGGGTTCTATGTGTATTTCCTTCACCAGGTTAGAGAAATTTTCCATTATTATTTTTTCAAACAGCTGTGCAACATCTTGATTTTATTCACTTACACTGATCAGATGAATATTTAGACCCTTACTAGTGTCCCATATCCTCCTTAAATCATCTTTATAGTCTTAATCGCTTCTTTCTTGCCATTCTGATTGAGTATCCTGATTGGCTTTCCTGTCCTCTAGATAGGGCATGTAGTCCTCTTCTTTATTCACTTTGTTTATTCCATTAAATATACTTCTCATCTCAGATAATGTGTTCTCTGTTTCAGACTGGTTCCCTCTTACAATCTCCATTTCCATTTTTAGCTTTTTGTTGGAGTTCTCTACACTTCCCAAAAGTTCATTGAGCGTCTTTATAACTAGTGTTTTGAACTCTGCATCTGTTAGATTACTTGACTCCATTCTATTTGGATCTCTGTTCTGTTCTGTCATATGGTTTCTGCTTCTTTGTCTTCCCATTTTGGCTGGCTTTCTATGTCTGTTTCTATGTCCTAAGCAAAGTTCCTAAGTCTCCTGGTCTTATTAGTGTAGATTTGTGAAGTAGGTGTCCAGTGGCATAATCTTGAGAGAGGGGTTCAGCTGCAGGCCAAATTTAGTCAAGCCTCTACACCTCTGGGGCCACCTGTCAAGATTCATCAAGTAATCTACAGATGCAGTGCTTATAGTGCCTCAAAAAGCCACACTAGAAACCAAGGCTAGCTGCTTCCAGTGTGAGTCTAGGCGCTGCTCAGCAAGATGCATCTGACTCTCTGAGGACACACCTGGATGTGGCTTGGGTGGGGCCCAAGTTGGGGGAGGTGGGATTTCAGGGAATCTTCTGGGAGGAGCGACTTCTGTTATCCAGTTTGATGACATCACAGCTATGGCAGTGCTGTGTCCATGCACTAGGAGCGGGGAGGGATTTCATAGGGAATGATGGATACCACCAGCCCTTCTGTACTGAGCATGTCTCGCCCTGACCCTCACTCTGACAATATCTCTCTGTAAGTCCATGGTGCCCCCTGCATGCAGTCAGATAGGCAACGGTGCTCAGAGTGCACACAGGTCCATCACTGCAAAAATCCACTCGAGGACATGGCCTCTTTAAGAGGCATCTGCTGCTACTGCTGCTGCCCCTGCCACAGCCTCCGTCTCACTCAGCCACTAAGGACCGTGCAGCCTCACATCCTCGCCCTGTCCTACCTTCTGCCTTTGCAGGGTGCTTTCTTGGATTTCTCTCTAGTTATATGGCTTGTTTATCCAGATCCCAGGTGATTTTTCTTTACTGCTGCTCCTTGTTGTGTCACAACTTTGATTTGGTCAACAGAGGGATGAACAGAGCCTCTATCATCTATGCCATTTTTTTCTCCCATAGCCAGAACTTAGAACTTCTTTAATCTTCGAGAAAATTCTTCTTAGGCTAATAATAGTACACAGATAAAAATATTTGTTGTAATCATTACTTATAAATAGTGTACAGAATAATTTAAAACATTTTATATTCTATAAAGATTATATTAGTTTTGTTTTGTAATTTACTATCTGGTGGTTTTGTAGTTTATTATCCAAGTGCTAAAATAATCAGTTAGCTTCCATTAAATAATGATAACATTTATGGCATTATTTTTTAAGAAGGAAGAGTACATGAATTTACAATAAATGTTAACACACATTTTAATGACCTATTTATTTTTTAGGGTGTGTTCCATAAATAAACATATCATCTAATTAGGAGAGTAGATCTTCAATTTATTTCAAATAGTCTTTAGTACCCTTGCATGTATCTATCTCCAGCTTTAAATGATTTGTTTTGACATTTTGGGTTTGTTGAGCAGCTGTCATCTTCTAGAAGGTGTTGTTCTAATTTGTTTTTTGGGTTAACTTATAGCTAAAATTATGTAAAGGCCTTTACTTTGGTAACAGATGATGCACAAATAATTTTTAATTCCAGTATTTCATAGACTCAGAAAGAGACCTATAGTTGCCCTTCTGGGGCTATAATACTTTTTCATTTTCTTTTAATTATCTAGATCCATAGTAACAACCACAATGACCTACAAGAAGGCATTGTTGGGCATATTATAATTATATATAGCAATTATGTGTAGTGCCAACAATGTATAAAAATCCTACCTATTAACTAAGGTTGGTAAAAATGAAACTATACTTGTCTCCCTTAGGACATAGTTTTAATTTTTGAAAAAAAAAATAAAGTCTTTCAGTTATTACATCAAACTTTTACTGGAGTATATTATGATAAGGCAAGTCAAATTTCCATGGAATGACAATGTAGTAATAATATTCCAGTAAATATAGAAACCATCTCTCACTCCACCTTGTTGCTGAGCTACACACTGGTATTTCCTATTATCTACTGTGTAATAGGAAGGGAAATGGAAGTTAAAAGCACAGGTTATCTTTGTAGTGCAAAATGCCAGTGAGGAAAGTTCAGGACAGGTATATACCTCTTTTTTTCTTTAACAGTTCATTTAGTATTCCAAACTGCATTATCTTCAAACATATACTTGTAACTCAGTTTAAATATTAGAGGTGGAAAGACTTGATGAAGTTCTAATAATCGGTAATTCTAGCAATTTCTGCTGTTACTTGGTAGGGTGTCTCATGTAAACTTGCCAAGATCTTGTCTTTAATCTCTGGGAAAGTTGATTCATGTGGAATAGTATCTTAAAATATGTTTTTTTTTTCACAATTATATGGTGAATGGGTTGTAAACATCAGTGCTTGTGCCAATAGGTTTAGATCTTAAAACAATTTTGGCAGTTTTTTATATGGCTTTGACTAGGATGACATTGTCATGTTCATTTTATATTATTTTTTCATATCTGTAGTGCTTTATAATCTAAGACTAAGTGATGAAATTTTTATTGGACTTATACACCCAACATATATAACAATATTTAAGCTCTAAATTCAATTTTAAAACTGACGTCCTAAAGCAATAGCTATTAACTCAGAGTACCTCATAAAATAGGACATTTTAACTTGCTTATCTTGTGAGCACCCCAAACTTAGCAGCTCTCTCTCAAAACCAATTTTCTCTTTTTATCACCCCTTTCCCTTCCGTCCTCACCTTCTTTTTCTCAGTTTTGTTGGTGTCATTATCATCTCTATAGTCACCTAAGATGATCCTGAATCATAAATCCTCTTTACTACTCAGCATCACATTGAGCCAATCACTTAACTCTGTGTGTTCTATATTCAAAATGAGTTGTGGAGCCATTCATTTTTGATGAAATCCATCATCTGTTATTTAGGCACCCCCAACAACTTTTTACTGGTCTTTCTGCTTCCAGTTTCTTGAACTCGAGTTTATCCTCTCAACTGCCATTATAGCAATCTATCTAAAATGATCTACCTTATTTTTCTTTAAAAGTCTTTAATCACAATTTAAAGCATAGATCATGTCTCTCATTATAAATAGCCCCTGACATATAGGAGGTGCTAATATGTGTTGAAAGCATCAGTGCATGGATGGAGTGAAAATATTGTATGTGGTCTTAACACTATACCCAACTTTTAAAAATATATTATCCACTTACAATCTAGGTATCACCCAATGTCACCCTGTCCTTTAAATTTGATTTAGCTTGAACGTCCAATGATTTCTGTGAATGCATGTGATATAATTTTCCTGCTTACAGTCATAGCCATAAATAGCATACTCTGTGCAAATAGATAGCTATAAACATGACTTTCACAGTAATTAGAGTTACTGCTGTCAAGTGCTCAAGGCTCAGTCCTCTCATATTTGGCAGGGAATATAAAAAAGGCCCCTTTAATACAGCCTACCTTTTTTGCCAAACTTTCTAGGTTTCTGACTCTTGCTTTATATCTTCAAGTCAGTCCCCCATTTTCATAAGTACTTTCTTCTTCCAGATCCCAAACATCTGATTTATTAAAGTGTTTCTAAGATAGTCACTGTTTTCCTGACACTTGTGCTTTCCTTCACCCATTTTGCCTTCCTGATTTGTTTCTGAAATCTGACAGCTGAGTAACTTTGAATCCTAAACTTTGTGACCTAGAACCAGGGCTGATGGTCAGTCACTTCCTACATCTATCCCTTACCTGTCTAATCTGATTTTCTTGGCAACTATATTTCAGATTGTTCTCCCTTTGAGGAGTGAGGATAGACCTGACAAACATGAAGAATGTTTTTATGAATAAAATCAACAACAAGTATAACTTTAGTGTATATTGCCTATTCTTGACTGAATCCATGAACTTAGGACTTTTCAATTTATAAAGAATGTGTGAGAAGGAAAATTAGGCATTCTAGCTACCTTTGACAGATGAATATCAATGATATGGGGCAGGGGTTGGTAAAATAAGTAAAAATCTCCTCCTTTCCTGGTTACATCAACACTGAGGAGGAAGGGCATTGATTTTGTCAAGTCCAGGGACATGATTAGGTCACATTGCTAAAACCTGGAACTAAATGTAAGAGGAGAATAAATGGTCTAGAATTGGGACAAGCACACTCCTTTCTCTTTGATTTTCTTAATTTATTCAATAATTGTATATTAAATTCCTACCATGTGTCAGATCCTGTTTTTTTTTTTTTGGGGGGGGGAGCATTGATTGATAACTTTTACTTCTGTTAATATTTTAGGAAATATGTTTAGCTACCCAATTGGGGTAACATTGGTTAATACAATTATATAGGTTTTAAGTGTCCAATTCTATAATATAGTTCTATATATTGTATTGTGTGTTCACTACCCAAAATCAAATCTCATTCTGTCACCATATATTTGACCCCCTTTACACTTTTCTATACCTCGCCTTTCTGTCTGGTAACTGCTAAACCGTTGTCTTTGTCAGACCCGGTTCTATACATTGGGAATAAAATTGAGAGAGACAGAGAGAGAGAGAAGAGAGAGAGAGAGAGAGAGAGATTGAGAGATTTATGTTTTTGATTATCACTGTAATAATTAAGTCCTGGAGACCCAATTACTGACCGTGGAACTAAAAGAAATGCATGGTGGAGGATGAGGCTGCAAGGAACAGGGCAAAAAGAGTCCATCAGTCAAAGTCAAATCTGGGAATAGAGATTAAATATTTTCTTCAGAAGAAAGTAATGTATACCCAAGTAAGGATGTGAGCCTGCTAATTCCAAATAGCTCCAGGTCTTAATCACATCAAGTGAGGTCTGGAAAGGAGGAAGTATGTTTAAACTGTGTCAAAAGTAATGAGAATACAGTTTATCATATACAATGTAGGCCTTTTCTACACAAATACATGGGTAATTCTGGAGGATGGGGAAAGACCTGTTCTGTAAGAAAAAAGTAACCATAAATTTCTCATCTCAATATGAAGATCTCAATTAAACTTTTCAAATTTGTTCTATCTTTGACAATTCTTGCAGCTGCCATTGCTACTGTGTAGGCTTTATGTTTCATTCTATTATGTTAAACCAAACTACTATCAAAGATTTCTCAAGGGACCTAAAAAACTGGTGATAATCTAGGCATCACTTACCTTATTTTGTTAATTTTCAATATTTCTTAATCTGATACTATTAACTGCATAAGAAATTGTGGTCTAGGAATAGAGATAATTTACCTGAATTTGCTTTACATTTATGCTTAAGGAAACCCAAACAAACAACATATCACTTGTATAAAAAATTGCATCTATTTCTAAAATTATTTATGGTTTCTTCCTAATGTTTTTTAATGTAAAACATTGTCAGGAATGGCCATAATAATGCTAGCAGTTCTCTTCAAAGGAAGCCAAATGTATGTGTTGAAAGACCTGACCTGTGTATAAACAGAAAGAATGAATGAGGAATGACTCCATCACAATTTCTTGCTGGTAATTTTGAGATCTTATTTCCTTTTGGTAAAAGTGTACTGCAGTACATTTAAATCTACTTGTCTACTACATGACATTGAATATATATTTTATTTTGTGCTTGGTAGAGAATATACATTTATTTGTAACAATTTTTTAGATGTTGAAAATAGATATTTTAGTGTTTATACTGAATCTTAGTTATTCTTTGAAACTAATTCTATTGATTTTAATTTTTCCTGCAAGTTATCTTGAGGTTTAGCTATTTTTTTAAAGAAACCAAAAGAGAAATTATGAATATTGTTAATTCATAGACTTAGTCCAAATGAAATGAGATCATAAGCTATTTACTAAAGTGATTTAAGAATTATATGAATTTATTTTTGTTTAGCTGGATATTTCCAAAGTGACTTTTTACTTAAATAATGGCTTTTATCTTGGTGTAGTGCATAGTAAACAAAATCTTTTTTTTTTTCTTTCGAATTTCAAAAGTTTCACCTTTTATACATGGAGCCACACTTAATAAATTACTACAGGTAAAACAAATTTTATAATCTTTAGTAGGGAGTATTTTATATTTCACGATGGCAGAATTTTAGAAGCTTTTAGGTTTCACTAAAGAATGTAGTTATATGAGGTTTAACACTTAAAAAATATACATTTTTAGATTATTTTACCTTAGTAGTTTAAGGAATTAAGAAATGTTATGATCTTACCCAAACGTAGAGGAATAAAAGAAAAGTATATCTTTACTTATAGTCTATACTGTCAAAAAATATTTGAAGGAGTTAAAATGCACATTTAATACAGTAAAGTAAAACAAAATAAAGTAAAATAATTAGCTAAAAGAACCTGAAAAAAGAAAAAAAGAACTTGGAATGACAGTTTATTATTCTTTAGGAGAAAGTCTGTTTTGTCCTTCCTACGTAGGGAAAAATCCAGTTCTTCTTTACTGTGTGTTTCTTCCCTGTATGTTTTCTTTACCTTACAGGGAACACTTCACTTCTGACACAGTCACTAAAGGTGTTGAGGTTTTTTTCCACACCAGGTAATTTACTGCAACACCAGCTTGGTATTCTATAATTTAACTCAGTTCTGATACTATCTACCCAAAGATAGCACCAGATTCCACAGAGTAGGGGCTCAATCCTATAAGACTTTTCCCTACCCCCCCCCCCATTTCAGACACCAGTTTCAAGTCTAGGTTCCCTTGATCCCATCCTCAGGTTTGATTAATATTCTAGAGAGGCTCACAGAACTCAGAGAAACACATTTGCCAGTTGATTCAAGGATATAATAAAGGATACAGATGAACATCCAGATGAAGAGATGGGGCGAGATCTTGAAAGGTCCCAAGTATAGAAGCTTCTGTTCCCATGGAGTTGGGGTACATCACCCTCCCAGTATGTGGACGTGTTCACCAACCTGAAAGCTCTCTGAACCCTGCCCTTTGGGATTTTATGGAGGCTTCGTCATGAAGGCATGACTAATCATTAACTTCATTTTTACTCTTTCCCTTCTCAGGGGAATGGGGTGGTGGGTTGGAGGGTGGACCTGAAAATTCAAAGCTTCCAATCTTTGAGGTGACCAGTCCTCATCCAGGAGCCATCCAGGAGCCCATCCAGAACTTTGCAGCTTTGCCTTATTAGAACAAAAGGCAATCCTATCATCAATGGAATTACAATGGTTTCGGGAGCCCCGTGTCAGGAACTGGGCTTAAAGACCAAATACTAAAACAAACAATGTTCCTATAGTACTCTTACCACTTTAGAAATTACAAAGGTTTTAGGAGCTCTGTGCCAGGAACTGGGGGGATAGAGACCAATATATATTTTCTATCATCTAATAGAAATACATAATGCAAAGTCTACATCAAATGATACTAATCATTTTCTACAAACAGATCATAATTTTGACTTGATGCTTTTAAAAGTTACTCATTAAAAAAAAGTCCACCACCTTTAAAATTTTACTTTTGGATTCTCAGAGAAAGAAGACACTGAGTGGGTAAGCAATTCCTTTGCCATTATTCAAGCATCTGCTCCGGTTCCAGGAGCTACTTGCCCTGGTTCTTCCAGTCGGTGGAAGATCCCACCTCACTTGTCAAATGTAACCCTGATTGCAGTACTCTGCTTTAAAGGACCTTCAAAGAGCATCCACTGCCTATAGGGGGAAAATATTTAAATTCTTTAACAAGGCTCATGAGACCTTTTTTTACCTAGTTCTTGCTTGCCTCTCCAACTCTGTCTTTATACTCTGCATTCCACATGTTTCAGTAACAAGACCTCTTCAAATCTCAGTGGCTTAAACCAAAAACATTAGATTACTTCTCATAATTCTATGCATTGATTTGTCTCAGCCATCTGTTTCTGTTCCATGTGACTGTGCTGAGATCATTCACTCAGTTGCACTCAGCTGGTGGAAGTAAAGTTCAAGAAAATGTACTGACACTGTTTGGTGTTTCAGTCTCCTCCTAGTGTCTCTTTATCCACATGAAATCTCATTCTGTGGAATTTCCTTATATGCCTTCTACCACCCAGCAGGATTTGCTGGCTTGCCTTACAATATGGTAGCTGGTTTCTATAGGTTAGGAACAGGAGCTACCACTGCTTTTATTAGGTGGACCCTGGGCCTGTAAGTCCCAGAGTGGTGATTTTTGTTGGATTCTATTAGTGAGTCACAGACCAGTCATTATATAAGAGGAGAGAAATAGGCACATTTTGATGGGTGGGGTGTCATGGACACACAGTGAGAAAAAGAATTTGGGCTATTTTTGGAAGTTATCTACCTTATCAATCATGCTGATTTAACTAACTCCATTTATTTTCCAAACATATCATCCTTTGTCTTGCTTTCAAGTGCTGTGTAGTCTGTTTCAACTGCTTGAAACTCTTGCATTCTTAGTTCTTATGCCTTTCAAGAAGCCTTCCTTGATACCCCAAATTAAGATAACCTTCTCCTTTTATGGGATCCCAAATATTGGTAGTCATTTTCTATCCAAACCACTTATATATCCAAATATCTGAAATGCCTACTAGTTCTCAGCTTATTTGGGAGAGACCAAGCCTTCTTTATCATATAATCCTAATGCATAATATAGCTTGTGACCCATAGTTGGCACTTAAAACATAATTGTTAGATAAAAGAATGAAGAAATGAAGTGATTTACTAGATAAAAGAGAGTTGGCAGTTTTTCTGGTCGAGTCATATGCACTAGAGATGATGGAAGACTTTTAAGGACTCTTGACAGAAATATAAATTAGCCAGGTTCTCAACCTTAGACATTTTTTCCTAATTATACCCTGTGCTTTGTGACATTTTAAGAGCACAGATATATATCTGTTTGTGTATTATGGCCCTTCAGAGGTCTAAAAATCATGGTCAGATCTAATATTTTCTCACCCTCCCCCATGAATCAATTTTGGCCTCCTTGGGAGTGGGCCATGTTACTCTCAGTGAGAAGGCATGAGTTAGGTGGTAGGCAAAAACATTTCAGTGTTGATTCCTTCAAAATGGAGAGGTTTGGGGTTTTGTTGTTTGGATAACTTCTCTGTATATCTTACCACCTTATTTTTACAATTGTCCCTTTTCGGTCTTTTCATTACGCACATAAAAAAAGAGTCACGTCAACATTACCATAAAATGTTCTGAAAGGTACCACTTTGGAAGAATGTTTGACAGTGGAGCAACCATTCCTATTTCCCATGCCATCCTTCACCCAGATCTGGTTCTGGCTATAAAGTTACCTAAACATTCTGAGGTGGGACTGGCTTTTCTTGTGGAGGAGCCTTAGGAAAAGGCTTACTAGGTATGGAAGCCAGAGGGATACTGCAGGGAACACTGAAGGACAAAGGCTTTAACTGCCTTTATTGGACATTTCCCAGTGGCCTGGTGCTGCTCTTAAAAGAAAATCTTAAGAACACTTTGGTGACAACTAAAGGGAAAATTTTAAATGAAAACGAAATAGTAAAATCTAGACATTTAAGAGTTTAAAAATTAAATGAAAATGTGGTAATATAAACAAAACATCTTTAAATTTCAATCAAGGAAAAATTCTAAGAAATACAGATGAGAGATATTAAATCAATAGATTAAATAGTTAAAAGAAGACAAAAAATAGAGAAGTTGAACTAGAAGGTTAAGCAAGATTTTTTAGTGTTAAAATGAAGACAGAGGTGTTTTTTTTCCTATTCCTTATAAACAAAAATATATATTAGAGAAAGATAATCAAGTAGAATTAGAAAGACTAAAGATAATATATGTATACTAAATGAGTAAAAGTTTGAAAAAAGAGTGATTTACTACAACTAGCATAAAACAAAGTAATTGGAAATACTAAAAACAACAACAACAATGAAGGTAAGTTGGTGCTGGGTGATAAAATTGTACGTTCTGTAAAGATATAAGAAAACAGTAGAAAAATGGAAAAAAAATTGAGAACATTTTAAAACTCCAAATACAGATGAGTAAGATTGAATCCTGGCTAAATGCCTCCATGGAGATATTTAAGATGCACATCTGTGTAAGAAAGAGCCTCTGAGCAAAGCACATTTTTACTTTTGCGCTGACTCATACCCAGCTATCAGTGAGACATAGATTTGCCCTTGTTGGCCCTTAGGACATGTCTGAAGACAGGAATGTGCTCATTGTCACACCATCTTTTGTTTTCAGTTTTGCTCCACAGCCTCAATAGGTATTTATTTACATTCAAGGAAGAGCATTTAAGCAGGAGCATGTATTCAAAATGTTTGTATCCTGCACGTTTTAGAATCTGTAGTAACAGATTCTAGGAGCAAATATTTTATGTAAACAAAGAAGATCCTTCTACTTAATAACTATGACCTTTAATTTCAACTGGCTGTATAGATTATATATAATGGAGATTTAGGTTAAACGGTGTCATTATAGAATTAAAAGAGGTATCAGTTTCAAATATGCAATGTCAAAACTACTAACCGCAGTTGAAATGGGACCGTATAGTTTTATTTTTTACTTTTACAATTATGTGGGTATACTGAGTAAAATTCTGCTATGTTATATTCTATTCATATCAGTCTGCAAGAGTTACTCTACCACATAAATATTTTATTGGTTTTTCTTATATTTCAAGATTTTATAGTTAGAATATTCATATTGACATATAAATTTGTTGACAATATGATATTATGTATTATGCAAAACATAAAGGAGTGTTAGTTTGATTTTAGGGTGGAGGGGGGATAATGACAGGTTTTAATTACAGGAGAAATTGCTAAGTATTACATAATTACATACAACTTTTGGCAACTTTGTAAGTCTAGAGATGATGTTTAATTAGGTTTATTATTTTTTCAAAAATTAAATTATCTTTATTTTTTTTATTATTAAAATAATACATGCTTCTCCTTGTTCTGCCCCTCAAAAACACATAAACATTATTACCACTTTGGGGAACTATTTTCCCTTTAGAAATCCTTTGAAAGTTCCATTCCCTTCTCCACTTCCCAGTGTCTATTTAGAATCATGATGACTGTTCTGAAAATTGCTTTATGCAGCTAATACATTGTAGATATTTTTGTATGTTAACTATTCTATCCTTGTTTATATATCTTGTTCACATTAACACACTATATATAATAATCTATTTAATTATTTATTTTATAAATAGCCCAGCTGTGATTATATTTTACATAGATCTTTGTGCACTTATTTATTTTGAATTTATTATTGACATCTTGCATTTCTCCTATTTGTATTATATATTTATAGATTCAATATATTTCTGGAGTTAAATTACCTTATTGAATTAAACTATAAACTCTTTTTATGAATTTTACTTTACTACTCATGTTTAATTTAAACAAATAAGAACACTAGACAAGAAATTAGTTATTGATGCATTAATAAATATTTTTATCCTAAGCGAATGATTACATTTTCATGATCTTCAAGTGAACATAAATTACTTTCTACTTAAATTCTTCCTAAGCTTTTTTCCACATATGGCCCCATTGATCTCTCTGCAAGGTCACTCAGAATCACGATGATTAGAAACTTCCCCTCATTTTAGCCCCTGCCCTAATCTCAGCTCTTCCTACACTGGGGATTATTAAATAACTTTCCTGATGACCATTTTGTAGGCAATTTATTGGCAGAGCCATACTGAGTTCCCATCTGCTGCCAGTGTAAGCTGGGACACTGTATGTTGAGAGTGACTGAAAATATAACATAAATTGGTTAAAAAGTGAAAGAGAATTATTGAATCAGTTAACTGAAAAGAAGTAGGAATAGCTTCAGATCAAATGCGATTCACTGTTTTAAAAATATCAACGAGTTCTTGATTCCTCTGTTTTTCTATTCTGTCTTGTAAGCATTGTCCTCTGGCTACATGCTCCCCTTTCATGACAGCAAAATGGCAGAAATAGTTCTAGACTTCATATTCTTTCATAACTCCTGGGATATAGAGAGTCTCCTTTTGTAGCCCTCAGAGAAAGAGAAAGGAAGTTCTGTTTTCTGAAAGTTTAGGCGAATACCTCCCTGTGTTGCATTGACTGATCAGATTAAGTGCCATCTCAGAATTGACAACTGTGACTAGAGAGAATGATTACTGTCTTGACATAAAACAATCAAGACTTACCTTCGAGGTGGGGATAGTATCGGTCCACATGTCTGATAATAGAAGAGGGTAGCTCCTTAAAAAAAAGGACTGGGCGTTGTTTCCAGAGAGAAAAGAGGTAGATGCTAAACAAGTATCAACTGTGTTATACAGTTTTCTGTCTCTGCTGGGCTTACCTTTTAAGCAGTCAGTGCTAACCAAGTTGCAGTATATTCCCACATGTCCCAACTGGCATCTCTGGTTGTTTGCTATTCATTTTGAAGGTCCTGTTCTTGCAGTATTTACTGTTGTGTAGTAAAAGGACAATTACCACAGATATCAGTCATTTGTCTGACGTTTATCCTATGTACTCAGGACATTCTGTTACAGCCTGGACAAGATGAAGCAAAAGGAGATACTTCTCAGCATGGTTGTAAGGATCAAATGAAATGATCTGCATAATAGTACATGACATGATTCCTGGAGCATGGTGTGCACCGGGCAGATGCCAGTCTTTCGTTTCTGCTTATTTGCAGTTTTCATCATCTTCCTCTGACAGGGTCTTCTTCTCCTCTCGCTAATCCTTCTCTCATTGAAGTAGTGACCTGAGAGAGGGCCTCTGTCACTTGTTAATATATATTTAAGACATTTTTATCTACTAATCTGAACCTGCAAGTATTGTTGTACCTGTTGAGACTCGTCTTTGATTTCTGGTATGCAAACTTTGCAGAACTATGTGTGGGTTAAGTGAGAAACATATATGTCATATAGTAAGCACTTAATACAATATGCTTATGTCTGTCAACTATAATTAATATGTAATGTTACTTCTATGCCTAATAACTGAGTGTATTTTTAATACATGAAGCTCATCTATGGTTCATTTTATTGAAACCAAAGATTAAAACATTGGCTTTATTATTTAGTAATGTCAAATTGCAATACAAATAATTCTGGTTTATAACAAGTTCTCAGTGATGAAAATAGAATTTTAGTTTTAATTATAAAAGTCTTTTTTTCCCCAATTTCTACCCATCATTCAAGGTTCATGTTAAGTGTCACTGCCTCAGAGAGAGCTTCCGTGAGCCACAAGGGAATAATCTACATTATTCCTTTTATTGCACTGTTTTTTTTCTTCATAGCTAAAACCTTGAAGCTCAACTTATTTTTCATAAATTGTCCCTTTCACAGAAGGCTAGGCTACTTGATATTCATGTGTTTACACATTGACTTACATTTAGAATGACTGAAGAGCATTTTCAGATGATGTTACTAACTTTTTATATCAACTAAATAAATGTAGACAGCTCAGGTAGGATCTGGATTTTTTGAGCAGGAATGAATTTCAAATGCCACTGTTTTTGAAATATCAATAAAAAAGCTAACATGGTTTGTAGGCCAGTTTGAGAGAAAATACTATTGTTTCCAAATTTGGAAAATATATATATAGTTAAATAAATCAAATGTCTTCTTGAACTGTAATTTTGAATTTTTGGTAGTTGTGTTTTGAAGTAAATAGGTTATAAAAGCAAAATTTGATTTAAGAAAATAAATGTTAGATTCACGTACTGTCTAATTATTTTTTATTTTATTTAAAATTTTCTTTTTTCTTTAACCCTGAAGCACATTGAAAAGGGCCATTGCTGCTTAGAAAGGGCCTCTGTATTATGATTAGTTTTACTCTGGAATTTTTATCTTTGCTTCAATAAAGCCTTTCTAGCTTTATATTTAAAATTTAAATTTTTCTACTATCAAGCTTAAGTTATTCTGGTGATACTTCTTACCTTTCAGAAGTACAGTCTTGTATTTTCTTTAGGGTCTCATGCTCATTCCAGTCTCATCTCTAATAGATATAAAGTAGTAGGTTAAGGCTATGTAAAACAGAAGGACTAATCTATAAATAATGAAATATAAAATGGTAATTTTTTCCAACCCCCTTTTTTTAATTAAAATATTTGTAGTCACAATACTTTGATTCTAAGCTGTGTTTTCTTTCTGAAGCCCAACAAAACATTATAGATGTGTAATTTTTCCCCTTTGAAAGAAAAATGAAATAAAATATTACATTCTTGTTATAATTAAGTGCAGTTATATTAGCTCGATTAGCTACAACAGCAAAAGTAATGGTTATTAATATATAAACATCATACTTAGAGTCTGTTATTGCAATGATGAAACAATTTTCAATGGCATTGGAAAGTCAATGATATGTAGAGATGTATATAAAAGAGGAAATTAACAACAAATTAGACTTCTGGACAATGTGGTATATAAATGTATTGATTCTACTCCAACTATGTATTGTTCAGTATGATAAATAAAATTAGAAGTAGGGAGGGGAAGCAAGAGAGTGGGGAGAGAGAGGGTGAGGGAGAGAACCAGAGGGAGAGGAAGAGAGAGGGAGAGAGAAAGAAAGAGAAAGAGGAAAGGAGTGAGAGGGAGAGAGGGAGGGAGGGAGGGAGATGGGATAGGCTTAAAACAAGGTAAACTTAATCTTTCAAATTATATTGCCAGAATAAATTTTTGCCTGCACTCAAGCTGCAGAGTCCTAAACCTATCAGGCCACATGAAAAAATTACTTTATATATAAGTACTGAAAAAAAAAAAGAGGATTGAGAACTGTTGATCACCAGATACAAACTGACATTTTAATCTGTAGTTCTAGCAGCTCTGGTGGATGGAGGAGGTGGACGTGACTACAGGAAGGATGGGGCTGGTATGCATGGGCCAAGGGAGTGGAAAGCCTAGTTTTGGGCAAGCCAGGTTGACTCTGACCTGTTATTCATAGCTGTTATATCAAACACTGCCAGGATTTTCCAAATGTAAGTATCCCCCATCATATATCATTTTCTCCTGCTGAACAGAACATTGGGTATTCTCTCCAGGGATGTCCTGTGTTTGGTAAGACCTGAAAGTTTTAACCCCCATTGCCTTTAAGGGGTCTATCAACACATAAACCTAGTTTTTATGACTACTTCTGCACTGCATACCAAGTGTTGAAGTAGCCCCATCCTGTCATTGAGAATTCTCAGTATCCTCAGCTTTCTTCTCTTCTACTTATATTAGGTATGTCAGAAGGGGTAGTTCTCTGGGGCCCTTAGATTCTTCTGGAACCTGCTGAGGTTGGTTAGTGGAGGCTGACTATATTAACTTCAGCTAATTATTTTTAAAATTGTTCCAGGTTTGATGTTATCTCTTCTTTTATTGCCTTGCCCACTTTCATCTATGTATTTTTTGTATTTTGGAGGTGGGGGGGAGGGTAGGGTAAGTATGTTACCTAACTTTCTGTCCTTTTTTTTTTTTTTGCTGTTTTATAAAGAACTTAGCATATACATTTTTTATGCTTCTCTGTGCTCTGTACTTGCACAGATTCGTTACAAACCTAACAAGGTCATGCAGTGTGCCCAGCTCATCCTCAGCTTTTGGTGGATGTAATATTTTGAGGGTAGGAACCTAAGAGCTTTTCTGAAGTCTCTTCTATCTCTGCCTCCAGTTTTCCATTCCTATACACATCCATATGCAGTTTGAGGTTCAGTGACTTATACAATAAAAATTTCCATCTCAGACCTGCTCGGAGGAGAGTCTTCTATTTGGATAGCTTTCCTGAGCATCTCTTCTCCAAGTGATGACACAGGGAATCGCAGGAATTTAGGATCTTTTATTTTCGTAACACTGGCATCTTCAACACATGACCTTCAAGGTTCAAAGAAGGGAGAAAAGAAATGGAATCTTACTCTGAGAGTTTTATGGTCAGTCCGGGAGTGTTACCACTAGAATTTAATCACATGGTATTGAGTTGGCTTCAAAAGACACTGGGCAGTGTGTGCTAAGGTTAATAAGCACATAGCAGGATCTCTGTCATGTCATCTCTCTGATTTATACTTACACTTTACCTTCATGTTTATGAGATGATTACAGCAGCAAGTGTATGTCCAGTAGGAAAGAGAAAGAAAACTTCTCTTCTAACTATGGACTGTAAGTCTCCCCTTACAGCTTTGGGCACAAAGCAGATTGCTGTGTGGAGGAGAACTAAAGGCCTGGACAAATTCAGGATTCTATAGGAGCAGGAAGAAGCAGTGAATAGATGCCAGGCAGGTCAAGTATGAGTATAATAGAAATCCAGAGCAGAATCGGATCACAAAACCCAAGACAAAAGAGATTTGAAAGATGGAGTGGGCGAATTTTTGCAAAGATTTTTTTTTTCAGTAAAAGTAGGATTTTAAAGAGGCTGATTTTGAAAATTAGATAGTCTTTAATAAATTCAATATAAGTAGTCAAAAAAAATCCATGGGATTCTTTCTCACATTGTGGTTTATTGAGATGTGCTTATTTGCTGAGGAAATGTACCCATGGTATTTATTCACAATGCTGCCTTCCATGCAGCTGACTTTCTCTCCTAAATAAATATTTTATTCTCAGTGAAAGTTTAGACTAAATGTAATGAATACTGCACTGTAAATAAGATATAAAATATTATGATACTTACAGTTTAATTCATTAAAAAAGTCAGTTCTATTGAAATTTAGCATAATGGCAGTATATTATTTGTAATTTTTAACGTTCTCAATGCTCATAGATCTAAATTGAAATATAATTTACAAAATTGAAATTATTTATGATAGTACAGCTACAAGCCTATGCTAATTACTCTAATAACCCACATAATTAATTATTATGCATTCCTAAAATGGAATTCCATTAAGTTACTTTACTATGATGGATATAATCATTTGGATAATATAAGTAATCTGTACATTTTTCTAGATTAATCACAGATGCTGTTTAAAGCTGTTTTAATGTGATGAATAATAATAGTTCACTTATTATCAGCATTAAGAGTCTTTAAATGCTCTTAATAATCATATTCTAGTTTTATAACTTATAAGTAAATTAATTTTTATTTGAAATAGCATACCTAAGGTTATTTATTTTCTTGAAGCATAATATATATGATCATAAAGTGAACTAAATAAATATTCAAATATTAAATAAATATTTGATATTTGTAAAATCTCATGCTATCTGAATCATTATAAAAGTTACTTAACTTAGGCCTTCCTGATTTCTTACTTGAACTCAATAGCCTCCTACTGATTCCTCCTACTTCTAATCCTCTGGTCACTAGATTCTTCTTTCAAAACAGGAAAACCCACCATGTAATATCTCTATTTTTAATATCATATTGATGACTTCCTATTACCAAAGGATGAAAACCAAACTTCTTTATGCTTTAACCCCTAGCTGCATGTCTCATGCTTTCAAATGAAGTGCTTTCTGAGCTATGCTTGTGTATCATCTCTGTCCCCTGATACAACCATATAATATGTGAGTCAAAAATATTATTGATAATTGATTTTATTTTTACCATGGCAACTCTCTTTTCCTGTTGCCTTAATCCCAATTAAAGTAGTTTGGTTCTATATTTCTGTGTTGGGGAAAAATATGACAGAAAAAGTAGAGAAAGACAAGAGAATCTTTCCTAGGAGAGCTTGGGCTCTTAGAAGAGCAGAAAAGGCTTATGGCGAGAGTGAAAACACATCAGAGAAACAATGAGTCAAGAGCAGGGCCCATTCCCTTTCCCTTTATATTTGGTTAACTTTGTGGGGTCTGAGAACACAAAGGATCTGTCCTCCATTTCCAGAGTACAGCCCTAGAGATCCAGCAAGACCCCAGAAAAGAAATTGCTGCATGGTGGGTCTAGACAAGTAGCATGACTGAGTTTCAGTCCCCCACCATGGAATAGGAATTGCCATATAATTCCTGTATTCTCAAGAATGGAACAGAAGTAGCAGAAAGAGAGCAACTGAACCAAAACAGGCCACAGAACAGAAACAAAAAGTTCTCTTTGAGACTATTGTGAACTATTATCAAATTGTTTTAGTGATGCCAATAAAACCAGAAGATATTTGTTCTTATGGTCTCATCACCAGTGTTAATATAAAATAGGAAGCCCTAAGAAATTATGCTCAAAAGAGAAATTCAGTTAAAATAGAGAAAGATAAAGAAGTTACATCTTTGTGCACATGAAAGTACGCTCTTAAATTCACATCAGCTATGGAAATTTATAACTAGATCTTCGTGTGTATGTAAGTAATGGTATAATAAAAAAATCAATATACCACTGAGGTCCAGGCTCTTTTTTCTTTAATAGGTATTCATACATTTTACTAATGTTTGATAACAAAATGAAGCCTAAGATCTTTTGCAACATTTCATTTTTTTCCTTGAGAAATGAGCTGATTTTAATGCTTTTTTTACTTTTAAAGAAAATGACCTACATTTCTTACTTCTTTGTAAGGAATGACCCTAGGTTACAGATTGCTCTATAATTACTCATAGGTCTTTCAGTCATGAGTTTATACACTCATTTATTCATTGATTTTAGAATATCTATTTAGCTATTAATATGTGTCAGGAATTATTACAGGGTATGAAATTATAGAAATAAAAACCGTCCCTGTCCTTAAATTAGGGTAACATACTTATAATAACCATATTAGGGGGCCACCTACAGCAAACTGTGGTATAGTGTGGAATGTTAGAAAAGCTCCATTTTGAGTTGGCCTTTGAATATAAGAATTATAAAACATATTAGGTGGGGGAATTTTTTCAATAACATAATCTGATTGCTTCTTCAAAAGATGGAAAAAATGGAAAACGAATCAATGGATTTTCATATTAATGAATTTAATACACTGGAATATACTATCACTTTTTGAATTAGAAACATTTCTGAAATGTTGAATATAAAGCTTGTGATTTTATGCCAACTCACCCCCTTACATTTTCTTATTGACTTAACATTTTGTCCTTGAGCTATTTTTCAGAATTTTAACAATTTCTCCTAGGAACAATCTTTTTCCACCATTGTGGAATACCTTTGTATTTCATTCTGAAGAAACCATGTAAGAAAACAAAAGGAAAGCAAATGTGTTTTTATAGTATGGTATTTGTTTTGATTTGAATTGTGTCCTCAAAAAGCTATGTTGAAGTGCTAATTTCTGAAACCCATGGGTGTCTTTATATTTGGAAATAAGTCTTTGTAGGTGTAATCAAATTGCTGTCATACTGGTTTAGGATTAGCCTAATCCAATATGACTGGTATCATAAGAAGAAAACACACACACACACACACACACACACACACATACACACACACACAGAACACCATGTGACAATGGAGGCATGAAATTATGAAATTGAACTTATTCTGCCACAAGCCACAGAATGACAAGGACCGTGGGCCACCACCAGAGATTAGGAGAGAGCCATGGGACAGTTTCTTCTCAATAGCCTCCAGAAGGACCTGGCATTGCCCACAGCTTGATTTGAGACTGCCAGCTTCCAGGACTGTGGGAGAATAAATTTCTGTTCTTTAAAGCCTCCCACTTAGTGGCACTTTGTTATAACAGCCCTGTGAGACTGATACTATGTTATTTCTAATTGACTTTCTCATAGAGTTCTTGGAAACAATTTTTTTCAAAAACAAAACAAAACAAAACAAAACACAGAAGGCAATGCACAAGTTTTGCTTTTGTCACTAACTTTAATAATTTGTGATTATTCAATATAATTTTCTAAGTAAATTAATATAACAGCAAGGTTATCTGAAAGCTGTTCACTCACATAGTTTTGGACATGTTTATTAAGGATCAGCCAGTATCACTCACTCTTAGACTTGGGAAAATTGTCCTCCTTCTCTTGCCTTGATACTCAGAGAGCCCTACCATTTGGAGTAAATTCCTTGAGATTTTCAACTCCCACCTCACTAGCTGGGAATATCTGGTCTGGGGCTGCCAGTGTCATCTGCTGGATAACGTTTTTGGCAGAGTGCCCTACTCTCATTTCTCCTTTTTAGGGCCTTCTTTGATCTCTATTTTATGTGTGGATTCAACCAGATGCCATGACGATATCTTGAACTTATGCCTATGGTGTCTTTACAGTAACTCAAAGTCTGGATCCAGGTTCCAGGAAGGTGGCCTGGTCAATGAATTGTTCTGGCTTACTGGTATGGTAATTCTCCCACAGGGTCATGCAGGATTGGGCTGCCAGAATGATGCTGACATGCTGATTTTAAGAGACTTCTCACTTATATTGAACATAAAACATTTCTGGGATCAGGGTGTTGGCTCTTATCTACCTATGTGTCTGTTCTTTCCTGTCTATCTTCTGACTTGCAGTGCTAATCCCAGTCTGTAGCACCCAGGGACCATCACTCACCTACTTGTCAAGCTTGGAAGCATGTTTCAGGCAGTCTTCCAGAAAGGCAGGGCCTATCTCCTAAAAGGTCTTTTGAGACTGTTGCTGCACAAAACCAATGACTTTTCTCGTTGATGGCCTTTATTTTGTACAGTCTATATGATACTAGCATATACTTTTGAATCAGACTTAAGCCATGCCTGACAAGGGACTGGCATTCTTTTCATGAGTGGGACTACTCATGGGCCCCTTGGATACACTCCCTGCTGGTGGTGGTATGTTGTCAACATAGAAAGAGATAATCTAGAACTGCACTGATTATAGCCTAAAGATTTCAACAGCAGGCATGTTTGAAAACGTGCTTTGCTTTTATGTTATTTCCATGCTATAATGTGTTGCTTTACATTTATATGGTACCATTCCAAATGGTAAAGTTAGCATGACCACAAAATAAATTATTGTTCATGCTTTTCTACATGCTCTGGGTAATACTTGCATTTGTGGTTAACATCAATGAGGCATGGCAGCATCCTTTAAGAGTGTCGTTGGAAGCCAGTATTTATGATGGATGATGCAGCATCATGAGCAATAAATAATGTGAGCATCAAATAATAAACAGAATCAGAGAACTGCAGAGCCAAGAATATCCATATTGCTTAATGTAAACAAGTTCTGAAGAGTGATGACATTGTGAATAACAATAGTATGGCTATATTTTTTCTGTAACTGGATAAAAGAAATTAGCCATAAATGGGAATAAAGAACAAAGAGGTGGTTCCAGAAACTTAACAGAAAGAGATGGAGCCTGATGGAGCCTGGACAGTGTAGAGTCTTTTATGTTCATTGAATGGATAGTAAACACATACAGAAAAACTTCTCTATTCTTCGTTCTAACTCTTTGTTGATAAATCGTGTTACTTTACCTGAAGCAATGTTTTTTAAATAAAGTTGTTTAAATAGATAAGAACCTCACACACACACACACCACACAAAATTTGCTCTTTGTTGCCCATCCCCTAGGGATGGTTCTGTCAATAGCTAAAAGGGAAGGGTGAGAGGAGGAGGATTGGGCCTAGTGAAAAGTTGACAAAGCCTCAACCAACACAGTGGGGTTATACCCCTTATCTGACTGAAATGGTTTTGCCTTTAGACCCCTGGCTCTCTCTGTACTGGAAATGGGGAGCTGGTGGCACAACTTTGTGTCTACCACATTTCTAATGCCAGATTTACATTTTAGAGAGGTTTGTATTGGAGTTTGAATATATTCTAAAATGCTTAAAACTAACAAACAAACCAAAGATATATGTAATTTTATATGCTTTCAAAATTATGAAGAGGCAGAGAGGCAAATGATTGTTATTAATGTAGTGCCTACTAATAGCTTATCATTAAATTTAAAAATTGACAGAAAAATTGATTTCTAAATTACCAGTTGATTTGATATTAATGTCCTAATTTTCACATTACTTCTTTCTCACACCTCAGTTTTAAAGTGTTTTCTTAAATACATAGATGTAGATATTATTAATTTTTAATCTTGTTACAATTTTATAATTAGGTCATACATGTATTTGTTTTAAAAGAAATAAATGAAGAATATTCCAATTGTAAAAATAATAAAATAGCATTTCTGTGCTCTAATCATCCCTACCTCAAATTCTTACTCTCTGAAATCAAGTACTTTCATCTATTTACCTGTCATTTACCTCCACATTTCTAAATAACTTTCTTTTAAAATTAAGTTTTTTACTTTAAACTTTATTTCTTAATATAGATCTACTTTTATCATACTCTTTCTCTTTAGTCTACCAATTTATATAATCATATCATAATTTTTCGTTAATTCAGTATTCAGTATTTACATCATACCACTATGGAAGTTCTGGTTTCAGCTGAATCAAGTTG
This sequence comes from Cynopterus sphinx, assembly GCA_030015415.1. Lineage (NCBI taxonomy): Eukaryota > Metazoa > Chordata > Mammalia > Chiroptera > Pteropodidae > Cynopterus > Cynopterus sphinx. The sequence continues at coordinate 190,365,388 of CM057379.1, forward strand.
TAGTAATATTTCCTTTTTTGTGCAATCTTTTTTTGTCCATGAGTTGGACATCATTCCTGTAGCTCTGTTCTCCTGTTTTAGTCCAGATCACTTGCTCTCTGGGTTAGCTGCTCAGAACCTTTTTTTTTGGCAGAATTCTAGGCAATTCCTTGGCTTCTGTCTATTGGATCCCATTTTCTGAACATATTTTGTTCTCTCTTAATTTCTCTCCTCATTTTGGTGCTTGCTGTCCAGTGTAGAAAACCTCCTAGTCTCACTAGCTGGGTCTCTGAAATAAACTTAAAACAGACAGATAAACATGAGAAAAAGCATACAGATTTATTCATTTTAAATATTATGTGCACAGAGACATCACTAGGAAAAAGAAAAAGAATACCCTTAGAGGTAGTGATATTTGAGCATTTATATCCTGTCTCAATAAGGGAAGGGTAGGAGGAATATAGGCCACCTAGGGAGAGTAAATGATATTTAAGAAAGATGAATGACCCTTGAAGGATAGATGGGGGCTATGATTGTGACAAAGTTTGTCTGGTGTGATGTTGATTTCTAGTCTCCTCTCCTTTAATGGGTCTGTCTTCTCTGGTTGATGAAACTCTTGGTTGGGGGAGGAGTTTCATGACAGCAGAGTTCCTTTTGGATGTTCTGTCAGTCGGATAAGGGGAGTTCAGAGAAGGTCTCTTCCTGAATTTGCTGGGTTTTAGTGCCTTCTGTTCAAAATAATTCTTAGGGTAAAGAAGTATATTTTAAGATGGTGTATTCTGCCTCCCTCCAACATTCGTTTTATGGGAAAGAAGGAAAAGAAAGTTTTTAGAACTTGAAATTCTGAAAATGTCTTCATTATTCCTTCGTATTGATAAATTCCTAGTTCAAAAATAACTTTTTCTCATGAGGTTAAAGTATTTCTACAATGTCTTAAAGATTGAGAGTGTGTGTATGGGGCTTGTCAAGAAGACCTCATCATAGGGGTGTAGAACCTCAAAAAGTCTGAACCTACAAATGTTTTCTCTCAGCAGATGAATGTTTTCCAGAGAAGTAGCGTCCTGTGCCCTGCTTTGGCTGAAGGGGAGAAGATAACTAAAGAATCTCATTATTTAAAACTTAATTTCAGTTAATCCATCTATTGTCCGTGTAGGTTCTCACCCTTCCTCTTAGCTGTGCCTGGTACTCTACAGGCCAAATCCATCATAGTTCAATGTCTTCAGCGGGTAAACATTTTGCCTTCTGCCAATGAGGTTGCATAGGCTGGAGAGGGATGTCAGGGAGTCTGGGCAGTATATAACTGTTGATGTGATGTCAATGGCTCTGCTCATTTCCAGCTTTACTCAGTGCTTCACATTCCCCATATTTTCAGAGCCTGGGAGAAAGAGCTGGCTTGCTTCTTGTGCACATTACCCTGCAAGCTGTTTGCTTTCAGCCTTCTTGGGACTAGTAGATCAATTAACCTTCATGTGCTCGCAGTTTCCAAAAATTTTGTCTTTGCTGCTATTGCTCTTTTATGTTTTCTATGACTTTGTGAAATTTTTAATCTATTTCCTATTATCATTTTAGTTGAATTTTAAGGAGAATAGTTAAACATGTACATTTAATGTATCATTTAAATTGCAACTTCTGATCAACAACTTCAATATTTCTGCCTTTTTGCCTCTGCTAAAATATTTCTCCTCCTGAAATTGCAAATGTTAATAATAGTAAACAGATTCTGATCAAATATGGTAGATTGATGGTTTTTATTTCATTTTTTATTCTAAAGGCATTTCTAAAAACTAGAAACAGCACACCAAAAATCCATAACATAGAAAATAAGACAATATGAATGAAATTGAAATTAGCCACAACTCCCAAAAGAATACTATAAAGAACCGCTCAGGAAATAAAAGAAATAACAAATGATAAATGCAACAAATTGTGAAAGTAAGGGTACTAAGAGCACATACATTTTTAAATTTCTTGCAGAGTGCAGAATTTTTCAAAAGTAAACTCACTATAGAAATAAAAGTCAAACTAGAAGGAGTAAAATACATCATAAACTCAGTTAAAGTATATTCAGGTATGGCTTGAAAAAAATCAGTAAAAATGTAAAAGTTATTGAAGCTGGTTAGGCAAGTGAAAGAAGAGTCATAATATAAATATTAAACAAAGTGGATATTGATATAACATAGATTTTTGAAATATAACAAAAGATATGCAGCCTATATGACATTTTAATTCTTAACCAACCCCTAAAATTTATGGACTGAGCGTTATCTTGATCTGTTCTATGGTCAAAGGTAATTGCATAGTCAGTGGTTAATTTCAGTGGGAGTGAAACTCCGGTATTATGTTAGAAATTTAGAGAAAAACAAGATTCATTTTCTAAGATGTTAATACCTAGAAAACTCATCATTTGGGGAGGAAGGTAAAATTTGAGTCATATTTGATGTTTCAAATAAAACTATATTTTTAAATATCATTTATTTTTAGCATGGGAAACTTGTTTTTGTTTTACAAAAGTTGGAAGCATTAACTCTTTATATAAGTATACACATACATACACATATATGTATAACTTAGAGCATATATGTTTAGTTTATAAACATAACTACACTTGAGTGCATACCTTTTTCATTTACTTGCTTTCTCAATACAGAGAAATTCCACTAGAAATCACATATATAAAATTAGAAGTCACTGTTGCTTCCTTGGTGGAGACTAAGAAATTCAGCCTCACTCCCCTATTTTGCAGCTTGGGCAAGCTGGGCATCTTTCCTATGAGTCTTTCTTGCACCTAAATGAAAAAGTATCAGACATACTATTCTGAAATGATAGATACTTGAAAATTTTATTTCTTAGTAGGCAAGAACTTTATATAATTTGTTACTTTGTATGAACTTATAATAATGGATATATTTTAGAGTAGATTTAAATTTTTCAGATGTTCAGGTTGATCACATTTCTGTATGGAATTTAATTATTGATATAAAACTGTTCTCTAGTTCAGAGCAGTAGGAATGAAATAAATTTCTAAAGAAAATTCTAAACTTTGGGATGATTAAAATGTTTTTAACACAAATGCAGCTACCATCGATAGATATTGTTCTTCATTTTAAGACCACTTTAGAACAAATACTAGTCTGCTGGCAAACCAGTCCCCTCAAATCTTCCAGAAGGCCCCAACTGGTAGCATCTGCTGATTTCTGTGGTGTAAATCTTTTCCTCATGGCTGACTTTAAGCTCCCATGTGATGTCACTAAGGGCATTTAGGGGGAGAAGTTAACTGTTGGCTCCTGGGCTGGTGAACCAGATCCATCATGCCACTGGATTAATATATTTCTTTTTAAAAATTTCTTTTTCTTTTTTTTCCCCTCAAAATTAATACGCTTTAAAAAGTCAAATAAAACAGAAAGCTTTGTAATGAATAACGATTCAGGGCTCATTCTATCAGCTCTAAACCTGCTTCCCAGAAATTACTCTGAACTGTTTCTGTTTGTAGTGCTGTTGGTTATTATTCCCCTCAAAACCTAAATAAATTACTTATATGTCTACTTCTTGTTTGGCAACAATACAAACATTTGTAACTCTATCAACTAAGAGATTTTTCTATTATCTAATGACTTTCCTCCATTTTATCTGTTCTCTACAATTTCTAATTAATAAACGATTACATGAATCTTATGATTCTAACTAAAGTTATTTATAATCTTTCCTACTTCCTGAATTATTAGGGTTTTTTTTTTAGTTTTTTTTTCTTGAGCTTTATCTGTTGTATTTTGGTTTTCACATAGCTGTGGACCATTGGTTGTCTATTTAGATATAGTAGCGTGGACTGGGTTGATTTGTCTACTGGATGATTTGAGTGTTCTCTTCAGTTTTATATGAAATTTTCACACTAGGACTTTCGGCAGATGTTTCTGCACTTTTCATTGATGGGCAGAGTCTTCAAGTTTCAATTTGGGATCATCATGGAGTACTTAGAAATGTCAGAATGAAAAGTTTAAAACCTAGCATGTACTCTTAATCTATCAATCTTGGTTCTGCTCAGGCAATTTTTTCAATTTGTTTGGAGAAGTGGCATGTGCATGTGTGTGTACATGTGTGTATGTGTGATGTATGTATATGATTCTCTTTGGCAGTATAAGTCAGATTGCCTGCACCCTAAAGTTTAAAAGTGTAGATAGACAAGAATAGATGGAGAGGGATCATGTGGGAGAACAAACTGGAGCAGTTGTTTCATGTACACAAAGTGCCACTAGTCCCTTCCTTCTGGGAACCCCCAGGTTTCTATCCTTTTCATGGCACCTGTAGACTCCAAACTCGGTGACTTTGTAGAGTTCCACTAGGGATACATGCATTTCCTCTGGTGCAAACTGGTTCTATACATTCCGAATTGTAGCTTTATTTTTCATTTCATCCAATGCAGATTTCAATCTGCTTTTATTTCCCCAGGAATGTTTGAAATCTCTCATCCACCAAGTGTCATTCTTTTGTTCTCATTTTATGCATTTATTTCATTTATTTTTCCCTGCAAACAATATGAATGTGAACTGGAACTTGGAATGGAAACTTCAACATCTCTGAGCCAATTGAACAGTGATGCCATTTGGAATCTTAGGATCAAGGAACCATTTCAACACCCTCCTTGGGTGCTATCCACATTGTATCTTGTATCTGCATGTAGTTATGGGTTTTGTGTTTTTATTTTATTTTATTTTGAAATGAACTCTAGCTAAATACTTAGCAATACCTTAAGTTTTGCGTTTTCTTTTTTTGTTGTTAGTTTTTAGGAACATATTGATACCAGGAAATTATTTTCTCTAAAGTATGCCCATTTGTAAGAGTTCTTGTTCCAAATTCTGGTCTTAAAAATTATAAGGACTATATTCAAAGTTTGGAGTACATTTTGAAAGATCTCTTGAATTGAAAAAACAAAACAAGGTCATAAATTATTACAGTGTTATGTTTCTAGATCTGATATCTGTTTTTATCACAATCAATCAAAATATAAATTTTCATTCCTTAATGCATTCTTTGGTCAAATAATCTTAGATAATATTTATAGCCACTTTATTTTAACCTCCTGAACAATAAGGGTTACTTTTTTAAATTCTCTAATTGTAATGTATTCTTATTCTGAAAACTAATTTGATTTGGGGAGGGGCTTTGGGACCCAAGGTAGCTGATATTATAAGGTGCATTCAATTGATTGACTAGGAGTTTCACTTTATGTTGGCTCAATTGAATTTCTAAAACTTGAATATTATTTCATAATAAGCTATAATTTTATTTTCTAAGTATTTTAAACCTCTTATTCTACTATCTTCTAACCATTTATAGTGATTTAGTTGATAAATTATTTAAAGATTGTCCTTGTATTTTAATAATATCAAATAATTTATATAAGCAATATATTTTCATATTTTCCAATAAGTTATAGAACTTATTGCAACTGGACAAGAATATAAATATTATTTTCCTCATTTATTTCCATGTATAGTGCTATACATACAAGTAATTATTCTTAGAATTTTGCTTTTATTATATCATAGAATAAATAACTATATGTGTATACATAGCTTTAATATATTTATACATAATACGAAATATGAAAATTAACATACAAATGAATATAAGTCAAGTATAGTCACTTAAGTTTCATATGTATACAAAACACAACTCATATTTGGGTGTAGGTAATGTATAAGTACATTATACTCTCTTTGTGTTTATATGTGTTTCCAAGGCCAGATTAAGCAGAAAGTTTAAAGTCCTCCCCTCTCCTTCCATGCCTTATTATTCTACACCACAATTGCACTTTTATTGAATTGTTAGGGTTAGGCTGACACTTTTCAGGCTGAAAGGCAGAAGCATTTATCTTCACTGACAAACAATTTGGAAATATTTTCCTTGGGTTACAAGACACTTTCTCTAACACAATAATTCTCATTCTATTTTATTAGGAAGCACCTACAACATTTGGCATCTTCTTTCTGAATTTGCACTATAGATTGATTTAATGTATATTACTATACATTAAAAAGTTTATGAAAAATTATTATTTTGAAATTTAAAAAAATGGGATTATTTTGCATACATTTTTAAGGAAGAAATATTACTCTTCCTCTGAATATAAAGTAATATGTGTTGCTATTAGAAACTATGAAAATACCTAGCAGAAATAATAATGTCTATAATCTAAGGTAATTGCTATTGATAATTAGTATATGTCCTTTAATCATAGAGATGCCTAAACATGCATTACATATATTTCATGGGTATATTTGAAATCATGCAGTTTGTAGACATTTTTGCTTAATTTTGAATGACTTTATGATATTAAAATATACTAAATAGCTTGATAACTTGGTTTTTAATGGATGCATGATATTCTATGTACATTTTAACATGCAATCACCATATAATATTGGATATTTATGTTGTTTTCACTTTTTCTGTCATAAATTACACTGTCATAAAAACTATTTATAAATTCCAATGTACATCTACAATGGTTATGGCTATTTTTTGTGTGTAATTTAATCATGACCTTAGCACACTTTCTGTATCTCAATATATGTTTTTTATTGATTTAAATGAGTCATTTTTGTCTATAATGTTGCTAATATTTGGATTATTCTATATATTGCAAATGATTTCTCCTACTTTTTCAGTTACCTTATAATAAGCATGATCATTTTTGATGTGCACCTTTGCTTAAAATGTCCATTTTAGTAGAATCTCCATGGAAAAGAAGTTGGCAGTTTCTCTAAAAACTAAATACACATATACTTTATTATCCAGCAACTTTTCTCCTAGTAATTAATTACATTATTCACATATATGGCAGCAGACTTTCTTTGGTACATTCTAATATCCACCTCTTACTCCTTTCAGTCAGGAAATGTCAGTAGTGTTTATTCCCTCATTCTTCTATTCTTTTATTTATTTATGTGTTAGTTCAATATTGAACTAGGTATTGGTAATATAATATCTTGCTGTTTATTTTCTTGTCAAAAGCATTACCATTGATTTACTTAATGGTAAATATAAGGCATTTTGCATTTTTTATGTTTGACTTATTCACAGAACCTACTATGTTCCATTTACAGGGTCAGAAATGTTTTGTGATAACAAACATCTATTTAACATCTATCATCTATCTATCTATCTATCTATCTATCTATCTATCTATCTATCTATCTATTGATCTATATATCTATCTATTTATCATCTATCTATCTATCATCTATCATCTATCATCTAATCGTCTATCATGTATCATCTGTCTAATCCTTCTATCTGTACTCGTACAGATACATATACATAATAATCATTAATATTTAGGACAAACCACCTCTTTTTTGTAGACATCATTTTATTCACAGTTAAAAGTATGCATGTATGCTGGCTATCTTCTCAGAGAGATGATACACTTCTTTATATTAAAACTGTCTCTGGTACTTTCAGGCAGAGTTTGAAAAATAAATGTTATTTGATTGAATTCGTGGTGAGGAGGCGTGCCCTTACATGCTGTGTTTTCATAAATGAATAGTTCAACACACTCTTCATTGGTGGCAAAATCATCTCTTCAGAGTTGCTGGTTTTAGTAATAGCGGTGGATATTGAATCTGTAAGTAGTTTTTCTTGTGGCATTGGGTTACTACCCCTTATAGCCACCTTCCAAATCTCTAGTATGTATTTTATCTGAAATTAAAGCAAGAGACAAAAATGTTTAAATGCTTATTAAACACATTAACCAAACATTGCTGAGTTCAAAGTAAAACTTAGCTGGTTTCAAACACACTACTTCAGTTTCTTTTCAACTTTTATAGCTATCACTTGAGGTTTATGAAAAAGTCTAAACAAGGTTTTACTATAGAAATATTTATTTCTTTGTACCCCTCAGGCCTGTTTTGGTGTCTGGCAAACACAGCAGGCAATCATGATTTTTTGACTTAAAAAATGCATGAACAAATAACTTCCCACCACAAGAATAGTTTAGTGCTTCACCGAGTTTTAACCTAACAAAGAGTGCACTACTAAAGTCATTGTTAAAGTAATACTATTAACTATATTAACTTTGTTAAAAGTTGATCAAACAAATAATAATGTATACCATTAATGAAAATTATTATTAGATTGTTACTGATATTTAAAAATTAAAGAGATTGTGTTTCTAAACAGTTTTTCAAACTACAGAAGTTAAAATATAAAGTTTGACAAGGTGATTTTTTAAATTTCATCTTTTCACACCATTATTTTAATGTTATGACATATTTTGCATGTCTTGATCACTTTAGCACAATTCAAATAAATGAAGTTAAATAAGTAGAGCTTTCTCATTTGTGCAATGATATGGTAATGTTGGAAGCCCAATCAAATGAGGTCATTAACGGAGTTAAAATCACAAATCTACAAGCAACTTTTGGCTGTTGCTGTTTTTTTTGTTTTGTTTTGTTTTAGTTTCTAGTTAAAAATATATCATTGTACTTCTAAGTGAATTCTTATATTACACAGAGTCTGAAGTGATCCCAAAGACACTATATTTTTTAAATTTGTGCGTACATATCTGAATACATATTTATTGCTATATAAATACATATTACAATAAACATTTAATTATATATATTAAAAATATATTTATTTTCAGAAATGTAAACACTACCCTGGAATGGCTGATATAGATTAACTTTTATAAATCAATGAACGTTTCACATTTTCTTTTATTATGTTTGTTTTTAATTTTTAATCTTTAATTAGTAGATGTTTTTTAGTGTTAATTGCTCTGTTAATAATTCTTCAATGAAATAAAGGCATTAGATTAACTTAATGTTTAGAGAAATATTAACAAATTATGAAATACAATACTTTATCTTTTTAAATTTTATTTATAGTTCATAATTTTGAATATTTTGAGGATGTACAATGAGCTAGCATATAATTGTGCATTTTAATTGGAGAATTTAATGCTGTGATTTAAAAAATGGAATATTATATCTTTTTTCTTTCAATGTTAAAAAACTAACTTACCAAAACAATAATATTAAATTTAAAAACACTTTTTTCCAAATTATTATACACATAATACTATGTGAGTTATCAGGTTTAATAACATTTTTATTTATTATTTTTATTGCCTATGACTGAAGTTGTTTCAATCTAAACTTGGCTGACCCACTTAAAAATCCATTTAAAATTTTAATTTTCCTAAACCAATACTCAAATGGTGGAAAAGCATTTGATATTTTGAAAGTTTGTGGTGTTCTTAAATGTTGGAAGCCTGGTGGCATTAAACATTATCTGTTGATTTATTTTTTTACTCCTTAATGTACCATAAATTTTTAGAAGTCCATATTCTAAGATTTTCCCAAAATCTCAAGTATAGACTGACCCCAGGGTAATGCTCATATTTATAGAGATAGTGATATCTGACTTGGGAGTCACTTTTATAATTTAGAAATAAATATTATCAAAAAGGTGTGATATGGTGTAAGGAACTATAATCACTTATATTGTCTTCTTGTTGGGAGCAGAGTAAAATAAGTGTTTAAAATCACAGATGTTAATTTCTTCCAGTCATCCTTTCTTTCAGTCAATTTTGGCAACTCTTTGTTTTCCCCAACCCATAAATGTTTTCTGGTGTGATAAAAAAGGCATGCGTCTCTTGTTTGAATGCTATTATTCTCAGGTCTACCCAGGAATCAAGAGATTGAGGAAGACAGCTGTCTTAAAATGAAAGTACAACTTCACCACTTTTTAAGATCATATGATGACCCACCATAAACGTATGAAAATAATAGTACCTGGAAAATTTTTGCTAGTTGAATAAGGAAGTGTGAAGCAGAAAATTGGAATAACAAAACAAGAGGGGTAGATTTTGGGGTTCCAGTTTGAAATGGAGTTTAGAATGCATCAGCAAGTAGTTTCCAGATCTCTCTCTTATTTTTTGTACTCTAAATTTTTTTTTTTGCGTGCTCATAAAGTTTATAGGTAAAAACTATAGGTGGCTCACCTCTGCATTGCTATATGTCATTAAAACTAAATCAATGCATGTTATATCTTTTTTGAAGATACTGGTAGTTATGGCCATTTATCTCCTTTATTTTTATTTTTTGTTATATGAAACCTGGCAAATATAATTATTTAAATAAAGCTTTCCTTAGTATTTTATTATTTATCACAACATTATGATTTATTTGTGGTATAAAAACCTGTCCAGTCCAAGTTTAAAATAAAGAAAAACAAGGAACAAATTATTAAGTTACTCTTGCTATTTAGTTTTTGTTTATTTCTTTCATTGCCTATAAAATCTCACCAATAAGCTTTTTCATTAGCACAACTTTCTCAATTAATTTCTCTCACTGATGGCACTATGAGTCATTAATCATGAGAATGCTTACAGAAGGACCAGAAAAATAAAAACTCATGCTAAGTACACATATTACTAATTGAAAGATGAGGCACATTTTCATTAAGATTATGAAAAGTAAAGGGCATAAAAAAGTCTCTGATAGTTGACTCAATGTTGCTAAGTATAGTTCTCAACTTCTTTTTTCCCATTTACTCATTATTATGCTTTTTTTTTACCTGAATCATGAAAATATTCATGTCAGAGAATGAGAAAATAAACCGGAAGTAAGCAGTGGAAAGGAAATAATGGAAAATAAAAATGAATCAGTGATACAGAAAAGAGAAAGAATAGATATCAGTGAAATGGAAAGCTGCTTCTTTGAGAAGATCAATAAAATTGATGTCTAGGCAGACTGATTAAAAAAAAAAACAGAGAGAAGATTCAAATTACCAATATCAAAAATGAGAAAGGATTCATTATTACAGGTCCTACAAACATTTAAGTTTAGCGATTTTGATGAAATGAACAAATTCCTTGAAACACTCAATTACTAAAGCTCACTCAAGAAATAATAGATAACCGAATAGCTCTTTATCAATTAAATAAATCAGTGAGGTTGAGCATCTCATTTTAACTGTATTGCTCTTTTATGAATGTCCTTTTCATATTGTTTTTCTCATTTCTCTATTGAATTTATTTTTGTTGTTGAATTTTGTTTTATGTTTTATTTATTGATCTTTTGTCAGTTTTTGATATTGCAAGTAACTTCTTCCTATTTTTTATATCTTAATTTTTTCTGTGGTGTCCTTTATTGAATTAAAAAAAACTCTTAATTTTGTGTATAAAATCCATTAAATTTCCCACAGCAAATTTTACTTTTTTGATCTTATATAAATCTTTCCTAACGCTAGATGAAAAAGATATACTCTTTTATTCATTTGCCTTATAGTTTTGCCATTTATATGTATGTCTTTAGTTCCTCTACATTTCAGTTTGTTTGAGATTTAATATAGTAATCCATCTTCATATTGATAATTTTCTGAGCTCCCTATTCTGGTTCATTGGTCAATTTGTTATTGACCAAACAGCTTTATTACTATGGCTGTTTAATATATTTTAATGGTGGTTTAATAAGCCTTCTTGCTTCATCTTTTTCCCTCAAACTTGGTGCAAACTCTTCATAGACCTTGATTTTCCCAACACACTTTTGATTAAATATCTTGATTTCTTTAAAAAAATAAAAACTCCACATGAGATTTTTATTTGAATTGTTAAATTTAAATTTGTAGTAGGTTAATTTGAGGATACTTGGAAGAATTACAATTCTAATTTGTTTTTATACATGCACATGGTATAACTTTTTAAACATCTTCCTTCAAATCTTTTAATAGAAGGTTTGCATATTTTTCAGTGAAGGTTTTGTGACTTTGCTTATTTTTTTTTTGATAAGTTCCTCACAATTTTCTTGCCTTCTATTTCAAGAATGCATATTAGTCAAATGTTGTGTCTATTGAATTGGCTTTCTTATTCCTTTTCTATTCAATCTTTTCCCCCCATATTTTTCACTCAATAATTTCTTTGACTTTATCTTCCAAACATTTAATAAGCATTGATTTTATTATATATATGTTTAATTTTTAAAACTCTTTCTTGCCTTCTGAGTGTTTTTTCTTCTTAGTATTCCTGTTTATGTTGCATCAATATAATATGTCTCAGAGAATAATAATTATAGTTTTTCTGCTTATATCACTTCTGTTTATTGAGTTGCTTTTTGTTCATTCAATTACTGTTTTTCATGTAGGAGGGTATCCTTTGATGTCCACTAGTGATCATTGGCTGATCATTAATATTTAAGAATGAAACACTTTATGAGTGGGAGGCATTTGTATGATTTTGTAGCCAGTCACCATTTTAATTGGGACTTCTTAAGTGTCAATATCTCTAGGTCTTTTATCTCTGCAGAGAATGAGCTTCCATATGAACTGCAGGGATATAAATCTGGTTTCTTTTGTAGCAGAGCTGATTAGAGGAAAGGGGTTTGTGGGCCCCCTACCATACAAAGTGTAGAATATCACTTAATCCCTTTGTTTATAGTCTGGCACCTCACTTTTGCCCTCGTTGGTACTGGGTTCCCTCAGGTTAGAACCTTTACTGTTGAATTTCTTTACACAGTATAACTTTTTTATCTACAAGGAGAGACCAAGAACTCACGTCTTACTGGTCCTTAAACAGACGGAGTCAATTTCTCTGCATATAGGCACCTGCCTTTACTTGAATCTTTCTCTTTGTTATCCCTCTCTGTAAGCACATAGTGTTGCTCTCTTCTCCTCCTCTAAGTCATTGCCATTTCTTCATCTGTTTCCTGTTTCTTATATTGCAGGTTAGCCTTACAGATGCTTCTTGATATCATCAAACATAGTGTTTGTATTATTATTCTGCTTGTTTTAAAATATATCTTTACTTTGCTGTGATAAAACCAAAAGTCAGAACTGTATATTTTTCATTATGCATTTGTTCTTAGTGGTCATATTAGTCTCTGCACATAGGAAGAATTCCACAAATGTTTCCAAATGAATGTGTACCTATGATAACATATACAAACATGCAGTAAAATTAATTTAACAAATATTTTGTTAAGTGTGCTAAGCAACAGGGAACAATGTTCTTGTGGGTGAGAAATGATAAGAACCATATGACAATTGCAGTTAATGATAAGTGCTATACAAAAAACAGCAAATAAAGTTACAGTAAAAGATTAGAAGGATATGTTAAACAGGTTGTTCAAGGAAGCCTCCTCCCTTGCTTCACATTTCCTTAAATTTTTTTTTTCATAACACAAGGATCACATGAATCACTGAAACATTCACTTAGAAATAAAAATGACACTTCTAATGATTAGTGGGGGTTATAATTACTTTACAAGAAGTATCTCTCTCCTCTTTGTTTTTCCTGCCTTTGGAGAATAGGAAAAATAAAACTGTTTAATGAATGTGTGGTTTAAATACCCTTTGGAAATCTAAGATGCTATTGAAAAAAATGGATAATGCAGTTATATTTCTTTGTTTATGGAGCTGGAGGAGAGAGGGAAAGAAACCTGAGGCTAATAGAAATAGATTACATCTCACTTATGGAACATAGATTAAAATAATGTATTTTATTGTGGATCTCTCTTCAGAATTCAAACTAAATATCATTTACTTTTTCTATTTAAGTAATAGCCTCAAGACTTAAAAAATCATTATCAGAAGATAACCTAATATATCATTGATATAGCTTCTTCCTATCACAGTATCATTGACAAAATATCATGTTAGCAATATCACCTTTTATAGTCTTGAAATGATAAAAAGAAAAAGTCACCCTAAATGCATTTTTTATAGTAAAATAGTTCTGGTATATTCTATATTGTCTTGCTTTGTTTTCTTGAAAGAGAAACAATTTCAAATACTTTCCTGTGCATTGCGTCGAAAATAATGATTTATTTGGTTTATTTAAACTTATAATTTATTATATTTTGAGTATTTTGCAGATTATTATGATACTAATTTAATTTAAAAGCAATTCAATATCATTACTTTTCTATTAAGATCACTAAACATAAAGATTTTAAGTATTTTAATCTCATTTTCAATACCTATTTTAAAGAATTGTATTTGACATATAGAAGGAATATGTTTTTAAAATTTTAAAGCTTTTCCCCTATCTTTTACTTCTACAATCAGTGACATATACTTATGATGTTTTGCACATATAAATCTGTAGGGAATAGCACCAGAAGTGGAATTACCGAATACGAAAGTCGAGGCTTTGTAATTAAGTGACAATATGATTCCATTATTGCATATGTAAAACCAAGCACACAGTGAAATTCTTCCTCCTACATTGGTACTGCCTTCACCCAGTCTCCATACCCCATGATGAAAGTAAACATTTGTATCTTGTGTATCTTTCAAAGGTTTATTTATATACAATGAAATTTAAATATATATCCTTGCTTGCCTTTATATATCTAGAATTAAGTATATTTAAAAATTGTTCTGCACATTATTTTTATCACTTGTATCATGGAAGTCTTCTATATTGGTAATATAAAGAGCTTCCTCATTCATTAAGTAAACAGTATTAAATTGTCCGATATACCAAGATTTATTTAGTATGACTCTGGTTGATGCATAGCTAGCTTATTTCATCTTTCACTACTAGTCAGTGACTTAAACTTATGATGTTTTGTATATATAAGTCTCTAGGGAAAAGCTCCAGAAATGGAATAAAGAACCAGGCTTTTGTAATTTTGATGAATATTAATATTATCAAATTTGTCTCATTGTATCATTTTGTATTATTCATATCAAAAATGAGAGGTGTTATTTCTCTACAATATTTTTCAAGCTTTTGAGTTTGTACCAGTATGATAAGTCAAGAATAATATTTCATTTAGGACAGTTTTAATTTTTATTTCTCATATTATAAGCAATGTTGTGAATCATTTTAAAAGCCTCTATTTGGATTTTTTTCTCTGTGACTATTCACATATTTTCATCATTTTTCTTTAGGGCTTGTTTATCAGTTTTTACAAGATTTTAATGTATGATATAATTTATATTTTTAAATTTTATGTTATTATTAGTTTTGAGTATATAGTACATTAGTTAGACATTTATATATTTTATAAAATGATACCCCTAGTTGCTTTTTCTCGCCTCTGGCTCTCCACCTAGCCATTATATTAATGCTAACTGCATTTCCTATGCTGTGCTCCACATCCCCATAATCATCTATCAAGTACTAATTTGTACTTCTTTAACTCTTCACCCCTTTCTCCCAGTCCCCCTCCACACTCCCCCAATCAGATTTTTTTTCAATTGAGTTATACAATTTATTGATATATTTTGGATATTAACTCCTTGGCACATATATTATTTGCATATATTTCCTCCCATTTCTCAAAAGGTAGCCTTTTGATTTGTTGATTATTTGATTTGCTATGCAGAAGCTTTTTAGTTTGATGTAGTCCCACTTTTTTTTTTTTGGAGTCAGATCCAAAAAATTGTCACCAAGACCAATGTCAAGGAACTTACCACCTGTTTTCTTCCAGGAGTTTTATGGTTTCAAGTCTTACACTTCAAGTCTTTAATCCATTTCTGAGTTAATTTTTGTGTGTGGTATAAGATAGTGGTCTAGTTTCACTCTTTGGCATGTGGCTGTCCAGTTTGCTCAACACCATTTATTGAAGACGCTGTCCCTTCTCCATTGTATATTCGTGGCTCCTTTGTCATAAATTAATTGACCATATATGTGTGGGTTTATTTCTAGGCTCTTTATGGTATTTCATTTGTCTATGTGTCTGTATTTTTATGCCAGTATCATGCTATTTTGATTACTTTAGATTTGTAATGTAGTTTCAAATCAGAAAGTGTGATGCCTCCACCTTTGTTTTTGTTTTCCTCAAGATTGCTTTGGCAATTCAGGGTCTTTTATGGATTCATACAAATTTTAGGCTTATTTCTTTTGTGGAAAATGTCATTAGAATTTTGATTGGGATTGCATTCGTCTGTAGATCACTTTGAGTAGTAAGGACATTTTAATAATGTTAATTCTTCAAATCCAAGAGCACAGAATATTTTTCCATTTAAATGTGTCTTCTTCCATTGCTTTTATCAATATCTTCTAGTTTTCAGTGTACAGGTCTTTCGCCTCCTAAATTTATACCTATGTATATTTTCTTTTTGATGCTATTATAAATGATATTGTTTTCTTAACTACTCTTTCTCAGAGTTCACTGTTAGTGTATAGCCATACGATTGATTATTTAATATTGATTTTGTATCTTGCAACTTTACTGAATATGTTGATTAGTTCTAACAGTTTTTTTTTTTTTGTGGATTCTTTAGGGTTTTCTATGTATAATATCATGTCATTTACAAATAAAGACAGTTTCATTTTTTTCTGGGAGCTGGGTGTTTATGTTTGCTCCCTCAGCTCTGAACACTGAGGAAGTACCCAGTCACTGTTTCTGTTTCTTTGCTGCAGTTGTGAATGCAAGTCCCAGTTGGCTTTCAGAGAGGAGCGATCCAGGTACCATTCCCTCAGGTGGCAGCTGCTGCAGCTGAGTCACATACTTCCAAGGGAGACAGATATTGGCAATTTGGAATGGGTTAATGGGAGAAGGCAGAGAAGTGTCAGTGGCTTCTCCCGTCTCTAGGATAATTGATAGTCAGTGCCTACACGTGTGCAAAATTAGAAGCCTGACCCTTAGGCAGTGTCTTTTAAAGCATGCAAATAGACCCTTTTCAGAGAAAGACCGGGATCTGGGTGTTTTCTGCTTACCCTTCAGATCTGAGACCTGAAAGGATCATCCTTCTGAGCCTGGTAAAAACTGTTCTTTGCTCTAATCTTGTGGGTCTTATCAACTCAAGACCTGTTGGCTTTCAGAGCTAGGTGTTGTGGGGCTGTTCTTCAGGTAGTGTAGGAGTTGCTCAGCTAGTTAGTTTCTTGCAGAGGAAACTGCTCCACATATAGCTGTAGATTTACTGTGTCCATGGGAGGAGGGATGTTCAGGAACTGCCTGTTTGCTGTCTTGTGCTAGAACCGAGGTTTTTGTTTGTGTGTCTTTGTGTGTTTATGCTTAGTGGTAAAAAGTCACCAATTTTATTCTCATATCATGTTTATGTTGCTTCCTTCCTTACTCTTAAAATTTTATCTGGCATTTGTTCTTATATAAGATCTTTTTGGAGAGAGGGAGAATTCTCCCCCTTTTGTACTATGTGAAAAATTCCACTGGTATTTTGATAGAGAATATTGCATTAAAGTCATAAATTGCTTTGTGTAGTGTGGACATTTTAACAATATTCTTTCTTTTAGTCCATGAACATAGTAAGAAAACACACAGTAGACTCTTTGGAATCAGTCTTAGCAAAATTTTTTTGGATGTCACACCAGACAAGGATGACAAATGCAAAAATAAACAAATGGGATTACATCAAACTAAAAATCTTTTTTCACATCAAAGGAAACTATTAACAAAACAAAAAGGCAACCTACGGAATGAGAGAAGATAAATGCAAATGACACATTCAACATGCAAATGACACATTTTGGGTTATACCCAAAATATATAAGGTACTCACATAACTCAATGTCAAATACACACACACACACACTCACACACATACACATATTTCACATATGTGTATTTATGTGTACATATAAAATTAAAACATGGGCAGAGGACATGAATAAACATTTTTCCAAAGAAGACATACAAATGGCCAACAGAAACATAAAAAGATGCTCAACATCACTAATCAGGGAAATATAAATTATCATCAGGGACAAGCCACAGTGAGATTACCATGTCATGCCTGTCAGATTGACCATGATGGATAGGACAACAAATAAATGTTGGTGAGGATGTGAAGACAAGGGAAACTTGGTGTACTATTGATTGCAATTTGGTACAGCCACTGTGGAGAATAGTAGGGAAGTTCCTCAAAAATTAAAAATAGAACTATCATACGACCCAGCAGTTCCACTCTGGGTATCTATATAAAGCAAATGAAAATGTTAATTCAAAAAGACATATGCATCCATATGTTCATTATATATTTATTTGTAATAGCCAAGATATGAAAGCAATTTAAGTGTCCATTTATAGATGAATGGATAGAGAAAATGTGATATATGTATGTTTGTTATTCAACCAAAAAAAAGAATGAAATCTTGCCACTTGTGACAACATGGATGGGCCTAGAGGGTATAATGCTAAGTGAAATAAGTTAGACAGAGAAGGACAAATATCATAAGATTTCACTTACATGTGGAACTAAAAAACAAAACAAATGAACAAATGAAACAAAACAAAAACACTCATAGAGAACAGACTGATGGTTGCCAGAGGTAGGGTTGGGGAGAAAAGTGAAAAAGGTGAAGGGGAATAAGAGGTACAAATTTACAGTTACAAAATCAACAAGTCACAGGGATATAATGTTGCATAGGAAATATAGTCAATAATATTGTCATAATCTTTTACAGTGTCAGTTGGTTCCTAGACTTACTGCAGTGAATACTTCATTAAGTATATAAATGTCGAATAACTATGTTGTACACCCAAAACTAATATAATACTGTGTATTAACTATATTTCAGTAAAAATGTAAAATATAAAATTTTTATCCTCAAGAGGTTTAAAATCTAAGAATATTAGCAACACACAATATGCTTCTGTCATAAAAATATAAGTCATGGACGGTTGTAATACTTTGGTTCTTTGAGCTATTTAGCAATGTTCAGAATTTCTCTTTTAGCTCATTTTATCTTTTCATTATAGAAAATTTCAAATGCCCATCAAAGTGGAATAGTGCTGCGAACCTCTGTGTACCATTACTCATCAGCAAAAACAATTACTTTATATTATTTAAAATTTTTGTCTCTTCTCTCCTTCTATTCCTTCTTTTCTGACATCTTTTAAAGCAAATCTTGACATAATTTCACTCATAAATACAACAGTATGTATCTCTGATAGATAAAAGCTTAAATAACATAACTATTAACAGCATTATTATGTAAATAGTATTGACAGTAGTTCCTTAATATCGTCTAAAACCTAGTCCTCGTTTAAATTTTTTTAGCTGTATAGAATTCATTTTAGCCATGCAAATGGTGAATGAAGTTATACCAGAAATAAGACTATTAATTTTATCCTTTCATAAAAATAAGAAGAAAATTATGGGTATTCATTTTCTATGCATTAATTTTCTAAAGCAATGTAGCTCCTGCTCTGAAGAGATCACCTCTAAAATTATCTACACAGTTTCCAAATGGAATAATCATGTTTATTCTCATTTCAACTTAGAAGGTCAGAAAGTGCACAAACTTCTTCCTTTGCCATGACAATGTGATGTCATGCAGATTTTCACAAAGAATACAATTAGTGTCAGGTGCATCAAATCACTGCAAGCAATTGCAATCATTTTTAATGAGAGACAAGAGGAATGGGAAATCTCACAGAATGAAGAAAAAGTTAACAGCTATATGGCAGCTTTTGTTGGCCCTTGTTATTCAATAACTAAATTACAATGGCAAGAAAGATCGTGACATAAATGCATATTGCATTACATATCTAAAATTCACATTTCAGTTTTAAACGAAATGTTTGCTTGTCCGAATACATCCATATTTAATTGATGTTGCGAATTATGTTTTATACTTTGTTATATTTAAATTTTTTTCTCAGTATATTTGTAAAATTACAGTACACATATTTTAGTTCTTATTATTCTTACAACAAGAGCATGTGCTGAAAAGTATCCAAAACCATGTAAAATTTTTATTGGCTGCTCTTTTTTCTAAAGAAATAACTTCCCAATGGAGTATATGATTAAGGATTCATAGAGATTTTTATTTTCTAATTATAAATATGCAAATACATATTCAGTTACTTTGAAGACCACAAATTGGCTAATGACCAACAAGGACACACTTAGAATTATTCTCATATTACCTGGAGTGATAATTAGTATTTTAAAGACACTATTCTGCTAGGATGCTTATAATTTATATAGGTGTTTTCTTACGTTTTCTCTTTTATTAGACCATAAATTCTATATACATAAAATCTACTGTAAAATTCAAGTGAGAGTGAAAGTTAAAAATGCAGACTGCTGCCTACCACACCCAGCCTGGAAATGGAACAATTTGCTCATATATAGCTTGTATATTATAAATGTTGAATTGTATATACAGTGTTCATGCAAGAAACACAAATAAATGAAATTACATTATCATGTCTACTCTGATTACCCTCTTATTTGTAATTTTCTTTTTCTTATGAAACCTTCGTAGGAGAAAGGAACTATGTATTAGGTTTGCGGATCCCAGAAAAAGAGACAAGAGAATAATGAAGTATTGGGATAAGGAGGTCCTAAACAATAGTGGAATGTTTATTGTTTGGATAAAAATAAAGCTAAAAACCATGGTTAGAAGGTTTCTAACTACTTAATCTAATGAAACCAATAATGTGTATTCTTTCCCTCATAGGAAACAAATTCACACATAGTTTGAACAATTCTAGCATGATGAAGAGAAGCTATTTTAGGTAGACAAATAATATTAGTGGGATAAATTTTGGGAAACCTCAAAAATACAATTTTATAATTTTAATACATGACATGAAAATAAAAAACATAAACAGCATTGAGAAAGGAAAACAGTATTAAAAATTCCCTCTTAATCAATATTCTCAATTCTTTTTTTAAATGTAGTTCCTTTTGACCATCTCTGTTTTCAGTTCTTCTGTTGATGCAGGTTCTATGGTTATATATTTCCCTTTACTCCCTGTACTTCCTATGCCTTGAGAATTTTGTTTTGTTTTATCAATTGGATATCTTCATAAATTTAATTAATAAAAGTTCACCTTTATTTCTGTATCTATTTTAAAGTTATCTTTGACTTCAGACATTGAATTATGAGGAATTTAGCATGGATTAACTTTTCACCAATCTTGTTCCACATCTCAAATTCTGTTTGATATACTAGAACTTTAATAATTTCAGGTATTAAAACATATATTAGCTATCATTATCTTCAATTTCTTACTGTAGATTCATTCTGAAATGAATTTTAAATACTATAAATAGGCTTTATAGTATTATGATTATGTAACTACTGTTCACTAGGTAATGTGGTTGGGTTTTTGCATTTAAAAAAGTATAATAATTCTTTATCTCTAGCAGATTTTTCTGCCCGAATGCATATATGCATACAAATAGAACAATAGGATTCTCTTTCTTAAAATTTGATCTCGTTTAGAACCATATCTTCATTTGCTGTTTTTGAAAGAAATCACCAGAACGCGCGGTAGTCCAAGAGGAATTCCAATTTATTAAATGGAGGAGCGAGCTTATATAGGGGGAGGATCCGGTTGGGGACGGCTAGTGTTCGTGTAGGGTGTTGATTGGATTGTGGTAGGGGGGGCTAGTGTTGATAGGTCTCTTGGACCTTCACTAAGATGGAGGGGGCTTTTGGCGCCGGCAGGCTTTTTTCGCGCCAGTGGGGTTGCTAAGCATCCTGGGATAGGGGATTTCGTCAGCTTCACTTCAGGTAAATGGAAAGTTACAGGGTTTGAGGGGGTGAAAAGTTAAGGGTCATTATGTTCCAACAGTTTTAACAATAACTTTTAAAAACAGTGTTGTTTTTTCAAGAACTTCCAACTGCATTAACTTTTATTCTTTTGACTGAAAACAGTTTTTGCCTTTTGTCATTACTAATGTACTCTAGCTTTTCTGTCATTATGTCTTGAATGTGCTAATTAGTAATGATTTGTTGCTAGATCCTTTGTTCTGTCTTATATACAGTTTCTTGAATTCCAATTTATGCCTATCAAGTCCTCTTTCTTGAACCTTTCATTCATGCTGTTTGAGTAAAAATGTCTTCTAGTAATAAAAAAAAAATAGAACATTTTCCAAATTCTAAAGTACCTTTTTTGCTTTTATATTTCATTGATGATCATGTTGCCAGATAATTCAATATTCAAAATCATTTCCACAGATGAAGATATTTTTTGATTGTCTTTCTTAATTCAGTGTTACTAATAAAAAATCAAACACTAATTGACTTTTTCAGGGGACCGTTTCTATGTTTTTCTAAGAGGATCTTCTCTTGATCCTTGTTATAAAATTTAGCCAGGTATATCTAAATATATGCAGTTTTCTTTTGACCTTTGTGACATCTTTTATTCTGAAGACTCTTATATTTATTTAGCCATGGAACAACAGTTCATGCTATTTTTTAATTATTCCCTCTCTTTCCTTATCTGTCCTCGTTTTCTGGCAAGTTTCTTTATTGATGTGAACTGAATCAATCTTTTATTTCTCTCTTTTTTTTCCTCTTCATATATTCTGTCATTTTAATCTTTTCCTCTACAGTGGGGAAATTCTTTCATTTTTTTCATTTAGTATTTATACTGACTTTTTTTTATTTTCAGTATTATTTTCTATGAATGCTTTCTTATTCTCTGATTGCTTTTAAGTTATAGAGGTATATTTTATTCTTTGGATCTCTCTGAGAATGCTAGCTATAATTTGTTTCTGAACTTTGAATTATTTCTCTTTCTTCTCCCACCAATATGTTATTTTTGTCTTTCTGTTTTTTCTTGCTTTTGTTCTATTCATTATCCTTAGTGTTTACCATTTGCAAATATTTATGAATGAAAGTTTAAATAGATTTAAATAGGTGGCTTGTTTTGGTTTCCTCTCTCATTGTATTACTCTTCTGTGAGTGATTGTGCTGATGGCAGAGACATGTAAAAAGACAGACCTGCTCTCCTTACCTGTCAATTAGGCAGAGAGAGGAGGAAGGGGAGCTTTGTCAGGCATTCTCTGGTGCTGATGCTGACCTGAGTTATGACTTCATTTCCTTGTGCTATTTCATTCACCTGCTCTGTACTTCTGTAAGTCTCTTATTTACTTGCTGTTATTTCTATGATTAAAAGATAGGAGAAGGTAACAGAGGGCAATATGTGTACCTGGTCTATCATCTTGAACCAGAAATTTCAGAAATATTTGAGAATATTAACTTTTTAAATCATAAAATTTTGTGAAGTAACAATATATGGGTGAAATTTTTATTTGATTATTTAAATTAAATTTATTGGGATGACATTGGTTAATAAAGTTATGTAGGTTTCAAGTATCCAAATATATAAAGAACTCATACAGCTCAACAATAACAAAAAAAATCTAATAAAAATTGAGAGAAGTATTTTAAATGAAATTTCTTGTAAATTACTGCAGTGGTAACTTGTAATACGCGCCTGCAGCGCACAAAACAATTAGGGAAGTAGCTAATTATGTAACAGCCACCACCATGTCCTAACATTTATTGAACACTTCTCATGTGCCAGACACTGCTTTGAGTACATTTATGAATTTCATTCATATACACAAGAATCTTGTTAGTTTAATATCACTCACTATTAACTTCCTTTTAGAGATTAGGAAACTGAACCTAGAACTACTAAGATTTATGGAAGGTGAAACAGCTATTAATGGCAGAGCCAAGATGCGATCCTGTAGTCCAACCCCTGAGCCTACACACTTAATTATATCAGCTCAATGAAAATGTTGTAGTCACAAAAATAAAATTACTTGTGAACATTTTAAAGAAAAGTACCAGTTGTTTCATGGTAACTCATATAAAAAATTTTATTTTTTTAAAATTTAGTAATGATTTTTTTTTTAGAAGAGTTCTTCAAATGTGTTACATCAGTGTTACTTTCCATGGCAAGAACATTAAACCTAAATCTAACTCCCAGTTCTACCATACACTGGTTCTGTAACTAGTATCAATTTATTTACCTTCTCTGCTCTTCAGGTTTCTTCTCTGTCACATGTTCATTTTGTTCCTCATGAAATATGTGTTAAATGCTACTTTCCCGGCTCTGTTCTAATAGTATGGGAGACAACAATGAACAGTTATTTTCTTCAGGGAATTTACACTATTGTGGGAAAAATATTCCATGAGTGAATACAAACTCAATATAAACTCCTATTTCCAGCAATGAAACTAGCTTGTTTCTGAGAAATACTTCTATTTAGAACTAGAAACCTGGGCAAAATGTAAAGTATCATCTGTTAGAAGACATGGGAAAGCTACTCAAGTAGCAAGATTTGTATAAGTCAAAATCGTGGGGAGAAGGGAAACCTAAACAGTTGAAGCTGCTTTTACCCCTTGCTGATTTCAATTCCAAAGGAGCTGCTGTGAGGCTGAGTAGCTGAGCAGGAAGGGGAGGCTGAAAAGCTAAAAAATAGACCAGTTTTTCAGCAATCAAAAATTGCAAATAGTTAGGGCTTATAAACCAGCAAGCTTCCTTGCAACCCCTCTGGCTTTCCATTGAGACCCTGAAGGGTTACCCTAGAGGGGTAAGAATCAACCAGGAGTAGCCCAGGCCTCATAAACAATTTCGAGTCAGCTCTGGACTTGAAGAGTGTCCCTAGTCTCGTTGAATGCAAGAGCAAAGGAGAACATATTGATGCCTCTAAGCAATGATGGGGATGTTTTGGTAGAACAGAGAGTAGGGGAGGAAAGTGCTAGTCTTGCTGAGGGTGTGTTGTATATATTGATTAGGGAGTCCATATTGAATTGGAAAAGAAATGAACACAACAGAGGATCCATAGACTGGGAGAATAGGAATGTCTTTAAAACTGGACGTCATGGTGACTGGATATAGGAAGTTGTGATCAGAAAGCTAGTTTTCCCAACCAAACAATTTAAGGACTGAGTGGTAACAGATTTAGATATGGCAAAGTAGCTGCTGAAGTAAAGAAGATAATGGAACAAGAAGAAACTATGACATGACACACAGCTATGTTGTTGGAGAAATTATCCAAATTGAATGAAGCAGTTGCATGGAATTCTGGCAGGAAATAAATTGAGAGGAATTGAAGGCCTTTCTGAATGAGAAGTATTTGAAAAGATATCTAACTTGTTGTTTTCTGAGACTATTTCAACTTCAACAGGAGAAACTTTCAGAAGGGAGGAAAAACCTTTATCTTTTGGTTAAGAATCATTTTTTTTCTTTTCCTCATCTATGTTTTTATTCTTTAATCTTTAAGGAAAAAAAAAAACAGAAAAAATGTAATACTGCCATTTGTGACAACATGGCTGGATCTTGAGATAATCATACTAGGCAGAATAAATCAGAAAGAAAAAGTTGAAAACCATGTGATTTCTCTCATGTGTGGGATTAAAACTGAAAGCAACAAACAAATATGACAAACAGAGACATGGACACGGACAGTGGATAATTGTTTATCAGGGGGAAGGTGAAGAGCAGGGAGGATGATAGGGCTAAAAGGGGTCAAATATTTGGAGACTGAAGGAAATTTAACTTAGGATGGTGAACAATACTATATGTATATATATATATACACATATTGTCTAATTGTATACTTGAAACTTATTTGATTTTATTAACCAGTGTCATCTCAATAATTTCAGTGAAAAAGGAAAAAGACATAATTAGATGAAGAAGAATTTTCAGTGACCTTAAAAATTAAAAGTATTGAAAGAAAACAAATTTCATAGCTATTATTTTATTACAATTATAAGTAAACTGCTATTCTTCAGAATAATTTTTGACAATGGAATAATGACCTAAGCTCACTATATAACATCTGGTATACCTTCTGTTGACTAAAAATCAATTTGAATTTTTAATTATTTTTGTGCAACATCTGCATAAAAATTTGATTCAAAGCTAAATTAAATGTTCTTTCTGCTGGTGGTGTAGAAAGATACATGCATGGCTTCAGAAACTGCCCTTTCCTTGAGTGTACAATTTAAAAATATTTGGCTTATCTTTCTTGATTTGGTTATCATTTAATTTATGTAATTAATATACATGTTGTATCTTAATATATTGTGAGACTTAATATCAGAATTCATTGCTTCATTTTCTAAACACTTCTGTTAACTGCAGCACTTGATTTACTTGTCAAATTGTTTTTCAGAGTTTGCAAACAGTTTCAAATAATCCCCATATAATTAATTGTTGATGATATAATTTTCATCCTTCTGGCTTATCTTGACCATTGCCAGTGCTGTTTAAATCTTCTGATTAGGAGAGTCAGATACAAACAGATATATAATGGAGTGACCAAAAACTCTGGATGCTCTTTTCTAATCAACACAGAGTCTAATCAACTCAGATATCAGTTTTTAATCCTCGATTAATTATAATAACTATGACAATCATTTTTATTGCTCTACAATAATTCTTTTAAACATTTTTGTTCTTCAATAGGATGCTGTTATTTAAAAAGAAAATGTAAATAAAACTTGTACCAAAATTGACAATAGTCTGTGGATGGTTGGTACATGCTGTTGACCTCTATTGCTTATATATATATCTAAATATAACTGACTTGGTAACAGTATCCATTTGTCAATGCTAAGAGCTCTGATATTACTTTTGTGCTTGTATAAAATTGTCTTGAAATATTGTACTCTTTCTGTTTCTGTTGCTCTAATGGCTGTGGGAATCTCCTTTCTTGCATATATTTTGTAGGTCAGTGGTCCTCAACTTTTTTGGCATTAGGGACATGTTCACTGGTTTGCCCATCACTCACTTCTTGCTGTGTGGCCTGGTTCCTAACAGGCCACGGACTGATACCAGTCTGCAGCCTGGGAGTTGGGAACCTCTGTTGTAGGTAATGCCCATGGTCTATGATTTCTTTTACTTTTTTCAGAATTTTTATTTTTCTTAATTTTGTCATAAATTTGCATGCATATTTGTTTTGCTGGTACAAATAAAAAACAACTTTGATGATTTCCAAAGCATTTCTAGATACTTTGAATAAATAGCTAATTTTGATAATAATATGAACTTATTCATGAAATATATGAAAACTTTAAAGTTTAGAGTAATCTATACAGTTTGTATCAAGCTTTAATGTGCATTCTTGTCACCTGGGGATCTTGTTAGAAAGTCAGGTTTAGATTTAGTAGGAATGAAGTGAAGTCTGAGATTATGCATTTCTCATAAACTCTTAAGTGATGCATATGCTGGTGGTTCTTAGACTATAATTTGAGAAACAAAGATATAAATTTCTGTTTTGTTTGAATATTTTTTTCATCATGTAAAACTGAATATTGTTGAGTATATTCATTTTTTTCTAGTTGTAGATAGTACATTTTTTATTCTGTTACTATAAACTCCTTAGAAAAACAGTCTAATCTTGTTATCTAGTTTTTTCTCAGCCCCACTGGGACCAGTTACAATCAAATTTATGCCCACGATACTTTCCATGACTATTCTTTTAATGTTCTGTATCAACCCACTCATCTCCAAAGCAAGATTATTTATACTCATTGCTTATAGCAAATTAAGGGATGTAGGGCAAAGCTAAGCTTTCAAGGAGACCAGGAGCAGCTTACATCAGAGTAACTGTGACAAGAGAAATCTGTGGTGTTAGGGACATTTGTATATAAGGAGCTGAACATTGTGTTTGGAAGGGAGGGAATCCCATGTGCCAAAGTAGATATAATAGGATGAATACCTGTAGTTACACATGAGTATGTTCTTGTGTTGCTATATAATGTTAAACCACACTGTTTGGAGTCATGTTAATACCTCACCCTTACTTGTGAGGAGTACCTTATACATATCACACATACATATCAAGGAATTATAAGCTTTATCAAGTCAACTTTATTTTCCTCTTGGTCAATTGTGAACGAGAGGATAAGTTATGATGTGCAGCACAGGTCAGCATCTAATCAATAACTCTTTTTATGCACATACAAACACACGCATGTATATATACACATATACATATTATTTATGTAATACATACCTACACACACGAATAATAATAGCCCACACCAGTTTCTGCAGCTCGCCTTCTCATTTGAACACTGAGATCAGTTTCCATGGCCATTATTCACTTTTTACCTTAGACCTCCTTCTTGATAGTGCTGACAACTTTTTGCATTGAAAAGGGGTCTAACCATTGTTGTCCTTTATTTATTTATTTTTTTGCTTCTCCCATGATATAAAACCCATGAACCATTATTCATCAATACAGTGCTACTAGTTTCTCTCAAATCCTTGACTTATAACTACTTATCCATGAAATGAACTAAAAAAAGTGATTGGCTGGAAGGGTACTCATTCATCAGGAAATAAAGTAATAACCATAGTCTAGATTGGTTGCATTAGTTTAGATATTAAGATATTACCTTTGAATTCTTATTCTCTCAAATAGCCCACAGTGATGTTTATACTTTTACAAGATTTTGGGGGGAGTGTAATTATTCAATACTTTGAAAATAATCTTAATAGCAGTAAAATGATAAAAACGATAGTCAAATAGTTTTTATAAATTAATGAGTGTTTATTACATTTTAAATTTTTTCTTGACTTCTTTTTTATCCATGATCTTATTTCAATTGATGATTAAATTTTCAGAAGTTTGACATTGGTAGTTATCAATGATAGCTTCAAAAGGAAACTTGTTTATAATGTTTTTTTTGTATGAATTTTTTTTCTAGTAATTTTTACTGTGAGCACAGGTCATTTAATAAAATGTTGACACATTACTGGTCTATGAATTATCATGCCAAATTTCTAATTGCTAGATTTCAAAATATTTTCATATTATATTTTTATTTGTTCAATCATTCATCAAGTGAGTTGTTTAGAAATTCTTATCAGTGTTATGGTTTAATTCCATTTATCAATACATTGTGAATAGATGCAGCTCAGTTATCTTGCAGTGCTGCTCTGCATTTATAAGGTTTAAAGTCATGGAGCACCACTCTCATTTTTCACAAGTAATAGTTGCACAAGGTCATTAATCATTTATCAATCTCTGGGTTTTTTCCTCCCAAATCCTTCTTGCATTATAAGATGGAATTTTTGATAACGAGCATATACCAGAAACCCATAAAACAACTCGATTCTTATGTTTTTCACAGTACATTTTAATTTACTTTTACTTTTTATTTGTAAATCCATTTTTTCAAAGTTGAAAAAAATGCAAGATATAATTTTTCTTCTCCATCTTAGCTAAATATAATCATAAACCTGTAATTAATAATGCTTTAAATAATATATTTTAATAGAGAGATCAGTATTATATGTTCTTTATGAAAAAGAAAGGGCATATTTAAATTAAAAAAGACATCTTCCCTGGCAACATAAGCTCAAGTGGGTAGAAGCATGCACTTGATTTAAATACTTTGCCTGACTCGAGCATCATTATAAGCTTAAAATCTTGACCAAGCATATTTTAATCATCTTCATTTCATTCAAGAGTTTTTGGTTCCAGGGAACAGAAATCCACTCAAAGTATCTCAAATATTGAAGTGTATACAAATATTGTATAAATGAAGTACAGTAGGGCATGTTGCAAATAGTTGCTGAGAGATTGGAAGCCACTAATGACAGAGATAATGGTTCTACTCATTCTCTTTTTTGGGCCTCCAGCTTTCTGTTTTATCCTTGCTTCTTCTATATATTTGTTCTAGTATCCTCAAAGAATAAGGGGATTCTTCTGCTTGCATTGGATTTCTATCTCTACAATATCTAAAACTGTTACATAATTTTGATTATAATAGCACAACTCTTTATGGTCGAATATCCACCCCTACTCCAATCATCTGTGACAGAAAAAGGAGCAAGACATGATTCAAACAGCCAAAGAATAATTCATACGATAGAGGCTGCTTGCAGACAAGTTTCCCAAATACGACTACTGCTTAATCTGCTTTTTTGATCTATCTATGTCTTAGCAATATAACAGTTATTCACAAGTAACTTGTGGATGATTTAAATTTTAGCCAATTATCTGTAAACAGAAAGTTGTTTAAAGTGTGAGACAACTACTTCGTAAATTAGTACTAAATGGCAAAAGATAAGGTGCCTTTTTAGTTTGGGTAACAAAACACCATAGACTGGGTATCTCATAAACTACAGAAATTTATTTCTCACAGTTCTGAAGGCTGCAAGTCTGAGATAGGGTACCAGCATGGTTAAGTTCTGTGAAGTCTCCCTTCTGGATTGCTGACTGGCAACTACTCATTTTATCCTCACATGACAGAGAGCAGGAAGAGGGAGCATGCTATCTAGTGACACTCATAATGGCACTAATCCTATTAATGAGGGAAGGCTCCAGCCTCATAACCTAATCTCATTTATTTCCCAAAGACTCCACCTCCTGGAACCACCACATTGAGGAATAGGGTTTCAACATATTAATTTTGGAGAGACACACACATTTAGTTCATAATAGGTAATGAGCTATCAATACTTAGCCTCTGAAGTTAAATCAGCTATATAAAAATAGATTTGTATAGTGTTACTTCATATTTTTCTTATATTTTACATGTTAGTTATAAAGTTTAAAAAATATTTAAAAAACTATTTAATTGCTCCAAACAGCTTATGAATGATATGTATAGTAAATTCTTATTTTATGGTACTTGAAATAAAACCTAAGATTTAAGACATGATTTAGGGCAAAATGCCACTTTAATGAAATGAGTAGATCAGAGATGAAGAAAATCAAGATTTTACTAGTTTTAATTAATGTGGAGACAGAAGAAAAAGACATTTTATCTGCTGATATTTTTGGAAAAATTTTAGTTTTTTGAAAAAATTATGGTAGTATAATTCAATATTTCTCAGCATAAATACAGTTTTAAGAAGCTGAAATGCTTTAAGATAAAAATATAACTGAATCAGTGCTCTGTTCAAATTTTAGAGTACTATCTTCAAAGTATTTTACTGTATATCTTGAGTTGGCTATTTTTCATTGTACTTCTTTCTTCTGCAGTGCCTTCTATAGATCATTTTCATCTGAACCAATTTTAAGTTTACTTCATTGTACAAATTCATTTCTTTATTACTATTATTTTATAGGAAGAGCTTTTTTTTTCGGTTCTATGAGAAATTTTACAAATCTGAGCAGGGTTAGTGCAGACTATAGGGCTTTATTCCAAAGAGTGATGGATGCCATTTTGCTGCTTCTTCCAAGGAGAGCTCAGTACCCAGGTTCTTGTAATTAGGGTACATCTCTCAGATCTCAGTGGGTTGGTAGCAAGATATTTTTTATTCTGTTCCATAATATTAGTGATTTCTAATCCACAACTTAATTTGGACTTTGATAATTTTTTTTTTAAAGAAAATGTAATCAGTGGTAATTCTCATTACTTTGCATTTTTATCAGGAATAAATGCACTCTTCTTGATATTTTATGCTGGAAAAGCAAAATAATCTGTAGGTAAACTCTTAAAAATACCCTCTTCAGATAGATATCTAGATAAAGGAGTGATTTTATTTGTTTTCTTTTACAAATGATTTATTTTTAGTGTTCTTTTTTATGATCTATTTCCATGTACATGTAATTGATTTGACTATATTTAATTGAGTTCATTTGAATTGATAAAATATAATTTTATGTGCAACTTTTCAATAACATGTAATAAGATTAGAGATAAAGTAATTGCTTTTCATTCTCGTGGCTCTTCTTATCAAAAACATTTTATCTGATTTAATATTAATTGACATTGGGTCATGTGTGATATCAAAATAAAAAGTACAGTTGTGCTAGTGATGATGATTGTGCATAAATATCAGAAGATTGATTTTTTTTATCTGAATACTAGTAAATATCCCATTACATAATGCCATAGGAAGTGTATCTAAGATTTAATTGCAATTTAGGTTGCTAGATTGTTTACCAAAAGAATGCAGTGATTCATAACCCCATCAACAATGGATAGAATGTCTTTTTAACTCCTAACCAGCATTTATGTTATTGCTCTTTACAATTTTTTTCTACTTAGAATGAAAAAGTTCTTCTTTGCTGTTTTAACTTGCTTTTCCTTTGCTAATAGTGAGATAGATCATCTTTGGACAAGGATATCGCTAATATACATTTCCTCTTCTGTGAAAGACCAATTTATATTCTTGCTTAAATTTTTTTATTAGTTTGCTGTTTTCATGTAAACATATAGGTACTTCTTGGAACTTATTTATATGCAGAAGTTTTGCAATTATATATACCAGCCTATCATCATTCTTTTTTTTTTTTTTTTTTTGACATTTAAACAATAAGTTTTCTGTAGTCAAGTAAGTCTGTCTTTTTCTTTATGGATTTCTCCCTGTTCTGTTTCAAAAGATTTCTTCTAATTCAGGTTAACGTTTTTTAGTTTTTACATTTAAATACAAGGATATCATTCACTTTTACAAATAAAGACATAGAGACTTAGAAAGTTCAACAACTTTGTTAAGAAACTCCAAAGCTCTTTTCAATTACTAAACACATTTGCTATAATTATTATAATTATTGTAATAATGTATGGCATCTGCTCTAATAAACATCTGTTATCAGATACCTGGTACCCTCTTTCCCTCTTGCTATTTAAAGGCCCTAAATCTTTTTAAACAAACCACACTTTTCAATCACCTACTGTTTGATTTTGTTCTCAAGTCCAAATTGATCTTCATTGGATATGTTAATCATCACATCTCATTCTAGTCCATTTAGAGCTAGTAGATCTTCAGGGGATGTTGAGGTGGGGTAGGAAGGCTAGCAAAAGAAGAAGGCTTTCACCTTTCCTCTTGTTTCAGTAATTCTAAGATGTAAAACTTAGAATCTTTGTAACCATCTTGCTACGATAATGAAAACCAGCTAAAGATGAAACATGTAAAAGAAGCATAGCCCACATATAGATGTTATAATCCATGAGGTGTGAATCATACCCCACCTGAAGCTGGGACTTGTTCTATCAATGAAACTTTCAGTTAAAAATGCCAAAAAAATTCTATTTATATTAAGACATATTCCAATGTGTACTCTCCCTATTTATATCACAATGAGAATCTCAAACTTAAATGTTCTTATACAATTTGCCTTTTGAACTTTCTTAATCTAAATATTATTATATTTAATTTATAATGTAAAAGCTTATTTTTAAATGTTGAAATACTTTTTAAAAAAGAGAATAGCTGCTCTTTAATACTATTTCAAAATTTCTCTAAGTATTTCAACCTTATAGTTAGATGATAGGAAACTATAACTCATATGAAAGACTGGAGGAGGCATGTTAACATTTATTGAATGTTATTTCATTTTTAATTTATAACATTTTGGCTAAAAGAAGAAAGCACTTGCCACTCAGATATTTTATGAAAAATCATGGACTAATGTAATTGTAGAAATATAAATGTTAATAAAAATGATAATAACTTTGACACTAGGGGATATGATGCAGCTAAATTTTGACAACCTCATTCACCCAGCAGAATGCCTTGTCCTCTGACATATAGTATTGGCTCAATCTATTTGAATTGTTTTTATGCTGCTAGTTGCTTACCCTTTATTGGAGTTTTTATAGATCAATATGTGAAGCCGACCTTTGAGAAATATAGTTGGATTACTGACCTTGGAGCTGTCCAAATGCAATGGGATATACTATAACTTCAATAGAAAATGGGAAAATAATGATGAGGTTCAGAAGGAAATTGAGGTTTGGGATGGGAGTTGCCCAGGAAATTATTATTCTGGAGAAAAAGAAAACAAAAAAAAAAATTTGTAGTATTTTCCATTCAAGAGAAAGTGTCATAAACTAGATTGTAAAAAAAAAAAACAAAAAAACTAGATATGTGTGTAGGGCAGGCCTTTGTAGGAAGGATTTAAAAGGATATTATAAATCTAGTTGATGTGTTCTTGGAAGAAGGAACTTGGCTGTTTCAACAACTTATTCATCAGCATTGTTCACTAAGTCTTCACTTTAAGGATTTATTGGCAACTAAGAAATATATTTTAATAGTAATGAATCCAATTAGCTTGTGTTTTGGTGCATTAGAGAAAGTGTGACTTAAAAAGAACTCTTCTCTTTTTAAATTTTTAAACTGATTAACAGTAGCCTTTAAAGGACTCATAAAATATCCTGACTTTTATTTGTGAATGATGAATTTTCATTCATATAAAGACTTGTTTGAAGATAACCAAATATGATTATATATTTTTTACTAAATGTATTTATTTTATCCATGCAACTTAAAGCTGAATTTTTCTCTTAATTTCACTCTCTCTAAAATATAGCAATGTTTTCCATTCTTGGAGAGGTGAAATACAGGCTGTGTCAAATCAATACGTTAATTTGCAAACATTTATATTTGCATAAATTTAAACTTAAATAATTTTTGGAAGTGACAAATTTGCCAGAACTGGTTTGAGTTATGACTTCTGTTCATGGCAAGAGTACTTTTTAATGGAATAGTACCAAACGAGATGAAAAGGGACTGCATTTGAAACACTTATTACCTCCCTACCTTTGTTTTTTTTCCAAATAAAAGTATTTAATGTAATCATCTCTATAACATAATGTATATAGTGATGAATGTACTAAAGTATATATATTCACATTCCTATTTTTACGATTTACATAGAAATAGTACATACAACTCAATGCTTCTTAGCTGTAGCAATCTCTGTTATTTGAAATCTTCCAAGATAATTTTTTAGTAGACAGTTGGTTAATACATGAAATAAAAGGTTATATTTTAAACAGTTAACATGTGATGGCAGTCATATGGCACCTAACAAGGTTTCAGTCAGTTAAAGACTATTTCTGGTAATCTACTTAGTAAGAATGACTATATATCACGATAGTTCACAAAGAGTGCTTGGATTGGTAACCTTCACAATTGCATTCTGTTTTTGCAAAACTATTACGGCATGCATAAGAAGATTTTTTTTCTATTAGAATTATGATCTTAATGGTAGCAATTCAAAGTGATAATTTACTTCTCCAATTAAAATATACCTTGACATATGATTGTGCTATGAAAGATGACAAGAGTGAGCCATGTTAAAATGGAGCCAGAGCAGTCATTTCAGATGACCTTTCCTCAATTTCTTTTCATCTTCTGAACTGGATCAAACCACCAATACTCCAAAAAGTCAGTAAAAATTTGAATATCCTGTTTGCAAGAACTGATGAAATTGTAGTTTGCCAATGACCAAATTGTTAACCAATCAGTGAGGTACAAGTCTAGCTTTTTGTTTGATGACAGAATTTTAATCTAGTCTATGAAGTACAAATCTAATCTTATCTCTTTTGAACTTTTTTCTTTAATACAATTTACTTCATCCTTCTCCCTTTTTTCCATAAGTACCCTGAGACCTTCTGCTGTGGGGTAGGGGTAGGTGTTGGGGGGCACTATTTGAGCTTCTGCTTGAATCTGTAATTCCTTTGATCCCAAATTATGCTTTTTATTCAATTATTACCTCCTAGATCTTTAGGTTGATCATGCCCCACAGCTCTAATGTCACCATTGGGGGTGATCTAAGTCCTTCCTTGCCCCTGTGGCACTGGGGGCCTCTCTGTCCTTTCCACCAACACAGTGGAGAATTACAGATCAGAGAACGTTAGGAAAAGTAAGATTTATCGAAGTATGTTTCAAGAGAGAAATGGACTATACCAAAGAAGGCTATAGCTCTCTCTTATATTTGGGCCCTGATGGGCGGTTACTGGGAGAGGTAGGGAGCTCTCTCTTATATTTGGGCCCTGATGGGCGGTTACTGGGTGATGTGAGCTGATTGATGTGTGAAGCCTTCTTGATTGACAGTTAGCTGTTATATAACTTATTGTTAACTGCACGTGTTCCTTCCTAGATTCAGTCTGTTATAATTAGATGCATGAACTTCCAGGAATATGCATGACATTATAATGATGGTATAATGAAGCTGAGGTGAAAATGTCAGAGTACTCCTATCTGCACAAGCATTTGTTGCTGACCTAAACTGGTTGCTATGCTCTGATCATTTCTTTCCTTGTATTCCAGGATGTAGGAGTACTGTTATTTGAAAACTGAGTTTTTCTCTGGGAGAACCAAGGGGCAGCCTCTTAGGTTGGGCTATTAGTGTTGTCTTTTCTGTGGTTGCAGAGCTGGGCCTTTGCTCCTGTCACTCATGGCTACCTAACTTCTTAGCACTAAAATGTTATAAATCTTAATAGAAACAGAGAAAGAGCAAATGTTTGTATTTTGTATCTAGAAAATGTGAAGTTTTAAAGAAGGAAATAGATTGCTAACGGGTAAATTCTAATATACCAGTATAGACAATCTTTCAGTTTTGTTTAGTATGTACATTTATAACTCTAATACACAGTTGAATAAAGTATTTATATTGAGATGTTTATTTGGGAAAAAAATAGTGCATATAATTTTAACCCTTTCACCATGAAGTAGTAGCAAAAGTCTGCTTTGGAAACAGAAAAATGTGGCTCAATTATGAGATTTGTCAAATACTTAAACTATTGATGCAAAACTAGTTTATAACGTGATCATATGAACTGCCCTAATACCATGAGGAATATTTTAAATTACATGTTTAGCCAAAGTTGTTTCTGATGAACACTTAACCAGAATATTCTACAGCCATTCTGTAAATATCTCTTTAGGTAACAAATGAAATATTCTGTTCTTTTAATATATGTGCTACTGAAGCGAGCACAAAATATCCTGTTCTTTTAATTAATTCAAACTAGTATTTATCTTTATGTTAGGATCTTTATAGCTATTCTATTTATAGTACTACCACTGTGTAAAGGAGATGTCTATAAATATGAAATAAAGACAGAAATTTATATAAAATAAAATAATTATTAATGTTAGGAACAATTTATGTTGCCTAACTTAACAAATTCAATAATTTCTTGAAGGAGTTCGAAAATTTTTAAGATTCTGCATTTATTAAATTCTAGTATGTGCTAGTTCCATACTAGCTTTTAAATATTCAGACATTAAAGGCTTAGTCCTTGACCTCTAGGAGTTCATAAGAAGAGAAGAAACTACTTAGTACAATTAAAATTCTAAATATTAAATACATATATAAATGCAAATAACAAGGGAGGAATTCCAAAGTGAGCCTGAGGATAGAGTTAAACAGAGAAAGTATTTTGATAGGGATGATTGTTAAATAAATTATTTTATAATTTAATCTAGGATTTAAGTGTAGTTGGGTAGGAGAAAAAATGTGGATGATGATGAAGGGAAGAAAAGAAAAAGAGTGATGTTTCAGAAAGATCTAGAAATGTAGAAAATTATATATTTATAGAGAGAACTACAAGAGACTGAATAAGTTGGAATGAAACTTCCTTGTGAAAAAGACCTGCAAGAAATTAAATATTGTTAGACCAAAGGTAAATGTGAGAGATAAGATTAAAGTGGTAGGGAGAAGCCAAATACAACTGATGCTGTATGCTATTCATAAAAATAAGTTTGCACTTTGTCTTATAGTTAACTTGGAGTCACTGATAGATTTTAAGCAAAGGAATGACATGATGGCATGCATTTTAGAAAATAAGGTGGGTTAGAAATTATTAATATTGGAGGCGGAGAGACAAGATATAATAGAAATTCTATGGAGAAGCAGAAATCCTGTACTAGGTTGCCTTGGGGATAGAAGAACCTAGACCATTGTGAAAGGATTTGGGGCATAGCATATAGATTGAATGTTTAGAGTGAAGTCTTGGTCTCCAGCTTGGTTCATTGAGTGGATGGTAGTATCGTTTCTTAAAATTAGGACCACAAGAGAAAGATTGGATTATGGGGGTGGGCAGACAGATAATGAATTTAATGCACAAAAAATGAAGGTTACTAATAGAAAATTGGTTATATATCTGAAGTTCGCGAAAAATGTTTGAGCTTTGAAGATGTAATTTGGGAGTCACAGTCACCTAATATTTTTATGTGTATTCTTTTGTATTTCTATCATTAGAAAGGGAAAATTATGCTCCTATGGGATTTTAAAGTTGTCACCTGAGTAATATGTGAAGGGATTTTTTTCTTTACTTAAGCAATATATTAAATATCAAAGGCTTATGAATAATTTAAAATACTTTTAGTTAGTTCATTTCCTCCTTTTTATCTTTATTAATAGAATATTTATATGTTGTCCATTACTTATCAGTCAAGAAGACACATCCTCATATGCTTTTATTAACAGGAAATTGAATGCAGACTATTACAATGGAGGCCTATAGTAATTTAATATAATAATGACTTAGATGGTTGGAAACTTTAAAATTATTTTTAAGCAAAACACTAGCACCTCATATATTTCTGATTATTATTGGTATGAAAACCCAAAAATACAATATAATGACATTGTGCTAAAATTTCCTATCCATTTTGAGAAAGTACAATTGAATAGCAAAGTATCAGAATGTATAATCAATCCTTGTATGAAGGTTTTCACATGGTAGAAAATTGCTGGTTTAGAAAAATGAGTTCAAATTTAAATGATAATCTATCACCTATTTCTTGAAATGGAAAGCCTTACTGCTGATAATTATTTTTTCAAACACTATTTATTAGATTATGCAGAAAAATAAACAAAAATATAATAATTATTTATTGAATTTAATAATACTATTTTGTGAACAAAAAAGGGAATAACAGGATATTACTTGGTTATGGTTATATATAAATTTTCCTCAGTTCTATAGGGCTAATGTAGGTTGCCTAAACTTCATAATAGCATAAAATTAGATCACAATGTGGATGAGCAAACAGAAATACCTCTGCATTATGATTTTATATAACCTTCATATACCCTAATAAATATACCCTCATAATGGAAATATTTTGCTTATAATTTACTTTGCTAAATATTTGTAGGTATTTTATTGAGAAACAAATGGAAATCTAATTTTTCAAGTTAAAAGATTTCTGAATTTTAATTATCTATCAAAATTGACTCCTTATCCCATTCAATATTGGATTTTGTAAATTGCCCCAGATTTCATAACACAAATTGGAGAAAATGGGACCATGACTGTAACTATGACTGTGGTAAATCAAGTTTACTTAGCCATTTCTTGTGCCTGAGTAGACCCTGTTTATCATCTTTTCTTCCCCAAACTTTATTGTAGCTTAATCATTCCTTGAGAATAATTTCCCTTGAACATTTTAGGTTTACAAATTTTGCCAACTTATAGTTTCCTACCATTCTTTTTATATCTACATAGTTATGAAACTCTAAAAATGTTAATGTTCTTGTCCTACTCCTCAACCAACTCGATGGTCAAAAAAGTAAACATTAACATAGAAAAGGTCAGAGCATTCACCATGGCAAACATGCTAGAAAATGGCTGGTTTCCTACAAAGGCTGTAACACTTAAAGTTCAACTGTTTTTACATATGACTTTACCGTATTTTCTGTATTCTGGTCATCTTTTTCTTCTATAGAAAGCACTAACGTATGTCACTTAAGCTGTTTTACATTCTGGAGAACACGTTTTAAAATCAATTCATTATCTGCTTTGGTTTAGAAAAGATCATTTAATTTTGGCTTTTAAAAAGACCCTGTTTTGAAAAATTTTCAATAATCATTCATACTTCCAGGAACACTTCTGCACAAATTCTAATTTCTGTATTTTTTGCCAATATTGATTAGTAATTTTTAGCAATATGTTTCAGGGGAATATAATGTCTCTTAAGAGAGGAAGGCCACAAGGCTCAATATTAGAGATGAAATTCCAATATATATCATAAAAAATTGAATCGTTAATTACAGTAGTTTTATATCTCTGATGACATTTTAAAATCTTACCACATTTAAAATTCATGGCTCCATATTTCTCATTTATGTTTGAAATTTTATTTATACTAAAAAGTAATGCAAATTAAAAGCTTTTAATACCAAAAGTTAGGACTTAAGCATATGGAAACAATTTTTAAAAGGACTTCTAATTCCAGAAGTGTGAAAATAAAAGAGTGTTTTACACTGGAACTTGGAGTATATGTAAAATCTATAAACAATGACATGCACACACACATACACATATACATAATCATAA
This sequence comes from Cynopterus sphinx, assembly GCA_030015415.1. Lineage (NCBI taxonomy): Eukaryota > Metazoa > Chordata > Mammalia > Chiroptera > Pteropodidae > Cynopterus > Cynopterus sphinx. The sequence continues at coordinate 190,405,085 of CM057379.1, forward strand.
AGATGGGTCTACATAATTTTACTCATGTGCGAAATGAAGACCTTTTAAAAGGGGTCTTTGATTGAATTTATCTAATATTTTAGCTGTTAGGTCTTTCTGATATTTTAGCTGTCTCCTAGGAAAAAGTAAAAATTTATAATTTTATATACTAATATTTGCTCTGAAGCATCTTCATAAAATTTAAAAATTTTATAAAAGCTGCATAGTCAGTAAGTCAAACTATTAGTTGAAAAATGCAAATATATTTAAGTCAAATAATTATGTCTTTGTCCTGCTCCCTGATGTTCAATATTCTGTGATACATCTGTCAATCCTAACAATAAGGGTAATAGACTAGATGACTTCTTAGTCCCTTTTTAGCTTTAAAGGTGTTTTGAGACCTGTGGGAAGTCCCTCTTTGCAAGAAGGATCTTCAGTTGCAGATCAGAACTGTTATCCATGTCTGTTCTCCACTGAAGGAAGTTCAAAGTTTGAATGGCGCTAATGAAACTCCTTGCTGTGCAACAAAGAGCAAGCAATTTGAGGAGGCTGATGTGAATGAATCTCTAAAATGGAATAACCACTTTGTCAGGCTGAATGTACTGTTCTTGTAGCAAGTAGGTAGCACTTAGAGGAGAGACCCTTTCTCCTTTTCTTCTTCCATTTGAAGGCAGCTCTTCTGACAGACAGGTTTAATATATGGTAATGCATTTTAATGAATTTTAAAACAACATCAGTCTCCACTTGGATACCACCACATTCCATCACCAACACAATATTTGAGTTTTCTATATCCTTTTTTTTTTTATTGGATTAAGGAAAACAGCCTAAATTCGTTAGTATTTTTTTCTACTTGGAGAAAAGCACTTAATTTTTTCATTTCTCTTTCAAAGATTAGCCAATGTCTTTTTCTGGACACTGCCTCAAAAATCAGAAAAATTGATAAAGTACATTTGGAACTCTGCTTCAGGGTGTACATGCTTCTTGCTGTTTTCACGTGTAACTTATAATGGCCCTCTCAGATATAACTGTGTTTTTTCCTATAGGTCCATGTCCTTTTCTGACACCTGACCAGGTGCTTTGTATTAAGATACTGGATCTACCTTTGTCATATTTATGGAATAATAATCACAAATTTGGCATTCAGGAAAATGCCTTTCTCCTTCTCCATTTATTTCCTAGCCCATCATTTATGTCTCATATGTGTTCATGAACCCTTAGGATGACTTGGCTTTTAAGTAAACAATATACTTTTAAATTCGTTTTTACTTGAGAAATTTTCAATATTTTCACTTTTGGAATTTAATTAATGCGAAGTTTGTATTGTTTATATTTGGATATTGACTGAAGATTGCTTCATCGTTGTTAAGTCATCTCATTTGCAAGTTTCATCGCTAATATTTTCTCTGGAATTCTTCAAAATGATTTTCTATCTTTTCTAGATCAGCTTCTTCTATATCCCTGTTAGCTATGGTTTTACCCTACTCAGAGAATCAAATTTTAGACTTCTCCTACTTCATCACTTCTCCCACATCTTATCAAAAACCAGTTCCTGTGGCTTTGATTCATATGCGTGTTTAATGTGTCACATTCTTTCCATCTCTACTCGCACTGATAAAGGTCAGGCTCTCATAATGTCTCACACACATTATTTCAGGGGTCTTTCATCTCTCCAACCTTAAACTTTCTCCTTCGTTTTCCATCTAATTTCTGCTTTCCACCCAATAATCTCTCTCTAAAAATCTGTCTTCTAAATCATTAAGAGCTCCCTATCATTTTCCGATTTCATTCCAAACTCATCAGAATCACATGTGAGACACTCTGTGATCTGGAGTTGGACTAATATACGATACTTCCTCCCTATGCTTTGTATTTCTTTACAAATTTCATGCTTTGTTACAAGAAAACCACCTGGAGTTCCTTCCTATGACCGTATTGTTTGGTGCTTTTGTGCCTTTTCTCTCACTTTCTCCTCTGCCTGCATTATTCTTTCCCTTTTCTTTACCTGGCAAATCCCTATTTATCTTGTAATTATAAATGTAACTGTACTGTTAAGTGTAATAGATGAGTTTCCTGAGGGGAGGGAACTCATACTTAAAATTTAGATGATAATCTGGAAGTGTGATATAATTTAACTTTTGAATTGTGCAAATGATAAGCTGCTATCCCATCAAAAATAAAAATAGCAAACTTAAAAGAATTCTCATTATCACCTCTGAACTCCTCTTACCTCCAGTGTAACTGTCATGTAATTAGTTAAAGCTCACTGGGGTATTGTGAAAATTTTAACGTCTGTGATTACTTTCATTAATAATATTTTTTTGTCAAGCTTAATAACAATTAGATTTATCCAGCTGGAAAAAGTTAGACAAAGACAGATAGACAGGTGACTCTTTATTGTCAATTAGTTTAGGAAGAAATGCAGCATACATCAAACTTGACACATTTTGCAGTTTCTAAGATTACTTTAAAATGTTTTATATGGTAACTGTCAGAAGTTTAGATAATTTAAGTTGAAGGTAGTTATGGAGCTAATAGTTTTAGAATTTTCTTGTTATACCGCATAAAGATCTTTGTGCCACCTTTTAAAGTCATAACACTAGAGTGAAAATATGTAATTCTGGACACTGAATGAATTATATTGCAACTTTAAGTAGCAGAGTAGACTTTTAGTTCCAACTAGGCCCTAGGCCAACAAATATTATAAAGTAAACATTCTGAGGTTTGTTTTACTCTATCCCTTAAACATATTAATCAAGTAATTCTTGTATATAAATGGGAGAAATCACTGTTGTGAAAATTAGATGGCAATATTTATTAAAGTTGAATGTATTTATAACTTATTACATTCATTATCAATAATATATTAAAATGTACTTTGATCATCATTGTGTACCATATCAATGTGCTTTTGTGCTTTATTTATTAGCAACTGACTGAAAATTAATGTTCATCATATGTGTCTCCTCAAGATAGCTCATTTTACTATTTAATTCCAAATCAAAAAAGCTAAATTACCAGTAATGTTTCTTTATTTTACTTTTTATTCTGGCAAATTCAAAGATCAAAGTGATAATGTATCAGATAAATAGAAAAATACATTTTAATTTAATAAGCAAAAGGCCAGGCACATTTCTCTGTGGGGGAATAATAGCTCCTTGATTGAAAGCAGAAGGAGGCTGTTAGCTTTTGGGTAATGGTGCAGAGCTTTTATATTCTGATTAGAACCCCAAATAACTGTGGTATCCTTGCCTCTCTCTTAAAATATGATTTATTTTAAAACTTTTGTTTCTCTTGGATTCTTTGTTGTTTTATTAAAATAGCATTTTAGGTTTCCATTTAAATAGACTTGTGTCAGTTGTAAACTTCACTTCAGCTCACACTTGAATTATTTCAGAATTTGCTCACTTTTGAGAAGAAAATCTGACAATATGACATAGAAATTCTCTAAATCTAACGCTTCTCTTTCACCTAAACTTCAGATATTATTTCTTAGACTGGAGTATAAGAATATGATTAATCAAATTTTCAAAGAAAACAACCAGAATTCAAAAGTTTCAGTTTGGATTCTCATTTACTTATTTTTGATACTGGGGAAATCATGATAAAATATGAATAAAAATTCTAAGAGGTACCTAGTAAGCCTAGTGGGTTATTTGGTATTGGAAGATCAGGACAAGATTTATGAAAGCAAAAGGCACAAAGTCAGAGAGCTCCTAGATGATATACAGCAATTATGGGGACAATGCTCCTGGCTCTCCTACTTAATGTTATTAGAACTTCAAAATTAAATACACTTCCATAACCTCTTAGTTTTTTTTCTGGTAGAGAGAATGTCTGGTCAGCTAAACAAAGGGCTGGAGGTTAACAAAACATTTTGCTGAGCCTTGTGAAAATAAAATGGCCACAATGCAAATACAAGACATTACATTTCCAGATACTAAAAAATGACTTTTAGATAGGCAAAACTGGTATGAGAATTGGCCACAGTAGTAACTGGTGCCGGCCAGGGCTTTCCAAATTAAAGATGGCAGTTCAGTAGAGTCTTCCTTATAAATAATTTTGGTGCTTAAACTCTGATTTATTTTTAAAGAGATTCATTTACTCATTCATTGATTTATATACATATTCATTTGTTAAATTATTATGTAGCTATTGCATGAATTTTTGTTCAAGGCACTTTGCTGGTCACTGGGGATACAGTGTTAGCTATATGTTCCAAATCTCTGTCCTCGTTGAACTTAAGAGTCTACCTACAACATATGTTATAGATAGTGCATACATTTTTATGATTTTGCATTCTTGATTTACTTGGAAACCACAATTCTACAAACATCAGAATATTTTAAGAACTTATTTGACACCGTTATCAAAGGCATACTGAATCATGTGCACTAAAACATACACAGTAATTTCTGAATTTTAAAAATTTGCCAGAAGTTAACATTTTAATTAAAATATTATTTTGATATTGATATTTGGTAGTATTTCTTTTATTTTCTTTAGTTTACTGGAGTATCACTTTGGCCAGTTATATATAGTAACTACATTTTGCAGGCTTTGTTTCTCTGAAATCTTGACAATACCTCTATTTAATAAAGATATTACTATATATTATGCAAATTATTTTATCAAATGGTTTCCAATATTAGAATTAATAACAATATTTCATGTGTACACTGAGTGATTTTTAAATGCCTTTTGAGGTAATCAAATTAATCTTTCTTAATAATGTGTCAAAGAATACAGTATTGGTTACAGAGGAAAGACGTCCAGATGCCAGTTTCACTGGAATGTAAAATTCAGAATATGCAGAGTAGCATTGATGATCACTGGGAGAATTTCAGATGATTTAAGACTGAACCCAATTGACTTTTGAGACTTTAATGAAGTGTTGTAAGAATAATCTGGACAACTCTCATGAATTGTTTCTTCTCTGTTCTATATTGTAATTTTTGCTCAAAGGAAGTTTTTAAAAGTAAAGTTGATCAAGATCTCAAATGAAATCTGAAAATTAGAATTGTGCGTACTTTCTCTTTTTTTGTTGGAGGGGTACTGATGAAATATAATTAAATTTTGCTATGAGTCATCATGTTAAATAAACTTGGTGGGAAAGCAAACTGTAGGCAATCAAGTTACTAACTTTGAATTTGAAATATGAAATATTTGACTCAGAAAGTTGACCTTTAGAAAGTATTAGATTTATGTCATCTAAATTGAGCAAATGTGTATTAGGAAAGATTATGTCCCTTTAGTGTCATTCTGTTATCTTATTAAATACTTGTAATCTGTTTATTTTTTAAGAAAAAACAGTTAAAAGTAAAATATTCTTTTCAGAATTTAAGGACCTGATGAACAAATATCATTTTAAAACTCAGTTTATTTGTAATAATGTGAAAATATAAATAGCCTGATGATTACGGAGTACAGAAAAAGAGGGACAAATGTCATGAAAATATTTCTGGAGGGCTGAATGAGTATTGTGTACTTTTTCTTGCTTGCTCTCTTAAATATCACCTATAGATAATTTATAATTCTTAACTATCACCAGAATTATTGAAATAAATTATAGGTTAAAAGTTCACCCTTAATTTTTGTTTCTCTTTACTTTTTTTTTTTTAATTTACTTGAATTTGGTTTATATAAAATACTGGGAAAATTGAATAATTGTAGTTTCTTAGCCAATCCCCTTCCCCACCCCTCACCCCAGAGAAGGAGAGATAGAGAGAGAGAGATTGATTATTATAAAGAATCAAGATCTGCAGTGTGCAGCCAAAAGAGCCAATCGTATAATTTCAGTCTGAGTCCAAAGGTCTGAGAAACAGGAGAGCTTACAATACAGTTTAAGTTCAAATGTGAGTCCAAGACTGAAGGCAGGATAATACCCTGTCCTAGCTCAAAGACGGTCAGGCAGAGAGTGTGAATTCTTTCTTACACAGCCTTTTGTTTTATTCAGGCATTCAGCAAATTGGATGAAGCCTACCTATGTTGAGGCTTTACTCAGTCTATAATTTTAAATGTCAGTCTCACCTAGAAACATCTTCACAGATATAATATTTAAACAAATATCTGGGTGCTCTTTGACATAGTCAAGTTGACACATAAAATTAACCGTCACAGGTATCTCTGTCTCTCTCTCTCTGTCTCTCTCTGTCTCTCTCTGTCTCTCTCTCTCTCTCTCTCTCTCTCTCTCTCTCACACACACACACACACACACACACACGCATACACACACTCCCTCTGCCTCTCTCTCTCTCTCTCTCTCTCTCTCTCTCTCTCTCTCTCTCTCTCCATTTCAGATTTGAAATTTATTCTTCTCTGACGAGGACTACAGAATCTTGAGGATTATCCAGGTTTTCAGTTATGGAGTCTCTCTACCTTCTTTTATCTCTTCTATTTTCCTAAGTCATTCAAAACCACCAAGGTTAGAATCAGTTTTTCCTTATCGCCATGAAGACTTTGGATTTCTGAGTAAGATCCGAGGAGGCATTCTTATGCTGTTTGCTTAACAAATATTATTAATAAGTCCTTCAGTCTCCAGGCACTGTGATTGGCACTGGATCTGCCTCATCTGGCTAACTGGAAGTATAGATATGTTCAAAGTTAACTATTATTCGGTTAAAAATTTTATACATCCTCTTGTTGCTATAATTTGATTTTTGATGACAATATGCTAAATAGGAATGATAATGTACAATTGGTGGAAGTACAAATTATCTGGATTGTAAATTGGCAGTACTTGGTGAAGTTAGCATGCATTTCCCTTGGACTCCAATTATTGAACCACAGAAAAATTTTGCACAAGTACAAAGATATACTGTGTCTCCCTCTCTGTTTATATCATAGATTTAGGAGCTAGATACAACTGAATTGTGCAACCCTAGGAAATATCATGAACTACTATGAAACAGTTATAACTAAATATTCATAAAGCAATATGGCTATTTTTGTTACATAGTTTTAAGTAAAAAGTGTGATAAGCACAATTCTGAGCACCTTAAGTCTGAAACAAAACATTTTAAAACAATAGTAAATATTTAAACTATTGTTAAGTAATGTTTTCCATTCAAAATTTCATGGACTTACAATACCAAACACTAATTTCTTGTTCATTTCATGAGAATTGCAGGTCAGCCCTGATGGGCTCTGCCAATATCTTTTGATGTGTCCCAGCTGAAGGAGGAGCCTCTGTCTGAGGCAAGGTGAATTTTTCTCTAAAATATGCCTCCTTCTAGTATTTAAAACTCCATGAAGTGAGGGACAGAGTCTGTATTTTTCTATCTGTGAAATTCTTGTTTACATCTTTTACTCTTTTTCTTTCCCTTGTATTTTTGTGTTTTGATTACTGATTCGATGGGAATTTTTAAAATACTTTTTATGCTAATCTTTTGTCTTTATATGCATATTTTATCTCACTCTGTGGCTTGTCACTTTACGTTGTTTGATGAACTGACATGTATTTTTTAAATTTATTTAAATTTATATAAAGTTAAAATTTTAAGCACCTTTTATAAGTTATAATCATTATCTTATTGAATGAATTTTCCAGCTTGCAGCAACCAAGGTAATTTCTAACATTTTCTTACAAGAGCCTTAAAACTTTCCTTTTCAGCATATTGTATTTAGTCTACCTACAACAATTTATTGTTTAGCTGCTTTGTTTTTGGTGTGTTTGTGTGTGAAATGAGGTAGACAACAAGCAAATTGTTTAAAGAATAAACAGATAATAATAGATTTATTCTGAAAATAGTTCACAGTATCCCATTATATTCAGAATAAATATATTCAGAATAAAATCTAACCCCTCTCCTTGGCTCTGCATTCTCTAGAGTGCCACACACCACATTTTATTTCATTCCTTCTCTTGCTCTTTCAGTCAGTCATACTGACTTTCATTTCACTTTTTCATATATTAACCTATTTTTTTTTATTCCTTATATTATCTATCTCTTAATCTTTGTGTGTCAGCTTAAATGCCCTGTTTTAGGGAGGCATTATCTGCCAGATCTATTTAAATTTGCTTTTCCATTCATTTTCCATAAGAGAATCATGTTTTTTTTTTTTAAACAACACTTATTTATTCTTTCATGTTTTGTTCATTTGTTTATTATTGACATCTCTCCTATGTACTCAGGCTTCACAAGACAGAAATTATCTTTTTATTTATTGCTGCTCCTTGAAATCCATCATAATTCCTGGCATTTATAAGTTTTAAATGAATAAAAGATTAAATAACATGCCCCATATTGTCTAAATTCACTCTTTCATATTTTTACATCAGTGCCTTTTGTTACAAATTTATTGCTACTGCCATAATATAGATCTACATAATTTCTTAATTTGTTAATTTTTTTTTCTTGGTCATTTTTACCTCCTACAATCTTCTATTTACAAAATGAATCTTTCTAAAATTTTAATCATACGGCTTCCCTGATTATAGTTCTTGAGGTCGTTTTTATTCACTTTAAGAAAAAAAAAATCTAATATAATATGCACACAGTATTACTTTGATCTCACATTCTTTTCCAGTTACCATCTCATATTCCATGTTTCTTTACTGTAAAATTCCACATAGTATTTTCTGTACATATTGTATTCACGTCTCATTGTGTTTTAATTGACACTTCTAACAAATGATTTTACCACTCTTTCAAAAGCTTCTTGAATATTATTTACAGGTTTTTACTAATTACAAATAATTAGGTGGCCATGAAAATTCTCTATATGTCTCATTTTGTCCATTTTGTCCAGTTACGAAATGTCCACCTGATCCTACTAATAACTTGCAATTGGTCCTGCTCCAGGTCATGATAGCTGGTCTCATCTTCAACCCTGAATTTCATTACCTACATCTCATCTTAACTTCTCTTGTTTAGCTTACTGATTCCAGCTGATTTCTCTTTTTCTCAATCTATGTTTAAAAATGAACACTTCTCTAATTCTGGCAGCATCCTTACCCTCAGTGAAAGACAAACTTCATTCGCCCTGCAGTCCTACTATGTTACCTTTATCAGAACAGAGGCACAGTGAATGGTTTAATCCACAGAATATTATGGGAATTATCAGATAAATATAAAGGTGAGAGAAGGTATTGATAGAGAAGAGCAAAATATTCTTAAGGAAAAAAATGGCAGGAGCATGTAAGAGAGTAGAAATCAGTCGGAGAAGTTCATAATGCATGTATCTGATTCATTGGGAGCAAAGGTATATTTTGGTTAGGTGAAGGAAGAGACTAGTTAGGAAAATACCTTGGAGGTTGGTTAACGAGTATCAATTTGCTTTAATAGAAAATAAGGAACAAACAGCCATAACAGTTCTCAAATTAAAATTCTTCCATAAGCATATTTTACATTATAGATTTTTTAAAAGGCATTTTGATTGCTAAAAATTTAACTAAAAATACATATTCTAGTTAAATATTTATTTACTACTTTTTATTGAAATTATCTATTAAAAAATTGAACCATATATTTTTTCTAGATTAATATTGGTAAATATTTTGTACCTGCACCTGTGAAATTTAGGAAGGCGAAGTTCATTCACTCACGACAGCTGCATTGGTGAGAACATATCCAAATTTTCTCATTCACTGTGTAATTTAATCTTTTACTTTTTATAAAACATAGTGTTAGTAGATAACATTATTGTCATTTTATACCTGACAAAGAAATTACTCAAATTGATCTCGCTACTGGGAATAGAGTTTGGACACAGACACCTGAGTCTACTGATTTTAAGCCCTGATCCACACATACATGTATTTTAAAATCCATCTGAGGCTCAGTTGGTGTTCTGACTGTGGGGTGTTCATTTTCTTTTGCCCACAGATTGCAGGGAATACAGACATACCTCATTTTATTGCACTTGGCTTTATTGCACTTCACAGGTGTTGCATTTTTTTTTTTACAAATTGAAGGCAAGACCCTTCACCAGCAAAATGATTATGACTTGTCTATTGCATTACTTGCTTTATTACAGTGTTCTGGAACCAAACCCTCACTATCTCTGACTTATGTAATTTTTCTCTGGAGAAAGTTAGTGATTTATCAGGTTTCCTGCATTCAATTTCAGGAAATCATTTAAGCAATTTCCCTTCCATTATGGCTAATAAGCACCTTTCGTAGTTGTTTAAGTTTGTACTTTCCGACCTCAATCTATTTTTAATATTTTCTAAGGTACTAAATTTAACTTTGGTCCTGTATCATGTGAAGTATTATACATTCTTTCTCATAAGTTATCTCTACTAATTCTTTAGACCACAGATTCAAATCTATGGTATCAACTCTAATTTTGAGGGGTGTGTGTGTGAGATAGGGGACCAAAGAGATGGAATTCACAACTGTGATAGATGTTATACTTTGACAAAGAAAACAAACTCTACCAATGAACAAAAGCAGGCAACTCTTTGAAATAAAAGCTCTTTAAAAAATTACATATTGTGTCATTTTGCAGAAGTGATGCTAAAACTGGTTATTCATTGATCTCAGAGGCTTGACTTTACAGCAAAAATCAAGTAAGAGCCTGCACATTATCCAGTGAATTTGTCCATTTTGAAAATTAAAGTCAGAAAAACCTCAGAGCCTTGGAAGCTTCCCAGGAGCTTTTTTTTTTTTTTTTTTTTTTTTTAGTTATCAGCTTGATTCTCTCTACATTTGTTCTGAAATTACTGGAACAGTGGTTTATATTGACCATTCTAACCTTTTCCCTTACTTTTGACTAAATTCACCTTACCTTGGAGAAATAGTACCCTCTTTTACTCTACATTTATAAATTTTGTATATGCCAATTCTTCTGTGCCACTTTTGCCATCTTTTCCAGGCTTTTGTTTTCTTTCCCAGATATCTTATAGTATATCCCTCTCTACTTTCCTATGTGTGGCTTTTTAAATGTATTCTGAATACTACATCTTGTAGTTAGGTTTGTTTTCTTATACACCATAGTGATATAATCTCCCTCTTGGACTCATTTCATTAATGATAATGTTTACTTCTGTATCTCACTAACCATCTTTCCGAGTCCTATTCCAATCAAATTTAAATTTAGGTTATACTTCCTGTCCTATTATTTAGGACCCTGCGTTCTCAGGCTGGTTTCTTTTCTTTTTTTTTTACACCCATCACCCATTATATCATTTCAAGTCCAAACTGTCACTTACATGAATCTTATCATTAAAAGTGCAAATCAATCCTTATTTTCTCTCTTTCTGGACTAAGAAAATTGATGATCTTTAATTCATCTTTTAAAGATGATACTAGTGATGATGTGTTCCAATGGTGTGCCTGGTGTACTTTTTCTTTATAGCCTTTTCAGATTCTAATCCTCCAAATAAAATTTAATGTGCCTATTCAAAGGCCATTTCGAAGTAACCATGGAAGGCACAGAGTAAGCACTTCTTAATTAAATGTTAGGCCCTAGGTCATGGTTGGCTGAGGCTTCTGGTTATAACTCCTGCTAGCCTGTCTGTCATTGTCTCAGTGTTGTGATCATGGCCACTTTTATTTCAAAGGTTAATTTTTATTTCAAAATTAGTTTGTGACTAATTTGTTTTGTCCTTTTTAAATATATGTTAATCATAACATTCTTGAATATTTTACTATTAAGTATATTTTTAGTAGGAATAAAATAGTCAAGGACATTGATTATTTAATGAGTATGTATTAATAGCAAGTCTTTTACTATAAGATTTTATATTTAGGAATATGTACTGATACTATACTACTTGAAAAATAAATCTATTGATTACCACACTGAAGAATGAAAACAGTTTAAATATCTTGATAAGCTATATTAAGTACAGTGTAAAGGATTTCATTCTATTTTTATGGCTTTGTTTGGCTTAAATGGAGTGTTTAGTTAATAATAGTGTGTAGTACTCCTTCTATTTTATTTGCTTCACAGAGAGCTACACCATTACCTCATATGTTAGGAGATTTGCTATGTAAACTAGTAGCAAATATCCACAAGAAATAGAATTTTTTACTAAGAAACACATTTTGTAATTCACACATGTCTTATTTGTTACATTAGGTAATGATGTGTGATGACATATGCAAATATGTAAATTAGGAAAAACTAGGTTTTGTTTTCCAGATATACAGAAATCTTTTGATTCATATACTTGACATTTTACAATTGAAACCAGGAATTAATCAATTCATTAATTGTCTTTTGCATTTAAAGGCAAGATTTCCTACTTTGAGTCATAGAGAGCTGCACATTTTTAATACTGCTTTTTGGGATGTTCTTCACAATCAGTATTTTGTATTAGTGGAACTCTGATAGCAAAGAACCAATAGCTTGATAATATAATGATAATGACAGTAGTAATAAAAGTTACAGTGCTTTATAGAAACAATGACATTTGTTTATAGACCTCAAAACTATGTGTGTATAGATTATAATTCTGGCTGTTTTATAGAGATTAAATACAGCAAAATGATGGTTTGAAGCAATGAGTATTTCTATCTGAAATTTTATATCTCTTATTTTTGGTTTAGCTATGAATAATTTGCCTTTATTTTTTCTTAATTAACAAAATATATTAAATAAGTAACAGATGCTCAAATAATGTTCAGAGGGGAAATATCAAGATTAATATATTTTGTACATGTCATAAACATCTAAAATTTTAAGTATTTTAGGATCAGTCATTGAAACTTTTCTTCTTCTTAGAATTATATCCAGTCTTAACTTATTGATTTTACACCTTCTCTGAACTCTGACTGCTTATTTTCACCATCACTTAGATACCTAAAAGGCATTTTAAACTTAATATAACAGATATAACTCACTGAACCTGCTTCTTTCTTATTTCAGTTAGTTTCCTAGCTCCATTCTTCCAGTTATTTCATTCAAAATCTTGAAATCATTCTTGAATCCTCTCTGTCTTCCATACTAAATATCCCATTAGGGAAACTTCTTGGGTTCTCTTCAGATTCTATCTACCATTGGACCACTACTCACTATCTCCATTTTTAACTACTTATAGTCCAAACCATAACACATCACCTATGTTATTGCTATAGCCTGCAAGCTAGTCTCTCTGTATATGCCTTTGTTCCCCTTCAACTCACCCCAGGCAAATCTTCTCAAAACAATAGCCAAAATGACCCCATTAAAATACAATCAGATCATGTTAACCTTCTGCTCCCCAAACCCATTGACTCTTTATTTAATTTTAAACTAAAGTCAAAGCCCTTCTGGTGACCAACAAGACCTTACTTGATTTGGAGCCCTGTTCTGTCTCACTTCATCTCCTGATACTATATACTCCTTGCTCACTCTACCCTAGTCGTACTGGTCTTGACTTGCCTTGACTAGACCAGCTAATTCCTTCCTCAGGGGCTTTGAAAGCTGATATTTCTCTTGTCTACAATAATCTTTCCTCAAATGTCTAATTTTTTTTTCTGTCCCATATTTTCAGTCTAATCCACATAGGTTCTCAATGAGACTGTTCCCTATCTAAATACTACAGACGCCTTCTGACACTTTCTACTTACCTTTTCCACTTTTTTTTTTCAGCACGTATTTTTTTCGGGGGTGGGGGCGTTATTCTCTGCCTCTCCTCTGGAGTACATTTTCTATGATGGCAGGGATTTCACCTTTTTGTTTTCACTGCTGTAGTTCCAGCGTTTCATACATGAATAGGTGCTCAGTAATATCTGAGTGATATATAAATAGTTCTTCCCATTCCTCCTCTTTTAGGGAAGAAAACTTTGATTTCATGATAGAACATTGCTTAGTAAAAACCAGGAATGGAAGTACTCAGTTCTAAGGTTCTAGGTAAAAACTTGGAAGTTATGATGAACCTTACTTTTCAATCCCATTTTCCGATAGTATGGTCAGGGAGTGAGAGCTTCCTATAGCTTTGGAAACAGGATAAAAACCTATTTTAAAATTCCATTCTCTTGTTTTGTTGGGAGAATATTCTGAATGGAGGGTATATTTAATAGTGTTTCCAAAGCAGCTTAGTTATTGGAATCTTTTTGTCTGAGGTACATCTATGGGTGGGGCAATGGGGTTCTGGAATTATACAAAACTAGGTCTGTTTTGCTAACAATAATAGTTCTCAGTATTCATTAAAATTTTTAATGCATTCCAAGGGGTAATTAAATTAAGTTCTAGTGCATCTGCATTTTTATAACAAATTTCATTTAGAGCAATGTAAAGGTCATGGTAGATATATGGCATCTTTCTTTCCCAACTTACCTGCACCTCTCAATTCTAGCACAAGAAGACAATCATTGATGGGAATCGATAGGCTTTGGTCAAACTGAAGCAGAAGTGGCAATTAATGTTCTTCTCAAGTTACCCTTTGATACTTACACTGAAGATACCTGGTCCTTTCTGTCATCAGTCTCCTGGAGGCATCAGATAGAATACCCATCACAAGTGCCCAGTCATTTTCCTTGGAAACTGGATGCTTGTTTCTTGAAATCAGGGTACACAGCCTATTAGTCTGCTTGATCAGAAAAGCTGGGAACAGTTTCAGCTAGATTATTACAAATTTGACATTTATATTTTGAAAAGTTTTACTGTTCTTTTAGTTTGCCTATGAAACTCCCTTATTGTGCTTTCATAAGACATTCTGGGACATTGATATGTGAAGAATGATTAATATGTTAATATTGGACTATTTGTTTATGCTTATAGTGAAGAGAATTTATGATTGAAATTATGTTTGAAAACACCAATACAGGAATTATTGGCAGTGAGTTTTGTAACATATTACCCAATGGTGGGATAGTGGGTAGAGAAGGGGCTCAATCTTTTCTTTAAAATTCTCATTGCTGAGGACTAGGCTAAGTGCTTTTACGCATTAATTCTTAAAACAACCCTTCAATATTGGTGTTAGGACTGTTTTACTATGAATAACCTGAGAGTTCAGCGTAGTTAAGTGATTTCCTCAAGACAAGTCAATAGACTGTTAACCCGAAAATATTTATTGAGCACCTACTCTGGGCACACTTATTCTAGTGAGAAGATACAGACAGTAAACGTAGTTGCAGTCCTTGTGATTTGCCAGGTGAAAAAAAAACTCTCCAATGAGAATACTAAAATTGTTATTAGGAGTTGATAGTACATTTGAATTATTGAGATTTTGCTCACTGGAGCTATGTTTAAAAACAAACTTTATTTTTACAAATATAGACTTGATACTCTATACATATAAATAAAATAATCGTATAATTTTACCCAAGTGATTTATTGTATTATTATTTAGCATTAGAAAATATTAGTTCAAATTGTGTAAGTAGTTGCAGTTATGCATGAAAGAGGAGCACAGAATAGTAACAGAGCTGTAGATAATAGAATACATATTGTGTTATATGGTTTACAAAATGGTCATTACTTTTTGCAGTTATCATAACTATTAATTTACAGTATTCCTCTTTATCCATGGTTTTACTCTCTGTAATTTCAGTTACCAATGGTCAACCTCAATCCAAAAATATTAAATGGAAAATTCTAGAAATAAATAATTTATGGTTTAAGTTGCATTTCATTCTGAGTAGCATGATGAAATTTCAAACCAGCTTGCTCTGTTCTGCCCAAGGTGTGAGTCATCCCTTTGTCCAGGGTAGTCATGCTGTATACACTATCCACCTGTTAGTAAGTAGCCATCTCAGTTTTCAGACTGACTATTGCGGTATCATAGTGCTTCTGTTCAAGTAACCCCTTTTTTTACTTAATAATGGCCCCAAAATGCAAGAGTAGGGATGCAAGCAATTGGGTTATCCCAAAGAGAAGCTGTAAAATGCTTTCTTTAAGTGGAAATATATGTATATATAGGAAAAAATATAATAATAAATATAGTGTTTGATACTGTCCAGTTTCAGACTTCTACTGGGGATCTTGGAATGAATCCTTAAATGGATAAGGGGAGACTACTATAATCCCTTTTTCTGTGAGGAATCCTAAAATCAGCCTGGTTAATGGATGTTTCAAGCCATACAACATGTAAACAGCAGAGTGAGCATTCAAATCCACATCCTTCGATGCCTTTTTTAGAACCTTTTCAAGATACCAAAAAGATATGTAAACTCACTTCCTGCTTCTCTGTGTGTGGGAGGAAATATTCTCTAGCAAATTGTTCTAATTTTATTGCATAATTAAGCATATTATAGTATAAATTAATGTGTTGGCACAGTTAAGTATGTCTTATTTACTTTTCTTTCCCTGTGGAGTCTGCTACTCTGCTGGAGGCCTTTTAAACAGAAAGGTCCCATTACCTTTCTTAACACAGAGGTGGGAAAACAAACATAGTGAGGACATAGCTGCCCTTAGGCACCCTGAAATGATGTCACCTGAAACATTAGAGAGCATAGAAGGAGGTGGCAGAAGGGGACTCTAGAAGATAGTCTTTCTTTTTCTCAAAATGTCAATTGCTTACAAATTCTGAAGGAACTTATTAAACATGCAGATTCCTTGGGTCATCCCAAACTACTTAATCTGAATCTCACATCAGGATTTTAAATGTGCCATTTTTAAAAACTCCCTAGGTGATTTTTCCCCCTCATTCAGACACATTAAATATTAGAACTCTGAGAATCTAGTTCATCTGAGTCAATACACTTTTGTTAGGGTATGTTGCCTGTACTAGGGTTCTCTATCTAATTTAAACAGGAATTTATTTACTGAGAGCTCTGAGAAATTAACTGGGGCAGAAGCAGCAGCTTTGGGAACAGGAAGAAACCGAGTTACTCTTTGGTGCTAGGAAGCACAAAATACATAAACAATTTGTTCAGAACATTGCAGCTAAGACCGGATGGAAACTAATCATTTTCGGTGTCTACCTCCCAGGACTAGCACAGGTCAGGACTATCTCATGGGTAGGAGGGCCTCAGCAGAACAGGCTAGGTCCGCTAGGGAAAGGCAATTCCAATATGGAATGTGGACACTATTAGAAAGGGGAATTGTTGCTGAGCAGTCCAAACACAACTGCATGGGCCATATGCGTTTAGGTTCATTGTCGAAGAAAGCCTAGTATTGCAATCTGCAAGCAACACCAATAAGATCTAGCCTGAAAGGGCCCTCCACTGATAAAAAAAAACAATGACCATTTAAATGCCAGTTATGAACTCTAATGCCTCCAAGAGGTAATGAGTGCCCGAGTTTTAAAAGGCCTCAGTCCACACCGCTTCAGCCCTTTGGTGGTGCAGCTTCCCCTCATGAACACCTAATTATTTCCCTACCTTAAGAGGGCCTGTCAGGTTTTAGGCTGTAGCGCCCTAGTTTGCTTAATTCAGTGATGTTTTGTTGTAAAAATATAGCAGCGATAAATCAGTCTTTCTATGGAGTAGTGCCCACTTTAGTTATTGATTGAAGTTTAATGATTCATGTAACTATAGCCTCCATGCCATTAGGTTTCCATTGTCTGCCCTCTGCCTCAACAGTTCCTCTACTTTGATTTTCATTTGTAAGTCAATGAATTCTGACCATGGTGATCGTGGTTTTCCAGTGGGGATACTATGACAATTTTAGCACTTAAAAAAAAAAATATGCTACAGTTTTCTTATGACTCTGCATTTATAAAATTTGGAAGATAGATGAATAAGCATAGTTCAAGAAAGCGAAATTATTTTTAGATTTCTAGTTACTATCATAATATTTAAACTCAGTTTATCAAATTGTAAAGATAAGCTCATCAAACTTTAATACTACATTTTAGTTTAATGACTGCTTTTTTCAAACAATAATGTAAAGTATATATCATTTATCTTCCAAGTGTATTAATTTGAAATTCTTGGAAGTGAAGCAATTAGTGTAGAAATTACGCACTTCAGTTCACGGGATTGAAATCCTATAGCAAAAAATAGAACACTGTGACATTTCCTACTATTTTTAAGAAAACGTATATATTAAAATGGAAGTAATTATTATAATCAGGAAAAATAAGACTGAGGACATTTTTTGGCTAATTATAAGTCAGAAAACAATTAAATATGTTTATTTTTTTAAATTTAAGTTTTTTACTCATGTAGTATATGAGTATTGGTGTTTATTAGTGTACTTAATTTATAGGCTACAATATACTTTTATTAATTAGTCATCTAACATTTGAAGAAAGCTTTATTTTTGTATTTAGGTCATTCAGGTTACAGAAAGACATAGCCCTTGGACTTTACTATCTGGGGAACAGATAGCAAACAAGATATTATTCATAAATAAAGCAAAATATATAAAAAGTATCAATCTATTTTTAGAAAGGAAGTGCTATGTTATTGGAAGAGGCTACTGTGAGTTGTGAGAAACTTCATGATAGGGTGTTTTCACTGGGCATAGAAAATGGTCCAATAACAGGAGGCAAAATATTGTTGGATGAGACTTTCAAGAAAGAGTTAATAGAGGGAGGTAGTAGAGGAAATACGAACAGTCCAAAAAGGAAAAAAGAAAAGGAAACATTCCATGAGACAGAGAGGATATGCAAATGACCAGAGTGTACAGAATGATGAAATATACTTGAAAAGGTTGTTTAGAATACATTATAGGGAACTCTGATGAGTTTAAGTATTGTTTAAATATATACTTTAGCAGTAGTGAGTTATTTAAAGTTTTGTGAATCTTTGGAAGATATTTTGGAGAAAAATTAGATATATTCATTTTCAAAGTACGTTCACAGATGGACCTCCTCATAGAACTATCTGAGGAGTTGCTAAAAATGCATATTCAAGGCCCTTAGACCCCAGCCTTCAGATCCAGTAAAGCTCAGAGGGATCTCCGATGTGTTTTTAGCAAGATCTTCTGTTTCTTATTTTGCAATGAAGTCCTGGAGCCACAGGAGGAGAGATCAGAGCCAGTGAAGCTCTGCTTTAGGTTTGATAGAGCCCCAGTATTTCATGTACCTCTGCAGGGCTTGTCCTCAAATGAGGAACATCTCAAACATTCTAATGTAACAATACACCTGAACAATTGAAGGTTCTATTTTTTCTATGCTAAATGTGAAACGATCAGAAATTGTGATTCTCTCTCAATCTGTATTCAGAGCCAAGGCCCTCAGAGAGCATTATTGATCACCCTTATTAAATTGCCACCATATGAATCAAGACTATTGATTGCATGAAATGGAACCCATGGAATATCCAAACTAAGCAACTCTATTTTTCTAAGTATAGAAGACATTTTACTTTTTTTGTGAACAAGTTAGGATTTTTACTTGGGATCTAGTTTTTAGTTGTTTTTTTTTTAATTTTTATTTTTAAAAGTATAGTTACAAAGGAACATTTTAGAAATGCAGATTCATAACTTTAAGTATTGATGCATTAATTTGAATCTTTTGTATAAATGTCACATGTTAATTAGTCAAGCACATATGGAATGTGTATGAAGAATAAAGAAGACCTTAATTTGTTGTTCAAGAATCTCCTTTATTGTTTGCCCTTTGAAAAATCAAATCAATGCTCCTTGGCATTTACTCAAAGGAGTTGAATACTTATATCCACACAAAAACCTGCATATAAATGTTTACTTTTAATTACCAAAAACTTGGAAGGATCCAAGATGTCCTTCAGGAGGTGACTGGATTATTAAACTGTGGTGCATCTAGAGAATGAAATATTATTTATCACTAAAAAAAGAGCTATCAAGCCATGAAGAGATGTGGAAGAATCTTAAGTGTATACTGCTACATAAAAGAAGCCAATTTATGATTCAACTAAGTGATAATTTAGATAAGGCAAATCTATGGTGACAGTAAAGAAGATCAGTGATTGTTAGGGGTTGGGCCAGGGACAGATAATCACAGAGGTTGCTTAGGGCAGTGAAAATGCTAGGTATGATATCATGATGATGGACATATGCCATTGTTTATTTGTCCAGACCCATAGAATATACAATACCAAGAGTGAACTGTAATGTCAATTATGGATTATGGTGGGTACGATGTGTCAGTGAGGTTTATCAATTATAACAAATGTATCACTCTGGTGGGGAATGTTGATAATGGAGAAGTCTATGCATGTGTGGGGGCCGGAAGTATATGGGAAATCTCTACACTCTTCTTAATTTTAATGTGAACCTAAAGATGCTCTAAAAAAATTGTAAAAAAAAAAAAAATCAAACCATTCCATGTCTTCCATTAGCTAGATGTTTGTCCTCTATGATGATTGAGTACAAGGTTATCATGGAAGATGCCATGTGAAGTTAAAGGCTGAATTTTTCTCTGTGAATTTATTGCTCATATAAAATGTTTCTAGTGTTGATGATGTTTAACATATAGACCTATCTCAAATGTTTCACCCACAATGATTCTGACACCAAACATGTGAGTTTTTTCACAGTTTTTCAGCTCTCCAGTCACCATTGGTTGGCCTGCAATTCAGTTCAGTTCTAACACCAACTATCCAGAGTTAGCACAGATTCCACAGGTTCAGGGCTCAGTCTCACTTTAGATGCCAGTCACAAGTTCCATATTGCCTGACCATCAGGCTATAAATTCAGGGGTTTCCTACAATTCTCTCATCAGGTTTGATAAGTTGTTGGAACAGCTCATGAAAATACATTACTTACTATTACTTACCATTATGGTTTATTGTAAAGGATACAAGTCAGGAGCAGCTAAATAGAAGAAATGTATAGCTTATGGTATGGAAGGGGTATGATCTTACAAACCTTTTCAGGTGTGCCACCCTCCCACAGCCTTGATGTGTTTGTGAACTTAGAAGTTCTCTGAACCATGTTGTGTAGGGGTTTTTATGAAGGTTTTATTATGTAAACACAATTAAGTCATTAGTTATTGATGATCAATTCAACCTCTAGTCTCCCCTTTATAAGGATCAGGTGTGGAGCTAAAGTTCTGATCCTCCAGTCATGCCTAGGTCTTTCTGGTGAGCATCACCCATCTATGTAACAGCCCCCTGACACCAGTCATCTATCTCAATAGCGTACAAAAGATACTTATCACTCTGGAGATTTCCAGAGTTTTTAGAGCTGTGTGCCACCGACCTGGGGCAAAGACTAGACATATATCATATGTCTCACATCACAAATCACCACTTAGTTTTCTTTAAAAAAAAAATGAAAACAAAAAATCATGTGTATAACACTTGTTCACTATGCTATGGCTCAGTTAAAGGTAAAATTTTATTATTTGCTTAAACTGTGAATTCTAACTTCTCTTACAATAGATCAATTAAAGATAGACAAGTAAAATATTATTTGTCATATTAGAGGACCATGGAAAATATTTATGAATCTTTCATCTTTAGGCTTATGCGATATAGTCAGGGTTTTCAAATTAGTATTCTACTTTTCCTGATGTGCCTGTTTTATGTTGTGATCTTTTGTTCCATTTTCTAAATCCAAAGAAATGGTAGCTTTCTACATAGCAATTAAATTGGTCTCCTTTTTTTATGGAAATATACATTTATTTGATCTACTTTGATAAATATTTAAATAGATGAAAAGGCAGTTTATTCTAGTAATAAATTTTTAACCAGGAGTAGGTTAGGCACTTTAAAAAAGCTATAGTAATGCATTCAAGCCATATTGGTTAATATTTAAAAACTGACATAAAAGTCATAAAAAGATGTGTTAATCATAATCCAGACATATCAGAGTAAACATCGATGAACCTGCCCCACTTTCAACCTTTACTGTCTCTCAGTATTCAAGTTCTGTTGCAATAAATATACTCTGAAATGTGAAACTTAGCCATTTATCACTTTATCCACTAGGAGTTTATATGCCACTATTTCTTCATGGTACATATTTAACAGTGTAATAAATTAATAATATTAAAAGATACTTCATTAGATTAATTACTTCAGGCTTAATTAGTAATTTAATAAACTATGATATGACATTACCAATTTAAGAAAAATGCTTTTCTGTATCTTTGATTTTTTTTTTTTTAGTATTTGAAAATCTTTTAGAAGTTAAAACAGGAAAAATATCTGGATTCTGTATTTCGATTATCAGTGTTCTAAATTACAAATACTTGTACTTGAACAAATTGTATATGGTAATTTTTTTCCTTTAAAGGGAGAATATCAATGGTGGAAGAATAATGCAGGCTATTTATCATCATCTTTGAAAAAGTAAAATTACAATAAAGCCCATTTAGAAGACACATTAATCTCCCGTGTGACTTCAGAGGCAAGCAGAATTTTAAAAAGCATGTTCAGAAATTATTTGAAACATATCTCCTCTGTTCTCCAAGAATATGTCTCTAACATTCTTTAAAAAAGTTAAGACATTTAGACCAAAGCAATGCTAGAAGCTGATGTTTCAGGCACTGACAAAGTAGGAAAGTTTGGATAAAGATTTCTTCCTGGGTTCTTAAAAGGGAAGACTGAAGAATATCAGGGGAGTACTTAATTACAGGGACAAAAATCACATCTTCCTTTTGCACATTGTTGCTTTAGAAAACCACAGCTTAGTGACAGATCTTAGATTTGAATCAAGTCCCCTTCACCACACCTATGACCACAATGCCTTGGTGTTTTGTTGAGCCAAATAACCCGTGTTCAAACCCCTACTCTTTCCTTAGCAGCTACATGATCTTGGACAAGTTACCCTGTATCCCAGTTTTTCAGCTCTAGATAGAGATGATAATAATAGTACTAACCTCACAAGGTTGTTGTGAGAATCAAATGAATTAGTAACCTGTAAAGCACTCAGAAGGCCCGATGGTACGTAGTAAATGATCAAGTAATTTAGCAAGTAGGCTAAAGTGGTTAGTTACCTAGGAGAATGTTTGTCATCAATCTTAAGAGAGTTTTCTGGGAATTTACAATGTTCACAGTTACATATTCCATGTTTTAAAATGAATTTGTTGTCACTTGAGTACAAGTTCCAGTGAGCTTTTGTGTTGTACTTTTTCTGTACTTTTTGCCATTTGAGAAACTAACAAGTACAAATACAAATTTCTGATTGAGAAACAAGTTGTTTCTTTTTTCTATAGTTCTCAAAACTGGCCAAATTTATTCCACTTTGAACCCTGGCACTTGCTGTTGCTTTGCCAATAGTGTTCTCTCTGGATTTTCATAGAGTCAGCTCCATTTTAGCATTCTGGTCTCAGCTTCATGACATCTCTCCAGAGAGTAGCCTTTCCTGACCATACAGTCCAATATTTTGCCACCACCACAGCAACCCACTCTCATCACTCTCTATCCCATTGCTGTGTATTATTTTTCTTCTGTCATTTACTTTAAGTGCTATTTTCATTCATGATAAATGAATGTTTGTCAATTACTTGTTTATTGTCTAATTTCTTTGTGTGAATAGAAGCTACTTAAGGGCAAAGATCACACCCTCAGTAGGCTGTCTGTTGCTAATCTTACCTTCGATTCAGCTGACTCTTGAGGAGTGTGGTGGTGCTTTTCATGCCCTTGGAGGTACAAATTGGAAGCATGTACTCTTGTGCTCCTTACTACTTACCTAAAACTCGGTTGTGGGAGAAAAGTACATTTTTGGAAGTCTCTGATCTATCTGTAATTCTATCTGTTCTTGAAGGCATTCTTTGTTTTATTCCAAATTTTTAACCAACCGTCATCAAGTTGGGTATCTGGCATCTTTTTGCTCCTCATAAAATTGTAGAATTACTTGTATTGAACCATGTTTTCACAATATGTCCCAGCTCACACTGAGGAATGTTATAAGAAACAAACTTGTAAAACGTATTGTTATTGTTTCAGTTGTGTAACTGAGAATTTGACTGATGCCTTCAATATTGGTAGTCTGTAAGAGGCACTAAAATATGCTGCCCATCACGATTCTCTCTATGTATGGATTCTAAAGAACATAAAGTCAAGTTTATGACTCTCTTTTGGAATGTATTTAGAGTTCTACCCTTACTCTGAGCTTTATTCCTCAAATGTTGTCAGTCACTTGGCTGGGTGCTGCAGCTACAACTGTGGATTAGTAACACATATGGTCCTTGTTGGCAATGGCTCACAGAAAGAGGTACTATAAATCTTGGTACTAATCATCCTGAACAATCTCTCCATTGCCTTTACAGGTAAGGCTATTGAAGGGAACGGGGTCAGCAACTGAGACATAATTAAGAGTAGCTATGGGATGTATACTTTGCAAAACAACCAGGTCAAGTAGTAGAAGGTGGGAATTGGAAGTATAACATAATAATGATGTGCAACATAAATGAGTCTGCTATGCATCACACTATGATCAGGCACTAGGCACTTCTATTTTTTTTAAATCAGTTTTCTAAATCTGTCATATACCTGGTGAAATTGTACACTGGTGAAATTGTACTCTGCTTTGAATAATGACTATAAATTATGGCAATAAGACTCTTCATAAGAGTTAACTATAAAGATAATAAAGAGACTAAACCCCTCAGTGCATAACAATTGTAAAAGACCAGCTATAATTTTAGGTGCACAGAGGAGTTGTAAATAGATAAAAATTGCTTTGTGCTGGATTAGACTTCTGGGAGGAATCAGGAGCCCCATTTAGCTCATGGTGCTATTTGTAAATCTGGAAATATTTGCATCCTGGAAAACACTCAGGATTTTCTTGCCCTCATGATAAAAGACTAGAGACCTAGTTGCCAAGAAAATTTTATCTCCCGATTGAACCATAGCTAGATATTCACAAATTTTTGAAAAGTTGAGTCTCATAACACAGAGATGAAATTTCAAACTAATGTTAAAGGAGCACTGCCTTGTTCACTGGCTTTTTACCTAATCCACAGCTTGAAACTATGTGTAAGGCAATGCTAAGGCCCATATCCTTTTTTTTCTCTTTGAATTGTATACACAAGATACTATATTTTAAAAAATTCTTTACACTTTTAATGGTAACATTTCTGGAATAGAGATAAAGAAATGGTATTTGGTGGTTGATGTTGGTGGTTGAAGGACTGTAAGAATTGTGTCAGTGATGGTAAGAACTCTTGTGCTGTTTTGTGTTATGATACCTGGCTAGAGAGCTTGACTTCAGTGTAAAGACGGGCTATGCTATTTGAGGTTTAAGTTGTTTACATTCTGGATAAATTCACTATATAGAATGTTCCATTGACGTACTTTTTTTATTTGTATGTCTGTTTGAGATCTCAGGGCTGTTTTGTTATGGATCTCATTCATTTGTCAATTTATTCATTCCTTCTCATTCTTTCAATGGTCAATTACTGAGTTCCTTTTATTTTTAGATAGTAGAAATAAGGTGACATGATGCTCCAAGAGTTCATGAGATGGTAATGGAAGAAGACGACTAACATTATACACGTTGAAATTTCTAAAACAACAGTGGATGAAACTGCTTTGAGAGGAAAAGGCAGGACATGATTAATTTTGTATATGAAAATTGAGAAGTCAAAAAGAGACTTAATTAGAGATTATTCTCTTTGAGCAAAGGCTTATATGATGAGTGGCATTCCTCCAGTTATTTAAAGAAGACATCCCTGGTAGGCAAGAAGAAATGATTACACTGTTGTTTAGACCAATAACCAGAATTCATTTCAGAGTTCAGATAATAAGCAACTAGTTTTGAGAACACTGAGTCATATAATCTGATTTTAATTTAATTCTCTTCTGCTCTATTGCAGTCATCTCACCAACCATGTGGAGGTCTTCCGTCGAGCATGATTTTTTATCACTTGCAATCTCTTCAATAGTAGCGCTCTTTCTTATATTTCATCTTGTGTCACAATTACTTCTTTACTGATATTGTACTAATTATAAGTTCCTGTGTTACTTTTCTGCCATGTGTATTGCACAGGCAGTGTCTTATAAATGGTTGTTGGCTGAGTAAGATAGCCTGGCTGTAACTTCATAGGAAATGCAAAGAATAGGAGTTGGAATACAGAAATCAGTGTAACATTTGCATGTCCTTATCTGTAATACTTTGGTCTAAAAGGGAACCAAATGAGCCCAATAATAATATTTACTTAATATTGATGCAATCTTATAGTCGTCAAAACATATAGATTGGCATAGCAATGATTCTATAGCAAGATTGTTTAAATTTAAATTTGTAAACATTTGTCAAGTTCAACTGTTGAGTTAAATGGGCACACTATACTTCCTTAGAAAATAAGAGCTTATATTGGCATTCATAGATATAAGCAGTTTTTAATGCCTCCTTATTTATATAATTTTAAAAGAGAGAAAGTTTAATAATATAAATTATGGAATTGAATTATTTTGTAAGTAGATTAATCCATTGGACCTTTACATCATTGTGTTGAGAAAGGAGGAAAATACAGATGTATATCTTTTGATTTCTAGTATTATTTCTGGAATCAAGGAGATGCTCTGATTTTTTTCTTTTTTTGGTGCATGTATCTTTTATGGAAAATATTAATTATTTTATAACTGTAGCAGTTATTGATTCTAGGTATAAAATTATATTAGCACAAAACATTTTATATTTTCTCAGAACTCTAATATTAAATAATAATGTTGATAGTCATCACCATAAACTTCTTGATTTTAATTGAAATGATTTGAAGTTTTGTTGTTTATAAGAATACTTTGTTGTTAGTGATAAATATTATTTATAAAATTTAAGTGATTTTTTACCTGTTCCTTTTTTATGTTTATGTGAGCAATGCATTTATTAACATGAGTGTTAATATTTTCTTAGGTGGTTAATTTTTTTGTTTGACTTTTTCTCCTCTTTTATCTATTCTGGGGGAAGCATGAACAAATAAAAGCAAGGCCATTCATGGACCAATTTTGAAAGTGTCACACACCAAAGCCTGTGATTGATCAAATTGTATATACCATGATTCAGACCCAAAAGTTGCTATTTGTTTACTCTAGAGTGTTCTTTTTTTCCAGAGAACAGTTTTTTCTCCTTTGTTTGGAGTCCTGATTCAGAGTATGCTATTACTTTTCTCCATTAATTTAGGATTAGGTCCAAGTGTACCTTATATGATGGTAATGGCTGCAGGATGGTGAATGGTTCATTTGCTTTGGTCCTTTGGGTCTTT
Source organism: Cynopterus sphinx (assembly GCA_030015415.1). Classification (NCBI taxonomy): domain Eukaryota; kingdom Metazoa; phylum Chordata; class Mammalia; order Chiroptera; family Pteropodidae; genus Cynopterus; species Cynopterus sphinx. The sequence goes on from CM057379.1 coordinate 190,431,960, forward strand.
GATTCATTCAGCAACAGGCAGATTGGCAGTTCCTTGTTAAGGCCCAAGAAGGAAAGCATTTTCTGTTTACCAGTCTCCCTGTGGTCTTTAGCCTCAGTTGTATAGAGAGACTTGCAGCTCCTCTTCGAACACTGAAGGTCAGCGACTAGACACACTAATGTGGTGTTTGGCACCCTTCCTCAACTTTGAGGATCTCTATTCACAAAGCTCTTGCCAGAATCTGTCTCAGCTCAATCTAAACCATGAGTCTCTCCAACCCCAGGCCCCAGGCTTTGTGTGCTCTGAGCAATCAAGTCATGCCTCGAGTATCAGGACCATAGGAAACCTGAAGGCTCAGCTGCCTCCTCTAATTTATTCCTCCCTTCTGGCCATAGCACCTTGGCTCTTAAGAGGTAGATATGTTGGACTTGAGGGTAAAGAGGAGCCAGGAGATTTTTAAAAATTATTTCCCTAGAAATGTCTATTCTCTGAAAAGATTTCTTTAGTTTAACTAGTTTTCATTTTCATAGAATTACCAGCTCAAAATTACAGACATTTTTAAATTTACGTATCGATCTATCTGTTCATCCACTCTTTTGTTAAAATGTTTATTCTCCCTCATTTGCTAGTTTTGAATATTTTTCAATTTAGACTTTGCAAGATAAATGAAAGAAAAAGTTCCAGGAATAGCAAGTGAAATTTTAACATTTACATCTGGCAGAGCAGGTTTAAGAATAATCTAACTTTGTGGATGACTACAAAGGGTGTTAATTAAGTAGCAGGTGTTTTATCACCTATGTATATTTGAAAAAAAATGCAACACAGATGTAGAGAGCTTAAGTACATCTATAGTTTGTATAACAAAACTCTATATTCTTTGGTTCCCATCTGCCACACTAACCTCAAACCACACTTAGTGCCAGCCAATTAACACCTTGATTAAGCTATAGACTGCCTGCAGCTTCAGCAATGCAATGAATTCAGTAACTTTTATATAAAAAATCCCTGTAATACCTAGATTAAAACAGCCTAGCAAAAGGGAAAAAAATCTTACTTTAGCCTTAGCATGTTCTCTCTCTCTCTCTCTCTCTCTCTCTCTCTCTCTCTCTCTCTCTCACACACACACACACACACACACACACACCACATATACACACACATAGAGGCATGCACAGTAGTTGTTTCATCTCTGCTTCTATTTTCATTTCTTCAATCTTTCAGACATGAAATACTTGGTTGAAGTCCTTCTAGGCTCATAAGTCCACAAACTGCAAGTAGAAAAAAACATAATCTTATTCCCTCAACTCATATTTGAAAACATGCCAGGCAGGTACTCTGACTTGCTTAACGAGGTCACACGCTGTTCTGAACAGCATTGGGTACCCTGGCTGACTCTGTTTAGGTTAGTTGCTTAGTCCTGTGTCCACAGTAACAGGGAGGAGTGGATGACCAAAATCTGTTTTGGTTGGAAAAATACTCTAATTGAATGATGTAAGATAAACTGATGCATGTGTATATTGTTAGATGTACAATGTAAATTCTCTGTCTTCACTTTATTTTAAAAATACAATATGCATTGCTTGCTTATAAATTGTGAAACAGATTGTATTTTTCTACTAGGAAAAAAACAGTAATTGCCCATCAGAGTAAACTAAGATATCAGTTAAAACATTTTAAAGGAGAAACTCTGACCTTTTGAATAGTGAGTTTCATGGTGCCTTATCTATTAGCAACTTGCAGGATTGATTGGAAGGAAGAGAACTAGAAAAATAAGAGACTTACTGTCATGCAGATTTAAGGTTATAATGGGAGGAGGCTTAGAGTAGATGAATAGGCCTGTGTGTCTAGAGGAAGGTTCTCAGCGAGAGAGTAGGTGGGTGATGACTAGTCTACTCATTTTGCCTCAGTGTTGCATTAATTCAGATAAAACTTTTACTCAACTGATCATGAAAAATCGTGCCCCTTTATGATTAAAAAAAAATCAAGCAGAATGCTAGAAGAAAGGAAATGCCAGAACAGCAAAAATAAACTGGAGTAAAAATAGATTTGATTTTGCACAGTGCATTTTATTGAGAAGCTCATTGCAAAGTTAGTCATTCAGGACTACAAGAAGAGATTTGTCCAGTTATTCAGGACTTAACATCAGAGTGTATTTTTAATAAAAGGGCCCAGAGACTATTATGACCTTAAGTATTAACATTTCATACCTAGATCCTTCTATTAAAAAAGAAAAGGAAGTTCCTGAATTTTATTATATTCTACTTCTAAGAGGGAGAAACATACTTTTCAATTTACTTTATTTCATGTCTACTAAAAGTTAATTTAAAAATTCTTTACTCGTTCTGAAATGGTGTTTGGACAAATGTAAAAGACCGATATAAAATCTTTGAAATGTAATGGAATAAAGGATTTGAAATAGGGAGTTGACCATATGTAATTTGTGGGACTGATTATATAACTTTGTAAGTCTGTTGTCTTAGCATTTGATGCTGGAACTTTAAGTTTTCAGGGAAGGCTTTAGAAGGGAAGTGGGATGTAAATTGACAGATAAAATGCAACCTGTAGGCAGGAACTGGAGCTCATAAATATGGGCTGAGCATGTTTTGATTCTCATTGCTCCCAGCCTTTGTGATATGGGTGTCCTGCAAGAAAAGCTAGCACCCTTTGCGACAGAGCTAAACACACACCTGGCACATATGTTAGAGGAGGATCCAAAGGAAGGTGGATCAGTTGTGAGCCTGGCTGCTACCTGTGCCAAAAGATGAGCAGGATGATTGATGACCATATGTATCACCTACAAAAGCATCTGTTGACCCTGCCCTGACATTCTGGGCTTAACAGTTAATGTGCTGCTTTACTTCTATCTTCAAAATTTCAGGGGAAAAATACCTCTTTTGGTCCACTATAATAGAAAATATTATAGAGAAGGGAATTCTGGGAAACATAGTTCTATCTGGCTGGGTTGACACATTATAAAGCCACTATAGTTTGTAGTTTTCAACCTCCAAGGTCCACATATGCTTTAAAGCCATACTTAATCTACAAGTAAATTTAGTCATGCTTTTATCTAATGTAAAAATATGATGCAAATATCCTGCGTTATAACAACATATGCTCATTCTTTTCTCCTCATTAAAAAAAAATGTTTTCTTTTAATGATTCACATTCTCCCTTTGATATCTTATAACTTAAATAGTGAAATGTATTTTGTTAATGATTAGCATTATTAGCACATTGTATGCTAGATGATAGGGGAATGAGAAGAAACAATATTTGCTTAACATACAAACATACTCACATTCACATATATGTACACATGCATGCACACACATAATATTCATTCATATAAAACTCACAGAGAAAAACTCAACAATTAGAGCCTACAATTATAGTTATAATTTCTGCAGTTGGTTCTGTGGTTATAGTAGATATTCTTGTCTACTTTCTTCTGCTACCTATTTCATTACATGTTTTTCAGGCAAGGGGAGACTAGCAGCCTTGTCAAAATTCAGGTATTCTGTATCCTCATTTTATTTGTTTGCCCGTATGTCCTCATCCTAATTTTCAGGGTTCCATTACTTTCTAACTAATGGCCCAACTTTCAAAAGATGATCCTGTGGGTTTGGGATTGTAATTTGCATTGTAATTCAGCCATTGTGGTTAGACTTTGGATTTGGTTTCAGATCTGTTAGATTGGAGGTTGCAGAAGATAAGGGTTCCTTTTGGGGCAGATTTAGAAGTTATCAGGTTCATTATGTGGAGTTCAACTAGGAATCTGAAGACCTGAAATCATTTTCCTTTGATACTTACCAAATACTCTGCTGATCAAGCATAATCACTAGAAGGTGGCATAGATGCACACACACACACAATTTTTTTGCAAGGATTTGACCATATGCAGTTATAGAAGTTGGTTATGACAGGCTCTGTAAGACTGTTGATTTTGCGTCTGACCCTCTGACCCTGTTGCTTGAAGTCTGTAGGGTGGGCAGTCAGGAAAAGAAAAAAAATATGTATATGTATATATACATATCTATATGTATGTATATGTATGTGTGTGTGTGTGTGTGTGTGTGTGTGTGTGTAAAGTGAAAGAGAACAAACACAAGCTAAAACCCACAAGTGTGAGCTAGAGCCCATGAGGACCGACTAGAGCATGTGCCAGTTCTCATTCCTCAACCTTGATGATATGGGTGTCCCACAAGAGAAACAGGTACTTTCTTCTTGGAGGTAAGCCTAAAACTTGGGAAAGTGCAGGAGGATCCAGGGGGAAGGTGGAGAAGTCAGAGGTTCATCTGTACTTAAACCAATCACCAGCAAATACATGACAACATGTGTGAGCTAAAAAAGGATACCTCTTGACTTGGACTCAACCTCCTTTAGGGCATGAGAAATAATATGGCTGCTGCTTCACCTCTTTCCTCTCAATCACATGAAAAAATGTCTCTTATGACCCATCCTAATCTGAAACACACAGGAAAGAGAATTCGAGGAAATGTAGTTTAGCTCAGTGAATCTGTTCTATATCAAACAAAATAACTGTCAGATATGGTTTAAAATTAAATTTAAATAAGACCTTTTCCATGCCAGTCTGAACTTTGTCTCTTCAGATCTTGACATCACTGAAATGTAATTATTCTTCAATTCTTCATCATTTCACTGAATTTTCATGTACTTGACATCATAAAATTCTTTCTTTTCCAATCTTTAAAATATTTCAGTGCCCTATGCAGTTTCTTTTTATTTTTATCAGGGCTAAAGGAAAGCTTGTGAGGCTTGTGTTTTCCATTTCTATGTTATGTTTTCTTCATGCTAATAAATTAATCGATTCTAATAATAAGTACAAGTGCACTGTTGAGTATATTAAGTAGCTGGTTGGATTTGTAAACATACATGTCAGTTTTTTTAAAAACAACACTATAATTCTTATGATAATGAGTTTTCTTTAAAAGATGCAAACTCCTTTATCAAACTTCAAAAATTCAAATATCAGTTTAGATACTTATGAGTGGTTGCTTTGATGAAGTTATTTAATTTCTCTTTTACTCAGCTCCCTTGTCTGTAAAACAGGAGATACGATAATATCCACTTTATAGGGGATTAGATGTGATGATATATGTAATCTTAGCACAGTGCTTGATTCATAAGTACTCATTTACCATTAACTGGATTATGATTTTACAGTGATATTGTGAATTCGCCTATGTATATGATAGCTTTTAAATATATCTTTCAATAAATAGAAACTAATAATAATTTGAAACAGATTACAAAAATTGCCCTTTTCGATTTTTCTGACTTCATGCAAGTGTTGGATGCTTCTAGCAACTTTCAAAATCCTTTCAGCAGCATGTTTCTATACAGTTATTAGTTTCAGGGTTCTGAAATCTCTTCTTTGGAAAAATCTTTACAGAAAGGAAGATATTGATCATAGAAATTTTGTGATCTTAAATCTCCTCTTAAAATCAGTTTCCCTTGTAAATGGTTTAGATGAAAATCTAATTAGATCATAATCTAGCCTTTGTAAAATGAATCTTTGTAATCATATGGATTCTTTAAATATTTTAGAAAGAGAAATTAACAGAGAAGAAGTAGAGGCTTTAGTACTGCCCTGATGAAGATCAAAAATGAGTATTTTCATCTGGAATTTTTCCTATGACTTTTTAAAAAGAAAAATATGAGGAAAATATGGTATATCATGTGAATTAGCTATTTGAAATCCATTCACAGTTTCTTTCTTCTTTGTCTTTTATTTATCTTTTATTGCTTTACAGTGAGGAAAACAAATTATTGACTTTCTAGGGTTCTTTACTTTCAGGGTTCCTTATACAACATGATTCTGGTCATAAGAAGGGGTTTCCTTCTTGGTTAAAAAGGGTCCAGTTCACCAGGAGAAAATCTTGTATTTTCTTCTTCCCCTGATATAAAATCTTACAACACCGCTTCTTCTCCAGTCTCATCTTAAGCCCTTTTCTCTCCCTGACCTACATGCTGCTACTTTCACTTGCTCATGATATGTCCAGGACTCAGAACACACTCCTCAGTAATCCTCTTCTTTTGGTATCAATTCAATAGTTTCTTCTTCATGAAGCAGACCCTCTTCTTTACCAATTCTTCCAGACTCCTCCTTTCTTGTATTTCAATATAGCCCTCATCATAATTTTATGTATGTGATGAAATGTCTGGCTACAACCATGAGGAGCAGGAATATCTGTCTTATTTATCCCTTTGCCGTAAAAACCCAGCATTTAATGAGCCTGGCATTGTAGGACAAGCAGTGTTCAAACCACTGCACATTTACTAGCTTAAGCTATGTTCATTGCAGCATCTCATTTTACAGATGGGGCAGCTGAGGTAGTGAAAAGTTAAGTAGTAGGTGGGTGGCAGAGTTGGTTCAAATGCAAGTATCTTGCTCCAGAGCCTCTGAGCTTAAGCACGATGGTCTACTGCCTCTCTCGAAATGTACTAAGGAATGGAGAGAGTAGGACTGTTTTGTATGAAAAATAACACTAAGACTCTGTTGTGTAATTAGAGCAAGTTTTCAATGATGTTTGTTTATTTTTTCTATACTGTATTTATGCATTTTTCAGTATAAGTAATGTCTAAATACATATTGATTTTACAAGTTTCTCTTGCTATATCTCCTTGTTATGTTATGTTTGAAAGCAGTTCTAAGTATTAAGGTGTATGAGAAACACTACAGAAACCTTTAGAAAGTATATATATTTTCAGATATTTTAAGATTACTAAGATTTGAAGAATACCAATTTAGCAATATTAAGGTGGGGCAGGAGCTAGTAATCTTAAAAAAATAAAATGAAAAGAATCCCACTAACTAACTTATAGAGGGGTCCAGTGATAAACATTTAGGTAAGAAATATTACATTAATGAGAATTATAAAAGAAAAACAGATTTTGTGTTCAAAAATTCTGTAACTGCAAAGTTAAGGTTCACATATTCAAACTTTTAAAATATAGAATCCTTTTTTAAAATATCCCGGTGGCTAAAGTTGTTATTTTTATTTTAAAATTCTCTTTGGATAATATAACTAGTGAAAGGTCCTAGGAAGTGATTTTTGATTCACAAAACAACTTTCTGTGCTTTGTAAATACAGTTAAGCGCAATAAACGATATCTCAAAATGAGACAGGTGGAATTTTTTTCTATTCCAATAACAATATGTTGCCATTTGTTCTTTATCCATTATCGAATTATTGCACTAATTGAAGTATGGTTGATTATAAACTCTATAAAAAAGCAAAATTAAACAAAACTAATCATTTCTTGCTCTTTATGTTTATGTCTGCAATCTTGCATGTACATAGCATATATGCATGTATGTACTTATGTAGATGTATATATTTAAGTGGTGTTGGTTCATAATGATGATGGGTCTCTGGTTGATGCTTCACCATTGTGTTTGTGTAATATTACAACCCACTTTTTATTTTAAATATATGTTTGGTATGCATAAATAATACCTAATTATGAAAATAAATGTTGGGCAGTTTTGTGAATATGTTTGAAAGACTTTAAATCAACCTTTCCCTTGTTTCTCAATGACATTATAGATTGCTTTCCCATCAAAGAGATTTTTTTTCAGATTGTGTAAAAACTAAAAAGATATATATACATATATTATCTCATATATAATATATAATATAATATATAAGTATAAAACTATACTAATAATTATTCAATTTTATATATTTTAATTAAATTAACATTTAATTTGATAATCAGATTGTATCCAAGTATTTGTTTTTCTCTAGAATAAATATAATTTTAGAAATCAACTCGTACTTCTCTATCATATCTCAACTTTGTCTCAATTTTAAATAGGTGGATTAATATTTATATTTTGTGTGCCCTTATATGTGAAAATAGGATATTCTGATTTGTTTCTTTTGATTTTAAAAACAATGGATTTTGAAGACCTAATGCCTAATGTAGGCTTAAGGTTACACTGCCACTTTAATCCAAGAATACACTTCATCACTCTATTTTGTCTTTTTGTTTAAAAGGTCATTTTAAAAAGCAATAACATTTTAATGACACTGTAATTATTTTTTCCAAAAGGATAATGCTAATTAATTAAAATATTTTAGTCCATGTGATAAAATATTCAGTGGTCAGTGAACAAAATATAACCAATAATTCCTGAATTAATGCACATCATAATTATCAAGAGAACTCATTTTCCATATGAGGATATGTGCCATTTTTTCTCTTTCTCCTCAAAGATGGTGATATTATACCAACATAATCGTTATGGTTCTTATGTATTACTCTGGGTTATTTGCCCACAGTTTATACTTAATATATAAATTGTGGGTACATATAAATATGTATGTATATAAAATTATTTTTTCTTAGCAACCATATCAGTCTGTAACTTGTAATAACAATAAACTTTATTAAAAACCTTCCAGGAGAACTACTATTCTAGGACCTAAAGTTTAATGGTATGCAAGTCACAGTCTGTTTACTCACTGACTTTGAAGAATTGGTGGAAGGTGGATGGGAACACAGGCACTAATCATTACAAGATTACATATAGAGCTGAGATCTGATGTATGAGGAACAGTTAACAATTTGTAAGAACAGAGGGGAGATTACTATCTCCCCAAACAAAAGGATTAGTCTATGAAAGACTTGAAAGACTACCTGGAGGATGAGCACAATGGTTCTAGGAACTAAAATAAAGCCAGTATGGAAAAGAGTAAAAGACCAAGAGGGAAAGGGGTGGAGATGAAGCTAGAGTGATTGGCAGAGACCACCATAGCATACAGTTTCAAATACAATATACTAAAGATTTGAGTAGCAATCTTTCAAGAAAAAGGCAGTATATGTTAGCACAATTAAAATCTTTGCAGTACCTAATAGAAATTAAATGATTGCAGATATATTTGAACTGTGAAGACAATACTTAGGCAAATTAATTTTTTTTGTGGCATTTAATAATGTTCCTTTTTTAAAAGGATCTTATAGTTTGGGTTAACAATATATGATGTTATTTAATAACTGAATAAATTATAAGAAATATTATAAATTAATATGAGGTAAGTGTGACAGATTTTGAGCTGCTGAGTTCTCTCAAGAGGGTTTGGAAATGAAGATTAAAATAATAGAATTGAGTATTCCAAGAGTTTGTCCAACCTATATAATAGATACGTTCAAGAATGAATAAGACAGGATGATTCTGGAAAGATGATGGAATAGGAAGCACCAGGAGTCTGTCTCCCAAACTAGAGGACAATTACATTGGCAGAAACTGTCTCATGTAACTATTTTGGAACTCTAAAGTCTATTTAAGACTTGCTATTTCCAGGGAAAGGCTTGGAAGATAAATCGTGGTGAATTTTGGTCAATTTCAGCTCTTTGCATAATAGTAGCTACCCATGCCCACTCCCCAGCTCCACTGCAGACAGTTGTGCATAAATTATTTTTATAAAAGATTAAAGCATAGTTTCAATTTAAATGTATAAGAATATATAAAAATTTTGTTAATATGATAGCATTCAGAAATCTGTGCTTTTGAAACAATTTAAAGGTGAGTAATCTTTAAAGGAAGAAACCAAGTAAGGTGAAATAAATTGATATGTTTCATATGTAAAATTAGCTAACATTTTAAAAATGAGATTAAGGCTTTAAAAAAATCATTTAAAACCTAGTAAAGTAGTTGCTCTTAAACACACTTATGTATATTGTGATTGTTAAAGCTTTTATGGAAAACAATTTGATAATGTATGTACCAAGGATCATAAAAAGCATCCATTCCATTTGACCCAGTAATTATTCTGACAGTATTTCACAAGAAACATTAAAACATTTCTATAAGGATTTATTAATGAAAATGTTTTATGAATTATTTTTATTTCTTAAATAAAATCTAACAACCTAAATATCTAAAATTACAGAGTTGGTTAAGAGAATAAGGACCCATACATTTGATGGGTTGTTATTTAAGCCATAAAAACTATGTACTAGAACTTTAATGGCAAAAAAAAAAAATGTTCATGATGTTATGTTAACTGAAGAAAGTAGGAAATTAAACTGTGTGGTATGCATAGTCTATCAGTTTTTTATTACCACTATAAAAATGAGCACAAACTTAGTAACTTAAAACAACACAAACTTATTTTCTTAAATCTTTAGAATCAGAAATCTAAAATAATCTCGGTGGGATAGTAAAATCAAGATGTCAGCAGGATCGTTTTTTCTAGAGGCTCTGAACGACAGTGTGTTTCCTTGCCTTACAACTTTTAGAGGTTGTCCTCATTCCTTCTCTCCTATCCCCTCTTCACATAGCCTTTTCTCTCCCTGCTTCCATGATTACATCCTCTGTCACTGACTCATCAGCCTCATTTTATAGGACCATGTGATTACATTGGACTCACCCAGAAAATATAGGATTATCTCTTCATCTCAAGAGTCTAATTTATTCACATTTGCAAGTTGCTTTTGCCATGTAAGGTAATATTCTTATACATTCTGGGGATTAGGATGTAGACATCTTTGGGGAATTTAATTCTGCCCACCACACATAGGATGACCATATTATTTAAACCAGGGTACTGGAGAGTGAAAGAAGACACTATTAATAATTACTTCAGGACAACAGAATTAAAGAGCTGTTTTTTAAAACCCTAGATAAGTGATCACCTAATTATATAACTAGAGTGATAAGAAATGACAGGCTGTCTGATATATTGGGAAAATTTAATTTTTCTCCATTTCTTTTAGTTCTATAATATCACCATCATGTATCTAAATAGGAACCTTTTTATTCATTATACTCCATAAATTTGGGGCTTTATTATCAAGATAAATACTTTTCTTAGATATAGAAAAAGTTTCCTCTATTATTACTTTTATTTCTAATATATATTTTTTCTTTCCTCTTTTTTGAATTATCTTTATAAATATTCTGACCTTTTTGAGAATGTGCTTCATGTCTTTTAAATTCTTTCTTAATTTTTATTTCTGTCATTTTGAAATTCTGCAATTTATTCTGTTTTATCTTTCTATTTGCAAATTTAGTTGACTGCCATCGGGATCTGCGGACTCTGAATTTTAAGCATCTTACATATTTCATATCCTGTGCCCTGGCTTTTTTTTTTTCAATATTTCATTTATTCTCCTTTCTACTTTTATGCTTTCTATATTTTATAAAAATATCAGATTCCTTAATTGTACTCTTTTTTAATGCTGATATGGATTAATTCATTAAACCTTACTACTGTAATTTAAATGGCATTTGAGGAACATATGTTCTATTTCCATTGACTTCTAATTTGAAGCTAAATTATGGCTGCATATCGTTTCACTGTATGAGGAGGTTGTAGTAAATTTATCCATACACTTATTATAGGTTGCTTCTACTTTCTTAGCTTTTATGAACTATTCCATGATTAATATACATATACAGATATTTGGGGGAGACATCAGTGGTTAAAGATCAAGGAGATATTGACTTTAGGCCTTTCTTTTCTGGAAGTGATGTGCATTTTAAGTTTCTATAAATTTGATATAATCATCGTTCCTCATCCAAGGTAGTGATGTTCTTCTATAAAATTGCTACGAATACTGCTTTAGTGATTGCTGAATCATTGTTCTTAGAGGAAATACAGGATTATTTTCCTGAGAGCCTCTAGCTACCACATTTTCATCAACCAATCAACACATCTTATTTATGTGTATTCCTGTTTAAAGATATCTTATGTATCATATAGTGTTGATTTGTTACAATGGAACTCACTATCAGCAGCACTATGACTCATGCCTGAACAAAGATTTCCAACACACATATTTTCTTTGTAAGGCACAACACACACTTCTTGTACTTGGGAACATGAGCCAGTACTTCAACACCAGGCCTGGTGGCTGAAATCAAACCATTTAAAGGGAGAAATCACCAACAAAAAGTAAAACAATGCAGAAAGTATAGCTCTAAAAAGACCAGGGAAAGGACACTGTTTACAGTATTAGAACTGAATCAGAAGGCACAGCACCGCCCTGTGGCTCTGCGGCTTGGAACGTGTGGGACAGGTGACAAATTTTTTGCTGCTATGATAATATCCATGAATAACCATGGAAACATAGAGACTGTTGATTTGGAGTTTACATAATAATTTTAGTGAGTATGCAAATTTGCAAATATAGATTCACTAATAATAAGGATACACTATGCTTCTTTCTGCATATTTCATATGACAAATTTACTTGACAAAATAAAAATAAATCCCAAATACCTAGTTTTTTTCTTTTTTCAGGAAGTAGACTACTTTGTTTATCTCAAGTTTACTTTTGCTGTGTTCATCAATAATTGAATTTCCCTTTCCTGGTCAATCCTATAAAATTTGGAGTTAATACAGTGCTATCTTTACCAGTATATAATAAAATTACCATGTAATAATTTCTTCCCAGTAGATATATTTAGTATATACACAACCTTTTCTACCTTTTTATGAGTAATTATAATGTTACTGTTTGATGAGTTGCTTCCTATATTTTCATATATATATATATATATATGCACACACATATATGTATGTTTATATATACATATGTGTGTGTATATATATATACATACATATATATGTATGTATGTATATATATATATATATGGATAAAATTAATTACTTTTTACAGATGTGAAAACTGAGAAATAGATATTCTAAAAACCTATCTGAGTTCACCTCAGGTAGGTTAGTAAATAGTGAGGTAGAAGTCTAATATGGGTAGTTTGATTCTACAATACATTCTTCTTTAAGTTTAACTATTCTCCATTGTGGATTCAATTGAATTATTACTATTTATTTATTTATTTATTTATTTTTAATTTATTATTTTTATGGTGACATTGGTTAACGAAATCCTGTACGTTTCAGATGTACATTTTAACAGTAAGACATATATGGTGTTCACCTCCCATATTTAGATTTCCTTCTGTCACCACATATTTGACCCTTTTTACCCCATTTACCTCCCTTCCCCTACCCCCTCCTCTCTGGTCTATTGTCCATGCCATGAGTCTCTGTTTGTCCTATTTGTCTGTTGCTTTTAGGTTAGGAATTATTACTTTTTAAATTGTCTCTATTTTCTGCCTTTCTTTTCAGAGGACAACTTCCTTTTTTTTGAATAATTAGGTTTCTTTGTTTTCTCATTGAACATGTAAAAGCATCTATGAAAAACTAAACACCTGTCTTGTAGTCTCATTAGGGTATCTATTTGGTTTTCCTATTTAGTATTTATTTTTATAGTAAAGTCAATCTGGGCACTAAAAAGACTATGGGAATATGAGAGCAAAATTATTAAAATTTGATTTTGGAGTAGATAACTAGGATAAGAGCTTTAGGACGTTACTTCATTTAATCCTCATGATAAATTTGTGGGATTGATATTATTCTCAATTTGTAAAATAAGAAACTGAGGTTCTGGGAATCATTATAAAAGACCTTAGTTGACTCAGATAATAAGTGCAGCTTCCCATTTGCATTTAGCTCCCTCTTGAAGAACCCAGCCATTTATTTGCACAACCATCATCACTTGGCAGTGCCCTTCGGCATTCAGCCACTGTAAAGTAAAAAGGAAATATCAGGAAAGGCCAATTTGTTTAGTAACTTTTGAAAGCCAAATTATTTTTGAGCTGGAAGGGATTTAGACATCACCAGGTTTAATTACTTTATTTTACAGATGAATTAATAGGACCAGAGAGGTTAAGTATTTTGTACAAAGTCACATGACACAAGTATCAGAGGCAAACCTCGAATTGAAGCTTCTTTTTTTTACCATTTCATTGCTCTCTCCACTATATCTTGCTGTCATGTATAAAAATCGGAGTGATTTAATTAGTAAAATCTTAAAAATTCAAGCTAATAGAGAATAATAATGGGTTAATATATGTGTGTGTGTGTATAAATTAATTACTCAGATTTTAATTCTTGCTTTACTTCTTCACAACTCTCCGATTTTCCTTCCCCCCATTCTCTTTTTCCTTTCCTTTTCCTCTCTCCTCCCACCCCAGTGCTTTCTTTAAATCCTACAAGGGGACATCTGAGAGGTTAAAGACAATTTTGTTGACATTGATAGGGAAGGAAGTGATGTGGAAGACAGAAACTCTCTTCATAGAGAATAGAAGAAAAAACAGAGTGTTACATGGAAAGTTATGCTCAAAGTACCAATAGTTTATTTGCACAATTTCTCTATAACTGACATTCCCACTAATTTAGTTCTATTAAAATAAAAAATAAAAAATAATTTTATCATATTTTATAAATAAAAATGTGTAAGACTAGAAGAAGATTAGAATGTATTGGTGACTGAGATTCTTCCACTAATTACTTTTATCTATGGTTGTTCAATATTAGAAACTTTCAATAGGATTACTCAAACTGATACCAAACTGGAGAATATTATACCTTGCCTCATAGGATGAGGATGGTGCTTGAGGAGGATAATGGAGAAAAGGTTAATTGTACTTTCATTGTCATATTATCTCATTCTTGAGCATCTAGTTTTAGATTTCTCATAGAAAAGGAGTTTTGATAGAATAAAATGTAGACATGAATCTGGATAGAGAAATATTTTTGTGTCAGATAGTTGAAACATAGGAACCCATGATATAAGCTAGATGTTGGGGATAAAATAAAATAATATAATTTAATGTAAAATACAGTTCTGAGGGAATCCAGGAAGATTAATTTTGAAACAGAGCTGTCAAGAGTGAACTGCTCTGAGATTTAGGACATCTGAGAGACCCAAAATCTCACCTGCCATGGGACATTGGGCACGTAAGCTTCTTGTTTCTTCAGGTTCATCATTTGTAAAACGATTTGGGTAATCTAAGTCATCTCTAAGGTAGCCCCCATTCCTAATATCCAATAAGTCATAGTATTAATAGAAAACTGGGAAAACTATATTCTAAGTATCTCTCAAAAATTCTGTAAAGAATAAAGTGATAAGACTGCAAAGACAAGGGGATTGGTATTGAAGATTGGCAATTTGGTAGTTCTCGATCACCTTTAATGCCATTTTACTAAAAGTAAGTTACAGAAAATAGAAGTGGAAGGGGTAAAAAATGAAATGAAAATATTTATATGCTGAACATAGCAATAAATATTGGCAAGTCATGTCTCACATATGTAGATATGAGAAGAAATGTGGGCAGTGGATATTGTTATATTTTTACAAAATTATTTCTTAATTTTTTTTCCAATGAGTGGTTACATGCATAGATTGGTCAGAATACATAATTAATTTTATACAATTATAATTGGGCATGTCTAATTAAAAATTCTATTTTTTAAAAAAGCACATTTTATTTATATTTAGATAATTTTTTTATATTTTAGTGTTGACATGGGTGCCTTTTTTTTTTTTAGAATCCCTATACTATTGGCCTTAGAGATACAAGGACACATACTAAATTCTATTAAAATAATTCAGAGACTCATCCATGCATACAATAATTATGATTGTGAGCATCCAAGGAAAATTAGTGTGTAATGTCTTAATTAAAGCTGGGCAACACAATTTTATTTACAAATTGAATCCTGTTAAATCTTTAGAGTGGTATATTTTCATTTTACTCTCCTATAATTAATATTTAGCATAGCTCTTTGGGTAGCATATTGCATCATTAATGCACATTTTGTAAGAAATGTAATATATGTAAATATAAGTCTCTTTGGAGATAGCCCATAAATTTTGTGATTAGATTAAAATGCAAATTTTGCCTTTTGCTTAACAATTTAAAATACTTATGAGTTGCATTTTTGCTTGTTTAGAGGTATTAGCTGTGAAAAATTGTTAAAATCAGTTTGATTTTGTTTGTATGGGTATCCGTTTTCACATTTATAAACCGGAGTTGGGAATCTTTCCCAGTGGCATTCTTAACCCATAGATATGATGCGAATATTGTATTTGCCTTAATCCTGATTTTGTTTTCTTTAGGAAAACTGTGATTCATATTAGTAGCATATTACCAAAGCTACATGGCTATTAAAGTTTGAGCCTTGGGATAAAAGAGTAAAAATTTCAAATTCTTATTATTGCTCTTGTCACAGGACATTGTTATTTTGGCTGTGGTATTCCCTCTAAGGCAGCCTTTAAGAAAAACATAATTTATCTTAGTTTAGCTATGAGAAGTCTACAGAAATCCTTTCCTCATTTTTTAAAATGAGTTTTCAAAACATTCACAAATAGAAAACTAATAGTTAAGCACAAAACTCTGTAATGTTTGGTACCACTGCATTGATGTTCTCTGCTGAGCCTTTTTTATTAACAAAAATAAATGCAGGAGAAAATAAAAACTTCCCAAACTTGACAATAGGACAATATGAATTCTCTAGTAGTTCTGGTGGTTCTTGAACTGGGAGTGAAAAGGCCCTGAGTTTAATGAGGTGTATTCTGTTGGAATGAAAAGAAATTTGATATCTTAACTCTAGGCAGTAACTTATTAACAGTTTTGATCCCATGCAAGCACCATTGCTCCCATCTCTCACTCACTCTTGCTTTTTTATTCTCACCTCCTCTAATAGAACTTGTGTCTTTCAGTGATTGTATGTTCCTAGGTGTAATGAGAGAAAACCAGCCTTTACTTAGCAACATCTGATTTGTATTGCTTTTTCCCAGATGATTAAATTTAGAAATATGTGAAAATGGGACTCTTAATTTTTATTTGGCAAATGTGTTCTTCTTAAAATTTGTCTGAAAATGATTGTTGAACAAGTGATCATGTGTTGCATAAACTAATTTTATTATTCTTAAGCACTTAAAAACAATACTAATAATTACCTTTATATCATAAAAGTAAAGTTTCTCATAAACTGTTATATTACATTTAAAATGTAATGTTTGAAAAGAGGGCAATTTTGTTTCGTCACTTTTTCATGATTTTTTTTTCCTCAAAGAATAATTTTCCAATGATTTTTGGTCCGTTTAAAATCAGAGTTTTTCTCCTTGAGTTTAAATATTTTGTATGTTTTATGTTTCCCAGGAAATATGACAGACTTTTTCATATTCTGATAATACATACATTAATATTCAAAAGCCAACTCTCTAACTACTGCATAATGATCATCAGACCACTAATTTGTTTACCCTATGCATGCAAATATAAAACTTCTGTTTTGTGTGTTTTTTCTAGTTTTTAAATGTGTTTGCAGTATTTTAGAATGCTGGGGTTAATTTTGGAATGTCTCAAATCAACAAGCAAAACAAAGTTCATTAGAAAATTAAAACAGAATTGGAATTTCAAGAAGAAAGAAGTAATTCTCACAAGATAAAACAAAGGAAGTCAGAGTTGTTTCTCCAATTATTTCTAGAAGCCTTCCCTACAAATCAAGAATTACCACATGGGTCCTATAAAGAATCTTTAATTCTGCAAACAACTATGAAAATGATTCACTGATATCATTGTAGATTAATTTCAGATTGAAAGAGGACTGGAAATTATATAAAATCATTTTAAGGGAATACATGGAATAGTCTTCATTTTGATAATTGTATCTTTAATATACTAAAATATTGCTGCTATATTAAACCAACACTTTGACTGATGTTGTTTAAGATATAGCTAACAAATATAAGTGAAAAAGTAAGTCACTTTAAAGAAAACATTAAGGAAAATAATAGAACAGTTGGAGCTTGGCTGTGGCAGCCATTATGAAAGAAGTATTTGACTCTCAGAGGTTCAGGAAATGGTGGTCAGTGCACTCATTTCATATCCATAGATATTAATCGTTTGCAAGGAGACAAGATTTCTCAAAAATCTCTGGGGAAGAAACACACGACTGGCAGAGATTTTTTTTTAACAGTAGCCAAGACAGCACTTTGAGCTGCTGTTTTCATCACCTCTCTCCTGCAAACCTGGTTGCTCCCCATCCTCTGCCCCTATAACCCCTCTGTGTTTCATTTCTTGTTACCTCCTTCCCAAGACTTCTTTCTTCATCCTTCCTCTTACATACATGACGAGGGATTGGCACATGTGATTATGGAGGCTGGAAAGTCTCACCAACTGCTATCTGCAAGCTGGAGACCCAGGAAAGTCTGAACTTGCGGTCTTGAGAAGCAAGAGAGCTGATGGTTTAAGTCTCAGTCTGGGGGCAGAAGACCAACATCCCAGCTCAAGCCTCAAGCACTCAGGCAAAAGAAGCAGATTCTCTCTTCCTGTGCCTTTAGTTCCATTTATCCTTTGGTAGATTTAGATGATGTCCACCCACATTAGGGATGACAATCTGTTTTACTGAGTCTACTGATTCAAATGCTAATGCTGTCAAGGAGCACATGGATGGCCTTGAGTTAGGCACCCCACTCTTGATATACTTAGTTATGGCTGGAGTGCTGCAGAAATGCTAGATTTACATAGAGCTGGTGAGCAGGACACATTCATTTAGACAAGATATGAGCCAATGATGAGAGTTTGCTGTCATCTCTAGGACATCATTAATGTCACTGATGGGGAAGTTGAAGCCAAAGGGTAATCATATGGCAAATGAGGATGGATCCAAGAGCAGAGCCCAGTTTTGATTAGACACATTGCTAATCAAATCTTATCACCGTTTATCCAAAAATATTTATTGTAGATCAGTATCACATAAGATATTATAAAATGACTAAAAATTATTTAAACATGTAATGGCTTTTCCCTTTAGGAAACTAATTTATAAAATAGGCCCCAGTTATATGGAGGAGCAGGGAAAGGACTATAGGAAGGGTAGCTTATTAGAAAGTTATGAAGTAGTATTCAAGATCAATTTCTGAATCTATTGAATCACTTTGACTATTTTTAATTTTTCTTTGTGGTTTTCCTTTCCTCCTTCCAGGAGCCTATTAATACCAGGCTGTGCCTTGGTTTAGAGTTCTCTCCTTCTTTTCCTGCCCAGTTGTTATCAGAATTTAAATATATTTGCTCCCAGTAAAACATTACTTCTCTCACCTCTCTCTGCTTTTTTTTTTTTTTACATTTTTAAAACTTTTTCATTTGAAAATTAAATTTTCTTAGGTTAGAATATTTTTCTTTAGAATCTCTAGCACTATTTTTATTTTGATTATATTGTTACTGTAGGCAGGAAGGCTGGTACTGCTAATATGTTTTAATTTTTAGGTTAATTTCAACATGTAGTTATTTGATCTAGATTTTATAATATAATGAAAATCTTAAGTATCTATTAAAAAGTGTCTGGAAAAATAAATTATGATACTTCCATGTAGTGAAACATTACTCAGTTTTGAAAAAGATAAATACACCCATATTGACATATGTCTTGCAATATTGTTCAGTGGGAGAAAAAGGCACATTGCAGAAAAGGGTACACAGTTTAATATTATGTATATACAAAATAATGTTCTTAAACTGATTAGCGCACACAAACACACACAACAGAAGTCTTGAAAATTATGCAAAAATTTGTCAACAGTGCTTCCTGCTAGGGAGTGCAATAGTTATTTCATACATCCCATTATATTTTGAAAATTTTCAAAAAGCCTTAATTAGTATTATAAAAAAATTAATTTATTACACAACAACAAAATAAAGAAAAGAGCAATAGAAAAATATCTATAAATTTATAATATTAAAGGAAATACTCATTCTACTTCTAGTCGAATTATTGTAAAAATGAAAAAAGACACATTGTTATAGTGTATTCTATATACAATATCAGCAGCTTTAATACTTAACAATTGCAAATATCATTTTTAAATAGAGATATATTTTCAAATTATTTTATCACCTTGGCCCTTTTTTGTTTGTTTCTAAAGTTGTTCATATTAATTAATTGATAAGTATGTATTGCTTGTCTTTACCCCTGGGAAGTATTATACATTTTAAACAAATTTAATTTACTATACATATTTTTGTTGAATAAGAAACTTAATCAAATAATAATAATAATAATAATAATAATAATAATAATAATAAATCTGTATCAGTCATAGTGACATGCCATTATAACTTTATAGTTATAGTATTATATAGTTTGAAATTTCATTCAGTTCTCTATGACAACATACTTGATCCTTTCGTGATTGGGTTTTGGAGCAAAAAAGGTAATTATTCTTTTAAGAAGTTGTAATCTAAAATTGCCCAGGTCTCAAATCCTGCTGCTCATAGCCTTTATCTATATCCCTTCAGAATGACAGTCTCTTGTTTTATGCTGAAAACTCCCCCTTGTTTAAGTCTGCAAGTCCTTTCCTTGTCTCATATATGCCCATAATCAATTCTTCTTGCTTTTCCCTCTTTGCCTGCAGCTACAGAAAAGCTCACTTGAAGGCAGAGCCCAGTCACTTCTCAGAGTGCTCTGGGAGAATGCTGATTCTGCCTAAATTGCTATCTTGTGGGTTCCCAAAGCTATAAAACAGAAAGGTTGTAAATGGAATTTCCTTTTGGTTTTACCTCACCAGAACCCTGTTGTTCGTAATACAGAAATGGGTGGGGATACCCTATGCTTCAGCTTTTCAGCCCAAATCCCATCGGGACATTGCTTGGGCCACAGGTCCTTTCCCTACAGCCACCTCCTCCTTGGTAGGACGTGGAAGAGGTTTAGGTAGAGGCTACATTGGAGAATGTACACCTTTCTGTCTGCTCATAATCCTTTTCTTGGTTCCTGGCTCCCTACTCACTGGCATGCACCAAACATTCTCCTTGGTTCTTCTTAATGGAGGACTTATTCCCTGAATGCAAAGTAGCTCTTAAAAATGGAGAGGTAGGGGTCCCTCAGTTCCTAACATAGAGCTAAAAGTCAATTTAAGCTTAGCCTGAAGTTCTGTGACATGAAACAGATTTATCAATTTGTCTAACATTATCTATATACTATAATTATTGAAAACTGCTTTTACTGGTAACTAGATTAAACATTTTTTACTTATAATTTTGTTTTTCTTCTCCCTCAAAATTTGAGTCGCTAGTCCAAGAACGAGATAATAATTGAAAATTTCTATTCTTTTTCAGTCTTGCAAATCTGGTGCTTGAGAAAGTAGATCCAGCCAAATAAATAGTATACTTTGATTTTAAATTGTACTGTTGGTTCTGATGCTAAGAATAATTGTAATTTTACCTTAACTTTTTTTTTTTCCCATGCTGGACAACATTGAAACTGTAAATACACTTAAAAAAAATCTATGGATAAACTATATTCTCACTTTCTAAATCTTTTGTCTCAACTATATTTCACAGTTCACCATTGCTCTGATAATGTATATATTTTTGCCATTTTATCTGTGCTGAGAAATTGGTAAAGTTACCTTGGGCAGGAAGTATCCATTAATTTTAAGGCTGTGTAATGATACTTAGGAATAAAAAAATTTTAATGAATGTGATAAGGATATTATTTTAGAGAAATAGAGTCTTTTTAATTTTTTGTTTGTTTTTCAACAAGTAGGTGAGATACTAAAGATAAGACATCTGGAAAATGGAGTCTAGATGTTAGGACCCTCGCCAGAAAGCACTTACACGTAAAAAAAGTGTAGAGCCAGAGGGAATATAGAGTACTCAGGGAGATCATTTCATAAACTATAAATGTCTGACCAAGGTACTGTATACTTGAAGCTAACAACAACAACAAAAAGTAGGCTTTTAGTCATCTCCTCTTCACCCTGTTGGGGAGAAGGATTATCACTAGACTTGTGGAGATGGCCAAATACACAACACACATACAACACTAGACAGATGAGATCTATGCAGATGATCATGTAAACTCAGAGCCTAGGGAAAGAGGACAGAGCACATCACTCTGAGCCACATGGGGAACAGAGTGGACAAGAAGGGGCAGGGGAAAGGGGCTTTGTATTAATAGAAGAAGGTGACCCTTGACTCCCAGGGGAGAAAATGATTGACTTCTTTCAGTAATTCCAGTATTAGCAGCAAATTCAAACCTGCGACTCAGGGATAAACATAAACTACTCCTAGTTCTTTTGATAAGGAGAACTGTTTGCCAGTGGAGCTTGGAATTGGGCCAGTTGAAGCCTTCCCACTGTCATCAGATGTCAAGACAGAATATGCTATCAAGCCTGAGTTTCAAAACTTTCAACACAAAATGATTTTCATGTTTTCTTTGTTTATGAGAAACAAATAACTTCTCTGGTAGTTAAAAAAATGATGTTTAATTATAAAAGGCAAAACAGAAACTATTATGGGACTCCAAGGCCCAGAATTATGGAAAAACATCAGAAACAAAACCTGTGGTCTGTGTGTTCTTGAAGGACGGTCTCTCCTTTCCTCTTTCATGGATGATTGACTCAACTATGTGTTTCTGATCCTTCTTCTGCATATTAACTCCTGCTATGAATAATTTTGGATACTTCTCATAAGACTCACTGTCCTTAGCCTTAGAAGTACTTGACTTTCTAGCTCTAATGTCTGCTAACAACCAGCAACCTCTTTCTATGCTTCCAGGTTCAAATTCTTAAGAAAATATCTGATTATCTTAGGCTATTGCATTCTCTCAAAAGTGTTAACACCAATTCAAGTTATACACTATGGCAAACTTAGTTACTTCTGAGAAAGACTCTTACTATGCTTAATCTTAGCTGATAGATGGGATATATGACAAGACACGGCTAAATCAAAGAGCAGACACTGAGCAGATTTATTCATCAAGGAAAGAGACTGGAAGACCTTCTGAAACATACATAGCAAAATACATCATAGATTCAAATCAGTTCTCCTTTGCAGTTTTCTCTTTCAAAAATTAAAACCATAATTTCTCAGCCACTGAGTCAAATTAGTGAATCAGCCTGTCTTTTCGTTCTTTCTCCTGCCATTCTCTCACCTTCTCTAATTTTGATGCACTAAATAAGTCATTTTGTTTCTTAGTGTTTTTCTCTTCCTTTGAAATATACAGCCATTACTTTGATCCTTTCCTTTCATCTTGGGTCTGTTAAAACTCTGCTCTGACACCTCCAGACCTTCTTCTGTGTCAGCCTGTACTATACCCAGCCCAACTGATTCTAATGCGGTACCAATTTTAATAGGTTGATTTATACAGCTCTCTATCCCTCCAGAATAGTCCTCAAAGCAATACCTTGAATTGATTTTTGTGTTTTTATGTATCTGCCCTACTTCTTGACAAAAGAGAAACTGTAGGGAATTTTATGTTTACATAAAAGACTGGAATTACTGGATAGGAGATCAAGATTAAAAAAAATAATAAACCTCAGAGTAGAAAAATGGACTGGCTTTAATATGACATATAAACAACTTAAAGTCATAAATTAAATGGTGAATCTCAACAATAAATTTATGATCTTTTCAGAAAAACTTCATTTTTTCTGAGTTTTAAAGAAAAACTCCCTTGTTGATAAAGAATGAGCACTTTTTATTAGAATGGAAACATAACTTCTCATCTTACAAAAAAAATGTTTGACTCATAGAATTAAAACAACAAAGTCTTTCCTAGACAGAAAATTACCTAATAAGATCTGATATAAAATACAAGTTTGAATTAAATAAGTAATCACTATTTGAAATGTAAAGTATGCACTGAAAGATACATATATACCATTAACTATTTAATTTAATCAATGAATTCTTTTCTGAATATTTACTATTTTACTTTAAAACATAATTTATTCTTGTATCATCTTATTTTTAATTCATAGGGAAAGGCTATATGTGTGGAAATAAAATCTTCTGAGATGTAGAATCTACCGTATTTCAGCTTTTTTTATGCCATATTATAGATCCTATATACATGACTACATGATTGGTAGATATTTAGCAATGTTACATTTTAAGAAACTAGTACTGTGAGCAGCTTTGGAGAAGTTTTCATTTAGAATTTTTCTTAAAATTTGAACAAAAGGTTCTTAAATATTTCACTTCTCTTCTAATTCTATAAGGATTTAGTTTATAGAAATTTCAGACTATTTTAATTTAAAACCTAGGTAGGGATCCTGTAGTGTTTTAACCAGATAGTCTTTCTTCAATTTTATGAATTTGTGAGTGCATGAGAAGAATTCATCCTGACTCTAGACTGACAACATTGGACTGACAGCTGATAAAAGTTGTCAGAATTGCCTATCATATTGAAATTAAGGATGACAAAAAAGCTTATAAAGGCTTCAATTTATCCTGTCAATATTGGCATTTCATTAAAGATTAAATAAAGCAAATATTCTTGTTAATAAATCTCAAAATATCAGTCATTTCTGTCACTAAAATGTGTGGCTTACTTGTATGTTATATTGTTTGTATGCATATTCATGGTAAAGAAGTGAGATGTTGTGTCTTCTTTTTAGTTTATATTAAAGGCCTGCAAAGGAATGTAGATTTTTAATTAAAATTGGATCAGAGCATACACACAGCCAAGACTAATTTTAATTTTTACCAAAATCTGAAAAATAGGGAACAATATCTTTTTTCTTTGAAGACCTTTCCAGAATTGATTTTATACTGAACTTTCATACTGATTCACATATTAGAACAAAATTAATTTCATTTAAAAAGTGAAAATAGGTCCCTTTTTGTGTCTAGGTTAATACAATATAAGGCATTGAATAACTTGTCAAAGTTCTATTTAAATTAATAGAGTGGCTCTTCTTGTATAGCAACAATAAAACATCATATATGTATATACATATAAACATCTATGTTACTTGAAGTGATTAAGAGGCAATTTATTTAATTAAAAATAAGCTTGCTCATGTAACAAATATTTATTGATTGTATACTGTGTTCTCTATATTCTGCAAAGTGATGAAGATAAATGGTAAACAAAACAGACACATTGCTTATACTCATGGTGTTAACAGTTTATTGGGGAATTCATATACCTAAATAATTCTACCATGCAAAACTGCAGATCTAACAATAGCTATGAAGAAAAGGTTTCCAAGATCATGAGAGTCTGATAGGGAATCTGACATAATAAAGCAGATCAAGTTATGAAGAGGTGACAGTTGAGTTTAGATCTGAAAGATTGATAGGAGTCATCAGAGCAAAGAATTAGAGAAGGAGTCTGTCCAGGGAGAAGAACTGCATAAAGGCTCATTAGTAAGACAGTTGGAGTTCAACAAATACATGGACTTTTGTGGATTAGATTGTGTTACTCCAGGAAGGTCTGCTGAAGTCTAAATCCCAGCTCTTAAGGAGCTGGCCTTATTTGGAAACACAGTGTCTGCAGATTTAACAAAATTAAACTGAGGTTATTTCGGTAGGACTTAACTAAATATTACTGGATGCTTTTAAAAGGAGAAATTTAGACACAGCCATTCACAGATGAAAGACTGTGGGTTGAGATACAGGGAAGAGATCACCATCTTGAACCAAGGAATAGCTGAGGCTACCAGAAGCTTGGAGAGAAGTCTGGTCTGGAACAGATCATCTTTCTGGCACCTCAGGAGGAGCATGACCCTGCCAACACCTTGATTTTGGACTTCTGGCCTTCAGAACTGAGACAATAAATTTCTGTTGTTCTAAGCCACCCAGTTGTAGCACATTGTTACAGTGGCCCTAGGAAACTAACACAAGGACCAAAAGTGGGCTGTTGGCAATGAAAAGGGAAAATAGCACAAGTTGATCTGAAGAGAAGATGGAATAGGTAGGAGCCCGATCTTGGAGAGTCTTGAAAGCCATTTTAAAAGTTTTATTTTTATTCTCAGCAAAGGATTTAAGCAGTCCAAAAATGAGATTATTGTAGTTTAGAAAGAGTGGTGATTATGCTTATGAAGAAAATTCAATGGGAACAAAGAAGTGAACTGAAAATTATGAGAACTCCAGAAGAGAAAGCTTATGCAAGGATATCACTAGAAATTCTCTTCTGTCTTTTACCATTAATTTCTTAATCTGTACTGGATCATTTGCCTAAGTATCAAAGCATACTGCTATCTTTCACCTATTTCTTTTTTGATTATTGATAATAGATTGCTTGAGATACAACTGACATACAATGCACATAATAAAGTGTGAAGTTTAATATATTTTGGCTTATTTATATAACCATGAAACTATTACCACAATCAAGATAATGAGCATATCTAAGCTCTATAGTTTTCTAGTGCTCCTATGCAAAAACTTTATCTCTGGTAATATTCCTTCCTCTGAAATCTATTTTATCTAATACTAATATAGTCCCCCCAGTCTTCTTTTGCTTATTATTAGCATAGCATATAATTTTCATCGTTTTACATTTCATTTACTTGTGTCTCTGTATGAAAGTGAGTTCATGCCAGACAGCAAATAACTCAGTCTTGCTTTCTTATCTAATCAGGTGATACTTGCCTTTTAATTGGGAGTGTTTAGTTCACTTACATTTAATGTGATTGTTGGCATGGTTAAGTATTAATCAACCATTTGCTACTTTCCATTTGTCTCATTTGTTCTTTGTATGTTACCTCTTTTTTTAGGCTTTTTTGGGATGAACATTTTATTGTTCCATTTTACATGTATTGTTGGCTTCTTAGTTATTATTCTTTGGTTATTTTTGGTTGTTACTCTTTCATGTTACATTAAGTGATATAGCATTTTACAGTCAAGTAATTTATGGGAATAGACTTCCATTTCTCTTCTCCCAACTTTTCTGTTATTATTCTCACTATTTTACATTTGTTAAAAAACTCACAAGTCAATTACCTTTGAATTATACCTAAATATTAAATTCTGAGTTGGTTTTGATCAATATGTTTTTTTCTTCCTTATGGTTTGGATTTTCTTGCTTCTTTGCAGATCTAGTAATATTTAAATTGTATGCCAGGCATTCTTATTTTTACCTTTTGGGTGTTTAGATATTTTTGTTTCCTATAAATATTCTTTAGCATTATTCTGGAAAATAGTTTAGTTACTTAAACATGATTTGATTCTTTTTGGTCCTTCTTTAAACATTTAAACTTTTGTTAAAACAAATGATATTTAGTTCTGGGATTTTGTTTGTTTGTTTGTTTGTTTGTTTCACAACCAAGACAGGATCTTTCTGTGTATACTCTACCCAATATACCCATGAATTATGAGGTTGTTTAGTCTGAAGAGCACTCACTGTTCCCAGCCCTGTATGAGCTCTGTATATTGTTTCCTCTACTCCTTTTCAGATCGTTATTTATTTTCATGGCCTTAGGTAATTTCCTCATGAACATTTACTGATCAGTACCCAGCTGCATATGTAAGTTAGCATGTTGCAGATCTTTGGACTGTCCTCTCTGTTGCTTTCTCATTTTCAGTAGCTGCCCTACAGAGACCAGCCACCTTAGCCTCTTTAGGTTCCTGGCTCTGTCTACTCTCAGAAACATTGTTTATGCTTTCTTTACATAACTCATTTTCTCCTTTAAACCTCTTTCAATCTGGCTTTCACTCCCTCCGAAATTCTTGTCAAGTCACCAATGACCATTATTTTACTGAATCTAGTAGTTGGCTTTTGGTCTCAGTAATCTGGACCCTTTAACTAATGTCCCCCTCTCAACTACACTTATTTTGAATTCCTCAAACACAGTATGTGTGGTTTTACATTAGAGCATTTATATTCCCTTAGCTTGAAATGTTCTCTCTTCAGATATCTGCCTACACAATTCACTTTCTTTTTTCAAGACGTAACTTCTCAATAGGCCTGATTATCCTACTTAAAATTGTAACAATTTTTTTTTTATACCCAGCCTCTAAAGATGACCCTCAATGAAACTTGTGTAGCCCTTGCCCCTCAAATCTGACCTGGCCTATGACTTGTTTATAACCAATAGAAAGAATCAGATGTGACAAATCTAGAACTTCTGAGACTAAGTCAGAGGAACCTTTATACCTTCTTCCTTGGTTTTTTGAAATACTAGCTTTCAGCTTCCAGGATGGTCACTGACAGTATACTTCTTAGAACCCAGCCTCCATTCTTTGATACCAGTCACATGGAGAGGCCACCTATAGGCACTTTGGTCAGTAGCTTCAGCTGAACTTCAACTGCTTGACCATGTGAGTAAGTCCAGGCAAAAACCTTGGCTACCATCTTTCTGCAAGCACATGAGAAACTCAAGTTAGAACCAACTAGCTGAGCCCGCAGTTAAAGTACAGTACTATAGAAGGCAGTAGTAAATTGTTTTAAGCCACTAAGTTTTGGAGTAGTTTATAATCAAAGATGACTAGAAATCTGCTTTGCCTTGTTTAATTTAAAATCCCCTGCTCTACTTTTTCTATTTTCCCTGAGCTTTTACTATTCTTTAATATACTATACGATTTACTAATTTATTATTTTTAGTATTTATTTTTTGTCTGGTTGTTTCTACCAGATTAAAAACTCTAAGAAGGTAGCAATCATTGTGTTTTCGTCCATGACATATCTTAATTGTTTAGAATAGTATGCCAGATACACCATAGGGATTCAATAAATATTTGTAGAAAGAATGAATGGATAAGGCCGTAGGCTATCATAAAATGTTAGACAGAATAAATTTTAGAGATTACTACAAATTCACCTTAAATATAGCATATTCCTGAAACCAAGTGCTAAATTAAGACATCAACAAATATTATAGAGCATCTTCTAAATTATAAATAGTGAACTGAAAGGTAACTGTTAAGAGAAAAACTACTTGAAGTCATTTTCAAATATTCAACAATTTAAGACTTTTGGTAGTAATTTTATATTAACATAATATTTTATGAAGTCATAATGAACAAAAAACAAACTTTTTAAATTCAAAAATAACAAAATTTAAAATGAAGAGCATATAGTTATTTTCAACAGAAGGATTTCAAGCAGTACATTTCTGAGTGATTCGAGAGTTACATAACTGAAGTTATACATGTTTATTAAGATCAATTTGGCATTATTTAATGGTATGTCTGTCAGAAATTGACTTGGATTTGTGCACAAAATACATAAAGTATATTTTTAAAAAAGAAGATAGAGATACTGATTTATTGTGTTTAGTGTCCAAATGCAGCTCAAATTGCTTTTTGTGAGAGTAATTACTATTTCTTTAAATATGTGTTATCTTGGAAATTATATTTTAGTTCTTAGTTAAGTAAGTGATATGAAGAATAGCTATGAGTATTTAAGGAAAAATACTTTTTAAGAATGTTCACAGAAGACCCTTTTAAAACTACATATCTGAATTTTAAAACATTCAAATAGGTTTATTTTTGAGTCTGTAACTAGAATTTTGATATTGTTGTAAAAAGGATCATCGATGTTTGACTTATAATTTATATGCCAACATGCATTTTCAGGCAAACTATAACAAAGCATACTTCTGTAAGCATAGAATTTATGTGACTTTATATTAATCCTCTGATTCCTTCTGAACTTGAACATCTTACCAGATCTGATTGAGCTGTTTATCAATTCTCATGCTCAATGAATTCAGTAGTTGGACACATGCAACTTAAAGCAACAAGGCATACCTTTTGAAGGTGCTTAGAATCATCAGTACAGACAGATATTACAAAATCTGCATACAAAATTAAGATGCCGTAACATGAGTGAAGGGTACAGGCTAACATTTAACCTGAATTCGGAGCACTACTTTAGGCTTTTTGAGCCACAACAGTAAATGGCACATATTAGGACCCTATGCTCAGAGAGCTTATTATATTCTGTTGGAGGAGATGATCAGTTAGGAAAATATAATTAGTTTCATCTAGTAATAAGTGCTTTGAAGAGTAATAAGATAAGGTGATATATAAGATAGTGGGTCCTGGGTGAGTGCTTTTGTATCAGGTGAGCAGGGAGGCTTCCCTGAGGATATTACATTAGATCAGAGATTCGAATGACAAGAAGGAGCCAGCCATAAGAAGACATGAAGGTGGAGCATACGAATTCTTAGAGAAGAACAAGCACATCAGTCCTAATTTGGGAAATGATTTGGTGTGTTTCAGGAATAGACATGAGAATGATACCACAGAAGCCAAGAATAGAAAGTAGTTCAAGAAGAAGCAATTGGCCAGCTGTTTAGCTGAGAAATCTATTAAAATAGTGAAATAACTATTGAAATTAATATGAGAGGGGCTCATTTGTTATAGGAACTACTTCAGTTGAATAGCAGTCATCTGAGGAGAGAATAGGAGGTAAAGGAGAAGAGATAGAAGCAGTAGACAACTTTTCCAATAAGTTTGTTATGAAAAGGAGCTGGGATGAGGAATCATAGCTGCAAAGCATAGTAGGTTAAAGAGGGTTTTATAAAATAGAAAGATTCTAGAATATGATACTAAGATTGACTCAGGAGAAAGACTGATGATTCAGGAGGCACATTCATTAAAAGATGAGCAATGGTGGGGCTTAGCACAAATGGAAAAGTTATAAACAGGGACATTACATTTATTTTAAGAAAAAGGCAAGTGTGTGTATAGAAGTTCAATTTCATGTATGTGGGTAAATTTTGTAATGAAAGGGAGAAAATTTTAAACTGAATCTCTTTTATCAAGGTCATCATTTGAGAGTGAAGAATGAGTGGTAAGCAAGTGGGAATGGACAAAGGAGAAGGCATGAAATACTTTGCGTAGTGTCAGTAAATATACAATGTAGTGGGGGTTGCAGAGCAGTGGAGAATACCGTGTCAGTTATGGGCATGTATTTAGATTGAGAGAAGACAGCATTATTGTACATTATGAAATTTGCCCTATGTGGTAGGCTGAATGATGGTCCCCAAAGATATCTAGGTTCTAATTTCTGGAATCTGTGAATGTTTTCAAATGACAAGAGGAATTTTGTTTAAATTAAGGTTCTTGAGATAGGTTATTTTGGAATATTTGTATCTGTTCTAAATGTAATCACAAGTGCCCTTATAAGAAGGATGAAGGGTATTTAATTAGAGAAAAAGAAGTTAATATGACAAATATAAATTTCTCTTGTTTTGAACTACTAAGTTAGTGGTAATTTGTTATGTAATAAACTCCATTAATTAATTTTCTTTGTATCTAACCCCTCCCCCTTTTTTTCAGGCTATTTTCTATAAGCATGTTTACATGCTTTAAGATTCTTCTTTAAAAATAAAAAAACATTAAACAAAAACAAAATTCTTTATGTTTAGCTCTAGCTACCATCCCTTAATAGTCCTTTTTATTAAATATATAGTTCTTTCTACTAAAAGTTAAAGTTTTTAATTTTTATCTTCTCCTTACCTCTCATCTATTCTTTAATCCACTGTTTGCTCTAGTAAACTGTTCCCAATATTCAGAAATGCGCATTTATTTTTCACTCCAGTGTACTCTGTTAACTTCTACTTTTCTCAGCCACTTTGTTAATCAGTTGATTTTTCTCATTCTGGTCATTTTCTCTCGTCTTGGGTTCTGTCACACCGCTTTTTCCCCCCTAGTTACTCTGTCTCTTCTATGTTCATTCTTCTTTAGTCTCCTTCATGGGCTTCTCTTTTTCAATTTTTTTCCTTAGTGTTCTTAACAGAGCTCTATTTTTTCCCCCATTTTATACTCTGTTCTTGAGTAATCATATCTATTTCCAGAACTTCAATTACCATTTATGTACTGATCACTCCAAATTTTTTATCTGACATTCAGAGTACTCACCTGGCCAAATACACTCTATTCTTCTATACCTTACTCTCACAATGAGATGTCCTAGTTGCACTGACAGCTCCTATTGTCCTGCTCCACAGCACATCCATACTACACTGCAGTGATGGAGTACCTTGGAACTAGAGTCACTGAACTATATTTGAGTATGACTTTATTTCCTTCTTTCCTGAAATAGCTTGATCAAGTGATTTCTCATCTTAATTTCTCATCTTTGTTGTAGTCTCTTTGCCACTCCCACACTCTTATTTTTCCGTTCTCTTTGTCTTCTCTTCCTTTTTTTTTCTTCACCAATGAACTTAGAAGTCTCAATAGTCTAGACCACTCTGTAAGACATCATCTTCATTACCAGGTCCTGGTTCTTTGTTTTCACATTTGCTGTTTATTTTATTATTATTTATAATAAAGATGGGAAGAGAATGACTATTAACAGCCCCATAGGCCTCCTTTAACTGAGGACAGTCCTTGAAGAGAGTTTTCCTTGAAATATGTTAGTGACAGATCATTTGACAAACACTAATGATATGTGCTGCTGGGACAGTCATCTATGAACTGCTGTAGCAGGATGTCTAAGGTGCTTATGTTAAACTAACCTAGAATTTATGAACTTATGTAGCATGTCCCGCTGAAAACATCATGTCACATATCTAGCATAAAATAGGATATTTCAGGTAAAAATAGCTCCTTCTTATGTAAACCAGGTGTCCATACATTTATCTCTTGGAGGCTTTATTGTTAATCTGGGCCAGTGTGTCCTGATAAGGAAGGCCTGGGAGATTGTGTTAGTCATTCTGGATATTTCCCTGCTTTGTCTGTGCCATTGGATTACACATATCCTTGAAATCATTAGTAAAGCTTGATATTGGGTAAAGTTTATGACTTGTGGGAGTCCGATTTGACAACTAAAACCTTTGCATTTCTTTCAGTGGATATGGTGGCATTCCAGATGACTTCTGTTGCTAGAAATCTCTCTAATTATCTGAGTCAATACTGGGCTATGATTCCAACACAATTATCTGTAGTAATTCCAGTTCCCATGGAGGCAATACATTATTGTATGTAACTTAGTAAAGAAACATGAAAACATCATCAATATCTATGTCTCTGAGTCTGCATAATGCCATAAGAACAAATATCAACCTGACCAATAATTTGCTATTATGGAGTTCACTAGAATTTTCAAGTTGTTAAAAATTAAATTATTTGTTCAGTTAGTCTCTATTTAAGAAATCATTCCCATAGAAATAAATACATTTTTTCACTGAATTAAAAATGAACCAAATTTTAAGTAAGGATAATGTTAGTTTACTTTCAAAACATCCTGTCTTCTTTTCTCATTTGCAACCTAAACTATTTTGATTTTATTTACAATATGTAGAAATATAAGATGTCATATTTCTGTCTTTTTATTTTTACTGTTACAATGAATATTACATATTTCTCAAATGTGCTATTTTTCAGACAAATCTGTATTCCATCATATAGTAATTAGGTCCACAACACTTCCTAGAATATTGCTTAGATCTTAATAAAAGGATAATTATACTACAAAGCTTTATATTTCGGGTATTACATTTATTTCTCAGTGATTCTTTTAATTTTTATTGCATTATGTACCATTCTCAAAGATATTCTTTGAGAATGATACTGAATGTTGCCCATTGATAAGAATTTAAATATCAATATGAAGACCCTTTTTTGTCCTCTTACAGATTTTCTAAATTCTCTATTTCCCTTTACTAAAGATTCCTTGGATATTTCTTAACATTGCTTTAATTTCTGTATCTTTTAAAAATGATTTACACATAGAAAGGATTACAATTACAGAGACTTGGGAATGAATCTGAAAAGCCATCTGGGTTCAGAAGGGGAGTTGATATCGCTTACCAGATAATAAAAATAATAGTCCACTTTTGTATAGTCCTTTTAACCTTTCAAAATTATTTCATCATGTAATGATTTTTCTAATTAATAAATATCATAATCTACAACACACAGAAGCTGAGATCTCAAGATGTTCCAATTTACTGAATTATAAGAAAGAACAATTTGAAAAAAATAAAATCTCAAAAAGGATTTTTTTTGACCATCCTTTGAAAAGGCCTGTTTTCTTAAATGATGTAAATCAAGAAGACTTAAGATTGCCCCTAAATAAAACCATCTCCTCATAGAAAATGAAGACTGACAATAGTGCTGCCACCTAGATCCACTCTGGAGGGCTCTTCCCTGGGTTTTGTCATGGACTGTGTCATTGTCCCCCTTTGTGCCCTGCTTTTCTTTATGGGAGGATTATAGCTGTCCACAGGTTAACTCAGGTGTACCCATATGATATGTTTTAGGCAATGAAATGTGAGAAGAAGAAAGGATATTACTTCCTGGCAGAAGCTTTAAGAGGTAGTACATGTTTTGACATTTTCCCTCTTTTATGGTGAGAGATGTATTTGACATAACAAAACTATAGCCACCCAGAAATGAACTTGTATGGTGAGTGAGAAATAAAATTTTATGTTATGAGTCGCTGATATTTTAGAGTCATTTGTTACTGAAGCACAACCTAGACTTGCTTGACTGCCATGTTTGTTCAGATTCTTAGGAACTTGATTATCCTGTTCTCTAATGCTGCTACTCTGTTTTTAATATTCTGACCTAAATGTGGTCAAAAGGCACTTTGCTTGATTCTTTATTGCTGAAAGAGCACCATTTAAAAGACTACTAAATGTAGGTGTCAGAAAAATTTGAAACAAACTTGGAATCTAGTATAATTTCCCATATTTTTATTGATTCTCTAATTCTGTATGGAATCTAGGATAGACCATCAATAGAAGTGCAATCTTTTTTTCCTGCTCTTGGCTAGCAATTGAGTGGCTCTTACCATCTGTGGCAGATTACAAAAATGCACAGATGAGCCATCCTTTCAAAAAAGGACTCATCACCCAGCTGTGACGACCATCTGTTAAATCCTTCGAGTCCACCCTAGCTTGAGTTGAGGCCATGCTCTACTCATAGTAGCTTCACTCAATGACTAGGGCAGAATGAGGTGCAAGCACTTTGCCATTTTCTTTCAACAGGGAAATTCTCCAATGGGTAATCTTTACTCTGAGGTTCTCCACTGGGCTGGCAGAGACTATGTTAGATCTTTATTGCCATCTGGCAATTTCCACTGCCCAGTCCTGTTTCTTCAAAGATATCACTTTCCAAGATATTTTGTAATCCTAACTTTGGGCTGGAGTCTGCTTCCTAGAGAAAAAAACCATCACAGTATTTGCTTTATTTTTGGGAGTGCTCTCCTAGCTATTAAGTCAGGATCAAATAAATAGGTGAATAATGAATGAATGAATGAATCTTGCCCAAGCCTTATCTTCCTGTGGCTATTCTCAGTGCTTGTCTCCTATCTATGTTTATTCACTGAGCAGCTTTACCATCAGCCAAATAATCATGCTTTATTACAAAATAGTAATTTGTAGCAGCTATATAATAATATATTTAAATGTGTATCCTTGGCTTTGTTGAAATTTTGTAATGAAATGTTCTCCCTGATAATTTTCTCAAGTGTAAAGTGGAGATTTAAAAAGTTACTTCCCCATAGAGTTGCAAGAAGAATTAATAGTTAATGTTCAATAAGTGCTCACTTTTGTCAGGTTTTACATGCACAAAGTTATCTTAGTCAGCAGGTGAGGGTACCAGGGCAAATGAGGATAAGTGACACATAGCTAGTAGTATTAGGTTGGTGCTGAGACTGGAGCCTTGATAGAGTGACATCACAGCTCAATTGCTTAACCAATCTGCTCCACTCCTTTTCTCAGTGAGCTCTGTAAAGAATGTAACAACATGTTGGCCATGGATTTAAACTCACCATTTGTTGGGGTAGGCATTCAATAAATGTCATTTACTATGACTATTTATTCATTTTCAAAACTAAGGAAGAGAAAAACTGAATAATTTGTATGTAAAGAAATAAAGGATCTTTAAAGCCAATTTAATGAATTTGGACTTTATTTTGAGGATTATTAAAGACTGATGTTCAGATTTACATGTTAAAAATGGGTTTTCTTTGCAGTATGCTCAAAGTATTAAACTTGGCAATGAATGGAGATTAAAAAAATTATAGAAAATATCTTGAATAAAGGTGAGGGGCACCTGAGCTATGGCAGTAGCAACAAGAATTGTAATAAAAAGACTTGAAAAGAAAAATAGGAAACTCCAATTATAGACTCGGTCTTGCTACTGAATTGTCACATTAGTCTGGACATTTAATTCATTTGGACTTCAGTTACTAACTTTTGCAAAGGAATTATTTGAATGAGGAAACTGCTAAAGTTTTTTCAATTATGCAATATCTGGTCAGATAGAATAAGGAGAAAGAAAGGGGAAAGGGAAGGAGGGGATGGCAAAAGGTAGAAGATTTGTAGTCATGAATATAGTAGAAAAGATTTGGGATTAACTTTGGTTTGTATTCTTTGTTACTTAGAACTGTCACTTATATTTGAATAGATGGTGTCAATCATAACAGGGGTGTCTGTAAGTTTGTGAAAAGCATTAAGCAAGCTCCTGATAAAACCAACTTTTCTCTAAAAAATTTCTAGGATTTCTGCAAATTCTATAAACTTTGGTAGTCAGGGCCAATAGATATTTGCCATAAAGAGCAGTGACTTGAGTCTGTATCTCAAGCAATACAGATAATTGTAGAAAAAGTTAAGAAACTTGCTTTGGAAAATTGTGTTGCTTCTGCTACAGACCTGGCAGAGTAAAGTGGATCATTTTGGGAACTGCTGCTGTGTGTGGCTATTGTGAACTACTGCAGTGGTGATTTCCAGAGTCGCTGCAGAGCTGAAGTGGCAGGGGCACTAGGTGTTAGCACTTTCAGGGCTCTTTGTCAATTCTGCTCAACAGTTGACATCAATTTCAGGAGGAAGAAAAGTTCAGGGACTCTGTTTTCACTTGGCAAAGCTTCAGGAATAATGGTTGAGTGAATAAAATGTCTACTAATTTACCAGTACTTCTAGAACTCCATGTTTCTTTATTTTTAAAATTTTTTTTTTTTAGATGAGGCAACCTTTGGTTGACCTTACAGATTGCAAGGATCTTGTCAGCTTACAATCTTTTATTTATTTTTATTTTTTACACCTATAGCACCTAGTCTTCCTAGGTGGTCTCCCGTCCAAGTACTAACCAGGGCCAACCCTATTTAGCTTCTGAGATCAGGCCTTATTCAGGATGGCATGGCCATAGACAAACTCCATGTTTCTTGAGTGTTGAACTAAATGAGAAGGCTAAAATAATTGATTTAAAATTTTTGTTTATTATTATTCTAAAAAAATCCAGAAGGAATCCATATTTCATTTAAAAATATTAGTAAATATGAACAACACATCCTGCCTGAAACACTGAAATAGTCTTCTATTTTATTTTGCCTTTCTATAGTCTTTCTACACAATGTAGCCAAAGAGATTTTTTGAAATGAAAAAATGATGGCATTCCCTGTTTAAATATCTTATTGTCTCACCTAGTTTTTTTTTTAATTAGTAGATTCATTCATTAACTAATGGTATGTAAGAAATCATAACAAAACTTAGTTACTTAAAACAATAAAAATTGTTTTCTTTTCCTCACAATTTCTGTGAGTCCACACTTCAGGATTGGTTTGGCTGAATGGTTCTGGCCTGAGGTCTCTGAGTTCCTGTTGACTTGTCTGAAGCTGCAGCTATCTGAAGACTTGACTGAGGCTGGGGGATTCACTCCTAAAATGGCTCCCTTATATGGCTATTAATTTGCTAGTTACAAATTAGTTTCTCTCCACAGGGCTGCTTCAGTATCATCACAACTTTGTGTCTAGCTTAGTCTAGAGTGAGTGATTTAAAGATGCAAGGCAGATTCTTCACTGAATTTTATGACTTAATCTCAGAATTTACTTTATCACTTCTGCCATATTCTTTTAGTCACATAGTCCAGCCAGCTTTAATTCATTGAGGAAGGGACTACACATGGATGTAAATAATAGAAGGCAAAGATCATTGGGTACCATCTTGAAGACTGGCTCTCATAGTTGGTTTTCATTTGTTTACTTTGGGATAAAGTCCAAACTCTAAGATATTGCTTACAAAGACTCTCATGATATAACCATCTTTTTACAACTTTAATTTCATCCTGCCACTCCCTGAATCATGCTTAAGCCATTTTTAAAAATCCTTATTCAGGTCTTCTAATTCATCATATTATTCTCTCTTATCTGAGATCTCATATTCCTATCCTTTGAATGGACTCACTCCTACTCATTCTAAAGGTTAAGTTATTAGATATTACTCTTTTCTGAAAGTTTCCCTTGACTTTTCAATCATGGATTGGTTATTTCTGTGCCACAAAGTATTTTGTATTTCTTAAATAATAATATGTATTATACTTATTTTTATGATTACTTTTATCTTATTGTGTATACACTAATAATCTTTGAGATTTATGAAGGCATGCACATTTTGCTAATTATTTTACTTTATTGCCCATCCCATGCCTAAAATGGAGAAATATTTGTTAAACAAAAGAATGAATGATTACACAAATGAATGTAAGAATATCTTGACTCTTAGTAAGTGACATTTAATTGACTTTTGGTTTTCTAAGAAAAAGGATACAATCTAATAGCTAAACTCACTTATTAATCCTTTTTATTTGATGTATTTCTGTTTATAAACATAAAAAACAGAAAACAAAAATGTAACATAATATATCAAGACTAAGATTGGGTTCTCTGTAGGTTAACACTGGTGATTTGTTGATTCTAGAAATGTATATTTAATTTTTTCTTCTAAAGTCAGTAATAAACCAATGAAAATGATTTTTTCTTTCTAGGTTACATATCAATACTCTGACATTTGAGAATTAGTGAAAGTCAATTAAGATTTTCTACCAAATTAAAATCTATATTTTTTTCAAAATTATAAAATTATAATGTTTTGGTTAAAATAGATGGTGTCAAGTTTTCATATCTTTAAATTTAGTATCACCTGTACATTATTTTTATATTTCAGTTTTAAAGAACAAAACACCTTCATAAAATATAGTATTATTTAACTGTACAATACAAAGATCATTATGAATTTGAAAAGTTTTCATCAAATATGTCATTTTTCACCCCACTAAACATGTCACTGAATATAACCAAATCACTAATCTACTCTGCATAGCACTTACAGAAATAGTAGCATTTAAGAAGAGTACTTCATACTTCAGTGGTAAAGTTTCAGTCAGTATTTCTATTATTTTTAGAGTATTGAGATCTGTTTTTCCTCAGATGTTAGATAAGTGGTAGGAAACAGGGAAGTGAATAGTTCATGTCTCATCTTACTGATTGCAGTCTCTGAGTAAGCTCTTTATGTAGGTTGATGTGACATCTATAACTAGCATCCAAGGGAACAGAACTTGGCTGGCTAGTTGTCTTGATTAGACTGATGTTTCTGATATTAATGGCTTTGGGACTCATGTTTATCCTCAGATCAACTTATGGGGTAGACACTTTAATAAAACTTTCCCAAAGTGAAAAAATTACCTTGAATTTTAACAGTGCAACATTTACATAGAGCAAAAATTAGTGCATTATTTCATAACCAGTTTGTGGTAATTATGGCTCTCTGGTATATTGACATCATTTACACATCATGTAGCCTGCTTTCTTCTTGCCTATTATCTCCCACAACCCCATCCCCCCCAAAAAAAATATTATTCTGGTTCCTAGTCCTCAAATACACCATGCCCTTTTTATCCTTGAAATCAACAATTTAGTAAGTTTTTAAATCATTAACTGATGACCACATTGTTTCTTCATTGTATGTTAGGCACGCAGATAGTAAATAAATAGCTAATTTAGCAACAATTCTTCTGGTGATTTTTAAAAATTATAATGGTACGAGAATTTTTAAAAATGTGGAAATGACCAGGAATTTTAGTGTTTGTAATCTACTAATTATTCTAGACATTTGTTGTAAAAGACTGCTTAAATAAATCTTCAGCTATAATTTCAGTCAACAATTTTAGCTGTTGATGTTTGCTTGGTGGTACAGGATCATAAAGAATTAATATTTCTAAATTAGCATGGTCCAGTCTTCAAATTTATTGCGTGAGTCACCCAATTTTCAAGTTGATGGATTTTTCTTTCAGGTGCAAGAAGGTGATTTTTGGATAAATTGTTTTGGCTAAACTTATCTTTAAATATTGGGTGGTAAATGTGTTGATTTGATCTGAAAACTTAAAATATCAATATCTTAGAGCATTTAGAATGTGTTTATTTTGCATTATGAAATTCATGCATGTATACATAAAGAAAATTTAACAGTAAACAGAAAGGTGAAAACTCATTTCTAGTTACCCTAACAAAACAATTATTGATCTTAGATATAATTCTAATCATTTTCTATTTTATATAAATTTTTATATATACTCATAATCATATTTTTGTCTTCCAGTTTTCTATTTTGTTTTATTTACTTCAGTCGACATTTAACACCATTTGTATATTAACATTATGCTTAATACATAATAGATATTTAATAAATGTGATAAGTTGAATATATGAAATATATTTAGATGCCAGAAGAGTATATATCTATACATTCAAATAATAGGTCCAAGGCTTTTCACAATTCTAGGACTCAACATTAGCAGCATTATCTATGCAAATAACATTCTCAAGAATGTAACTGTATTTATGTGGACCACAATGTGAATGGGTCTCCTAGAAATGTGCAACACTGTGGCCATGTATGTTTGTTTATGTATAATGCACACACATACATAAACGAATAATACATACATAGATACATACATACATGAATAAATATAATAGCCATAGATATTTATCAATCTATAAAACTATGGCTATTATCCTCTGTGAAATTGGATGCATCCCAACTCATTTATTATTTATTTAATAAATATTTATGTGCACTGATACTGAGCTAAGGGTTAGGGTAGCAATGTAATAGAAAGATAGACATTATTTCCACCCTCTTAAAAACATCATAGGTGGTAATGTAAGAGAGTGTTAACGGGAGACTTACTGATATCACACCTCTAAAATGCTAAGTAGCTCTATGATTGCAGGCAGTAGCCAGGAAGCACCCTTGCATTCCAAACTGCGATCTGAACCATGTATGCCAGGATTGTAAAGCATGACCAGAAAAACAATTCTGCTAGTATTTCCCACCCTCCACACTTAAGAAAAGGCTGAGAATTTATTTGGATTTGAGGTTTGGAACAGAGGATTTTTTTGAAAGAAGTCAGAGCTCTGTGCATTTGCCCTCCTTTCTCTCTAGGTAAGGAGAAAGTCTCTGCTCCTTTCCTCCTTTATCAAATGTGAGTATCTCCAAGAAATCCATTCTGATAATTGGCTTGAATCCCCTGGAATTGGAGGAATATCAAAGTTGGTTCATGATTTACTAAAAAGATTAAAAATAAAATAAAAGTGTCTGTGGTAAGAGAATAGCCAGCTGCCTTGTTTATCTGACGGTAAGGCAAATAGACACAGCCCTTGTCATGAAGGGCATTTCTTACGACAGCAGGGAGAGGTCATATTTCTTGCAGATTGGATGTAGATGCCACACAAGAGAGATAACTGTGAGAAGTCTTGAAAAGGCTTTGTTCAAGGGGATCTACTAAAGATATATAGTGACCACAGCAAAAAGGGGCTGAAAGCACAGTGTTAAGGGACATTATAAATTGCTTACATGAGGAAGAATCACAGTCTTAGGAATAACAAATGGTGATTGCCAGTGAGGAGGCTGTCTGAAGCCAGTATACATACTCCCGAAGAAGGAAAGAAAAAACAAATGAGGCCTTGGACCAGCCACTGCAGAGGATGTCAATGATGCATGGCAAAAGGGCCAGTCTCTGCACCTCACTTTTCTCCATCCCATTAGAGAAGTCAGAGGCAGCATGGAGTAAAAAACTAAGGTAGAGAAAGAAGCCCAAACTCTCTGTGCTGGCCACTTTAGGCCTAATTAAAAGTGAAAGGGTTTAAAGTGGATGATATATCATAGTTTTTATACTAGACTAGACTAGATGTAGTATTTTTAATATTTTAATACCATGAAGTAAGTTGAAAAACAATGACATTTGATTAAAATTTTATCCATCACAAGGGAAAAAAAATTGTTTAAAGGGGAAATTGTGAAAACATAGTCATGTTATTCTTTTACTTCATTCAATCTCGTTCATTCTAGTAACTGGTAACAAAATGCAATGACAACAAAGTATCACAAGTTCTATGGTATAGGAAATAAAGTATGTTACGGGAAGACAGAAAGAGCTTTACTTCTTGAACCACTTTACTAGCAAGTGCTCCACGATGGTAGATGAGAAGAGAAGGAAATCTCTGATACACAGTAAATTCTGTCTAAGGTACTGGACGTCTCTTCAGGTGTCTTGAAGAGATGGGTGGGAAGACAGAAAAGCAGGGGTCAAGTGGGGTCAAAAGCCTAGAGGAAATCTATTTCTTGCATCTCAGAGTGTGCAGTGGAACTTTCTCTTGTGGTGTCTACCAAGTTTCACAAAAGTGTCCTATAAGGTGGAAGAAAATTTTAAAATCCTGTCCATTTCAGAAATTGCTAACACATCTTAAAATAATTCCAGTCAGGTAAGAATTTTCATGTTCTTCTCTTTTTTCCCTTCTTCCTTTTGATCCTAGAGGGGGAGATTGAAACAGAAGATAGCTAGCAATAGGGAAAGCAGTAAAATATCTTACGAACCTGGAAGCCTGGATCTGTCACATGGAGGAGAGCATTTATTATTACTAAATCAAACTGTGTCTTTGACTTTAAAGTTACCTAGAGTTTCCCATTCCCTAATAAGAGGTAATACAGACAGTCCCCATTATGTACCAAGCATGGTTCCAAGAGCTTTAACCTCTACTAACTCTTTTAATTCTCAGAGAAACCCCAGGATGAAGGAATTGATAATGTTCTGCATTTTATAGAGGATAAGATTGAGGCACAGTTAAATGACTTGCCCAAGGTTACATAATTTGTAAGTGGAAAAATTTGAGATTGAAACTGAGCAGTCTAGTTCCAGAGTGCCTGATGCTAACCACTAATTTATATGCTGGAAATAAAGGCAGATGTCATGGATCTACTCTGTTTTTCATCAAGTACCACATACAGCGAACCCACACTCAACTAAGCATTTTGAATAGAGAGAAGGAAACAGTAGCAAAATTGCTTCTACCATCGTCCTTATCCTCTGCTTTGCTTCTTGCAGTTTCAGTTACCTGCCGTCAACCACGATCAGAAAATATTAAATGGAAAATTTCAAAAATGAGCAGTCCATAAATTTTAAATTGTGCATTGTTTTGAGTAGTGGGAAGAAATATTGTGCCATCCCACTTTGTCCTCCCAGGATGTGA
This sequence comes from Cynopterus sphinx, assembly GCA_030015415.1. NCBI lineage: Eukaryota > Metazoa > Chordata > Mammalia > Chiroptera > Pteropodidae > Cynopterus > Cynopterus sphinx. Next base: position 190,474,772 of record CM057379.1, read on the forward strand.
ATCATCCCTTTGTCCCGCATATCCACACTGCCTGTTAGTCACTTAGTAGCTGTCACTGTTATCAGATCAACTGTATGCAGAGTTTATGTTCACATAATCCTTATTATACTTAATGTCTCATTCACCTCACTTCATTTCATCACATAGGCATTTTATCATTTTCCATCGTCACAAATGGTGAGTATAGTACAATAAGATAGTTTGAGAGCAAAAGACCACATTCACATGACTTTTATTATACTATAGTGTTATAATTATCCTGTTTTATTATTAAATATTATTGTTAATCCCATACTGTGCCTAATTTAGAAATTAAACTTTATCATAAGTGTGTATATATAGAAAAAAATATATATAACATGTCAAGAGTTCTATACTACCTGCAGTGTCAGGCATCCACTGCAGGTCCTGGACCGTATCCCCTGCAGACAAGGGGAACCACAGTATTGCTATAATTCCTTGTTCAGTGTTCTGATTGTTTACGTGTGCTTCAGCTATTCAAAGGCACTGAAGAGTTCTAAAATTCCTTGTCCTGTAAAGGGATGTTCTTTTTGGTATGATTGCTGTCACTTCTGTGCAGATTGGTTTGGTGGAGTATAAGAGTGGAGGAAGCTGTGTAAGTTTGACAGACTATTGTGAGCTGCTGTTGGCTGAACTAGGTAGTGGAGATGGATAGCAGAGGAGACAGTCAAGTTATGTGCGTGAGATAGAATAGGGTTGATTGGGTATGTAGGTAAGAAAGAATTGTGTGTGTCATTAATGTTTTTGTGTAAAACTGAGAGAATATGTTATAAAGTAAAAGCGAGGAAGAAATCAGAGAACTCTTGACAAACTCCTGACACCATGCACTGTAAATGGCTAAGAAGGTTTGCTGTAGTGGGAATATTTACATTCTAGCACCCTGCATATGTCCTGGGAAAAGTGATATAAACCCTCAGTGCCTCCTCCACCTTATCTATGATGCACCAACACCTTCATCATGGTGTATCAAGGGGAACACGTGAAAGAATACTTGATAGACATTTGCACAGTTCCTGGCACACAAAAACTCTCAATTATTGCTACTTGTCTTTTATGAGACCATTTCCTTTTTATCTACCTCCATGAGTGATGTGGCCCTTTGAAATAATTTCTACACATCACTAAAGACACAAGCTTGCTTTCAGCAGGAGCTGATATTTCATGAATATGGTTTGTTGCTCTAATGTAAATAGTGAAGATCCTTTTGACCTTGTTATCTACTGACAAAACTACTCTGTTTTGGTATGATACAAGTATAGAGGGCACTGGGATGTCATTTACTACACATACATAATGGATGAGACAATTAGGTAAGAAGGAAAATAATTGCAAACTAACTGCAAAGTGCAACATTATGTCAAGTATGAGGTGACAAAGCCATGTCAAGGGTTAAAATTTCCCTCATCTGTCTATTTAAGGCCCCTGACAAAACTGTCACATTCTGGGACATTTTTGACATTTTATTTTCTGTATTCCACATATGTTCTCTGATTCTCTTCATATTTAAATATGTGGTAAACCTGCTAAAGTAAAATCAACTCTTTGAGTTCTATTTAATTTTTATATCAAATACATTACATTTTGACATACCTATTGTTATCAAAACTTTGATTTTTCTAATTATATAAAGACTTAAGATGCAATAAAGTATTCAGTTTGTTGCAAAAACACTGCTCTAAATATCAGAATGATGACAAGTAATGTGATTTATAGATTTATGCATAGCTCCATCATATCATGGCTTGAAATGTTAATTAGCTAATATACAAGATAATTTGGGAGTGTCTGTGAATAATATACAGAAGTGTAGTCTGTAAACAAATCAAACAATTCTAAGTTGAAATGTGCTTACAGAAGCAAATGCAAAACTTGGATTCAAGGAAAAATCATGAGGGAGAAGCAAAGTAACAAAAATAACTTCTTTAATCAAGATGGAGAATATGAATCTTCCCCACCCAGAAAGCTGATGTCTTAAATTGCTATTGTTTTGGTGTCATTTATAATCATTTACCAACTGGCTTTGAAAATAAATCAGTTTATCTCTTGTTTGTAATTCTTTTGAGGGAAACTTAACTTCTTTAATCTATCATGTCTTAATTATCTTCAAAATTAACATTATATAAGATAAATCATATTTTGCTATACTTTATAGATTCTGGGATTGTCTTGTCACTACTTTGTCATCAGTATAATTTCAAAAATTCTATTTGCAATCTGTAGGACCTGGAGTGGTAAACACAGCTAGAATTAAAATGCTGACAGGTGAAGGTAAGTTCTTCAGTCATAAAGAGAAATGCAGTCATACAGCCCTAAATTCCACCACTTTCACCTTATAAGTTTTTCTTTCCTTGATTGTACATCCTTCAGTTCATAGTCTGTGCTTTATTTTTTTTTTTCATGGTAGAATTGGTTGATATATTTAGAGTTGAAAAGACAAGGGTGTCATTTAATAAAGATAGATTAATAAAGATAAATAATTGTTTGTTTCTAGAAGGGTGAACACAAAGAGCTCTGTCTGTTCTGCATACTCTCTGCCTGTCCCTACTATGCAGAGTAGCACTTTTCGGTTCCATATGCATAGCAACCACCTGATGATCTTCATAAAACGCAGATTCTGACTCAGTAGGTCTGGAGACCTTAAATTCTGTTTTCCTAACAATTTTCCAGGTGGTTCTCTGGGGACCACACTTTGAGCTATAAGGTTAAACAGGACAAAGGGAAGGTCAAGGGAGGCTAAATATTTTACTTTAATCCTTTTACTATGTTAGACATCATAATGTTATCTGCTGTCAATTCCCAAAATAGCTATGAGATAAGTGAAATTATCTTTAAAATGTGGGAAAATAAACAGACAGACACAGGTATAGCAAATCAGAGTAACAAACTGATCTCTCCATTCAATAAGTAAAATGTGAATTGTGAAATTATCTAACTTCTGAAAGTCTTAGTTTCCACTTTGTAAAAAGATAAAAGATCTACACCACAGGGATGTTAAAGGGGTCTGAGATGTATGTAAAGCATCTAGCACAGTTGCTGACCCAAGTAAACCCACATGACTAGTTATCTATTATTATTACAACTCTAACTTTAGCAGTATATTTTGCCAATCATCCAAGAAGAAAACTTAAGTGCTTATATTTCACAGTGTTGGCTATCAAGAGATTATATAATTTGAATTATAAGGGTAATTGACAAATTTGTACTTCCATTGACCTGATTGGTTAAGATACTTAATCTATAATATCACTCTCCTTTTTTAAATAATGAATCTTGGTAATAGCCATTCATTGCAAATTATGAATGTACTGAACTTCTTGTAGTTTTCATTAGTCAGCACTGAGGCATACTGAGTGTGTATTTTTTTCTCAGCATGGAAAAGTACAAGTCAAGCAGTGAACCCTAGTATGCCAATCACTTAGTAATTTCAAGATTGCAAATTAGCATCATGTTGAAGTGGTAAGATTATCAGGGCATAATGCATTCATTTATGTTAATGACTACTTGTTTTATCTTATACAAGAATCAAACATTTCCCTAGAAGCAAAAAGAATGACAGAACTAACTGGAAGTTTTTAATAAGGAGTTTGTGCATTTAAATGTGTGATTAGCTTATGATTATGTTGCAGTCCTTTATTTAAAAGGAAATGATATGATGAACGGAGAAAACATTATTTATAAAAGGTAAATGTTTTCTTTCTATATGTAACTAACATTTCAGTAACTGAAATGGAATTTACCATAGAAGTATGGGAAATGGCCTCTGCCCTCAAGGAGGAAAAAAAGATACACAAATAATTAGAGACTAATTATAGCCTAAATTCTGTGAAAATAGCTACATATAAAATAAGAATTTAAAAAAAAAATAGGAGAAAAAGGAATAATTATAGAAGTGATGAATGAGACTCAAGCTCAGATTTGAAGAATAACTTACTTGTGGATGGGGGATCAAGATGAAAAAAACTTAGAAGATAGCATCTCTTTTTTGGTTTTGGAAAATAATGGGGCTAAGGATCAGAAAACCTGAATTTAAAGTTTGTACTGGTTTGAGAAAGTGACTGTACATTTCTTGAACCACATTATCTCATTTGTGAAATGAGAGATTTACTAAAGCAGTTTTCCTAGCTACTCTATAATTGTTTAATTCTAAAATTTTATGTTTAGCTATCCAGGGCAGGAAATAGAAGGACGCGTGTAGGGCATACATGTTAGGAGCTAGTAGGAAATAAGATTTTGCGTAGAGTAGGAGCCAAACAATAGCAGCTTTTAGCAACTCAGTACTAGAAACAAAATCACTACCACCTGCTGAGAATGGCAATGAGAGGACAGCTCAGAAGAGGTTAGGGTTAAGAAGTAATTTTGGACAAAGGAGCCAATGGATATCAAATGACAAAGAAAGAAATCAAATATATGGCAATATTGGAAGAGCTTTGTGAGTAACCTACAGACTGACTCAGGTTGTCAGGTCAAAATCCTAGGCCATGAACATTCAAGCAGTTGAACTGGTCTCTGTGTGGAAGTGTCAAAGCTGTACAGGAAAAATTAGGTGCCCAGAGTTCAGTCCAGGAAACTCGACATAGTAAGGGTCAGTATTAATAAGGTTAAGAGAGCAAAAATTAGGACCAAAAACGTGACTGTTTTTTAAATCCCTTCATAATGACGGCCCTTTCCCCAAAGAGTCAGCTGTGCTAAATAATTTAGAAACCCATTCCCAGTACAAAACGTGAGCAAAAGTTTACAGAAGGCACCCAACTGAAAAGAATTTAGTTCGAAATTCACCATTTTTTTGTTTTAAGTAGATTAATCCTGGATCAGTACCTTGGTCATAGGTTCCATGCCCAGATTCCCACATTTTTTTCTACACCTCGCTTTCTCTTCTCCTGTGGACAGAGTGACTTATCTGATTGGTAATTTAAGCTCTATTTTTGCTTTCAATTTTGTAATCAGATAAGCTTTCTGTACTACTCTCCTTCATTCATTAAGGAGCTTTCCCCTTCAGGGATGGCTTGTGGCTGTCCAGTTTAGCATTAGTGGGATTTAGATACTAACTCTGGGGTAAAGTATTAGGAACCCTAGTGTCTGCATGCCAAAGTCACATTCTATAATCCAGGCTTCTCTTTCTATCACACTCTTCTGTTCAAGTCTCAATTGCTCCTGAAATCTGAGGGAAAGATGAGTGTTACTATTGTGCCTAAACTAGTGGAAAGGAGCAGATTGTCAAATCAGATGCATAAAACCAGGCAGTTTGTACCTAGTGTCAAATTTTACAAATAGTTTCAAAGATACAAGCAATCAAGAAAAATGGACGAAAAAGGGAGGGATCTGAAATATTCTATGTGGCTCCTCATGTCTTTCTTTGCTGCGTCAGACATGCGTTCCAACCAGAGGAACAGATGAAGTTTCTACAAAGGTTTGCAAATCACCTCATCTAGAAGAGATGTTTAGGTTGTGAAACATTATAGGGCTTATATGACATTGTAAAGGGAGCTGTGCTTCAAAAATTCACAGTCTAGGTTTGTCTACTATAAACAAACCAAACCAAGAACAACCTGTTAAGAGCATTCCATAGATAAGAAGTCTCTTCCTAGTAAATGTCATTAGTTTATTTACCAGGAAGAGCTTTATGAACATGTTTACAAAAAGGATAACCCAGGTAGTTATCTTTGGGTGTGACTGGCGGCGGGGTGGGGTGGGGGGCAGGGTGGGGGGGTAGCAGGCAGGGATTGGGGATGGAGTGGGGGAGAGAGAGGAGACAGAGAGACAGAGAGACAGAGAGAAACAAATGAGAACACAAGCCACAACTTTAACATCTTCCCCAAACCAACTAAATTCTCACAGACTGGAGTAGTAGGGAATACAGGAATGGGAATAGACAGTACAGCTTCTGGCATTAAGTCAAATAACAGTTGTTACTTGCTATGAGCAGAAGTAATATGAGAAAACTATTGTCTTGGGAAGAAGAGCCTAGCCAGACATCATAGAAGAGTTTAGGATTTCATATATGGAGGTAGATTTGTCAGTCAGAGGCATGAGATGGTCTGAGCATTATAATAATAATAGCATTGGGAAGGAAGGAGTAAAACCCAAAGGAATTTAAAAAAAAAAAAATGATAGGAACTGGTAACTTTAACATAAATAATAGAGTAAAAGTGAGAATAAAATGTTCACCTACAACTTCTAGTGAAGGAGGTGAAATGAAGAGTGGTGAAACTAAAATAAAAGGCAAATTCACAAAATATTTTAAAGTCATATAAAAAGAAATAATTTGGTAACCACTAGTCTAGTGAAGGAGGAGGTATATGGGGCAAAAGGGGTCAAATGTGTGGTGACAGAAAGAAATCGAACTATGGGTGGTAAACACAAAATGCAAGGTATATATATGCCTTACTGTTGAATTGTACACCTGAAACTTACTGGATTTCGCTAACCAATATTACCATAATAAAAAAAAATTTTTTTAAAGAAATAATCTGAACTTAACCAATGAGTGAGAAGATATGACAGTCATCCAAACGAAAGTAACTCAAGTGTATTGGAAAAAAGCAGGATTGGGAAATATGTGAATATTTGGGAATTTTAGAAATTTGAAAAATTTAATAGTTTATTCATTCAGTTAACAAATATACGTTGACCATAATACTCTATATTATTTCTAGGCATGAGGAATATAGATGTAAATTAAACAGCTACAAAATAAGCAAAAACAAGCATGCAGAAATCCCCGTCCTTCATTAATTACTCAATTCCTTTCTGCCTCTCTGATCTAATCCCTTATCTGACCTCAGTGATACAACCATATTCTGAAATTTCATCATCCTAGAATGTACTTCCACCTTCATCCCTCACCAAGAGATCGTATCAGAAGATATCTCTTCTTGAACATTTCTACCCTCTGTAGCATATGTGGTCAGTCCTCTGCCCATATCCTCTCACTATTACCCCTCCAGTGCATACCAGTCTGATTTCAAACTGCTAACATCATGGGCAAAGAAATCCCCAGGGGCTTCTTTTCACTGCTGAAGTCCACTTTGCCCACTCCTACAGCAGTCAAGAAGTGATGGAGCATTAAGGCCTGCTGGGAGCAACTTTCAATCGGTGCTTAGCAATGTTCAGTTATAAATATTCCACTTTTCTCATCCTGAGGATGGATATCTCTGAGGGATGTCTCTTATACTGCAGATGTTCTCCAGCAGAGATAAGATCCAGTCCCGGACAGTGCTGGCTTGCTAAGTACCCTCCATTAGCCAGCTTTTCTTTCTTGCCTTAGTTAAGTTACTGTAGGAAAGAATAACTGTATACCACCTTTCCTATCCAAAATATCATTCACTGCATGTGTTTGGCTGTGAGAATACATTTAGAATTGCCCACCTTTGCTTTGAAAAAAATAAAAAATTAAGAATTTTTACTGCTGAAAAGCCATGGTCATCAATTATTGGGCAATATGAAAATATGTTTAGATCTTGGCAGTTTCTATTGGAAATGTGCCCCTACAGGCTTCACACATTAGCCACTAATTGGCACTTGGCATTTACTTTGAAAGTTTCAGGAGTGAGAATAGCAAGAGCGGCCATGTCAAGGATGTCAAGCAGACATGTCATGACGCTAGTCACATCAAGATGTGTAATGAAACTACTTGGTTTCTCTAGTGCGATTAGACTCACATGGGTTGTTTTAAGACATCAAATGCTGCTGAAAGAGCTGATGAATCTGACAGAGGTGGAGCTCTTTACAGGAAAATCGGAAGTCTGAATGTCAGAGGCAAATGTCAGATTGTTTTGTTCTAATTCACTTCTTTCAACTTAAGAATTCTTAATATATACATGCACTAGACATCTTACCCTGCAAGTTTAATTTTGAGCATACAATCAAGACCGAATTTTACCTTTGAAAAACTTTATGGACATTTTCATGTATTTAATCTTGATATAAATCATAGTCTTTATGGCTGTTTTGATACGACTCTAACATTATCTAATGACTATCCTAAACTTTTCAGGACGTAATGAACATACACTGAAATTTAAAATATATTTACTTGCTAGACATGCTCAGAGAAATGGAATCTTAGATTTCACATTATGTGGAAATATCAGCTTCCTAGCCAATTTAATTCACTGATTCATTCAATCAGTCATTTATGCCAGGCACTAGAAATTGAGCTATGACTGAAATATACAGTACAAAATATCTTGCCTTCATGGAGATTAATTCTAGAGGAGAAACTGGACGTTAAAAAAATATATATACAAAGTGACAAGTGCTATGGAGAAACATATAAATCAAAGGAGTGTGACAGAACATGGTGGGGTGACTTTAAATGCTTGAATAATATTTGACACATACTTTCTGTGTGACTTTAGGTGACTTTTTATTCCCTTTGATATTTATTCTCCTTGATTCTGAAGTGAACATACTATCACTTAAATGGTTCTCTTTATAAGGTTATGCAAATCAAATCAAATATTGTACATGCAAGCATTGTAAGCATAAATGAGTGTTATTGTAAGGTGTGCTGTAGCTAAGAAAGAGCAGAGCATGCTGAGATAGAGTTTTTACCATGAGGAGGCTGGATGCCTGGCCATCAAGAAGTCTTATAGGATAGCATCATCTTGATAATGTCCCAGTGGTCCTTAGCTCATAAGATAGATTTATATGCAAATAGGACTTTCAATTTACTAATTTAATATAGTCTAGGACTGCAGTGTTCATGTCCCCCATTCGTGACACCCTTTCAATATAAGGATATTTGGAAATGGCAAGTAAAGAATCAAAACATTGTATCAGAGAGGAAACACAATGTATCAGAGAGGAAAAAAATAAGTTATAGTGAGAGATATTCTCTTTAGTCCTTGGTGAGAACTGACCCACACCAGCCCTCAGCGCTGCGCTGAACACATCCCTGACACTGAGTCTAGATCAGCTCTCCATCACTGGGCTGAGAGGAGGCCCCTCTCCTTAAGCTGCTCAAACTGAAAACTCTTTCAGTTTAGACTATCCTGCTACAGATTTGACAAAGAGTCAATGATTTGATTTTAATTTAGTAAATCACAATCTCTTCCTGATTGTGATTTCCTATGATTATGTTGAGTAACCTGGTAATGCCCAGTGACCTGAATCATTCCTTCACAGTTGATTAATATTATCCATTATGTCAGGAATAACCATTTGAGAAGTCTTGTTTCAGAAAAACCTGGGGTGAATCTTACTGTAACACCAGTGAGAGAAAGCTCCAGCTAAGGAGGAAATGGCAGTGGCTATGACTGATAGATACTCAAGTTTATGGAATATATGATAAGTGTTTAAGACTAAATAAAGAGGAAGATGGGAATCAAAATGCAAACATGGAGCAATGAGCAGAGTGTTTCAACACTAACAGCAAGTGCCCGCTCTTGTAGGGTCTAATGCCACACAGTTGGAATGGCTTAGCCTTTTTTATTATATTATTTCCATTTTATTTTTTCCTTCATTTTTGAAGGATAACTTTTCAGAATATTGAAACCTACATTGGTGTTTTTGTTTCAACATTTTTAGTATTTAGCCCTACTCTCTTCTTGCTTACATGGTTTATGACAAGAAATCTACTGTAATCCTGATCACTGTTCTGTTGGTAAGCTATACCACAACCCCACCATCTTCTTTCAAGATTTTTCTCTTTGCTTATGATTTTCTACTGTTTAAATATGGTGTTTGCTAAGTTTCTTGGATATTTGTTTAGGTGTCTTTTATTAAATTTGAGAAGTTCTAAATCATTATTCAAGTTTTTTTCTTTCTACTCTCCTCTGGTTTTTGTTGTTGTTGTTGTTTTCTTCTCTCGTATTCCAGTTAATATGCTTTATACCTTTTGAGTGTCCCCTAATTTTTCAATGTTCTATTCTGGTTTTTTATTTATTTATTTATTTATTTTCATTTTTTTTCTCTTTACATTTCAGGCTGGGTAGTTTCTGATGACTGGTCTTTGAGCTCACTGACCCATTTTTTTCTTTGCTGTGCTAAATCTACTGTTGAATTCATCAAAGCATTCTTTATTTCTGTTATAATATTTTTTATTTCTATTGTTTCTTAGTTTCCATCTCTCTGTTTACATTCTCCATGTGTTCTTGCTTATCATCTACTTTTCCCACTATAGCACTTAACACATTAAACGTAGTTGATTTAAGTTCCTTGTCTGATAATTCCAGCATCTTTGTGATATCTGAGTCTGCTTCTGATGACTACTTTATCTCTTTTTAGGGAGTTTTGTTTTTTTGTTTTCTTTACATTGTAGGATGCCTTATATTTTTGGTTCCTATTGTAGCTGAAAGTCAGATATCAAGAACTAAGGTAAATAGGTAGTTTACATGAGGGTTTATATTAATCTGGCTAGATATTGGGCTCTTCTTAATGCTTGGTGTAGCTGTTAGTACTAGAAGCTCCAAATTCCTTCAATGTCTTCTTTTCCCCCTTGAGTTTGGATTTTTTCTAAATATTTCTCTCTGCAGTGATTCCATGATTTTTAGCTCTTTCAGCTATAATCCATTATAATTATTCTGGCTCCCTAGTTGGCATGATGATAATGCATAGGTGAGGGAGTACATTCTGTGATCTTTGGATTAAATCTCAGTTTTCATCTGTGCTTGTGTTTGGGGTATGTGAACTTTACAAATGCATCTCTGGTGATAGAATTTTATTCTACCAGCTTCCTGTACCTTTCTGTGGCTATATTATTCTAGTCTATTTTCTTGAATCCTTTACTTTTCATGACTATGTCACCACCCTTTAGTGGTGGATGGAAGGAAGGGAAAACATTGGAATGCGAAGAATTTCCTTCCTACACTTAGGATGATTGTTCTCCCCTAGAGACTAGGCCTAAGTATGTTTTACAAGGATTATTCCTTTACTATTCCTGCCCAAGTCGTGAAGGGATGTTTTTGTATCTTTACTGTGAGCACTTTGTGGGAAACCTGGAAAGAAAGCCAAAGATAATGTGAAGTCCTCCCTAGGACCATGGCCCCCAGGAATTTCTCACTTTTAAGCTAGTCCTTATTAAGTACCTAGCAATTCATCAACATTACCATTTAAGTGTTTGGTTTTTTTTTCTTTTTAATTTATGGTTCCAGTGGCTGCTGTTCCAGGTGAGATCGTGGTTGAGCCTGTGTCTCCAGATTTAAGGGTGCTAGTTTGTCCTGTGACTTTGGTTCTCTTATGAGTCAACAAAAGTTATTGATTTTCAGTTTGTTCAAATTTTTCTTTTTGTAAGGAGGAATGTTATCTCTGTTATGTGTCTCTTTATATAACAGAGATGAAAACAGAAGTCCCTTATTCTTTTTTGTAGCCCCTTATGATTTTGGAATGGATCTCTAGACCCATTCTAGAGGGAAAGGAATCCTAGACATTGCCAATCCTGAGAATTACTAGGGATAGAAGTTAACATCAGTCTGGAACTTACCATGATTCTATGTGTCTGTAACCTCCATCAGTTCACTAAATTCTGGGTAGGGTCCAGTTTAGCCTACGTTTTTGACTTACACACTTGTTCATCTGGTTGTCTAACATTTAGGTTATCTAACAGTTTTTATTCTTGATTAAGCAAAGGGAGAGGAAGGTTCAAGGATTATAAAAGGGAATTGGCAAAGAATAATACCCAGCAAGAAAAGAGAAGAAATACTAGACAAAAACATTTATTTACCCTCTATTTTAACTTGTTAAATTTAGTTTGTGGCTACTGGCTACCTGTCCTAAAAGTGAGATGTTAACACTCATTCCCTTGTTGAGATCCTTGAGGTGTTTCTTTTAGTTTAGTCACAGCAAAAGCGTAGGTAGAATAGAGATTAAATAGTTTTCTTTCAAAACAATAAGGTGAAACTCATATAAAATAGTACAAAATATGCTATTAAATATGCACATGTTCTTTGAAAAATAGTATAAATTATATTTCTTTAAAGAGAAGTGTCTAGTATAAAACTTTGACTTTATAGATTTTATAGAATCACAAATTTATAGGTGCTCTTAAAGGTCAGTTTCTTTTCTAAATTTAAATAGTTGGTTTTATCCAAGTTGTAATAAAGCACTTATATGCAAAAGAAAAAAAATCAATATGTTACTGATTCTTCTTTCTTCTTTAATTTTATGTGGATTTTGACATGCCTTTTTGGTGTGAATATACAATTCTTCAGTTTTCAGTATCATAATAGGCCAGACAATATGTTATTGATTTGTTCAAGGGATTTTTAAATCTCTAGAAAGATAGCATTTATTTAATCCAATAAATTCTGTAGAAATTAAATCAAATCAGATAAAGTGATTGATTTGTAACATATGGTGTTAAAATTGTGAATCTCCATTCTCTCCATATGTCTCAGTCTTTTTTATTTTTTATTATTCTTTCATGGTACCTCTCAAGATATTTTTTCCTAAGCACTCCATATCCAATTAAATTTATTACTGCTCCAGATATACTTTATATCTGTCTATATACTACAGCCCTTAGGAGATCTAAAAATCATTGCTTCCTCTCCATGAACCAATTTTTATCTCCTAGAACATGCTATTGTCCTCATTGAGAGTGCATGCCCTCTTTGATTAATAATGATAACTCATCATCAAGCACCTAACAGATTCTAGGGTCAGAGTATTTGGGTTAATATCCAAGTTCAACTGTTTAACAGATATGTGATCATGGATGATTTATTAACTCAGTATTTCTCACTTTTCTCAATTTAAAATAAAACCAATAGTGCCAAAATGTGTTAAATATTGACTACTATAATTAAATATCCAAATATATGATGTTTCAAGTATGATAGAGTGTATTTCTCACTAAAGTGAATCCCATAGTTTTTCCTGAGTATCAAGTTAGCTTTACACAGGTACTGGCTTCTTTCATCATGGACTTCACTAACTGTAAGCCCAGATATAGCTTCCAAGGTTGTTTTGGGAGTTTATTTCCAGCCATCAATTAAGACAAGATAATTGAGAATTGGCCATGAGAAGTCTTTATATGAGCCAGTATAAAATTGGTACACATTATTTCTGTTCACATTTTTTCTACCAGAACTCAGTCTTATAATCACACCTAACTGCAAAAAAGGCTGGGAAATGTGTTCCATCTCTGTATTCAAGAAAAAGAGAAGAATTTGATTAACTCTTTGCTATGGCAAATTTTATTGTATTGTGGGAATTATTAAGCTTTATAGGAATGTTTTGAAGGTGGGGTATAGAAAATAAGTTTAAATACTATCTTATACAGATAAAAAAAATGAAATTTATAGAAATTAAATAACTTGCTCAGTGTTACTATGATAGAATTTGAACCATGGTCAATAAAAATTTAAAACCTGTTTTGTTTTTCTTTTCTCATTATATTATGCTTTTCCTTCTCAGTTTAGTTGCTTTTGTTTTCTAAAAGGCACCCTCATTTCTTTTCACTGATAAATCACGTTATTATGTCCTTAATACACTGACATAAATAATTAGACCATTTATAAAGTGCTTTGGATTATTATAATAATGATAAAGATGATGGCTTAATTCTTGAATTTATAATTGCTGTTGGTTCAGTTTTTAATAATTATAGAAAGAGTGTTTCATAGAGGTAATAAATGGAGATTTATTTTAAATGGAGATTTTAGTACCAATATGAGAAGTAAATTTCTCTGAGGACATAGAAATTAATCTAACTGAGGTAAACAGAGCTTTAAAAATTCTGTTGATCTTTTTAATAACTGGAACTATATTTGGAACACTATAAAGATAGCCAACATTGTATTAATTTCCAATTTATTAACTGTCGTGAAAATTACATCTTATTATACATTTATTTTTATTATTTCTCTATAGAGATTCTGTGAATTGTGACTTTATAGCAGGTAACTTTGTAGAAAGATTATGATGTGACAAAACTGTAAAAGATATGTGAGAGTAGAAAAAATACTAAACCTTAACTCTAATTTACTTATGTTTGCTCCTCTAGTTTTCTTCATGTATACATGTTTTATATGTCAGCAGTTATAGCATACTGCTTTATAGTCTTTGTTGTTTCCTAATAAATTTCTATGGAGTTTTTTAAATGATTTTTAAAAATTATTACTTTATTTGATAACTTTTTAAATGATCAGAACAAGAACATTTTCTTTTGCTGTCACATCATTGGTCATATTAACTAATACTATCTTTTAAAATTTCTCATTGCTTATGCTCATGTGTAGACTTTTTTCTTAGCATTAGTAAACGTAGGTTGAGAAGTTATTTTCAGTTTTCTTCAGCATGACATTTTGTCTAATTTTCATCTCTATTCCTCTTAGGTATTGCTTCCTAGCTTTTTTAAATTTTAATTTCTGCTTTTCTTTCTTTGCTGTAGTTATCTTTCATGGAGTTTCATTTTTCTTTTTTAGTTTTTTAATTATAGTCAATATATAATAGTTTGTTAATTTTAGGAATATAACATAGTGATCAGACATTTATATAACTTATGATGTGATCACCCTTATGGAGTTTCTTGATCTTCCCATTGTAATTCCAAGTAAGTCTGTTCTCTTTTTAAACATCCTTCATCAGCTTTAGCATTTAAATAATATCCTGTTTTTTGCCTTATAGTACAAGGTCATCTGGATTGTACTATTCACAATTTCTCTGACTGTAACTTAATTATATTCCAGGATCTCATATTTGAATATATACCATTTGCTTATCAAATTAGCCCTAGTAGCAATTTATGGCAAATGATAAATGAAGAATTCCAATTTGAAATTATTGAATTCTTTTAGCTGTGATCTTGGTGAAAAACTGTAGTTAAAAATCTAGGAAATGTAGGTTAAAAAATGTAGGTTAAAAAATGTAGGTTAAAAATCAAGGAAAATGTCTACAAGAAACCCACTTTACATATTAAGACACATTTAGGTTAAAAGAAAATGGATGGATAAACATAAACTGTGCTAACACTAATCAAAAGAAAGCAGGAGTACCTGTGTTAATTTTAGGCAGAGCAAGCTTCAAAGTAAATAAGTTATAGGGGTAAAGAAAGACATTACAAAATGACAAAGTGGTCAATTCTCCAAGAAGATATACAATTCTTAACATATATGTGACTAACAATAAAGCACCAAACTACATTAGGAGAACTGATATGTCTGCATGGAGATTTAGATTAATTCAGTATAATAATTAGCGAAGTTAACACCCCTATATCAAAAATGAACAGATCCAATAGTCAGAAAATCAGGTAGGACGTAGTGGAACTAAACAAAACCAACAATCAACTGGATGTAATTGACATCTATAGACTAATTTATCCAACAACAGCAAGATTCACAATTTTCTCTAGCTCACATTGATCATTCTGGGTTATAAAATAAATCTTAACAAATTTAAAATAATAGAAATTATACAGCATCTTTTAGACTACAATAGAATTAAACTGGAAATCAATAACAGAAAGATAGTTTGAAAATTCCAAAATACATGGAGATTAAATGAGACACTTCTAAAATACACATGAGTCAAAGAAGAAATTTCAAGAGAATTAAAAAAATAGTTTGAACTAAATGAAAATGAAAATAGAACTTATCAAAAATTGTGAGAAAATTAAATATAAATATATATTTAATACATATTAAATGTATATTACTGTATGTGAAAATGACACATACTTTACGATTGCACCTATATGACCTTTGAGAAAAGGAAAAACTATGGGACAAAAAATGATCCGTAGTTGCCAGGATTGGCGATGGGAAGAGGTAAAAAGCCAGAGTACAGACGATGTGTAGGGTAGTGAAAATACTCTGTATATTTTAAGGGTAGATATATGTAATTATATTTGACCAAACCCATAGAAGGTACAAAACCAAGAATCAACCCTAACTAAACATTGGATTTTAGATGGTTATGATCAGTCTATATAGGTTCATCTTGGTGAGTGATGCTGATAATTGGAGAGAGTGTATGTGTGTATGTGTGTATATATATATACACATATATACATACATATATATATATGTATATATATCTGTATGTCAGAAATCTGTTTCAGTTTTATTGTACACCTAAAACTGCTCTAAAAAATAAAGTTTTTATTTAAAAAAAAATTAAGGAATTTAGGTACAGAGAGATTGAGCGGCATGCCCATTACTCTATGTTGAAACTTGAATTAAATCCAATGTTTTTTTGTTTATTTTGTTTTTCTCTAGGAGTCTACACTCCATTGCCTTTTAAAAAAAGAAATAAATTCAAGATTTTCTAATATAATATGGACTTCAGACTTAAGAAAAAAACAACTAAAAGCAAAATGAAATTGAACATTTCCAATAAGTTCATATTCGTTGCTGTATAAAATCCCAAAATATGCAATTATTATTATAAGAATATACCAGAGTTCAGTGGGTATTTTAAAATTCTGCTTTGTATATTTAGAAGTTATATTATTAATTGTAATCATATTTGAAATTTTATCTATTTTAATTCTGAAATTATTCTAAGACTTCTTTCTCTTTAATTCTCTTTTGTCTGATGGTAATATAACACCAGCTCTTTTGGGCTTTATATTTACATGGTATATCTCTTCTCATTCTTTTTACAACCTTTCTGTATAATTATGTTTTAGAAGTCTTTTTTCGGTGCCTTAGAGTTTTTGTCTTTTAATCTAGTTCTTAATGTATTTTTTTTTTTAATTGGAGCTTAAATCGATTTACATTTTATGTAGGACTAATGTGCTCAGATTTGAAACTGCCATCTGGTTTTGTACTTGCTGTTTATTTTACATGTTCAGTGTTTGTTTTACTCTTCTTTTTTTGGCTTCTTTTTATTATAAAAACTATTTTCAATTACATTTTTTTTTCTCTGAAGTTTAGGACTTATAAATTGTTTACTACTTTTGGGGGATTACTCTAGAGAATATATCTAATGTTAATAATTTTATCCTCTCTTTCAAAACTGCAAGGATGTTAAAATATTTTAACTTTATTTGCACCCTTCTGACATATTATCATTGCTGTATATTTTAATTTCATGTTATTATTATGATAACCTAATGACATTCATATTATTGCTTTATCTAATTAATACTGTTTATATTTACTCATGTATTTACCTCATCCACTGTTAACCTGATATAAATTGCAGATATGTTCGCATATACACTCTATCCTCTTATTTTTGATCTAGTTCTTAATTTTATTATAATTACCAATTTCTAACTTGCTGCATAATAATGTTTTAAGAAAATTATTTCGTTGTTCATTGTATCTCTTCTCTTTATGTAAGTTCTGAATGCAGTGATTTTCTTGTGTTCGTAGATTTGTCCCTAACATCTGAAACAGTTTCTTCCCAGTATAGTAAGCACAAATTGCATATTTATTGAATGAAATAATTAATTAATTTTTCTCTTATGCTCCATCCTGACATTAGTATGCTTTTGTCCAAAGTAGACCTTTACTAGTTCCCTTGGTAAAATTTTGTTGTTCTGCTCCCTTATTATCTTTTTACTTTCAGTCTTAAAATGTATTTAGCAGGATATAGAATTTGTTATTTTATAATAAAAATTTTGAGATATTCTCTGACATCTGGCTTCTGCTCTTGCTGTTGAGCAGTCTGCTTTCAACCTAACTGGCCCTTCTTTGTGGTAGTCTGTATCTTTTCTCTGGCTATTACTAAAAACTTTTCACATGTGATACTCTGAATTTTCAGTGTTAAGTGTGGATTTCTTTTTATTTATCTTTTTTTGGGAGAGTTCGTTAGATTTCTTGAATTCATGAGTTATCTTTCATCAGTTCTGAAAAATTGTCTGCCATAGTCCCTTCAAATTCTGTTTCTATCACTTTCTATTTACAATTTTCCTTCTATGCTCCCTTAAAACTTGAATTAGACATGTGTTTGACTCACCTCTGGCTTTCATATATTTTCTCTGCTTCTACTAACTTATTCCTGTTGGTTTCTCTTGACAATGTTTTGCATTTTGCATGCTTAGTTATATTTTACTGCGATGTGCTCTTTTCCTCTAGAAAATTATTTGTGGGAGTTCTTGAGGCTAAAAATGAATGTGTATTCCTTCAGAGAGGATTGCTTTTGCAACCTGAGAGTGGTTTATGTTAACAATGTGACTACAGGTCATTTTGTCAGCTGGGTTGATGTGAAATTGAATTGCATATCAATGTTAGTGAATTGAGGGATCTCTTACCTACCTGCTTTATTCTGTGCCAAGACATCTTTCTCAGCCCCCTTGAGAATGCAGTAAAATGGGGTTGCACTTCAGGGTCACCTGTGCCCTCTATCTATAGTTGAGAATTTGATTTTCCCACCCTAGTAAGAAACAGTTTTGCTTTCCTTCTCTCTTCCCACATCTAGCTCATTGCCTAACCTCCTTCCAGGTAGCCTGTGATAATGGAAGCTTGAGTTCCCCAAGTTTGACAAATATCACGGACAAAATGAACTTCAATGCTTTGTTAACTTTTCTGGTTTCTGTCTTTGCTTTTGTTAGATCTTTCTTTGATGAGATGTTTATACATACAAGCACAAAATAATATATTATCATCATCATGTAAAATGTTTTTTGACTAGAGATTTCATCTGACAACTTATATAATTCATAGTATCTGTTTCACTGCTCTCTAGAAATAATTTTAAATCAATGTGGAATATAGAAGTTGTTTAATGAAAAAAATCTGGAAAAATTGCTTAACATTTAGAGGTGTGGTAGAAGACAGTGGGAAAGGAGAAATACTGATGGTAATGTGATTTGAATCTAGTTTATTCTCACACTAAGTAGACATGCTTTTTTATTATACTTGTTAAATTTTTTTGGTTACTCACAATAACATCTTGGGTAAAATTCTGACATTCATAAGTTTTCAGACACAACTTCATACTTACCTGTAAAACAATATTTGCCCATTTAAATAATTTTATAATCCTTTCTAAATTTTCTATATAGCATGACATGAATAGATCTCTCTTAAAGATCAATGATAAATTCATCTATACTTTTAAAAAACTTATACTTTCACTTTCTTATCCTGTCTTTTTTCATTAATCAGTTTATTTTCCATGGATTAACATTTTCTTTCAGAATTAGACAGTTGTACAAAGTGACTTTTTAAATGAAAATATTGTCACTGTTTTGATATTCTACCTGAACTAGAAATTAATTTGGCCTATTTATGGACTGTACATCTTTCTATCATGTAACTGTTTTCTACCTATTATTAAATATTCTTCTAATTTTACACATTTAAATTATAAATGTATAATTTTAAGAGAAATTTTATCTTTATTTTTTCATAATTATTATATTTACAAATAGCTTTGAATTCCATCTATATTTTTCACTTAATTATGGGTATGTCTTTAGTACATAGGGATTTATTCAAGTGCCATGATTATAAGAATATTTTATAATAATTAACTTTAAAAAAAGGCATTTATGTGGTCAAGAAGAAAAATTTCTTGACCTAATATGTTAGAATAAGATAATAAGAGAAAATATTAGAAATGGTAAACTAAGCAAGTTTATGTACCTTAAATTTGAAAGTAAAGTTTTATTATACATTTTCTTTAGTTTATGTCTTCATTTATGTGGAATCAATATATTTTATCTTTTTATGTTTTGACTTCTCATTCAATTGATTCCTGCTCAGATTCTAGCATCAGGGTTATGGATCTAACCTACTTGAAATGAACCAATCAACATTTAATTGATGCAGTTGCTTATAATATATGCTGTTTTGACTTGTGAACATTGAACCTGAATAAACAAATCTGAATTTTGAGCTCTGGTAATTTTTTCTCATACATGCGTAGACATTACTTGAAACAAAAAATTTATTTCTTATTGCACTTTATTCATTAGCTCACTGAATTCTTTTATTTAAATGCCATATATGTAAGTTCATCTCATATTGAGGGGTTCTGAAATTATTGAAAATAATATCTCTAAGTTATCATTATGAGTTTTACATAAAGGATTTCTTATCTGTAGCATTTGAGTCATCTAATGTTCTAAATTCTTATCACAGTAAAGCACTATCATTCAGAGGTGTACTATCTTTGAAATGGCTAAACTTTGAACTTGCTGTCCATATGAAACTCAGCGTTATATAGCAACTATCTTATTCAAGTTGGCAAATTATTGTTAATAATTATCGATGGATTTTTAAAAATTATTTTAATTATTTGAGATCATTTTAAAATTTGTCAAATTTTTATTTTTTTCTTCTATTAGTACCCATCATAAATTTATAGCATGGTGCATATATATCAGATACAATAATGGACATAGGGTTCTAGATATTTTACCCAAGAATATTTTATAAATATACTTAAAAAATGAGAGATCATACCCTTAAATGAAAAAAATACTTTTTGGTGCATGTTTCAGTGAACTTTTATTCGAGTCTGCTTAATGAATAGAACTTGAGTGAACATCTGCTTAGGCTCTTTCAGATGAAACAGAAATGAATTTTACTCCCCTTGGGAACCTAAACATGTCTTTAAAATAATATAAATAAAATTTTGTTATATTTTTATGAGTTTATATTTTTTTTACTTCTTAAATGATATTTTTTCTTTTTTATCAAATTTGAAAAAATATGAGGCAGTCATTAATATGGTTAGTGTCTATTTTATTGTCTTAGAAATATACCCAGGATATGTCAAAATAGTTCATGCCATTGAAAGTTTTTAATTGAATATTATATATATATATATATACTGTATTTTTACTCATATTAGCACATAAAAAATTAGAAATGTATTCTGTAACTAATTATAAATCTTTTTATACGCAATTTTGTATCGTTGTCCATACCCATATATTTACATATATGCTAAAATTACTGAAATACATAGATAACCAATTTATTTTCATTTCTTTTTAGATATGTAATATAAATAGCATAATAGTAAGAATTTGGGGCATAAGTAAGAACAGCAGTATTCTAGTAATTTTGTGTTTGTGTAAAGTTCATTTGTTTGACTTCCCTCTGCCTACTGAAAATCCATTCAGAAATATTTTAATTAATGCTACTTAACTTTCCACTTATTTTCTGTTTTCTCCTCCTGTATCAATGATTATTTGATGTTTTTGTACATTTTCCTAGTTATTTTACTCTGGCAGCATAAATGGATGTTGATTATCTCATTGTCAGTTAACCACACAAGTTTTCCCATCCCTTCTGTATGAGTCTGTGCTTGATATGGTGGAAGCTCCAGGATCCAGTTAGGGTTGATGATGTCAAGTAAATGATAGAACCCAGAAAAAAACAGCATTAAAAATAAATTAAAGAATTTCTACACATTATAGGGATCATTTTTTAAGTTTGTAAATATCAAATCACTATGATGTACACCTGAAACCAATAAAATACTATATGTCAATTATATGTCTATCAAAAAAAGAAAGTTCTGCCCCCATATGTCTAGTGTCTGGTATCATTTGTTCTTCTTTCTTAATATGAGAAAAAAAGTGATTGTGTTTTATATTATCATTTAAATATGACAGTTTAATAGATTTAAACTGCTTAATCCAAACATCTTGAGTATTAGTAAACTATGAAAATATCCTCGTTTATTGAATATTAAATTGATACTGTTTTCATAATTTCTATTTTATTTTGTTCTTCTGCTTTTCTTTTTATAATTTCTTTACTGGTACTACAAGGGTTAATTTAAACACAAGTTTTCTCTTCATAGTTCACCTCCTGACTAATTTTACCTGTTTTTGTATACATCAAGATATGGAACCTATGTAGATATTCAGTAATGTATTATTCTATAGTAGAATACATGACATCATCAGTGAAACCGTGCCTGAGATATTTTCAGTCTTATTTTCCATTCATCAATCCTTCTGACACTCTTGGGTTGCATCCTGAGATCTACCATTATTCAATATTTTGTATATTTACAGTGAGCTTAGAAGAATACTGCTATATCCTATATCAACTCTACATTGACTAATAAGGATCAAAAATAATTATTAATGATTACGTTGTTGCATAGTGGTGCAACACACCAACAAATCTGAATTTTTAATGTGGTAAACACAAAATAATACACTACAAAGATTTTGTGAACGTTAACATTGCTACAGTTATGCAAACACATATTTCCTCTAACAAGATTAGTAATGCCAGCTGTCTGCATTCAAAGAGACATTTTAACTTGAATTTCAATATTACATGAAAAGCTGCATAAAAAAATAATAATAGTTAAATTGAAATATGTATCCTAATTACAAATGAAGAAATTAAAGCATACCTTCATGTTACCTGCTATAATTATTATAAATGAGCAAAATGGAATATTTGAATTTCTATTATGGAGACCTATTTGCAACAAAATAAAATAATATTTTATTATAATGTGAAGTTTAAAACAAATTTTACAGTTATTTTAATCCTCTTTGGTATTTTTCTTTATAAATCTTGAGACTAAAAATTTATGTTCCTTTATTTAAGTGGTAGCTATAGTGAATTGACACTCACTCAGCAATCTCTATCCAGACTTTCTGCACTGCAGAGGCTGGAAAGTTGAAAAGCTACATTTCCCAGAACCTCTAAGGCTTGAGTTCTGTGTGAAATTTGGGTTCTGCCAATTAGATGTACTTGAGTGAAACTCGAAAGGTGGAAAGGAGTGTTAGGTTTTTCTGCTGATAAATGCCTGGTAGAATTACCTAATATCTCTAAGGTACCTATACAGGATCATGGTTTCCCTGATCTGGGTTGTATCTTCATCATAACTTGATCACCTTCCTAATCATGACCAGTGCCTAGGTTATAGAAATACATTAACTCCCAGGGTGGTCCAAAGCTGTGGCAAAGCCTTTATGGTGATTCTGTTAAATGCAGTCTAGCATCTCTTATGTCAGACTTCACTATGATTCTGACAGCAATGTGAGGTTTCATAATGCATGATTTTTCTACTTAGAGTAACAGCATGCATCCAATGCATTTGAACCAGCTGATATCATTAATAATATTATATTTTAAATTTTATTTACTTATTTCAATTGTTAAATATTTTACCAGAGAAACATATTCATATGGTAAAATAAACCAAAAAAAGTAGAGATGCTCCTATAATAAAAAAGTAGAAGTTTCCCAGTTCCACAACTCTGATCTTTTATAGTTAGAGATACTTAAATGTTTCAGGGTTTTTGTTCTGTTCTTTACTTCATTCTCTGAATAATGTGAGAATTGCAACAATCTTGATTTGCTCATGTCACACACGTTCTATTGATTTTCTGCTAGTTTATATTTACACTGTTTCCCATCTCTTCTCCCCACAACCAGCCAAGTAATTAATTATATCACAGTATTTATTCCCTTGATTGTTTGTAACTTTACATATCTGTACTTTTATCCCCTTTCCATTAACTCTAGATATAATATCTTGACTCTCCTCTTTGTAAGATAAGGATATCACCTCTACTCTTTTCACTTATCACCCCAGTTCTTCTCTGACCTCTCTCTCCTCTATCCCTCCTACCTCATTCTGGTTTTTTTTTTCTGTTGTAGGAGTAACTATAATAACTATCGTAAATAGCACATTTTATATATCTTAAAAATTCCTATTAAACTCCCACATGTTTTAAGCTTTCTTTAAACATATTGAGATCGACCAATGAAGGTCTTGTTTCTCTTGTCAGGTTATTATTATTAATTTTTTTTAGCTTTTTTTGTGATCATTTAATAGCCGATCTTTCAAATCAGTAGTTCCATTTTAGTCTGTTTTCATACTGAAATTCCTTTTCCCTTGGTTTGTTATTTGCTGTTCCCTTAATATTTTCCTCTTCTTTGTATTTTGTGGAGCACAAGGAACTACACAGTACACTAAAACATAACTAATTATAGTTGGCAAAACAGAGTAGGCAAATGCTTATTTGGGTTTCCAAATCCTAAATTATCACTTTGTTACCTTTATTTAATTTTCAGTAGAATAACTTCAAGGAACAGAACACAGAGATTCCTTGTTCCCTTTCCTGGCTAATAATTGAAAGTTTACAAGCCATTATTTTATGTTCACAGATTATTTTTCCAAAACATTTAACTGTGTACTTATTTATATTAAAGCTTATAGGCCAATTCTGTACTAACTCATAAAGTTATGATTTTTTTTTATATTATGTAATTTAGCTTAGTATTCTCTCATGTGCTTAAAGCAATTTTACACTGTTAAGATTTCACTGGATACTCTATCATTTCTCCAGATTATTTATGATCATACATGATATTTCCCTGGCCCTTTGTAAGGCAATATTAATATATGTGTACATGAATTATAGAGATATTACTAGTTACAGGTATGGAAGGGATAGAAACCTGGTAACAAGTGGATCCAGAGTCAGGTAACACTCATAGCTCTAGAACTAATTCTACAGGGAGTGACAAAGATACAGATGACAATGTTCAGTGTGGATATAATGTAGCAGCAGGTTCCTCTAGAGCAAGTCAGGATACCTATAGATGGAATGATGTCATTATTGTAATTGTAGATGGTGTGAATAATTTGGACTCGACTGGAGACATAGCCAAGATATAGCCAGGCTGTTGGGAATCCATAAAATGTTCCACCTTTTTCAGAGAAAGAATTTTTAAAGAGATAGAATACAATCAAGAAACAAAAGTATAATTCTAGTTGCATGTTCAAGAAGCCGTGGTATAGGTGAGAAATGACTATAGCTCACTGAGCACAGATGCATCGTGGGAGTTATTTCTAACTTAGTGTTTTGTGATTTCCTGGAGTTCTAGCTGAAAATTCAGACCTTAGTCTTAGTTCTGTCCTTTGGTCTGAGATAGGATTCAGTAATGTGTATTAAACTCCCTGGGAAAACCTTATGAATCTTAAAATTTGGGAGCCCATCTCTATGGCAACAAGATACTGAATTGAGGACAGGACAATAAATTCTAGGCACTTTATTTCACTTACTCCTCTTTACACAAGGATTGAGGCCAGACTTTCTAATCCACTGTCAGCAAAACAACATTGCCTATAGTTGGAAAGGATTTAAACTGTGCGGGGAGCTGGGACATGATGAGGCTGAGATAGAATTGCATATTCTTTACTTTGTGTTTAAATAGTTGGATATGTAAATATAAAATATAAAAACAAATATTAGCTCCACCATATTCCACTTTGTTTTCCATAATAAGTATTTTAAAAATATATCTAATGAGCGCAGCTTCATGTCAATTTAAAATAATAATGTGTGAACTTATTAAACATATTTCAGTTTATGAGATCTAAATTCTTGTAAAGTATATGAACATGAAAAATCTGCTTTTTTTTTAGTAAATATGAGAACTAAACTAGTTTTAAATTAGTCAAAAGTAATTCTTAAGTGTAATGTTGAAAAAATAAAGTTTCACAACTCAGTGACTAGTTTCTTTTCATTTACTTGACGAATACAAGAAAGCATGCCATTTGAAGTAAAATCATCTGGAGTGTGCTCAGCTGCGTTAAACTGTAGAGGCTTTAGGAGATGTTAAGAAATGTGATTTCGATTTCACCTGCTGACTTTTTGAAGGCAACTTATTATAAGAAACAGTTGATAGTGATATCATGCTGGTGGCACTTGAGCTTTCTGCCAGAGGTTGTAATACAGTCTTTGCAAACCTGTAATTACTATTTCCTAAGTAATTCTGGGTTTTCATCACTGAATCTGAATATGTCTAAAAGATATTGAGAAATAATATACAAGCAGGCATAGTGATGAAATGGTAAAAAAACAATTTTTTGTGTCAGTAAAATTAAATTTTGATTTTTCTAATAATATTATGACATGTTACTGACAAGAATATTTAGTGCTTTTGGCAGTGTGTTCTGTTTTTCTTTTTTATTTTTTTGTTATTTTTTATATAGTCCTCAAATCTAGTGGTCTTTCAACAAAAAGATATTTTATTTCATTATTATAAATCTATACATCATAGCTTGATGTATAGTGAAATTTTAAAGTAAAACTTAGATGTGTCTCTAGTTATTCAAGGTAAATATTTTACAATAGTTTCCTGTTAATAGCACTTTTCATAGAAAATGTGGAAGCCATAAGTATCTGTGTAATGGACTGTCAAAAGTATATTTTTGTTTGTTAATTTTGAAAACACAATCCTGATAGTCATTTCTCCTCTGCAATATATAGATAATATAAGCAGTACACAAAATGTGTAAACACTTCACATACAAAGTTCAATTCTGCACATGAAATTAAATAATACATAGTACCACTTTTTGGTGAAAGGGAGTGAAACCTCTCTCTTATCTTTTCATCTTAATGTGTTTCAGGAATATTACTAGACAGGAAATGAGAGCTGTGAAGAAGACAAAGTGTTTGCTCTTGTAGACCATGTATTCTGATGGAGAGATAGAAAGTTAACAAGTCAACAACAATTCCAGGCTGATATGATGATGACTCAGATGATAGTTGTCACAGTGGCGATAATGATGGGCTTTAAGAAATGTTGTAAAGATATGTTCAATGTCATGACATGTAGTATACAACTAATAGAGAGGAGTCTAATAATTGAATCTAATATTAAGGGTGTGAATTCATTTCTTTCCTCACAGTCTCAAATGGATCTCTATGATACCCTGAAATAATCAAAACTATTCTTCTTAAGTGTCATACAAGTGAATATTAGCGAGATTTCTTGTGAGTTAATGAATTGGTAAGATGATGACTTAGAAAATGCTGTCTTTATGAATGATTTTAGTAACAGCTTTAAAAATATTGGTAATGCTGTCCTTTTCCCTATAACTTCATTTCTCTACTCCTTTTCCAATTGGGGGTATTCTTTTCTTTTATAGTTTGTGAGACAGAGCTCAAGTGAGTGTTTGGAATGGTTCCTTTTTTTACTTTGTTTTGTCACCTCACACTACTTTGCAGTTCTTACTATGTGTAACATTGGACATGTTTAGGGGAAAAAAGAAACTAAATACAAATTGTCAGTTACTGAATATGAGAATGATCTGTAAAAGAAAATAAATTGAAAGTGAGGTAGGATGTTGCCTTAGATTTACATTTTACAACCTAGTTGATGATATGCTGTATTCCAAATATCGTTTTCAAACTCTCTGAAAAATAGGAAAACTAGAGATGAAATAACTCCTGGGAACTTCTTATATTTATGTAACTAAATTGCTTCATTTTTAGGGTTGGCCTCACTCTGAATTCAGTTCTAGTGTTATTACCTTGATTAAAAGCAAAATATTTGAAACTACTGAGAGGAAATTGGACGATTCTCTCAAAAGCTAACATCTACCAAAAATATATAGAGATAATTATAAAACTATAAGATATAAAATTATAATTGATAACATATTTAATAATCATAAATGTTATATAATATATTTAATATTTTAATATATTTATTGCCATCTAAAGCATTTATTTATAACTTATACATCATAATATTTCATTTCTTAAAGAACATTCATTCTGAGAAGAATAAATATTTTAAGAACAAATGCCTGGGAGAACATCATGACAGTTATACTCAACTTCAGCAAAGGTTACTCTTCCCCGTTATATTTGAAATCCCCTTTCTTACTATTCCAGGCCTTTTTCTTATACTGTCATTGAATCAGATCAAAAGCAAGCAACAAACAAACCCACAAAATACAAATATAAAAGAGCAAAACAGAAACATCTGTAATTTTTTGATCAGGTTCAAAAGAATGGAGGTAGAAAAAGTAAGCAGATTTTCACTTAGGGAATCCCTTTATATCCTCTTGAGATTTTTATATATATCTTATATATATAAAATCATTCTTGACTTGGTTCTGCTATCTCAAATGGCTCTAATTTACAGGCATAGCTCATTTTATTGTGCTTCTCTTTATTTCACTACACAGGATTTGTGTTTTTTACAAATTGAAGGGAAGGTCCTCCACCAATAAAAAGATACATGTCATTTTATTGTAAGACTCATTTTTTTACAATAGTCTGAACCGAACCTGCAATATATCTGTGTTATGCCTGTAAACTCATTTTTCTCCACTCCAAATGTCTTCTCTCAAAAATACAAGCCTCCTTGAAATTAAGACTTTAACAGAGAATAGTGGTAGCTTCCAGTTAACTGAGAAGAATTGCTTTGTTTCTAACATTGAAATGCTAGGGGAGTTCTGTTTTTGGTGGTGACGGGAGGTCTGATTATGCTGGAAGTTAATGCTTTTGTATTTGGAGCTGTTATGGAGATAAAATGGACTTGAAGAAGGAGATATATAGATAGGTTTAGGGCAGTGGGTCAGGAAAGGAGAGATGCCAAGAGATGGGAAAGTGTTGTTCCGTAAATGTGAATAAGCCAACATCAGATGAGAGCAATTATAACATTTGCCTGGAACTGACGTTGGGCTGAAGAAACTAAAGTAACTTCTGCTTCCTGTTCCAGGTACTGAGAACCCAGTCTAGTGGGCTTCGTCACTGCATTTCAGCTGCCTTAGCAATTTTTGTGTGTGGAATTCTGCATGCAGGACTCTGAAAAACAAACTGACTTCCACATGGACTTGTATAGAAGGCCATTTGTTGTATGATTCCATTTACATAAAATGTCCAGAATAGACAGATCCACAGAGACATATAGTAATTTTGTGGGTAATAGTGATAATGTGTTGGATGTGTTTGTGGTGAGGGCAGATGGGTGGCATAGAAGAATGCAGAGTGACTGCTAACACTATGGGTTTCTCTTGTGGGTCATGAAAGTGTTCTGGAATTTGCATTCTGGTGATACAACTTTGTGAATGTACTAAAACCTAACTCATTGCACATTTTTTAATGGTGAATTTATGTAAATTATATATCAATAAAAAAATTTAGTCATAGGTTAGAAACTCTCTGCAGTGATCTCTCTCAGGAGCTCAGCTGAGCTGGAGAGAACCGAGCTATTGGTTCAGGTTATTAACAAAATAAGCCAAAATGAAAGAGTTAAGCCTTTAAACTCTTATTGTGATGGTATAAACAAGAAGCTAAACCAGAGAAAGTGTGAACTCCCCTTATTCCCTTTGTCCCACAGTTGAAGGTCAGGTGAATCGACACAGAACAGACTTAGAGATCATTTCACTGTTGAAGGTTCCCTGAACCAAAGGCTTCAGCAATTTTATGGACCTCAAGATGGCGCTGGGGAGAACAAGGGGGAAGGGCTAGGAGTGGAAAAATAAACTACAGGGTACTGAGTCCAGAAAAGTGTCTTCAGGGTTTTCCTCCTTGTCCCCCGCCTAATAAGTGGGTATCAGCAGAGATGCATGAAGACCTCAGTCTGAGGACTCAGATAAAGAGACTCAGGAATTAAGGTATCTGGCTAGGAATACAAATATGTAGAAGATAGCCAGTCAGGGTGTCCTGAGTCCTTGCCTGCTCCATTCAGAGGCTGAAATGCACTGACTGTGTATGTGTACCAAATCTGTTGTGTGGAGGGCAACTTTCTCTGTGAGGCTTGCCAGGCAAAGGTAAAGTCTTAGGAATTGCCGGCGGTCTGCCCTGAGAAATCACACATAAGGTTTTAAATAGGAGCCAGACTTCTTAATCTCTGTATCACCGATCGTTTTGTGTGCACAGCCAGATATATTTTATCAGCCTTTACATTCTTTTCATTAGATTGCCAAGTAAATTATCATCTCATTCTGCTTCAGAGAAAATAAAACAAAACTCTTCATAATCTTGTAGGTAGTAAATTAATTTATACATTGTTGGGCTACCCTTTACCAATAACTTCAGTTGTTTGGATATGTGTTATGTGTTCTCTTATCATAGATCTAACAAACTGGTATTTAATACACGCCCATACAGTGCACTCTGAGAGCATCATATAATGAATGGTCTCTTTAGAATGGGAAATGAAAATTGGTGGTTTAGCTAGGGGTGTTAAAAAGAAATTTAAGAATATGGCATATATAAAAATTCAGATAAAGGATAAAGATTTGTGAATCTTTTAGATAACTAAAGGCAGAACATTTAAGTTAGGAGAATATAGATATTTGCCATTTTCTTCATTGGAATAACAAATTAATATAAATCAAATTAATGCAATATATATTGAGCAATTTGTTATGAGCACTACAGTAAGATGGTTAAGAGATAAAATGGGAAAGAAGTAAACAGAGTGTCTCTACCTTCTTCAAGTTTATAGACTAGCAGGGAGTGTATAAAATCAAGTGATTACAATATAGTATAATAAACACTCTAATGAGGGAAATGCAGATAGTTAAAGGGCTGCATTGCAATTAGCCCTTAATTCAATTTTGCAAGGGCAGGTGAGTTGGACTAGCTTTTAAGCGATGGCTACCTGGATAAATTAAGATCTTATCTGCAACTTAAGTAATGAAAATAAGTAAGGCAGTAATTAAAAGGAAAGGGTATGTAGTGAAAAGAAAAAAAAAAAAAAACGTGGGCCAGCACCCACAAACTAAGGTGTCATCTGGGACCTGAACAGAGTGTAATATGGCTTGATCATGGAGTATTAGGTAAGAAATTGGTGAGAGCAGGAGCTGGAAAAAGAGGTGAGAACTGAATATAGAAGACTTTCTAAAACAGATTAGAGGGAACTATTGAATGTCATTAAGTAGGGTGATGACATAATCAGATTTACAGAGTCTTTCTGATGTCAGTGCCAAGAGTGGATTAGAAATGAGCAAAAGCAAAGACGGAAAAGTTATTTTGAAAGCTCTGGCATTAATCCAGGCAATATAAAAGTATTCTAATTTAGGTTAGTGGCCATCACAATAGAGAACGGTATATGCATACAACAAAACTTTAGGATTTAAAATGCATAGGTGCTAGTCATTGGATATGGAAAATATGTAAAAGGATATAAATTTCTATTTTGGACAGTTCAGTGGACAGGGGCATAATTTATTCAAAAGGAGAAAAAAGAAAGAAGAATAGGTGTGAGAAGATTATAATAAATTTTATATATGTTGAATTTGTAATAACTATGAGGGATCCAAGTGGAAATATCCAGTGACCAATCACATACACACACACACAGTGTGTGGCTCAGAAGAGCCATCAGAATTGTGGATATAGATTCAGAAATTATCAATCTATTAGTGATAAGCAACAGATGTGGCTATTAGGACAAGTATGCATCAGGAATGCCTAGAACAGCATAAATGGAACCATTAACAAAAGTCAAGTAAAGAAGAGGTAATAAAAGAGAATGAATATGAAAGGGTTAGAGAGGTAAGAGGGAAAGCAGAAAAGTGGTGTAATGAAATCCAAAGAGATAGTTACAAGAAGAGAGCAGTCAATGGCATCGTAAACAGGGTAGAGGGAAAGGACTGGGAAGAAAGCAGTTTGCTTAGCATCAAGGTCATTGATGGTGTTGGCAAGAGCATTTTCTGTTAAGCCTTAGGACTAAATCCAAACACCAGTGAAGTGAACAAAGAAGCAGAATCGAAAAAGTCAACTCTTAAAAAGTTAAAGAGAGAAAGGTTTGGGGATAGATTAGTCATTTTGTATGGACAATTCCATCTTGAGGACTTTTACCTCCTTTACTTTAGCAGTGGGCTGTACAGTTTTCCTCCACTATAGTGAATACAATGTTCATGGAAATTGAGTGTCATAGCCTGCATTTGCAATAGGATACGGACAGGAGATAGACTCAAATAGACTGAACTGAGAGCTGTCGATGGAAAGAAGCATGACCGGTAGAGTGTCCTTCCTGGCAGTGGGATTGGTAGCAGCATGGCAGATTGGGGGTGGACCAGAGAGAGAAGTGGAAGCCCCCTCCGCAGTACCAGTGGCAGACGTAATGGCACTGGAGTCTTTATCTGTGACTTAGTTATTTTGTATGGTTTTAAATACAGTTCTGAATTTATAACCTTCCTTGGTTTCTTCTGCCTTTCTGGAAATGGCCCGCTACCCGTTATCTTCTAAATGTATCTTCATTCACTTAATTCAAAGTCAGTTTCAGTTGTTTCCACTTAAGAAATACTAATATGTGTTTTTTTGAGGCATTATTTACATAAAATGAAATGCACAGGTTCTAAGTATACAGTTTGATGAGCTTTGAGAAATTCATACAACCATTTATCTCTGTGGAGACATAGAATATTTCTACCAACCTACACCGGTCGAATCCAAGCCAGCAACCATGTCTGATTTTTATTATCACAGATCAGTTTTGCCTGTTTTAAAACTTCATGCAAATAGAAGCACACAATATGTACCTTTTTGTGTTTAGCTTCTTTGGATCAGCATCAAGTTTTGAAGATTCACCCATGTTGTTGCTTGTATCAGGGCTCTGTCTTTTTATTGCTGAGTTTTATTTCAGCATGTGAATATAGTACAGTTTATTATTCAATGGATATCAATACTATATCCATATTTGATTATTTGTCTTGTTTTACTTTTTGTAGACATATTATCATTTCCTTTGGATATCTATGGAATAGAAGTAGCATTCCTGGGTATTAGGGTAGATATATGTTAAACTTTTTAAGAAACTAAAAGTAATTTTCAAATAAGCCAGCCAGAAGAAGTTTTTTATCTCTATTATCATATTTTATGTTTCTAATATTTTGTTTTATCTTGTTTTATAGTTTTCATTTCTCTATTGAAATCCTCTACCCATTTGCTCCTATTGTTCACTTTTTCTACTGAAATATATTTTAAATAGCATAATACATTTTTTATAGTTTATTTTTTAATGGCTTGTCAAAAATTCTAACATCTGGGCTATCTTTTGGTCCCCTTCTCATTAATATTTTCTTTTTGTATCATTGGTTACTATGTTAGTTTCCTAAGGCTGCTATAACAAACTGATAGTTTAGGTAGTTTAAAACAACAGAAATTTATTGTTTTGCAGTTCTGGGGGCTAGAAGGTTGAAAACAGAATGTCCCTAGCGCAACACTCTCTTTGAAATCCACACACAAATCCTCCCTTTCCGTTTCTAGATTATGGTGGTTTGCCAGTAGTCTTCGATATTCGCTGGCTTGATGCATCACTCCCTGCTCTCTGTCTTCATGTGGCTATTTTTTTTATATAAGTACACCACTCATATTGATTTAGTGGCCTATCTTACTCCAGTATGACCTCATCTTTACCCATGACATTTTCTTTTTCTTGTTTCTTTTCCTGTGCCAACACTTTAAAATCAAATACCAGATACTTTGTGTAAAAGAATAGTAGATACTGAAGTAAATAACACTTTATACCCAGAAAAGGACATGGCCTATCTTCTCTGAGGCCACAGAGTGCTAGGCTGAATCAATCTAGTCTGTATTTAATCTGGGTTTGGCTTTGTTAAGACTTTGGGTAAATTCACTTATCCTTGGACTTTAAGAGCAGAATTACAAATTTTTCTTTAGTGTGTGCATGAGATATAAATCCTGGAGGGTTTTTCTCATGTCTCCTGCAGCAAAATCAATGTACCTGTACCTGTACCTCGGGATGGATCTTTCCTAGCAGCCCTGTCATATCTCCACATTTTCTCATGAAGCCTTGTAGAAAAGCATTTGTGTGTTCAGATTCTCTTAGTTCACTTATTTTGTTGTCCTCATTTGTAACTTTCTCCTCTCTGTGCTACTCTGCACAAAATGGTCTAAATCTCTCCTCTGCTAGATTAGACTCCTTTCTTACATTTTAGACTTTAATTTATTAATCTTTGTGCATCCTCAGTTCTCTGACAGACTTTACAAATTATGATTTGTATGTCATCTTGTATTTTCTTATTATTAGGGTCATCAGATTGAAGTGTTCTTGTAACCTTCTGCAATTTTGGATGTAGAAGCCACAGATACCCTTTTTAAAGACTAAAAATTTCTTCTTTGCCTTAGATTATTAATGGAAAACTGCAAATTTTTGTTCATATTCAATTATACCATAATAGCTAAGAAACACCACCTACAAAACCTCAGCCTAATTTCTGTAGTTGAAGATTATTAGTAAACCTCCAATAAATTAGTCCAAAATACATATGATGGCTGCTTTCTTCCCAAGGGCCATATATTTACCTTTTTAGTATAAATGTAAGCTAGATGGCATAGCATTTTAAATCATTTTGGTATAGTTATGTATAATGCAAGGCCTAGAGTAGGCAGATAACCCTTTTTCTCACACCAGAAATGTACACATTCTAATCCCTAGAGCCTATGAGTATGTTAATAGCAAAAAAAGTTTTGCTGATGGGATTAAGGACCTTCATTTTGCATAAAATATAGAAGGGCCCTATTTTATCACATGAGTCATTAAAAGTGGAGAAATTGTCCTGACTGCTGTTAGAAAAAGATGGTTCTAAAGACAAATGGTTAGAGAGATGCAATGTGACTGGCTTTGAGCATGGAGATCACCAGCCAAGGAATGTGGGTGACCACTAGAGCTGGAAAAGCCAAGAAAATAAATTGTCCCCTTGAGCCTCCAAAAAGAAATACAGTTCTTCTGGCCCTTTGATTTTAGTTTATGAGGCCCATGTTAGACTTCTAACCTAGAGAAGTGTAAGACAACTAACTCATGTTCTTATAAAACACTAAGTTTGGTAATTTGCTGTAGCAGCAATAGAAAACTCATACAAGGCGAGAACAAAAAAAAAAGTATATATTTTTGCATATCAATTTTTCAAAACTGTGGAGGCATAAATGACAAAAAAGGTGTTTTTTTTTATTCTCCTATCTTCAGTTTATTAGGAGAATAAGATGAGAAAGGATTACAATACTGGAAGAAATATTCATATTTTTGTAAACATACATTTCAGCTACTAGAGAAATATATATATATATCTCTTTTTTTTTTAACTAAACAGCTCCAAGAAAAGGAGATCTCATAACAAATTCTTTCTCTTTTCAACATTTATTAGACATCAAAGTCAGAGCATTCTTTTACAAACATGACTTACAAATGTCCTAAATAACATTAACGTAACCTTAATGAAACGTATTTCAGAATGAGATATTTTTAATGGATCTATAATAGTGGGAAACAGATAAATTTAGAGTTGTAGAAGATTGAGAAAAAGAGCAAAACAAAAACAACTGATTTAATTTTAGAAAGACATCAAACTTAGTTAATAAAATTTCATAAGTTTGTTGCTTCACAGTTGAGAACATTATACCATGTTTTGTTTTGTTTTTTATTTATGCCATTTGAAAAATATTTCCTGAAGACAGTACTATTTTTTTTCTATGAAATCTATTATAGTAGGACTTGGTCCTAACCTTAAATATCCCCATGGTTCTCCAGCAAGTGGCCAGTTTTTAAGCATAATTTAATTGCACTCCTGTTGTACCTAATCCAATTGCACTCCAAGTTTTCTACAGCCAGTCCCATTGCACTCTAAAATGTCATCATCCTGAAGAGTGAAACATAAGGATCCTAGAAATCTGGGTGTTTGGTTTTATTCTTTAGGATACACTATAGTTTATGGCAAAGGTATAATCTTTCTGGCTATACCAAAAACACTGTATATATAACCTATACAATTCAGTGGTAGATGAATGTGAGAGAAATCTAAATAAATTTAGATTGTTACACTGTTTGATATTAAAGCTTTGTATTCTTAAGTATCTTGATATTGGATGAGAATTATGTAAATCTCTGTATTATCAATTTACATGTTCATTGTCATTTCCTGAAGATGCTTAAAGTCTTAAATCAGAGTCTATCTGATATTTTTAGCTTCCAGTATTTATAATTAGCTACAATTAACATAAGAAAATCATTCCTAGATGTTCTTTGACATTTACTGTTTTGAGAAGTGATACATGAAATCCTACAGTGAGGATAGACTAACAGAGAAAAAAAACCTTTAAAAATAGACTCAGTAAAGTCAAAGGATCTTTGATATTTTATGATAGTGGTAAAAATCATTATACCTGCTTCCCAAGGGCACTATGCAGTATGCTTTGTTACTGACCATTTCAGCCCTAGTTCTTACATCTGTATTATATCTTCATCTGTCTGCTTCAATAACTATAGCCTAGTTGTGTCATAACTCTTAACACTGAACCCTTTGACAATAACCAAGAGCTTTCTAACACTGATTAGTACTCATTTTCTCTCTTCCTTCAGTATATTTGTCTTTTTCTACCTTCTTTTCTGTCTCTGCCTGAATCCACAGCTCTTCACTTCAACCAGCTTTTGCCACTGTTCTTAGTCTCTGGCCCCACTGATCCATCCAACTGCATCAATCCAACTGTCTACCAGGTAACTTTTTCTTTATGCAACTGGAAAGATGAGAATTAATGTTAATTAATGGCCTCTAGTGTCATATCCACAATGTTTCTCAGCAAGCCATCCTTGTCCTCTTAGTTATCTTTCCTCTTCTCTGTCCAGTAATTTTGAAACATGTCTGCTTTCTATAACAAATTACACATCCACCATATGTCATTTTTCTCTCATCCCATCAATTCATCTACTTCTTTCCAAATAACATAAAAATCATCTTGAGTAAACGTAATCAGTTTATCACCAGACTTGCACAGATGTCTCCATGTTCTTCAACTCTTTCCACCTTTCCTTACTTTTGTTTTCACAATAGAAGAGATGCCATTTTTCCAACTTAATGTTTCTCAAGGACCTTGTTCCATCCTTTTCATATTTTAAAATTACATCTCTTTTTTTTCTCCATGAGGTCTTTTATTGATTTCTTAAATATTTTTCTATTTCTTTCATTTTAGAAGGCAAGAATAGTAACACACTATCAAACCAAATCTTCACTTAACTCCATATTCCATATCCAGATCTAAATCATTTAATGTGGTTTCAACTGCAAATTATAGCAACCCTGACTTAAAATAAACAATAAGGAATTTTTAGCTTACATAAGATTCCAGTCAATCAGAATTCCAGTTCCATTCCTCTGGGACTTGTTCAGTTCTGCTCTGTTTTATGTTGACTTTTCAAGATTAAAAGATGGTAGCCATCCCCAAAAAGGCAATATCTGAGGAAAAGAAAGGAGGGGAAATATTTCTCCCATTTGAGAAATAAAAATCATTTTCTGAATGGGTTATCTGCTTTATGCCTGGTTAACTGAACCAATCATCTTCAAGAAGGATGGGTTTGCTGTGATTGGCTTAGTGTACTGAGGTTTCTTGTCTGGATCTTAGATAAGGATTAGCATCTTCTAGGTCCAAAGCACTATGTAACAAAAGTATAGATAAAAAAAAAATTATTTTTTCCCCCCAGCAATGAGGAAAGAAGGGGATGCTGGTGTCTATGACACAAAGTAACAAAGAGAATACAGTGAACTCAGATGCATAAAAGTGATTGGACAGAAAAGATTTAGATCTAGGATCCTATGAATGAATATTCAAAGCACATTCCTAATTTATGGCTTGAAACAATATTCTAAGAATGTTGGCTCCTGTTCTTTTATCCACCCTGTCAGACTTTGGGTTACTGATCCTGGGAGCTAGTCACAAACCTCCTGCCTTTGAGAGCAACATCTAGATTTAGCCTTGCTTTGGCTGCTCCATCCTACCTTTCACGTCCTTCCAGACTTTTGATAAGAGGTTCTTTACTTTTGTCACATGATTTATCTACTAAGTCCAAGTTATCTTACCCTTAGTGATATGCTTTTAGGTGTCTTTAGTCTTTCCGATGCCAGGCTTCTTCCCATTTTTTTCTGTCTGACTTACAACATATGTATACTTCCCTAATATTTGATGTTTCTTCTCAGGCAATTATACCTTTCCTTCTAATATCCTTGACTGTTTTCTGGACCCAGTATATATTCAGTCACGTGAAATTCGAAGCTGGGTTCAAATAGAGCCTTCCTAAATCTGCTTCTTTTACAGGGCTGACCCAAGTTACCTTCTTGTTCTTTGGAAAAGACTTTGGATTTCAGAACTGGGCGAAACTTACCTCTTTGTTGTGTATTTGCAAAGGAACATAAATTATGTGCTGTTACTTTGTTTCTTTTCTAACTCATATTCTCCAGGCCAGACCTCTATTTAGTTTCCCTAAAGAGTAACATATGATTTTTTTCTCAAAGAAGTATTTATAAATACATAACTGTTTTAGTTTGGCAATAGTGGAACCTAAAACATAAAATAACAATTACATACATAATGATAAAGGGTGGTTTGTTTACAGTCAGTGCCTCATTGTATATATTACTAGTGGATACATATCATATACAATATGATTCTAATTGTAATCTACATAAAGCTAGGCCTTTTTGCTTCTGCCTGTAGGACATT
Organism: Cynopterus sphinx; assembly: GCA_030015415.1. Classification (NCBI taxonomy): domain Eukaryota; kingdom Metazoa; phylum Chordata; class Mammalia; order Chiroptera; family Pteropodidae; genus Cynopterus; species Cynopterus sphinx. Next base: position 190,512,885 of record CM057379.1, read on the forward strand.
ATCACTCTCTTAAAGCCCTAAAAAATAGTGTAGGCTTCTATAGAATTGCTTCTGGAGGAGGTGGCAACAGGAGTGACTACATATATGTGTGTGTGTGTGTGTGTGTGTGTCTGTGTGTGGATATATATATATATATATTTCAGTAAAACTAGATCCTTCTTGGACATGTCTTTCCTTTGAGTCCTCCATTGTTTAAGCCCTTTACCCTCAGAGTCCACATTCCCCTTCTTCAATGACTGCCTTTTTCTTATGCAGAACAATCTGTTAGCCTTTGTCTAAGACTTTTCCCTTATAAGGAGGGAGAAAACTATTGAGAACTTAAATTTTTTGTTACTTATTGAGAGAGAATTTGCTTCTCATAAATGACATTAATAAATACAAGACATTGCCTTAATTTAATAATAAAAATAAAAAGAAGCAAAAAGTTGGTACCCACTCCCCTAGTTTTCACCTCTCTTCTTCCCATTCCTATTATTCAGAGTTTTTATTCTCCTAACTCCCCTGTCCATACCTTCTCATGGAAGAAACAACTACCATCCTTTATGCCTTATAAATGACTAAAACATCCTAACATGGCCTCTGCCCACAGAGTTATCCAAACAGAAGCATTATTTTATATTCAGGGAAAGAATCCTTAATTTTGGAGTTTTAGGCATCAGCCCTGAACCTGGAGAGCATTTCTCTGAGTTGGGTAAAATTTCCAGAACTTCTGAAATCATATATGTTCAAACTCCTATTTGCAGTCTGCCCATGAGGAAAACTATTCTCGAATTTGTTTATTGAAGAGATTTACCTCCTGTGATTGTCTTTTGTAGCATCAGGTTCAAAATAAACCAAAGAATAATAAAATGTAGTAAAAAATTAGATTGCAGTTTAAAATATCTAAAATATTTTGGTAAATAATTTCATAATGCATTTTATGACTAGAGAAAAAAAAAGAGCTAACAGAGAAATGTTTTTCATAACAATAACTACCTCCTTTGTGTTTCACCTCTTCAGAGGCTAATAAGACTGTCAAATTGATGGAAAGCTTCCTACTTACTAAATTATAGCACCTCAATTTACATTAGTGTAATATGTGCCAAAATGAAATGCTATCTCTTTTCAAAGTCACAGTGATTTTATTTTCTTACTTATAGTTGATTTTCCTAGTACTCTAAGCTATAATAGTTCTTTTTTAGATTTTTTTTTTTTAAACAAATGAAGGGAGGAAGGAAGAGAGGGAAGGAGAGAAAAGGGGACATGGGAGGGAAAGAAGGAGGTAGAGAGGGAGAAATCAAAGAAAAAAGGAAAGCAGCTGTGAACATTGGTGTTCTTCTCAACATGTTACATGACAATAAAATAGGATTTTTTTTTGCCTCCCTTTAGTTTCCTTTGAGTTAGCCTGTTACTTTTAGTTTCTTTTTTTTTTATTTTTTTGTAATGCCATTATCTTGGAAAAAAAAAAAACATTAAAGCTGAACAATAGTATGAGATCATAAAGAGATTTCTCCTATGTCACCTACCAGATAATATTTATGTAAGAGGATCTCACAAACACTGAGATTAAATTTTGATAATGTTAAACAAATCTGAATAACAAAATTTACTGGAGATGGCAAAGTTGGGATGTAGAGAGACCATATTCAAAAGAATGGCTTTCATCTATGTCCCCTTGGGAAACTAGGAAAATGTTCCCAAAAGGAAACTGAGCATTTAATACAGTGAAGTATGGTGCCTAATCAGAAAGCATCTAAGAGAAATTATATGGCTCCAAACGTAACAGCTCAAAAATGATTACCTCACTATCTTTAAAAAAAACCCTGTTTTACACTAATCTGTAACCCTCGTCAAAAAGAAATTGCAAAACCATTCATCAATAAAAAGATAATGAAGGTAGGTGGAATTAAAGGTTGTATATTGGTTCTACTATAGAACTTTTGAAAGCCTCACCACAACCATAAAAAAATAGGTAAAGATGTTATCTGTTTTACAAAAAAGGAAACAGAAGCTCAGGGGATATTCAAGTTTAAAACTAAGTTTAGGTGAACTGGCAGCAGTGGGACATTGGCACTAAGATTCTAAATTTAGTGAAATTCTCACTATACCATATTTTTTTTTTGGCCAGTATATGTTCTTGTATTAAGAATTAATTCTTTTATGATTATGATTTTTTTCTAAAGGAGACTTTCATTTTCTCATTTAATGTTGTAGTGCCTCCATCATAAAAGACAGAGTACTAAACACTACAAGAACTCCATGGTAAAATTCTGTGGTTTCAAAAATTCCAATTTAGTGGAAAGGGAAGAGAAACAAATATTCTAAAGTTTTACACTTTTCTTCTACTGGAAGCTTGGGCTTGCAATATTTTTAACGTTGTTAATCTTTCAGAGCTATCTCCTTACTTCAGTGATCTCCTAGAATTCTGTGTTTAACACTATTTATGATTTTTGCACATATTATAATTATTTGTAATTATATTTCACAATAATTTCTAATCACATCTCGGGCTTGTTGAGTACAAAGATTGGTTTCTACTCATCCTTCTTTTACAAAGCGAAGCCCAGTGCTTGGCATATAGTAAGTGTTCAATAGATGTGTGAGTTTATTCTATGTTTATTATTAGAAAAGCACACACACCTCATAAAATTTAAGCAGTATAGAAGTATATAATGTAAAAAGTGAAACTTCCATCTCTTTCACCTACTTCTACTGTCCTTAGGTAACCATTGTTAACATTTTGATTTAAAACCTCTTAGGTATTTTTTATATGTATAAATATAATGTGATTTTAAATTAATAAGTTAAATCCATAAGATGCTTTGAGAATAAAAATAATCTTTTAAAATATAGAAATATCCTATGATTAAAATTCTAATATTATTTATGTTAAACTATTTAAAAATTTTCTTTTTAAAAAGAAAACAATTGGATATGATGATGACCTCGAAACTTTGAGGTTGTCTTTCCTAGTTTACTTTTGTATTACTGATGCTTGCCTATAAATTGTCTTGACTGCTGATATAATATTTGCAGTTTTTCACTGACTTATGGATCAGATATATGCTTTTTTAGACTCCATGCTATCCACCATAATGTCTCAGTATTTTAGAATTGGATTACTAGCTTTGGTCTAAAGACTGTGTTTGAAAATTTTTTAATGTTTTAGCAAGAATTAAAATAAATAAAAAATAGGACATTTATAAGAATAAATGAATTATGATGGAACAAAATAGATTTTAGCTAGACATGGAAATTGGATGTTTAAAATTCAGAATTTTCTGTTTATTTTGGAATGTAAATAAGTAAATTATAACACATTGCCATGTAAATGATTTATGCTTACATGGCACAAACATTATATACCCTCTGAAAGAGGAAAAATTACCAGGCAGACAGTATATTGAAAATAAAAAATGGCAGAAAAGCTCTAAGAATCATAGTGCACTAAAAACTTATGTATCTCCAATAACATGGTTCAACATAGATTAATGGAAAATAAGTATACAACAAAATAAATTATATCTTTAAAATTGACTTGATTTATGTCTTAATTATTTCACCTTGCATTAATTTAATGGTGTACAAAAACTTGGAATAATATAAATGTAAATTTATTGAGGGATTTGAGATTTGAAATGGTTATGAGAGTTAAAATAATTCTGATTAATTTTATGTGGAAAGAGCTAAAAATACAAAGTGATATTAAAACAGATGAAGCTTATTTATAAGTAAAATTGATTACTGTCTTTTTTGGGTGAAAGATCTAAGGAAAGTTATATAACCAATATTAAATGTTTTATTTGTTATTGGCAAGTCAAGTACTACTAGATAAGTTAGAAAGTTAAAAATATATTTTAAAGGTTTCCACACATTTTTAGGTAAAGAAGATTATGATGACAATGACTGATAATAAAACTGGTGCTTCCTGTATGCTCTTGGAAATAGGAAATAGAAATAAATAAATCAATAACTACTATTTACTGAATTTCACCTCATTCTAGGTCTCAAGTTGAAGTGTGTTTGAGGAACTGAGTGAAATATAATTGCAACATGGGATTCAGTGTAAACATGAGGCGATCTTGGAAACAAGAAGGCTGTAAATTTTGGACAGCTATATAAGTCATGTGCCCTTTATTCTATGGGCAGTGCTTAGCATTGAAGATTATAAATAATCAGATTTTATTATAGGATAAAAACATGATTTCATATGATTTTCCATTGTATACCAAAATGAAATAGATATATTAAAGTTTTAAATTGAAAAACATCTTAAAGTTTTAACATAACCTCATGTTAGTAGTGAGATAGTAAAAAAACAGGTACACAGTTTTTGGCAGTATATGAGTTGATGTAGCCATTATAGGATGGTGATATGTGTTATAAAATGAAATTTAAAAGTTACCTACCTTTGAATCAGGAACATAACAGCTAGAATTTACACCCTAGATTCTCCTCACATGGATTCAATAAGTATAAATTTGAGGACATCCATATGTCTAAGACGATCATGCCACTACTTGAGAAAGCCTGACCTATCATAGGTGCAAATAATGAGAAAGAATCACAACAGCTAGTGTTGCTGATAGGAAAATTGGCACTCTTGTGCACTGTTGGATTAAATTATCATTATATTCCTATGGGGTATTTTGACTTTTAAGAAAGATTTAAGAAAAATTTAACTCTTAGTTATTTATTTTAAAGAATATATTAAATTGATATTCAAAGATTTAAGTACAAATGTGTCATTGTAATATAGCTTATAATAGTTAGAAACTAGAAAAAATAAGACAAATTATGATAGATTATGCAGTTGAATTTTACATAGTCATTAACAGTATTTATAGAAATGAAAGTCGCAACACATTGTAAAAGTGAAAATATTACAGACATATTTCTATACAAATACCCTATAAAACATATATAATGAATACATATAGATATACGTATTCTACACATAGAATACATATAGAAAACATAGAAATATATGTTAAAAATATATAAAAATAATTAAAACCTATACCAAGTTCTTGATAGTAGATAAAGTTATTTTAGGTGGTATTTTGCTTTTGTTGTGGTGTTTAACTCTACATTATCTACAATGATTATTATTTATTTAATTAAAAACACTAAAAAAATATTTTATGTGAATTCTAGATCTCATCACCAACATCCATAAAGATGTTCTTTCAAAAGGCTTATAAATTCTTCATCTAGAGGATTTACCTGGTATGTTATATTCCACAGCAGGCCTTAGAACAGACTGGATCACTGGGGCTTTTGGTATTATTACTTGCATAAGATTGTCTCAATCCCTTTGTTCAAAAATTGCTTCATACACTACCTAGAATATATTGGATTATCTGTAAATGCTGAAGAGATTAGAAAAATTTATAAACCAGTCTCTCAACTTTTGTCACTGGTTTGTTAGTTTTCTTTGCAGATGTGACAGGCAGTATACTTTTGTGGCTTCTTCACGGTGGATGTTTCATTTGACTCTAGCATGAGACATAAGTGTCCGGGTGATGCAACCGTCAAACCTTATTTTGCTGTAGTATTTTAAAAAACGTTGCATGCAACATTAAAATTTATCAGAAAGGGATAAAAAAAAATCAATTGAAAGTGCAATAGGTTCACATATTTCAGCTCCATAGGCCATCAGTTTCTGCCTAATTGGTTTACAGTTTGTTCTGAATTTTCATGTATGTAACCAGTTTCAGTATGCTTACTAAAGGATGTATATAAAAGTTGTCTTTATGTTACAAGTTGAATCAAATCCTTGATCACCATGCCTCAGGTATTAATATTGTTGATTTTGTAGATGAATCCACTGGTGTTAATACTAAGATAATAATTCTCAAATCATTTCTCAATTTTAATAAGTGAAGTCTTTGATGTTAATTCCAAGTAATATAATTCCTTCTTTATGCTATTTTAGTATCATGTTTGCTTTAAAAAGATAGATGAGAAACTCTGAATATTTTTTTTTGTTTGCTCTTTCACTGAAAGAAAAATATTGGTGTATTTAAAAATAAGCAATTGAATGCTAATCCTTTGGAAGGGCCATTTAAATCATGATCGTAGTAGAGCACTTAAAAACACGTGTAATGGAATTTAAAAATAGATTAAAATTCCTTCAGTAAATGCACTCACTCATTTGATTACTTTGTAGTTAAAAATGAAACCATTCTTTCTGTATGCTCTGGTATTTCATTTTGGGTTAATCATTAAATAAGATGAATTCAGGTTTTGACATTTAATGTGAGTCTTAATGTTTCATCAAGCATTTTAATAAATTTGACTTTGGCGATTTATATGGTTCTTATTGAGATTTTTCTATAATTATATTCATCAATAAGAATGACTAAGCAATAGCTTTGCTTGTTTAATAAGTAAAATTATAGTGTTGAGAGTTATCATTGCCTATGGTGTGTCTAAGACATTGTCTAGCATCTCTCCTGATAAATACACATGAGAGACTATTGGTATTTTGTTTGAGACACTGTTTGCAGAACTTACGTTTGTCATTCTACCTTTTGTTTTACCAGCATCTTAAAAAAGATACCACTGAAGGAAACTATTCAATATTTGACAGACAGTTCCTATCAGTGATAGTCTTATATATTCTAATGGTGTAATGATGTTGCTTCAAAGGAACTTTCCCTGATCTTTTCATGTTTCCACCATGTTATACACGTAAGCTCTATAATGCTTGAAATTCCAAATAAATTCATTTTTCTACAAAATTAAACCTATCATATCTACCTATCCACTTTTAACTCCAAAATATACTAATCTACTTAGCCTCAAAATTCAAAATAATGTCAATCTTTTATATTCTCAGTTTTTTAAAATGATATTTTAACCATCCAATCCATTTTAGACAGAAACCATGATATTTTTTACTCTTAATTTTTCTAGATCTTTCTTAACCACTCATATTAAAATCTGGTCTCCAAAAATGACCGTTTTTAGCCTTGTATATCTCAACTGTTCTGTCCTATTCATCCACTGTCGCTGCCTCTCAATATCATTTAATTTCATTATTGCTGCTGTGCTTACCTTTTAATTCCATGATACCATCCATCCCCTTGTCCTTTCCCAATGCAGTACTCTTTGCTTATGGCCAAATGACTCTTGCAAATTATGGATTTCATTATTTTAATTCTTAAGCATCATTGATGATTCATTACTGCCTATAAAACAAGATGCATTTGTTTTCTTTTGCTATTCAAGACTCTCAACAATAATTTCCCAAACTATTATTTGAGCTCTATAATTCACTGCTTTATTTTTTTCAACTCCCAACTCCCCAACTCTCAGCATTTTTACCCTGGGTTTAATCCCAGTGGATCATTTGCCATTCTCTGAACATTTTTATTCTAAAGCACTATTCTCACCAGCTCTAATGCCCTCTATAACTCATGATTTTTATGTGTGTATGTGTGTGTGTGTGTATTTATTTATTTGACTACTTTCTTTTCCATGAAGGTTTTGTGGGTTACTTTTGAAATTTGTCAATTTCTGTCTCTTCTTTACTTGTATTTTTTATTGATTTATTCAAAATATTAATGTTCTTATTTATTGCGATACTTTTGTAATTCTGTTTCATGTGTGAAAAAGCACCTCATTGTATGCAATGTATATGTAACTAGAAGTGTGTGCTCATGCATGCATAAGCGTGTGTGTGTGAGAGTGTACGTTTGTGTGTGTGTTCACCAAGGTGGAAGAATAAAGGTGCCTCATGATAAAGGAGGTTACATTTGCTGTTTCACAATTTTGTCCAATTCTGACTACTCCACATTAGTTGAAGTTGCACATCAAAATGTCTTAACTTTCTTTTGCCTGTTCTGACCTTCATTGTCTCACAGTAAGTCATCATCTAGCAGTAGTTTGAATATTTTTCTTGAATCTAATCTCTACTCAGCTAATTTAGTAATATATTTTAGATGAAAATGGCACATAAGTATCCACTGTGAAATCCCCAATGGTTTAATTATCACTAATTTTTTTTAGAAGCAATTTGAAATGGTCCGTGGTTAATTTGGCAATAAATTTTCAGTGGTGTGGACATGGCAAAAAGTGTTAAAGTATTAAGCAAACCTTCTTGGGTTTAGGGTGGTTTTGATTGCCAAGTTTTTATTTGTTTGTTTGTTTATTTGTTTTTTTTTACAGCAAACCTAACATAGGAGTCCTTATAGTCAAGGCTTCTTTACAAATCCAAACCTTTATTGAGTGTGTGTTTGTTTATTTTTAAGCTTACGATGGAAAAAATAGTCTCTTTGGAGAAAATCAAAGTTTGAAAACAACTTAAATCCTTTCAATATACCCCTCATTTTTTGAATCATGAAACATGTTCAGTAAAAGTAGAAAGTAAATATTATCAGTGATCTTTAATACATCTCTTGTTTATTTATACAAAGAAAGATTTGAGGAATAAACTGGTACATTGAGTTCAGCTACTAAGTAATCATAATTTTTAGGAAGGACTGTTTGACAACAGCTTAAGGGATACACAAAATAAGAGCATTAAACCATATAAAGGGATTAAACTGGTGTTCTCTCAGTAATGGGGTGAGTGGCATAAATCTGAAACTTGAATGGGAGAAGAAATGTGCATTTTAATCCTAAACATGAAAAACATGTTCATTCTTAAGTATACATTCAATATTTTAAATAATAAATATGTTTTCATAATATCCATACGGATTTTCTAAACTCTATTATTTTAAAATGTAAGTCAAGCATGGAAAGATGAGTCCTTGCCATATAATGGAAGGGATTAGGTGAGACTGTAAAGAAAACGTTCTGTCACATTTCCCCAAGTTTTATGGAAATAAGTCCTTCAAGATGTTTTTTAAAGAAAATGTCCACAAGTAAACATTTCAAAAATATTACACATATTATGTCATCCTACATTGAAGGCAGGTCACTCATTAACATATGAAAGACGGTGAGCATTTTGCAACACTTTAGAATCCAGCTTTCTTCAAATTTATTTTATACGAGATACCTTCCCAAGCCAAATGCATCTTTGTTTCTCAAACTGCCAAATTAGACAAATGCTCTGCCATACTGTTATAAAATGTTATCAATTAAAAAAATTGAAGTGAGAATTTCTTCGTAATGACCCCATTGTCTTTAGCGTGTCAAATGACACTACGGAGGAACCCCACGGTTGGGGCTGGATGGAAGCAAATGTTATGTTGTCATTGTACCACTCACTGCAGTGAGTGACATGCCATATTCCACTTGACCTCACTGAGCTTTTGTTTTCCCTATAAAGGAGCAACAGTTACGCCTCCCTGAATGTATTGTTGTGAGGATTACATACAGAAATTCATTTTATCTGTCTTTAAGTATTACAAAAATCTCCATGCTTTCTAATTTAATTTTGCCACAGGCTATTATTTTAAATCAGTTTGGTTTTAACTGAAATGACTGTTTTAAACATGTTCTACTCCCTTCCCATCTCCAAGGACACTCCTCTAGCTGTGTTGCTCATTAAATAACTTTGCTCCCTTCTTTTCAGTGAAAATGTACATCTTATGGGAAGTCCTCAGTGTCCTGCTGCCATATCTCTAAAACGTACCTGCTTCTTGCCATTGCTTTCCTTCCTATTAAAATGGTGGTGTACTTCCCTCAGTCACAGGTCTGAATCTCATCTCTCCAACACTGAGCTCTAAGCAAATTTTTCCTCTCTATCTCATATTTACATTGAACTTGTCCCCTTTAGATTCTCCCCATCAAAATTTAAGAACAGGTTTCTATTCTTATCAAAGCAAGACAAACAGTACCAAGCACATATACTACAACAGCAAAATATGCAAATCTTTATATACACCCTTCAGCTGTCTTCATCTTTCTTTTCTCCTTTTTGGAATCAAATTTTTGAAGGAATTGTCTGTAGTTTCTATCTTTTCTCCTCACCTTCTAGTCACTCTGAATAAAAAGAAATCATCAACTTGGCTCCTACACATATAATTTACTCTCAAATAGCTAGCTACTAGTTGTTTGTTTGTATATAATAACTGTAATAGTCACTGAAAAATACTTCAAAAGAACTGATTTCAAATTTCTAAGTTTCTCTGATTTACATAAGACCTATAGTTTGCCCACATATATGATCACTATATGCACTATGCCAAAAAAGAATTCTGTAAATGATGTTGAATAGATAAAGCAAGATTTTATTTCCAAATCAGAAATAAAAAGGCAATATAATGTTCATGTTGCCTTTTTAAAATACTAGTTTCTTCTCCCTCTGGTCCTATTTGAATATCTCAGCCGTCATAAAGTATCACGTCTTAACACCTTCATGTATCCCTTATATACCTATATAATTTAATGATGGACCATAAATAAATTAGACATCTTAGTGGATTATGAATATGCATTATTTCTCAATGGCTTAGGTTGATTTCTTTTTAAAATAATTAATACCTTTTTAAACCAGGTCTTCAGTTCACAAATATCATCCATTAATATCTTAACCTTTATGGTCATATCCAAATTTAAGAAATTTTTCAACCTTTTACAAAATATAATAAAGACTTTCCTCTATATTAGTGAGTTATGTTTAAAGGGCCAGGATGTTTTGAATTATGGTTCAAACTTTATCCTTAGCTATTCATTTTATTCCTATTCAGAACACTCTTAATATCAGGGGACTACTTTGATAATTTTCTTATTGTATTCTAAAATGACTCCCTGAATTTGAAATGAAAATTATTTTAATTATAGTGACAGAAAAGTTAATCTGACATTTCTTTCTGGCAATTTGTTTCCTATGAGTTTATTCAAGAAGTGAAATTGGATTGGGTATAACTAATACGCACATTAGACAGTTCTGGTATATAAACGGTAGCACAAATCATACTGGTAGCCTGACTTTAAAAGCAGTATTTTAAAATAAAATATCTAGGCTCTCTACAAATAGAAAGGGCTCTAAAAATAGATATAGGTTTTCTGCATGTTCTCTTTCCTAGTCTTTGTGCTATTTTGCTTTGTTTCACTGTTCCCTTATATTGATTATATCATTTTCCTTTAAAGTTTTCTTTCCAAAACACTTATCTCCAAAAACAGTTATTGAGATATGGACAATAAAGTTGTTGGGCTGGTAGCATGGTAGCATAAAGGACAAACTATGATTTGAAGAATATACCTGATATCTCACAAGTTAAATGGGTAAATTTTATTTGGTATGTTTTAAAGCATTAATTTATTTAATCCTGATAGCATCTCTTTGAAACAGACAATAAAATCATGCCCTGCATTTTTCAAAAGAAACAAATTTAGACTTGTAAGATAAATAACACCTGCAATTACACTTGATAAAATACTTAGAATTCGAATACAAATCTGTCCTAAATTTCATGCTTTGATATCCTGAAATTACTAAATGACACAAATCTAAAGGGTTAGATTATCCAAAATTTATTTAAATTTGGCTTTTAAATATTAATTTGCTCTTTATTTGACTACTACTAAATTCATATGTAGTTTCTGAACAGCAGCAAGTGATAGTGAAATTGTTGTGATAATGTGAGCCAATAAAAGTAATCAGTGCATTTTTTAAAAAATGGTGTGTTTCATTTAAGAATATTATCATAGATAATTGAGAGTTAATTCTAAAAGTCCAAGAAGGTTCTGTCCAAAGTGATAATTATGAGATAAATTTTATAAATAATGCAATTAATGAGATTTTATTTTTAGCATGTTTAAGGATTAATATTGGCAAATTTTAGAAAAGAAATTTTTTCCTAAATTTTAGTACCCTTAGATTATTATTACATAAGTTTTTTACACAGTACTCAGTATAGAAAATTACATTTTAATCCATCAACATATAAAATTAATAATAACACTACTAGTAATTTCTACACATTTACATCAGAAGAAAATCTTAAATCCTTATATTTTCAAGTTTTTTCCATTTAACATTGATGGACATAATGTCTGCCTTCAAAAAGCAAACTACTTTTTTTGTTAAAAAATAGGGACACTTTTCTATTTGCTTATTTTTGTTCACTTCCCTGACACTTAAAATTCCAGAATGTATATTATGTTTCTTAAGAAGAAATTGTCACATAATTATAAGTATTTTGTAGGAAATTACAGGCATTAAGAAAATATTTAGTGTATTATTCACCTCCTCCAAAATACAGTTAAAAATTTTATTAGAAAGCTTTCTTTGGATTCTCATCTTTTTAACCTCTTTATTGAGATTTTATGGTAATTTCCTTTTTATTAAACTTGTTCATTTTAATTCATAGAGCTATACAACTATCGGCACAGTCTCATTTAAAAATATTGCCCAAAAGAAAGCCCATAATCATTACCAGTCATTCTTCATTCTTACCCCTATCTCTAGGCACAAAGAATTTATTTTCTGTCTCTATATATTTGCTCTTTGAGACATTTTATATAAAATATAGGTATATATGTTTTTTTTATATCTGGTTTCTTTCATTAAGTATGTTTTCTATATTTATTTAACATTTATAAGTACTTTGTTATTTTTCACAGTAATAATACACACATTTTTTAATCCATTTGCTTGTTGATGAATAATAATTGGGCCTTTTCAATTTTTTGGCTATTGTGAATAAAGCTATGAACATTGCTATATAGGTCTTTGTGTGGACATCTAGGAGTAGAGTTGCTAGGTTATATGGTAACTTTTATGTTTAGCACTTTGAGGAATTAGCAAACTGTTTCCTAAGTACCTACACCATTTGGCATTTCTGCCTGCAATGTTCAAGTGTTCCAATTTATCCCATCTTCACTATAACTTGTTATTTTCTGATTTTTTTTTTATATTCTGATGGATATAAAATTGTATATTATTTTTACTAATACTCTTGAGAACATTTTATGTATTCATTGGCCATTTTTGTATCTTCATTGGGAAAATTTCTACTCAGTTCTTTTGCCCATTTTTTCAAGTTTTTATGGTTTTATTATTGAGTTGTAAGTGTTCTTTACATATTCTGGTTACAAATCCCTTATCATATGCCTTGCAAATATTTTCACCTATTATATGGTATCTTTTGAAGGATAAAAGTTTTAAATTTTGATGAAGTGCAATTTATCATTTTTTAAAATTACTTTAATTTTGGTACAATCTAAGAAATCACTAACCCAAGATCCTAAAGATTTATTCCTATGTTTTCTTCCAGGAGTTTTATAGTTTTAACTTTTACAATTAGGTCTGTCACCTATTATTAGCTAATTTTGTGTAATGATATAGGGATCCAAATTCATTGTTTTGCATACAGATGTCTATTTATGCCATTTGTTGAAAAGGCTGTTATTTACCATTTAGTTTTTCTGGCACCTTTGTCAAAAATCAAACGACCATAAGTATAAGGATTTATTTCTGGGTTCTCAAAAATAAATACTACCTTCAGGCTGTATACTGCCTATGGTATTTTCTTCACATGCATGCACTGATACATTTCTGAATACTTTAGTGAGGACCCTCTATATAGCTTTTATTCTTTCTACTAGACCAGAACTCAGAAAACACTTCCTGAAAAAGCCAGACAGAAAATATTTAAACCTGTGGGCCATACAGTCTTTGTTGCAATTACTTAACTCTGATGATGTTGCACAAAAACATTACAACAATATATAAATAAATGAGCATGGCTGATCCAATACAACCATATCACTAGAATGGAATCTGGCCCATGATTCATGGTTTGCTGATCCCTTTATTAGATTCAGCCTTCGAAGTTACCATGGTACTTAACAGACTTTTATGGAATGAGTGAAAAAAAAATCTTTATATCTTACACCATCCATGTTATACCCTCTTTTAGAAGGTCCTTCATTTGTGTGTGGCTCTTTTAAATTATGATGTGGACAGAATGCTTTGACATGTGCAAAGTATAGTGAGACTATTGATCTCCTTTTTCTGGATAGCCATTACTTTTATTGATGCAAATTTAGTTTTTATGCAAAGATATTTCAGTTTTGGCTTATACCAATTATATGATCAGCTAATCTCCTAGTTCTTTTTTCTCTTTAATTTTTTTTTGAATCATGCTTCTTTCATATTTCTTGTTAATTTCCATTTATCCTTCCTATATGTCATCATGTTGTTTTCGTCCTATGGTATTGTAGTCTTAAGGTCTCTTGACTTTATCTAGAACTAGAATTACATTAAAAAGATTTTTTTTGGGGGGGAAACAAACCCCATCATTAAAATTCCAAATCTTATGCCAAATTTGCAATGGTGCTTTATATAAGTGTAACACCCCAGTCCTGTTAGAACTGACTCTGAACTACCACATAACACAGTAGAATCAGCTGTGCCAATATTTGTCTATGCTTTCTACCAAGTATTATGTTTCGCAACACAAGAAGACGTTTTAGTCAATTCAGAAAGCAGTGAAACTCAAGAATTTTATCATTGCATTTCTAATCCTAGTCTCCCATTTACTCTTTATTTTTATAATTTTCATATCCCACTATTATTACCTGTAGCATAAAAGCAATAATGCTGACAGTTGTGAATACTGAACTTAAACACTTAGGATTCTGGGGTTTGTGTGCAAAACTTTCTAAATGTAGACGAGCCCAACAAGAGCCTAAAGGGTCAAATCTCCCAGCTGGTAAAATGAATGTGAATAAATTAAATAGGCAACATTTATAAATCTCCATATATGTGTCCTCAGATCTGGTCTGGCTTATTTCAGAAATAGTTATTGTCAAGGCAACCATATAAGAATATTGAAATGTGAAGTAGAGGAATAAAGAAGAATCTGTGTTTGCTTTGTTTTTGTGTGCATAAAGACTTTCTATAGTTTCTAATTTATGATTTAGGAGTCAGTTATCTTCAAGATGATAATGCATTTCTTGGTAATACAAATCTGAAAGCTGTCAATAAACTCTGTCCTTTATTCCCATTGTTTTCATCATGCACTAAAAGATAAGTACAAAGCTACATTTTTGAAGATTGACAGATTGTCCAGCCATATGCCAGATGGCTCCACAGTCAAATACATTTTGCAGAACACAAGGTATACGATCATTTTCAGGGCTACAAATGAGGTGCAAATGTTTCCACACTTTCCAAACAACCTTTTTACAAGCCAATAATATAGAAAAAATAAAGATAAATTCCAAAGATAGTAAAGTATAGAAAATGAGATCAGGTTTGAGATACCACCGGGAAATGGGAATTAAAAGATAGAGCAAGATGGGGGAAACAAAGGATTTGAAATGGAACCCTGGGAACAATGAATTGCCAGTCTCAGACTCATTTACTTATGGTCCCTGAATTTAGGAGCAAATTTTGGAGGCAATGAATGTATTCTAAAATGGGAATAATTAAACTGCTGACAGTTATTATTAAAACCAAATATTTAATGTGAATAATAATTAGCTTATTAGAAAGATTTTAATTTGCTCTATTTATTTATTTACTCTATTTCATTTATCAGAATGAAGTGTTTTATAAATTCCAAGTCATACTGTTATAAATTTCATCTAAAATATGAGCACTTACTTAAACATTGAGTCATGTGTAGCAAGTTATCAATACACAAATAATGATTGGAAAGAAAACATAAGAAAAGCAATATTTTTCAGTTTGCATTTCTTTTTATGTTGTAAAAAAAAGGTTGAGATAGCTCTCCACTCCTCTTCTCATACAGTTGCTTTTATCTTGCCTGCAGTGGAAATAGATTTGTCGATCAGAAGTGATAGGAATATTTTAGATTTTGACATACCCATTTTTGTGCCTTTATACTGAGGAGACACAGACCAGGAGAGTAGAGATCAATCATATAAAAGGTATTAGAGACTAATCTATCCTCTTAACCATTTGCCTATGACCAGTCCTCATCAGAGTTACAGAATTTCTAGGGAATCAAAAATCAGCTAAAAAATCCCCCTAAATGATCCATGTCTCCTTATATATATGAACCTGTATTTCAGTCTCTTATCATGATCTGATTTTATAACTCAGTAATTTTCCAAGATAGCCAGCTATATATTTCTTCAGGTACAATGTAAAAAAGAACATTTTCTTTTGAGAAAAGTTAAAACAAACTTACCTTGATATTGGAGAGAGGGTCGATGATGAATACTTTTAATATTGGGTAAAAGAACCAACATCTGATTCCCTTAAAGGAATAATACTAAGAAATTCATAATTTTACAAAAGCAATGTTGTTAAGAGAAATAAAACATATAAACTGTCTGAGAATTATTCAGTTTAATTTATAAGATTTTCAGAAACAGAAAAAATTCCCTAAATCATAACTATTTCTATTTTTATCTCTACTATTCAGAATAATTGTTTTTAGACTTTAAAGTTTTTTAAAGCTAGCATAGCACAACAGGAACTAGAATTAAAAATAAAAGAGTTTTGGGCAGCTATTTTAAATGAATTAGTAGTCTTTTGTCTCAAATGTATTCTAGTATACTAATACATAGGAATCTTGTGTTTTCTGTATTAAATATATGTCTCTAAAGTAGATAAAGCTGTGTAATATCTGTAAAAATAGAAACAGAAATAGAAAATCTGAGTAAGCCCAGTAATTCCAGCAAAGGTAGGTACCCTAAAGTAAAAAAAGGGGGGGTGGCAAATCACATTCAATAATCACCTATGCTATAACTATATTGAAATAAAGTCTTTTTGAATATGACAAAATGAAAGATCGGACAAGAATTATAGATCCCAAGCAGAGGAGATCCCTCATCTCCTGAGAGACGATGATTTAAGATGGCCCTTTAATGTAACGAGATGGTACTAAGGCATAATAAACGTAAAAGTGTGACATGATATGACAAAAATGTGGTGGTCTTATGTGCTAAGGCAGAAGGTGCAGAGATTAGAGAAGAGCAGAGAGACAGATTTTACCAGTGAGTTGTATTATAAGCCAGAATTTTCACCATTTTAGTCTCCTTCAAGATTGCAAATAGCCTCAAGAGGGAAGAAAAACCCTAAATAGTACCAGAGGTCCCAACTGAGAGCCTGAGGCACACTCTAAATTGCTGTCTCCAATTCTTTCTCCTAATACCACAAGACTTACTGAAAGTTCTAGTATGTTTCTCAGTGCCTTTTCTTAACGTGTGTGTGTGTGTGTGTGTGTGTGTGTGTGTGTGTGTGTGTGTGTGTGTGTGTGATAGCTTAGGTGCATTTTGTTGGTTTTCTTTCAGAACCTTCCTAACTTCTTAACTTCTAACCCTCTGCATCTTAGAATCAGAAAATTTCTTGAGAGGATAATCATTGCCAAATATTTGGCTCACATCCCTGCGCCTTCCTTCTTTTCAGACTCTCCATCTTTTAATTTTTCTTTTTTTTTTTTGAACTCCAATGTATTATATGTAAATATTTATTGCTTACCTATTATAGACCAAGTACTGGGCTAGGAACTAGGACACAATTGAATGTAAGAACAGATGTGGTCTTTGCCCTCATATAACATAAAATCTACTGGAGGACTTAGATATAATAAAATAATTACATAAACACAAGTAAAACTGAATTTGAGATGAGTGGAAAAAAGTAAAAGGTGCTGAAAAACCATATTTTCAGTGAAGTGGACTTTGCTGGGAAGGTCAGGAGATGAAGCTTTATCTCTGATTAAGTAGAGGTAAGGGGCAGTTAAGGGAGGAGAGTGAAGAGCATTCCTGGAAGAGAGAGTATATAGGAAAAAGCCCTGTGCAACATGGTGAGAATAAGAGACAAAGAGAAAGAAGACTGATGCACTTGAATAAGAGAGCTTTGGAAACTATGATCTGTGATAAGACCAGGTCTGATGCTGAAGGCAAATTCATGCAGTACCTTCTAAGCCAAGCTAAGGAGCTTTATTATTATTCTCAGAACAATGGCACATCAAGCAAGGGAATAACGTCATGGGAAATGCTTGTTGGAAATACTAGCTGGCTGCATTGTGGATAATAGCCTGTACTTCATTAAGTATTCTAATATCAATTTTACTGTTGAGGAGTCTAAAATTCAGAGAGATTATCAGACATATTTATGACCATAGAGCTAATAAGTGATGAAATTGGGGCTCAGATTCACAATTTGATTTCCTGGCTTGGTGCTTCTCCTTTTCATTTAAGTTGCCTTATGTGAAAGATGAAGAGCCCACACAAAAAGGACTGAAAGGTAAGGTAAACACAGATGGTTTGAATTGGTTTTAAAATAACACCTGGAGAGGGAAGGTCTATCATGGGCTTGTTTTTTGTTTGTTTGTTTGTTTGTTTATTTTTGTTTTGTTTTGTTTGTTTTGGCACCACTTTAGCTATGTCCCACAAATGCATAATGTTTCCCTTATCTTTCAGTCCTAAATATTTTCTAACATATATTAGGAATTATTCCTTCACTAATAGCTAATTTAAAAGTGTATTTTTAAACTTCTGAACATCTAATTTTAACAATTACCTCTTAAAATTTTCAACTAAGTTGTTCTGTAGCCAGGTAATATACTTCACATAATGTTGATTCTTTGAGGTATCTTAAGGATGGCTTTTCAGACTAATGTGTAGTCAGTCTTCACCACCATTCCATATGTGCTCAAAGAGTGTATGTATTGCTTCTGTGTCTGTTAGAATTCCCAAACTGTGTCATTCCAAGCTTCCATATCCATCTGATTATTGTCTGTCTGGTATATTCCTCAGAAAGATATGAAAAATCTTCCACTTTTGTTATGAATTGTTAATTTTTCCTTTTTATTTGTGTCAGTTTTTGAAGCTATGTCATTGGTGTATATACTAGAACTGTTCTACCTCCCAGGTCAATTGAACACCTTTTCAACACGTGGTGATTATCGTTAGCAGTCTCTTAACTGCAGTTGAGTCAAAATCATTTTTATTAATGTTTTATTGAAATAGAATTCATCTCAGTTTTATCAATTTACATTCTTTCAATTGCATATATTTTCAAAATGGAAGGAAAAAGAGAAATAACAGATTGGTGGAAAATCGATGTAATGGCAAGTGAGGAATAGTTAGAGTAACTAGGTTTGTTTTTTCTAAAGTCAGGAAAGTGTGGGTAGTTGGAGAATGCCAACTGTCTTCAAATTTGCATAGTGTAAATTTATTCTGCAGGCCTCCTGAAAGCTAACCAAGGCCAACAGGGATAATATACTAGGAAATACATTTCAAGTTCTTAGAAGTAGTACTTGGGGACAGGTGTTGTCAAAACCCTAGTAAGGTTTTCCTTTTATTGGAAGTATATAAACAGAGCTGGATAACCATATGTTAATGATATTGTAAAAAAAAATTTATTCTCTTGGCAGATAATGAAACTTGCAATGTCTGAGAATTCTTTCTGCTCTTTCATTCTGTGATTCCTGATATAAAATGATATGTAATGCTTCAAATTGTTAAATGATAAAAGAACCCTAAAATAAAAATATGATAAAATGTTTATAATGTAAATAAACTTGTTTATAATTCAAGCTATTTTTGTTTGTTTTAAAATAACCTCATTTAAAATGGTTATAATACCCAAGGCACAGTTAGCAGCCAGGTTCTAGGTGGTGTGGCAAGTTCAAAATGCCAAGTAGTATAATAAAACATTTGTCTCTCGAAAAATCTTTCTTGATATATATTGATCATTAATAGAACATTTTAAACATACTAGAAATTGCTGCATATGTAAAATAAATGGAGAATTGTTATCAGATTTTATGTCTAATGATTGTTGGTGTAAAAATGATGATTCCTTTGTTAGCATGAGGAATTATTAACATGTTCAGCATGCAGCTACCAGTGTTCCCAATACAGAGAGCATTGCCCTATTAAAAAACAAACAAACAAAAAAATCAAAGCTGTGAATGTTGTAGTTTTTTAAGTAAAGGCTGATACATGCAATCCGGAAGATTAATTTATGACTGCTCATTGAGGCCTGTTTAATAGCTTGCTACCAATAATAAATATATCTTTTGTTTCTGCCACCAGATGGCAGAAGTAGGCATTGCTTCAGAGTTTACAGTTAAAGTACTTTAATATTTTTTATATCGTTAAATTAAATCAAAACAGATAATTTGAATATTTTTAGTGGTTTTTATAACATGGTACAAATGAAAAATATTAAGTATGATGAGATTTTGGAGTTAAATTAGCTACAAATTTTTAAGTATTCCTTGAGAATAGTATTTTTCTTTTCTTTTTTAAAGTCTCACAAAAATTTCCCATGGACATGTTTTAATGCATGGGGTAAATATTTTAATTATTTATTTATATATTAATAATTTCTATGTCAGTTTAAAGGTGGTCAGTGGACACATCTATAGAGTCAATTTGATAGACTAGTTGTTACCAGAGGGTAAGGGTTAGGGGAGAGGTAGATGGGGTAAAAAGGGTCAAATATGTGGTGACATTTGTATGTGGTGAACATACAGTGCAAAATATGCATGACTTACTCTTGAATTGTATACTTGGAACTTACTAGATTTTGTTAATCAATATCAGCATAATAAATATACAAACAAACAAACAAACAAACAAATAAATAAATAAGTGTTATGATTATGTAAAATATAAACCAAAGAAGAAATGTATAATGTATTTACTAAAACATAGATATTTTAAAAAATAATTGCAAGTCTTACAAACAGGATACAATCACATGTACATTAATATAAAATAACCTGACTGGCTGTAATAAGTTAAAAAAATAATAAATTTTATT
Organism: Cynopterus sphinx; assembly: GCA_030015415.1. Taxonomy (NCBI): domain Eukaryota; kingdom Metazoa; phylum Chordata; class Mammalia; order Chiroptera; family Pteropodidae; genus Cynopterus; species Cynopterus sphinx. The sequence continues at coordinate 190,533,526 of CM057379.1, forward strand.
CATATAGATTCTAGGTATTTTTAAAAATAATTCCAAAGGAATATGTATGTTTCTTTACTAAATAGTAAATTCTATGGCTAATCAAGAAATGTTTTTATAGAACAAGATGCATTAGATATTCTTCATGTCAATTCATACTTTTGTTCTGGTGTTTTTGTTCACTCCTTTAGAAATTCCACTTAACTCTTCAACTCTCTCTGACTTTTGAAAAAAGGAATATTCATTTCTAGTAAGTTTGTTGGAGTCATTTGTATGGATAAGTTTTCTTTGCCTACCCAACAGATTATTTTGGTCTAAACTTCAGAGTTTAAGCATGTGACAAAGGTCACTGTGCTTTCCTTTTTAAAACATTGTCTTTCCTTGACTTCTGTAGTACTACATTCCTCTATGTTCCTTTTTGCATTCTCTTTTAGTCTTTTTCTTGGGTTGGGGGGTTTGATCCTCTCAACCCAGCAGTCTCCAACCTTTGTGGCACTAGGGACCGATGCTCCTCTGAGAATCTAATACCTGATGATTTGAAGTGGAGCGGAGGTGGTGATGCTAGTGCTGGGGAGCAGCTGCAAATACAGATGAAGAAGCTTCACTCACTGGCCCACCACTCACCTGTTGCTGTGCAGCCCAGTTCCTAACAGGCCATGGACCACAGCCAGTCCACAGCTTGGCAGTTGGAAACACCTGCTCTAATCCATCTGGGGGTGTCAGAGATCATAGGACCATTTGTTTTATCCCTTAAGAACATTTCCCTGTATAGTGTCATTTATTCTCTAACCTTCAAATGTTATCTATATGATGAAGCATCCCAAAGGCCTAGCTCAGCCCACTTCTTGCCATTGACTTCCAGACTTGTATTTTCAACTCATATATCCAACTGCCTCCTTGAAATAAGTTTCTTTTAGTTTAGTATATTCTCTTCCTTTGTGACATTGGCTTTATGAAGGAGCTAGGCTAGTTTTTCTGCATAGTGTTCCACCTTCTGGTAAAAATGTCAAAGACAGGCTAAAGTAAAAATCACATGACCTGCATTCTTACCATAAGTAAGAAACAGACATTCTGTAAATGAGGGGCCAGACTATCATCACTCTTCCCCAGAAGTAAGATATTTATAAACAGTTTTGAAATTTCTGCTTAGGGCTGTAATAGCTGTATAATTGATGTATGATTTAATTTGTAGAATAGACTTCTCAGGGCTAAATATAAATGTGAGCCAGAATATATTAATTTATAAATGAGTTAATTCATAAATTTGTTTGAAGTGAAGATTCTCAATTTATACTATTTGTTTTATATTCACAGATCTATATTGAAAGACCTATAAACTTAAATATGCCTATAATGTATATTTTATATTTATCATTTACTTGGCTTGGAGTGGGAAACTAACCAAGAGCCATCTTCCCATAAGGCTAACTAATGTTCTATAACATGTCTTGATGCCAAATATTCTGCCCAAATGGAAACAGCCTATAGTATGGACTAACTTTGAATTTGAATCAAAAAACATAGGAAGAATGAGATATTATACAATGAAATCTGCAGTTGTAAATTCATGGATTAATTTGCTGAAGGGGACATAATTAAAACTAGTTTTGAGTGAGGCTGTTCTTATTAGGAAGAACAGTGTTAAAATGAGCACCTATTATGTACCAAATATTATTCCAATCACTTGAAATGCAGCAGTAGACCAAACAGAAAAGGTCCCTGAAGTCATGGAATGTACAAATTTATGAGAACATAGAGACAAATAAATATACAAATAAATAGATAGATAGATAGATAGATAGATAGATGATAGATAGATATGTGAGAAAATTTTAAATATGTGTGAGTATTACAGAACTATGGACTTACTAAAACAGGTATTGTTCTGGGGTGGGGTGAATTGGAGACATTCTTGAAAGCCATGTTGGGATGGTGACAACTGAGCTGAGGTCACGAATGCTAAAAAGGTGTCAATCTGATAAAGATTTTGTGGAAGAGCATTTTATGCTGCGAAACAAGTGAAAAAAGGCCCAGGGCAGAAGTTAGAAAAGGAAAGAACAGTGTGGCTAGAGTATCATGAGTGAGATGTGTTCAGAGATGTGGGAAGAGACCAAATGGTTTAAAGATGAGTTTAATCCCAAAGAAAAGCTATTAAAAATTTTTAAGAGAGTAGCATGATGTACAATCTGATTACTCTGGCTGCTGTATGGACCATAGATGTAAGCTGAAAGCTAGGGGAACAGCCCAGTGTGCAGCATAAAAGACAGATTTTTTTTTGAAATGTCCAGAATGGGCAAATAGGAGAGTTTAGGATTAACTGGAGAGAATTACACAGTCTAAGTAGTGCTGTTTTGCTTTTGTTTTTATGTTTAGAAGTTTGAAGGATCTTTAGCATATAGGTAGGCTTGAATAAAGGAAAATGAAGAGGAAAGGTTAAGGAAATGGGTTGAGAAAAGTGACTGATAAGATCCTAGCTGAGGTGTCAAGAATTAAATTCAAAGAATTGACTCTTGTCATGCCAGATGGATCCCATAAGAGCTTTCTCAAGTTATGCAAGGAATCAGGAAAAATTTCACAGCATCAAGGGTTAATGGTAGAACTTTTATTGGAGAAAAAAGTTTTGCATGGCTGAATTTAGGTACAGATGTAAGGTACAGATGTAAAATGCTCCTAGTCTCATTATCATCCCACAGAGAATCATACTTCTGCTAATGGTATAGCATCCTTGAACAAAAGAAGAGATACTCCATCCAAGATGAGGGGAGAAAAAGTGATTATATAAAAATTAAGGTATTTGAGGTGAGATGTGGACAATGAAATTTAAGAAACTAATGTTCCCAAATTTAAGAAACTAATGTTCCCAATTTCCTCAGTGCAAGAGGCCACAGGTTTCTCTTGCTGAGCATAGGAGAAGTTGTGTTGGGAAGTTGAGAGACATAGTAAAAGTTTAAAATTACCAATAAGGAAATGAGAGAAGCTATGAAAAAGTGATAAGATTATTAAACCATGCAAAGGGCCAAATTATGATTTGGGGGAGGGGTCATGAATTTTAATGCTCCTGACATGCATGCATTTACGTGTGCACATGCGTGCTTTAGCAACATTCAGGACTAAGGCCCTGGTGAAGCAGGGCCGACTGTGAAGATTGTGGAGCAACCATCTAGTTCTCCTTCTGAGCCTGGCTTGCATATGATTTAGAGAACAAGAGGGACGTGGCAATGAAGCTGAACCATGTTGGAAATTTTGTTTTCATACTGATTTTATTAGGTATGAAAAGTAAACAATAGTTAAAGCATACCTTTTTAAGGATAAATAAAACAAGCATTAATATTCAGTTTTTACACTTCTTATTTTTAAACAAAGACTTCTCTCCTGGTTTAATAGTGCAAACGTTAAAGCTTGTCATTCAGCATACTTGTTCAAAATTCAAAACCTCTTTTATTTACTAATGACTATAATTAAGGTACATGTTTTCTAAAAGACCAGTGATTAGTTCCATAATAAACATACCATGGTTATCATTAGCTTTGACAGATAAACCATGACAAGATAAGGGTTTGCTTCCCTTTTTCTTTCCCTCCAGTTTACACTCTCTCTTTTAAAACTCTTAAATACCATTTGTGTGCATGTTTATGCATGTTTGCTTTTTACATATAATATGGTCATGGTAACAAGAGAGTGGTGGTCTTTCAGTGTAGCGAGAAGAGCCGATGGTCTTATTTCATGACAAGCAGGGAATTTTCCTCTTCTCTGCCTGCTCAACTTTCCCTCCCATCCCTCTTCTATACGCCTGCACACTTCACTGCCAATAGGCAAGGGAATGAGATGAAAAGTGTGAAATTGAGCAGCCCACCAAACAAGGGGCAGATGTCCCAAATGGCCACTACGGAGGGAAGTACAGTCTCCTCAGCTGTGGCATTCAGTCAGGCAGGCGGTTGAGAGCTGAGATGACTTTACACTGATTATTTGTATTTTTCCTTTACTGCCCTAACATACTGATATGACTCCTGAGTGGTAACTTTAACGTGGTAGGCCAGTCGAGACGTGAAGCCGTGAAGGGCCAGCCCTGAAAACTGGGTTAAGGTGTCTGGACAACATGGGTTGACTCAACTGCAGGCTATTGGAAAAAGTTCAGGCAAGCAGAGAGAATGGAAACCGATAAACATATTGATGCTTTCAAAGTTAGGGGAGGTTCAGTAAGAGATATGAAGTCGGAGTAACAGTGAGAGTCAGCAGCCCAGTGAAGGAGAAATAGGGACAGAGATGGAAGAGATTCAGCATCACAGAATGGGAGGAACTATGCCTCTTTCTAATTCTAGTGAGAGCTCCCTTCACATCTGCAAAACATTATTTCACCTATATTTGTTCATTAAATAAAAATACAATTTTTAAGTTTTACTTTTTCATTAAAAAAGATATATTGGACTGAGGTCATTATTAGTAAATTGCTCTTGTATCAACAAATATTTATTGCAAAATATGCATATTTTCAAAAATTATAATTTAATTTTGGCATTTCATGTTGGATCCACATTTACAGTAATTGTATGACTTATATTTGACTTAATTCAGTACTCATTATAATTTGTTTTACCTTTTTAAAGGCTTCCTGCCTTGAAATTCCCCAAACCTGAGTTCTTAATTTTGATTCACACTTTGTTGACTGTCAAATATTTCAAGTATTTCTTTTCAAGACATTTATTATAAGTGCCCTATTTTCTGAGATGTTTAGTAGCTTAGACTGTCTTTTTCTGACCTTTATGTGTGAATGACATTTAGCAGAATAAGGGTCTGATTTACAATTCTTTCCTTTCAAAATTCTTTAGTTGTTTCTTCATTTTCTTCAAATTTATTGTTGAACGTGAACCATGATTTTTCGTCTTCGATTGTAACTGATATTTTTCCTTGCCAAAATGCTTTTAGATTTTTGGTTTAGTTTAGTTCCGTTTTGTTTAAAAAGTATTTTCTGGGTATTGCTTTGTTACATTTGTGCTGAATTGGATAAATCCTATCAGCTAACATTTGCAGTTCTTGCACGTCTTCATAGTTGTCTTTGTTTTGGTGGTAATTTTTGTTGTTTTATATTTGCTTGCTTGTTTGTTTTCAGCTCAGGAAAAATGTCTTCATTGGTGTCTCTGATTTTCTTTTCACTTAAATTATAAAATTTTCTTCTAAGGAACATGTAACCCTTAGCTCTGATAATCTCCACACCTCTATCTCCTTGTACTTTCTCTGCATTCCAGGAGTCCATTTGCTGCCTGCCACATACCACATCACCAGTTTGGTATTATTCATACTAGCTAACATTTATTGTTTTAAAACTTATTATCAATTTATTTAATCCTCCTACTAATTCTGCATTGAGGATATTATTTTTCCCATTCATAGATGAGGAAACAGAGACATAAACAGGTTTTGTAACTGGCCCAACATAGCATAACTAGTAAGAGATGGAGTGATTTTGTTCCAAAGCACATGCTCTTGGCCACTGGGGCTATTATATTGCATTTGAAGGGAAAATTCTGCTTTTAACTATAATGCAAAATATAGTTCTGGTTTAAAAGCCATATGTGTTATATGATCCTATTTTATCTAAGTCCTCTGAATTTCAGTCTTTAAATTATCATGCTGCCTTTTTTTTCCATCTTGATATAAAATTCTCTTTTTATGGCATTTTAATTCTTCTTTCTAGAAACCATATACTTAGTACCTTCTTGTATCTTAAACATTACTTTAATTCCTATAATATATATTTTTCTCCTCTGTCCCTCAGAGGTGCCTTTTCTTACTCTAAATACTGTTTCTTTTGTGTTGTATTTCTGAGAGATCTTAGTCCGTTGTTGCTCTTATTGCAAATGATATTTTCTTTTTATTCATTTTCTAATGATGGACTATTTCCTAACATACAGAGGATGTGAATTGTATTAACTAAATTCTCTTGCTCCCTGTGCCTTGATATAACCTGATTTCCATACCTGTTGTTGAAGGGCAGGTGTGTGTGTGTGTGTGTGTCTGTCTGTCTGTCTGTTTATACAGCCCTTGCCCCTAGCTTGTTCAGATGTCATTTAATATACTTCTGCTGGACTGACATGGATCTTCTACCCACATGACTTGTTTCTGAGAAATTTACGCCAATAGGCCACATGAAAAACTAGACTTTTTTTTCATGTCTCCCAACCTCACTTCTGTATACATCTCCCCAATAAACCTATCATGGGTACTTTCCCTTTCTCCTCCTTGTAGGAATTCATATTTATTTGTTACAGAATCTGAACTAATGTAGAAAAGAGTTATATTTATATAAAAACATCATTGAATTCTGTTTGCCTTCAGAAACAGTTCTTTTGCAAGGGAAGGAAGACTGGTAGGTTTTACAGGTGGTTTATATATTTTTTAATTTATTGGGGTGACATAGGTTAATACAATTATATAAGTTTCAAGTACACAATTCAATAATACATCATCTGTATATTGCATTGTGCATTTAGCACCCAAAGTTAAATTTTCTTTTGTCACCATACATTTGACCTCCTTTACTCTGTTTACCTCCTCCCTCCCCACTTTCCTTCTGGTAACCACTAAACTGTTGTCTGTGTCCATGAGTCTCTTTGCCTTTTTTACCATGATAATCTCAAGATCCATCCGTACTGTCACACATGACAGTATTTTAGATTTTCTCGTGGCCAAATATTTTCCACTGTATATGTATCATATCTCTATTCAATCATCTACAAAGGCATTATGGTTGTTGCCATGTCTTGGCCCTGTGAATAATGCTTCAGTGAACATTGGGGTGCAAATGTCTTTACAGATAAATGTTTTCACATTTTTGGAATAGATACCCAGAAGTTGGATTGCTGGGTCATATGTTAATTCTGTTTTTAATTTTTTGAGGAACCTTCATATTGTTTTCCATAGTGGCTGTACCAACTTACATTCCCATCAGCAATGTGTGAGGGTTCCTTTTTCCCTACAACCTCTCCAACACTTGTTATTACTTTTCTTTTTGATATATAAGTTGTTCTTACAGGTGTGAGGTGGTATTTCATTGTGGTTGTGAAGCCTGGAGTTTGTATTCTTGAGTCTGATTTAGGGGGCTAATTGAAATATTTTCCCAGTCTCTTTTGGTCATAGATTCTTTCACAGAATAGTGTTTCATGTTGCAAAAGACATTTGAACACCCACCTGCACCTCCTCCCCACCTACCCTAGACTTTCCAGGTCTCTGGTTGTAGGTTGCTGTTAGATTTACGGTAGATTATTTGAGGCAATTTTTATTTCTCTGACTTTATAGACTAAAATTTAGTAGAATATTTAGAAAACAAAGCTTGGAGAAATTTTATCTGGACACAGAAACAAAGCGTAGAGATAACAAGTAACTTGCTATAGGTCCTAATTTTGAACCAGGGTTTGAACAAATATCTTATTCTAGTGCCATGTTGTTTCTACATTTGTATCTATATTTGTTTTTCTATTTATAGTTTGAAAACCATTTTGTTCTATATGAAAAATAATAATCCAAATAAATTACACAGAATTCTGTTTTATAATTCAATAATGTTAAATCACAGTCTCTTAGAGCCAGCTTGTCTGATAATTGTTTTAGTGGTAACCCCATGAACTACTTGAATTGTTGTTTTTCAATCTAAAGGTCATTGTGAAATTTACCTCTCAAACATGTTTTAAAGAATCCATGCTAACATAGTATGGTCTCTTCAGGGCGGGTGTCCCACCTTTTATGTGTTTTTTTCAAAGTTGATATTGCTTACTGCACAATTTCTCCTTTTTCATGGAATTGTGATTCCATAATGAGAATTATTACAGTGGGAGATTTATTCCCTCAACTTTTAACCTCCATACATTGTAAAATGCTAATTTGGCATGTCAGTATTTTAAATTGTCATTGGAAAAAACACTGACCAATTTGGAGTTTTACAGAATAACAACCCCAGACCAAGTGGATTTACCCATTTGCTCTTTATTTTAATATTACAAGGTTATGATTTCTCATATGAAGCAGAGTAAGAATGGATGGGTGAGAGTATTAATGCCGTGTTGTCAGATTCCATTATTTTGTGGTTTAAATAAAGCGAAGTTGAACCTATAGCCATTTTTACTATGTACTTTGAAAATAACTGTGTATTCTGATAAATAGATGTCCTTATGAGGGCCAAATTCAGTAGGAATTGGGTTACCAAAATAATAACATTATCTGTTAGTTATCGGAGACAAACAACATCTAAAAGCTTGAGTGGATACAAGGGATTAGTCATACTTATTTTATCTCTGAGAGCAAATTTGATCTAAACACATGTTTTTTTTTTCTTTTTACATATCTGAGAGGATAAAAACAGTTATGAAGCCATCAGGTATTATAGTTACTCCTTGCATTTTCTTCTCTTTAGAAGCACACCAATGAATATATTAGCCAAAATGAAAGTAATTTTTCCAAAATTTTCTTAACATGTGAAGAATGGGTTAATGGAAATTTTTGGCCTGTATAATTAGAAAAGTATTGCTAAATTTTTAATTAACATGTATTTTCCTAACTCAACCATTATAATAGAGAATACAGAAAATTGTTGTTATTACTTTGTAGTAGGTATTATATTGCTTCAGAATTACTTTTTATTAGTTCTTTATGATGGCAAACAGCTATCCAACTGCTCTTTTTGAAATTTTTCTATGCCTTCCAGCAACTCTGGTTTTTATTATGAGACCTTTGTCTGAATATTAATATTTTTATTTCCACAACAGTGCCTTCCCTCTGTGAAAAGAAGAGGTTCATTTAATTCCCCCTCCTCCCCAAATGAATGTTTGTTTACTCTGGGTCAGCCTCAGCATCTCCCTGATAACTATCTCTAGCACGGACTCCTCATTTTAATTCTTCTGCTCTTGTTGCCACCATCAGTTCTTTTCTTTTGTCATCCTGCATATTTTTGGTAACCCCCTACTTTGTGAATATATCATATTATAGGAATCAGCCATGAAATATATTTCTGTGCTCAGACAACATTCCTGTCTACCTACAGGATCACCATAGCAGATAAGTTTAGTATTGTGCTAGAGAAATAAAGTAGAGAAAATTTGAGTTATTTACTGTGCAGGCCTTAGATCCAGAATAAAAAGAAAGTTATTTCTGTTATGTTCTAATACACGTAAAAATAAATATCATTTATAGCCTGACAATTTCTATGCTTTTCCTAAACAAAAGCCATAAATGAATCCCAATTATGCTAAATTGGATCTGTTCTACGTGAGGGTCACTTATAAACATGTAAAAGTCACTTCTACCTCTCAGCACGTTTTATAAATTTCTAAAATGTACTTTTCCCTACAGTACCAGTATAACACTGCTATTCTGTAGCTAAGGACATTAGATTATTTTCACGGCAATGTTTTAATCACCAGCATGCCAATCTTTATGTATGCTGATGGTAAAAATGTATATAGTGGTAGGCAGAATAATGTCTCCCTCCCCTCCGACAAAGACGTCCACATCCTAATCACCAGAAACTGGAAATATATTTCTTTATATATGCCAACAGGGATTTTGCAGGTGAGATTCAGTTACAGATCTGGAGATGGGGAGATTATTCTGGGTTACCTAACAGAGCCCAATGTAATTATGATGGTCCATAAAAATGAGAGAGAGAGGCAAGAGTCTGAGGAGTGGTCATGATGAAAGCAAGGGTCATGATGAAAGACATGTGAATATGCTACACTGCTCACTTTGATGCTGGAGAAAGAGATCATGGGCTAAGGAATATAGGTGGCTTCTAAAAGCTGGAAAAGGCAAGGGAAGACAATCTCTCCCAGATCTCCCTGCACCCCACCTCCTCCTTCAGCCTCAGAAGGAACCAGTCTGGCAGTACTTTGATTTTAGCCCAATAAAATTCTTTGAAACCTCTGACCTCCGGGAGCCATAAGATAATATTTGTGTTGTTTTAAGCCAATGAGTTTGTGTCAATAAAAAATATTACAAATATCCACAGCCCTTGAATAATTTCTGTAGTATTAGGCTCTATTAGTGATGGGCTCTGAGCAGTTTTTCTTCCTCTGAGAATTCTATCTAAGGTCCCTGGAGAACAGCAGCTCCCTGCAGAAGAAAGACCACCAGTGCCTCGAAGGCTAAGTCCATTTAGTTGGCTGCTGCTAGTTTGAGAATATACGGCAAACTGGGGAGTAGCGTCTTCCATCCTCCTTACTTGATGGTGTTGCTTCATTGCCTGTACAGAGGTGGTAGAAAGGTGAATATTGAGTATCCAGCCATTCTAGGCTGGAAACCTAGTAATTTAAAAAAATACAGCAGAGACACAAGTATGTACCTATCTGTGTGTCCTGTTGATAAATATGTGGTCTGCATATAGCATAGTTTTTGGACTTGAACGAATGTTTTACCAACATACTAGTAGAGTTTATAACTTTCTAGCCTGAAGTTCTTGGGTCTTTAACATGTGTCTTCTTCACTAGAGAAGTTCCACGTTTTACATTTTGACACTACAGCAACTCAGTTTTCAAGTGCCAAATTGAATATCAGGATGTGTTCAGCTGACAGGAGGCAAAATGTCTAACATTCATTTAAACACGTAGGAGTTTCTTTATCTCATGCAGTGCAAGGCTGGCAGGCTATCTTAAGAAAACCATTATGAAATCTGACTCCTTTTTTCCTCCTGAACTGTCATCCTTCATGTGTTGCTTTTGTCCTCATGGTTACAAAACATGTTGCTGCACTTTCAGGCATCATATCCATGACTGGCAGGGATCAAAAAAAGGCAAAGGGCAAAAATCAAAGAGCAAAGAGCTTTGTCCTTATCCCTGCCTTTTTATGCAGGAAAGAATGTCCTTCCCAAGAGCTTGATTCTTATCTTTGAGCAGAACTATGTCATGTGGTTGCTGTCACTATCAAGATGGTCTAAGAAAACGTTTTAGCTTTTTGGCTCCACAGTGGGGGCGGTGGTGGGGGGGAGCCTGAAATGGTATTGAAGGAGCCAATCCTCAGATACTGCAAATTACAAATTTTAATGAGTGATGCCTACAAGATGAATTGGTTAAAGCTATGGGTATCACAATTCTTCAGCTCTGCCATCGTGTTTAAAATACTGAGTGGTATAGAGCTTCTGCAGAAAGACATGAAGAATAGTTACCAGATTTATTAATTATTATTTGAGCCTTTTGTTCTTATTCTTTTTTGATTCAAAAAGAAAGTACTTGCAGTGTAGAATTTTAATGAAATTTTTAATGTATTCTTTTCCTCTCCATATATATGAGGAAACATTTTTCATGATCTTTTCCCCACTCTTATGAAGTATTAGATTTACAAATAATTCCTAAGAAATTGTCTACTATCTTAATAGACTTTTCTTACCAAGATCTTAGACACAACAATGCTTTAAAATAAATGATCCTTACACTTAATAAGCTCATCAAGTTGCAAAATTCTAAAACATTTTATGAGCTCTTTCACATACACTATGTAGCCAAAGCCAACAATTCTAAAATGAGATCTTTTTTATTATATATTGTGAGTTTCCTTTAAAAAGAACATATTTCACAACCTGGAATGTAACATTATTGTTGCACAGCAGTAAAGTTGATGTGTACAGTATGTGGCATGCATCCAACCATGTCATCCATCAACGAAATTTCAAGGGTTGATTATACTACAGTACAATCCCTAGTGGAAAATTACCTACTTTCTCATGAGCTACCATTTAAAACATCTTTTTTGAAATGAAATCTGTGGCTTCCTGCTAACAACTATAGAAAGGAAATAAAGAGAGGGACTTGGAGTGGAAGGTTCTTCCAATAATGAAAAGGAAGATAAACAGATAAGGTAGGGACATTTAATTGTCACTGTCTCTAAAGAGGAAGCCATATGCTCAGCAAGCTTTTCATATTCCAGTTTTATAATGATTCAGGGTTCCTGAGGGCTTCTGAACCAGCGATTTTTGAAAGAAAGCATAGCTTTTTTCTTGTTTCGAATTTTAAAAATCTTTTCGTATTTGGAAATTAGGAACGCACATTAAAATGCTGATAAGAAATTTAGTTGATAAGGAATTTATTTTTTTAATTACTTAACTCTAAAAATAACCATATTTAGGCCAGGTATCTTTCACCCGATTAAGAAAGGAACTGAAGCAATTACCTTGACAATTGAAACAAAACCATCAGAAGATATTATCCTGTTTAGTTAACAAAATTCTAGACATGAGGCCCGAAATTGGTGGTGACTCTTCATGAGGCACTGAGCTACTCAAATTGGAATAGAAACTTGTTTTTTTTTCCTCAAACTGTGACAAACTCGAATTGGTTTTCTTTTTTGGAAGAAGTTATTTAAAAGGTGAATAAGAAATAAAACAGTCATTATTCAACTTTGAAATATTACCTAGAGCATTAAAAAATTTTGATCACTTTTCAACTAATTTGGGAAGGTAAAATCATTCACTTAAGGCAGAGTAAGATAAACGGCATAAATGTCCTCAGTAAACACTGGAGGTGCAAATGTGAAAGAGGAAAACCAGTTAGAGGAAAATAAGAAAGGATTTGTGGAAGAGGTGATCATTGAGATAGGATTTCTAAGTCTCAAATAGAGCTGACATTGGTCAGTGGTAAAAGTAAAGCAGTGTGTGTCCTCTTGAGGAACAAGCTATCACTAGGTAGCCTTAGTGACAGCAGAAGAAAAACAATAAGATTAAAAGTACATTGTATATATTACTGTGCTTCTTTGTAGATCAGAGAGTAGTGTAGTTGAGAGCAAGAATATTGGAAACTAAGACCAGAGACTATAATAACAGTCATAACAAATTCATAAAGATGTGCTAAGGCCCAAGCACACAGTAGGTCCCAAAATATTTCTCAGTCTGAAAACATACCTTTGCTAATGTCTCAAATAGACTTTCTGGCTCTGATGAAGTTCATTTACTGCCAACTAACTTGCCAAGGCACATAACATTTGTATTAATTCTTGCAGTAGAAAAGAGAGTTTTATCATTATTGATGTGCCTTTTGTTTGTTTGTTTTTTGATTGATTACCCTAAGAAAGATGAAAGGGAGAGAGAAGTTTTTTGTCATGTTTCACCTCAGCCTAAAAAAATTGCCATGAGCATGACAATTATGACAGGTAACGATAAACTCAGTTTGGCAAGATTGTTACTTCTCTTGGGAATCTGATGGGACACAGAGCATTTTAGATCTTTAGTCCACTTAATTGCCTGCCTATTTGCCTGATGAATGATAGTACTATTTTTTTTCTGCATAAATCTCTTAATGAAATGAGCGAAATAATCACTTTAATGGAAATAGACTTTAAATTTGAAATTCACTTAATGGTCACAATAATTTGCATGTGCTTAGCATTACTCTTTTCATGCTTATGGTTTTGACTTAATTGTTGATATATTTTTAAGGTTTCATTACTTTTCAGGTTTAAAGTAGCATTACATTGTTAAGTTAATGAAATATAATGGAGCTTATTTAGGAACTGAGGACTTCTCTTTTTAAGTACAGGGAATACTCTTTCTTGTAGACTGTAATTATATCTACATTCATTGTGTCAAATTAAACATGCATTATTAGACCTTCAAGCCCCATAATAAATTTTATACATTACTGTTTTAGGGCTTTGGCTTAGTGACACAAATGTTTATATAGTTAAAATCTAAGTTGTAAGAAAAAAAGATTCTTTCAATCTCTACAACCATTAAGATCCACTTTCTCTAAATAGAAGAAACAGATAATATTTTAATGGTAAAATGGATGCAATGTAATTAGTACTAAAAATGATTTTAAAATTTATAATTAAGCATTCATGCTCATTTCATAGTCTTTTAAAATAGGTCTACATCATATAACCTTTTGGTTAAGGTTAATGAAATAAGAAAGCACCATAATACTTCAAATAATACATAAATAATAATTCTATATTTTGAATAACCTTACTCTAAAAATTGTAAATTTATTTTTTTCCTGAATTTACAGAATTTTAGAATCTTATGAAATGTAATTTTTTCATATGGAGAAGCATCTACTGAATTAGTAATAAAACCATGGGACTAAGAACTTAATCTAAATAACAGTACTATTGTAGTATATATACTGTATACATATTTTGTGTAACATGAAAGTAGACTTATTTTCTTGGCAATCTCCTTAGAACTCTTTGGTATTTAATTATCTTTCTTTGTTTTTTGTTTTTGTTTTTGTTTTGCTTTTGTTTTCATGATTCATTAAACAGTAAACTAAGTTGTCTATATCTTTTACAATGTGTATATATACATACATATGTATATATACATATACATATATGTGTATATATATATATACACACACAGTTTGTATATAAGCATTAGATTCTGCTGTATGCATCTTGCCACTTAGATAAGCTTACTAGGAAGTGAATTGTTAAATATAGAAGATGAATTAGGTTTATTGCATTCTTGCCAAAGCATCATTTTGTTAATGTCTAAAACTAGATATTGTGGAATATCAGTGCATTGAAAAATGAATTGTTAGTGTAGTATGTTAACCTCCTTCTGCATATCAATTGCTATTGAATAAAACATTTTTCCCTGATGTTAACTTCTAAGTTTTCTGTATTTCTAGAGAAAGATGACAGGCAAAAGTGACTTATCTGAAAAAAATATATCCTTAAGTGACTTTAAGGTTGTTAGAGATGTTTATGTAGAATAACATTCATCACCACTCTTGCCTTTTGTCCTCTGTTAAAAATCACTAATTCTCCTGATTTGCTATGCCAAAGATAGGGAAAAGATACATTATGGTTGTGAGAAGACAGAATAGAAATCAACAATTCCATGTTACATGCACGTAGCAAAGTACTGATCAATAGTTTTGGATCTTTTATAGCCTTTGCCTATAACCTAACTTAGAAAGAAATCCATAGAGATAGTCCTTTGGTATGGTATGAAGAAAGAGTCCATCAATCACTTCTTTTTATTAGAGTCTATATTTCCTTTGAACATTGAAAAACTGAAAACATCAGCGGATAACCATCTGAGTTTTTCTCTCTCCCACTTAAAAACTATATATAGGATATCACTGTTTCATAAGTTTGAAGGATTTGAGTATCAAAGAAATTTAAAAGATGTTTAAAACTTAATTATTTTATGAGTTAAAATGAGAAAAATAACTTTTTTTCTGAGAAATTCAAAACCGATTCTTAAGTGTGGAAATACGAAAAAATAATAATAACCAACATTTAATTGAGGACCTAATATGTGATAGATGATATCTCAAGTGCTATCTCTGTAATTCAGTTTACATTTTATTTATTTTCTAAACATTTGTGTTTTACAAATGAGGATATAAATGTATAGATAGGTAACCCAGGTGATTCATTCAAATTATGGAGACATTATCTTAATGTCTTAAGAAGTTATTGAAAGGACAAGGTTTGTTTCTTATATATCTCAAGAAATCCTTTATTTTTATAAGCAATTTCTATAGAAAATCTGATTTTTAGAGTTTCACGTTTTATATTGTTTGAGAAATTGTTTTATGCAGTCAGTCACTGAGAACCATATAATCCATGGTTACTAATGTACATACTTGACCCACATTAGTCAGAACCATATTAAAATCTGCAAAACCAACAGCAAACCTTAAAACACAAGGAATACTAGAAACTACCTAAAATTGCTAAAATCAAATTTAACATACCCCAAGTTTATGTAAACCGCGTTATTTTAGTCTTTCGAGTGCTAGTGCTTGTCTTTTCCTCAAGATCTGGAATTCTGAGAGCCAGTAAATAAATACATCTCTTTCCTTGATCAAGTCAAGAATTCATTGGGAGCTAAACATAGACGGAGATAAAATGTTAGCTTTTACTGATAAAAGCTAGATTAGAGGGATATTTCAACATGTTGCCACAATGGGCTTTCTACTACTTCACTCTTGCAAATAGGCTAACTTACTGGAGCACAGATAATGCTGAGCCGTAATTGGCCTGTCACCCAGGAAGCTGTCTTTACAATGTACAACACAGGAAAGCTGAAAATGTGTTTATTATAGGTAGGTTGATCGAGAGAAGAAACAGAAGCTGAACATTGCAAATCTCTTTATTCCAAAGTTGCCATACAGTTATGCAGAGAAGTTTTTCTCTCATTGGATGGGCTAGAGAGGGCCAGGATTGCAACCTTTAAAGGAAATTCCTCATTAAAAAAAACAAAAAGCCTTGTGAGAGACTCTTAACAGTTTTTCATAATTATAGTATGAAAATTATAATAATTTGAATTATTTAGAGCTGTTTGTAAATGTAGATTGTTCATAGTTCAGAGCAGCAGGTTGTGTGGCAGTGATATGAGAAATAAGAAAACTAAAACCTAAAGGTCAAGGAGCTAGTTGCCTTCTAATTGCTGTCTTCATATCTTCAGACTGTCAGAGAACAGAGGGTCAGCACAGGGAACATTCATTTTGCATAAAGAGGTTCTCCTTTTCTTGACATTTCCAACAACTCAATAGTATGACCAAATGAACCTGAATTAATAGATGGGAAAAGTTAGGTGAGAGGAATAGCCAATGCAAGAGTTCCGTCTCAGCCTAATTAACATTCAAAGATCTGATGGAAAAGATGATGTAAAAAAGAAAGAACAAAAGTTACAGGGAAATTACTGTAATTGATAAAGAGGAGCTACAATTGATAGAAGAAATGAAAACAGTGATTTTAGTCATCTCTAATTTCTAACAATCCTGCTGGGACTTACAGCAAAATGTCTTGAAATTTCTAACAGGTAGAAGATTATTAGATCAAAGAAAATGAAATTTGAAAAATATATCATTTTCTATAATATTCACAGTATTCATCAGTTTTCAGAAGACTAAATTAAATGCCTCAGATTACAAATCCAGTAACACAGAAAAGATATTTTATATTCTCTTTGTCTATTCAAGATTTCAGTGAAATCTTAAAATCAATTATTATAGATAAAATCAGGCTCTAAGAACAGATTATTTTTAAGATTATTTTCAAATATACAAAGCTATAGCCAAGTTTTTATTATTTTACCAAAGGAAGGGAACAATATCATAAATAGTAAATATTTTTTGAAAGTGATTTTTAGTCATTCATCTATGTGTGATATAAATTTTTCTTTTTGAAGTTGATTTGCTTTCCGACTTAAAGGTTGTCATAGGACAATAAAATATTTTTGCACACATAATAATACAGGTAAATTGACAATACAGAATGATACTCTGAAATATAAGTGGTAGAGGAGAGTGAATCTGGAAACAAATGTTTTTCACAATGCATGTATAACATGGTATATATCCAAATGGGTAGTCCCTCCAGCTCGTGTTCACTTGAGTATGACTCAAAAGGCTAAGAGTTACACAATAGCTTAAACACTTTCTCTTGTGCAAACTCATAAAAGACAAATACATATTATATTAAATGAAAAAAGGTATTTTCAATGGTTAATATTTTTATTTCCATGTACTTAATTGGATTCTTAATTGTAATGAACATAAAATTTAATAAATTCAAAGTAATATATGTAACAAGAAAATTTTTATTTTAACAGCAGTAAAGAGCGAAATGTGAACTTTTTTCTGATTCTAAAAAAGAAGCATCTCAAAGGGTGCAAAGTATTATAAAATAATGCATCTCTGTCAGTTAGGTTTTTTAAACCTTTATTCTATGTTTTAGAAAAAAAGCCATAAACCCTCAGTGATATTCAGCACTAACTATATAATGGTCAGGCACCTGAAGTAGTCATTTAGGCAATTCTGCTGTTTGCATTTAGGCTGGGATGGTGGTTTGTCTGGTCTTGACTAAACTCACATGTGTATGGGTCAGCTGATTCGATATGGGGTGGAAATTGGGGCATCCGGGCACTGTTCCATGTTTCTCATGCTCCATCAGGCTGGGGCAAGTACCTTCTCATAACAATGATAGAGGACAAAAGAGGAAACCTGATCTTGCAAACACTCTTCAAGCCTCTTAAATATACCACATTTACTAAGGTAATGTCTCATTGATTAATGCAATTCACATGGTAAGGTCCATATTCAGAGCTGGGAAATGTACAATAAAGTTGCATTGTAAAGGGGTTGAATATAGAAAATGGTGGTAAAGAAAATAGTAGTCTCAAAAGTTGATTTTTTAAAAAATTATATAGAATTAAACAAATTTCAGCATAGACTCAATGTAAAATTTGACTAAAACTACTATTGCAGAGTTACAACTATATAACAATGCCCAGTTTAATCTTATGGATATTTTTACTTCTATCAATGTTGCTAAATGGAAGTGAAAAAAAATATTTTAATAAGTATTTTTAATTATATATGTTTATGTTCATCATATTGAGAATAATCAAAGGTTATTTGGGGAAAAGAAAGCTACACATGGCATAAATAGTGATTAATCAGACGATTTAAGTGAGGTTAATTTATGTCTTAATTATTTTTCATGAATTAAAATATATCAATTACAAATATTTTAAAAAACGTGGCTCTTAAAAAGATTGAAGTTAATTATTTAAAAAATTAGTTGTATATCTTTTAGGAAAAGAAAGTTAACTACAGATAATTATTTTTCCAATAATCTGATAAAACTAGTTGAAGACTGGAAAGAAGCTTTAGAACATATAGATACATATTTAATATATTATGGTACTGGATAAAATAATATGTAAGTTATATAATGTACTATTATATACATGTAGATGTACATATTCCTTCTGCAATTATCTGCCAAAATTTAACATTTCATTGGGGGAGAAATTCAAGTAATTTATTTTACATACTTTTCTTTGCCTACAGTTTCTCTAACTTAATTACAATATTCTTATGTGGTTCAAGACTGATAAATATATGATTAAGAAAATCATCCCATGCCATAAAACATGTTCTAGCTATAACTGTTTCATTAACTCGACACAAAGAAATAAAATTATAAATAAAATATCAATGGATTTTTATTGGAAACAACCAATCTAATCCTGTGAGACTCCTTTGTATTAGATTCAAAATATTAGAAACTATAATTTTTTATTCCATGAAATAAACTGTATATATTTTCAATTAAATTTAATTTCCTTTGTTACTCTCTGTAAGACTCTATTCGTTTTCTATTGCTGCTGTAACAAATTACCATGAATTTAGTGACTTAAACCAATATAAAATTCTCATCTCACAATTCTGTAGGTCAAAAATCTGGGCAGGCTCAGTTCAATCCTCTGCTTAAGATCTCTCTGGGTTAAAATCAAAGCCACAGTAGGTCTGGGCTCTTGCCTGGATTTTGGAGGCAGAATCCGCTTACAGCCTCATTCAGATGATGGACAGAATTTAGTTCTAGTTGGTTGTAGGACTGAGGTTCTTATTTCCCTGCTGGTTGTCAAGACAGGCATAGTTCTCATATTCTACAGGTTCTCTATATCCATAATGCATGCTTCTTTCCCTTTAGATGTGAAGCCAGCAAGGTGTATCAAATCTTCTAACACTGATCTCACTGACTTACATTTCTTCCTCATTTTTCCTGCTTTAATGGCACCGTGATTAGAGTAGATCCACTCTCTAGTATAATTTTTCTACTTTAAGCATCATCACAGATTCCAGTAATTTTGTCATAAATGTCTTTGGGAGACAATTCTGCCTACTACTAAATGTCAACTATATGAGGAAAAAGTCAAAAATTATTTAAAACAATAATTGGATAGTTATATTTTAGTGAATATAAGATATTACACAAAGCACTCTATGAATATCTCATTTAATTTACTGTATGAATTAAAGAAGAGGAAACTGAGGCTTACGTATCATTTCCAAGTGAAGAGTCCAGTATACATAAATCACAGAACTTTTAGGGTAACTGCTATGTAGAGCTCCATTGCTAAAATTTTTGCTGTGATTGTTTAGCTAAAAAAGAAAAAGATCATGATATCAAAAATTCTATTTTTGTCAAACTAATAATATATTTGCTATAACAAAATAATTGCCCATTAGCAAAAAAATGTTTTAGAATAAAAAATGATTTTATTAATATATTTGCAACCTTGTTTTCAGAATTATCAGTAACTAAGTTTACCCAAAATGAATTAAAGAAATATTATCCATGATTATGTGCCCACATCATTCTTTTTTTTCCCCTACAGTTTGAACATTGCTTTAATGTACTAGCAATATTGATAAAGGTGTAAAGAGGGCTGGGGGGTGGTCAATCTGTTGTATGAGAAGATGGAAAAGTATCAAGTAGAGTTAAAATAAAATAAAATTATGAAATCAGATGAAAGAATACAGGTCACTGAGAAGAAATAAAGCAGAGTGAACAAGCATATGGAACCAAAGATTCTGCCTTCTTATACTTGCGTAAGTGAAATAAAGAGAGGACAAGACACAGGACTTAAATAAGCAGGGTGAAGGGGTTAATGCATACTGTAGCAGACTCTGACCACCTCTCCTGGTCGCCGTTGCAGTGAGATTCCCTCTCCTTGCTAAGGACAACATAATGTTAAAACATAAACAAGCTACACACGCCACACAGCAAAGAATAACTTGTGGTGGAGCCATGTGGTATAGAGAAGACTTTGGTAACTTTGGGAGGGGTCTGCTTCAGATGGTAAGTGCTGTATTACAGGAAAGAAATTTGAGTCATTATAAAAGGAGGTAGATTAAGCTGTGTGCTTGTAACTATTGAGTATGGTACATACATTTTATTTCTCCCTCTGAATTTGGCAGAACTCAGGGCAGATAATAAAGGAATTAGATATATGTTCAGTTGCTCCTGTTCTGATTGTAATATTGGGCTAGGTGAAAACAAGCCACAGCACTTACCTGAGATTGTCGTGGGTCACTGCTTGCATTGCTGCCTTTGCCCCCTTTTATTACCCAGAGTGGATGGTTGGTAATAGCACAGCAAGTCAGTACACACCTCTTTATTTTTGCTTTTATCTCATGGAGTGGAAGAAGGAATATGTCAGCAGCATTTATGATGCAGAAAAACATGCATGGGAGTAAAAGACTGATGAAGCAATGCCACGCTATGCGGCA
Organism: Cynopterus sphinx; assembly: GCA_030015415.1. Classification (NCBI taxonomy): domain Eukaryota; kingdom Metazoa; phylum Chordata; class Mammalia; order Chiroptera; family Pteropodidae; genus Cynopterus; species Cynopterus sphinx. The sequence continues at coordinate 190,554,516 of CM057379.1, forward strand.
ATTATCAGGACCCATTTCTTGTCTGGCCGTTGCTTTTCTTAATCTGTCATTGTCTGGGCCATTGCAGTTTACCTAGTTCCCTCTTCAGAATTTACATCCTGCCATCTTATGTATTTATCAGTTTTTACTTTGGCCCGCTTGGCCACCTAATTCCATGCCTTAAACTTATACTTCTCATTGTTATCAATTCTGGCTTTATAGAGCTGGTTGCCAACTCTGACTTGAATTTTTTTTTTTTTGTAATAGCTTTATTAAGATGTTTTTATAATCTCAGTTCTTATTCTTGTCCCCTTCATCCTACCCCACCATCTACTGAAAACTGATCCCTGGGACTCACTCGTAATTTTCCAGCTTCTCACTCTGGCATCACCAGCTACATACAGTAAATGCCAAACTCAGAAGTTAATTCCTTTTTCTCATCTCCATCAGTCCTGCCACATGGCTTCTGACACAAATGAGACATGATGATGTAAACTCATCCAGTCATAGCACATTTTTTAATACAGAAATTGAGATTAAAAATTATCTCTATAACATGATATTCTCAATATGCATCACTTAAATTCCAATATTTACTTTCTAGAAAAATGTTGAATTATAACTCACTTTGGCTTTCTAACTGACTTATCAATTATGTACCAGAAATAGTTGTCGGTAGCTAAACATCACAATCATCACATTGGCTTGGCAGTTTCTAGTAAAGTGAGCCAAGTTCAGAACAAAATTCTGTAAATTCAATTACCTCAATTCCATGTCTTAAGTAGTGACACTTCTAGTTATTCCTAGATTATGTGTAGGTTATATTTCTAAATATATTCCTGGAAAGAGGTTTTTATGATCAAGCTCTTATCCCACGGAAGTTTGACTTCAGCTTAGGAAAGTATCTACTTTGCGTCACTAATATACTAAGGAGATGTGAAATGTAAAATTTTTATATTCATAACTACAAGAATTCTTGTAAACTGCTGAAACATGAAACAACCAAATAAACTTTATTATTGAAATGGGTTTCTGAAGAATATAAATGTGTAATATAACTCCTCAAACTTGTTAAACCGTAAAAAACTACAGTGGTTTCATAACACAAAGCTGAATCTGTATAAAATTATGTAGCATAAAATGTTCAGCTGCTAAGGCAGCAGGAAGATTCCTCGAGATGTTTTCATAAACCTGAGAGTAGTTATCCTGTTTTGTTGATCTTCCTCATATCATTTAACAAAACAGTGGTAGCCACCTTTCCCAGTCTTTAGAGTTTATAATTTCATTTAGTTGACTCTGTATCTCAAAATGGTCTTTCATATATTAAAAAATGCAACAACTTTTAGAGAAAATAGAAATACTGTTCAGATTAAGACTATGTAAATAAAACAAGAACAAAGTAAATGATACCGGATAAACAATACCGCTTTTTTTGTGTGTGAGAAAACAGCATAATAAAGTTAAATGACTTTTGCTCTAGGCCACTGGTCCCCACCCAGGTCTTAAGAATTTTCATTTGAAAGATAATTGAGAAATGGCCTGGGCTTGAGCACTCACCAAAGTGGAAGCTCTCCCAACCCAGGAAACAGCTCTCCAGCTTTGCAGGTGAGATGATGGTGCATTTTGAAAGATTATTAAGCTGTATATTTTCACATATGTTAACTTTTCATTAATGATATTTGAATTGTTAGTAAAAAAATCTCTACATTTGGCTGTGTATTTGAGGAATTTTTTTCTTATAAAAATAGAAATCTAATTTCAGTGGAACATCTATATTAGTTTATAGAAGCAGTAACAAAATTAGTATTACCCTTATTTATAGTTGATTTAATTAGGATTAGCTAGAATTCGATTTATCTAATCTGAAGACTCTCCCTAGAGAACTGATTATATTTAAAATTACAGTAAAAGTTTAGTTTAAAAGTATAAATTTGTGCTACCTAATTTAAGAATAAAACAGTTTTGGAAAGCCGTGGGGAACTGCTTTTTTACATGGGGTAAGAAAGACCAAACAATTTATATCTTGTTAAAAAGAGTTTGGATTGTGTTTATAAACTGATAATGTGGATGACTGTTATGAAGTTATATATATGTGTGTGAATTTCTTCTTTTGATAAATGGCCTTTTAAATCACGGTATCTATTGAGTATCTAAGTCACTGCTTGAGCCCTCTCCCCTGGCGTGAGCCAGTATTGGCTACCTCCTACCTCACTGGCAACTGGGATTAGCACTATCAGCCACATAGCAAAGCAGGGGAAAGACTATTTGGTACCCTGCCCCACTCCAAATTTATTACACATATAAAGTTGGAAGAATATCAATTTGGACTAGAACAATAAAAAGAAGACATTACCCCTTATAACTACATTTCAGGGCATTATTCATAAATCCATAAACTGCAAAAACACTCTACCTATTTAATGAAAATGAAAGGAAGGTTCTATGCTCCAATATCCAGACAACGTAAATTCTACTTAGCTTGAAATAAAATCTATAATATCACAATTTTTAAACTTTTAAGTGCCAGGGAAGTATTAAGATATCATACTTTCACATTTACTTAACTGACTTCTGAAAATGAATTAGACCTGATATCTTTTTGGCAGATTTCTATCTAGTTTTGTGCACATAATTGTTTTATGGTATTTATTCCATTTTGCTTTGCCACTTTTTAAAGCACACTTAATTTTTTCATATTCTTTATTGGTGAGAACAACTATAAGTTGACTCTTTCTAAAAGTAATAGTGAAAATGTATATATATTAAAGGGACATCTGTCATAATAATAAGAAGCTATATGTTAAATGGATCTAAAGCCACTAACCTTACTACTGTGTACTCCTAGGTAATGACCTGCGTACTTCTCTTACTCCTCATTTTCTCATTTTCCACACAGCAGCTAGAGAGATCTTATAAATAGTTATCGATTACATATCATTCTCTTAAAACCATTCAGTGATCTTAGGATAAATTTCAGTCTTCTTTTTTCGGCCTATGAAGCCCTACAGGATCTGGTCCTTGCCTTCCTACTGCTCCTTGTTTATCCTCCACACAGTCCTCCTTGCCTGCTCTCTGAAGTCACCCTGGCCTTCTTTCTATCCTTTGAATACACCAACTTCTTCAGCCTAGCCCTTTTGTAGGTGCAGTCTCACCTGTACCTGGAGCCACCTGTCCCTAAATTGTTCTAAAGGTGTTTCTTCTTTCTTGCTGGCTCTGTTCTCAATTATAATGTCACATCTTTAGTAAGGACTCCCCTAAACACTTCACTGAATATAAATTTTCCCCCAAATCGTTGTCATGTCACTTTGTTATGTTTTTCTTAGAGCTGGGTTTAGTTTAGTTTTGTTTAGTTTACTTTACTGTTGCTACTTGTGCCCCCTCCCCCTTTTGTATGTAAGCTTCCTGAGAGGGATGCCTCTGTCTGTTTTGCATACTGCATTGTAGGCTTTTGATACATATTTGTTGAAATAAGAAAAAAAGTTACATGTTAGAGTGCTTTGTAAATCCTGATTCAAATCCAAATATAAGATGCAATTATTAGCTGAGCAACAGTCAGACAGCCTTTTATATATATTTGTCCTGGCAAGCTGGATAAAGGCATATGTAATGTGCGAGTGTGCTGTCATTAAGGATGAGTAAATAAGTGGTCACGAAATGCTCATGGGGCACATATTTTGATATTGATTTATTTTCAACCCACTGTGCATCTTCTATGTTGAAAATAATTAGAGCCTGTGAACCGAAGTGAAGGAAACATTTACAATGCTGAATAACCTAAAGTGAAGACAGGGGTATCTAATTAGTCTTTCTTGTGACAATCTTTTCTTGGATTAATATTCTTTCCTTTGAAAAGTCTAACAGTGGTGCTTATGTCACCGACTTTACTGATAATTAATAGTGTTCTCCATACACCTACACATATTCTTTCCAAAATATCCTTGTGTAATGCCACTACTGGAAAGAATAATTTCAATTAGAGAGGAGAGCTTTTGAAGTATATATCAGATGCCCTATTATAGGGAATGTGCCCTATTATAAAAGAGATGAAAATCTCTGCTAGAACATAATATTTTATGTAACATGCCTGCTATATTGTTTAACAAAACATTTTATGGAGGACATGACTTGATTAAGAAGGACTAACGTTCACCCACATTTTCATTTTATGAATCCTTAAGATGTTTTTCTGTACTATTTTCACCCTAGTCACAAGCTTATTAACTTAGGAATGAGGTGACAGGGCCTTTGTCTTGGAGTCTTGTAATTATAATTAATAGTAAGTTAAAGAGAAGCAGCAAGCTTATATTCAAAGTTTAAAGTAAAATGACTTTGTGGCACATAGGGCAGGTGCCAGGAAAATATAAAATAGGGGCTCATTATTCCTATTAATTAGAACTTTGAGAAGACATTCCTGAGGATGAAAGTCATTCTGTGGTTTCAGAAGGGATACCTGTTTGTGGACATAGCTTGAGGAGAGGAACTGTGCCTTCTTTATTTCAGGGTCTAGCAGTGGGCTTTCTTGTGACTAGCAACAACTTTGTGCCACTTGTCTACATGAAGTCAGGGATAGGAGTCAGTGTGTACGTACTGTCCACTGTTTTGATGAATGCAAACCTGAAAACAAGACCGTATAACAAAATGACTACCTAGCTTCCTTATGTTCATTTGTGGAAATATTATATACGAGGGCTGCATTTTTGTCAGAGGACTTAATATCAAATCAAGCCCACCAATTTTTAGTGTCTTATCCAAACCACATGGAAACATCGTTCCTCCCTAAATATCTATAATTTTAAGTACTTACTTATGATTTCTAAAAGAGGCATGTATGAATTATAGGAGTTAACTATTTTAAGGGCCAGGTTACAGTGAAGTACAATTATGTTGATAAATGATAATAACTATTCTGAGTATAATGCTATTTATGGTTTCCACATGTATTATAATTATTTGTAATTATATTTCACATTTATTTCTAATCACATCTTGAGCTTGTTGAGTATAAAGAGTTCCTACTCATTCGACTTTTACAAGGCAAAGCCCAGTGCTTAGCATAGAGTAAGTGTTCAGTAGATGTGTGGGTTTATTATATGTTATTAGGAAAGTATGCATACCTCATATAAAATTCAAATTTTTTCATCTCTTTCACCCACTTCTACTGCCTGTGGGTAACCATGGTCAGTGTTTTGATTCAGAACCTCTTATTCTAGAGAACTGACCATGTTCAGATATAGTTCCAAAGTCTTTACATAGATCCACTTATGTTATCCTCATAACACCCCTATGCATTGGTTTTATTATTCCCTCCTTTTCATAAACAAGGAAGCTGAGACTGAGAGGTTGTGCTATGTAATCAACTAATTTGTAAGTAGTAGGCTAGTATTCATAACTAGCCTGGCTGGTCACAGCATCCTGTTTCTCAGCACGATGACATTGTTCACTGAGTTTTCACTATGTGTACAACCCTGTTTGAAGTCCTTGACACTTATTTAAATCTCAGAATAAATCTATGAGGTAAATACTATATTCTACTCATTTTTCAGATGTGAACCCTAAGAAAAAGTTTAGTGAAATAACTTATCCGAGAAGCCTATCAAGTAAACACTGGAGCAAGGGTTCAAACTCATATTTTACTGTGGAGCCCACATTCTTGAACACTAGTCTACTCCATGCCATGTAAGTGCTTTGGAACAGGGGTAGAAAAACAGGGCCTAAAGGCCAAATACAGCCCACCACCTGCTTTTATAAATGAAGTTGTATTGGAACACAGCCTCTTTTATTTATATTTTGTCTATTGCTGCTTTCATGCTGCAATGGCAAATTGAAGTAGTCACAACAGAGACCGTGATTCATAAGCCTAAAATATTTACTATCTGGCCCATTACAGAAAAAGTTTGCAAACATTTGCTTTAGAACATAACTACTTCTTTCTCAGTCATCTTTGAGCTATCCCATCACCACTCTAAACCTAACTATCCAGTACTTAACTAACAGAAAATTATAAGTGACAATAGTTAAAACCTTTTACACATCATTAGAAAATGACAGGAAAAAAAAAAAGATCAATTCTTTAGAAACTTCAAGATGCATCTCGATAAATTCCCCAGACAGAAATAAGATAATATTTGGTTTGGCTTCCTCTCCTGTGTCATCTCAAAAAGGTAAAAAGTGATTGAGGTTCTGACCACACTCTACTCAGAGACATAGACTCTGGACACAGTCCACTTAAATTCATGTCCTCACATTGCCACTTCTTGGCTTTGTGACCTTGAGCTTCTCACTTCACCTCTATGTGACCCAGTTTCATCATCTGAAAAATGGGAATAACAGTAGATCTAAAACATTAGGATATTATGACCATTAATGTGTTAATATATGCAATTCTAGGGTCAAGAGCTGACTCCTATGAAATGTTAGTTATTTCTCATTTTCTTCAGCTTCTTTAAAAGAGTGATTCAGGGATAAGTAGAATGATAAGGGTTGAGGCCTCACTATACTAGGGAAATTCTCAATGAATTAAAAGCCTATGGAGTCAATGCTTATTAAATGTCTTTTTATATTTATTCTTTACAGAGTGCTCTATCACTTGATAACAAGTGGATAATAAGGCAGTGCCCTCTGACAACTTGAAGTACAATACAAGGTTCATAATATTAGCACAAGAGAATAAATTAAATACTTTATCAAGTGCAACACATAGTACATCAGTAGAGAAGCCTTATGTAGGCAGGAATGTGGAAGTGTCTATTACCTGGTTTCTCCTATAACACCAGAGAATTTTAACTGTAAAGGGTAGTGTCCTCTAACTCCTTTAAGATATTATGTCATGTAATACCCAGCTCCAGTGTATACCCGGACAGTTCCTAGATGGTTTTTTTAACTCAGGGTTTAATAATGACTACACAACTTAGGCATTTACTGGGAATTATAATTATTGATGTCTATAATATGTACATGTAAATAACAAACTATGAAAGATTGATACTAAGTAGAAGCAGCTAAAATCATGAACTGAAAAATCAAATTGTCTTGAATTCAAAGTCATTCTCTATCCATTACCTAATGAGAACATGAGCAACTTATATAATATCTCAACTTCTGTTTACTTTGTCATAAAATAACAAAATTAAGAGTACTAAAATCAGTTGGTCAGATAGTTGACAAGCATTTGTTGAATATCTACTATGGGCCAGCCACAGTTGGGGTTTGAGTGTACAGTAAATAAAACAGACATAAACCTCTTCCCTCATTCCACTTGTGAGAATGAAAAGCATTTAGTATAATTTTTGGTACACGTTAAGTTTTCAAGCAATGTTAAATATCATTACCATTAATTAATGATGACGAAGAAGGACTTCAGACACTAGTACCTCATTATAGAGTTTAAAATAATGCTGAACTTATGTATCTGGGGAAACATTTCTGGTCCATGTTATCCCACCTTGATCATCTTCCACGTGGAGCGATCTTGATTGTGAATTATAACTCTTGATTGGGGATCTTTATTACTATGACGTAGTCTTTGCTGATGTAGTTATTCAGTAACCAATTCAATAACAAGTATTTATTAGTTGATTATTATAAAGCATTAAGTTTCTTCCTATAAATGCTGGAAATATTTCTGTTCATGTTAAGACCATTTCAAAGATGAAGTAAAATCTATTCTTTGAAGAATAGTATATTAGTGTTTGACTGAAATTTGTGCAGAATGATTACAAAAAGAAGTCTCTTATAGATGAGAAATATTTTTGTTAAATAGTCAATGTTAGAAAAAGAATGTATGGGCAAAGATCACACCAGAGAGTGTGATTCGTCTGTGCCAAGTCGAAGTAGAAGTTGCAGTTGGGATGGAGGAGGCCCCATAGCAGAAGGGGTGAGGAATCTGAAAAATCTGTTCCAAATTGATAAGCCACCAATGGATTTGTGTTTATGGTTTTTTTTTTTTTTTTTTTTGGTTTTTTTTTTTCCCCGTAACTTCTTCAAGTAGCTCTCCTCACAAAAGTCATTTTGGAAACTTATCTTTCAAAGTTTGTAAAGACATCAATGATTTAGATGTCTTCACTTAAAGAGGATGATTTATCATCTAGTCAAGTGTGCATGTGTGTGCCAGGAAAGCTGTGAGCTAACATACATCATACTCAGCAGCTCTGAGGATTTGGTCTGCCTTCTTATGTGTATTTGAATGTAGAATTCATTTCAGTCTGACATTTTTTACCTATCATCATATTTTTCTTCTAATTAAGTTCTATAAATGTATCCTCTACCCAGTTTGAGCTGTAATAAATTCCTTTTCTGAAATGGCCTTCTGAAAGTCACAAACCAACATTATGATGAATTGCGAAATGAAAAATTTCCCTTCTACCCTGTTTATTTTGAGCAGCAAAGTGCTGGAGAAATACAAGACAGTATTTCACTAGAAAGAAGGCCCAGCTCATAGTGGTTCCATGTTTGTGAGTTGAGCATTTCCAATACTCATTGACCCCAGCAGATTTACAAAACTGTATAGTTATAATGCAAGAAAATTAATTTTCAGTTCAAAATTTTGGGGTTAAAAGGTATTAATAGTTGGGATCCATAATGAGAAAAATTTTGTTCTCATGTAAGCCCTGGAGCTACCCATGTAGATATGAACTGAGACCAGGACTTCTTTGGGAAATTGATTTCCTAAAGTCTGTGTTGTAGAAGAAAGGAACAAGGCCATTCGTAGAATGTACTGTGGCAGAAATGAATGTGTAATTTTTATTTTTAAGCCATTCTCTGTTTCTTTTCACTATATAGGCAAATGAATGCATAATGTGTTAGATTTGAGATAGCTATGTTGAAATCAAACAATTTGTTGCTAATAGTAGCAGCCTATTTTATTTGGTGCTTAACAGTGGGAACCTGTTTTCATTGCATTGTAAGGCATAGAGGAAACTCTATATAAATAAGATTAAAGTATTGTCATAGGTAAAATATCAGGCATTAACCTGTAGACTCTTAATTTCAGAATGGTTTATCTCCAATATTTAAATAGCCACAATGAACATTACCTGGTTCAAATACAGCTTAATGTGTTAATCATTAATTTTACATACTTCTTTCTCATTTCCTTGTATGCCTTTGTAGAGTGGGAATTGCCATATGCATCCTGAATTCATTAACGTAATTCGTGTACTGTGCATTGACTGAAGCCAGTCTAAGTGGCATATTAGCACAGAATTTGAGCTCCCTTGCTTTGTGTAGATAGTAGGCCGCGAAGTTAATGTTTCATTTGTAATGTTTATTATAGTACTATATGAGTGGTTATGATTCCTGATCTTTTCCTGGATAATGCCTTTTTTAAGATAGGCTATAATCTGAAAATAACTTTGATTTTCTTAATGATAAACATGGCTACTGGTCCAAATATCCTAACACAAAATTTTCACGGGCATCACTTTTTCTCCCTAAAAGAAAAAAATAGAGTTATTGTTTTCAAACCAGAATTAGACATGTACACTTACTTAAACTAGCCATTTTGATTGGCACCTAAGAAATCTAAGATCCAGCGAAGTTAATTAGATTAATAGCCATCAGAAAGTGACATGTAGTAGCCTGGAGGTGAAACTTGGGTGCTCTGAGTTCCAGAGCTATTGATGATGAATCGTCCTTCTTTGCTGAACTAGGATAATCCCTTACATTTATTCACAGTGTAAAACTATTCATTGTTATCTCCCCATTAACTCTCTCTCCTCTCTCCTTGTGTAGCATCGTCGTACACCCCTGCAAAGATATCCTGGTCTCCTGTGGCGAGGACCACCTCTGGAAGGTGGTGGGGCTCCCCAAGGGCAACGTTCTTCTCACAGGGTTCGGCCACACCGATTGGCTTTCCAACTGCTGCTTCCATCCCAGGTCAGTGCACAGAACTCCCTGAACCAGCTTAATCTTTCCAGGGCATGCACTTTGTACTCTGTTTCTTCATGCTCCTGCCTTTTTATTTTTCATTGACATATGAATAACAGACAAAAATCATACTGTATGTGTTTATATTTATATTTTTTTGTATTTTTTCAATTTTATTTATAAATGAAACTTTGTGTTTTACTGGTTTTGATGGCACTTTTCTCTCTGTAACCCCACACCTTGCACTGAATTTAGAAAAGTGTAGATAAATACTCCTTTGGCTTTTATTATATTGAATTTAGATTGATTTCTTTTGATATTTGGTACCTGTAAAACTTAGTCTAACATGATGATACATTTAACAAGAGTAACAAGCTTTCGAGAACAAGCGTTATTAATGCTTCTTGTACTCACATGCTCTGACAAGGCGTGGATTTTTAGTCAATAATGCATAAGTTTACTGCCTCAGTTAATCTTGAAGGTTTTTTTTTTTAGAATTTTCTGCCATTAAGGATCAGAAGGCAGTGATCAATTTCTTTAAAAATTCAATGATACTCAAAATATTAAAGAGAACGAAGTAGAACTGAAAGCTTTGAGCTCTGTAATTTTCAGAATTCATTAATTTTTGTACCCCAAAGGCGTAGGGCACAAAAATAAGATGTTGTTAAACACAGAGATACATTATGTCTGGTGGCAGAAAGCTCTTTCCATAGTTGCTTATGGTCCATTCCTGCCCCCAATCCCAGTAGTCTTCTTTTCTTATTTATCATTACAATTTAACATTTGTAGACCTTCTTGCATCTGGCTCTTTCTAACACTCTCTGATGTTATTACTCTTGGAGACTCACAGTTGTAGTGCAATTTCTAAACCATTCAATTTGGAAATTTTATTCTTAGGAGGACTCTTTTTTTTTTTTTTTTTCATGTTTTCACAAGATTCTTTTTTTAAAAAAATAAGCATTTTTATCTTGGCATGTCAATAAATTAGATTGAAATAAAAATAAATTAAGTATTTCAGAAATTTGTGAGTTAATGAAAAGAATGAACTAATTTTTTTAATTTAAATTTTTGAAAATTCTGTCAAAGTATAATTTTTAGTATTAGATGTTTGAATTTAATTTTTAAATATGCAGTGCATTCCATATTTGGTATATAAATAACTTGCCATGCCACCTCTCACCTCTTAGGAACATAAAGCTCATCTCGAAAGCAGAGACAATACAATTAGAAGTGTAGCCTATCACATAGGTAGCTGTTGAGAATACTAATCTGATTTCCATAATGCTCTGTTACTATGACAGCCAGTGACTCAGAGATTGTCTCATTAGTGCTTGACCAGCACAGGGTCCTTTTAATAGATCTTCCTGTTTTCCCACTCAATTACTGAAATTAAAATGAGATGAAATACATCATTATTCACTCGTACTATGAATTTACATTTATTACTTTCTTTGGCAGAATTGTAGTAAAATGCAGCTACACTGTTAGCTTCCTTCTAGTGCATGTGATAAATATAATGGGGAAAAATATATTTAACCATAAGTGTTTTGAAGTGGGAGATATCTAATAGTGAATATATATAAATAGAAAATATATGTAGTAAATATACATTAATCCAAATGTTCTTTTTGTAGAATTCATGAAAGAGAATAAATAATTTCAGAAACAACAAAATATTGTTTTTTATTTAGGGTAGAGATCAGTTCTGAGTTTATAAATCAGACCTCATTGAATAATACTTAATGTGCGCAAATCAACACTAAAGACCATTTAAATGTCATATAATACGTATGGTATGCTTATTGTATGCATTATGTTTGTATGTTTATGTATTAAAAGCTGTTAAAATTTATGCTTTCTGAAACAGATTTGTGAAATCTACTTCTTATTTTGGCTTAGATAAATTAGTCAGTATAAAATGGTTTATTTTTTGAAGGTAATATTTTTTCCTATCTCTTTGTTAAAAATCAAACAAAATATATTTAATTCAAATACAATACTATAATATGAAGTTGGATTTTTAGTTAATGAATGCAGTCATACTCTTCCTTAGAGCCATCTTTGCGATCAACTTGCTTCTGATCCCTTGGAAGGGGTCAGGGTAGAACTATCATACACTGACACCTGCCTGTTTCCTATGCTCTTCCCATAGAAAAATAAACCTGTTGATTTTCTTTATTTCATTTTAATTGCAGTTGCTTCCAGTTGGGTGTTATCTGTAACTTCCAATTAGGTGTATTCTTGTTACTATGACATTTGAGCCACTGTCTCTTCTGCCACAATGACATAACCCAGATTTTCTTTGGGGGGGGGTCAATCCTACTTGGTATACCTTTGTTGTCCCATTTTCCTTGCCGTACCAGACATCATCAGTACATAAATAATAAATACAGCAGGCCTAGCAATATTAATATCAAGCAAAAAAGGAATGACAGGTAAAAAATAAACAGAGAGGATAACTACCCCTTGAGGATTCAGATAATATGATGTTGCAATATATAGAATAAAAAATCTTAGAAATACTTGAAGATTTCGATAAAACCATAGTCATTAAAGACTTAAAATATCTCTCTTAGTTTTTAATCTGTCAATTAAAAAATTAAAATAAGTTAGAGGAATTAGTAAAATAGTAAGAGTATATAATAGTTTATATTGAACTTTGTACTTTATGAAGAAAGAATATTGATTCATTGAAATTATTCATTATTGGAGTTTTAAAACTGTATCAATCTTACACCAAAAATTTAGCATAAATGATTTCTCTAGAATAACAATCACATAAACCATAATTGGTAAGCAAGATTCATAATAAAATTATAACAAGTCAATAACTAAAATATAATAAACCTGAATTATTAAAAAGTAAGTAAATGAACATTGGGTCAAAGAGGAACTGTAAATTCTATTACTATATTCATAAACAATCAGAATCACAATACCTATCAAACTTATGATATAAAATCAAAGCTGTATTCACAGTAAAAAATCATACCTTTAGATGCTTTATTAAACAAAAGAAAATAATTAAATTATGAATTAAAATTAAAAAGTACAATTGATCAATAAAGTGCATAAAAGCAAAATAATAAATACATGAAAAGTAGGAATTAACAAATTAGAATTAAAAGAGTAAATATACATAGTAATCTAAAGCTATTTTTTGAGACAGAGAAAATGATAAAACAAGAAACTGAAAATAGATACCTAAAAAATAAACTGCTGGGGAAATAAAAATAAGAAAATATAACTATAAACCTTAGCAATTTAGAAGGAGTCAAAGCCACATATACAGAGAATAAAAATTATATATGTTTGGAATTTTTTATCAAATAATAGATTCCTATAAAAAGAACATTGTCAATACTGAATGAAGGTAAAATGAAAATTCAGAATAGATTAATAATAGGGTAATAGGGGAAAAAACTAAATTGTAGAACTTCTACTTTAGCCTTACTTCTTGAGCAGTTTTATGACTGAGATTTAAAAACTTTATTTAAAAAAAATAAATCATTTACATTTTAGGTTTACTGAATTTTTTGAAGAAAAGGAAAATAATAAATTTATTACTGGTTTTGCAAATATAGTATAAATATAATTTAAAACCAAACAAATGTAGTACTCTCATTACAACAATAGGCCCATTTCATTCTTTTAAAAAGAATGTAGAAAATGGAATTAATTTTATATATTTCAAAGCAATATACAATTATCAAGTAAAATTTATACTTGAAAAGCATGGGATACATAAGTTATTCAATTATGAGGACATTATATTATAAATTATATTAATAAATAAATATTAAAAGTTACTTTAAGAAGGTTGGATGAAATTCTCTCATTTACACTTAAAACACATATGTTTGCAAATATTGTTAAGCCCCATATTGTGAAATTGACAAGAAGAATGGATTTTGGAAGAGCTGGGAACTAAGATCTGGCAGGTGAATATAGAATCTAAATGCCATGGAGTCAGATGGGTCAGAATAGAAATGCGTGCTTATAGGTAACAGGGCACAGTGGGGAGCATAAAACCAAATAGGCAAAAATACCTAGAATACCTAAAATCAAAAAAGGAGCAAGGCTTGTTTGTCTAAGCTCTTACAGATCTGTGCTTGATTAGTTACTTTTCCAGTTGGTGTTTATTCTCAATAAATGTCAGCCACATTTTTTTCTTTTTTTAGTGGTAAGTATAATTTTATTAAAATATTTTAAACACTGAGGTTTTCTCACATAATTTATAAAAGAAAATATATGCAGAAAACATTTAACTACAAACATTATGTGCATATTGTACAGATTATACATACTGAAGGTGCTTAAAAACTTTTATTACAAAAGAGTTAATCACTCAAAGGCTGTATAGTTAGACCAAGCTCCATTAGAGGACTTCTGTCCATGATACATTAATTGGTAAGATCACGCCTCAGGTTCTTAGCAAGTTAGATATGGAAACAGTTATAAACTAAAAAACAAATATAATTAATGTGAAAAGACATATGTGATCCATCTGTTCTTAGCATTTAAAAACATATGTGTTTCTTTAAAAAGTATACTCTTTGTATTCTGCTTTTACAGGAGGGAAAGAATTTTGCATATATATGTATGTTTTTTTGAGGGGGTTTAGATTATACTTTAGAAGAAAAAAAGTTGGAGCCAGAAACACCAAAAAACATACTTATTAAAATAGTATTTTTAAATTAAATTTATTGAGATAACATTGATTAAAGATTATATAATTTAAAAAAAATTTTATTTTATTATTAGTTTCAAGTATAAAGTACGTTAGACATTTATGCAGTTTATAAAATGTCCCCCTGATTGCTCTTTCTCTCCTCTGACTCTCCACCTAGCCATTACATTAATGCTAACTGCGTTTCCTATGTCATGCTATCCATCCCGTGACCATCTATTGACTACTAATTTGTATTTCTTTAACCTTCAGTCCTTTCTCCCAACTCCACTCTTCTCTGGCCATCATCACATTGTCCACTATATTTGTGGATCAGTTTTTGATTAGTTTGTTCTTTTTGTTCCTTAGATCCTGCACACAAGTGAAATCATACGGCATTTATCTTTCTCTGTCTGACTTACTTTACTCAGCATAATAACCTCTAGGTCCATCTATGTCATTGCAAATGGTAGGATTTCATTTTTTTGATGGTTGAGTTTTATATTCTGTTATATATTTGAACCATAACTTCTACTATAGCACATCATTTTTATATTGCATTATGTGCTTATCACCCAATGTTTAGTTTCCTTCCATCACCACATATTTGACCCCCTTTGCCATCATCAGCCTCCCCGCACCCTCCTTTCCCTCTGGTGACAACCATACCCTTGGCTGTGTCAATGAGATTTTGTTTGTTTTCTTTGTTTTGCTTGTTCATTAATTGCTATCTATTTTATCTCACAAGTGAGTGAAATCATAAGATTCTTTTCTGTCTGCTTAATTTCGCTTAGCATGTAGTGTTTGACCTCCTATATCCACAGATATTTTTTTATTATTGTTGATTCATTTAAATTAGCTTTGGGAAATGATACACAGAGTTACATATCAATCTCCAGGTTAATGTGAATAGATTAATAATGCCTGTTGCATTAACTTAATAATATATTATTTGTTTTTTACCTATACCAGGGAACTGTTCAATGACAGTAACATAGTTTTGACTGCAAATACAATGTACATTTCTCTGATGCTTGGGTTGCATTTTCTTTTGTGTGACTATAGCTTATTATGTGAAACAGCATGTATCTTCCCAAATATTTCCATAAAATGAAAGCAGTTGGGATTAGTGGTTTAAACAATTTCACAGTGTTGAATTTTTTTCTGAGTTCACTGCCTGAGGCAGAAATAGAGCTGACAGCATCCTGTTAAACATAGCTTCTACCCTTATAAGCTGATTTATGAATTGTAAATAAATGAGCCTCTCCAAAATCCCTCATAGTCTCTCTTCCATGTACAAGCTACCTATATGGGTATTTATATACCACCTAAGATCATAGTATGAAAGCTTCTTGGTAAGTATTTCATTTAGTTATTTAAAAGAACGAAAGCATGGATAACCTTTTTTTATTTGCTATAAATATAAAGCCAAGAGTTCAGATTTCAAAGCATAATAAGGAGATTGATGTAACATTTCCCTGAGGTTGTGATATTCGGATACTTCCTGAGCCTCAGCGGTAGGTGCTTCCATAATCTAGAAACCTCAGTAGATTTTTTTACCAAGATAATTTTAAGATATACCTATTAAAGAATAGTATTTTAGTTTCTATTTTTTGAAGGGGTATGTGTTATGCTACTGTTCTTAATATAGTTTGTCATTTTTATGTGAAGGGGTAAGCATTGAAAATAACAGCATACTTCTTTAAATATATATATTTTTTATTTAATTGTAAAAGTAACATGTGATCACCATAGAGAAAGGTGTTAAGAAAGTATTTCCCATAGTCTCACAGCTCAGTGAAAACTTGGAGAGACTGCCTATGGGCAGTCTTTCCTCAGGCAAGGGGCAGGAGCTGGGTCTACATAAGAAGACCTTCTAAAGTAAGACTTCTTTTCAAGTGTGGGTATGACAGAGCACCAGCTCTGTTGTTTTATGTAATCACTGAGAGCCTCAGTGGCTCATTCATTTGAAAATGGGGATAATGTACTTCATGAGGTTTTCATGAAAAATCTATGTAAATCTATGTAAACATGAGAAAATCTATGTAAAACATTAGCAGTTATTGGCTCAGAGTAAACATTTTCTAAGATTAGAATTGTTGTTATGGTTTGCCAAATTCTAGCCTTGATCTGGTTTTCTCTGAAACCAATATTGTCTCCAGGTTTATTGGCCTATCTCCCTCTTTCTAGAAAGAAAAAAAATTTTTCAAGGAATATCGTTAAGTCCAGTAAGGGAAGGGTCTGTGTCTTACTCTCACCTCTGACTGACAATGAGGACTTTACAAGTAGAAAATATACAGTGAAGCAAAATTGTGAATTTTCAAAGTGTTGAAAAGTGCCCCAACATGCACACAAACAAAGCCATCAAAGATGTATTGGTTCAAGGCTTCAATCGATACTTGTCCTATCTTTAGTTGATCACTAAACTAAACAAGGAGACTTCTGTGGCCACACACAACAAAGAATACAATTCTGTTGAAACACTTCAGGAAAGTTAGTAAACAAACAAACAAACAAACACCAGCAACAAACAACAGCCATTTGAAGAAGAAACTCTAGAGAGGAGAAAATCAGGTTCCCAGAGTTTCCACATTATATCTTTTAAAACGTTAGGTTTTTAACAATGATAAAAAATAGAAAACATGAATGGAATGGAAGCAGGACAATGTACAGAACTTGTAAATGTGATATCTTATATAACAAAGTAGAATTAGAATTGCTAATGTTTAAGGTTCTAATCAGCTGACCTTAAAATAAGATTCTCCTGGATTATCCAGTTAGGCACAATATAATCACATGGCTCTTTCAAATGTGGAATAAGAAGGCAAGAAGAGCCAGAATAAAAGAGATGTGATGTAAAAAGGGGATTCTCCCCTAGAGACACCAAAAGGAACCAGCTCTTTTGACATTTTGACTTCTGCCCAGGGGGATTTATTTCAGAATTCTGGCATCCAGAATTGGAAAATAATAAATTCATGCTATTTTTATCCTAGTGAGCTTGTGGTAATTTGTTATAGTAGCAAAAAACCAAAACAAAACAGAATACATAAATCTTGCTATACTATTGTTAAATTTGTTCCTAAGTATTCTACTTTTGATGCTATTGTAAATGAACTTATTTTTTAATTTAATTTTCAGATTGTTTCATTCTAGGCTATGGAAATACAGTTTTTATATTAATGTATCAACATACTCATTTATTAATTTTAATATTTTAGATTTCTTAAAAGTTTTTATATACAAGATCATGTTATCTGCAAAGATAATTTTTCTTCTCCAATATGGATGCTCTTTATTAATTTTTTATTATGTAATTATTTGGTTAAAACCTTTAGAACAGTGTTGAATAGATGTAGCAAAAATAGACATCTTGTCTCAGTTCTGATCTTAGGAGTAAAATGTTCAATCTTTCCCCATTAAGTATGATGTTAGCTGTGAGTTCTTTACAGATGCCTTTCTCAGACTCAAAAGTTCCCTCTATCCTCTATTTGTTGAGTATGTTTCTCATGGAAGGTGTTGGACATTTTTAAATGCTTCTTCTGCAACTAGTGAAATGATCATGTAGTTTTCATTCTTTCTTCTATCAATATAGTGCTTTACACTGATTTTTGTATGTTGAAGCTACTTTGCATTTCTGGCATAAATGCTAGTTGGTCATGGTATATAATCCCTTTAATATGTTAGTGAATACAGTTTGCTGGTATTTTGTTGACGATGTTTGCATCTATATTCATAAGACATATAGGTCTGCAATTTTCTTATAATGTCTTTGTCTGATTTGGGTATCAGTAATATTGGCGTCAAAGGATGAGTTGGAAAATGTTCTCTACTCATATTTTTAGGAACACTTTGTGAAGAATTATTGTTAATTCTTCTATAAAAATTTGGCAGACTTTATTGGAGAAGTCATCAGATCCTAGGCTCTTTGTGGAAAGGTTTTGATTACTAATTCAATTTGAGGAATTTGTCCATTTAACATACATTATCTAATTTGTCATATTTTTGCCTTATTTATTTCCACATTGTTCATAGCTTTCCTTTATAGTCCTTCTTTAGTTCTGTAAATTGGATAGGGAAGTTCCTTCTTTCATTCTTAATTTTAATAATTTGAGCCTTCTCCCTTTGTTTTTCAATTGGTCTAACAAAGATTTGCCAATTTTGTACTTTTTAAAAACCAGCTTTAACTGTTGACTTTATATTTTTTAAAATTCACTATTTAATTTATTTCTACTCTAATACTTATTATGTATTTCCTCTTCTTGCTCTGGATTCAGTTTTCTCTCTTTCTGATTTCTTAATGTAAAAGATTAGCTTATCATTTTAGACCTTTATTCTTTTTTAATGTACCATTTATAGCTATAAATTTCCTTCCAAGCAATGATATGAAGCATCCCATAAATTTTGGTATGTTGTGATTTTTGTTTACATTTATATAAAAGTATTTTCTGATTTTCCTTATAAAATTTCTTCTTTGACACATTGGCTATTTAAGAGTATTTACAATTTTGTACGATTTTCACATATTTGTGAATTTCTCCAATTTTTTTCTGTCATATTCTATTTTACTCTCATTATAAAGAATATATTTTGTATGATTTAATTCTTTCAAGTTACTGAGACTGTTTAAGTGTGCTAATGTATTATCCTGAAAAATGTTCTCTCTATATAACACACGCACACACACACACACATGCACACACATGCACACACAAAAAGAATGTATATTCTGCTTTTACTGGATAGAGTCATCTATAGATGTTCATTAAGTATACTTGACTTATGATGTTAAGTCTTATATTTCTTTGTTAGCTTTCTGGCTAGCTATTCTATCCATTATTAAAAGTGGAGTATTGAAGTTCCATATGTTATCATTGAATTGTCTGTTTCTTTCATTAATTCTGTCATATTTTGCTTCATTGCATTTTAGGTCTTGTATTAGTTTTTTATTGCAGCTATAACAAATTACCACAAACACAATAACTTAAAACAACACGTATATATTATCTTATAGTTCTGGAGGTCAGAAGTCAGAAATGGGTCTCTCTGGGCTTAAATGGATTGAAAAATGATACAGCCACTTTGGAAAAACAGTTTGATACTTCCTCAGAATTTTAAATATAGAGTTACTATAAGACCCAGCAATTCCACTTTTATGTTTATACTAAAAAGAAAAAATCCACACAAAAGCCTGTGTGCAATTGTTTATAGCAGCATTATTCATGATAACCAAAAAGTGGAAATAATCTAAGTGTTCATCAACTGATGAGAATACAAATAAGATGTGGCATATCCATACAAGAGAATGTTTTACCCTTTAACTGGGTAAATTTAATGGTCTATAAATTATATCTCAGTAAAACCCTATTTTTAAAAAAATCTTTGGTTTATGCACAAATAGAATCATTAAAATCCTGACCTGATGGTTTGGAAGGAGGATATAGAAAGTCACTTATGAAATGATAAAGGATTTAATATTTATCCTTATAAGAGTTCATCATAAGCACATTCTAGATGTAATTAAGTATATTATAAATTCTTATGGTATTTCATATTTTTAAAATAAATTTATTGGGCAACATTGGTTAATAAAATTATATAGGTTTCAAGTGTACAACCTCTCCAACACTTGTTATTTTACTTATCATTGGTGATAGCCATTCTAACAGGTGAATGAGTATCTCATTGCAGTTTTGATTTGCATTTATCTAATAGCTAGTGAAGTTGAACATCTTTTCATATGCTTGTTGGTCATTTGTATGTCTTCTTGGGAGCAATATCTGCTCAGGTCCTCTATCTATTTAATTGAATTGTTATTTTTCTGTTGTTGAGTTCTCTGAGTTCTTTGTATATTTTGGATATTAGCCCCTTCGTAGAGATGTTTGCAAATATCTTCTCTTGTTCAGTTATTTGACTCTGCCTTGTTGATGGTTTCTCTTGCTGTGCCGAAGTTTATTAGTTTGATATAGTCCCATTCATTTATATTTTTGCTTTTACTTCCCTTGCCTTTGAGGTCAAATTCATAAAATCCTCTCTAAATCCAAGATCCATAAGTTTAGTACCTATGTTTCTTTTTATGCAATTTATTGTTTTAGGTCTTATATTTAGGTCTTTGATACAATTTGAGTTAATTTTGGTGTATGATGACAGATAGTAGTCTAGTTTTATTCTTTTGCAGGTGACCTTCCAGTTTTCAGCACCATTTATTAAAAGAGGTTTTCCTTTCTTCATTGTATGTTTTGGCTCTTTTGTTGAAAATCATTTCCCCATATATATGGGGGTTTAATTTCTGGACTCTCAAATCTATTCCATTGTTCTGTATGCCTTTTTCTGACAATACCATGCTGTTTTGATTATTGTTGCTTTGTGCTATAATTTGAAGTCAGGCAGGATGCTACCTCTGTCCTTGTTCTTTTTTCTCAGGACTTCTTTGGCTATTGCTTCCATATAAATTTGATGATTTTTTGCTCTGTCTTTAAAAAAATGCCATTGGGATCTTGATGCAGATTTCATTAGAACTGTATACTGCTTTGGGTAATAAGGTCATTTTAACTATTTTGATTCTTCCAATCTAAGAACACAAAATATCTTTCAATTTCTTTGTGTCTTTTTCAATTTCTTTTAATAATATCATATTTTTTAGTCTATAGGACCTTCACATGCTTAATTAGGTTTATTCCTAAGTATTTTATTCTGTTTGTTGTGATTACAGAAGGATTATTTTTTCCTTTTTATGAAAATTTATTGTTAGTGATTAGAAATGTTATGAATTTGAAAATTTTAACAAATATTTAATAAAACTATTACAATGTGTTCAATAACTTTAAATCGATATCTAATATTTTGAACATAATTCTGGACATATGAGACAAACATTGAAATAAAGTTTATATACTATTCGTATCAAAACAGATATTCAGTTTAATTTCTATAGTGAAAAAAAATGAAAATAAAATAACTTAAAAATATGTGATGTTCTACTTTAAGTTTACACCAATTTATACTCCCTTCTATAGTATATAAACATTCTTACCAACTCTGTATTTTAGTATTTTTTCCAAAATCTTACATGTGTAGAGACTATGCCAATTATGTTTAAAATGGCAATTAATAATGAAATTGATTTTTTCTTATATATTAGTTCTTTACATTTTTTGTTTTGTAGTTTACTTAACATTTTTCTATATTAAAAATTCTATTTATGCATCAACTCTTTATTTATTCAATATAACCACTTTATATAATGTAATTTATAAAAATCTTCCTTGCTTACTTTTCAAATAAATATTTGGGTTTTTATTCATTTGATATATATCTTTTGATATAATTTTTATTGTTGTTGTTATTATTGTTTTTGTTTGACATTAAATCTTTCTAAAATTTTACAATAGAGTTATCAAGCAATCGATCATTTTTATGGTTATCTCTTTGCCCTAATGTACATAAAAGCCTTTATCTCACCACTTATTCTTCTGTTTTATGATTTTATATATCTTTAAATTTAATTAATTAATTAATTAATTAATTTTATTCTGAATGTAATAAAGGAACATAACTATTTTTCTTTCCATTAAATATAACATGAACTGTAGATTTTAACTAAACTTCTTTTTTATTGTTTATTGTCAAGATTTATTTTGGTATTCGACATTTAAATAACTCTATGGTTAGTTCATGATATCATTTATTGCTGGTATTTTAATACCAATATTTTACTTTTTTTTTTTTTTTGATTCACCTCTTAGTGATTATTGGATTCTTTTCAAGCATGGGTCCATAGTATTTCTTAATTCAGTGATTCTTGATGAATACAAATTTTCTCATTTTTGAATAAATATGTTGAATCTAATCTTTGTATCTAATTCAATACATTTTTATTCATATTATTTTAATAATTAATTTTTGGATTCATCTTTTTTTCTCTTAGTTACTCATAAGCATATATTTGATTTCTCAAGTCTATTATATGTATCATCCTCATCTAATTTATCTCTTTGCCCTTCTCTCATGGGCAAAGATAAAAAGTTAATTTTTTACTTTACTTATTAATATTTATAAAATAACTTATTTATGTTTGTAGGTTCCTTGCAGATTTTAATTTGATAATTATGTTTTTAATTGCTTTACAAGTGATCTATACTTATGATTCTTTCAATTGTCTAAACTATTAACCACCATACATGTAACCCAGTTTGAGGTTGTTCTTGAAATTTCCCTGGAGAGCTAAGAAGCAGTGTCATCTACCCTCTTCTTTCTGCAGGTCCCCAATTCACACCCATGTCTGCTATCTGCCACTGCCAATATTGGGGTCCACCCTGAAAGAGTGCTGATTGGACCAATACAAAAATAGCTCATTTCACATTCTTAAAATTATCATTGTATACAATCTTGCTGTTTTCTACCAGATATTGAGATTTGATTTCAATGTGACTTATTGCATGGCAGGAAAATATTTCCACTTACGTACTATATTTTGGTCATAGATTTATACTCTACAGACTTGACACAGTATAATAGTTCACGTCTATGATTTTTTTTCAACTTGGGTACAAGAGTGAGACAGCTTGGAAGGGAGGCCTGTGGTGTAGCTATCCTGAGCTACCTGAGTCTTCATTTGGCTATTGTTATACATTCAGGAAATTGGAAATTGTGACCAACCTGACCAACCTGAGAAGCTTCCTGTGGCCCTACTCTCATAAAAAACAAAACAACAGCAACAAAAAACTTCTGGGTAGATGAGAAGTAGTACTTTTTGAATTAGTAGAAAACATTTGAACACATATAACTGATACATTCAATTTTACAAAATATATACCCAACATATTAAAGAAATTATAGTTTCAAATGCCTTCTCTGAATGGTATTTATCATCCTGTATTCCATCTTTACAAACCCTCCTCCCCCACTTCATTACGTTATCTTCATCTCATATTTTCCTACCTCACTACTACTTAGTGCAACTTTACATGCGCTAAGTTGTCTGATGCTGAGTTATTGTGGACCTTTCAGAAATACGATTCAGCAGTTTTCTAATTCTTTTCTCCTTTCTTTGTTAGTGAATAGACTTCAGCGAAAGCTATTTTCTCTGATTCTTTAAAATGGTCCTGTTTTTCTGACTTCTAGTCTAGTGTGATTTCAAAGATCTTATGACTTAAGGGAAAAAAAAAAAAAACAAGATGAGGAAAAACTGGCCCAATTGGAAGCCAGTTTAAGTGTACTGACTTTTCGCTTATTTCATATGACCCTTCAGAAAGAAACCTTAAAGCTTCAAAAGCTCTTTGATTCTCTGTGCCCTTTACCCAAAAGGCGGGACTGCTTCTGAGTTTTGTGACCCATGTGAATGTAGAGGGAGATCCCTCTAGGTATTCTGCTTATATTTTAGACACTTGTTCTAGGATAAAACACCCCTTGCTACAGTGACATCTAGTCCCATCAATTTCTCACCCCTCTCTAAAGGGGTGTTAGTGGGGTTTCCAGACTCCTTTTCTGACTACTTCTAATGCTGCTGTTCTTTTAGGAAGGGGAAATTACATATCAGACCTATATAAATTATTCCAACCAGTTTGGTGTGCAGTATATTTAGCAGATATTCCTTGAAATCTTGAACATTTAATGACAAACGTTCTAGTTTTCAGGATTAGAGCATGTTGTTCCTGTTGTCATCTTTTCCTGCTCATTTTTATAAACTCTGTGTGGAAGAAGTTAGAAGCCTAGGTCTATGTCATCAGCTTACTCAGAAGCCCATATTTATTTTTAATAGATGATTAAAATTGACCTTTAAGGTCATTTTCATTCTTGAGTTTTTATATAAGCAAATTTTGCCCTAAGACTATTTCTGTTGGCAAGAAGTTTCTCAGGTCAAATAAATGCTGTCAAAATAATGACTCTAAGAACTGTTAAATGTCATGAGGAACTCATATTTTGCCTCTAGTTTAACCAAAAATCATTCAACTGTATCTAAACTCTAAAGAAATATTAGCTTGTTTGACCTAACCTTGTTGATTGATGGCCTGATTAAATTACAGATGAAACCTTGGCAAGTTACTGTAGTTTTTAGAAAATTTTGTTGCTGCATGAATTTCAGTAGAGCTCACAGTTCTTATCTCAAAAAAGCATTATAGTATATATGACAGCATTTTCATGGAAAGGGTATAACACCTTGAAACACATCTAGCCTTTAGGTCAAGGGTTGTCTGGAAAAGTTCTGGATCCAAGTTCTGCATTACAATGTGCTTTGATGTAAATGTTTACATTTATTGGGCAAACTAGGTATGGCATGGCTATTCCACTTTTTATTTTGTTTTTTTCTCATTCAACGAGTATATTAAATACTCAACAATCATAGAGCAATAATAGCCATTATAAAGACAGTGACATGATTGCAATAGATTTTCATACTTAAGTATTGTTATTGATTCGTAGCCAGGTAAGCAATATAAAAGTATTGGTTATATGCTAAATATGTCATTGTTTTAATTTTATTAACACCCTCATTGGAGAGGATCTAACTTTCTTCTTAAATACAGTTTGCTCACAGATGAAAAATCTTGACAAAGTCTAAAGCAGTTGATAACTTATGGAAAACCAGTTAGAAGAAGGTGAGGCTTATCATGGCAGAACAAGCAAGTAGACTGTGACAATGGTGCTGCTAAAACAAAACAGAACAAAGCAAAACAAAACAAAAATAAGGTCATCCAGCCTTCTTCAATCTAGATTCTTCAAGGGAATTAAACCCTAGAGAAAATGACTTGAGTGACAATTTTACAATTCTCCAATTCTGGATGTAGAGGAGATAAATTAATATATTATATTCATTGGGTACATTAGGGCATTAGGGATTAATTCTCTTGCAGGAGCCCTGCTTGAGAAAGTCCAGTCAAGGCTCAGTGATTGGGGATAAAAGAAAACAATGACTTATAAATATATCTAAGAGATAGGTTCACTTGGAATAGCTCTCCTATTGGAATTAGGAAAGAGTAAGAATTTAATATGGCCCCAGATTTTTTAACTTGGAAAACTAGATTTCTGAATTAAGCAATACATTTTAAGGAATACATTTGTAGAAACTTTTATGACTTCATTTTGTGTTCATTGAGTTTGAAATGTCTATGCATGATTCAGGTAAAGATATGTAGTATATGAATCTAAATCTTATGAAAGAAATTAGAGCTAGTCTAGTGTATGAGTACCCAGTGCCACAATTATGTTGCATAATATACCACCTCAAATAATTTAACTTAATATAGGGATTATATATTCAACTCGTAATTTTATGGGTCAGCTGTAAAAATTGGATTTATCTGGGAAGACCATCTAATCCCAGCTGGGCTCCTTCATATATCTCTGTTTTCCAGCCAAGTCAATGGAGAGCTCAGCTTCTGGTGGTGTCAGCTGCCGTGCCTTCAAAATCTCCCACACCCACATGTCTCATCCTCTGTGTGCTTCTCACATCCCTCTCGCAGGCTGTGTGTTCTCACAGGCAGACTCAGGTGCAAGGACAAGCAAAGCCAACTGTGCAAGAGAACCAACAGAGGGATACACATTCTTTTTAGGATTTGGCTTGAACTGGAACAATATAATGATATTCTCATTTTATTAGCCAAAGCCCTGAGTAAGAGAGGATTGGGACTACAAAAAGTGACAGGGTCAAGGGCTTGGATACAAGGAGAGGTGGAGAATTGAAACTGTTTTTGCATTCTATCATTTCATATCGATGGATGACCATGCATCTAGATTCACCCAGGAAAGTCTCAGTTTATTCATGTTACTCTTATAAAATGGTTAGTAGCACCCCACTTACTCTCAAAATTGTTTCAATTTGAGTGATGAGTTATACCAGAGCCCAATATTTAGGAGATGTTTGAATAAGAATAGATGAACTCACTGAAACAGAATGTGTGAAGTGAGTAAAATAAATGAAATTTATAATCCATAAAAGAAATACCACAGGTCAAAATGGATATTAGGAAGCCTGGAGAGAAGAGATGCATAAAAAGGGGACTAAGTGACAAAGTTAACACTCCCAAGGTGTGAAGAAAAATATGGAATGAGTATGTCTATTACATTTGACACTGGAATTCTTTAATAAAATAGTGAGAGGTTTCAGAAAAGTGGTTCCAGCGAATTAAAGAGTTGACCCTAGTTCTGGCTTTTACATTGATTTAATACCGAAACTTCTTATTTGACTATTCTAGGTCTTAGATTTAAAATAAAAGGACTGGACTCTGAGGAGTAAGGTCCTTTGAGTGCTGTCAACATTCTTAAAACTGAATACTAAATACTGACTTCAGACTAAAACCAAATGTGCAAAAGCCAAGACCTGTAACTTACATTTCTTCCCTATCTTTCATTTTCAACACTAAGGAAAAATGGTCTGATGTCTATTCATTAGGAACTATTCTGATTTTGTTTTGTTATGTTTGTAAATGCATTTTTCCCTGTGTATTTGGTGTCTTTGATTGACATAAAACTAAATAAGACCTACTGTAGTTACATTAAATATTAACCAGGACATTATTTGAAATATTTGGGAAGCTGTGATATCTCAGCCTGATCCAAAAACCTTACTAAGCATATTAAACTAGACAGCTTTAAGGCTTGTCAACATAATTTCGACAATTGTCCTAAATTGATGAAGCAAATAAGAAAATACCAACTACCCCAATAAAGAGTTTACTTTTAAAAGCTTTGTCGATTTGACCTTTTGTGCATGTTTCCAAAGATAAGCAGGTACAGCCTTAGTGGCAGTAAATTGCATAAAATTTTTTGAATAATAAAACCCACATTTGAAATGTAGGAACATAACTTTTGGTAATTTAAAATTAACAATAGCTAATTGACTAACACATAAAAAGATGGAAAATCTGACTAGAAATGACTTTGCAGCAAACAAGATAAAAAAGAAAAAGAAAAAGAGAAAAAATCTACAATCGTCAGGTTGTTGAAACTTTTTTTGGCTGCTACTTACACTTTGTAAACCTATTTTGTGTGAGTGGACATCAAATTCCCTTTGGGATTCTCAATTTCATTTATTTTATCAATAAAAGTGCCTCTTGTGGAGAACAGAATAAATCACATACAAATGAAATATCAGAGATTACACCAGGAGCTGAGCTTTTACTTTCACTAATCCAATAGCTTTTGTCAAATATCTCAATGTCAAAAGCATTATAAGTATTCTACAAGGTATGTCTGGCAAAGAGAAATCAATAACAATGTATTCTATTTGATTAAAATGTTTACTTTTCCCCTCCACCCTTCCCCTTTCCAAGCTAAATAGCACGTTTTAGTACTAACCTGATCTTTGTTATGGCTATTGGCTGGGCTTTTTACTTATAATGCCACATGCCTTAGAACTCATTTCTGAATCATATGGTTTTCTCCATCTCTATAGTTTCAGTATTGAAGTTCATGCTCCGATGTCATGCCATGTGTCTCTGAACTTAACAGACTACAAAGAAATAGTACAAACCCATTTATACAAATTATTTTGATTCCAACAACTTTATAATACATTTTCTAATTTTTACAGAAGAGAAAGCATGCTTAGTGAGAAAATTTTGCTTAGCTTATCTATAGTTCCAATTATTTTACTAAACAAAGGCTCCTGAACATCATAAAAAAGTCCAGAGATCTGATTATTTGCTATTTATCTAGCACCTCAGGGCCTTTACATATTCTATTCTTTCTGCTTGTAAAGTTCTTCAAATTCTCTTCCCTGCCCTTGTCTTTTGCATAGTTAAAACTTTAATCAGTCTTCAAGGCTAAATGTCTTATTTTGTTTGGTTCTGCTAAAACCAAGTACCATAGATTGAATGGCTCAAACAACAAACATTTCTTAGAGTTGTGGAGGCTGGTGAGTCCAAGATTAAGGCGACAGTAAATAGCATGTCTTCATCTTGGTTTGCAGATGCCTTCTTATTTTGATTCTCACACAGTGGAGAGCAGAGAAGGAAGGTCTCTGGTTTCTCTTCTAATAAAGACACTAATCTCATAAAGAAGGCTCCACCCTCAAGATCTAGTAATCTCCCAAAGGCCCCCATCTCAAATAAGATCCGATTAGGGATTATGATTTCAATATATGAATTGGAGGAGGGAGTAAAAACTTTTAGTCTATAGCATGGAGTTTTCAAAGTCACTTTTAAGGACATCTTTCCCTGATCCTCCCAGATCTGGAAAATTTCCCAGATGTACTTTTAGACCTAATATCTCCTTATCAGCATTCATGACAGAAGAGATTTCTTTTTTTTTTAAGTCTGTTTTCTCTACTGGATTGAGAACTCTGGGAGAGCAGGACTGGGAACCATAATTTTACTTCTGTATTCCCAACATCTTGTGGCATTGAAAAATATTTGTCATCATACTAATGGTCACCTTGTTGTTTTAAGACTTCATGACTTCATTGATGGATGATGGCACAAACTGACTTATTTTTCTGCCTGCCTCTCTCAAATCTATATTGTTCAGCCCTGACTAATTTGTTATCCTAAAAACACCCTTTTTTATTATGTTGCATTCCAGTACAACCACTCTGTCACCATGTTATTTGTGGGGGAAACAATGATGTTCCTTAGAGCAACATTTAAGGCCCTCTATAGTTTTCTGATCTTTTTTTTCTGATCTTAGAGATATCAAATTACATCTATTATTATTCCCAGAGGAGAGCCAACATTCTCAAGTGACAGCCTTCCTTTACTTAGCAGATAGTTTCTTCTCTATATTATGACATTCTCAGAAGGAAAGTTGGTATCACATATATATTAAAATTTTGATGGCTAGCACAGGAAAGGTATTATTTAATATTTATGGAATTGAATTAGTACCTTTGAGAAACCCTATACCTTGAAGGACCCAGAATGAAGTGCACTCTTCATTTAAAGGGAGGGGAAATTTTGATATTCAGGTATATTATTCAAGGCTTAAAAAATTTACTATGGTACGTTCCATATTTGAGAATTTATGTGAAATTTCCTGATATATAAATATGATTATCCTCTAAAGAACAGATACCAATTCTGCTAAAACAAATTTTTTTGTAAACCACTTTGACCAAAATTTGACTTAAAAAAAAGTCAATTAGTTAGAATTATCTCCTATTATACTGCTAATGAATTTTGGGGAAAAAATAATGTAAAAAAGTATTAAAAAACTGTATCAAGTTCATTGTAACTTGTCTGGAGAAAGTATGTTACCAGAAAGGGGAGAAAAAACCATCTTCTTCATGGAAATAGTAAAACCAAAAGTCAGAATTTGTCAGTTTATCAAGCTTCTTCTAAAGGAGATTTCATGTGACAGGTACCTTTGTATAGTAAAGATGATTGTTTCCACATTAACATAGATTTTAAAACAACCCAACCTTTATTGTCTAATTTCATGGTCACCAAACAGTATTTTAACCACAAATTAGCTTCCATTTCAGATTATCAAGGCTGGGTGGAAAAATATAAAGGTTTGAATATTCCATTATAGCCTACCAGCTACATTTTTTAAATTAAAAATTGCCATTATATTTTATGTGTATTTATGTCTTGTGAGTGTGTTTAAAAGGCATTAGTCTTTTCTGCCTGTTCTACCTTTGGTCCACTGTAACATCTTTCCTGGCCAGTCTCTAACCCCAAGAGATACCATACTGAGAAGCACTCGATTAGCCTGTCAAGTTCTAATTTAAATATTTTTTCCTTTTAATAGACATCACACAACTGTGCCTGTTGGAATTAGCATGAGGTCTGGACTTAAATCTTTAACCTTTTAATCAACCATTAGTTAATTTTTAACTTTTCAAGCAATTATTATTATATCTTATATAAAGTTTTCTGGTTAATGGATCCAAAGTTGGATACAAAGCTCTCTCTGCATTATACGCAGGTGTGTCTCTCTGAAACATGAATAAAACATGGAGATTTCCTACTCATTTTAAGCTCTATGAGATGCCACCTTCCTTGAGAAATGCTCATTTGCTTCTTCATGTCCCACCACTTTGTGTATCTGACCTCAGCCTCTTCCACTAGAGGAACTCACGATAATCTGTGATTTCTTTATTTTTCCATGGAATTTGTTTAACAGTGATTTGTTTTCTGCCAAAGCCGCTATTGAGAATGCTCTTTTAAATTTAATTTTCTCCATGTATTTAGATGTCTTCAGTGCAGTTACATTTTAGTTTTGTCATTATTTATTTAATTGTGAGACCTTAATGGAAATATTTTATTATTTTGTTTTTGAAATTATATTTGTTAGTATATTATTCATTTGTTCCTCATTTACATGCCAGAGCTTTCAGATATTTAATTAGAACTTTCCTCAGCTTGATCATTTCTGTATACTTTTGAGAGGTGTTATGTAAGTGATTATCACAATAAAAAATTAGATTAGTTTTTAGAACACTAGTTCTAAAATGGTACTCAATTAAGGCCATTCTTTGATGACTGACAGTACAAGAAAATTGTCTCAATCTTAGCTTTTAGTTCTTTAGACAAATATGTAATGCATATTATATTTTGCATGTTAATAATGTGCATACTATGTGTTTTATAATCATCTGACTGTTATTAGTTAACATGTATTTGTAAGTAAATATAAATTAAATAATACATATATGTGTGCATAGATATAAAATTGTTATTGGTATATTTGCTAAATTATTTAAAGTGAAGATTTGATCTAAATTCTACATTAGAGAAATAGTTCCTTTCAGGAAAAATTTTTAACATGTATTCAAATCTTCTATAAACCATAAAATCTAAAATAAAATAAATTATATTTAGAGTAAGGTCATGATTGAGAGTCAGGCAAGAGAGACAGAGTTACTGAGGGTAAGGCCAAATCATTCCTAACAATTCTAGAGAGAAACTCACTAGACTATATTACAAATGCAGATTTGGAGGAAAACATTTCTTTCCTTACTCCTATAATGGGAAAATGCTGATATACAGAACAAATAAGATCCACTTCATAATATGGAAATACTGTTTGTATGAATAGCCTATAATGATATAGTGTATTTTTGCTTTAACATTAGTTCTTTTTATTCTTTACTAATTTTAGAGCACAATAAAATATTTATAAAGAACTGTAAGGGGTTTAAAGACCATACCTTAAATGTCTTTGCATTATAAATTTCACAAGCAATGTCTCCAATTCTTGAACAATTTTGCATTTTGATCATAATGTCAATACATTTCACTGCCCAAAGATAAAAAACCATTTCCATCCAAAGTATAAGTCAAAATTACTTGTAAAAACAAACAAAACATTGTAACTTTATGTATAAAGCAACAACTTAAATCACCTTAGTATAGGACATTTCACCTAAATGATACCTGAACTCCCATGTAAAGTATTTGTTCTGTGTATTTCATCACTCCGAGAAAACCTCGGAATTGTTATTCAGACCTAGTCATTATATTAAACTATCAAGGAAAGCTTGTGCTTATGGTTATGATACTTCTTAGAGCAGCAAAATAGATATTTTTCCCAACTGAGTATCTTTCAGGTTAGAGAAAAGAATAGTTCTTAGTACAAAATGTCTCCTGAAACATGTCTTATTTTTTTAACATTTAACATCTACTTATGTATAGTACTGTACCAAATCTGAAAGTTGGAGAAAAAATAATGACATAGAAACATTTTCATGGGAAGCTTCTAATCGGTGAATTATTTACACTTTGTTACCAAATATAATACTGCATGGTTGTAAAGGATTTCTTATCCTCGGAATATAAAAATACTAAAAATCCCCTGCACTCTATTTGAAAAGAGAAATTGTCAAGGAGTAATTTTATAGTGTGACAGGTGGTATATGCAGATAGAATAATTGTAATATGAATACATTGAGATCATTGATTTGCTTTGTAATTGTCTTCTTGTAAGTTGTATGATTTGAGTTAAAGTTCAGCAGATGAATATCAGCCGTAAATGACCATCCTTCAAACCACTTACGCAGTTTCAAGCCTTCTAAGTATAGACAAGTTTAGTGAGAGGGACACTTTTTAGAAAATTTCTAAGCTAATGACTTTAGCTTATTTTGTTAAATATCCACCGGCTGTATGTGGGGAAAACCGTGAATACAGAAATGTTGGAAGTTAAGTAGAAAAACTGTCATGTTATACCTGAAAGATCATATTAGTAAGTGATATTTTTTTTTCAGTAATCTTATTGTATTTCTCAGTGACGTTCAATTATTTCTTTGCACCAAGGAAGTATTGTTCAGGACTTGAAAAGTGAGTAAATGCGTATGAGCTAGAAAAAATAATTAGCTATTAGTAAACAGTCTATTGTAAAACTAAAATCTCATTACTTTCTTTACATCCAATTATTTTGTGTGTGTGTGTGTGTGTGTGTGTGTGTGTGTGTGTGTGTGAGTGTATGACTTGGTTTTTTTGTAATATCTTTTAAAGTATGATTCCCTTTTCTTTTTGTTTCTACATACTCACAAGCATTTCCTTAAACATTCAGTGTTATGCTATTTTATTTTCTAGAGATTTCTTCCTTCAAGTGTCATGCTGTCTGTTGTTAGTCTCAGGCTAAAACTTGTTCATAGCTCTAGTGGGTCACTCCCAGTCACTGAACTCATTTCACAGTGTGCTAATGCATATCTTCAAATGATGTACTTCTAATTTCTAATTCCAGCTTCTGTTGTGGCTGACTGTTCCATAGCCAAAAATTTAGTGCTTACATGGAGTGATTGCATGGTGGGGGTTCACATTTTATCCTGCTCACTAAACTTCATCTTTTCTGGGAAGAAGTGTTGATTTCCTGGAAGATGGCAGCAAGAGCAATTATCCTTCTAAAAAACAATACATTCCTTTCCCTGAATTTTTTATTTATTTATTTTTTTACTATTTATTTCTTTAAAGCAGCATGTTCTATACAAGTGACAACCGCTTAGAAATTTTTATAGAGATATAAACAAATTTCACTTCTTAGTGCCCATGGCTGCTTTGTGGGTTATATTTTGGCAAAAATTCTTAGTTTGATCCACACTAAGGAGTCAGAGTAGAAAGATATCATTTCTTTTTTTTTTTTACAAATGACATTACTAATCTTCAGTAAGACAATTTCACAATCTACAAAGCTTTTAAATGGAAAAGACATAACTAGAACATGAGTTCTAACTTCTGCTAATACTCTAGTTTACTGAATTTCCAGAACTATTATGAACTAATGAGTACTTAATTTAGTACCTATAAAGGATCCAATTTACTAATACTTGTAAATCTTGAGATGTAGAATTCACATTAGAAAATGAATTAATACCTACCCTGATGTCTATTAATTCCTTGGTAAATGGTACAGTCTGGTAAAGAATATCTGATCTATAAAGACTTAGAAAATTCAGATGGAATCTGTGCTATTTCTCTAGAGTTTATTAGAAATATGATGGATGACCCCCTATCCACTCCACTGGCTTTATGTGAAACCAATGACACTCTCAGAAAGACCAGCAAAACATTTTAGTGATTATAAAATCTTTGACAGGAAATTAGGAGACTTTGGGACATATGTGTTATTATCATTACTTCCTTCTTTTATCTACACTTGCAGGGACATGACATGAGAGGTAAACAGCTTACTTTGAACATTATTTTTATTAATAGAGCTTAAATTTCTAACATAGGGTTTCATAAACTGAAATGCTCAATTGAGTTCCCAGGTAGAAATACAATATAGCTCAGGCTATTAGAAACAGCTTTGTTTGTCCTGAAATAAACTGAACTTGTCAAGAAAACTTCAACCTGAGTGTGAGGCTGGTCATTAGAAAAGATAAGTTTGTTGTGGAAAAAAAAATAACAATAAAAAATGAAACATGAAAAGTAATTAATGAAAGAATAAAAGAGAGTAATGCCTCAGAGAATGGAAATTTTAAAAAGTAACTCATATTTTAACATATGGAAATACGTGTGATCTTATGTTTGTTAACAAGGTTTAAAGAGATGGAATATAAGATTAGAATATAATAGTAGAAATATATGCCCTGTTCAATAGAAGCAGGCCAGTTATAAGTCAAGGTAGAGTGGATGTACAGATTCTTAAATCTTTTTGTACCTCTAAAGTAGAAGTAGCATGGAGAAAAATATTTGATTGATAAAGGAGATGAATAGATTGTCATTTCTAGGACGTATAGCTTTCCTCTCCTACTCTGAAGGCCACTGAGTGAAAGAGTGATATTTTGAAATCTGAACGATGTCAAGAATTATAACTAGCTTTAATGAGGGCAAGTTTTATATAGAAGAAAATAAGCTTAATTAAAAGGAAGACTTTCTAACAGAGCTACTCAAGACTAAATGAACTGGGTTTCATGTTACTAAAAGTTTTAATTAGAGGAATGGGCAATGAAATGATAGAATATATGTAGAAATAATTAGAGGGATGCATGATTAGATTAGATGGATTTTTCAAGGCTTGAGATTTTAGAATTCTGTAATACATGAATTTGCTTTTACTTAGCTGGTTTCGAATGTATCCCAATTGTCATATAATACTGCCAATTATTTTAAAAAGTCTTAATTTATACCAGAAACAGAGGCATGTTGCTTCTGGTACCATAGATATATCCTGCTTATGTCCATCATAAGGCTTTCAGACAGAGTGGCTTTAGCAGATATGGATCATAAAGACAATCTGAATCCAGCATTGAATATTCCTCCCTAAACATGCAAAGAAAATATTTTTTTCTAATTGTATTTTCCAGACTGAGTAGAGAGAATAATTATTTGGAAAATATTGTCCCATGTTTACTGTACTTCTTGTCTTACTGAAGCTTTGTGCAACAACTCTTAGTGTCCAAGAAAAGACTGCTAAAATAGTAATTCTATTCTGTATTTAATCATTGACTGTGATGATGAAATGTGAATCCTATCTGTACTGACCTTGAATATTTAGTCATATCAATTCTCCTAAGACTTGAACTTGGCATCACACTTACATATTTTGGTTACCATGTACTCCTGAAAGTCAGAATAGAGTACATAGAAAAAAATCTGCAATTCAAGATTTTCAGGGCTCAAAAGAAGGTAGAGAAGCAGCAACATCACAGTGGGGGAAGTGGGCTTTCTTCTGGGAAAATGGCATGTCCTCAGTTCTTACTATTTAGACTTGGAAAACCTTTTAGCTAAGTGAAAAAGACAAGTGTTGGACTGAGATTTAGTTGTACTGAATTCAGTGAAATCTGGAATGACTGTGATTATACAAGGCATAGCTCTCAAAATTATTAAGTTCAATAATTAAACACAAGCCTATAATAGAAATCACTATCAATTCTCTTAACATATTATCTGCTCTTTCTTCAACAATCTGGTCTTTATCCTGTTCCCAGAGTTATCAACTTAAAATTAGTATCTGGTTACTTTTCAACCTCCTCTCAAAGCTCTTTAGTCTCTTCTCAGAGCCTACAAATTAAAACTCTTTAGGACTACAGAAAGGGCCTTTTATTATTTGACTGTTTATCTATTCCCAATAGCTTTTCATTATTTTTTTCTTTTTAATTGTAATATACTTTAAAAATCTCTGAATACACCACAATTTCCAGTCTGAACACATCATTTTCCTTCCCTATTTTCATATTAACACCAGCTTACACACGTAGATTTTTTTCAGATGTACTCAGTTTTTAAAACTTTCATGATTGCCCTCCAAACCTAGAAAATTGATTATACCCTTCTCTATCAATCACTCTATCCTGCACCTCATGTATTAAAACACTTATAAAAATAGTATAATTAATTGGTCATACGTTTGCATAGCCTATTAGACTATGCTTTCCTTGAGGGCAGAGTTACTTTGATTATCTTTATATATCAAGCACATAGCATATTTAGTGAGTTTTAAGTTAAATTTTAAAATAAAATGAAGCTAGAAGTCAAGGTAATACATAAAATGCATGTAATTTACCTTAAACTCTTTCTACTAGAGTTTGGCTATTGGACAATTGTTAATTAATAAAATCCATAACATAATGCTGTTTTTCTTTTTGTTTTGTTTTGCTTTGTTTTCTGGAGGAGGGATTCAGCTTTGGAACTAAGTATTCCAGCAATCAGAGGAAAGAAGTTTACCCAGTCAGCAATGTGATTTTCATTGTCCTTAAAAGAAATCATCTCAAGCTTTAAGTAGCAACACAATGACTTTTGCTATTAAGGATGGAATAGCATTTCATCACTCGGTGCATTTTAAAAGTATACTCTTGCAGAATATGTAATCTACTGAGCAATAGCCTTGACAGCAATCTTTCAATAATACAAATTTTGATAGTGCTGTGCCTTACAACTTTTCCTATTACAGCGTTGTACCACAGGTAACTTAGTAAAAGCAACTAACTCTATGGTGGTGAATAGGAAGTGGAAAAAGTGATCTCTGAATATACAAATTTATAATTTTCCTAATTTAATCCAAAGAAAAAATGTAATGAAATTGAGGAATATGTGTAATTTATATCCTTCACATCCTTCGTATCCCTGGAACATGCACTAATCTAATTATAGCATAGAACTGGTTGGTAGAAACTCAAGCGATAGAGAAGTTGTGTTGTAAACATTACTTTGTTATGTAAGCAGACCTGGTGATGTGCAAGGCAAGTGGGAATATAGAGGAGGCCTGCTGTAGAGAGCAAAAAAAGAATCATTCTCAGTCAAGAGTAGCTCCCCTGTCCTATGGACCATGTAAACACAGGGCCAGAGAAGGGGTTTGGAAAGGTCGTGCCTCTGGTGCTATGAGAGAGGCCTGGGTCCTGATCTAAATGAAAATAAGGCATCTCCCGGTACTTCATGAAAAGAGGGGCAATAGCTGGGTCTTCACATTTTAGGCCCAGAGAGATGATAATTTTAAACTCTGCAAGATGGTGGAATTGAGGCAAATTCCAAAATGTTTTTGTAAGAACTAGATTCAGGTAGGATACAGAATCTAAATTAAAGGCATTTGTTATCTGGGGATATACCAGATAATAAACAAGAGATATAAATACAACACATACTAAGTTTATAGCAATAAGTGTTGCTGAAAACAAAGTCACCAGTGAGAGTGCATTTTAGATAGGTCTCCTTGATGTGTCTTTCTGTAAAGAAAAGGACTGAATTAGTTATTGATTTTCTGGAAGAGAATATTCCTGGAATAAAGAACAGCAAGCACAAAGGCGTTTTGTAGCTAGAGTAGAGAGACAGGGGAAGAGTAGTAGGAGAAAAGATCAGAGAGGTAACGAGGCGGGTGGTAGGTAGCTCATGGAGGCCCTTATTTCATCGTTAGGATTTTAGTTTTTACTCTGGGACACGAAGAACCATTGGAAGGTTTTGAGCAGAGGAGCAGAATGAACAGAATCTTTTCAGCTTTTGTCATGAAAAACGATTATAGAGGGACAAGGGCAGAAGTAGTTAGGAGGCTACTGGAATAATTCTGACCTAATGCTCAGAATTTGTTATACTGAAATGACTCTATTAAATGCCCTATTGTGATGCTCTAAAGGTTCAATGAGGTTGACTTTCTGCTAGGAATTGGAGATATATTATTTCTGCTACTTATTTTATAAAAGTTAATTATTTATTCACTGAATTTATTTATGGGCTGCATTTTTCCAAAAAAGATATGAGGTAGATAGGGGACATGCTATTTTCCTGAGGCTATATGATAATATCATTCAACACGATGTGAAATTTTACATGTATAAAAAGGCAGACAAAATTTAGAAGGAAATAATTTATTATGTCATAGAATAAAGCTTCTTTAAGAAAGTCAATATCCAAATAAGGTATGCAGTGATAAAATGAGGTACAAGATCCATTTGCTTTTATATATATATATATATATATATATATATATATATATATATATATATATATATATATATAGTATTTATAAACCCTGAAGAATTATCCATTAGAAACAGGACTTTAGGGACTGTGTCATTTTCATAATTGTGTTTCATTCATTAATCGTAGGTTCAACAGCTATTTATTGAGAGTCCTTATGTGCTAAGTGCAATGCTAGGATGTAACAGTGAGTTAGTCTTGCCTTCATATGTGTTACAGTCTATTGGAAGAGAGAGAGACAATAAATAAAATAAGTGACATAGTTTAATGTATGGTGATAAATGATATAGAGAAAAATAATACAGAGAAGGGAAATGAGGAGAGGCAAAAAAGAAGTCAAGGTGTTGTAATACTTTAAGTAGGGTTGTCAGAGATACCCTTCATGACAAGGTAAAGTTGGAGAAAAGGACTTTGATTGAAGTCACAGAACAAGCCACAGGAGTAACCAGAGGGGAATAGCATCCTAGTGCCAAAGGAAGTGTGTGCAGATGTTCTGAAGGGAGCTTGCTTGTTGTGTTTGAAAAACACAGAGGGATGATGGATCGAGTTGTCTAGTATAGTATCTGTACCAACTGTGAAATAGATGAATGAATCTTTTGTGTCTTGAAATCTCTTAGCACTAAAGCTAAATCCCAAAACCTCACCATTGCCAATGAAGTCCCTGAATGATCGGCCCTTCCTGCTTCTCAGATCTCCATTCTGATGTGTCCATCCCCACACCCAGCCCCCCCACCACCCACTCCTCCTCCTGCCCTTTCCATACTGATCTTTCAGCTTCTTGAGCCAGTCATGCCCTTCTTGGGGTCTGTGCCCTGTCCTTTGTGCTCTGCTCTGCCTAGAACATTAAGTCAAAAGAAAGAAAATGATAAGTATCAAATCTAGGGATCTTGAGATATCTGAAAACCTTTACTTTTAATATCCTGAAAATTTTTTCCAGACAGAAACCTAAAGTATGCATAGAAGCTCAATTAAAGAAAAAAAAAAAGAATAGTATTTGAGTAACCACGATTATATATTAAAATATTATGATTAGCCAAGGTTATGATTTTCAAGAATGTTCAGTTTTGATGTGTCACTTGCATACATGTATATGGCTGACAACTAGAGAATACACAGAGGCATGTTAATGCAATAAAAAACCTAAATAATAAAATAATCCCAAAGATTTAAATTGCTACTTAAAAGTTCAAAGGCAATCTAGTGGTGTCTCTATCTTATTTCCAGGATGACATAATCTTCATGTACGGTTTCACAAACTAACCTATCAATTTCTGTTCTTCTGTATCTACAATGTAAACAACTGCAGAAATACGACCGATTCAACAGAATAAAAAGAACTAGTAACATTTTAATAGTTTTGGAATTCTGTATCTTCTTTTCTTTTTTGTAACAAGATATCTTGCTATACAGAACTTGTTTATATATGCAACCCTAAATTATGTATGTTATGCAGCCAGCCACTGTATATCAAAGGCTGGAGGTTTAGAGTAACTTGTAATAAAAGCATTTTCAACCCTTCTCTTTCAACTTTTAATTAAAATTCAGGGGACTCTCTCAAACTGGGCACACTAAATGTATCTCAAATGTGTCTTAATATTTTTAAGGTAATCTAAATTCTAAATGTGAGCTTTTTATATATAATCATTTATGAACTCAGTGAAACCAAAATGATATTTTTTGCTTATGCAAAAACAGTGAGTGAAATATTTAATTAGGTTTTGGTTACATGTTATTTTTTATAAAATAGTACATTTGTAGTCTATGGTAACTGAGAACATTGTAACTGATAGTCTTTTTATTAATTTAAATAGTCCTATTGAGTAGATAGACACAGGTAGATGAAAGTGCAATCTAATGGTAGTAATGATTCTATTCCACTATTTAAATATATGGATAATCATTTCTACATAAAAACTGAACTAGAGATCACGAGATAATTTTTAAAAAATCCTAAATTTGGGTAGTGCCTAGAATTAAAATATGCTTTATATGAATCATCTTATTTGATCTTCAAAACAACACTTTACGTTATATTGAGCAGAACTTATCATTCATATTTTCAAATAAAGACAACGAACTTCAGAGATGTTAAATGTGCATGTTAAATAGCCTGTCCAAAGCCACGTGGGTTGTCTAGCAGAGCAGAGTGAGAAGGCAATCAAATTTTCTTGCTTTCATACTTTCCACTTCCTATTTTGTGACACAAAAAGGCATTGAGCCTTTCTGCTCCACGCATTTCTCAGTAGACACTTTAGCCCATTTCTTTAAAATCAAGTAATTAGCATCAATCTGGAACCTGTTATGTGTTCAATTCTCAAAACTGAAGTCATTTTCAACAGTAACAAATACTAATATTTTTGCAGTTATGGGCTAAAGTCTGAAAAATATTAATAATTTTTTTAAAAAACATGAAAAACAGGAAATACAAAATATTTCTAAATATAATTTATACTTATTGCTTACTTTTTGGCTTGACCCACACTAATTTGACATGATTTATTTGTGGACTGTTCAAAAGCTGCAAAAAAAAAATATGTTACTATAAATAACATTTTTTATGAAAAATAAATAATGTCCATACCAAAAAAAATTGAAAAGAATGAAACTATACTTTTGTAAAATATTTTTAATATCTGGCTTAATAAATTTTTATCCCCTCTTTTTTCCAGTCTTAGAAGAGATTTATTTATTTTATCAGTTTCCTCAAGCAACTACTTTGTTCTTTATTGATATTCCATCATATTTATAGTATATATTTTCTAAACTTAGAGTTTTATGCTTAGTAGAACTATTTTGAGGCTGCCTTTTTTCACTATAATGAAGTAAAAGATTTCAGTTGCCTTCAAATAAAATACTATCTTGATTTTTCAAATTAAATTTATTGGGGTGACATTGGTTAATAAAATTATAAGTTTCAAGTGTACAATTCAATAACACATCATATATATATTGAGTTGCATGTTCACCACCCAAAGTTAAATTTCCTTCTGTCACCATATATTTGATTCCCTTTACTCTTATCCACCTCTCCCCTCACCCCTGTTGAATTTACTTCATAGTTTTGACATGTTGTGTTTTGATTCAGTTCTGCTTATTTGCAAACATCCACTCATTTCTTATTTGATATATAAGTTATTTAAAACTGCTTTAAAATTAACACGTATAATGTTTTTTAAATATATAATTTTGCTATTCATTTATACCAACTGAATTTTGATAAGACAATATCTCTATAACAATTATGTTAAATTTGTTAAGACTTGCTTTATAGCTTATTGTTCCATTTATACTTAAGAATAATGTGTAGTCACTAGTTATTTGGTGAAGGATTTTACATATAGCCAATAAAATTTGTAATTTTAATTTTTTAAATATTCCATAATTTTATTTACATTTCAAATTCGAATTAGGGAAATAAATTGAGAGAGGTGTGTAAATCTTTCACATTGACAATAGAATGATCATTTTTTGTTCTTATGGTTCTAACATTGTTACTTTTTATCATTTAAGATACATTTTGTATTTTTATATAATTTAGTTTTTAAGCCTTTCTAATAATAAAAGATTTTGTCATTATATAGGAACTCTCTTTATCCCTAATAACACATTTTTGCCTTAAGATCTTTTTTGTCTGATATTAATATGTCTACTTCATCTTTATTTTTATTTCCTTTACCTTTTTTCATTTATTTTCCTTTCAACTTTTGTATGTGTTTAGTTTAGAGTGACTCATGAAAACAACACACTGCTGAAATGTTTCCTTT
Source organism: Cynopterus sphinx (assembly GCA_030015415.1). Lineage (NCBI taxonomy): Eukaryota > Metazoa > Chordata > Mammalia > Chiroptera > Pteropodidae > Cynopterus > Cynopterus sphinx. The sequence goes on from CM057379.1 coordinate 190,596,578, forward strand.
TTATCCAAACTGAAACATTTTGTCTTTTAACTTCCAGTTTAGTCTATTTATTAGTAATATATTTGAATTTCTACTGTCTTTTTTTGTTTGTTTTCTATTTGTACCACTTATTCTAGTGTTTTTCCCCACTCCTTTCCACTTTATTTTGGATATGTTTATGATTTTGATAAAAGTTTATAATCATTAGCCATTCTTACCTATTTTTTCTTACATCTGGAAAATATGTACTATATTCCTATTCTTATAAATGGTTACCCTTGACTTTTTACTATCCAGACATAATATAGTTTATAATGTATCAATGTACCTTTCCTTCTGAATAACACATTGTCAACATGATTGTTTTTTTTTATTTTTATATTTCAAGCACTGTGTACACAAATATTTGGATATACTGATATGTTTACCAAATTCTTTGTTCACCATTTCTTCATTTCAGATCTTCCTTCTAAATTTTTTTTTCTGTAATATGTATTTTTAGTACTTCCAATAGGGGAGAACTACTTTGTTTAGCTGAAACTATTTTTATTTGCCTATGTTTTAAGAGAGATTTTGATAGTTCTAAATATTATATTGTATCTAGACATTATATTAATTTATCTTAGCTCTTTGAAGAAATTTCAAATCTGCCACTTACTAGCTCTGTGATGTTGTTCAAGTGTTTTGAAGATAATAATGGTGTCCATCCTATAGGCTGGCTGTGAGGTATAATATATATAATGTGCTTAGTAGGGTTCTATCACATATTAAGTACCATATAAACAAATAATCTTTTCTTCTATTTTTTTCCTCTTCTCATTCTTCTATTATTATTATTGTTTTTGCCTATGGTGCTCTGAAGTTGACTAAAATGTATATAAGTGAAGATTTCTTTTTATGTACACTTTATCCTGCTTGGTTTATATATTTTTTTCTTAATATATGGTTCTAAGTCTTAAATGTTCTAGTTTCTGCAAATTATCAACCTTCAGTTTTTGGGGTATTGCATGTATCCCTGTATAGCTGTTCTCTCTTGAGGCTTTGATAAGGAAAATCTATACTTTTTTCCCTATCATCCCTATTTCTTAATTTTTATCATGTTGTGTACTGAATGTCTGTGTCCCTCTTAAATTCTTGTGTTGAGGCCATAACCCCTGATGCAATGGTATAAGGAAGTAGGACCTTTGGGAGATAATTAGGTTTAGATGAGGTTATGAGGGTGGAACCCTATGATGTGATTTTTGTTTCTGTTGCCACATCGTTTAAAGCAAGAGAGAAGTATGTAAAACTTATCTGAAAGGATTTTTTAGCCATGGGCAGAAATATATCATAGCAATTATTATCCTAGAGCAAGACTTAATGTCTACAATTGCATGCTAGCGCATCAGAAAGATTTGAGAAAGAGGCATGGTTAAATTATAATTAATTTTTGTTTGGATATTTATAGAAAAATGTATTGTTTGGTCTTTAATATTAAAAATTATAATTTTGAATGGGAAACATATATACAAACAAAAATTAGCAGCAAAAGGCAGTTGTTAATATCTATCTATTAGTAAAGGACTCCCTGTAATACAGTAATTTTTTCAACTGTGCTAATTTGAAAAGCAAAATAGATGTTCTTGTATAACTTCAATGAGAACTTCTTCACTCTCTAACCCCCCTTTTCTGCAACACCCTTAAGCTCTCCCTCCACAGTGCTTATTTCTCTTTTGCACATAAGCATTTAATTCCCTTTGCATAAAAATAAGCTAAAAAAAAAGCAAAACAGCACTCATCTTGATTCTGCCACTTTTTCTCTTAGAAATACTGGGCATCTTTTCTTCTTCACTTATAGCATTACTTCTTTCATTCCCTTAAATATTTATTCTGGAAACATTTACCAAGCATGTCAATTGGTCAGTCATTAATATTTGATGCTGTAGAAACAGGGAGAAGAAACACATTTTTTTCTAAAAAACACAGGGAATGAGGGCAAGTAAGCAGTTTGTTATATTCAGTGAGAGAAATAATACTAACAGATCACATAGAAGGGTCAGGCAATGCAGGAGGATGTGAAGATGATGGTATCAAAATTTTCTTGCAGTTGATGTTTTAACAGAACAAACCCAGAGGTATCTGCTTATGTCATTGACATCCACTCACTTCTTAAACTAGCTCATGTATCCACCACTTGAAAGCTACAGCCTTTTTTTTTAACATCTACTAATGACCTAAATGGAAAATCTAATGATTCTTCCTCAAGCATCCAGCATTTCAAAATCTTTCATCTCTCAAAATCTAGCTCAAAAGCCCCGTCATTTACGATTCACTTTTCCCTTCATCTTCCAAACTATACTTCTGAAGCACTTAATTAATACAAATATAAACTAAGCTGGATTGTGTTTTTTTGACATTATCTTAGCCCACATCTAAGTTGTCAGCATTCTGAGGCTAGATCATCTACAGACCCTAACACATAACCCTGAACCAAACACATGCTAATATGCTAATATATCTATTATATATATATGCTTATTTAATAAATTAATGTCAAAGAATGTGGAAGAATTAATCTAGGAAGTGCGGTAGCACTTTTTCTCATCAACTTGAATTACTAAATACAAGTACAAGTAAGGATCTAGTTGCATAGACGTAAGATTCAGGCATTTAGATATGACATTAAAAGTAAAAATAACTCAGAAACACACACACACACCCACATGCACATATACACATACAAATTACAGAAGACAACCATTCAAAAATGTATTGTAAATAGTTTTTGTCTTTTTTTTTAACAAATTATCTTTTTGTGTTTTTGTAAATAGTGGAAACACGTTGGCTACTTCAAGTGGTGACACTACAGTTAAGTTGTGGGACTTGTCTAAAGGCAATTGCATTTTGACCTTTGAAGGACACTATCATGCAGTATGGTCCTGCACGTGGCACTTCAGTGGTGACTTTGTGGCTTCTTCCTCATTGGATACAACCAGTAAAATCTGGGATGTTAATAGGTAAGAAGTACTTTGAATGTTATTAATCCTCTATGTTGATAAATATACATTGTGATGGTATTTTTCTCCCTATGCAACCACTGAGAAACATTAAAAAAAGAAAAACTCATTGATAAAATTATACAGAGCTACTTAAATAATCCCTGTGAAATCCATTTCTAATTCTTTTAATCTTTGTTGATATAATGAGTCCTTTCTAAATGTAGCCTATGTAAGGTCAAGCCTGTGCAATAAGATGAGAATTTCTCCATTGGAAAGCTGTTTGTTTTAAGCAAGATAGAAACAAATACTTATATTAAAGAATTAGATTTTAGTTCTCCCTTTCACAAAATTGCCAACTCTCTGTGTTATCAAATTGTTTGATAATATAATGGAAGTAATTGTTCATGCTTAATTTTAATATAATATTTTCCAAAATTAAATACTTCTTGGCAGTTCACAAATCGAAAGAACTAATGCAATTTATTGTATGCAAATCCAATATAATTTCATATAAATAAGAAGGTTTCTATTTTGATCAAATTTGAGACAAATATACTTATGTTAAAGGAAAACCTCATTCATGTATTTTTGGATGATTATTACATCCTGTTAGTTATACAAATAGGATATAAAGAGTTACTTCAAATGTCACAAACGCTTCAGCTAGCTAAGGTATTATAAAATCGTCAGTTACACTTCAGAATGCTTAATTATTGAACAATGCCCAGGTTCTCAATATAAGTGATAACAGCTTCTAAGATTTTAGGTAAACAGTTTTCACCGAGCCATTGTAGTTTATTTTGTAAGAAAAAGATGGGCTCACTTTAAAGGTGCACACAGTTGCTTTAAGGTCATGTGTAAAACCAGGTTCTTTGAACAAACTTTCTCTTTTCTTTATTGAACCGTAGGTAACATATTTAGACAAAGGGCAAGTAAAGTGCAGCAGTAGATGTTGCTTGTAGGAGATTGCAAGGCTGGAGGAAGAAAAGGGGACTTGATTCTTTCTGTGTCCTTCCTCTAGGCTTCTTTTGAACTTGAAGTTTCAGTGGTCATCATCCAAGCAATACTTCATCTCAATTACAGCAGTTCATTCTTACAGAAGCTGAATCCAGTTGTCAATTCTTTCAGTTCTAGCAGAAACAGGTGCATGATGCTGTCTGTCATCAAAGACAGTAGCCCCAACAATTAGGTGCCCTCTTCTCAGATGTCTGTGTTCCCAGCTCTGCATGGCTCCTCTGCTGGGTTGCGGAACACCAAGACCAGCAGAAAAGTAAGCGGCTCCAGGCAGAGGGCTGAGTTTTAGCTCCACGGGCACCTCTCTTCAAGGTTCTACATTTCAGTAATTCCACCCTATTCCCCTTGTTCACTCAGTCCCAAAGGGGACAGCTTCTCCCTGAAGTTGCTTTTTCCTTGATGCCCTAAGGTTTTCTTTTTCTCTTTTTAGTTACCTGGTTAACAACTTTATACATAATTAACAATTACGTGTGTAAAATCCTTAATGTTAAAATTATAGATGCAAATTCTGTATTCTGACTAGACCTTGACAGATACAGGGCATTAATGAACAACTAGCATAATCCACCTGAGAAAGATAAAGCTAAATAATGTTGGAATACTCAGTATGAGGAAACATGGCTCTAAATAATGCATGTTAGACAAATTTCTAGCTAAAATAGTGACAATTTAAGGTATGTTTTAATTCTTATATAGGTACCAGTTAGTTATCTGAAGTAATCAATCATATTTAATTTTATGTTTCTAATTACATGACCAAATTTTATAAATATTTATTATAATAGACTATTGCAATTTTAAAAAATCACTTTATTGAGATATTATTGGCATACAAAAAGCTGTAAATATTCAATGTGTACTGCTCAGTGAGTTTGGAGATAAGTATACACTCATGAAATCATCACCCATCTATGCCATAAATATAGCCATCACCTTCACAAATTTCCTCCCACCCTCTGTATTTATTATTATTTTTGTGTATGTGTGATAAGAACACTTAATAAAAGATCTAGCCTCTTAGCAAATTTTTAAGTATACCATATGAGCTACCTATAGGTACTATGTTGCCCAGTAGATCCCTAGGACTTATTCATCTCATATAACTGAAACTTTAACACTAGTATCTAATTTTAATTTGTATCACCTTTGGCTTAGATGAGGATCCTAATGGGATTTTTGCCCTTTCTAAAATAGAATACATCCTCAAATGTCTTAAGCAATCATAGTCTTTAAACCAAACTGTGGTTAAAAATTAATTCCCAAGAGACTCAGCCTCACTTTGAAGGATTTCAAACACTTTGACTTGGCAGCTTTTTTCCATAATCTTATATCAAAATTCTGTCTTCCAAATGATATACAGTAAATACTGATATAAGAGATTAGAATTATTCCTGATTAATACTAAAAATTTTTTTCATTTCAACATTCCCATCAATGTCAAGAACTCACCTTTATCATCAAAAACAGAAAACATACCAACTCAGCTTGAAAATTGATATGTTTTCTGTCTTTGATGACAAAGTAGACAAATATTGACAAATAAGGGAGAAGTTGATTGTTTATATGGTGGCTATTTTTATATCTTTTAGAGTGATAATTAAGGCACTGAACTGTAATTTGCACTTACTCATGGATCTATGAGGTATAGATAGGTCTAAAACTAGTGTCAAGCTTTAAAATTTCATAGCTTATTAGAACCAGCTTAGTGACTTCCCCCAAAGAAGAGGGGAGAGGTTATTTGCCTTGATAAGATTTTGGAAGTAGAAGCGGTTCTATTCTGGGTCCTATACTCTTATCCTAATGCCACATAGTTATTAATTTGAAAAGTTATATTGATGGACTCTGCTGTTCGCCAGGGTAGGAAGAGTTTAGCTGCCTTGTTCTCTCTTGCCATCTGTTCTTCTCTTTGAGCCCATGACCCAAGTGCTGCAGCTGTTCCTGAATCTGACATAACCTACGAAGATCATCCAATTAGCTCCTCAGCAGAAAGTGGGATGACTGAGAATCATAATTAATATAAAATATTTGGACCAAGAGACACTTTTAAGAAATGCTAGCAAGAACAATATCTGTAGCACTTTTAGTATGGATATGTCAACACTTGAGGTTTCTGTGAATAATTAATAGTAATACTGCAATGATCTTCTGAATGATCATTTATATAAAGTGGAAATTTACATATGTTTCAATTTGTAATCATTGATTACTACCTTAATTTTCAAATATATTCTTTAGAGAAATCTTAAAAGTGCAATACATGCACACTTGAACACACACACACACACACCATTGTATTCTAAGCAGAGAGTGCTTGGCACATGGCAGTTTGGTTGCATGCATGATAAAGAAGACATTAACACATACATAGAAGGAAACATTCTTTCTGCTTCTATCTACATAGGAACTATGATTTAATTGTTGTCTTATTCTACATGAATCTATGAAGTGATGAAAATGGGATAGGAAAAATAAGAAAATATCTCAGTTGACTATAAAAATTATTTGTGTTTCTTTAAAGCATAAGATTCTCAATGAGTATCCATGAAATGACTTACCAGTGTTGGGCTATGTTACAGACATTAGAAAACCTTAAGATTCCATTACTGCCCTCAATGAGATTACAAGCAATTTTAAAATGCAGCAATTTTGAACCAGTCAGAGACTATGCGGTGCATCAGCCATTTATACTATCGGATAGGGTTGACTTCTGGCTGCTTTTCTTCCAAGTAGCTGGATATTTGGCTGAGAGGCCATACCACACTGTCACTCTGAGGTTTGGAAAGCAGACCACTTGCCTGCTTAGTTTGTAGCTTTAGAGGAAGGGCTTGGAAACAGCCAAAATGTTGCTGAATGTGCCGCCCCACTGCTTTTAACAAGATATTAACACAGACAAGAATTAAGCCATTTGTAGCAAGAATGGGAGGAAACCAAGAACTTTGTAAAATTCAACAGCTTCTGGACCCCCAACAGAAGGAGATAAATATGTTAATTTTATGTCTAAATGTATTGTTTTAGATGACCTCAAGATTAAGGTGAGAGAGAAAAATAAAGCAAGTTTAAGAACTCTGTTAGGCAAAGTGATTTGATTACTGCTGCATTGTATTGAAATCAGCAAATCTATCAGAAACCTACTATGTTTTTGAGAAAATTGTGTGAACAAAAAAACTATGAACCTATTCTTAATAATCCCATGACTTTTCAAACTATGAAACAGTACTCAGAGCCCTGAACTTGCATCCAAAGGAAGTGGATTTCTAGTGTTTTACATTTCACTCTAAGGCACTCGCATCAGATGTGGCCATAATAAATAATGGACAAGGAAGAATCATGGAACAAATCCAGAGGCCAGAGAACAATAGTCAAAAGATCTCCTCATAGAGAGTCATGATCCAATCAACAAACTTTCTTGAGTATCATGGCAAAGTTCCTCGTGGTGGCTGCTGAGATTCTGTCATTAGTGACCTGTGTTTGTCCCATTTTTCTATTTCTGTATTGGATGGAGTTGGTATTGCATTTAGTCTGTCCTTGTTTCACCAGTGTACATTGTGTTTGTTGTGGTGGAAAGGGCAAAATCTTGTCTTTTATTTGGTTGGTCACCAGAACACTAGAGGCACTTTGAACCCCTTGGAGCAGATTGTGTGTATCATGTAGAGATCTTGGACTGGGAAATACGTGCAGTAAATGAATGAGGCTTTGTGTTTTCTCCTTTTGGAGGAGAATGGCAGGGGGTGGTGTTTAGTGAATACATGTAAAATGAAGGATGGCACAGATATTTGGTGAACAAAGGCAGATATTGTTAGCCATCCACCAGAGTCCACTCTCCTTCTACCATATTAGGTGGGCACTGTCTGTCTATCTAAATGGTATTTCTCAGCCTCCCTTTTAATTAAGTGAGATTATGGCATTATGTTCTATACAATAGAATACTAGTTGAAGTGATATATGCCATTTCTCTATTTCCCCCCTTTGCAGTGGGATAGGATATTAATGACAACGACCAAAGTAATCTTAGAAGCCAATTATTGAAAATGACAGTGATTGTCAGGCTGCTTAAAGCCACCCACACTCCTTACCTCCTTCAGTTAGCCTGCAACATTCTCTGCATTCTTCAGCAATAAGAAAATAAATTTTTATTTGAGACATTATATTTCCAGTCTGTTTGTTGTAGCACTCGAGTCTGCCCAATCCAATATAGGCCCCTAGTGAATATTTTATAGGTGATATGTTGTCCCCTCATGACATACTAATAAGGCAACTAAGACAAGTTCCGCAATGTTCTCAAAAGTATTTGGATAGAGTAGTAATAGATATTCTGTACTACTGTGCTGAAAAGAGATGGCAATACAACTCCGTTTGCTTTTCTTTTTTTCCTTGCCCCTTCTCATTTCCCATTCTTTGATGTCTGCTGCAATACCATTAGAGCCTATGAAGTCCTACTTGCAATACCTGTGAATCAATTGATTTACATGCAAGTTAATGCCTATAAAAGTAGCTGTAAATTATAAGAAAACATGCAATAATAATATATTATTGTCTCTATCAGTGGAAATCTGAGTTGATAATTATTTTATTTAAGCTATAAAAAGCACTAAGAATCCCAGTTTTATAATAACATTGACTATATTTACTGATGAGAACTGGTTTTGCTGATGGCAGTCAAGCTGATGGAATGTGAATAGTACCTTCCATGCGATTGTCCTAACAGGTTTGGGTTGTGTTTGTTTGTTTGTTTGTTTGTTTGTTTGTTTTAGCATTTACTCTGTTATATGCATTATTTTAGTCACTAAGATATAGCAGTGAATAAAATAGAAAAGCAAAAAAAAACCCCAAACCGGCCCTCATATAGATAAGCATTCTTTTGGAAGTCATAAACTAAGCCAAATGAAAAAGTAGTAATTATGTAAAGTATTTAGGGGCAATTAGTTTTGTAGAGAAAAAACAATAAAATATGGAAGGAAAGTGAAAAGAAATGGTGGGCATTGGAAAGGATTGCAATTTTAAATAGGATGATCAAAACAGTTCTCTGTATAAAGTGGACATTTATTCAGATGACTTGAAGTAGGTATGGCAATAAGTGGAAAAGATATCAAGGAGAACACTCTGAACTCTGCTGGGTATTGAACTCCTTAATGGGGGATTCATGTGACTAAGGAACAGCCAGGAGGCCAGTGCAACTGAAGTGGAATGAGCAGATGAGTGGATGGCAGAGTAAGGTTGTGTGCAATTAATAATGTAAGGCCTTGTAGCACATTGAATGAGTGACTTTGACCTTCATTCTCAATGAGATGGGAAGCCAGTGGAAGGGTTTGAGCAGTAGACTCGCATAATCTGTTTTACACCTTTACACCTTTACAGGATGACTCCCTGTATTGTGTTTAAATTAGATTGTGATGGAGGTTAGGGGGCAGGGTACAGGGTAAAAGCAGGAAGACCAGCTGGGACTCTATTGTAGCAATCCAGGCAAAAGACAGCTGAGATTAGAGGCATAGTGGAAACAGTAAAAGTAGTAGGATTTTTTTTTTTTTTTTTTTTGGTATTCTGGATACGTTTGGAAAATAAAGCCAATAGGAATTGCCAAGGTATTGTGAGCTGTGAGAGAAAGAGAAAACAAATCATCTGTTACATTTTGAGACACCTAAAAAGCTCATTTTCTTTATCTGAGAACACTAATATGAACTTTGTAACAGGCTTTTCCAACCAGATTCATCAACTGGCATCTCATAAACAGCTGTAGAATGAGGCATGCCTCTGCCTTGTTCAGCTAACAGGAGGTTTCCACCAGGAGACTTGAATATTTCCTCCTGCCCATGAGCACTGCTTCCTTTGTGATTCCTTTATGATTAATAATTCATTTCCCAATTATAACCCTTGCACTGAGATGAAGGAAACAGAGGGCTATAGATACAGACAACAGTTAAAATTTAGAAAAAAGAAATACGAAATAGTAAGATTCTCTCTGGTGTGTTATCGTCTTTTAATAATGTGTACTATAAATTTCTTTAGGAAAATAATGCACACAGGTAGACTCTAAAATGAAAGAAATTTCTTTTTTATAAAATTAGTAACAATAGGATAGCACCAAATAAGTTATAAAAATAGAGTTTAATATTTATAATCTGAAATGTTTCATTAATAATACATTTCCCGTTCTTTATGATTCATTTTCAGAGTTGTATATTTTAGAGACTAAGAATGTATTGTATGATATTAATGATTTTAAAAATACAATGTAAGAAGTATGAAGAATCAAAGGCATAGATTATTGGTACATTAATACCTGTCTTATAAAGACTTCTTAGTTTGCCTTCTTATACTTGAAAAAGCACCCAAGGTATATACTAATAGACTGGTAAAGCAGTGCTTGAACCATAATTATGTTGCATTAAAAGAAATGGTAGCATACTTAAATTGACCTCTTGTGATACATTTAACCTGTTTTAAGTATTATAAATCAATTCTTACATCTTCTTGGATTTTCACTTATATTCAAGGTAATAGTTCTCTCTTAAAATATAAACTTTCAATTATATCTAAGTGTTACTGAACATAAAGATATAGAAAAGCACAAAAGATTAAAAAAGTCAATAGCATATACTTTTTTCACTGCCATCTTTCCTCCAAAGCAGTACATAATTAATAAGCGCTGTTATTTGTTATCTTCGGTAAACTACTTGGGAATAAAATTTCCATAGAAATTTTCAATATTGCTCCATACTGTCTGACATGATTTTGTGGAAAATCCTAATGGGTATCAGTAAAAGCAAAACTCGTTAACATGTGTCCTGGGGAGAAATGAGACAGACCATCTTCAGTCAAGGGACATGCACTGATTATCCACGGGTCTGAATTTTGGTCACCTCACAACCTAGATCGGGTCCTGAAAGCAGCAGTACCTCTAGCAGGATTTCGCCTTCTAGAAAGTCATGCCTTCTGATTTGGCTCATAATTTCTTGAATCATTTACTATATTTGACCATGAAATTACTAAAAATTGCTTTCTTACTTAGAAATTATTTATTCATGTCTTCAATATTTACCGAGTATGTACCAAGTCAGCCACTGGCTATCCACATCTTTTAAATTACATAACATAAAAATTTTATTAGGTACCCAAACCACCCAGTTAAGATAGTTTAAAGTGGTTTTCACATGAAGAGTGAACTTTCTTATGATGCTTCTATTTCAGTTTGGTTTGGGGTTATCATGTCAGTTTGCTTTTTGTTTTTGAGTAAGAGAAAATATGGTGAATTTTAGAATAATGCACATTAGCAAGAAACCATCTAAAAAGCTATTCAGTAATAGTAATTAGAAATAATTATACTTAGATATGTTTTATCTCACTCTGCTTGTGTTTAAATTTTCTACCTCTGGCTAATAAAATGCGTACCTAATTATGTATTTCCTAAGTATACAGACAGATTCACTGGGACCTAAAAATTGTTTTTTCTTACATTAAATGATGCAGATTTTAATAATTATTATTGAGGATATAAGATGAGTTAATTATAGTTACTTTATGTGTCATTGTCTGAATACATGTCCAAGCAAAGTTTCTTACCCATAATTTAAGGTTTGAAGTTTCCATTGGAAATTTATAATCATTATCAAAATGTGCATTTTAAAAGATGCAATGTTTTATCCTAGAAACACAAAATATATCTGTCTATGAAAGTCATAACTACTATAAAACAAAATGGGTATTTGATAGTTTTTTTTGATTATCACTGCATAGATTTTTGAAAAGTTTATAAAAGCATCTGATGCTTCCAATTTTAGAGGTATGTGTAATTTATTTCATTGTCTATTTCTATGGTTGTCATGTGACAAATTAAATGCACTTTTTAGAGAATATTAATGTTAGTATCTCCAGAATAAATTTAACTTACTATTTTAGATATGAATTAATATATTATAGATATATGCCAAACTATAATAATATATTATATTTCTGGGCTGAAAGATACTGCCTACATTCTTGATATTCATTATGAATTATAAATCTCTTACACAAATAACATTTACTAATAAATATGTTAATTAGCTATGCAGTCAGCTCTCCTCCTCCCACGCATTTCTAAGCAAGCCATGACATCTTAGACTTAAGACTTTCAGCGATATCTCTATCAACAATTAGCTCTTTGTTATGTGAATCACCATGACTCTTATTACCTACATTTATATTTTTACCACTACAAAATGTCTAAGAACTCTCCTCAAATGGGAATGGATTGTTTACCATCCCTTAAGGGGGCATTGGTATTACTTCCATCAGACTAAGGAGTGTAACTATTTGGATCACCTGGATCACCACCACAAACCTAATCATTATCTTCTAGATATTGTCTGCATGTCCACCAATCAGGCTTGTTCTTGCACTCACCTCTGATATTCCTTTCACTGTATGCATCAGAATTCAAGGCCTGTCATCAGCTAAATATTCCATATTCTTAATCTCTTCAAAGTACTCTTTTATCTTCTCGTTTAAACTGGCGAACTTTTGAGGAGATTGAGTCCCTTTTCTAAGGGAGCATGCAACTTCCACCCTTTAATCCTTTCTAAAAGATTTACAATTCACAATGAACACTGAGCATGTGGACCATGTCCTCGAGATGCATGCCTAAAATTTATTTTAGAGTTTTGAACACACCTCTTATTTTAATTCACATGTATATAACCAGTAAATGTTAAATTTGTTCAGGGATACTGACACAATTTGCACCTACCACTGGACCTGGACATTTATCCACTAATCTGTACCCAGTATTCAAAGAGAACTCCAAATTGAGAGAGTAGTAAACATTTGTTTAATTAATATATACATTAATGATGTGCATTCTCTCTGTATTATTTACTATCTCTTCTAGACCACTTTTCTTCTCACCTTCCTCTAAACCACGGCTTCTGAGAAGCCCAGTTCGAAACTGTATCATTAGACACTATTCCACTTTGTAGTATATGCTGACCTGGTTATCTCCATCAAATTCTGACTACTTAAATTAAGCACATGGCTCACTGTCTTTATTGAGTGCAACATCGATATTCAAGCAGAAAATCCATCAAACACCTTGGCCTCTGTTTCTTCACCCCTTCTTTCTGACAACTTTCAAATTTTGATTTTAGGTTTTCTACTTTGTGAGTACCATCGCCTCTCCCTCCAGCTTGTACACTCTACTACCGCCTGCTCCAACAATTCTTTGATGTCAGTGATATTGGTAATTTGTTGTCTCTGCTATTTTTTTTCCTTATTGTTGAAAACAGCCTTCCCATCATTCCAGTCTTATCCAGAGTGGATTCCAAGGTATCACTGTGATCTCCCCTTCCCTCACAGCTTCAAATTCTCTGTTTGTTTGTTTGTTTGTTCGTTTTCCTCCAAATTTTTTCTCTGTCAAAACCCTACTTCCAGTTAAACCACATTTTCTGCGTGCTCACTGCCTGCTCCTGGTAAGCTATGCCTGGCTAGAAAAACACAAACAACAGAATCATGCTGATTGGTCTCACATTATATTTATAATATCAGCCCATAAGTTGAATTCTACTGTATTTCCTCTGTCAATTAACTTTCTACCATATGGGATGAATATTTCATACCTTTCTCCTCTCCAAAATCCTACCACTCTTTCTACTCCTTTTTCCTCTGAGCTAATGACCTGGATTTTTGTTTCATTGAGCAATAATGAAGCAATCAGAAAAGAACTTTCTAATCTTCTCATTACCAAATCCATCAAGTTCTCTCTCTATATATTACATTTTTATACCTTTTTATTTTGAATTAATTTAATGTTCACAGTATTTAAAAAGTTTTTAAAAATGGTAGTTTTCATGTATCTTTCACCTAGATCCCCCAAAAGATAATATCACACAATTGTACATTATCAAAACTAAGAAATTAACACTGATACAGTATTATTAGCTCAAGTAGAAGAAACCTTAGCCAGATTTCACATTTCCACATGCAGTTAGTTGTGTGTGTGTGTGTGTGTGTATGTAGTTCTATAACATTTTGTTAGATGTGTAAATTAGAATAACCTACTTAACTGACACCGTAATCAGGATACAGTCTGTTTCATTTCTAGAAGAAACTCCCTTTGCTCGTTGATGGGTATTTGTACATGAGAAATCCAGCTTTTCCTCATTCCCCTCAGAATTTGGTACTATCAGTATTATTTTATTATCTTGACCATTCTAGTAAGTATGTAGTGTTATCTCATCATGTTTTTAATTTGCATTTCCCTAATGGCTAATGATGTTAAACATCTTTTTATGTACTTATTTGTCAGTTGTATATCTTTGATGAAATAGCTGTTCACGTTCTGGCCCATTGTCTAATTGAGTTATTTGTTTTCTTACTGTTCAGTTTCTATTGAAAGTTCTTTATATATTCTGGGTGTGCATTATTTGTTAGAAAGATTTGTGTAAGGTTTAGGTTGATTTTTTTTTTTTGCTTATAAATTTCAAATTATTTCAACAACATTTGATGAAAATTGAGCAAAAGCAGCAACAAAAATCATACGAGTTTTATGAAAGGCACAAAAGCAATTCAATAAAAGAAAGGAAAAATTAATTGCCTGTACTTACACAGGTTTCTTTCTGGGTTCCATATGCCACTGATCTATGCATGTGTCCCCCACCAGTACCAGACAGTTTTGATTACTGCACCTGCGTAGTAAGATGTAAAGTCAAGTAGTGGGAGTCTTTCAGTATTTTTCTTTTCTTTTTTAAAAAATATTTTGGCTGCTCTAGTTCATGTGTCCTATCGACACCCCCCCCCCCCGCTTTTTTTCTTTATCTACAATCACTTCAGCCTGGTTTTCATGGCCAGTAAATTGCCATCTTCCTTTTCTGTGGGGTTTTTTTTTTCTCTTTCTGACCCTCATTGTATCTTATTTATCCCTATTTGTTTTTTCCATGCTGCTCCTCAGAATTCTCTCTAGACTTTTCTCCAATAATCCACCTATTATTTTTTCTAAATTTGAGTTGAAGACTATCCCTTTCTAAGAAGCCTCCTTGCCTAACCTCAAATACTGATAACCACACTTTTCTTTCTTATTTTCTTTCCCTTAGAGTTAGCTTGTGAGTTATTAAGGCCTTAAGCAAGAAAAACAGAAAAAAAAGAAAAAGCATCCTCCATATATAATTCAAAATTAAAAAGTTAAAACAAACAGTAAAATGTGTATGTAAGAAAGCCCCTCCAATTTTGATTTCTTTTTCTTGAACTCCCCCTTCCCTTACATGATACTCTATTTACTTATGCTATGAAATATAAAATTATTTTAAAAATTCTCTCTCTCTTTCTGTCTCATTGTTTTGCCTCTTTATTCTTTATCCTCCCAGTTTGATGCAGCTGCTTTGCTGGTGCCTTAGGCGCGTGCTTCATTTTTCTATTAGGTAATCCAACACTGACTTTTTAAAATAATTTGTTCTATATCATAAAGCATTCACGTTTCTGCTCTAGTTCTCTTTATCTTTGTTGTTTTTCTGCCATATCATAATCTATTTTTGTTTCCCTTTTAAAATACACTATGTAGCCCCTAATAGTTAACTAATGCCATGTTATTTCATCTTCTGCCTCATGTTTTTGCTTAGAATTTATTCTCAATCTTTACCCTTTTCAAAAATAAACTGTTACTTTCTACATTATTGGATATGCTTTTCTGTTATAGTTGTTTTATAGATGCAAATAGTTAAATTACTCCTCCATAACTTCTTGCACTTTAGAAAGATATATATCCTTAACTTAAATGGTTTATACAATTTTTATCCATTACCATGTACAATTTTTATTCTTCCACCACTAGATGAGTGAATTCTGTAATGAATTGAAAGCATTTTGCCAAAATGATCACAATGTTTTATTTTCAAATATATATCTTTGTTTGCATTATGAAGTCTTTGGTACTCAATCTTTTCCATTAAAGCAAATAAGTTTCAACTATAGGGTTGAAAGAATATTCTCACTGG
The DNA here is from genome assembly GCA_030015415.1 of Cynopterus sphinx. Lineage (NCBI taxonomy): Eukaryota > Metazoa > Chordata > Mammalia > Chiroptera > Pteropodidae > Cynopterus > Cynopterus sphinx. The sequence continues at coordinate 190,612,506 of CM057379.1, forward strand.
ATATTTAACTCCAAATATGATTTACCATGCCTACATGTGCCTTTTTTTTATTGCATAAGGAGGTGTATGAAAGCAGGTTTGACAAAATTAAAGACACACAAAAACTATGTAAAAGTTATTTTCTAAAACTAACATGAATTAAGATGATTTCTTTCTTTCAGCCTCTTTAGCAAATCTTTACTGTTTCACTCTACTTCACTGAGTACAAGCCTTACATGTGTGAACAAAGTGTAGTCTTTATTCAAGTGACATAAAAATATATAATGTTGGATCAAAAGTAGCTGACGTTTCTTTCAATACATATATCTGTAGTTAGGTGATATGAACTGACACATATTTTTATTCATGAGTTCTACTGCATGAGTAAGAGGATTCACCTGAATCTTAAAATTGTTATGAACCATTAATACATTCTAGCTTGGAATTAGATAAGCTTATCATATTATATCAAAGAAAAGTTTCATGTAATCACCACTTCACACATCAATGGAATTCCAATTCCTGTGGCACGTGACAATCTTTGCAAATGATCATTATTTCCCTTTACTCTTCAAAAATTGAGAAAAAATGAGATTTGAAAGGAATTTCACACTGTCAAAGAACTTTCTCTTTGTATAGTCATAGTTTTGTTTTGTCCTAATATGTATGTGCTTTTGGAGAGGAACAAATACACATAGGCACTCATCTCATTTTTAAGCCCTTCTCCTTCTTCATCTTTGGTCTATTTCAGCTAGATTAGCCCTCCAGGTCACATAGCCCTTTAGCAATATCTCCTATCCCAAAAGGTCTCCAGAGCACTAAAGTCAGCAGCTTTTAAATTGCCTTTGTACCATCTCAAAGCCAAACAAAACCGATTGAAGAAAAAAAAATACTACAAACTAAAAACCAAATTAATTATCCTCTATCAAGCAGGACTGATGATACACTTTTGAGATGTGTGTGTGTTTGAATTGAGGAAATTCTGACAGGTGCCACAATGTGGCTCAAATTTTAAATGCACATCCCATAAAATCAGGTATAATATAAAGAATCTACTATCACTCTCACAGGTGGAAATTTTGACGCCATGAAATTTTTTTTTGTAATTTGATAAAACAAAATCGATTTTAACTATTATCCGTTGAAATAAGATGTTAGAAAAATGGTAAAGTCTCAGTCGCTGGGTCCCACTGCTGTGAAGAAGACTCTCAACTGCAGGCTCCCTCTTTCATGTCCTACCGACCACGGCCGAAGATGGCTTCAGGAGTGCCAGCTACTGATGAAGTATGTTGCATTTTTTTATGATATGCAAGTTCATATGTATACTACCCCAGAAGAATTCAAGAAAGGATAGAAGGCTGTTTTGTTGTTTTGTTTTGTTTTGTTTTGGGTTTTAGTGCAAACAAAAGGGGCAGTGCTGTAGAAGGAGGCAAAGAGATCTTGGTTGGAGATGTTGGTGTAACCATAACTGACCCTTCCAAGTATTTTGTTTTGTGGGAACACTTCCTGATGAGGATTGTCTCTATGCTTTGCGTGATGCGAGTTTTGAAACCTGGAATCCAGAAAAGAGGAGTTGATTTTTGTTTTGTTTTGTTTATTTATTTTGTTTCTTTGTATATGTGCGGGCACCAGAGGTAGTACCTCTGAAATGCAAAATGATTTATGTAAGCTTCAAGGATGCAAACAAATTTCAAAGCATAAAACACTAATGTCAAGCAAATGGGTTAGAAGACCTCAATTGGGCTTGTGCTGCTGAAAAGCTAAATGGATCCTTAATTGTAGCTTTTGAAAGATGCCAGATATATATCATCCTTATGTGCTGCAAATCAAAATCTTCATGTTTAATGTTATCCTCTTGCTGCGTAAGTAAAGCACATATGTTTAGGTCCAGGGTCTCACTGAGGGAGAGCTGTCATGTCATCTGTTAGAGTAAATTATAAACATGTGCAAACAGCCCTAATTAAATCTAAAATTAAAAAAAATATATTAAAATGAATCCATAATGGAAAGCAATAGAGGAGAAATTGACTCATTGTGTATCTAATATACAATGTGTTGAGCACATAAAATTGTATCTAAAGCTATTATTAAAATATGAACTTAAGCATTAGTTAATATTTGGGAAAAAAACTAAGTTTAAATGCTAATTTTACTGTATAAATCAAAATATCAATTAAAGAGATAAAAGTATACACACACACACACTTTATACACTTTGTGACATATATGTTATAAAACATTTTATAACAAGGAAATTGCCCCTGATATTATACTACATATAAAAGCAAAAGCACCACTTTATATACTATGTAATCCTTTCAGAAAAAAAATATAGCTGAGAGAGTAAGAGAGAAAAAAAATAATTTTCTTCAATATACCAAAATCTTAAAAGTAATTTTTTCTGAGCTATGTGATTAAGGGTGATTTTTGTTTTTTTTGACACACCTTTACATATTTTCTGAATATTCTATGATGTGCATTTATGTAGTTAATAATTAGAAAAAATAAACATTATCAAAAGTAATAGTGCCTCTTTAGACCCTAGACAATGTTTGAATGAATTTTATTAAGTGCTTCTTGGCTGCTTGCTTCATCATTTTCCCTGATTTCTGACTTCCTTTGCTTACTCTGTCTTGGTATTTCATCTTGACTGATATGGTATGTGACCTACTATGGCCACCTCTACACCTGTACTAAGGGAAGCATCAGGAGAAAATGAAATTCATACCTAAGCTTCCTTCCAGCTCCAAGGTGAGATTCACCTCTGCTTCCTTCTGGTTCCAAACTGCTTACAGCATATGCAGGTCTCAGAAAACTCTGGGAGATTTCAGTCAGGGTTCACCTTTTAAGCTCCAAGTTGAACTGGACTCAGCAGGGGTTCTTAAACTGTTTCCATTTTTGAATAACTTAGTTCACCCAGTCCTACTTTTTCTGCCTATAAATTCAAGTCCTGTTCATTATTCTTTTGACTTTTACATTGAAATCTGTTATATCATTCAACATACTTAATATTGCTATTCTTTCTTATATTCCATTCCAAGCACATTAAAACTATACTAGATCCTACCACTGTTTTAATGTGGACTATATTTTGTTGGACAGAATCTCCCATCAGCACCTTTTTTATGTTGAATTCATGATATATGACAGTCATCAAATCATTTTATCTCTCTTTTGCTTTCCATTAGGGAATTGGTTTCCTGTCACTTTAAATTTTACCCAAAAAAATCTTTTAAATCTGACAAAGCCAAATTTCAAAGGTAAATAAAAAGATTAAAGAAAAGAGACCAAAAGAGAGACATGTTAAAATTACAGATGAAATAATTTATAAGATTTTAAAATATTCACATACTACCATATTTATTTGGAGGAAAAAAAGACTCTCTTTTTATGTATTCAAAGGTCAATTTTAAATGTATATTTTAATACAGAAAAATGTAAAGGAAATAAAATAACTAAGCTTTTGTGAAAAGAACTAAAATGTAAATTTTATCTTCACTTCTGCTACAATTACTAAAACATGAAGTAAGATCATTATAGATTAAATTGTCATACTTTATGTTTATTAGAGCTAGCATCTTAATTTTAGGTTAAATATATATTGTAAGAGTATATTGTTTTATGGGCTTTATGAATTTTTTATTTTACATTGAGACTCTAAATAATATGTATACTACTACTTTTAGGCCAATTTTATGGGACTTGAAGGACAACAGCATTACTCTAAATGATAATAGGGATTTATAGTGGTTTTGCTTCCTTTTATGGCATGTCTGATTTATTTAATGGTCAATTATTAATTTATTTTAATGTGTAAAGGTAGTCAACTTTTATAATAGCCAATATATTATATGCAACTGTCCCATAGCTGCCTCAATCCATTGATTTACCTACAATTTCAAAATATCAACTACTTTATTTTAAGCCTGTACTGTAGGTTTTTTGCTGATAGAATAGAAAATTTACTGGGCTTTGATTCAGAAATGAATTCAAATCCTATATCCTTGGGCAATGATTTCACTAACCATTTTACTGCATTTCTCTCCTCTATTTAAGTTATATAAAACTTTAAATTTGAAATTGAAAGTCTTCAGTTTAAATCCTGGCTCCATCTACTGTTACTAGGTGTTTGACATTGAATGTATTTCTTGATTTCTATGAAATGTAGCAGCATTTCGTGAAATGGGAATCATAGTATCTGTTGCCTTAAGAGAAACAAATGAAATAATGAATTTAAAAGTGTTTTGTAAGTTGCAGAGCTTCGTTCTAACTTTTGTATGTAGCACATATATATTTAGTGCCTATTTTTATGCTGAGTTACCTTTACATTGAATGAATATATTAAAACTTTTTGAAAAATATTAATGACCTATGAAATATTCATATATTTAAAACTGAATTATACAGGTTCTTAGAATTATATCTGCCATCATCTGCTTATATAATTATTAAATATATGACTTAAATATAAGCTTAATGAACTGTAGTATTTATTATATATACATGTATTCATATATCCATAATATATATATTTATGCTAATCATTTTAAACATCATGTGTAAAACTTGCAGTGGTACTAATAATAATATTGCACTACCATTACGAGAATCTATTTAAAAATTTTTCATCATTCCAAACAGAAACTGTACCTTAAAAAGTCAGAACATAGAATTACCATATGATCCAGCAATTCTACTTTTTAATATATATCCAAAAGAATTGAAAGCAGGATTCAGACAGATACTAGTACACATTCATACGTTTAACTTTTTGAGAAAGTACCAAACTGTTTTCCGGAATTGCTACACTATTTTACATGTCTGCCAACAATGTTCAAGCATTCCATTTTTTTTATCTCCTTGCTATCACATTAAATTTTCTTGTTTTTTTTTTATTATGGCTAGCCTAGTAGACGTGAAGTGGTGTCTCCTGGTTTTTGTTTGCATTTCCTAGTGACTAATAATATTAATCATTTTCTCATGTGCTTTTTAGCCATTTGCGTATCATCTTTTGAGAAATATATATTTAAGGCCTTTTCACATTTTTGAATTGAGTTGTCTTTTGTCGTTGAGTTGTAGGAATTCTTAATTCATTTTGGGCATTAATCCCTGGTGCCAGTCCTTCAGGTAGTCCCCAGATGGGTTAGAACAAACACAATGTGTTTGTAAGATATTCTCTGATCCCTCCAGAACCGGGGAGCTAGGGTCCCAGAGAGGGAACATGGGCTCCCATCTGTAGGACTGCAGCCAAGCCAAGGAGGGGTTTGGGGAAGAGCAAGTAAGAATGCTGCAACTTTTTCCTGCCCATTTTAAGTTGCCTTTTTTTTTTTTTTTTAAATTCGGCATTTGCTTGGTTGTTGCAGTTCTTCAACTAGTTATTTTAGAGCCCTGGCAAAGTGGGTTCTGACAATTTCTGCTTGTTTTTTCAATGATCTTCTGCTGATATCACACCCTTGTATTATAGTTTTGTATTCTAACTAGGGTCAGTGGAATTAATAAGTGACCTAAGAATTATATGACAGGCATTGTACTAAGTAGGGTAGGAGACAAACAGGTGGAGGATTGGCCCTCAAGGAATTTAGAGCTTCATGTGACATGCATATAAATTTCTATTATACGAGGTAGTTTATGACCTGCAATAAACTAAGGGAGTTGGAAAAGGATTAATAACAATAACTTTTAAGGTGGACCTTGGGAGTTAAGTAGGATTTTTATGGTTGACAATAATGGAGAGAAAAGGTTCAGCTGTGACAGTGTAAATATAAGACAAGGAATGAGAAATAAAACAGGGAAGAGTTCTGTTTTATGCGTACATAAGCTATTTGTAGGGTTTTAATAGAAAATAGAGCAGATGATGATGATGTCTATATTTTATTCAGAAGGCAATGAAAATAAAAACTTTTAAGCAAAGAAATACTCTGATTAAAGCTATTGCTTCAAGAGTTTAGTTTGATGGTGATGTATAGATTGAATTGAGAAAGCAAAATATGTGTTCGTTTGAGATGGGTGTATTTTTCTTAGTAGCTAAATTCTTTTTTTCTTTTCTTTTTTGAACTTTTAAAAATTGTTTTATATTGGTTTCAAGTATTTAGTACAATGGTTAGACACTTGTATAGCTTACGAAGTGATCCCTCTGATTACTCTAGAATCCATCTGTAGCTGAATTCTTGCATTTTATGAATAAGTAATTAAAAATTATGTTTCATTTGGAAAGTTAAATAAATTAACAGCTTAAAATCTAGCATATTTTATAAAACAAATGAAAGCCATTCTCTAGTGTTTAGTTATCAGTCTATCACAAACTTTTCATTTACATCTAATACAATACAGCATAAAAAGACTATATTTTGTAATATAAATAAATTATTAATGAATATTATTTATAACAGTAGCAGGCATATTTTCTTTCTATTATGAAATAAGTTTTCATCTAATAAGTGTCCATCACACTCTTTAAAGGCCAACATTGAATAGTGTACAGAATTTTCTGTGCCTTCTAATTATAGTATTCTGTCTCCCTACTTAGAAATAGCTAGTATTTCAAAATTAATAGTATTGCAAAAAATTAATTAATTCTATTACATAGGTCTATGTCAATTAACAACATACTTTGTTTATGGTATGTTAATTGACATAGACCTATATAATAGAATTACATATTTTATGGCATGATTTCTAATTTTTTTAATGTCCTGCCTTGATGTGCCTACGTTGGATACTTAATAAATCTTGTTTTCTGACATTCAAATATTAAGCAATTTTGTTTCCAAAAATTACCTATAGTTACAATGAAAATCATTTTTTGTGCTTTGATTATTTAATATTATTAATCCAAATGACTCCCCAAACCATGCTGTCCCAACCCTTCATGGTACTAAGCAAGAAGAGTACAACTACAACAGCAAAAATACTGAGTATCTCTTCCATGACAAGATTCTCTTTAATTCTGTAATTTTTGGCTGCTTCTCATGTGCAGCAGTTTGTTTTAATACCTAATGAAGGCTGAAACAAACTAAAAGAAATAATAATTTTCAAGTAGTATAGAGAGTTAGCAAGGCTCATTTTAGCCATTCAAAGCTGGTAGAATGCATAGTTAATACAACTGAAATGCCCTCTACAGAAAGACACTTAGACCTGACCAGAGATAACAAGTGCCAATGTATAAAAAAAATATATCAGGACCTTATGTAGCAGAACCTCAGAAATTGCTTCCAGTCCAAGATAACAATAAGGCCAGTGAATTTTATCCTCTGCTTAAAATTTATCATTACAATGGCAAAGGAAGAGGAAAAGAGAAAATATATATCCCCTTCAAAAATGAGGAAAGACATTGAGGAATTTTTTAAAAGGTAGGACATGTAAAACCAGAGTGGAAGAGGAACAACCAGATGAGCTTCTATAACATTACATACATACATGCATGTATACATACATATATACAAAGGCACATACATACATGTGATGAAAACAAGAGACTAGGACTTAGGAATTCTGTACTCAGTCTGACACTGGCTAAAAGTTACCTGTTCTTCCTGCAAAAGTTTCTGAAAATATTCCAGCCAACTTAGTAATTAATTAAAATTAACATTAAGAAACAATGAATGAAACAAAGAGTGATAGAAAGAGAACATAGTACTAAATTCATATTTAATACAGATGTTAAATTACAAGCAAAAATTAATACTTTATAAGAAAAATAAAATAGATTGAAAGAATAATGTACATCAATTATCGAAGATTATTTCTATAAAAGCCTGGAAGAGTTTGAGAAGTTTAGATAAAAAGATGTAAAACATTATAAAGTTATTACATTCTATAAAGAGAAATCAATATTTTACTTGAGCAGTAAAGTATAATTTATAACTTCTTGATTATTACAGAAGAAAGTTTAAAGTAGTATAGTACAAGAAAGAAAAGTTTAAAAAAATAATGAGAGAAGTAAAACCATGAAATAAAATGAGAAAATGATAGTATTAGCCATTACAATAAGTGTAATTATGTTAAGGCTTCTTAAAATCCAGGGACTCTTAATTTATGTCAATAAATAACTAAATTTGCTTATTTAAAAAGCACCTAAATATCCTGACACCACGGGTTTCAAAATACTAGGCAAATGTAATTAAAAAACAAATTATGTCTAAGTATCAATATTGATCAAAGTACATTTCAAGGAAATAAATAGTATAAGGAAGATCCTTATATAAATGGCTTTTAAAATCCCAAAACAGATTATTATACAATGAACCAGTGTTTTATTGAGTACTTTCAATATGCCTGGCATTATTCTAAATGCTTGTAAGTGGCTGCTCAAGTAGCTCTCACTTTAGTTTATTAGTTAGGGACAGTTATTGCCATCATACCTGTTTTACAAGTGAGGAACCTGAGACAGATAAACTAAGAAATCTGCCCTGCCTTATAACCAGCAAATTGTAGAGCTGGGACTTGAATTCATTACTCAGGCTCTGGAGACTTTGACCTTAATTGTTACATGACATTTTCTCCTTTTGTAGCATTCGTCAAGCATCAAGTACCAGAGTAAGATGTCATTAAAAACAAACAAACAAAAAAGCACCCGTAGAACTGAACATTGTGAAAACTACCATAATAATTATTATGATGTTCAAATAACAATGTTCTATTTTCTAAGTCCTCAATAGATCAAAAAGATAAAATGAATAAAAATTTATAGGCTTTATAAATATTATACAAAATAATAAAATATATATGTATATATGTATATATGTATACATACATATACATGTATAGATAAATATATACTAAACTATCTGCCCTAAAAACAAATAATATAGATTATTTTCAAATACCTGTAGAATAGTTGCAAAAGTAATAAGGATAATTTTCTAGGACAAAAAGTTAATATTAAATTTTTTCAAGCATTAGAAATATACATCCCATATTCAGAGTTCCTGCTGACACAAAACTAGATGTTAATAGCAGATGTTAACAAATATTTAATCATACAACAATTTAATAACATGCGAAATAAATCTAAGAATTTTAAAATGCAATTTATAATTGTTTATTAGTTAAAGTAAATGACAATATTACTTACCAAACTGCTAATGATAATAAGAAGACAGTTCTCAAAGAAATATCTTAAAGGCATTTATAATTATAATTAAGATATGGCATAAGAAAACAAATAAAAATATCATGGTCGATAATCTAGAGAAAAAAACAACAAAACCCATTAAAACTACAGTAGAAAAAAATTCTGATAAATTCTGGAGAGGATCTGTGGTGGAGAGAGAAAAAAAAAATTCCACCACAATAGAAGATGGCAGCGTTAGTATTTTTTCTATGTTAATCTCAGAAGTGACATTTCACTACTTTTCTCAGGTTCCATTGGACATATGCAGGAACTTCAGTACAAAGTAGGAGGGGATACCAGATCACTGGGCCTTTTGGAGGTTGGTTACTACAGAAGCCCCTCTGGCCCCCAGTGAGTCATGTCCCTCTTTTATTTCTTTGTAGGGATTATATTTTACAATGTAGGAAATTTTGTCTCAAGGAAGCTAAGAATCTTATTCAAGATGCTATTAAGACAGTTGAGACTTAACCCAGGTCTTCTGATCTAAAGCCTAATGGATTTTCTCTTGCAATAAAATAAGATGCCTTGGGGGTCTATTACTGGGTGCAGTACAGTTTTCTAGCATTGATAGTATTCCTACACTATTGAGCTTTTGAAATTGAGCTTTTCCAGTTTTGCTTTAATCCTAGCCTTCAGTTTATTCTCTGCCATGTCTCACTGGTATAAATATTGCAGACTAACAGATTTTTTCTCTGCTTTTCTAGATTACAGTTTTTGTTTGCTGTAGACATGTATGGTATATGATAGAAACCATATTCTAATAATAGAATTACATGAAAGGTTAAGATGAAGTATATTCAAAGTGAAAATATGTGGGTCTTTCCATATTAGTCTGCTTGTGCTGCCATAACAAAATACCAGAGTCCGGATGGCTCAAACAACATAATTTGTTTCTCACAGTTCTGGAGGTTGGAAATCCAAAACACAGGTTCCAACTGACTTGATTTCTTTTAATGGCTATCTTCCAGGCTTGCAGATGACTGTTGTCCGTCTCTGATCCCACATGGTACAAAGAGCAAGCAAGTTCTCTGGTGTGTTTTATAAAAACACAAAAAAAAATCTAATCGTATTAGTCATAGATCTATCTTTATGACCTCATTTTACCTTTATCACTTCTTTATTGCAAATAGTCACATTGGGGATTAGGGCTTCACCATACGAATTTGGGGGATACACAATTCATCAAGTCCTTAGCATTTCTGATGAGGAAAAAATGTTGTGCTTGCATTTTGAGACTTGATAGCTTTCAAGGGGCTTTTTTTCCCCCCAAAGGGATTTGTATTTATTTACATTGTTTTTATCAATATTAGTCCAGACAGTAAGCTTTTAAGATATCTGTGTTTCCAATAAGTAAGTTGCTCACCTTATGTGGAATCCCATTAATGCTGTTATTTTAGAAAAACATATTTCCTGAGTTTCAAGTCTAAAAAAGTTTCTTGTTTAAATTTAATATTGTATATTATATTTCAAATTACTTTTCTTTTAAAGGAAAATTATCGAAATGCACCTGCATAAGAGACTGGTAGTGATGAAGTAAAATTTAACAAAATGAAAATATCATTAACTAAAGGTAGACTTAAATTTGTTTTACTTATGTAGGTAGCTCCTTATTAGAGGTTTATATTGAATTTATATTAATACGAAGTACAACAAATTCATTATATATTGTAATTTCATTATTATACAAAGCCACTGACAAACTGTAGTAGGTAATCTTAAGCTTTTTCCAAAATTCCCCTTCTAGACATACATACATACATACATACATACATACATACATACACACATGCTCACAATGATCAAATGGACTATTTGATAACCATTTTTGAAGTGAACCAATTTAATTCATGAAATAATTCATTCTCTTGCATTGATATTTGAGTTTCTGATTTTATTATATTTCAAAAATACTTTATCTTTTTACTATTTTAAAGACAATATAAAGCTTACACAGAGATAGACAAGTTATTGAATATATTAAAGTTAGTAACTAATATATGTTATAGTCTTAGCTAATATTACATTCAGTTTATACCAACTTATGTTAAATTTATCAACCTTTTTTCTGCAGTCAATAAAGAAGAAATTACTTTAAAAGAGTGATTTTAAGAATAATTATGAAGCCACTATGTGTCCATGTTTTGATTCATTAGTCTGTGATCATTTTTTATTACAATTAAGAACCACACAAATTCTCTCCCCAATTTTTTCTGTCAAGACAATTCTGAGAAGTCAGTTGTTTAAGTATCTTAATTACATTCTCAAATTTATTACTTTTACTAATGAGGTATATAGCATGATATATTGTCTTAGCAATTGAAAAAGTTAGAAGATGTTTTTGTATTTTAGACATTTATGATTAAGTTTTGAAGTACTTTTTAGCTCTGAAAAGGAATTTATAACAATGACTGTTAGGAAATAAAGTATATCTTCCATTAAATAAAATAAACAAATAAACACAAACAAATAAAATGAAGGGAGGCAGGAGAAAGAGAGACACAGAGAGAGAGAAACAGACAGAAGAGAGGGAGTGTGTGCATGGTGTTATTTATTTGAGATTATAGAATAATAGTATTTGACCCAAATGCTTTTCACAACATAAAAGCACAACATGAGCAAGCAAAACATGACAGTTGAAAGTTAACCTCTGTGGAGTTTGGAAAAATCACAAATTTTTGCTTTGCTTTTAATTTGTTAATTGAGACCAATAACTTTTTTTTCTAGGGAAGGATGTCTTAAAAATATTATAAAAATATATTTTAATATTATTATTTTAACAATTTTTATTATTACTATACTTTTAGATAGTCATTTGGAATTCTTATAGTCCAAAATACAACTCCTAACAAAATTTGTTATCTCAAACATTTACTTTAAAGTACATTGCCTTCTATAAATTCTAAGCTTTTGTGAGAAATGTTGTAGAGTTTACAGTATTAATTGCTGCTATTGAAAATTTTAAACATGAGAATAATTTTTAATAAAGGCTAAACTTTTTACTTATAGTTTAAGAGAAAGAACAGTGGTACCTTGTTTTGCAGAATTAAAGTTGGCAAAATTAGTTGGAAATGCTAAATATATCAATCATTTAAAGGTCACTTGAAGGTTTGGTATTTTGCCTTGAAGATCAAGAAACAAGTTAGAATGAGCCAGTTCAGGTTTCATTAAGACAAAGTTTAAGATAGTTTGTTTTCCCATAATAACAATAATAATAGTAATAGCAATCCATTACAATTTCGGGTGCCACTTTATGCTAAACTCCATTACTGTCATCGTTGGTTTCTAGATAACTTTTTACCTATCACTTAGGCAGCCTGCATCAAAAGACCTGCTTAACACCCTGAAAATCTAACATTTCTTGTAGTCCATATATTAGAATTACATTTAACGTAATTGTTAAGATAATTTTAAAATCCTCTAATATTCCATGAAAGAAGAGACTGTGGGTACCAATAATTATTCCATTTAGAAACAGAATGAGTTTGAATTAATGTTTTCAAACTTCTCCCAAGTGGAATGTATTTCTCTTGAGTACCAACAAAGCTTTATGATGTTATTTATTTAGCTTATTCATCATTAGGAAACAATGTTTATTATGTACCAGGACAATGTGGGGAGTTGAGGAAGCCCTTGACAAACAGTAATCCCCTTTACATGGTTTCCCTTCGCATAGATTCAGTTGCATGTGGTCAACTGTAGTTCAAAAATATTATATACAAACTTTTAGAAATAAATAATTCATAAGTTTTAAGTTGCATAACATTCTGGGTAGCTTGATGGAATCTCTTACCATCCTGCTTCATCATGCCCAGATGTGAATTATCCCTTTGTCCAGAGAATCCCTCTATATAAGCTCCCTGCCCATTAGTCACTTCGTAGTCACCTAGGTTATCAGATTGACTGTTGGATATTGCAGTGTTTAAGTAAATCTTATTTTACTTAATAATGGCTCCAAAGCACAAGAGTAGTGGTGCTAGCAATTGGTATGTGCTAAAGGGCAGCCGTAAAGTGCTTCCTTTAAGTGAAAAGATATGTGTGTTTGGGGAAAAATACATAGTATATAAAGGGTTCAGTACAATTTGTGGTTTCAGGTATCCACTGAGGGTCTTGAAGCACGTAGTCACTTGTTTAGGAGGCACTACTATACTGTTTTTATCCTCTATTGTTTAGGATATAATGTAGAATAAGAAATGATATACTACCTTAGCTTCCTAAGTATGGGGATCTTAGTAAAATCATTGTTGTGGCAACAGAGTCAGCATGAAACTTGTTACACTCCTGGCCATATCACATACATCAGAACAGAAGAGAAAATAAAGTAAAAAGAACAAGTGGAACTGAGTCAAATTAACCTAAGGATTGAGAGATTTTGTGACTGGTATAGGATTCTTTTCACATTTTAGCTGGAATTCCCAATGGAGAAGTGAATGTTGCTTTATCATCATATGCATGAATGAAAATGATTGGAATAATTGATAGGTTATTCTTTCAAATCTAATTACATGAATATTATCAACCGGCTAAAAAATCTAATTTCTGATTATAGAATTTATTACTGATGTTATTCTCATATGTTTCAAATTGACATTGCATTCTAGATTATACTCATTATGATTTATGGAAACAGAATGCTTGGCAGCATTTATACACACACATGTACACACACATATATATGTATATATGTATATACACACATGCACACATATATACACATATATGTATGCGTACATACACAAATTATCCAAATATATCCAATATGTAAAATGGCATACAGTATATCAAAGCCTTCTTTGTGTCTTTTATACTTGGATTACGAGACAGCAAAGCTCACCATAATTCTCCAGTTTCACCAGTTCCCATACTTCCTCTAATCTAGTGAAACAGCTCCACAGTGGATTTTTTCTCTCCTGTATGATGCCATGTCTTCAAAATCCAGCCCGTCATTCAGTATATGGGAAGCAGTCTGTGTATCACCCTAGTTTGAGCATCCTCTGCTTTGTCACTGTCAGCCGTTTTAAAGCTGTTCTCTATGGTGCCACAGGTGTTGTGAGAAGGTGCCTTAGGTAAATAGGGTTGATGAAGCAAATAGGGGAGAAAGGAACCACATTCTTACCACATTTTAAGACCTCATGTGAAGGTGAAGTGGCCACCTGCTCCATCTCCAACTTCATCTGTTACCACTCTCTCCATCTCTCATTCCAATCCAGAAGCCATTGGCCTTTCTTCTGCTCCTTCTAAATAAGCCTGTATGCCTCAGTGACATTACCAGTAAATCACCTCCTCAAATAGCCACATGACTTATCCCCTAACTTCATTTAAACCTCTGCTCATTAGAGAGAACTTCCCTGACTGCCTACCTAAATAGTACCTTATACTACTTTTAACTTTCATTGTTGAATTTATCAGAATAGGATATATCAAATATTTTTTTTCTATTGTTTTACACATACACACACACACACACACACGAATAAAAGCTTTATGAGAGGAGTTTATCAGAATTATGCTGGTATATCCTACTGCTTAGAATGGAAGATAGACTATAGGAGGTGCTCAAAAAATGTCTGTTAAATGAGAAAAATTAGGAATGGGCCTCTCATATCCATGTAAGTCCATTTTGTTCTGTGTTTTGCTTGTTTAATACAGTGAACTCTAAACTACACTTTCTTTTGTAATACAATCTCGTGTCTGAAAAAAGTTTGAAAAAAAATTTTATTAAAACCTTTGATACTTGGTTGCATAAGTTCTAAGTATATTTTTTGATGCTACTGAAAGTAATTCTCTAAATTATTAAATCACCTTAAAATAAAATTAAAATAGTTTATAAAACCATGTATGTGATAAAATAATTCTATAAATTATTAAGTAATTAAAAAATAAAATTAAAATAGTTTATAAAACCATTCTTGCACCTAAGGATTGCCAAATCTATTTGTCAAAGATAAACCTAATTTTTTGTAGTGTCAGTACCTTTTTGTTAATAAATTATATTATTTTGCAAGAAGGTTCATGTAAACCTGGATCTTGCATTGTGAATCACTTCCTCCAAATAAAATGGCCACACAGAGCTATACACAAAAGCACCAAAGTGAAGTGGACAGAATCTAGAAGTTGGGATGATGCAGAGTTTTGGCTGGATGCAATCTGCAGCAGTAACCATTAGGGTGTGTGAGCAAAGAAAGAGAGAATAAAGGGACAGAGTGTACAAATGGTACTCTCATTAGTAGAAAAATCACTCTACTAATCAATTCTAATGTGGGAAGGAGAGTAGAGAGCTGGACAGGGATATTGTTAGAAGCTGCTGAGACCAGGCCATATTGCCATGTTTTCTTTTCTTTTCTTTCTTTCTTTCTTTCTTTCTTTCTTTCTTTCTTTCTTTCTTTCTTTCTTTCTTTCTTTCTTTCTTTCTTTCTTTCTTTCTTTCTTTCTTTCTCTCTCTCTCTCTCTCTCTCTCTCTCTCTCTCTCTCTTTCTTTCTCTCTCTCTCTCTCTCTCTCTCTCTCTCTTTCTGTCTTCTTTCTCTTTTTTCCATTGTGTTTTCAAAAGCTCAGGACTTAGGGAAAGAGTAGAGTTACATATGGGTATGAGCCTCCAGTGTACAGTGGCCTTCACACTAGTGAAGTTGCTGTATTTAAGGTCAGGAATGCTGATAAATCAAATTGGTAAATTTTCTTTCTATAAGAAGGAATGAGGAGTAGGAGTTGTCTTTTTACACTAAAAGAAATGTGGACAATGCTTAATACAAGGCAGGGGGTAGTGAGCACTAAAAGAAAAAAAATGGTGGGCCTTTGTAGTCTTGTGGGAATATACAGAAAAGGACCTTACCTTTTCTGGGGTGATAAGGGAAAACTTAACAGAGAAGGTAGGGCTAGTTGTAGGGCTTGATGGTTGGGTGGAATTTGGATTGCCCAGGGCCAGAAAGACACTCTAATATAAGCTAAAAATTATGTGCTCTGGAGCAGAATAAGCGAAGGACTGATGAGTAGATAGGGCTAGTTGGACTATATTATTCTATTTATTTTAGTTTTTTTTAAAACAATATTTTATATTAATTTAGTTAAAAATAAACAACTCAGTTTTATCTGAGTTGTTTATCAAGAGAAATGCTTATTAAACATACATTTAAATATAATGATTTTAAAAGATCATATTTTAAAATGTGTTTATAATTTTGCTTAGAAGTATACTGAAATCCACAGGAAAAAAAAAAGCTATAGTATATTTTAAGTAAAGAATGGAATTAAAATTTTATAAAAAGCCTTATATTTAAACCTGTGAAATACTAGAGTGATTACAAAAGAAACAAAATTATTTGGTAGAATACTTCAAAGAAATAATGCACACTGTTTGAAACTGTGCCTTCAAACAGGTATTTTGATATCTTTAAATTAAACAAAGTACTCGGCTTTTCATATTTCTTTAGGATATAGAACAGGATTTAAGCCATGCCTTAGTATCACTTGTTAAAATGGGGGAAAAAAATTGGACTATATAAATTGCTATAACAATTTAATAAAATATAGTATAAGATTTTGTCTTTTTAAATAATGCCAGTTAAATGAAGATAGTTTCTAGTTCATTTTTATGCCCCCAGCTTTAAAAAAAAAAAATAAGAACATATCAAAAAATATGTAAAAGTTTTAAGATAAAAGAGTAACAAAACAAAATGTCACAAAGCATTTTTTTTAATTAATTTTGAGATCTGATCATACTTATTCACTGTGGAAACCCCAGTGGGAGGAAATAGAATATCTAAAGTTCATTTGTTCAAGGTCATGATAATCTTGATAATAAATCATGCATTATATTATAATTTTTTTTCCTTCCTTCCTTCTTTCCTTCCTTCCTTCCTTCCTTCCTTCCTTCCTTCCTTCCTTCCTTCCTTCCTTCCTACCATTCTTTCTATCTACTACTATATGCTAGACATTCCAGCTTGAAATTGTCTCTGTATCTTGTTCTTATTTCTATTTAGCACTGATACTTTCAAATTTCTCTTCCATACCCACTGCATGTCTTCATCTTTGACTGAACTGGACTAGTATTAGAACCTCAGAGGCTTACCAACCTGAGGAGAAGCTAAATTTTGGATCTAGTACCTTATTATATGGTTCATGCTATATTTTCTATCATCCTAATTTTCTAATAAATCAAGTTAACTTTAAAGCAAATATGTTTGAGAAGTCAAGTTAGGTCATGCCTTCTACTTTTGGATTGAGCTCTCTAAATACTCATTCACGTCTCTGTTCATATCCTCATCTTTAGTTCTCTGCTTTCTGTCTGACACTAAAATCATAATTCTGGAAAATTCTAGTTTCACTTGGCTGATGTGTAATTTCTCAATTAAGCATACATTAGACACTGTGAAGAAAGGACAATATTGAGCTCCACATATATTTAAAAAATGATGCACATTTTTTAACCACAAAGTCCTTAAATTCTAATATAGGTGTTAACAACCATATATCAATAAGGAAGACTGTGCTAATGCTCCAAGAGAAGAGCTATATCTATTCTGAGTAAATCATAGAAAAATTTCAGGGTGAGGAATACACTATGTTAAGTTCATACATTTTAAACCAGGCAGAAAAAGTTGAAAACCACATATTACTTATATGTGGGATATTAACCTAAGAGCAACAAACAACATGACAAATAAACAGAGACTCATGGACATGGACAATAGACTAATAGTTACCAGAGGGAAGGGGGAGGAAAGAAGTAGATGGGGTAAAAGGGATCAAATATGTGATGACAGAAAGAAATCTAACTATGGGTGGTGAAGGTACAATGCAAAATATATGACTTACTGTTGAATTATGCACTTGAAACTTACTGGATATCTTTAACCACTGTACCATAATAATAATAATAAAAAGTAGCCAACCGAAATGAGAGAAGGAAAGGGTTTTAAACCTAGGAAGTTAAGATGATTGTGTAAGATACAAATAGAGAATTAGTTGGATAAATGCCTAAACTTTTCCAAAAGGGTGCTCTAACACAGTTATATAAACAGAGGTCATCCATACAAATACATGCCATATTACTTGGTAGAATAGACAGAAAATCAGTAAAGATATAGAAAACTTGAACAACACTATCACCACATTTCCCTAATTGAGATTTACAGAGCACTTCACTCAACAACAGCAGAATACACATTCTTTTTAAGTGTACATGGAACATCACCAAGGTAGACTGTATGTTGGGCTATAAAACAAGATCAATACATTTTAAATGATTTAAATCATACAAAGTGTTTCCTGTACAAAGCTGAATGAAATTAGAAATCAGCAAAAGAAAGATACCTGGAATATCTCCAAATATTTTGAAATTAAAAAACACATTATAAATAGCTTAAAGGTCAAAGAAGAAATTACAGGGAAATTAAAACCAATGTGACTGGATGAAAGCACAGCATATTAAGATTGATGGGATAAAGTCTAGCAAGGTTGAAGAATATGAGGTCGACAAACAAAAATATTTTTATTTCTGTTTAGTTGCAATGTACAATTGTACTAAAATTTAAAAAACAAAAACAAAACAAGACTATTTACAATAGTTCACCAAATGGAAATACTTTGGTATGGATATATTTAAAAAATGTACAAAATCTATATGCTAAATACTAAATAAAGAAATCTGAGAAAACTTCAATAAGTGAAGTAGACTATTTATCATTTAGAGTAGCGGTCCCCAACCTTTTTGGCACCAGGAACCGGCACTCCTATGAGAATCTAATGCCTGATGATGTGAGATAGAGCAGAGGCACTGATGCTAGCACTAGGGAGCAGCTGCAAATACAGATGAGGCTTTGTTTTTCTGCTGCTCACCTCCTGCTGTGTGGCCTGGTTCCTAACAAGCCATGGACTGGTACAAAGGTCTGGCACAAGGATGGGACACCTGGTTTAGAGAACTCAGTATAGTAAAGATATCAGTTCTCCAAAAGTTGATATGCAAATTTAATGAAATATCCATCAGATCTAGAAATATTTTTCATAAACGTAGACAAATAATTCCATTGTGTAAAAAGTGGGATCCTATTTCTGAACTTATTAGAATAGCTAAGGTGAGGCCGTGCAGCACATATGCCGGGAGTTGCAGGAGTTTGAATGCTGGATCTGAACTTGTGCTGGGTACAGGGATGATTCTGGATTTTAAAATCGGCTGAAACTACTAGGACAGTGAGAATAATTCTCCAATTCTTGTTTTATGGGCCCAATTCTCTGTAAATTGGGCCTGGGGAAACTGAGAATACAATAACTCTTTCATCTCATTTTTTTAGAGAGTTTCTTAATGTTTCCTTGGTTATCTTCACCCATTCTTTATATCTTCTCAGACCATCATACCAAAGATGAGAACTTTATCTAACCCAGTCTGCAGGAAGCAAGATATAATGCCACATTTGCATTATTACATGATGTGTTATCATGGGGGTTTTGAATTTTAAAATATTAACCCTCTAGTTTCCAAAGTTCCAATTTAATACACTCATCCAAGATGCCCTTAGTAGAAATGTCTGCTCCATGTGACCTAGCTAATTCTCATGTTCTCACTGTTAACTAAAGCTGAGAAAGGTCATATCTGGATTACCATGTCCAAGTAAGACATGACTTCTAGCAGAAATCATTTCTAAATGGGATTAATTAAATTTATATCACCTCGTTAGACACGCAAGGGGTGTTAATGATATTGATTAATATTTAGCCAGCCTTTTATAATTTTCAAATTGCTTTGACATTTTTTTTACTTTATCCTGATTATCCATAAATGAAGAGAGTATGGCAGAATTAGTTCATTACCCCAAGCCCCAAGTCTAGTACTCCTTCTATTAAACCTTTAAAGTGAATAGTTATTCAATAGTCCTGTAAGCAATATATACTGTCAGAAAATAAAAAAAAAAATACCTTGAGTTTTAGAAGAGCCATTTATTTTGTATAATTTTTCTTTGATTCTAGTAGTTAATAAGTTATTTTTTGCCTTATTTCAAAAAAAAATTTTGACATAGTGTGTTCTTTATGTTTACTAGAAAAGTGTCAGATGTAAACTGAGTACTTTCCCCTTTTACATTTCTATATCTGGTTCAAAATTGAAGATTATATAAAGGATAATATACCTAGAAATGTGATTTATATTTATATTTGCATGTTATTGTATCTGACTATAAGTAATGAATTGTCTTTAATCAAAACACTAGAGTTATGTTGCGGGGAAAGACCATATTAGAAGCTAAGATGTTATTCACTTTTTTACAATCTATCTATTAAAAATTTCTGTGATAAGCCACTCAGAAAGAGACCCTATTTGGAATTTTCAAAACAGCTGTGGAATTTTATCACATGACCCATTTTCTTCCTGATAAGCTTGAATAGTTGAAATGACAAAGTAGTACTTATAGGGTTGGCAGAAGGTGGAGAATTTTTCCAATTCTTCCTTCTTTAAATCCTCTGGCTCCCACTTTCTTTGGTTTGGCATCTTCACATTCCATTTCTTCATCTGACTCCATGTATTTTCCAAACCCCGGTCCTCCTGGTCCTCCCGTCTTGTCTCGTGCTACTTTGCCAACTTTTTCTCTTGGCACTCCAACTACTGGAGGGAGGCAGGATAGTCATGTGACACACACACACATTTGCCACAGTTTACATTTTAGACTGATTGAAAGAACAGCAATAATAGATGCAAACCTGGCATAGCAGAGTCAATGTAATCATGAAGGCAGTGATTCACCTGGGCAGTACCACTCCCAAAGTGTTGTTTCCATAACACACAAAGTGTTTTTCTCCTGTATCAGTGATTCACGGGCACTACTGACATGACATGGCTGGGGTTAGGCATGCTGAGTAGGACCGTCCTGTACAAAGTAAAAAAGATTTTGTGTTCCACGTGACTTCCAAATGCCCCTTGGTATATCATGAAGTTGAATAAAAAAATGGTCAATAATAATTTTTAAATTTTATTTTTCAGCTAGAATTCAATTCCACAATAAACACAAAATATTGTTTATTCAATTTAAGTTATCTACTATTTCTCGGGAATGCAACTAACTCTGTAAATCAAAGGAATATTTAAGTAAATTTTTATTTGAACTTTGTCAACAGTTGTTTACCGTCGCAGAAAATTACCTCAGTGGCAGTAAGACCACTTGAATTTGAGTCTTCCAACAGTGCATATTCATGGCATTACAACCGTGATGATTCTATAATGTTAAGAGTGAGCCTCTGACTCCATTATTATGTCTCCTAGTGTAGATGGCCAAGCATTTATATTTTGAAAAACACAGTATTTTGTTACAAATTACTTTTTATTTCTTTTTATATATTATAGTTAGGACAACATTGATTTTTAAAATTGTTAGTAATTTCATTTTAAGATAGTAGATGGAGCTTTATTTTTTTTTCAGATGGACCATTGGATCTCATAGAATTAAGAATTACCTTATAAAGTAATTATCAGACTAGTACAAATTAATTATTTAGCTCCCCATAAAAAGTGCTAATTATATATACCTGAAGAAAAGATTTGCTGGGAATAATTGACATTCTTACATGCATTGATTGCTATTTCCATCATATATAAATGATGCTATATATAAATGATAAAACAAAATCATATAAAAGTTGACCTTATAATACAGATGTCTAATAGGCATATAAGTCATCTTTATCAACTTTCAACCATGCTGACCAGTCATGTAATGAAAATGGATGGCACCTGCACGAGAAAACAATTATGTGGCTATCTGAAGGAGGGTGGCCATACCCAAAGGATGAACAAAATACTTCAAGCAAAACTAAGAGCGACATAATGAGCTAAAAAGTGACAGGCACAAGTACAAGCAGATCATGTTGGCTTGAAGCAAGCAGAGTTTGAGATGCTTCATCACATCATTTAAACAGAAGAGTATGTTCAGCATTTAACTAAGAGACAGCTTACAGGGAAAGACACTCTGCAGGTAACAGCTGCTCCTAATGTTCAAAGGACAGAATATATAGGCCTATTTATTTATTTTTGCAATTTGTGAAGAAGCGATTGCCTGACATGAATCAGCCTTTTCAGACCCACATTTATGAATAGGAAGCCTCAAGGTCATTACTCCGATCACATAGTGCAGAAAGTATTGCCATATTTATATGATTCGGTGAAGTAGCTGAAGTTATTTCAACAGGACTATTGTGACTGTGTCATTTGCATAAATATAAATAATGTGCTGATTATAGTTTCTTTAAAAAATAGACATTTGAAACCTGAGCACTGCCCTGGAACCATATCCTGTGATCAGTTTCTGTTCTGGAAATTTGTACCTGTATTGAGCCCAGTTTCAGGTCTAGGCCATAAAGCAGGAGAAATACAACTTTAAGTGAAAGAAATATTCCATAAATATCTATTGCTTTTTAAAGAAATATATGCTTAATAGGAAAACAGTGTTTTTGCTCATGAAATGTAGCTTTTGTTTAAGAAGAATGTTGAATCCAAATATAAAGTATTGTAAAGAAAAAAATAGCGTGTCTTTATTTAAATGCTGAGAGTTTTAAATTCTTGACATGAGTAATTGGATTTGTCTCATGTGCATCTACCAAGGAATAAAATAGGTCGTAAAATGTAAAGACATGATAAGACATATTTATAACCTCATAAAACAAACTGGCATTTTAATATCTTAATCTGGTCACTTTACCGTGTTTGTATATGGGTCCTCCTACAAAATTCTGACCCTGATTTGAACACATCACATATGAGAGGTAAAAAGCGCATAGTAGATAGGGGTACAGATGTCATTCTGTTTGTGATCCTTATCTTTAGGTTGGGGACAATCTATCAATACAACCAAGGTAATAAATATCTTTATAATCATCTGTACAATCCTGTGGAACCTTTCTAACAATATATTTAGATCCTAACAAATCTATTTATGATGCATAAACAGCAGGTGGAAGGTAAGAGAAGCTAGTGCAACATGATGTTAAAGGAATAGCATGTGTGTCTTCTCTCAAATTTGGTTTAATATATTGTTTACAGTTGGTAGTTTTCTTTAGAACATTAATTGGTTCAGTGTTTGTGTGATTTTAAGGGGAATAGGTTGAGTAGCCATCATTGTGGCAGTTTAATGCACTGAGTCTTAATATATAACTCATTGTTATAATGGTGAGGGACACACACCAGGTAACATATTTTAACAGACTGGTAAAGGAACGAGTAGAAAAGAGAGACCTTCAGATTTAATGTAAAAGGTAGAGTAAGTAATGAATAAGTGAAACGGAGGCAAGAAAACAGATTCTTAAAATATCCTTTAAAATCTGCTATATCAAATTATTCCTATGATAGTTAACCCTTTCTGATCAACAGAATAATCAAAGTTTCATTCATTAGCTACAGATCAGAACTCAGATCCTTATAGAAGTCAAGACTCTTACAATCCACCTATTATTTAGATAGATATTTCAAAGAGAGAAAATAGTTTTCCTTAAGTTCTTTGGAAAACTAAGGTGTAAATAGAAAATGATTACTACTACTACTACTACTACTACTACTACTACTACTACTACTACTTATTATTATTATTATTATTATTATTATTATTATTATTGAGTCTACATTCATTCACTGAATCTGAGACAGAGCTGTCTGATTTGCTTGCATATAAATGGCTACTTTTATTAAGTGACTTCTGTTTTAAATTTTGCTCTCCACATTACAGTTACAATAAAAAGGAAATGAAATAGATACACTTTGTTTAAAGATATCAATGGAACAAAATTATTTTCATAATCAGGAAAGATGTAAACACAGACAATTAATTTGGTCATACAGCTTAAGGGGTATTACAAGGTCCTTTACAAGGTCCTTTGTGACTCAGAATTTCTGTTTTCCTATCAGCTTACTATCTTGTTAGTTTCTTATGTGGAGTAAGATTCCTGCAATTAGAATAATTTTTCTTGGAATAAGAATGAAGAAATAGCTTTATTGTGGTTTTCATATGGTATTTATTATGGTATTTAGAAGGTAACTATTAAATATACTCTGTGGTGGAATAGACTCAACAGAAATGGGAAGGGGGATGCTAATTTAAAGGAAGCTTTCTCATGCATCCTTCTCATTTCATTAGCGTGGTTTAATTTATTAAATTAGCTAGATGCTCATCAAAGCCTGACTTAAGAATTATGAGGTGGAAAAGCTACTAAGTGTATATATGTGTTGGAAACAGCAGCACAAACCCTTAGGGAATTGGTGAGCAGCATGAGCTATTGTCAGCTGGGTTTACATGGAGAAAGAGCCCAAGGGAGGCCCCAAGGAAGCATCAGGGTGTCAGAAAAGCAAATCCAGGGTTTGAGAAGATCATGGATGTACTAATGTAGCATAGAAAAGACTGATTTCACCCTCTTGACTTCTCTCTCACCCTGCCATGAATAACATATATAGAATTACTTTTAATTATGTGATGAATATATTTATAACCACTGCATGTGACTGCTCACAAATCAGGTGGGGAAAATATATATATATACACATTCTTTATTATTTTTTTTTCCTATAAGTCAAGGTAATTTGGACTTGAGTCTCTTTCTCATATGTCTAGCTGGAAATTCTAACAGAAATTCTCAATGCATTTCTTCCCTAGAATTGTGCCAGTGATCTAGGAAATCATTAGGAGCCTTTCCCAGTCATTTGTTATCACCTTACTGCTCAGTGTCTCAGCTTAATGCCCGTGTCTGTTACCTTAGCATCATACATGGACTATTTTGGACAAAAGGTGAGCCCTGAGCCTGGGACTAAGTCCCTCACAGGAATGCTGTGTTCTTTCCTTCTGGGATCTGGCCACCTTTTTTACTAGGCCCTGCAATGAGTGGTACAAAAGTCCTTCTCACAGAGCCTGAGAAGCTTCCACAAACCCTTGCTGTTTCAAGGAAATCCCTCTCACTCTTTCTCCTTGTCTTTAAAAGCTCCCCAGCGCTTTCTCTTCCTTTCAGAGATAACAAGCTTGAGCTTGGAGTTTTACAAGAGATGAGAAATACATTTGTCCTCATGTAGTTTCTGCTGTCTATTCATCTAACATTCCAGGGTCAAGGGATTACAGAGGCTGTCTCTTCACAACTGAGAGATTAGGGGGAAAACACCAGGAGTATAATGTGGATCAATATTTCAACAAATTATATTGTCACAGAACAATAGCCATACCAGTAATAAAGAAATTCATTCCAAAATACAATTTTAAAATGGCTAAATTCTGACAAAGAGTTTAGTCTGATGTTTGCGTCATTCATGAAACTATTTCACAGACATGGAAATTAAATCATATTTAAAGCGCTACACTTAACGTATTATACTTATTGAAAATAATAAAATTATATAAAATCAAGACTGTTGGGAAAATCTGGAATGGGGGACCACTGCACTCAGTATAAAGAGATATGGAATCAAGACAGGTATAAAGCTACTGAATGTCTCACTTAAAATGATAATGAGAGTAAAGTAATGAGGAAACTCTTCCACCAAAGCTATTCCCAAACTACTTATTCTTTCTATGTCTGACTTAAAAAAAAAAAAAAAGTGTTTTTATATATTTGTATTCTTGTTTGGTGGGTAGAAAACTCTGGGGTCTGGAAAAAAAAGGAGGGGATAAACAGGAAAGTTGGATTGAGAAAAATGACATGTATTTAAACTGTATTTACCTCGTCCAATATTTTCATTTCTAGGGAGAACATTCATAAAGAAATGTATCCTGACTTAGGAAGTTCAAGCTGGGTTTAATTGCATTCATTCTAAAGTTTCACGTAACCCCTGCCAATGATCCCCATCTTTTATTCTTGCTTTCAGTTGTTACAGAATTTATTAAAGAATAAGGAGGGAAGGAAATAGGAAGGCACACCAGGGACAGACGAATGAGAGTATACAGACAGTTTCATACCATTTATCTTGAGATGCTGAAAATGACTCTATCTGAAATATTACTATAAGACGTTTTTTTTTTTCCAACTCAGAAGGGTTAGATGTATATAGCAGAAAGAGAAAGACAATGGGGAACTAAGATTTCAAATAAAAACTTTCATTTTACCGTTTTGTATCAGTTCACTCTGGGCAGATGATGGCAGCAATAATGGGATAAGTAAAGTTGTGAGGACCGTGGTATACTAGACATGCTGTGGCAGAACTGAAGGTCCCTGATAGGCTTAAAATATTTTCCTACATTTTCTTTAGCCATGGTTCTGTTCTTATTCAAACATTTTAAAATGCTCATTTATACTGACATTTTAAAGCGACAGTAGAAAAATGGGGGCACAGATTGATATCATTAAGGATTGTGACATAAGATTTATCAATTTAATTCTTTTAAGAAGGTTTCATTCCCTAGAGAAAGCTTGTGAATTAAGATTAGAA
Organism: Cynopterus sphinx; assembly: GCA_030015415.1. Taxonomy (NCBI): domain Eukaryota; kingdom Metazoa; phylum Chordata; class Mammalia; order Chiroptera; family Pteropodidae; genus Cynopterus; species Cynopterus sphinx. Next base: position 190,638,966 of record CM057379.1, read on the forward strand.
GTTTAAGCTGACAGGATTCTACTTTTAGATGAGTAGCTTAAAAACAAAAAAACAAAAAACAAAAACTAAAATATTGGCACTTTCTACAGTTCCTTCAGGGGGAATTAATTATTCAATTATCTGTGTTATTCATACAATTCTTTCTTTTTAAGCTAATTGAAATCCACATAAAGCTAAGTAAGTGCATCTTTTAAACAATATACTCAATATTTTAATATAAAAGTCCAAAAGGAAGGATATTGGATTGAGGGTTAGGAATTGGGAAATAATGGTTTCCTTGGGGCTTGTATAACTTTAGTCAGGGCTGATGGGTGGGAGGATACAAGAACGAAAATAATCAAGCAAATTTCACCTAGCAATTGGTGCTATGAAGAAACAAGTAGAATATGACAGATGGGAGCTGTGACTCCATTTAGTTTTCCACCTCTTTATGGTCAAAAGGCTGAATTTTGTTGTTGTTGTTAAGTTTATTGAAGTAACATTGGTTAATACAATTATCATTTTCAGGTGTACGTTATAATTAGACATCTATATATTCTAATGTGTGCCTACCACCCCAAGTCTAGTTTCCTTCAGCTACCGTATATTTGAGCCCCTTTACCCACTTCACCCTCTCACCACCCCGCATTATTTCACCCCCTTTACCCCATCTACCTCTCCTCTCCTCTCCCACCCGCTACCCTCTGGTAACCACTAGCCTATAGTCCAAGTCCATGAGTCTCTGTTTGTCCTGTTCATTTGTTACTTTTAGGTTTATATCCCACATATAAGTGATATCATGTGATTTTTCTACTTTTTCAGTCTGGCTTATTTCACTTAGCATGATTATCTCGAAGTCCATTCATGTTGTTGCAAATGGCAGTATTTCATCTCTCCTTATGGCTGTGTAATATTCCATCGTGTATATGTACCACAGCTTCTTTAGCCAACCATCTATCGTAGGACACTTCCGTTGCTTCCATGTCCTGGCCACTGTAAAAATGCTACGAACATCGTTGTGCAACTATCTTTCTGGATATGGGTTTTCAAGAAAAGACTGAATTTTGAATGAAAGCTCTGAGCATGAGGGAGTACCCAGATTGAAATCTATTTTTTTTTCCAGCAATCCAGTCCCTGGATAATCTGAGGATTTCCCCCTTCCCATTTTAGCTCTGCTTTCTCTCCTTTCTGCTTTGCTTGCTGGGCTCCTTCCTCTCCTAGAACCAAGCTACTGTGGCAACAGATCTTGCCTTATGCCATTAACTTTCCCACTCCTGATATCTGGTCTCTGACTAAAATCTTTTTCAGGGGGTTGACATAGAAAGGAAAAGAGAAAGGAGCCATAAGATTTAAATGTGTCAGTGCAGCTTCTTGTGAGCATATTATGTTAAAATCTTTTGTAGAAAGAAAATTGAATAGAATATTTCAGAAGTGTTTCTTTTTTTTGGATTTAAAGAACTTAATGATACATCTATTGATCAATTTACAGTTAACAATGAAGTTGATTACAGTTATCTTTAAAGTTAATTTATCTCCTATTTTGTTTAAAGCTTTATTTTCAAGAAAGATGTTTTGACCCTGTTGATTATTTTTGAATGTAAAAAATAAGACATGAAATGGTTACTTGATGATTTTTAAATCATAGAATTTTTAGAATCATAAGTTTTTTCAAAAACTCATCTAACTGCAGAACATAAAAAGCAGCACCATATGATTGAAGCATATGAGCTTTCACTCTTTTTTACTCAGGTCTGAGTTTCAGGCAAATGAGGGATTGGCTTTCATCGTTTCACATCATAAGACACAGGTTCTAAAGCATAGGTAACCATTTTATTTAGTCTATTAACTTCAGAAACTCAGACGAGAGTAAACTCAGCAATGTGACATTTCACTTCTACCACTTTCTCTCCTTTGTAATAATAATCAGGGGAATAATATTTTACATCAGTTTAGTAAATACAAAATTGCCTAGAAGATATGGATGGCAGATAACAAACCTATGCTCTGAAGGTAAAGGCTCTTGTATTCTTAAAAACTGAGGCGCACTTATTATGAGTCACTGTATCAAATATGCTGGGTTAAATAATAAATAAAGAAAACAAAGTAAAATAAGGTATACAAAGGAAAATCTAGTTGATATGTGACAGGAGTGATCAGATGATAAATGTGATTTTTAAAGAAATCTTAAATTTGAAAGGTAAATAAATTCTGTCTAAAGATATTACCATCAGGCAATGGTGTGCTTGTAAACCCACTCTCAAAAAAATAAAACCCTGATGCGTAGTGTTTGCCAGTTTCCATAGTATAAATTCTCCCACCATGACAAATTTCTAATTGCCCAGGCGAAGTCACTAAATATGGAATTGGGGAGAGGTGTGTACTGTTGTCTTATAAACCAGTATGAACTGACTACAGTGTCAGACACCATAACATTCATTTTACCTAAATTTAAAAATGTTTCTGATTCATAAAAATCTGTCTATTCGGTACTTTGGGAAGCTGGGCTAACCTAAATTAATTTTCTAGGTAATGAATGTTTTACCTCAAGCACTGAAATATTTTAAATAGTATTATTTCTTAAAGAAAATCTCTATGAAATATGTTGCATTCTTCTGCCTGCAGAGCATAATTTCATCAATGATTTGATGACCCAAAGTATTCAGCTGACAAGGTATTGCGCTGTGCAATGAGGAAGATAGTGTAGATAGTGGTTAAAAGTTCATGGTCATAAGCCAACTGTTGAGGCAAAAAACACTGCCTTCATTATTAACTACTTGTGTGATACTAAGCCAGTTACCTGGATTCTGTATATAATTTTTTTTTATCTGTAAACTGGAGAAATTATAAGCACATTTGGTTCTTGTTATTTAAGGTAGTTATATTTTATAAAGAAACTGAAAATACCCACTTGGTGAATCCAAAATCACTGTTCATGAGGGAAACACAGGGCTGGTTCCTGTAAGCTCCTTTGTAAGTTGATCAATACACAAATTTGTTTTTTGTGTGTGTTTCTGTTTAAAAACACCCTACTTAATACATATCGTTGGTTAATTAACATGAACTCACAGCCAACAGCACTATAGCTCATGCATGGACAAAGCTTATCTAACACACGTATTTTATTCGAAAGTCACATAGCCTCTTGCTTTTAGGAACCCTAGATGACACTACACCTGAGGCCATTGTAAACAACAAAATCACTGAGTCAACACCAAAAGAGCAAAAATGTGGAAAATGTGGCCCTATGTAGATGGCAAAGGACACTGATTATAGTACGAGGCTTGAAACAAGAGGGCAGAGCTTTGCCTAGGGTGACCTCAGCAGGGAATGTGTGCCTCATGAGACTAATATTTTGCCACACTGAACATGCCCACATCTGGGAATGACTACAAAAGCATTGATTTGAGGGTTATAAATGAATGTTAGCAAGCAGGCAATTCACATCTATGGAATCTGCACATAATGGGGGCCAAGTATAATTCAAGGGGTTGCTAATGTAGCAGCTTAAACTACAATGTTCAATGCAGGAACCGTCAAAATGTAAAGTGATTTTCTTTTGCCTTTATTAATTTGCCCCAGGTTGCCATTTCAGTATTTGGTCTTTCTGTTTTATTATTTTTTTCTTTTCCCAGTTTACTGCAATTCACTGCTAAACTTCCACTTTTTCTACTGTTATTAGTGTGCACCCCTCCCACCTCCTAAGCCCTCCCTGCCCCACACACTCTTTGCAAAAACAATTCCGTTGACTATTTAACAAGTCTGAATGAGAACTTGAGGATACTCTCAATGAGTCCTCAGCTCTATTAGTTATTTTATTTACTTACCTTTTGCTTTGATTCCCAACATCCTGGCTGCGTTCCAGGTATTTAAAGTTATCAAGAATCTGCCCTTTATGTATGCGGAGTTTGATTACCATTTGGGGATTACATAAAGCTCAAACAGTATGTTTATTGTCATGGGTTTTGGCCAAGAACTTTTCTTCCTTGTGCAGAAGCTGTGACATATTCATGATCCTACCTAGGTGAGACACTCAGATCACATCTATTATTTCACAACAGATTATGGTGAACTTTAAGATAGGGTTTGTGACAGAATCCCTGGTAGAATTTATTTAAATATCACTTCTTCTACTAAACATTCAATTGAATTCCATGGTAAGACACACACACACACACGAAATAAACTATTGCATGTTACAGGCTTTATATTAGCTGTGGTAATACAAAATAAACGGCTCTCATCAATATTTTATTAACTTCTGAAGTAAAAATTTGGGTGTCACTTGAGGACTTTACCTTGCTGAGGTGAAAATTCTGGTAGGTTTTATGGATAAACATGGACAAATGAACCATGGAATAGGTGGAATCCCTCACTGAATTTGGGTGTTATGAATTACAATATATGGATTTAAATGGGTTTCATTTATGTTTATATTAGGTTCTTAGATTTAGATTTTTCAAAAAGAATTTTTATTTTAGATGAACCCCATGATAAATTTTATCATTTTGCATTTGCTCAATTATATAAATACTATTTAAAATTCAGGTCTTACTGTGCTTAGTAAGATAATGAATTCCAATTTGTTTTTCAAAACAAGGATAATTTTGGTCCTTTTCTGTACATTTATTTAAATATACATTGCTTTTGCCTTTTTGTAAGTGTTCCATAATTCCATTAACCACATTTTGTTTATCTGTAAATTCATACACTCCAGAAGTTTTAAAAGTACAATTTAACATCCAATATTAATAGTGTTGAAACCAACACATTAAATTTTTTTAAAACAAAATAAAACCCCTAAAATCGAATGCCTCACAAAGGAAAACTATGTGTTATAATGGTATCCTCTTATGAATTAACATATGTATGGCAAATACATTTTAAATGAAAATGTAGGTGTTACAGAAAAATAGACAGCTTTGTTTTACAGAAAATTGAAAGTTCATAGAAATATCTGTCATTCAGTTACTAGAATAGTAAATTAAATCAAGGGGGCAAAGAAAGAGAATAGAAGAGACAAAGGGAAATAAAGGAAAAGCAAGAGATATGTTAAGAAAAGACCTATGGCTTTAGTGAACCACTCCCTGCAAAAATGATAGGAAAACAGCAGACAGGGCGACAGAGAGAAAATTGCATCAGGCTTCAGTGTTTATGTTTTTGATGGAAATGTACAAATCATTTCCATTCCTTACAGTGCTGTCATGCTCCATCACTTTAGTCCATTTTCACCTTGCAAAAAAATTCTGAATGGGGCTTCTTTCTCTGGCAGCTAATTAATCTCTCACAAGCCTGCTCTTGCAGCTTGTCTGCCTGGCATGCCCCACACCTTAAGCCAGCGACTCCTGAGCAGATTTCTTTCCCCTTGTGCTGTTCTTTCTTCCCTTAAGCTATACGAAGTTCCATAGTTTCCTTTGCATTTGGGAAGCTATGTGAGCTTTAATATATCAGCAAGAAATTGCTTCCTCTACTTCACCACCATAAATAAATATACTCCCAAATAATTGAATTGGGTTTTAATGACAACAGACAAAGCCTGAGTATTAATTGTGAACGTGCACCATATTTTACTGACATTGCATAAAATATGTAAAGACATACATTACTAGACTATACATGTGTATTCGCTAGATCTTCATTGTTGTAAAATAAATATAATACTGTTATATTTGCCTTAAAAGTACTACCAAATTTTGCAAATAAACCTCCTTTAGTTTACTGGTGAATATTGTATATAAATAAATTTTTGAGGTAAGATGATAATTCTTTACAGGTTTAAATGCTTCAATTAAAACATAATAAAAATCATATTCAGGCTTGCTCTACTTAATAAATATAGCCTTTTACAAGTTACAACTAATCAACTACTAATAAATAGTAATGCTTAATTTTGTCAGAGGTGGAACTATTTTTCAGTGCTATCTCATAGGTTATAAATTTTAACCATACTTTACTATTTTCCTGATACTGTTCTGTTGACTGAAAAATAATATATACTAGGTGTTTTGTCACCAAAAGGATTTATTCAGGAAAAAGAAAGGGTTGCAACCAAGAGAATGCAGACATGGCAAGCCATATGCAACTCTGGCCTGCATGCCAAGATGAATGGGTATTTATATAAGGGTAAAGGAATTTAATGGAAGGGGAAGGTAGAGCTTTATTATAAACATAGAGTTTTTTCTGTATGGTTATTGAGTATAGGATTCTTGAAATTACACAGAGCTGAGAACTTCCATAAGCCATAGCTCCTCCCATAGACCCTTCCAACTGATTAGGTTTGCTTTAATTTCCAGTTTGTCTTTATCAGTTCACATATATCTTTCTTTTTTAATGCAATTATTTGTATTGCTTTTATCTTCTTTCACTGTTTTTGTTAGATCTTTTGTGGATTTTCTCAATCTTTATGTTTTCTTTTTATTTCCTTTTAATTAATTGTAAAACACCTCCCATTAGCTATGTACTATGTACTACATGCAGAAAGCAGAAGACATATATGTTAATGGAATAGCGATTCCAAATATTAAAGATTCTCTGTTTATCCATAAAATTGCATGAAACAACTTATGCATGTACAAGAAATATATTTGATAAGAGAATAGGATCACTATAAATATTCAATTATTCACAGAAATATATATATATATACATATATATATGTGTATATCTATATAATTACATTTTCTACCTCTTCACATATGTAGTAATTATTTAAAAAATTATATGTTGGACATTGTTAATGGCAAATTGTAGGGAATCTGTATTAGGTGGTCTTTCTATAAAAGGTAATGAATTCTGTTTTAGTAATCAGTTTAATTATAGGCAGATCCTTTTTTTTCCTTTAGACTTTGCTTTATTCTTTGGTAAGACAAATCTACTTTGATTTTGAACTTAGTTCATAAACTTGACCCTTACTTTCACAGTGAGGCCTTTCTGCAGTCCCAGCCGAAAGTTTGAGGTGCTCAGTGAGTTCTCTTCACGCTGGTTGGGTTTGAAGTCCAATGTCTTCCAGCAGTGACTGGTCTCTGCTATCAACTGCAGAGCAATAAACCTCTTCTAGATCTTATGGAATCTTACTTTGTAGAAATGCCATAGACCTTGGCCAACAAATTCACAGTGAATCTCCACACAAACTATTGCAATTCGAGTGTAGCTCCCTTTTCTCAGGTTCCCTGCACTGCAAATTCCAGACATGTCAGCAGCCCAGACTTCTCAGTGCCCCTTGGATCAGTGAGGCTTTGGTTCTACTGGGTTCTACCACTAAAGCCGATAGCAGGAAGTGCTTCTAAGCAGAAAGACAGAAGGTCATGGAGCTTATGTTTTTTTCTTCACTCAAGGATTACCACATTGTGCTGTGTTTCGTTCAGTGCCAGATAATAGTTCCTTTATATAATTTGTGTAATTTTGTAATCATTTATGTTAGGAGGAGAAGTACAGTAATGGTTACTCTATCGTGATTAGAAGCAGAAATCCTAACAAGACAATTTTTATTGTTGGATAAAGAAGATAAGGAAAATTGACAGGGATAGCAGGTGGAGGGTGATAAGGAGGTTAAAAGCACTTACAGTTATTATAGAGCCAGTGGCTCAAGGAATTTTTCTACAAGCTACAACTATATTTTAAAATACAAAACAATGGAGGAGAGATGAACTGCAGGGATCAAGTCAATAACACACTTGGTGAGATGTCTTTATGGAAGACAACAAATAGAAATTAGTGGTAACCGAAGTTTGGTTTTCCTTTTTTGCCATTAATCTTTAGCAACTAGCTGTCCCCATACAAAGGTAAGTCATAATAAAAAGGAACCAGAACTGACGAAGAACTGCAGAAAGGGAAAATAAGTGAATATAAACCTGATTCCATTGAATAACATACAGTGCATAAGAAATTACCTAAGTAATGTTATCCATAATTCAGACAAAAAGTGAACTATATAGATGCCTAACCAATGTACTGAATACTTGAAAATAATTTAAATAAATAATTTTTTTAAAAAACAGGAAAAAAATTTTTACATATTGAAATGATAAGATTTTGGATATATTGGGTTAAATAAAACAAATTATAAAAATTAAAAAGCACTGTACCAATTAGAGTTTAACTAACTGGTTATCAGAAATGTACTTATGTTGATTCATCTGTTCACAGCATTATTCATTACCCTAATTCTCTACTCTTTCTCTATTTTTAAAATATATTTATAAATGAAGTTAATTAAAAGCAATCAAACATTCCCAATGAGGAGTGAAACTGCTCTCTGTATACACTGTGCCATCAGGAAAGAGCCCTTATATAAAATGGAAAAAGGCAAAAACACAGTTGTCTTCCCTTCTCAGTTATTTCTAAATGTTTAGATCAGTCATTCTCAAACTGCAGCCTGCATCAGAATCACATGGAGAACTTATTAAATAAAACACAGGTTGTTGGGCCTCAACTCCAGAGTTTCTGATTCAGTGAGTTTAGGATGAGTCTCGATAATTTGTATTTTGACATGTTCCCAAGTGATGCTGATGCTGCTGTCCTGGGTAAAACTCTTTGAGAATCATTGGTTTAGATTTTCATCCCTAAAGGCAAATTGTAATCACCAAGAGGAGATGTTAATTCACACTAATGCTCAGGCTTCATCTCAGACCAATTGAAATAGAATGTCTGGCGCTTGAGGCTAAATGTGGGCCAAATGTATCTTAGGGGATTGTAATAAGCAGCCAAAGCTAAGGAAAAAAAGAGAGAAACAGAATGACTGAAAGACGTTTATTGGATCTTAACTTAACACATTCATGAAGTATTTTCTTTTCTCAGAATAGTCCTTTATTAGATAGGAACAATCTTGATGTTGTCTTTCATAATGAGGAACAAATGAGATAGTATAAAGATGGTTTTGCCAAGTGACATTATAACTTAAAGGTAACTTAAATTTAGTCAGCTTTTTGCTACCAAATTTATATATAAGGTAGTCATAGAATTTTCCTTTTAAGATATTCTTATAATTTTTACCATTTATAAAATGACTTTAGGCTTTAGATATTTAAATTATCTTTATTAGCATTGTATAGACATAGGAAACATTTAGGTGCTAACTCCCAAAACTTTAACTTTTAATTTCTCCCTCTACAGTGAAAGATGCAGATGTACTTTGTATGGACATAAAGATTCTGTGAACAGCATTGAGTTTTTTCCCTGTTCCAACACTCTTCTCACAAGTTCTGCAGATAAGTCTCTATCTGTATGGGACGCAAGAACGGTAAGCATTTTCCAGGTTTTAATAAGCCTAGTCACTCTAGTTATTCTTTAGGTAGTGGGTACAACTTATAAAGTAATTGTGCAAGGGTAGGTAAGGTAAATGAATGGTAATAAGTTTTTATGTACAAGATCTTGTCAATGTACTCATATCTATTCTGCCTCCTAAATGAAAATATAAAATAATAATTTTATTAAGCATTAATTTAATAATTTATTGATAGAAACTCTGCTGGTGCAGTGGATATGAAAGGGAAGCTCACAGTGCCTCTCAAGTGTAATTAGGTAAGGAAGGAGACAAAAGAGATTATGTTGATACAGTGAGGTATGTGTTAAAATGGAAGAATATACAAGGTACAGGGGAAAAGCAAGAAAGAGAACTCTCATCTTCTGGAAAAGTATGGATGGCTTCCAAAGCCATGAGGCATGAAGTTTCAATAGTATATTCTGGGAGCAAAGATATGTGTGCATAGAGCTTGAAGAAGAAGGAAAAAATGACAGGCAGGAGTTTACAGATGAACAAGGACAAGATCATAAAGTATCTGGTTGAAGTTTTATACTGTTTTGGAGGGGAACATAATAAGATTTGCTTTTTAGAAAGATTGATGATGGTAGGATAAGGAAACCAGTCGCTTTGAGGAAGCTAATACAGCGAGTGAAGGGCAGGTGAGAATTTGATCTAGGAGATTATGAAACTAAAGAGCACTGAATGGGTTAAAGATAGTAGGTTTAACCATCAGAATCCAAAGTGATCATAGGTAGATTGTGGGAAGAGATGGGATTTAGGGTGACCTGTCCCAGTTTGTCTTGGATTGAGGGTTCTCCTGAGTCATGGGATTTTCAGTGCTGAAACTAGACAGTCCTGGATTATTATGGCTTCTAGCGTGATTTCGATGTGAAGAAATGGAAGTCGAATGTGGGAAATACATTTTCAAACGTTTGGCTGTAAAGATGAAGAGGAGAGTGGCTGTAGCTCTAGGGTCAAAGAAAGTCTCCTCCCTTTTTCAGATAGGAGACAACATGTTTATTTGGTTAGGGGTAAGAGCAGGGGTAGAGAAAGAGTTTGATGACACAGGAAAGAAAAAAAATAATAGGCTTATAGAGCACAAATTTTAGTAATTTGAGGAATGCTAAGGTATGCAAAGCAGGGTTCATGTATTCATTCCTAGCAACAGTAGATGAGAATAATAAAGAAAACTAGGACTCCAGGAAACTCTACAAAAAAAGGATGAAATAGCCATAGTATCAAGTTCCTGGGTCAGTAAAGATAATACAAGTTGTAATTTGCCTCATTTATCTTCCCATATATATGATTGACATTAATAAAGGAATATGACGATGACATAGCGATGGTGTAAACAGATGAACAGGGACACAAGATCAGTATGGGAGGTGCTATTTAGTTCTCTGAGGTAAATTTAGTTAGGATGAATAGAGAACAAGAAGTCTTCAAATTCACATATTGTAGAAAATGCTACTAATAGAGGTCCAAGTGCCTTAGATGCCAACTTCACATGTTGCTGAGCTTCTGAGGAAACAGAAATGAAAGGGGCATTGTGGGATAAGCATGTCAGATGTTGCTTAAGAGTAAAATCAGAACGGTTAGGGATGGGGTACAAAGGTCCCACAACTTCCTCCTTGTTTTAAAATAACAGACCCTAATGCAGTGGAGTTCATTTCTGCTAATGGAGCATCAATGGAAAAGCAAGGTTTCAATGCATTTAGTCCAAATACTTAGATGTGAAGTGCATATAAAAGCAAGTGGTAAAGGAAAACCCATAGAGAAAATATTAATTTAGCAGTGACCTAAATTTAATGTTCATTTTCTCTTGATTTCGGTTTTTCCTTGTCTCTCAGAGTGCTATAACTGAGTGTTCTCAGAAAGTGTGTCTCTCATTTATTTTCTCTCATGTGAAAAGCTGAACCACTAATGCTTGGAAGTAAAACTGCTCTTATTGAGAGAAGTTGCCTCTCATATATCTGCCTTAAATGCATGGAGTTATTTATTGACGATGACCTTCCTACCTGATATTGCAAGCTCTCTGTGTACTGTTTTTACTCTCTAAGAGCAGGAGAAAAGAGGGATCCATCACTTCCCAGGGCCTTTAGCATATAGTAGCATACAATATGTATTGAATGAATGTTCATCAAAGGGTTGTACATGCCAAAAGTATTAATCGATATAAATATATCGAATTGGTTTAATGGCAAATTAAATTTTATATTATTAACATTGCTATTATAATATCATTGGTATGTATGCTAGTTTTATATTCATTAATACTAGGAAAAGAGCTCTAAAATATTTTGGTATATATTAAATGTTATTCATAAATAATGATAATTGCATCAATGATAAGAAATAAAGTTCATTTAATTTGTTTATTTTCTGAAAATATTTTTAAATCAGTTGGTAAAGAATATATATATTTAAACTGGTATCTATGTAATATAGAATTAGTATGTAAAACAAAGGAATATTCGCTTAAGTTCTTAATAATTAGACATCGCAAGGTATAACTAAAATATTCCTATAAAATTTTATAATGTATCACAATGACTCTAGAATAAACAGAGTAATTTCACTAAATTTGCATTAGGCATTTCTGGTGATTTTGTTTTAGATTTACCTCATTTATGTAAGACACACAAAAAACTTTGAAATAACCAGATTTTTAAAAATTCATATTACACGTTTTGAAAGGTACATGTTATATGTTGTTCATATAATATGAAATTGTTAGCTCCTTTATATCACAGTGATTCATGAAGGAGTTAAAATAATTTTCACAGTTGAGTATTATGAGATATTGAAAAGAGTAACCAGGATAGCTATAGTTCTGTGTAACAGTAAAAACTGCACAACATGTGGATGTGAATGACATTTGATTTGTGACATCAATTATATTCATAGTATGCTGATCTTTATAACTTTAAGTTACATTAATTCCTTAATAAATGAGGTTACACTAAAGTCTGAACTTAAAAGGAGATGAAGGACTTTCTTCTCTTCTTGGTAAAGCAAGAACAAGTACATTTTGTCACCTTAATGTGACCAATTAGTATTGAAACATCCTCTAAAATATTTTTTGATGAAACATGAAAATGACCAGTAGGTTATATTTCTATAAATTAGTTTTAAATTTCTTTCTCCCATTCCCAAACATATACTAGTCTTAAATCATTAACCTAACCTCAAAGCTTATTGTCAAAGATGATGAATGTGCAGACCTCTCAGTCAGTCGCTAAGTCAACTGGACAGATCAGCTCTGAATTTTGTGAGAGATGAAGAGAGAGATATAAATCTCTATAATTACCAAATGGAGGTTATTAAATAGCTTGCAGTTTGGAAACTCATGAAATTACTCTATTTTATAAGACTACATGTAGAGTATTTTTTCTCAAAGTTATGAAACAGTATAATCATTTTATTAATATTAAAAAAAGATTGTAATATTGCCAGAAAATATAATAATATAGAACATTTAATAGAAACTTATAGTGTCCTCTCAAAAAGTGAGAAAAATTCCAATGTACATCAGTGATTTGGAAGCCCATTTAAAATAAACACTATGAGATTATTAGTCATTCAAAAGTCCAATGAAAATGTTAAGGCTTTTGAAATGCTTTTTTAAAATAGAATATGCTCACAGTACAGTAAAACATAGAATAAGATGAGTAATACATGTGTGAGTTATTCAGAGCTGGGTTAGCAATGGTCAAAGTTGCTGACATTTTGTCTCTTGGGATGAATCAGGCACAAAGAGTTCATGGCCTGAGCTGCCTTTGGTGGTTGTGTCTTGCTCCCTAGACTAACGGTAGGCTCTTGTCCAATATACAGTGTTGTCCTGACATAGCTTTAGCCAAGATCCAGTCACTCATCACTGTGAGTTCCTATAAAGTGGAGAGCTAAGAACCCACCAAAAAAGTTAAACTCGGGTTCTGCCTGGTGCTTACACCATGGTTGACCCCATAGTTCAGCTTGCACCTTGCAGAGGGCTATTTTTTCTCCAGGTGAGATCAGGTGGACTCCCAGAGGAGCCTGGCATTATTCAAAAGCCAGAATGTGGAAACAAAGGCAAAAGAGTAAAATAAGTTGCCCAAGATTGGCCAACTGGTCAGCAACAGAATCAGGAAGCAAGCTGACCTTCCAACCTCAATTTTATATTGTTATTTTATGGCCTCCAATTTTTTGTGGCTCTTCACAGAAAAATTAGAATGGTGTTAAAATGACTTTTCAGGGAAAAAAAAAAGATGATTCAATATGCTTATATTTTCAAAAATTTTAACACTGTAATTAAATAATTCACAAGTTGGATCTATGCTTATATTTAGCAATTGTCAGAGCTGGAAATAGTCCCTTGCACAGGTACAGAAATCTAAAGGGAAAAGTGTATCATGGTCTGTAGCTCTCAATTAGATACCAAATTGTCAAATGCATCCCAATTATGCAAAGGCATTTTCGCTGAAATTTTGCTAGCATTTCTTTCATCCTGGGATTGATCTGTTGGTCTTGTAAACCATTTAGAAGTTTTCAAATATTTTAAAACAAAGTAGAAAATTCTGTCCCTACATTTTTTAAAGAGTCTGATTCAAGAGCTTTTAAAGGTGATTGCCTTTACATAGGTTTGGCAGAGAAAACACTTTCAAACAACTGTTATCAAATGTTCTGTAGAGCAAATTTCTTTTAAAAATGGTTCCTTTTTTGTTCACTGTTAAAATGTCACCTTTACTTTGATGGGATGATTAACTGTATTATTATTTTCAAAAATATCTGTTTATAGCACATGGTTGACAAATGTTTGTCATCACATAAAAAAAAACATCAACAAATTAGGATTACTTGAGTTTTGGGGGATAAAAAGCATAACTCATCTTTAAGGTCAGTTTTCTAAAAAGTGCTTTGCTAAACTATAACAGTGAAATTCTGTGGTAGTATGAAACATTTTCTTGGTTGCTCTCTGATTTATTATAAAAGATTGTGAAGGTTATAATCATCAAAGGACTAGTTTGCATAAAATTAACCATCTTGAAAATATCCAGCTATGGTCATGCTACCCTGAACAAGCCTGATCCTGTCTGATCTCAGAAGCTAAGTAGGGTTGGCTGTGGTTCGTACTTGGTTGGGAGACCACCTAGGAAGACCAGGTGCTGTAGGTATAAAACAGCGACAACAAAAAAGAAAATATGCAGCTTTCAAATTGCGATAATACATTTCAGTACTTGAAGAAACCCTCACTGCATTGTTTTTCAGATATTGTGATGCAGCTTGCTTTGGAGATCTTGATTCAAAAACTTTTATATTGCACAAACCCTATGCAAACACTCTCCCTCACTAAGTAAATGTCAGCTACCATCAGTTATTAAACACACTAAGCCCTAACTATGTAAAATTAACCAATATATACAATGATCTTTCTTTTGAAAACTTTCTCTTTTGCTATTTCTTCTACCTCACATACCTCTTCTGCCTTCAACTTGTGAGTTTGCTTCTATTCTTAAAGACATCACCTTCCCTAAATGCTCTTCATGTTTGCATTTCTAGATTAGACATCCCAAGAGGCAACCAAGAAAACTTTGTACCAAATGGAATTTTACTAACTTTTTAATAAAGTACTTAAAATATTGAACTTGATAAATGATTTTTTTTCACAAAAAGACAAGCCTTACCAACTTGGTAAATAATTTTTTACATGTAATAACAGCTTCAATGCTGTGGTATAAGCAGATGTGTTTGAAAAATAAATGTGTTTAATTGTTTCTATGCAATTCTGGGCTTATATCCCATATTAACTTATATTTATATCAGACTTTAAAGCACAATAATGGTGTATAGCCATTCTATCTAGATTCAAAACCAAATGCTGGTACAAGTAGTGTGGTCTTGGCACAAATTGTCTAAAATCTTTGTATTTCAATTTCCTCATTTGTAAAATGCAGATAGTAGTAGTAGCACCTATGGAAGAGGGCAATACAATTAAATGATTAATCATATAAAGTGCTGAGAAAATTGATACATATAAGAATGTATTTTATAGCAGCTACCATATCATATTAGAGTTGTTTGCCTACTAATATTTTGTCTATCATGAAACTCTGAGCTTCTCTAATTTTATAATGGTTGGCATAATAGGTACTCAGTAGATGTTTAAGAAAGAAAGGGATAGAAGGAGAGACCCTAAATCAGATGTTTTTCTTTTTATGTAGAAAAGCATTTTATCTGAGAAAATCCACTGTTCCTAAAATATAAAAATAAATATTTTTGATATGCACTAAAATTATCATATATTAAATAAACCAATTCAATGTAAGATTTCAAAACATTGATATTTAACCCATAAAATATTGTATTTATATATCTCATATACACCACATTAAATTTCTGCACATGTATCACAAATACCATCATTCTTTTCTTCTTTTTTGCAATTAATATAAGTAGTATTACAGTTGCCAGCAGTGGATAGATTAGATTTTTGTATCTGGATATGTTAAATTGAAAAATGTAATATTTCAATGGCATCGAAATCTGTATTCTTTCACTGCTATATACTATCTCTATTTTAACATGACATTAAATGAAATCTAATAGTTAAAATGCATTTGTAAGCATCTGCCATGATGGGTTTGATGGTGGGTTTGTTGCTGTTACAAATAAAATATAAACCCTCTACATCTAAATCAACTTTATCACCTTGCCTCCTTTATCATAATTATGTTCTTAGGGAAGAGTAAAGATTAATGTATGCTAAAACATGATTTCATTTAAAATCCATAGATATCAACTCTTTAGATGTGATAGAATCTAGGTCTAGTCTCTTGGCAAAGTAAATATTAGGACTTATTTGAATTGAACATGATATAGGATCATTGTGTAAGAGTACTGAGGATACCTATGATAGAATATGTTTGACCAGAAGGAAACCCCAGTTTCAGCCCTTTATACCTTGAGCATATTATAGGGAATGTATAGACTTTAAAATCAGATAGAATGGCGTTTGAATACAGATACAGCATTTGAACTTTCTAATTGTGTGTAGTAAGGCATGATATTTAATATCCGTAAAGTTCAGCATTCTCTTTTTAAATGGAAATAATTAAATCACAATGTTAACTCTGGGAGTATGTATTTAGAAGTCAAAAAAGAAGTTATTTGTCCCTTTAATGGTAGCTGAGAATGCTAGTGGCAAGTCTTTTCATGATTTGTAGTTCTGCATCATGGGTTAAATGACAATGAAATTGGACAATTCCGTTGTAGATAGCTTCACCCAGTGTTTTGTCTGCTGCTGTCACGTTAAAGAACTCGATGACCATAATTCGTTGCATCAATTTGCAGTTCCACTTTCCATATAACTGTTATTTTGACCTATATTGCTTGTAGTCCCCTAATTTTAGTTCGACATATAAAAATTATTTAGGAATAATCTTGTCACTTATTATTTATTCTTTTATAATTCAACCCATTAATGGTTCAATAGTCGTGACTTGGCAACACTTTAAGATAGTCTTAACTTTAAATTCATTGTGGCATTATATGTTAATTATAATCTTTAATTACCATTGACGAAACTAGAAATTAAATACAGCATTTTTGGCAAGTGTTTCTGGCATCCCATGGTGTTTTTTATTAGTGTGAGGTAAAACTCCATCTCTTGTTATGTAGCTCCACAGCACCAGAAAATTATTAAAAACATTTCAAATGGATAATTATGAATACTCCATATACTAATTTTTTTTACCTTTAATTATTTATACTCAAGCTTTTTATTCAATCAAGGAAACATTGAAAAAGAAGACAAGCTGCCTTGTGTACACTCATTATTAGCAGAATCCCTAGATTCTTAGTAAACTGAAGTGAAATCAGACACACATTTGTGGCAATTTTGTGTTTAAAGGCAAAAAAAATCTCAAGTTTGGTCATGCAAAAAATGAAATTATGTCAATGTAAAAGATATGGAAATGAATGTATTGTTTTGACTACCTAGTATCTAAGAAATATTCTCATTTGGGGGGGAAACCAACATTATTCATATGAAACTTGGTGGGAGACAGGCTGAAAAGGTCTGGGGTTTTTTTTGTTAGCTTGTTTTATTAGTTTGTTGGTTTGTTTTTACAGTTTCCAGGAACTTAGTATAGGTGCATGCCTACCTAGAACTGTGAACTGGGGGGAGTCATGCAAAGACAAAAAAGAAGGTAGAAATTATTTGTGATTATGGTGTCATTAAACTAAAATTTACCAAAGGTAGTGTCCTGATGAGACAGTTCCTATCAGAGATTTGACAATGTTTGCTGTTACTTAGTTTTCATGAGTTATTGGATTTTGTCCCCAAACCTTCTAAAAATGTTTTTTATATTTTTTTGGTAGGAGGTGATAGCTAGCAAATATTTTGTTGGATATACATTCTCATTCTCATTATCATTGTACCACAGATGCATTAGAATTAAGTATCCTGATACAGCATTGCTCACTTAGACAATCTCTTACTAATGGATGTCTGTATTGTTTATTATGTATTTGATACTCTAAACCAGATCACAGAAAACATCCTTGCCAGGTGCCTTTTTTCATACCTGTCAATTCATTTTATTGAGATACATTTATAGATTTTTAAAAGGCACTTAAATCATTTTTACAAAGTCTCTATAAAATGTTGATCATACCTATTTATGTACTCTCTCAAGCATTTCAATAGTGTACCTATTTTCCCACATTGTTGTCACTTAGTTTTTGTCAATAAGATAAATTAAAATTATCTTATCAATCTTTTAATATAGAATTATATAATTATTATTATTGTTGAAATGTTTTATATATTCTTTAAGCATACCTTTGATATGCAGGCTACTATTAACATTAGATTTTATGTAATCTTTAATCAACATTTAAGTTATTTGACATAGAGTTTTGGACAATTTTTTAAAAACAGTTTGGTTAACTGGTTTAGTCTTTAAAATTCAAACTATTTGAATGTTTTCATTAAATTTCAGTTACTTTGTTTTTTCTCTCTTTCTCTTGGGAAATTAGTGCTTCTTAAAATTTATTGTGATTTTATTAATGACATAATTCATGATTGTTTTCTTTTAGTTCACTAATTATATATATTTCAACAAATATGTACATATAATTTTTTATATATCTGAGATATATATAGACAATTATATATGATATATGTAATATTATATATAAAATTTATATATAATATATGTAAATATGTATATATATATATATTTGTTATAGTATTAGCCTCCAGTTTTCCTACTTTCTTCTCAGTTGTTTTCTGTGATTTGCTGCATGCGTCGGTGGTTGGATGACAGTATGAGATCTGGGGAAGCTAGCACACTATTATACTTAAATCATTCTATTTCAATTCTCAGGTTACAACAAACTAGTGATGTCTTTGCCACATTTTCTATATTCTCTGGGATTTGCCATATCTGACTGTAGGAAAATAGTGGTGGGTTTGTGAGGAACATAAAATAGAATGTGAAGTATGGAATGCCAGAGAGAGAATTAGTATATTATATATCTTGCCTCCGCTCACGGGATTTGCGCCACACTGCTGTCAATGAGCTAGTTCACAGAGGCCACGGGACTCGGGGTCAGTGGGCAGATGGTGGGGCATGTAGAAAATGTTTTCTTTGCCTTTTCACAATCAATCACTACTCCGTGAAGCTAAACTATAGCCTGTCATGTGCTAGTGCCTAAAAAAGATTCTCAGCTCAGCAAAATTCACAATTAGGTTGTTCATTGGTATTTTAATGTTTTTACATGCTTTGTCTCTTTCTGCATCTTTGTGGATACTACATATATCCTGATAATCCTAGCACAATTTTATATCAAGTGCCTTAGACCAAGATTTTAAATTCAATGTGCATTTCATAAAATTTAAATATGTTAATTAAATTATGTTATTTGATATCAGTCTACTACTAAATATAATTCAATCAATAAATATGTAAGCATTGAATGCCTAATATGCAGTAGGCACTATTCTAAGTTCTACAGATATAATAATTTTTTTAAAAAGACAAAAAATAAAAATCCTTGCCTTTGGGGAGATTTTCGTCGAGAAAAACAGATGAAAAAATAAATTAGATGAGTAGTATGTTAGACAATAATACACGTTACAGAGGAAAACAATCAAGGAAATAAGAGAAAAAGTGTTTGGCTGCTGAGGAAGAAGAACGCTTCAGTTATAATTGAGATAAAATTTGAAATTGGAACAAAGGCCTAAAGATACCCTTTAGGTATCTGGGAGAAGAGTGTTCCAGAGGGAAAAAACACAACTATAAAATCTGTAGGGTAGGTGTGTGACCAGTGTGTGTTTGAGGAACAAACAGGGAGTAATAAGTGGATGGGTGAAGGGAAGAACAGTTGGAAAATATAGAATGAGGCCAGAGAGGAGTTAGTGGGTAGGTAGAGTGGGAGCGGGTTTCATAGTCTTATAGGCTATTTTGATGACTATGCCCTTTACTTGAGGTCATGTTGTAGAAATTGGAGAGTTTTGAGCAAAGGAATGACTGACTACCTTTTATCTGTCCAAAGTTTAGAATGAGGGGAAACAATGGTGGAAGAAGAAAAATCATGTGTAGCTATTGTAACCCATTTATGCAAGTGATGATAGTGGCTTGATTGGGATGAGAACAGAGAGGAGATGATTAAAGAAAAGAACACACACATACACACACACACACACACACACACACACACACACACACACGAAAAAGGAAAGAATGTGAAGACGAGTACATTAACAGGGGCAGGGGCTTGGACAATGTGGAATTGTCCCACAAACAAGATTCACTCAAGCTTAACTATTAGCCCTTACCTACTAACCTGACCTTTAAAAGGAAGCAGATAACTAGTCACACAGAGAGATAAAACAAAAGGAAAACACATTTAAGTTTAAGACATTTATTTTTATTATTTTGATGTCATATATTGACCTTGAAAATGATCATTGTTAACTTGTGTATTCTTTTGTATGTATTACGTAAAGAAATGCTGGTGTTTTGGTGCCACATTAATGAATTAGAGTTCATCTAAAATTAAATAGATAAAGCATTGACTTATACCTACATATGACTTATACCTTTCAAGTAAATGCAGCATTATAAGTGTTCAGTGTAACAGCTCTGTGTTCAGAGATGATGCATATAATCTGTGTCAGCCATGAAAATGAAGCTAGGAGACTGTAGCAGATGCTGTCAATACCTTGCCCCATAGCCTTGTGTCTACCTGCAGCCTTGCTGGACAGGTCCCAGGGCCATCATCAGCTTCCCACCTCAAGGGTTCACATCTCCATCTCTCAGAGATTTCCTTTCTTAGGCATTTTCTTAGATGCCACGATTTACTGGGCTCAAGTAGAGAAAGTTAATGCCTTTGGGGATGGATGGAAGACAAGGATAAAATAGTTTACCACCCTGTCCCCCAGCTGGACAATTGTGAAGTATGTTTTATATGGTTCCAGTAGGATCCTCAGTGGGTCCTAGTCCTAGCTGCTCATAGTGTGCACATTCTTTGTTGGCTTTTACTCTTCTTTGTCTCACTTTTCTCACTCCCTTACATGTCCTCCTGGGTTCACCTCCCAAATAAATGACCTTGAAAGTATTTCTTTCTAGATATGTTTTAGGAGGGTTCCACACAAAGCCAGGCAAAGACCCTTGAGTCAAGTTGCTCATGTCTGCTTGACAAAAAAAAAGGTCCAAGAATGTTCCATAGAAATTAGGCAAAGGTGATGACTGGCCCTTTTGGTCTTATTCTACCCTTCTTTGGCTTTATGACTCCCACTTTGTCTAGGATTACAGAAACAAAAAATCTTAAAGAGCTTCAGAGATCCTTATGTACCCCTACCAAATGTTCTGTTAGTGTGAACATGTATTTTTCAAATGGTGAATCTGCTACTGCTTTCATAATTAATCATTTTTATCAATAGTCGCAAGTGAACCTGGCCTTGAAATGCAGAATGAATAATAGGGAGCTGACAATGTATGAGCATACTGAGGAGATATAATGATCACTTATATCAGTAACATAGAAGCAGGAATACAGCTGCTTGGAGTCTCAGCCAGTTTAGAGAAAAAAGGGAGACTTTGCCAAAAACTCTGTATTTGTACCAATCTAGAGTAAATCTACGGAGAATTTAAAGTGCAATAGTCATCTAGAAGGCACAATTGGATTCACAGTTTGGATTCACTTTTTTTAACTTCTTCTAGCATAATCTAAGCCTCGTAAACAGAAATATCCATGATGCAGGCACCTTTTTGCTGTTATATGAAAAATCAGAAAAAATACTACTTGTTTAGAGACCTGAGAAACTATTAACAGAGAACATATTCCTGTGCCACAAAAATATTTTCAGGTAATTCAGGCAGCAAAGACATGAAATGGGACACTGAAGTCAAAGGCCCCGTGTTATCCCTGCAATGATAAGAAAAGTGAAATGTTTTTGATCAAAACAGTGTGAACCAAATTAAGGTAAATTATGTAACAATTAATAAACTTGTAAAATAGGTGAAATGTGCAGCAAAGGTATGGTAATGTGTTTTCCCCGTGATGTGTGCTAAATAGATTAGTTTTACAAAATAAACATTTTTGGAGTGTCAGTACTCTGATGGGCATGTAGGTGTGGGAAAGAGGAAGTGAGAAATATAAAGTACAATTCTTCCCTTGAGGAATTTACAGTTTAGTGGTTGGAAAACATGTAAACAAGTTATTTTGGTACAGTGTGAAAAGGACATGGGTTCTCCAAAGAGTTAAATGCAGAGGAATAACATCATTCCTATTTATCCATTCATTCATTCATCTATTTAATCATCCATTCATTCATTTAGACAGGTTCAGTCTTACTGAAAAGCTACAAGAATAATACAATATACACTTCATCCAGGTTCTCTCTGAGTGTTACATTTTACTATATTTGCTTTATTCTTTTCTCTCTTTCTGCATATACACATGTCTATATGTTTTCCTCAAATACTTGAGAGTAAATTCTAGGCATGATATCCCTTAACCTATAAATAGTTCATTGTGTAATATCTGAAAACAAAGATATGCTCTTAAACAAAGAAAATTATCCAAATCAGTAAATTGGCATTGATACAATTATATAATCTACATACCTTACTCAAATTTGTCCAGCTGCCCCAATGATGCCTTATAACAAAAGAAAATCCAGGATCATGTGTCGCATTCAGCTGTCTCTTTAGTTTTCTATAATCTGGAATAGTTCTTCAGTCTTTCTTTGTGTTTCATTATATTGACATTTTACATTTAACTGGTATTTGCTCTTGACAAAATTCAACTAACGAAACTTTAACAGAATACCAGAAGTGATGATTTCTTAGGGGATTATGTCAAGAGGCACATATTGATCTTTTTCATCACTGGTGATATTAACTTTGATCCTATGGCTGTGGTAGACTCTAGTCTTTCCACTGTAGAACTGAACATTTCCCTTTGTAATTAACAAATGTCTTGTCACTTTGAGACGACAATTGTACATCCTGTGTCTTCTAAAAATTTCACCTCCTCATTTTAACATCTATTGATAATTCTCATTTTTATCTATTATTATCACTGTGATTGTCCTTGGTGATTTTCTAATTCTATCATTTATTCTTCATTTATTAGTTGGTATTCTACTGAAAGGAAGAGCTTTCTCTTCTCTCTCATTTTTTATTTATATCGAAGTGGAGTGATGTATTTCTATTTTGTTCAATAAGTTATGCTCTTTTATGTTTTTCTTTTTTAGTACTCAAACTGTTCCATTGTTGGCTAATGAAAGGTGACCACAGTGTCCTTTTGACACAATTCTCTAAGTACTTTCCTCTCTTCTAACACAAGA
Source organism: Cynopterus sphinx (assembly GCA_030015415.1). Classification (NCBI taxonomy): domain Eukaryota; kingdom Metazoa; phylum Chordata; class Mammalia; order Chiroptera; family Pteropodidae; genus Cynopterus; species Cynopterus sphinx. Next base: position 190,662,023 of record CM057379.1, read on the forward strand.
TGTTTCAGGCTCATTATGTATTTTCTTTGCCCTAACACTGGAATCAGGCACTCCTCTATGACATCCTGGAATTTTTAGTGGATAATGTTATTAGAGATCAAGATCTGGGTTCTACATATTCTCATCACAGCAGAAGAGTTATTTCTTCTAGTCTTTCTCAGTAAACAGATCTAGAAATAGATATAAAGATGAATATATTCACAAACATATACACACACTTCTGTATCTATCTATACAGTTAACTAACTATATTAAAAACCATGGATTCACACTGATATCTCAACTTCCAATCAAATAACAGAATTCATTCTATTTTTTCCCTTGTCTTATTTAAAACTCTTCTCTCTGCCATAGCTCTCATTATCTACAATATATTTACTTATATGTTCAATCTTATAATGTACTAAAAGTAGTTTCAGTGTTACTAACCCAGGTCTTTAAGAAAGGAAGCCTACTAATTAGCATTCGATATTTGTTTAGAGTTCTTCTTGTTTGAGCCTGAAGGCATATAGCCCAACCAGTGCTCTGTTCAACAGTTATTTGGGTTAGATCTCCCGTCTCCCTGTTAACGTTATTTATTCAAATGTTATTTATTTGAAATACGTTCGGTCATTTGTTTCTGTTTGGGTTCAGTTTTAGGATTTGCCACCTTTTTGTTTTATATATTTTTTCTGTCTGTAAAACATGAACAATTCTACTATATTAAATTCTATGTATATTTATATTATGTCCTCCACTGTTTTCTTTTGATTTAGTTTATTTTTTATATTTCTAGAATAAGCAGATAATTTATTTAATTATATTCTTTTATTTTGATTAGTAAAGAATATTAATATTTTCTGACATACACCTATGTATATGTGTGTTGTCATTTTCATTCTTTTAAAATGTTTTTAATTTTGTTTTATATTTCCACATTTAAAAACATTTTGTTATTTTTAGTAAAATGACCTTTTTATCTTCCTTTTAAAAAATAATTGTTTATGTTAAAGCTTTAATGAAAATATTTATAATTCTGAAACTTATTTCTGTGACTTGATATATAATCAGATATTATAATGGTTTCATAAATGCTTAAGAAGATATATTCACTATTATGTAATATTATATAATAATTACTACATAGTATGTTATATTTGCTGTATTTTTCAATATGAAGTGTGTTTTTTGGCTGTTTTTAAATTATTTTGGTGTTTAGGAAAGACTTTGTTCTATGAGCTTTTTACTTATTTCTTCTTTAATTCCTGTATTTCCCTGATATTTTTTAACATGCTACTATGTCATTTGTAGTTTTGATTGACATACTTTTGATTCCAACCTATTGCCTACAAAACAATAACTTCCATTTTCCTCTCCTCCTCTCACTTTTAGTTGCATTATTTCTACTTTAGAGAAAATAGAGCACATACTATGTAGCAGATATCATAAACATTATTATTCCACTCTTAATCTTATTGTTTTAGTCTTAAACCAACAATTAAATATATTAAAAGCTCACCACCAGTCTTACTGCTGAAATTTCTCACTTCATCTTTTAGTTAGATTCTGTGAGCATTTAAAACTTTTTTCGATAGCAATGATTTTTGAATGACAATGTAGGCAATTATGAAATCCTTGGTTAAAATTTATATCCTCAAATTATTTAAAAATTCTTCTCCTCTGGTCCTTTATTTCAAATGTAGCTTTTTAGAAATCTGATGCCAATTATCTTGCCATTGTTGTCTGTCTATCTGCTTACTGGAATCTACATAATCTTTTTTATTTGTAAAATTTAGTGTTTTTATCATAATATACCTTTGAATTGATCATTACTGATCAATTTTCTCTGTTATGCAGTATGGCCTTTCACTATGTAGATTCATAACTTCTTTTATTTCTGAAAGGTTATCTTAGATTGTCCTTTTAAAATTAATTCTTTTCAATTGTTTTAATCATCTTTCTTTAGAGACTCCAATTACACTAAATTGGATGTCATTTGCCTACTTTCCATTTCAACTACTTCGTTTCAGACTCTTTTAATTTTTTTTCTTATATTATTTTCATTTTCTTTATTTTTTCCTATTATATTTAGATGAACCTTATTATGCTTTCATTTGAATCCATTTTTCCTTGGGCACATTGTTGTAATTAGTTTTCATTTTTTATATGATTTTGTCTTTTTGAAATCTTTCTGTTATCTTTTTTTTATTAGTTTTTGAATTTATGGCTCAAGTTTTTTTGTTTTTGTTTCCCTTTCCTAAACCCCCCCACCCCCACCATACACACACATCTCAAAAGTGCATCATCAGTCTCACTTGATAGAGGATAATTAACTTGGTTTGCTGTTTTTAGTGTTTTTTTTCACTTGGTTTTAATTGGTTGTAGAAGAAGGTGTTTATCAACTGAATTGTTTATATTCTTATTTTCTAGTTTATTTTATAGTATTTTAATAAATGAAGATGGTTCATACTTCTGCATTTTCATTTGCCTTGACTGGTGATTTATGGTGTTTTATGAGGTTAATAGTTAAAAAAATGCCCTCAAAAATTTTTTTGAGTGGATTTTTTTTTGGGGGGGGCGGTAGTGGTGAGCATATTGTGAGGAGATGGATTTTATTTTCTGTAATTTTACAAAGTCCTAAGTTACTCTCTCTTGTTTCTTTACCACACAATATCCAAAGTGGAAGTCTTTCTTTCTTTGGATTTTTGTCTTGAAGACCTGACTCCTTGTATCCTATATACTTTCTCTTTTCTATAATCATTTCTCTGATTTTGCACACATAGGAAGACTTTTTCTGAAATAATTTTAAATAAAAAGTAGGCTAAATTATAGAAGATGCCATTTAATCCCATTATTTTCAAATAATATACATAAACACAAACAAGTATATCAAAGCCTATCGCTGGAAGCCCTGTAGTGCTTGGAGACCTGATTAAGTCTTGCCTCAAATGTATAATTTCATCACATGAAGATGTAAAAATAAAAATAAAAATAAAATCCTTATTTCTAATTTGTATATATTTTTGGTCTTCATTGTTCTTTCTCTGTCCAAGCACCATTTCTCTATTTTTTTTCTGTCTCATCATAGAAAAAATTTATCCCTTGGGTGAGTCTTTATAAGAAATACACATAATCAAATAATTTTCTGCTATTTTTTAGACTTTTTTAAGATTTTAGCACACTACAAATATAGCACTAGCTTCATTTTCTTTTTCTTTTCTTTCTTTTTTCTTTTTCTTTTTTCTTTTTTTTTTGTACCTCTTGATTTGTGTTACAACCTCCCAAAGTCATCTCTTTCTGATATAGAGAATGATGCAGCTTTCCTAAATTTCTTTTCCTAATTAAGCTACTCAAGTTTATCAAAGTGCTCAGCATTAAAAAGGATCTTCCATAGTCACCTTTTAAGAGTATAGTTATAGTGAAATGTAGCCTATTTTTACTGTTAATATAGTGAGTGGAAAAAAGTCTTAAAATCTATGTTGTTAATAGAAAACAATTTCTTGAGGCAGTAAGCTAACATAAAAGCATGAATTTTCTAAGTAGACTTCCATGAATCAGAGATCTGACCTAATACGAAGAATTACCAGATAATGTCAAAAAGCTCAAAGCAGAGAGAAGGGTCTAGTATACCAAAGACAACTCCCCAGATCCTGCCTTATACACTTCTGGCCAATAATTTTAGCTAGATGAGGTCTCTGTATGATGATCTTGGGATAAACTCATGCAGTCAATGGGGATATTTAAATTATGAAACATCCCTATTTAATAGCTCCAACATTTATATAGCTGGCATTACATTTCCTAGGGAGCTGAGCTTCTTAGATTCTGGATTCTATAGTTTATCCTTAGCTAAAACATCCTGTGAAGTGCATTTTATAGATAAATTATCTTTGTCAGTAGTTCAGATACCAAAATATCTAGTTAACAAGGAGATGGAATTGGGTCTTCTGCCAATATTCTTCATCCTAGAAACACTTAGAAACACTTAGTCTTATATGCCCTGAATGTTTGTGTCCCCCTCCATATGTTGAAATTCATATGTTGAAATCTTAACTTCCAAAAGTGATGGTATTATTAGAGGGGTCCTTTGGGAGATGAGTAGGTTATGATGTTACTGTATTTTTTCCTACTTTTTTTGTCTAAAATATTAGATATTGAATAGGCAACAGGAGAGAAAAATAATGTAATAGAAGTGGGAGGAAAAGCCTAGTATTTCAGATCATGGGGTTAGAATCATTTATTTACCTGGTAGCAGTGCTGGTCTATGTTCATTTGAATAGCAGACTTCATACCCAAAGATCCATTCATCTGAAGAATCAATGCATAGGCCTAGTTGCTTAGGTTATTGATGTTATCCATTGTTTCAGAGGCAGAATTTTGATTTTTATTAGAAAAAATGTTAACAGTTTATAAATAATATATAGTTTACATATATAGTTTTAGCATTGTACATATATTTGCGTATATCCATGTGACACATATATACATATATTCATATAGGTTCCCTTATTGTTAGTACAGTAAATCAGAGTTCTAGGTTTATATACTACTCACCTATATATAAATTTCTACTATTCTGTTTTTTTTTTTGTACCTAACTCCATGTACAATAAGAATTATAATATATTATTGGCCTGTTTTCTGAGTGAAGAATGCATTGAATTACTCCTTCAGGGTCTTGCCTAGTCTTCTCTGTGTCTTCTATTTCATGTCAACAATTTTGTGATATTTTCTAATTTCTTTACAGAAATGTAATATCAAGACAATATTAGTAACAGTTCTTAAATATGTATAATCTTTAATTTACAAATCACTAAAAAACTCAAGAAACTGCTTTAAATACTATGCAATTCTCTCAGTAATAAAATAATTTTGAGAAACACTGTAACATTATCTTAATTTAGTTTATAAAACATCGTTTACTTTGTTTTTTTCCCCTTGCTACCAAGCCAGTTTCTCCCAATCAATAATAGTTGCTTACTGTAGCTCTCTGAAGTCACATCTACCCCTGGATAACTTGGTAGAGGGCTTTTAAGAAAGGAACAAACAACTCTTATTCATTATTCCCCATGGGTGGAATCTAAGGAGAATTTAGTAGTTTAGAGATTTTCTAAAGTGAAAATATGATTGCAGCGATCTGCAAATGTCAGCCTCAGTGACTAGAAAGGAACAGTTAAGAAATGATATGGGGCTTTGTTATATTAAATGTAGTCATGATCTTGATCATTTGAGCAGAAGCACATCTCCTTTTCCTTCGATATTTGGATTTTTGATCTGCATTATGAATGATAGCCTTACCTCCTTACCCAGACTATAAGGTTAAAACTGCTAAAAACAAAACAAACAACAAAAAAAAACACCTCATTTTATGCTTGCTGATTTGCAACAATCTCAAGTTTTGTTTCAGAAATGCCAATGCTATTTTGGATAAAATAATATATATTTACATATATAAAAATAATTATTCTGGTTTTAAAGATACCTTCCATTGCAGATATATTTCTATATCAGCATTAAATAATGATAATTTTCATTTTACATATATTCTTATTCCTAGTTGATAAAAGTTTGTATTGATGTAAATTATGAACTTTAAAATACATATTTATAAATAAATATTATTTGTTCATATAATGTCATTTTGAAGATGTCTCAAAACCAGATTTCACTGTTGTACATTTAGTGGGCTCCATGTAGCTGCAGACCATCGGGCTGCCCTGCAGCCACTGTGAATTTACTGCAAGAAAGCTGGAGGCAACCTTGGGGACCCCCAAGGGTCAGAATCCTGGGAGGGCAAGAGTGGACCAACCCAGAAATAATTTTTGAAGAGAAATTATATAATATACCTCAAATTACAGGCAAGGGAAAAAAAGAAACTTAAAAAAAAATTATACTCTAACTTACACATTTTATAGAAATATTATTTGAAAAATATATAAAATGCTGTATGTTCTGTATCAAGAAACATAGTTGATGGAAAAGAAGAATATATAAAAGTAAGATTTTATTTGTATACATTTCAGATAGAATTTTTTATTCTTGAAAGGCATCAGCAAAGTGACAGTACTTAATGTTTTTTACTTTCCAAACTATCAAAAGTTGTAACCAATTGCATTACAATATTTTGTTCCTTTTAATAAGAGAGAAAAGATGGCCTTCCCTAGAGACAAAATGGTAATCTCATTCACCAAGACTGAGAGGTGAAAGAAATTCGAGTCCAATTGTTTTATTTAGCTTCAGTGTGCCTAAGAATTATCTGACAGGTTTTGTTTAAATGCACAGTTCTAAGTTTGTCTTGAAGATCCCAGAAATGTATATTTTAACAAATATCCCAAGTAGTGCTGATGAAGGTGATTCACTAAGCACACTTTGGGAAACATTGTCATGGCCTTTTCTGTATCAGCACCAATATCTAAGTGGTCTGATGTGAGGGACTTGGGTAGAACCTGACTACTGAGCTTGCCCAATGACTTACTATAATTGATATTGCTTAAGTAATTGATATTACCCATGAAATCAGAAAACGTAATTTTGGCTGTCATTAAATTCTATGGAAAATTAGAAAACAGTATAGGTTTCTCTCTCTACACAGACACACACAAACACACACACACACACACACACACAGATACACATACACAGTCATGCATCACTAAACAATGAGAATACATTTAAGAAATGCACCCTTAGGCAAGTTCATCATTGTGTGAAAATTGTGGAGCATACTTACACAAACTTAGGTGATAGAGCCTACTACATACCTTGGCTCTGTGGTATCGCCTGTTGCTTCTAGGCTATAAAGCTATATAGCATGTTAGTGTACTGAGTACTGTAGGCAATTGTAACACAATGGTAAATATTTGTGTATCTAAACGCACCTATTTATAGAAAAAAAGTATCATAAAAGTAAAATATAAAAGAGAAAAAGATGATATATCTGTATAAGGCACTTGAAGCATAAATGGAGCTTGTGGGACTAAAGGTTGCTCTGGATGAGTCAGTGACTGATGACTGAATGTGAAGGTCTAGTACATGTTAGGAGGTCCTCAAATAAAGATGTTTTGTTTAATGTCCTTTCATTGTAATGTTGGTGAAATGCCATAGGAGCTTTTGTGTATATCAACTAGCCTATGATAAACCTGGTTATGTTATACGTTGTTCCACCTAAAGTCATAGAACTTACTGTAAAGTCACAGGACTTAACTGCACTCTGTACTGTTGTAGAATTTATAAAAATTGTTCCTTAAACCCCCCTACAGACACACATGTGCACACGTGCACGTGCACACACACACACACACACACACACACACAGACTGCTTCCTTCTGATACGGTCAGAAATAAAACACAGAAGGTGTCATTGCTCCTCTGAACAGGGATGTGAACTGGATTGACTGGAAATATTGAGGAGAAACCATAATAGTGACTGCCAGGTGTGAGAGGTGGCCTGAGGATCCATAGGAATAAGAAATCAAGATGGAACATAGGAGACTGTCATGGCAATGTGGTTTGGGCTATTGGATTTGGGAGCAGTTGTCAGATTAAGGGAATCTGTGGTATCAATTTTAAGAGAGCATTTAACATGGAGAGTGTATAGAACTGAGGACTCAGTATTTTGACTTTGGAAATTTATTTTTAGTTCCATTGACCCTATTTTGTACAAAGAGCCAAAGTACAGGGACAAACAGGTTGCATAGTACCACAGAAAGCTTAACTAAAGTGGCAGTAGCCCTAAAGTTCCCGTGGACCTGTGTATGGGATTACAGGTCCTCAAAAAAGAAGTTACAGCCATGTACTCTGAAGACCCTCAAGCTAGATCTAAGAGGACTTAGTGCCCTCTGAATATGTGGCACTGGAGGGACAAGCTTCTCTGTGCCTGGACAGGTCAGAGACTGACTGTTTGGTATGCAACCTGTGCCCTCCAAACTGAGGTGCTGTGAATAAAAGGGGCTCTATTGCCATGCCCCACAGATATTGCCCGCATCATTGGAAAAAAAAATATTTCCTCCTAAAATGCATGTATTTCCATTTCTTATGGAAAATTAATCTCCCTTGTAATCTTATGGGACCACTATCATGTAATCAGTCTGTTGTTGACCAAAACATCATTATGTGGCACATGACGGTAATATGTAAAAATATTTTATACATACATGTGTTTACATATTTACATACACATATACACATAGAACAAATGAGAACTCCAAATCTATGTATTGAATATCTAAACATAAACCTTATAGTAGTAGACAGGGGAGTACCAGAGGTAGGGATAAAAGGGCTAACAGGATCCAGATGAGATGATCGGGGTTCCAGCCTAAGAGGTGAGGTTTCTAGAAAAGAACTATGGAGTTTAGCAGGGAAGGGCGGGGTACTATTATGTGCTGAAAAAAAAAAAATTATATGCTGAAGCCCTAACCCCAGGACCTCAGAGCATGTCTCTATGGGGCCTTTAATGAGGTAGTGAAGTTAAGGTTAAATGGTGTCCTAATTTAGTATAACTGGTGTCTTTATAAGAATTACAAATTTGGAGAAAGAGGCACCAGGGATATGTACCTACAGAGGAAGGTCCATGTGAGGACATAGTAAGAAGTCAGCTGTTTCCCAGCCAAGGAGAGAGGACTCAGAAGAAACCAACCCTAATGGTACCTTGATCTTGACTTCCAGCTTTCAAGACTGTGAAAAAATATGTTTCTGTTGTTTAAGACACTTAGTCTGTGGTAGTTTGTTATGGGAGCCCTAGAAAACTAATACAGATTTTGATACCAAGAAGGTGGTGCTGCTGAAATGGATACTTAAAAACTGGGATGTGACTTTGGAACTGGGTTATAGGTAAAGATGAGAAGAGTTTTGAGATGCATGTTAGAAAAAGCCTCATTTGCTTTAGAGCTTATTGATAGGACTATAGATGTTAAATATGCTTCTGATTCTGATGAGGCCTCACAAATATGAGGAACATGTTTTGGGAAGCGGAAGGAAAGGGGATCCCTGTTATAAGGCAGCAAAGTCCTTGGCTGATTTGTGTTCTAGTGCTTTGTGAAAATTAGCAAGCGATGAACTTGGATATTCAGCTGAGGAGATTTCTAAGCAAAGCGTTGAGGGTACAACCTGATTTCTCACTGCCTGTAGTAAAACGTGAGAGGAAAGAGATGAATTGAAGAGGAATGAAGGAAGAAACCGGAATTTGAACACCTAAAAAATTCTCAGCCTATCTATATTGCAAAACACTGAGAAAACGTGTTCTATAGAGAACACCAAAAGCTGGGCTGGATAATAACTCTGTAAAGGGATTATGGGTGTGACTAACAGATCTAATTAGCCACTCAGCAGGAGTTAGGAATAGAGGTGGGGTTAGACCAGTAGAAGCTCTGCTAGCTTGAAATAAAGGAGAAAGAGAGGGGACAAAATGAAGAAACGCCATGCGACTTCTGGTGTCCTACAAGATGGGACAATAGAACTACCTAACTGTGAATGTGTATTATCCTCCAATAAAAAGAAAGAATAACCCTAAAGGCAGGGCTATCTCATCCTCACTTCTAAAGGGCAGAACCACTTGCTTAAATATTACTGCAAAGCTATCTTAATATGTATAGTATACCTAATAGTCATCTTTATTTTGTAGGTGTAATGATTTTCCACATCGCACTCTGATTTGTGTATCCATACTTTCCTCCAATCCCACCCTTCCAGTTTAAGAATCATAAATTGCTTTGCTCTGCTCTTAGGAAAAATTAAAATCTCTTAATATGACCTATTCCACCTGAAATGATCTGGCCTCTACTTAACTCCCCAACCTCATCTAATATAATCTTCCTCTTTTGTCTGTCTGCCCCAGTCCAACTGATTTTCCCACAGTCCCCATACTCACCAAGTACATACTCTTCAGGGCCTTTGCATATGTTGTTCTCTCTACTTATAATGGTCTTCCTACTTTTCTTTGCCTAGTTAACACCTACCAGTTCTTTAAATCTCAGCACTAAAATCACTTCCTTAGGGAAGCCTGACTATGTAAAATTTCACTGTTAGGTCACTCATAGAACTGCAAATTCTTCACATAACACTGCAGGCTACACAAGGACAAAGAACAAGTTTGTGCTCACATTTGTTATATTTACAGAGGGCACTTAAGTCCAAGTAGGAACCTAATAAATAGTAAGTGAATGCATTTTAAATTTTAAGAGAATATTGCTTTGGGTTGTTTGTTACTGTCTGCTTTAATTCTATCTAGCTTTGTTTAATAATATTTTTTAAAACCCATATAAACATATGTATGAATGAATTGGTTAATTTTAACCCTATCTCATATTCACAATAAATCGATGTAAAAAAACACACTTATTTATTGAAAATAAAGCAATTAGTGTAAAAGTCATTTCCAAGAATTGGTAAGAGGCACCATTAACTCTTGGTACTCACATAAAATTTGATAGTCTGTACTGCTAAACATCTTTTCTCCCTCCTCCCACATTAGCCCCATCTTTTTCACTAGATCATTTCTTTCTCCAAGTTATTGAACTAAATTCTTTCCCCATAAAAATTATTATGGGCTTTGAAAAAAAGTTTAACCTACACAAGAGATTATAGGATGTGAGCCAAACCGTGACAGTCACTGTTAGAACACTATTACTCATTTTTACTTTAAAACATTATTGTTAAGCATTCAAAATGCGAAAGGGTGAGCCATGCCAGAAAAGTGGGGTTGCTTGTTTCTCTGAGGACTAGTTATGACTAAACTTTTTTTGACACATACAACCACAGCAGCGCCTTACCCTTTCATATTGATGACACAATGGCTTATCTCTTAATTTAGCTCTAAGAACATCCCTGGCATTTAGCATCACTTCTCCTGTGGCCTCTACCCAGAATGTGCCCTTTCAAGGATGACATGCAAGACTATTTTGCTAATGCTAGTGTTTTACATGCCAGTCTCTTAGTCAGCTCATTGTGTTTCTTTTTTTATCTGAAAATATTTTAAAGCAAAGGAATAATATCTCAAAAAAAAAAAAAGACATTTATCAAACTAAGGTAGGAAAAAGGAGACCAAGAAGAATTGCCAAGAAAAGCTTTTACTAATACTCCAATCAAGGGATAGTTGCAGAAGCACATTTTGAGAATAATGAAATGGCCAGATTTAGAGATCTCTAATACCCTTTAGAGAGTAAAGTTGTAGCAAGCTCATTTGCTTTTCTATTTGCTGTTTTCTTCCTCATCTCATTCCTTTCAAAGTTTGTACTTTCTCTTCTCTTATGGGTACTAGCTTTCATTTTGCTTTTCTAAATGACGTAATATATGTGCTATAACATTCTAATTAGGCCTTTCCAATCATACGTAGGATAATATAAAATCTCAAAATAGAACTTTTTTTGTACCTAAAGAGTAGATAACCCATTATGGTGAAGTTCAGATAGATGTGGTTTTGCAGAGTCAGCAAGAATTCTGACATAGCCATGAGCAATCTGATCTGCCTTCCAGAGCCTGACAAATGACATTCCTGCAGATGATCAGCCTTAAAGGCTGATTCATGTTTCTATCACTTTCCCTGGTAATCTGCTTTCAAGCTCCAAGCAGCTGCATGTATTAGGATTTTTATCCTATGTCATTAGATGCATTTGATAAATTTTGCCCAAGAGGCAGACTTAATTTTAACATATTTGTATTTATTTAATGAAAAATAATTTCTCTTATTTTGTATATAATTTGTAATATGGCATATTGTTATTGGATGGAACATACCTGTATACTGTTTTCAAACATGCAAATGTGCTATGTGAGCTCTATTTATGTCAGTTAAAACAATTATTTTTTTTATTGTGAAATTTTTATTAGTGGATCTATTTGTACATGGAGTAGAGAAGCCAATTTTAAAAGCTTCTTAAAATAGAATCATGAGCATCATTCTTTATCTAGTACCTCCTAGTCCTTCATAAGTGGTTGATAAAATACATTGAATTTACTGGTCCAACTGTGCTAGGCTGGACAAGGAGCTTGATGATCAGTGTCAGCCAGTAGGTGGCCTCTTATCATCTTTGTTGTAGTTCTGGTTTAACTCAGAGCGTGGCAGAGAATTCTGAAGACAAGGAGACACCTTGCTCCTGGGAAACAACTAATTTATTTTCAGATAATTCATATCTAGTAAACTTGATTTGCTTGCATCAGCCATAGACTCCAATGCTGATCGCACTGTTGCCCACAAATTATCTGGAGTCAAGGCTTAGTCCATTTCTTTCAGATTAGTTTTGAAGAAACTTTTCCCTCTTTGCACCCATATGTTATAATAACAAGAGTATGGATTTAATCCAGACGAGGTGTTATTTTTTGAATAGTAAACTGAAAGGTCTCTGCCAATTTTAATCATACTTTGTTTGGTTCCACCTGTATATGCTGGTACTAAATCTCCATGCAAGGCTGATATTTTTTTTTCTTAGACTCCCCTCTCCTTGCTCCTTACAGTAGCGTTCCATTAAAACAAAAAACTCCCCCACACAGACACACATGAATATGAAATGAACTGAGAAAAGGATAAAAAGGGAAAACTTCACAACTTCGCTGATCTCCTATAATTCAAGCATGGGTAGGGATCCTGCATAAAATATGGAACACAGCTATTCCATTTGAACCACAGTCTCAAATTTAGTTCTATTTTAGATAAAATTAAATTTAGTTTTAATTTATGCCAGGAGGAATTTGCAATTCATATTAAACCTTAACTAGACCGTAATAAGGATATTGAAAACTAGATATTCTTCCATTATAATTAAGAACTGACCACAATTATCTTTGATTAATGCTGCTTGAAAGCAGATGTGTTGTAGATGAGAATGGGTATGACTATATGTCAGACCCTTTGAAGCATTAACGAGCCTTCTAGAACTATTATGACCTTTGTGCAGTAACACTGCTTTTGACACCCCCTTAACATAAGCTAGAGAATGACAGACAAGTACAAAGCAAAAGAGAAATCTTGTCCCTAGGACACAACCAGCTTCCTTACTTCTAGATAATTTCTTCCAGGGGGGGAAAAAAAAACTGACTTGGAGCACCAGCCACAGACAATGATGATTGCAATATTGTGTGCAAATTATCAGGAGTCAAGTCCAGGATGAAGTATAATGATCACAACAGTGCAAGTGGTGAGACAGAAGCCCACAGAAGTAAATTGATCAGACCAGCTAAGCAGCAAGTTTAGATGAGAATCTCAGTCTATCAATGCCAAAGCTTATAATTTTTTCATCATTCCACACTATATACCTAGGTGAAGTTTAAATATTCTTTTAAAACTTTGCATTTTGTTAATATGCGTCACTAGTGATAGAGCTGTATGTTTTATTTTGTTTAAGGTGCTAAGTGGAACTCAAAGGTTAATAATTAAACAATGAAGTAGCTTTTTCTACCTCCCTCTTTATTTTATTCTAAAAGCCTTTATCTCTTTATTGTTAAATACAAACTAATAGAAAATCCATAGGGAATTCTTAGTTCAAGAATTTATTCATATAATTTTCACTATCAGAAACGTTTAAAGTGTTTCATAGAGCATGATAGAGCATAAAAGAGAAAATATAAAAATAAATATTTCCTTTGCAGAACAATATATTTTTTGAGGTCGAATGGATCCTATTATTAATTAATTAACTATTAACTAAACCTATAGGAATAAGAGCTGAAGAATCTAGTTACTATTTCTGTCACTTGTAGCTAGACATGACCCATTTTGATGAACAGTAGCCTTAGACTCATCGCAAAGAATCTATGTCTCTAAATCAGAATGCATTTGTATTCCTCTCTGCTCATAAAGCTATTTATATAATTTCCGTGTAAAGAGGTTGTTTTGTTGTTGCAAATTTAAGGTGATTAAAATGCTCTTTAATGGCAATAATTTTGTAGTTCTAATTATAGTGTTTGTTATCATGAAGAATTTAATATAAATATATGGCAATTAGCAGTGTTCTATTGGGGGTGGCTGAAAATAATTTGTCCTAATCTAAAGATATTTTTGAGATCCATAATACATGTACACTAATCCCTTTGCCCTAACAATACCACTGTATGAAATAGCTCTAGGGATTTATAAAGGTTGAAAAGATATTCACAGCAGGAGCGTGTCAGAGTATATACAGGAAACTTAAATTCTGCAGCCATTTAGCAGGATTTTCCCCCCATTAAATCACAGTAGCATAAAATTGGATATGTAAAATCACTTCATTACATTTATTTTTCAGCTAGAGTTTATATATTTTCAAAGTGCCAGGGAAAACTCCCCAAATTTCTCTTCTTGTAATCTACTATATTTGAAATCCTGTGAGAATTTCCAATTAAATATTGCCAATTTCCACTTTGATGGATAATTTAGGTATAGAACTTTAAAAACAGCACTCCTATAAAATAATCCTACTGAATAAGCAGGGTTACTTTATCCATTAGCCATTCTGCATTACTAAATGAATTACTTTTCTTAATTAACTTGGCACTTCTCAGTACATAAAGAAGCAAACAATAATGATTTAAAAAATTTTTCTGATTTTCAAGCCTTCATTCCACTTTCTCGATTTAACATGCCAAAAATGAAACAAATGCCTATGGAAAGGTAATTATTTTTCTCCTTCTTTAACTTATTTTTAATTAACTTTTAATCTATGCTGTTACACAGGGAGCATCTCTTAATGCTAAATATGTCTAAAATGTAGGAGATAGAGATTTAAATGATTTAGATAAACATCTGTCTGGCACAGAGGCATAAAACTTACAAAATTAAGATATGGATGGCTCAGTGCCAATTATAGCTTCCAGTGAAAGAAAGATATTGCCTTCATTTTTAAAAATCTTTTGCTTACAAACAAACCAACTTAATAAATGCCTTCTAACCAAACATACATATTTTGAAGCTGTTTCTTGGTTTATCCTACATTAAATTCTAAAAATTTTTGAATGAGAAATTTCAGAAAAACAACTATACAATTATTTATGAAAGACATACTTTAATAGAGAAAAATCAATAAATTAAAAAGTTTCCATACGAAGTGGAGCACTATTGTTTAGTCGGAGTGGATTCTGTCAACAGTAATTTAAAATAATCAGTTCAATGATATGATTCCTAGTTGGTGTTTAGATAATTACTATACTTATGTCTAGTAATTTTCATTTATTAAATGGATCGCAGAGTGGCAAGTAAAGGCAAGAAGCTTTGACTCTTAACACCTCCTCTACTATGTGTGTGTAATTTGTCTTCTAATAACTGAAAAACATGTACAAAGTGGGAACCATCTTACATTCTTTATGCATGTCCAATTAACCAAAATGCCTTGTATGATTTTGCACACGATACAATGGAAACACATGCATTTACAGGTACATGCACACACACAGAGAGATAATTACAAGCATTTATCTATCTTTCATTTCCAAATATCGTTGAAGTAAAGAAAGAAAAGAAATAAACAAAAAATATATATTTTACAGAGATATAAATACTGAGAGTAGTAAATAGGGACATCACAGAGCAGAGATTTCTATAAAATTCTGAAACCAAAAGGTGGATAGGTCCTATTAAGTAAATAACTCAAGTTAAGAGAACTCTGGGAGATTGCTACAGTGATGTTGGGACACATAATGAGTTCTTATCTGGTTATTGGTTGTGAGGCCCTCAGTCCTTCCCTCTTAGTAGTCTCTATGTGCTGTTCTGTCTTGCTTCCATCATCAGTAAAATCTGTCATCAGTAAAATTTTCTTACCTTTTAAAACACCTTGCTCCTTATGTAGATTTATTCTTGGTATGTCACCAAAATTTTTCTTTTTAGATTTATCCCAACCTTGGGCTTCTGAAGGATAATTCTTCTTTTCAGTTTATGAATTATTCTATTATTTGTTTAATTATTATTTTGCCTCTGTTATTTTTTTTTGAAACACTCATTATTGGTATCTTATGTCTCTGGGATCTGTCCTCCAGTTTATTTTTTTATTATTCTCTTGTGATTCTCATATTCTTGTGTTTTCCTCTCTGGCTTAACTTATTTCTTCCACAAATATAGTTTGGAGCTACATCTGGCCTTTGACTTGATACCCTTTATGAGTTCTACTTTTGGAAAATATCTCTTATAGGATTTAGACTTACTCTCCGTTTCTCAACTTGCTAAGATCCATTAAGTATATTTTTCTTTTCCTGTGTTTTATTTCCTGTATGTGCCCTTGGTCTTCATACAAATAGGAATATTGTGGGTTTTGAGCCAGAAAAAACTTTCAGTGGGGATGGTGGAATAAAATGGAAGATACAATTGTCCTTAAGCTTTTGGAGTCAAGCTGCATTATCTGTCAAATAGATTGTTTTCTCTTAAAGCATGGACCTACAAGCTTCCTTAACCATTATTTTGCCTAGATATAAGTAAGGGTCCTTTGTCAGGCACAGGAACTTGGGGCAATGTAGCTCACTAATGCAGGTATTTGCTGAGTGACTGGGTTCCCTCCAAGTCTGAGACAGTGACTGAGATCAGGCAGACCTTCAAAACACCACACGTGGCCAGGGTATCACCTCATCGAGGGGACTTACAGGCTTATTTCCCCCACTCCACCCCCAGAATATCAGATGCATCCTGCAAGATCTACCAGCTTATGTGCTCTAGCTTCTCAATCATTCCAGTCAGGAGGGATAAGGAGCCAGGGATGAGAGCTTCAGTTTTCATTTTTAATTTTGAAAAATGAGGCAAACATATTATTAAATGTGAAAAATGTTATCATATACCTCTAAAGCCCAGGAAAATAAACTAAAAATATTTTTAAGTAATAAAAGAATTCAATAAGATAACAAAAAATAAATGGGATTATAAACTCTACTTAATCTAAATAAATAACAAAAGGGAAGAAAAACTGAACAAAATATAGATAGGGATAAATAGAAAACAAATAGCAAGATAATAGGCATAGGATAACCATGTCAATAATCACATTTCATGCAAGTAGTCTAAATATCCCAATTAAATGGCAGGGATTATCAGATTTGATAGCTATCAAGACACAACTATATGCAGTTTTCATAAACCCAATTTAAATATAAAAACATAAATCAGTTAAAAGTAAAAGACAAAAAAAATATCATTTGAAGACAAACGTAAAGAAATCTAGAATCACTATATTAATATCAAAATAGATTTCATAGCAGAAAAGTACTAAGAATAAATAAAATTATTTTATAATGATAAATTAAGATGATATAATAATCCCAAACATGTGTATATCTAATAACAAACTTTAAAAAGTCATAGAGCAGAAACTGATAGAAATAAATTCACAAATATAGTCAGAGATTTTAATATCTTTTTAAAATTGATAAAACAGAGAATCAGCAAGATTATAGTAGACTTTAAAATTATTATCCATCAAGCTGACTGAATTCACATTTACAGAACATTCTGTTAAAAATAGCAGAATACACATTTTTTTCAAATGCATATGGAATATTTATAAAAAAAGACTATATTATTGGCCATGAATCAAATCTCAATAACTTCAAACAGATTCAATTCATACCAGATACATTCTCTAACCACACTGTAATTGAACTGGAAATCAATGACAAAAAGATCCTTTTTTGAAAAGTTTGACAATTTCTTAAAATTATAAACATTCACCCACCATGTTATCTAGCTATTTCATTCTGATGTTTAAGTGAAAAAAAAACATTTCTATACAAAGACTGACATTAAATATATATAACAACCTTATTATAATAGCCAAAACGGGAAACAACTCAAATGTCCATTATCAATTAAATTGGTAAATGTGGTGTATCCATATAATAGAATATTATTCAGCAATAGAAATATTTTAAATTTAAAAAAATAATGAATAACAGTATACACAACAACATGAATCTCAGATAATTTTTCTGAATAAAAGAAGTAATATATAAAAAGAGTGCATTCTATTTTTATAAAATTCTAGGAAATGTAAATAAATCTATAATGACATAGAGCAGATTAATGGTCTCCTGGGAGATTCTGGGAGCTAGGAGGAACAAGAGAGAGAGGTATGTGGAAAACTTTGTGTGTTATGGACACATTTCTTATCTTGTATGTGGTGACAATTTCAAAGGTGTATTCATTGTCAGAGCTTCAAATTTTACCCTTTAAATATGTCCATTTTTCATTAATCATACCTCTATGAACCTATTAAATGGCAAAAAAAAATCAACAGAAATGTTTAAAATAATGAACATATGAATATATTACCAACATCAAATAAATGGTAAAAAAAAAGATCAATCAGAGCTTTTATTTTGCTTATCACATAGCAAAGATTTAAGTTATATAATACTCAGTACCTATTCCCAAGTGGGTTAGGAAACTGGCTTTCATATTCACCATTGTTTGTAGTATAAATTGATACAATGCTTGGCAAAACTTATGAAAATTTATATAGATGCATTTTTGATCCAGCAGCTTCATTTGCCAAGGGCCTCAACACTCGAATTGTTGGTAAATGCAAAGAAGTGGAAACATTAAAATCATTCATTAGTGGGAAAATGAAGAACTAAGGATGGTGTATCCATGTAGCTCTCTTCTCTCACCTTTCTCCATGCCTAAAATACATCTAACGTAACTTTTGGAACTCACTCTTCGGCATTGCAAAATCTATTATATCTTTATTATTTGAAGGCTCATTTTAGCTTCTTACTTTTTTATTATTAGTTTCAAGTAAACAGCACAGGGGGTAGACATTTATACGGTTTATAAAGTTATCCCTGTAATTGCTCTTTCTCTCCTTGCCTTCCACCTAGCCATTACATTAATGCTAACTGCGTTCCCTATAGCTTCTTACGGTTAACAAACCCAGAAAGACCCTCAAATGTAATAGGTTTTTAAACTTAAGATCCAAAGCCAAACTCTGCTCTTCACTACCATTGCCCCTAAGCTCTGTTTCCCACCAAACTGCCCATACCAGTTGATGGCAACAGCATCCTTCCATTTAGTTAGCCAGACTTAAAACCTTGGAGTCGTTTTTTACCCCTATCTTTTTTTCTAGTTCCATGTTCACTTCTTCACAAAATATACTTGGCACCACCTCTCCTACTGTAAAGCTTCTAGCTGTTGTTCTTGCTTTCTTTTTAACATGATCAGCCGACAAATTCTTGCAAAATGTAACTCTAATCCATCATTCCTATGTCCAGTCTCAGCAAGGGCTCTTTATTTTTTTTAAATAAAGCCAGTGTCTTTCCAGTGGCCTACATAATTTATTCCTCCCCTTTCTCTCTGACCAACTCTCTTACCATTTTTCTAATTCAGCAGTGTCCGATACTATTTTAATATGAGTCACATGCAATTGCAAAGTTTTTAGTAGAACATTTTTACAAACTCAAAAGCAGGTGAAATAATAACATACTATATTTAATGCAGCATAGTACCTATATTATCATTTTAACAAATAATCAATATAAATATTTTAATGAGATATTTTTCAGTATTTTATGACACCTCTCAAATCAGACTAGCTCAATAGCCGTCTGTAATTAGTGAGCATCATATTAGACATTACAGTTCTAGCTCATTTTCCTTCAGCTTCAGCCACACTGGTGACTTTGATATTCTTAGAACATTCTAGTCATACTTTTACCTCATAGCCTTTGCATCAGTTTTTTTTTTTCCTTTTCCTGGAACTCCTTCTCATTGATGTGTACATGGCTTGCTTTTTCACCTTTTTCTAATCTTTTTTCAAATGTCTCCATCTCAGCGAGGCATTGCCAGAGCACTCCAGTTAAGATACCGCCTATGTCACAGAACCCTTTCATTTTCTACTTATCTTACCTACTCTTGTTTAAAATATTATCACCTTTTCATAATAATATAAACATTACTTATCATGTGTATTATCTGTATCTCACCCTAGTAGATTCTTCTCCTGATATTTTAGACATTTTTTTCTTATGTATTTCCAGCTTTTCAAATATTGCCTAATATATAGTTGTTGCTCAATAAATGCTTGTTAAATTAATGAAAGGAAGAAAGACAGTGTAATACTAAGCAGTCATTTAACAATGTGGAGTTGTGTGTATTGACATTCAGAATATTCAAACTCTTTTGAAAAAGGAAAAAAAAACATCGAAAAACTGTATAAAATATATATTTTTATTTCAAAATATACATCTATAGATATAAATGTAGCTTTGTTTAAGATGGCATATCATATAACAGGCTAAGTTTAAAGACTCATAATAGCTGTAAAATGTATGATCACCTATTATTTTCCTGTGCAAATTAACCCAGAGTGCTAAAATCCATTTCTAGAAGTCACCTGTTAGCATTTAAGAATAAAGGGAATTAAAGTTCACTTGGCTGCAATCAGGCAGGAACAGTTGATAAAGAGAAAGCTGCAAAGTGCCAGAATATTTCACAACATGCCAATCTGAGGTGTTGCAACATAGAGATATATTTTTGAATATTTACATAGATGATTATATAGCTCTACTGACTTTTTTCAAAAATAGATTATCTCAGTTTATATAAATGACAAAAAAATATTTATTTCCTCTGGTAATTTTAATGCATCTTGAAATATCTTAGGGCCTAGTTAATACTTGAAACACTCTCTGAAGTCAAAATATAATGAGTTGCTCATTATTCTCCATTAAATTAGGAGACTTGTCTTAGCCTCTGAGATATCACTCTGGTCTATTCAAGCGAACTGATTATAAATACTTTACTTTTCTTTGATCCACATCTTCCTCCAAACCTTGTCAATCAGTTTCGAAATATCATATCACATTAGATTCTATGTACATAATGATTCTCAGATGCATCTCATCTCTTCTTCTATCACATCACTAGTACAGATCATCATCTATTGCTAGAACTAATGGAATCATCTTCAAAATATTCTCCTTCCATTAGAAATTTATCTTACTGATTTTCCATAACCATTGTCAACAGATTTATTTTCCGAAAACTATGATCTCTTCTTAGATCTTGTTAATTTCGTGTCACCTGCATAACTCAGGTCTGAAGCTTCCTCATGAAATTAAAGAATTCCAGAATCTTGCCCCAGCCACCTTTCCTGGCTCACCTTCCCACAACCCTCTAATACACCTGAATTACAGTCATAAAGAGCATTTTATGACTGCCCCAAGTTACCAAGCACCATCTCACACTAAACTCTGTTTCTAAAATGTCATGGTCCTTTAACATCAAAATCTTCCTCAAGCCTCAGAAAAAAAAAATCTCATCTTTTTCATGATGTTTACCCTGGTGTCACCCAATCATCCTCGTCAAACTGTATTTATGCCTCAATTTGCTGCATATCCAGTGCCCATCTTTATTATAGTTATCATGATTTATTTCTCTATTGAGCTTGAACCCTTGGTAGACAAGTACAATGGGTTAAATTGTTCTCCTTTAGCACTACGGTAGGATGATATTTACAGGAAAAAAAAAATCCAATAGAATAAATATAGGTTGTATACTGAAATATCAAATAAACTTAAATGGTACAATAAAATATTTTTAAAATATATAGAATCAAGACAGAGGAGAAAACATAATCTCTATATTATAGAAAATGAAACATGATAAAACCTGTATTGATCACTGGATAAATTTAGATGAATGTCTTATTGGACATGAGAAATAGAAAAACCAAAAGGAAAATAAATCAAAATTACTATTTAATTTCAAGTTTCCACAGAAAAATTATTTCCAGGTACTAGGTTTGTCTGAATTGGGAAGAAGTGACTATGCAATTTCCACAACTGTCATCCTTTGTTACACTGTTGTCTTTCACCTACTATGCTCTTTGGGGGTTTTCAGCAGCTCAAACCAGGAGCTCTGGACACAATGGCACTGGAGTCTTACAGCACAGGAAGGCTTAGTGATCAATTCTCCACTTTCCAGGTGGTGCTATTTGGCTCCATTCACATTAACTTTTCACTGTTCTATGTGAAGAAAGCCTCCAGATAGTACAGAGGGAGGGAGAGCAATAAGACTAGTGATTACACATCAATCACTTTTATTGCTGCCAGAGCTGGTAGCAGGACAGAGATGATAGACAAAGCAATGGTTTTGTTCAATAATTGAGTTGTTTCTTAGGGGAGAAAAGGAAGTCTTTTCAATATTCCACTCTTTTAGAAAGTATGTATATTTTTTCAAACTTTGGGTGACACACAATAGAAATTGTTTTAATAGTGGTTCTTTTGAAGAACAGAGAATGCTATAAGGCAGATTTGATGAGATTTGGGGGAGTATCAGCTCTCCTGCAGGTATATAGCCAAAATATCTATGAAACCTATGCACAGGAAAAAGGAAAGGTGCACATTTTCTAGATCAGGGGTGATTCAGGTAAGGTACTACTATTGAGTAAATTTAGAATATGCATTCAAACCTTGGGCAAATATAAGGAAAAAATAATTTTATGCATATAGATATATGTGCATATTTCTTTCTGAAAAAATAACTAAAATTATGACAGTGCTATTATAATGATAAAGAAGTAAAATACCTGTCTAGATTTGAATATATGAGAGTCCCTTCAAGATAAACTTTGCCAGGACTTTGTTGAAATAACTTTTAATATTATCACATGTTTTAAAATGATGCTTTTTTTTGGTTTATGTTCCTTTTTGAAGCCCCTACTTTCTTTCTCATTCTCTTACATCATTACTGTCAAATGTAACACTGAATTAGCTATAAATGGGACAAAGAGACACTATAAAACATTCTTTAGTAATTAGAAAGAGAATTTACTTGGAGAAGAAGATACAAAACTATAAAAACAACGTGTACTTTTGTAAAAAGAATTCCAATTAGAGTTTAAATCTCAGCTTTTTGTTTTGTTTTCTGGAAAGTGATGAGAGAATATTCAATATGTATAGAAGCCATGGAGTGTAACAGAAAATGTCCTATGATACAATATTGGAACACAGAATTTATTCCCACAACCATCACTGGCTTCTATGACATTAGAGCTAGTCACTCAATTTCCGGAGTCTTCCAATCATATTATTAAAAACATGACACAGACTCCTAACAAGAGATCATGAAAATATCAGGATGACAAACAACATGTGACTGTGTTTTCGTTGCTCAGTATGACATTTTTGTTATTTTCCTGAAAAGATCCACTCCCAAAAGGAAATTACAGAAAATAAGCAATATTGGTGTGCACTGTGCCATTAGATATTTTCACACAAACATCATGCTGAACTCAGAAAAAAAGACATATTTTAACTGGATGTAGAGCCTTTATTTGTTCTAATAAAACCCTAATTTGACCAAGTTCTGTCAGTAACCATGGTTTCTACATAGTACTCATGGCAGTGGCTGTGGTTTTTATTTTCTAATAAGACTCACTATGGTACAAGGTCTGACTCAGAGCTTTTTCTAGGTTTACAAAAGGGATAAATAAAAATGTAAAAGAAAAATTGCTAAACTATCCCTTGATAACTAAATGGTTGATCATAAATTGGAGTGTCTATGCAAATGAAGTAAATAATTAAAACCTCCAAGAACAGCATGGACTAGGTGGTTGATGACTGGCAATTATAAAAGCTGAATTTTTAATATGCATACATCTAAAGAGCCAGTAAAAATTAGCTCCTAGACTAATGGACTTGCCTTTCTTCCGAGGCAGAATTTTAATGAGAGCATTATTTATAACAGAGCCCAAGAACCAGGGTATTCTTGCTTAGTCTCATTTTTTCACTCCATGACACCTTATCCATTAAACTATGAACTTCTTTACAGAAGAATAATACTTTATGCACTAGGAAGTAAAGGTCAAAATGACGTTGGAAATTAGTCACACTATATATACTCTAAAGATGTGCCACTTAGAAGAAAAGTAATTCTAAAATCTGTGTTTTTAAATACAAAAGTATTGTGTGTTTGAATGTATATTCCACATTGTTTAAATTGCATTCCATGTAGCTTTGCTTTGATCTTATGTAAATTGTTACTCTCCACAAATTTTCTGCATGATGTAATTGTTTTCTCTGGAAGGTATAAAGTTTAAAATCTTTGATACTGGTATACTATTTAGCTGTTGATTTAAGACAATTGAAAGGGTTGGATTTTTCCTTCAATACATCATTTTGTTTTTGGAAGTCTGTTATAAGCATCACAGAATCCTTCAGTGCTCTTCTCGAGGTTAGATTACTACCTTCTAGTCCTAGGATTTCAATAAGAGCTATCTCTGGTCTTGCTTTCATGACCCTTTCCCATGCAGCTGTGACTAAGCAAAGAATGTCTGGCAGATGGCATCTCAAGAGATTTTACTGGCTATGTGACATCCCCCATAAACTATGAGTCAGATAAAAGCTTAGTCCAAAGATGAGTCAGAACAGTGGTTTACTCAGAGCAGCTTTAAATGGAAATTCACCAGTCCTCTTTCAATTCCATCCCTTCAAGCTCACTCCAGCACCAGCCTGAAATCATATGACCAAAGGATGGGGGTAGAAAAAGCGTTACCAGGGGTAACATGATAAATGGACTTTCATTTGCCCCATATGCCCCCTTCTTCTATGCAATTTATTGTTTCTGGTCTTGTATTTAGATATTTGATCCATTTTAAGTTAATTCTGGTTTATAAGATAGCAGTCTAATTTTATTCTTTTGCATGTGGCTTTCCAGTTTTCCCAGGACCATTTGTTGAAGAGGCTTTCTTTTCTCCATTGTATGTCTTTGCCTCCTTTGTCAAAAATTATTTGCCTATGTATATGTGGGTTTATTTCTGGGCTCTCGATTTTGTGCCATTGGTCTGTGTGTCAATCGATGTGATACACCACATAAAATAAAGGATTAAAATTATATGATCAAATCAATAGACACAGGAAAAAGCATTTGATAAAATACAGCATTCATTTATGATTAAAACACTTAACAAAATGGGTATAGAAGGAATGTACCTCAACATAATAAAGGCCATATACAACAAACTTCAGCTAATATCATACTTAATGGTGAAAAATTGAAAGCTTTTTCTCTAAAATCAGGAATAAGACAAGGATGCACACTCTCACCACTCTTATTCATTATAGCTAGTACTGAAAGTCCTAGCTAGAGCAATCAAGCAAGAGAAAGAAATAAAAGGCATCTAAATTGGGAATGAAGAAGTCAGATGGTCACTTTTTGCAGATGACATGTTTCTTTATATAGAAAATTCTAAAGACTCCATCAAAAAAACTATTAGAAACAATAAACAAATACAGTAAAGTTGCAGGATACAAAATTAATTTGCATATTCTTGGTGGATAGATGGTTTACTCTTTATGATCAAGTATGTCCATATTTTCCTTAACATTTTCTTTCATATTTTTATGGTCAGAAAAGCTATTCCTACTCTGATTTCAGATAACTATTTACTTATATTTTTCTGTAATTTTGATTTGTTGTTTTTTACAATAAATTTAATTTATTTGCTATACCATATGAGGTAGAGTTTTGTTTCTTTTCTGCCATATAATTAACCAGTTGTCAAAAGGCCATTCACCAAATACATTTAGTTCTCTAATGTTTTGACAGTAATCTATAATATAATATATTTACATATTATAAATATATCCTATTTATAACCTAGCAAAAAAAACTAAATACACTATATATGAATCTCTTACTAGGCTTCTTAGTCTGTTCAAGTGATTTATTCATTTATACTCCAATATTAGGAAATGTTCCACTATTTTCAGAATACAATAACATTTATCAGCTAGTAAGTATTCAGTGTTTTCAATTGTCTTTTTTAGCATCAATTGGGTTGACAATATAATTCCTCTTTTTTGATGTATCAATATAATAATGGATTTTAATAATAAGGTTTCTAAAATTTAATAATTCTTGATTTTCTAAAATAAATCCTACTTGGTTATAATTTTAGTATATTAACACATTACTGACATTCTTTGGATTTCTGCATATATAAGATAATTGAGAATGTTCTATAATTTTCTTTTTGATCTGTCATCACAAGGGTTTAATAAGCTTTTTTCTTCTTGATTCATGAAAAGAATTGGAAAATATAGTAGAAAAAGTTCTAAGAATATGGCTGAGTCAATAAAGACATTCAGTACTTCCCTTTCATCTGCCCTGCTCAGACTTTACATAAATAACTAAAGAATTATAAAGATAGAGAAAAACTAAAAGCCTGCACGAGTACTGAAAGCTAGAAAAGGAGGGTATCCACATAGCAGATAATATTGAGTGATTTCTGCTATATGTGCTGCATATGAGAACAAATGAAAGAATTTCGTGACAGGTAGCTCCCAACTCCATGTCCAAAGGGAGTAGTGGGACATTTTAAGAAGAAAGTAAAGAAAATCTAGATAGATCTCTAATGAATCTTTCTCATTTGAATGGTTGAAATTTGAAAGCAAGTCCAGGGCTGCAGAAAAATATTTGAAATTTGTCCCTCCACTGCAATAGTATGGCTATGGCTAGCACGTTGAATAGGAGTGTGGCCATATTAGATCAAAATGTTCAGACAGCTGAACTTGTCCACAGTGTGGTATTAATAGCCATAAAGAATAAAACAATATAGTAAATTATATAAGAGATTTGGAGGACAAGCATGAGATTATCATCCAGAATGCAGAGGTAAAATGAAATGTGATGAGGAAAGCTAGTTACATAGATAGCTAACCATGGAAAGCTAAGATACTGATTTTTCTACAGTTACTCAATGTGAACTCCAACAAGAGGTTGGAAGTTGTTAACAAATGTCTATGTGTTTACTGCGTTTATCACACAGGATATACAACTGTCTCTCATTCCTATATCCCTTTAATTACTATAATGAATTAATTGCTAAAATTCTCTAAGAATTATTATTTTTTTTTTTTGGCAGCAAATGGCACCTTGCTCTCATTTTTAGTTCTTTTTTATATTTATGCCTTTGGTTATTGCAATCAGATCTGAGATGAAAAACACAATTGCTGACTTTGCTCATCATTTCTTTTTATTTATTCTTTATTTTTTAAGGCAAAAACACTGTCATTTAGTTAAAATTCAATTCATTGGCTCAATGAGAAATTATAACTAATTAATATTAAAATCTTTTAGGTTAGGTTTTAAAAGTTAGTGAGACTTTTTTTGCCCTTTGCTTTATCCTAAATATGTGCAAAAAATTTATTTTGAGGGACAAGTTCTTAATCATAAAAGTCACAAATTGAGTTTTTAGAAAAATAGTATATACAAGAAGCTACTTTTCATCCCGACTGTGATTTTCTAAAAATAAATATTGACCTTTAACTTTTGCATTTTTCTGTTATCACACCTCCTTAAAATGGCAAGTACAAAGTCTGCACCTTTTATATGAGAGAAGTAAATTTCCCTTGAAGTACTCTGACTGAAAGATACATTATAACAAAGTGAAGACCAAAATTTTTAATCTTATATAAAAACAAAATAGAAATATCTAATGAAGGATATGAGGAACGTCATTACTATTTCTGGTCTATCTTTCTAATGCTCAAGATATTATTCCATTGTTTCAAAGTCTCAAATTTTATTAAAGAAAACTACTGGAAGATAGTTCTTTTTAAATATATCCTCCACCTACAATAGTCCTATTTCCGTCGTATATAAATCTGCCTCAGAATACTTTGCCATGTATTTTTCCTTCAGTTACATACCATTTAAGACTGATGTTACAGGGAAATACTGGACTAGGGAATCTATTTAGTGAAATATGCTGTTGAATAAAATTGCCTTAAATTTAATAACATATATAATTGCAGATAGAAATGTAGGCATTTGATAGAAGTTTAGGTGACTGAAATGCAGGTATTTGAAGATAGATATTTTAAGGTATTTAAAAATGTAATCCAAGGTAATTTCATAAAAAAACTGTCATTCTCAGAAGAAGTAGAAGAAATGTATTTTAAATACAAAGTCTAGGATTTTTTTTTAATTTTTAAAAATTCAAACATAATGCATTTTATCAATAAGGTGGGGGTGCCATTTTTTATAACAGAATTTGGATTTAGTTCCTGTTGCATTTAATATATACATTTCCAATATAGTCATAATTGTATGCAACCACTCAGCATCTGTGTAA
Organism: Cynopterus sphinx; assembly: GCA_030015415.1. NCBI lineage: Eukaryota > Metazoa > Chordata > Mammalia > Chiroptera > Pteropodidae > Cynopterus > Cynopterus sphinx. The sequence continues at coordinate 190,690,022 of CM057379.1, forward strand.
ATATGAACTGACTCAAAAATATTAAGCAATTCTTACTTTTTATTGTAAAGTTAAAAATGATAATGGTAACTATTGGTCCTTTATTAATTTTAGAAAAGTTGCTGAATAAAAGATCAATATGCAAAAATAAATAGTAGTCCTATATACTTGAAACAAATTATGAAATTAATGTAAGCTATCATTTACAGTAGCATTAAAATAAACTCAAGTACCTAGCACCTAATTTAATGAAGGATGTGGAAGTCATACACTAAAAACTACAACATATTGGAAGAAATTTTAAAAGATCTAAATATAGTCAATAATATGCCGTGTATTTGCATTGGAAGAACTCAATGTCATAAAGATGTCAGTTCTTCTCAAATTGATTTGTAAATCAGTGCAGTAGTGATAAAAGAATTATGCTAATTTCTCCTATGAAAAGACAAGCTGATTCGAAAATTCATATGGAAATCCAAAGGGTCAAAGGGCGTAAACTTTCAGTGGGGCTCTAATATACAGCATGGTGGCTATATTTCAGTTACAGTGTGTTGCAACTTTAAATTTGCTAAGAGAGTCGATCTTAGTTATCACTCAAATAAATAAATAAATAGATAAATAAATAAATAAATAAATAAATACTGAACTGATGTATGTGCTGATTAACTTGATTGTGATATTTATGTCACAATATATATGTATATCAAATCATCACTTTGTATACTTTAAATATATAGTTTTATTTGTTGATTATATCTCAATAAAGCTGAGAAAATAAACGATACTGAAATACAATTGGAGAAAGAATGATTTTGCAAGTGGTGCAGGACCAACTTTATATCCATATAGAAAATAATAAATTATTAATCCAAACTTATACAATACACAGAAATACATTTCAGACAATCATAGACCTAAAATGAAATGTAAGTTAATCAGTTTTCTAGAAGATTAAGAAAAGGATACTCTAATCATTTTTGATCTTTAGGTACGTGAGGATTTTTTACACAGGCCACAAACTATATTACTACTAAAAGAAAAAAATGGATAAATTGGACATTATAAAAATCAAGACAATTTGTTCATTTAAAACACCACTATGAAGAAAAGACAACCAAAGTGGGAGATAATATCTGAAAATAAATAACTAGCATACAGAAAAATAAAAAGTACTTCTTTAAACCATAAGAAAAAGACAATTTCCAGTTAAAAAATAAAGCAGAGATTTAAAGAGGACATTTACAGAAGAGGATATGCAACATCATTAGCTATTAGGAAATACAAATTAAAAACTCAATGAGATGCTCACCACTTTATAACCACTACAATGCCTAAAACTAAAAAGGTGGAAAATATCTACTATTGACAAGAAGGTAGAGTAAGTATATGAAGAATATATAGAATTTATTGGTAATAGCCATTACCTAAAATAATTTCAAATGTCCATCAATAATAGAATCTATAAATAAATACATTGGGATACTATAAAATAATAAAAAACAATAAAATATTGCTATGCTAACAGTTGAATTTTATAAGCATAAATTTAAACAGAAAAGTATATAAGTAATAATTCCACTTACATAAAATTTAAGAACAGAAAAAAACAGTAATCTGTATTGATAAAAATCAAAATAATGGTTGCATTGTTGGGAGATAGTGATTGGAAGGGGTATGAGGAAGGCTTCTTGGTGCTAGTAATGATCTATAAGTTCATCTAGGTATTTTCACTTAGCATAAACTCGTCAATTTAAACACATGATTTTAGCATTTTGATGTATGCATGTTATATACATCAATAAAAATATTTTCTTAAAAAAATAAAATAAAAATACTTTGTGGGCAGAAAGAAACTTCACACCCTCAGCAGAAAAATAAAACATATATTCTAAGACAGAAACAAAATTCAAATGCAGCCTACTCATTAAATTCAAGACAAGAAAATACAAACACAATGATAACTAAGTGAACTGATTTATTTTTATCTAAATATATGTCATCATAGCTCTTTATGTCTTTATGTGTTGTGCTTAAGGAAAAATGCATTCTGATGTCTGTAATAAGAAAGAACAGATTATAAATTCAAGACTGTGCTTGAGTTTAAACTTTTCAAAAGTAATTGTCAATTTTCTTAAGTAAAGATTTGTGCCTTGATTACAACTGATTAGTAAAAAAAAATTTTCTGTCTTATTCCCTTATATGGAATCAGAAACATTAAAATAAGTTAACTACATGTCTATATTTGAGTATATTTTAATATATTTAAATATGTATTTTATATAGGAAAGTCTATACTTAAATACAGAGTCACACAAAAACATATATATTTAGTCTTAAATGAATGGAAAAGATTGGTATGGATAATCAGAATCATTTTAATTTCCCTTTGAATTTAGAATGCCTTACATAACTCTTAAGGCATATTTATTTTCTTGATTAGAGTTTGTTTAGCTCGTTATTAAAATTAGTCTGTACTACTTGAAGACACACACCTGATCTTGAAGAATTATATCTACACTATATTGGTTATCAGAAAGAAACTATCTGGGGATTAAGTATTTTACACCAATATTCATCCAAAAATATCAGCAACATACTGATAAATGTGAATTAGCTGTAAATTAAAATCAATCACTAAAATAAGGACATGCCTGAAGTTAAATGCAATTAAGAAATTGGCTTAAAGTGAAAATTAGTATATCTCAATTAATTTTAATCCTTCTTAGTTCTATTCTTCTGTGTGTGTATGTGTGTGTGTATTTGTGTGTGTGTGTTTTGAAAAGTATACTGTAATAAAAAAATCACAAGCTTCAGATTCTGGCAAACAAGTGTTCAAATATTGAATCTGTTACTTTTAAGATGTGTTAGCAAATTGCTAGGCCTTGGACTAAGATTGTGGGAATTTAACTACAATCGCATACAAGTTGATTGCTTTTGGTGGGGCAAACTTAATAAGTAAGCTGGGATCAGATCATGAGTTAGAGAAGTTTGTGCTGGAAGTCGATGAATTCATTTTGTGATACAGTCAGTGTCATAAGACCATCTAATTGTACCATGATCAATAGCATGTTGAATTTGGAGAGATCTGGGCTGGAAAGATGTCATAGAGTTATCATACCTTTATGGCAAAGGAAGTGATAAGCATGAGCCAAGGCCCCTAAGATGAGGCTGTTTATGAGAAAAGAAGAGAGCCTAGACTCTAACCTTTGAGTGAGGCCAGGAGGATATTTCTTTGGGGGCTTATAACCTTATGGTATGAATATTCCATACATATCATTTAATTCCACGTATAAATAAATAGAAACAAATTTGAACAAGTAGAGAAAAATTAATAAATATAAGAGGTCACAAAAGTCTCTGGGTACCTAAAGGCAAGAATGAACTGTACTTCGAAAGGGGTCAGAACGAGGGATAAGAAATCTTCAGGCATCCTGCGAGTCCGTGCTCTGTGCCTCTGCTTCCACCTAAATGTCTCATTTTATTCTACATACAGGCTTTGTTTGTTCCTCTGAACGCGTTGAAACAAGTTTGCACCAAAGATTCTGAGTTTTATCTTTCACCCATCCAAAAGGCCAACTCTACACGAAAGCAGAATTTACATTGTTATTCTGAGTTTTAGAAAAGGATATTATTTTAGATATAAATCTTGTGCAGTTTCACTAATTGCCCAGCAGTGCCAGCCAACTGCGCTACTGTGCCAGAGTGATTTAATCGCTTACCTTGGGAGAGCCGCGCTCTCCCCCTTCTTCTTGGCTTCCCCATGCAGGCGAGCTGGCCAGCTTCATGCCAAGAATCCTGGTTCCACTGACCACTTTCATACTTCAGTGAAATACCACACTGGAGGTCATGGAATCAAGCATTGTGCACAGCTGCCAAAATACCTAGGTGATCCACCCCAGAAGTATATGGGGCTTTGATGTCCAAAAAGCAGACTTTAACTATGTCCCACTCCTTCCTCCCTCCCATGAATTATTCAAAATTTTCCTGTATCCTGCCCACAGAAATCCTATATGTGAAGGGATACAACTGCTGAGCAACGTGCTGTTTCCTTGTTTATAGCAGCCAGGGCGGTAATGTCTCATTTCCCATCTCTCTCTGCCTCACTTCTCTCTTTTCTTGCCTTAGCTGCCTGGGGTTTGCACCTTTCAAATAAAGCATTAGCACATTAATCCTTCCTTTAGGCTCTATTTTCTAGGGAACTTAGACTAAAAGAGGCAGCTTATTGCTTAGAGGTGCTCTAATATCCATCCCTCTGACTCTGACTCCAAGGGGAAGAAAGGCAAAGCACTCCCAACGTGTCTGCTAGGGACCCATCCACGTGATTCTGTGGCTTAAAGGGTACAGTGGAGATTGTTTTCAGAGAAGAAAGAATCACTGCCATCAAGTCAGATACCCCAGAATATATCTGGCAACAATTAAAAGTGTAGTCATCAAAGATCATTCTGTTATTTATTACTCCTTCCCTGTGGGCCTGATAATTACAACTACTTCCATTTTATATTTTTCCCTCTTTAAACAGTTGAATGAATCTGATCAGATGAGGTGTTACTCTCAATATGGTATAATTCTGTGAGAAAATATTATTGCAAAATTTATTATAATAATTTTTGTAGACTGAAGTAGTGACGTGGTAAATATATATGTGGCCATTTGAAATTTTTAAAAAATGTAATTATTTTTAATGTACATATATTTACTTTTAGATGTATTATATGCCTTTATCAAAATAAGGGATCTGGGATTTCTAGATACCATACAATCATGGACTCATTCCAATTTGCTCAAGGTAAAGTAGGGAGGACACTTGCACAGTTGCTTGACAATTAACTTTGTGTGATCTGTGAGATGGGTGGTTAGATCTTTCAGGACTCCTCAAATCTTTGGCCTTCCATTGTTTCTTACAGGCCTAGAGCACATCTAAGCATAGTCAAAAGCAAAGTAGGAAACAATATTAAAAAAATAAATAAATAAACATGAAATATTTCAAAACAGATCTTCCAACCACTAAGAAAAAAAGAAAGAAATCACCATCTAACTTTTCTTCACATGTCATCTTACCGTCAGAAGACATTATTAACTTTTTCTTCCCTTTAATGCACTCAGCAAATTGTCTGAAGCATATGATATGTAGAGCACCACAGAAGGGCTATAAATACTAACCAAATTATATATCACTTCCTTTGGCAATAATCATCTCACAATCTGGTAGGGAAATCACTTTGTTTAAATAATTTGTTATGTTCTGGATCCACGGTTTTTAAAATGCTAAATTTTACTACGATTATAATGTTCTGTTACTCATAGCAGTTCTCAAATGAACCAAAATAAAATGTTAGAATTCCAAAGAAGACATTAGTGCAAAAACTTAATTGTTGTGTTTAAAATCCCAGTAAAATTCAAGCAATACCTACATTCTGGCAATCCCTGTTGAAATGGAATGCTTAGGGCAAATTGGAAAAATAGCCATGAAATTTTCTATTAACTGGATGAAAGACATTAGGGGGAGTCCCCTGTAAATCAAGGGCTTCTGTTATCTTGTTTTATCAGTTGCCTTCTTTTAGTGGTCAGAGTTTAGACTCAGAAGAATCTAAGACTTGGTACTATTTCTTTTAGCCCCAACCCAAGTCCCAAATTTTTTGTCCTTGTTTGAAATGAAAAAAGAGAGTTTAGAAAAACAAACTAATCCTGATTAATTTAAGCAGCTATTTGATTCTCAGAATTGAAACCAAGTAGTGTAGTTGAAGAAAGATGGACTTTTCAGGCAGTCAAATTGGATTTGAGATCTATTTTTTATCACTCCTCACTGTTTAAATGTGGGTGATTTACTTAACCTCTTGGTGTCTCTGTTTCATCATTCTTAAAAAGCTGATAATAGCTATGATTTTTGTAAGAAATCAAATATATCACTTAATATATGACACATGTAGGACACCTAGCACATGATAAACAAAAGTGAGGTCAGGGTTTTATTGGCAACAATATTATCTGAAGACTTGGAGCATAAAAACCACCAATAGACATTAGTAAGAGATGCTATCCCCAGAACTTTCTCAGCTGTGTTCTACAGAACCAACATGACCTTTAAAGGAATGCTAACCACATGCAAGATTTAAAATATTTATGAATAACTAGTGTTATGCTGATCCTCTCTATTAATCAAACTCTGCATGACACGAGCTCTTCAGGCCAAAATATCACAGCCAAAACAAATGCAACCTTCACTGAACATCTTCCCTTAACTGCAAGCAAGTTTCTCTAAGCAGAATCACCTACATGTAAAAACAGACTTACCAGGGATGCTCGGGAAAAACACAGGTGACTGGGCACACCCCCAGAGTTCTGACACAATAGATCTGAAGTGCATTTCAAATGAGTTCTCAAGTGATGTTGATGCAACTGGTCTGTGGACCATACTTTGAAAACTACGGTCTAAGGAAATTGTCTCTCTGGTGATTTCAAATACAGAAATAATATGAAATAAATGGTAACATATTTACACACATGAAAATTAAATAATATAAGAATGTATTATATATATACACATACATGGATATACAGATGTATGTGTGTATATAGTAACCAACTCTTATTTCTCTAGTCCCTCACTGAAACACACAAAGTGAGACATCCTCAAAAGTAAGATCCTTCCAGAAATAGGGTGATACCAAGACTCCAAGCTGCATAGTACTTTAAATCCTTTCGTTAACTAAATTTTACCTAACAGCAAATCCTCTGTTCATTGAATTGTGTCCTTTAAAAGAATACATTCAAGTCTTAAGCCCCAGTTTTGTGAATGGTACTGGATTGTAAATAGTCTTCAAAATTGTAATTAGTTAAGATGAGGTCCTACAGGTGTAGTATGGGCCCTAATTCAATATTTTGGGTGACTTTGTAAGAAAAGGAGAAGACGGGGACACAGAGGGAGAAAGTCATGTGAAGATGGAGGCAGAATTTGGAATGCTGTAGCTACAAGCCAAAAAAATGTTAAGGATTGCCAGCCATCACCATAGCTAAGACAGAGAAATGGACCAGGTCCTTAGAGACTTCAGAGGTACTTACACTGTTGACACCTTGATCTCTCAGACTTCTAGCCTCCAGAACTTTGGCAGGGTAAGTTTCTACTGTTTTAAGATCCCCAGTTCGTGGTCCTTTGTTATGTCAGCCCTAGACAGCTAATATATCTTCCTTACCATGGCACCTATAAGATTTTCAACCTACCTCTCAGTCTTTCTTCAAATCCATTTTTAGTGTATTTTCTCCCCGACTCATTTTCTCAATTTTATGAAGGCTGCATGAAAGAAAGGAAAGAGAGAAAGAGAGAGAGAGAGAGAGAGAGAGAGAGAGAGAGAGAGAGAGAGAGAGAGAGAAAAGGAAGGAAGGAAGGAAGGAAGGAAGGAAGGAAGGAAGGAAGGAAGGAAGGAAGGAAGGAGGTGGGACAAATGTTAACACTTCAGCCTGCGATCACCAGAGGTCAGTAAAGCAGTACCACAATGGCATGATCTCCTGGCCATTTCTCTCTGGCTCTACACCAGCTTTCTCAGGCTCTGAATCCTATTTTATTTGTCCTTCACCCTTAGCTTCAAAATCCTGGCTCAGTTATTTAACTCTGGCTCCGATCTTTGGTGTTCCTCTTGGCACTCCTTGCCCCTCGCTCTTGGCTTTGATACCTCCATAGTGTCCTGCAGCTGGACCTCGTAAAACTTTCCACTTGCCCTTCAGTTTTGGCTCTTGCTGCTTAAATTTATCCAGTTCTTCCTTATCTGTCCCAGAGGCTACTCTTAACCATATAACCATCTCCTTACCTGAGAGGTCCTCTCCACCTTGTTTTTCTACAAATAAATTTCTCTTCATTAATCTTTCAGGAAATGAAATGTGTCTGTGCCTGGAAGACACAACATCTTTTACATGCTCCCCATTTCTTTTTTCGCCTTTTCCATGTCTGCTGCCTTTGGGGGTCCTTGATAAGTTGACTCTTCCTACTACTTCAGTTCTATTGCCATTTTCGGGCTGTTGTTCCGTTGCCTCCACTTAATACTTTTTCAAACTTTTGATATTTACTTTTGCCTTTTTCTCTTCCTTGTCCTGTCTTCTGTCTTTCTGTCGTGTTCCACTCTGTTCTCCTTTTCTTCATTGCCTGGTATAGTGGTTCTCAACTCTGATAACACACTAGAATCACCTCAGAAGTTTTATAAAACTGATTTTCCAGCAGCCCTACCCCAAAGATTCTAATTTAATTGAAGCAGGACCAAGCATTATATCTCTTAAAATTGCTTTCCAGGTAATACAACTGCTCATCCACTAATGATAACCACTGCCTTAGTAGCTTCAACATCTATGATAAAGATCTTCCTCACTTCCTAGCCTCTCATTTCCTTAGATCCAATTCTAAGAATTATCACTTTGTTCTACCTCCCTCATCACTCAGACATGGTTTAGAACCCATCAGAACTTGAAATGACTCTACCGTCTATCAGCATTGCCTTCAAATCTGATGTTGAACTAATTGCAACCTTTTTCTCACCTTTTTCACTTCCAGTAAATAAACTTTAAATTCTTATTATAGCCCTATGTTGTTACTTGACTTTTTACAATTTATCATACCCAATGACCTTATTTTCAAGTCTATACAACCAGAAATGTGGTCAGTAATTCATTCAATAATGCTACCATCTGTTAGGAAGAGATGTTTTCTCTGTATTCATCACTTTTTTCATAGAGGGGAAGAAACTTCTGCTTCCTAGGAGGAAAGTACTGGAAGAACAGTTGAAGGCTGTTCTCCAGAGCCCTTCATAGACATGCCCGGAAAGGAGGATTGGGTTGGTAAACCTCTGACTGGTTAGCATAAGGGAAGCACCTGTGTGTATATACCTGTCTCCTTACCCATCTACTGGGTTACAAATGCAGTTATTTTTTCTGCACCAGGCATTCAGTTCAACTTTTTAACTCCATCAGTGTCTATGTGAATATATTTTATTCAGTGGAGAAAATACTTAGATATGAATATCCAATCTGTACTCTTTAATTCAGCTATAACAGTAAGAAATCTGTTCTGATCCCTGTCAAAAGACTCAACTAATTAACCTTGCATTCTCCTTTTGTTGAGAACTGACCTGGTAACTCATAAAATAGGATTTGTGTCCCTTAACTACTCTCATTGCTGCACATTTCAAGAAATGCACGAAATCGTACTTACTGGATCTACTGTAATTTTTTAACTCTAAATTCAGCTAGACTCTCTTTGTTGCATCATTTTTTAAATTTCTTATGTGCTTACTGTTTAGCTCTTTTCCCATGGCTATTCTTTCCTATTCTACTAAAATTCTAATACTAAATCTATGCCTTCCCAAATTTTCTGTAAATAAACTCAGCTCATACAGTTTTGGGAAGATAATATACCATTTATACTCTTCCCTTTCTTTTATCTTAAAATATACTTTCTTCCAAAATTAAAATTTTAAGTTATTTCAAACATATGTGATTGTCTCTTTGCTTTTATGACATATTCTACCTTCTTTATGATATAACTGGAATATGTATCCGATACAGCCATTCCCCCATCCATTAACATAGGTATAAACTTTTGGGAGTGGCACTGTGTTACTGGTTTTCATTTTCTTTCATTTTACCTCAATACATTGCCTTATTAAACATATACATTAGTTAGGGTAGCTACTTTCAACATATTTTAAGAAGTCCTTTTTTAAATGAACCTTTATAGTTCGAGATGATTATGTATTTAGTCATAATAATGTGTTGCATATCAATCGAAAAGTAAGGACCTTTTCAACTTTCTTTAGTTACCTGTATTTTTGATATTTTCTCCCTACTACCCCTAGAAGGTTTTTTAAAAAAAGGCAAACTGGGTGCTCAGCAAGACAGTATAAAAAAATGAAATTCAAATTTTGCATGTCGAATAAAAATATGATATAGTTTGTTTGTTTGGCTCTTTTTTTTTATCATTCAACTTATTGATGTCAAGTAGTTACTACCAGATTGAAAGAATGACATATTACCTCAGAATGTTCAGAACCTCTTCTTAGGATTTTTCTTTCTCAACTCTATTATTTCTCATAACTTCTTTCCTTGTTTCTCTCCTGAATTGGCAGAGCTTTGGGTGCTTTACTAATATACATCCTGAATACATTTTTTGGTTCAGCATAAAGGTATTTTCAATCTCATGATAAAATGGTAATAATGATTCAAATGCAGATAATATTTTCTATCCTAAATTTATTATTAGGAAGAAATAAAATAATATAGGAAAAATGTATGAACACACATATGGAGACCCAATAAAAGTAAAACAATATTATATTAAAAAGTGATGGATATTATTCCATTTCTATTTTTTTTTATTTGACCTCCTATTTGACATGGCAGTAAACTAGTAGCAATATTCAAATAGTTAAGAAATAATTAATTCACGTGTTAGTTCAGTTATTTAGAAATACTTATTAAGCACTTACTAGATCCCAAGCAACTGTACAAGTTGTTACAGATATGTAGCTAAACACATATGGTCACTTTTCTATAACATGTCACTGTGACGATAAAAGTAAATTGGCAAAGAGTGGAGTTAGGAAGAAATCAGGGTACAGTGCATGCTGGGAATTATAGGTGAGTGTTTCAAAGTACCAAAGAGGGACAGAGAGAGGACTAAAGGAGATAGGAACCTCATTTCTGTTCAAGAGAAAGAATAATAAGGGAATAAAATGTAACTTTTAGTTACAAATTTGAAAATGGAAGTCGACAATTTCAGCACAAGTGTAATTTAGTGTGTCATCCTGACACTGGATGTTATAGAAAAAAACATCAAGACAAATTTTGCCTTTTTTTTTTGAAGCTGAATAAAAATAAAAGTATATGGAGGCAATGAAAAAGAATAACATCTAGAAGATCCAGAAGAAGAATATTCCTTAGAAAATGGTTTTCTACACAACTTAGAAAAAATATATTAAAAAAAAAATGTATATGTATGTCATTGATAAAACCCAAGATGATATATTATTAACTTAAAATGAGTTAATATATAAGCAGAAACAAATGAAAAGAAAATTATAATATGAAGAGGAAGATAAATACAATTTAAAATATATAGAATGAACATTATACAGTAGCAGAATTGATAACAGAATCAGAAAACAGAATCACTTTGTGGAAAATGACGTTAAATACCTTTACCAGGTAGAGGAAGAGGATGGAAGCATTCATAGTTTACAAAGGAGCAAATCAGTTGGAAAAATTACATTAAAAATGACAGTTATGAAGGTCTGAAAAGAAGGAGCTATCACAGAGATAAATGGCATTTCAAAAAAAAATCAGAACACATGTAACCAAACTTATTCCAAACTCTACTAGATATCTACACATACAGTTTGAAGGAGATCTGCAGACTTCAGATAAAAAAAGGAAAAACCATACCCGACACTATTTCACAGATTTGGGCACTCGATCCCCAGCATAAGTTCATTCTCTCTAGTAGTTACATTTTAGAAAGCCACTTGAATTGAAAGAATAAAGAAAAATCTACCATTCTTCAAAAATAAAAAATGCATTAGCCATAATAAAGAACAAATAATTCACCTCTGAAACATGAAAGGCCAGGATAGAAAAAGGACAATTTAAAAGGAAAAAAAGTGACTTGGTGATTTTATAACACATCAAATTGTCTTTTACACATGGAGAGACAATTTGACAATCCTACAAGCCAGTAAATTTTGGAAAATAAACACACATAATATCCACAAACATGAAATAAAGGAGAGAAAATACCAGTGTATGAGGATTACCAGTTTTTAAATATTTCAAATGAAAATAAAATTGACAATGTAACCACAGCAATTTGACCAGTGGCTAATAGAGTAACAATCATTTAATATCTGTTGAAATAATAAATGTTCTGGACAATTATAATTTAAAAAATTAAAACAAATAAAAACCGAAAGAACTATTTACCTTGAATAGAACCATATCCTGGAAAGAACTGGAAATAGTTTAGAGATATAACCTCTAAAACAGGTGCTGGGACCAGATGGTTTTACGAATGAGTCCTCTCACCCTTCAAGGGACACATAATACCAATGATGTTCAAGCTATTCTAGGACATGAAAAAAGAAAAAGAAAAAAATCCTGGTCATTTTCTAAAACTGGCATAACAGTGATATTGCAATATGGCAAGGAAAATTAAAGAAAAATGCAGACCAATTTTACTTTGGAATATAGATGTAAAAATAATATAAAATATTTGCAAACTGAAATCCAGCAGTATATTTAAATGGCAGACTCAAGCACATTATAGAATAACGAAAATTGCTTTTTAATAAGAAATATGTTAATATGTCCTATATCCCTTCCATTCGCATTTTCTCAAACACTTCAACTCTAAATTTCTTTACAGCAGAGCAGGACAGGGGTTATATCTATCTTAGCCACCTCTGTAAACCCAGCATCCAACCCAATATCTTTCCACAGTGATCAATAAATTTATCCTAATATGTAGGAAATTGAATGGAGAGATTGTCAGAGAGTGACAAGAGACATTAGCAACTGATACAGTTAAAATCTGGCAAATAAAAATGAGTTTGTCATTAACTGGGAGGAAGGAAAAATAAGAAAATCTAATCTTGATATTTTAGTTGGTCAGTGAACATTAAGAACATAATCCTAATAATGCAAACACAGTATTGATTTAACTATAAATGTTTTATGAGGGGCATGGGTGAGGGGAAATGGGATACTATTTTATGATAGTTTAATAATTATCTATAATAAATAGTAAATCAAAAGATAATATCTAATATGTATGCATCTGTTAATAGCAGTTGAAAATTTCATTTAGGGATGTGGATGTGAATACTAAGATGATGTAAAATAAAGCAGCTAATGGAGTTTCAGTTTTGTTGTTTCTAGGGAGTGGAATCTCCAAAGCCGGGACAGGTGACTCTTGTTTTTCAGTATTACAATTATTCTTTGGTATTATAAGTAAAATTCTAAATGCTTAAATTGCTTTCAAAGTATTGTTTGAACATTTTAAACTTTGAGCATATATTTGATAATATAAGACCTTATGAATGACTTAAATCTGGCTGTAAAAACATTAATTTTAAAAATGATAATATTCATTTGGGACAAGGGTAGAAAACTAACCTTCAGATAAACTTATTGTGGCGTTAAAATGAAGAAATTTGATTAATAGGGCATTTTTACATTATGTATTATAAGCCTTAGGAATGCGTACATCCTGATCTAGTAACTTCTTAGAATTTATTCTTAAGAAATAGATTGTGAGGCTGGAGGAGAAAGTAGGAACTTGATCCTCCCTAGATACTCCCTGCAGGCTTCCTGTGGCATCTTGTGGCTTGATCCCAGCAGCAGCTGAATTCAATTTTCAGTTTTTCCCAAACTCACAGGGCCAGCCTCATCACACCCTGTTCGGATGTACAAAGCTCAGCCCATGAGCACCCTCGCAGAGGTCTGAGTTTAAACCTTTATTCTAAATTAAGATTTAATAACTCAGGCCTCTTCTCTTTGGCCCCTCTGCCCTAGAGATTACAGCTGCTTCCTACAGTTAGTACTTCTAGGATACTTTCTCCAATTGTATTTCATTGTCACTTATTTTCCCAGCTTTATTGGGGTTCTCTTTTAAATTTTTCAGCTACTTGCAAATTTATGCTTATAACATTTTATAGATATAGATGTAAATAAATATAAATATAAATAAGTCTCCTCTCAGAAATCTTGAACAAAGGACTTCTTTTCCACTGAAAAAAATTTTGTCATTAAAAATAACAGTAAATTCTTAAGCAGCAATACAGTCAATAATGTAGAATTTTTGAATTTTGGAATCAAGTTGTAGTGGATAATAATGGCACATAATTAAATAGATAATACAAAGAAACTTATGGAATTTTAAAATCTATTTGCCCTGAGATTTAATTTTTCTCTTTTTTGCTTATCAGGAGTCAGTGAGATTGAGTCTGAACTATAATGGTCAGGCTTCCCTCAACCGTTTCACTATTTTCTTTGCATTGTTTCCAATAACTATGTTTCTTAGTGTTTTCCACTTGAATTCCATGAGACTGGTGCTTTTACGTAGAGAGATTTGTTTTGTTAATGCCAGAGAACTAAGATGTTTTGTCCAGGGAAAGGCTTTTCTCCAGACAACTTTAGTTCATTTGATGCTGCCTGCTCTACACCATCTCTGAGTTCCACTTAATCACCATGTTGGACATGTTACAAAAAAAGCTTGTCTTTTTCAAAAGAAATTCCCAGAGGGGTTGCTGCTTTGATGAAATTAAGATAATTAAATATAACAAAAGAAGGTGGTTATAAATATATATAACTATAATGAAGTCATTTTTTTTTATACTACTGGTAGCATTTTTAAAAAACCTTTCTTGATAAGTGGTGCCCAGAACCCCACGTGAAAACTTTTCTTCATTCTGGGGAAAAAAACAAAACTAATCTAAACTTTGTTTCTTCAGCAATTCAACATAGAACAAAGAAATCAAAAATACCATGAGCTAAAAAAACATTCACAGCAGAAATTTTATAGAAGCAAGGCAAACTAACATTAATAAATGAAGCTAATTAGGCTTGATTTGCATATTTAATTCATCTTAATTACACACGGATTCAGAAAACATTTTAAAAGGTACAATCAATCTTTCACAGACATGGTTAGTTGTTTATATGAAATAACAAAAACCAGGAGCCTTGTTAATGATTATTTTGTTTTCAATGTATATACCAGTGAGGTTATTTCAGTAATAGCACTCAAATTTTTTATATATATGTATATTATACACACACACACACATATATATATACATATATATATTTAATATTATGTAAACCCTCAGGTTAAAATTCTTTGGTTTTACAAAATTACATTTTAAAATGATATATAGAAAATATGAACGTTGCATAAATTATTATATTAAATATTTGTCCCTGTTCAGTTTAAAAGGTATCTTCATAAAATTCTTTGGCATTAATTTTTAAACTGAATATCTATGGTAATACCTATAATATAAATAAGCTACATATAGCTGGTAATAGTAGGAGAATATTTTTCTCACAGTTGCTATAAGCTTTAATTCCTCTCACCCTTGGGCACAATTTGCTTCCTCGTCTTTAATTGTATTTTTCATTGATCATAAAATTTAAATAAATGCATAGGACACATTTACAAAATATAATTCTCTTTAACTTTAAAGTTTTATTTATCAAATTTCTCTTAAAAGTTTTTAATTATTTTACCAAAAGCAATTAGTTTCTAGAAATTTACACAGGACTAATGCTTTGAGGAGATGGTACCTTTACATCGCAGTGTGAGGGGGTTCCAGGGCAAATGGGATGTGGGGCTCATAGGATACAAGCTGCAGAGGGTCTGTGGACAGGAGAAAACAGTACACATGCAAAATTTTATTCTGTGCAGCTGTCAAATGGTTGTGAAATTTGATTGTTGGGACTCCATTTTCTAGAGTTCCACTCCCTGAGGATTTTTTTATAAAATCAAAATTCTTGTGAGGTTCACTCTTTTACCTGAATTGCCTCAAAAAAGCAGAGGTCACATGGTTAAGAAAAGAAAGTTGTTGGTGAAAAGCAAACTTACTAATCTTAATAATTTTCCTAAGAATGGCCCTATTACGTGTGTGTATGTGTATATTAATTCAAATACATTTATTAAATACATCTCTTGAGCCAGCTCATCTCTGCAATTATAATTATGAAGTAATGAAGATAATAGAAGTCATTCCTGCTATCAAAGATTTTGTAATCTGTATATTGTCACTATGTAATAATTAACATTAATTGAGCATTTGCTATGTCTCAGGCAGCAATCTAAGCACTTTACATGAATTATTTAAACCCTCGCAATGATGACATCAGGTAGAGAGTCTTTATTGCTATTTTACAGATGAGAAAACTGAAGCTCAGAATGTTCCAAGGATACCACAGAGCCCATATTCAAATTCAAGCAGTGTAACTCCAGACCCCCTGTTCTTAATCATTGTATTACATGCATGTATGGTATTTGTCTATTTAAAAATATGCTCAAATATGACATAAAAATGAACTTTTCATTTTAAGATTGCATATTAGCTCAAAGTACATTAATATATGTAAATTTAATATATAATACAATAAATACTATAAGATAATGTCACAATTTAACTCCTGCAACTAGCTAATGCCCCAATGGCTATTGTACTTCCAAGGATATTTCATGAGTAGAGAAATAAAAACCTTTCCAGCCTTTATCATAGGCTGAATTATGTCACCTCAATTCATATGTTGAAGTCCTAGCCCCCAGTATCACCCAATGTGACTATATTTGGAGATAGGGCCTTTAAAGTGTTAATTAAGGCTAAAGAAGTCATTGGAATGGGCCTAATTCTATATGACTGATATCTTTATTAGTGAAGGAGAGAGGGAAGATCATGTATAGATTTAAGGGGAAGATGGACTTGTACAAGCCAAGGAGAGGCCTCAGAATGAAACCAGCCCTGCCAATATCTTGATGTTTTTAGACTTTTAGCCTACAAAACGGTGACAAAATAATTTGTGTTGTTTAAGCCATAGTCTGTGGTACTTTGTATTAGCAGCCCCAAACTAACACATCCTTAATTCTCTCTGCAGTGTCAAAGGATGAGACCACCACTCGATATCTGTAACAAACAAACACACAAAACTGAATTTATCACAAACTTAAATGAGGGAAGTTATACTAGTCAGAATTATACCCATTGAGCAAACCCAATTACTGATCTTATATTCAGTTTTTGCAAAGAGCTTACTTTGGATTGTGTTAGTTATAGAGGAGGAAGTGGTTCAGGTTAGGCTTAGAAGAATAGTTGTGTTGGTTATTGAAGTTTGTTTCTTGTCTCTTACACAAGTGGCAGAAGGTTAATATCAGCCTTAGGAACATGTTCACTGTATTGAATCTTTGGCCAATTGGCTGACTTTCAAATCATGAATCTATTGCTGCTATTTGGCTCTTCTAGAAGTGTACACTGAAGTTAGTTGTCATTGATTAATTATATAGCTTTAAAATCAGTTCTGGTTGTTTACTTCTAAGGAGAGCTATGAAAATGTTTCTAATTAATTAGACAAGTTTAAA
Source organism: Cynopterus sphinx (assembly GCA_030015415.1). NCBI lineage: Eukaryota > Metazoa > Chordata > Mammalia > Chiroptera > Pteropodidae > Cynopterus > Cynopterus sphinx. The sequence continues at coordinate 190,707,126 of CM057379.1, forward strand.
ACTAGTTCTGATGTTTGTGATCATGGCTATAGAACAATGAGTCTTCTTGGGAGTGTGGTTATGTTTTAATTCTCAGTAGCCAACAAAAAATTGCAAAGCAGAACAAGGAATAGAAAAGACGACCAATTATTCCATAAATGGTAATATCTCTTACTTGTGTAGGCACTATACTAATCACTTTACACAAAGTTCTCCAAATGTGAGAATTTACAATATTACCAATTGTCTATGGTAGTACTATATGTAAAGTACTCTAAAAAGTATTTATACAAATGAGAGGTATTACCTGTAACTTTCCAATGAGCTAAGTTCTAAACCCTGTAATTTCACCGCAGGATCACATTTTTCACCACCACAATGTAATACCTCTCATAATAAAATGCACATATAATATACTTTCATTTATGGAAGAACTAATGTAGACAACCTGACAACGTAAAGGGGAATGAATGTACACAAATGTGCCATGAAATACACAAAAGGTATTTACAGTGGTTGTATCTAGGGATGACCTGAAATGGGAGACTTTTCATTAGGTAGTCTTCTGTAATATTTAATTTTTCAACCATATCCCATATTTCTTTTCTCCAATAAAATGTAGTTTCAAAAATTGTGGGAATGTTTTTACTGAGAAAGACATGGAGAAACTTTCTGGAGTGATGGAAATGATCTATATCTTAATCTGGGTAGCAGTTACACAAATACATCATAGGTAAAATTCATTGAGCTCAGTTCCTAAGATTTGTGCATTTAACTGTAAGTTATATATTACTAAAGACACTTTAACATGTTAAAAAATATTTTACAAGATAGCCTTTTAAAAATATTAGTTGGGAAGGCTCGATTTATATTTTGAAGTCTGTTTAATTTTTTCAAAGAATATTGAATTTATTGGTTAAATAAAAGTCATTATATTGAAAAAGGAAGTTTGTGAACATTAGCTCTTTAACAATATCAATGATGGTATGTTTGGTAATTACTTTATGACTATTTATAATTTTATATTTTATAAAATTTCTTGCACAAAAAGGATTAGGTGACTTAGTAATTAGATAAAACAGAGTTCCTATTTTGTGTCTAGCACTTTTTATCTCTGCCGTCATGGATTAGTGCTTCTGTTTTCTCATCTCCAGAAGGGGATTACAATAGTAACCATCTCATTGAGTTTTTGTGAGAATTAAATGTGATAATAAAAGTAAAACACTTATCACAAGGCTTTAGTGACATAATAAACACTCAATAAATGTAAAGCTGCTTTTTTCACTCAGTCATCAGTTATCTCCATATAGTTGTTTAAAATGTTTCCGTATAGTTAAGTTTAAGAGGCAGCAACAGTGTCAATGGGCAAATATGCTACTGAGTTAGAATCAAGTTATGACAAGAGAGTTTAGGGAATAAGACAGTGTATATCAACTTAGTTAAAATGACCTTATTACCAAAAGCATTATACAGATTTAATGCAATCTCCATCAAAATTCCATTGGAATTTTTTAAAGAAATAGAACAAAAAATCATTATATTTGTATGGAAGCACAAAAATACCCTCATGGCAAAAGCCATCTTGAGAAAAAAGAATGAGGCTGGCGGCATCACTCTGCCTGACTTCGAATTATACTACACTGTGACAGTAATCAAAACAGTATGGTATTGCCAGCAAAACAGACACATGGACCAGTGGAACATAATCAAAAGTCCAGAAGTAAACCCATAGTTATATGGGCAAATAAATTTGTACAAAAAAGCCAAAAACATGCAGTGGAGAAAGGAAAGCACCTTCAATAAATGGTGCTGGAAAAACTAGAAAACCACCTGCAAAAGAATGAAACTAGCCTGCTGTTCATCACCACACACCAAAATTAACTCAAATGGATTAAAGACCTGAATGTAGCACTTGAAACAATAAAATGCATGGAAGAAAACAGGAGTGGAATTCAAGAACCTTGGAATTAAAGAGGATTTTATTAATTTGACCTCAATAACAAGGGCCTTTCAAGTTTCAGAGGTGAATTATTTATTCTTTATTATGGCTAATGCATTTTTTTATTTCTGTAGAATGGTAGATTTTTCTTCTCAGCAAAAGAAATTTTTAAGAAGGTAAAGAGACAACCATCTTAATGGGAAAATATATTTGCAATCAGCACCTCTATATTTGCAATCAGCACCTCATATAACTCAATAGCAACAAAAAACAATTGATCCAATCAAAAAATAAGCAGAGGACCTGAACAGACACTTCTTCCTAGAGGACGTATAAATGGCCAACAAATATTTGAAAAGATGCTCAACATCACTAGCTATTAGGGAAATGCAAACCAAAACCACAATAAGATACCATCTTACACATGTTAGAATGGCTAAGATCAACTGGACAAGTAATAAAAAATGTTAGAGTGGATGCGGAGGAAAAGGAGCCCTCATATACTGCTGGTGGGACTACAAATTGGTACAGCCACTATGGAAAACAATATGGAGGGTCCTCAAAAAACTAAGAATTGATCTACCATATGATCCAGCAATCCCTCTATTGGGTATTTCCCTCCAAGATTTGAAAATCTTTATTCAAAAAGATATTTGCAGTCTGACGTTCACAGCAGCATTATTCACAGTGGCCAGGACATGGAAGCAACCACAGTGTCCCTACGATAGATGACTGGATAAAGAAGCCGTTGTACATATATACAATAGAGTATTACTCAGCCATAAGAAGAGGTGAAATACTGCCATTTCAAACAACATGGATGGACCTTGAGATAATCATGCTAAGCAAAATAAGCCAGACAGAAAAAGTTGAAAATCACATGATATCACTTATATGTGGGATATAAGCCTAAAAGCCACAAATGAACAGGACAAACACACAGAGACTCATAGATATGGACTATAGACTAATGGTTACCAGATGGTGGGGGATGGGGGAGGAAGGGGGAGGTAGACAAGGTCAAGGGGGTCAAATATAGAGGGTAGTGTGAGGGTGAAGTTGGAAAAAAGAATCAAATACATGGTAGCTGAAGGAAACTGGACTCTGGATGGTAAACACACAATAGATAAAGATGTCAAATTATAATGTATACCTGAAAATTATATAATTGTATTAACCCAATGTTACCCAATAAACTTAAAAATGAAAGAGTGCCAACGCTTCAATTAAATATCGAAAAGATGCCCAAGCTATTTGTCCAAAAACAAACATATATTGTGAAAGAGAATTTTTCCAATTTTTAATTGTGATCTCTAGGTTACTGTTCACTATTTCACTCAACAGATATTTATTGAATTCTACCAGAGCTGTCTTGGGCCTTAGAGATAATTGAGTGGTGGACAAGACAAACAACTTTCAAACATTTTTCTCTTATGGGGTTCAAATCTAGAGGGAGGAAACCAACAATAAACAAGGAAACAAATTTATTAAGTAAATTTACTTGATGATGGGTAACATGAAAGAAGTAAAACAAGATGACCTATTTATCAGGTATCAACACCTGTTGAAATGATTAAACCCTGGATTCTGAGGGTTTTGCACAGTAGAAGCTCAGTTCTCATTCATGGAACGTCCAGTTAGAAGGTCCTTATTGGTAGCTCATCTTCTTGGAGTAGTTCAGAAACCCAAGCTCCTTCCATTTGTGCTCCTCCATCTTCCAGGGCCCCTGTGCCTACATTCTGAAAATAGGCAAAAATAAAGAAGTTAGAGGATTGTGTGGGATATTTTCAGAGTCAAGGCTACATGGGACTTATTTCATAATTTCACTGTGCAGAGCTCAGTCACATGGCCACACCTGATCTCTAGTCTGATGGAGTGCCCAAGAGAAAAACGAAAGGGGTTTCATAAAATGTCTGCAACTATATGAGTAGGTATCAGAGTAGGGGCAAGAATATTAGATCTCGGACATCACGAAAAAGAATGAGTTTGAGTTGAAAGCATGATGGAAAGAAAGACAAAGGCATGTCCATGATAACATGCAAGGCAGAGAAACAGGAAATATAAAGGCAGGAAGGAACATGGCAGGCCTGTTAGAAGAACAGGAAGGTAAGTGTGACAATATTATGGTTTTATAGTTATATTTACTTAAGTATTGACAGGAAACAGAAGGTTTCCTGATCAGAGGTCAGACCATTTATTTACTTACCAAGGCAGTTTGTGTTGATTTGCCATCCCCCAATTTCTCATGGGGAGAAGCAGTGATAGCCAGGTATACCCTGCAGATACAGTGGAGTTATGTACTATGAAAAGAGACCCCCAAATTATAAAATTCAGAGCTCTTCTGCCTGTCTGGAGCAGGAGGGTAGGGAGAGAAAGAGAGAAAATTTAGATTTAGAGAAAGAGAGAGAGAGAGAGAGAGAGAGAGAGAGAGAGAGTTTCGAAGTATAAACAAGTCTTCTCTGGGAAAAGAAAGGGGAAGACTTCTAGGCTTGCATGCTAGCAACCCCTGGAAAGTAAACAAACAAACAAACAAACAAAACAAATGCCTCAGGGGTAGGTGCCCCTGAATCTCTCCAGAGGGTCTTTATCTTTAGGGTTGCAATTGAATCATCCTCCAATTCAGGGATAGTTGTTTTCGCCCAGAAAGCCTCGACTGTAGAAACATGAAAATATTCATGATTCTTGAAAATGCTCACGAATGAGAAGGGAGAATGGTAAAGGATGAGGTACGATGTCAGATAGTCAGACAGGAGCCAAACAATGTAGAGCCTTTGGACCTAACTACAAATAATAATTGTTTGAATGGCTGTAAGCAGCAGCATGGTATGATTTGATTCAGGTTTATTGATCACTCTAGTGGCTGTGAGAGAAATGGATGGGGAGTGAGGTGACAGTAGGATCAAGTAAATCAATAAGGATGTTTCTGCTGTCAGCATGCTGCATATGACAATGTCCTGTACTAGAGTGGTAATGATGGAGAGAGACAGATGTGGGCAGAGTAGAGCTGTATGTTTCAGAAAGAAGAGATGTACCAGCTGAGAACTGGTAGGGCCAGGGGAAGAGAGGTATTCTATTTCTTAGGTGTTTGATTGCCTAGTTTTTTTGTTTGTTTGTTTGTTTGTTTGAGGAATTGGTGATGCTCTTTATTCAGGGAGAAAGATTTGTCAAGGGTCAAGATGGGCAACTGGGACGTTAAAAATTCTGTTTTTGCATATCATGCCTGACATGCTATATCAGACAAGTCACCAGCAGGAAATAGGGTGCAAACTCAAGTTGTACGTTTACAGAAGTGTGAACAGGGTTAAGGAACCAAATACAGCACCAAAGGCCTAGCAACACTGGGTAGCCATTACTGCCCCTTGGTCTGAAGGGGCTAGAGAAGGAGGGTATCACTGGACACACGTTGCCATGGGAGAGAACCAGCGCCAGAGGAGTTGTGCAGTTAGGTAGAGGACAGGGCCACTGACCGAATCACTACTGAATAGGAAGGGAACTCAAGTGGTTATTTATCTGTCCTCAATATCTTTCTGCTCTACCATGTCCTGGTAGTGCTTTCCTCTGGCTCATTCCCACCGGAGGATGGAAGGCCTGAGAGCCCTAAGTGATCTGGTTAGTGGAGAGCAGGACACGGAGCAGGGCAGTGCCACATGGGGAATGAACCTGAGGGACAAACAAGAAACAGCACTGATGACTCTATGGCTCCTTCCTGAGCTCTTTAAAGAGGCAGATAGATAGATGGCTAAGGGTGGAAACATTGACTTCAAAGTCATCAGCATTTCAGTGGCTTATGTCTCAAGTTAAGAGCTAATATTCTTTAGGCTCTTTGTTCTAGGCACTCTACGAACATTTCACATGCATTTAATCTCATTTAACCCTCAAAACAAACCTATAGGTTAAATATTTTACTTCTCTGGACACAGTACTGTTATTTAACCTATAGGTATGTTTTGAGAATTAAATAAGGCAACTGAAGCGCAGTGAGTGAATAGAGTGAAGCAATTTGTTTAAGGTTACATGGCTATTAAGTACCAGTTCCAAGAATTAAAGCCCAGACGTTTCTACCCCCAGGGCCAGTGATAGAAATCATTATTGAACGCAGCTTCTCCAAGAGAATCAAATAGTGGAGCAATGACATGTTTGGTCACATGATTTTTTTTTTATGAGACTTTTTCCTCTTTTTCATTTTTTCTACTTCTTTGAAACAAAACGATTCTGACAAGATTTCATCAAAGAAGATATTCCAAATTTTAACGTCCCAGTTTGGGTATTGCTTTTGATTAAGGCTGTTTGCAGACTAGCATATTAGTAACCCACATATTCCCTATTCCACAAAAAGAATAGATTCACTTTTATCTTGGGAACAAAACTAGATAGAAAAAGCTGTTTTAACTTTTCCTAATTCATGAAACATTTATCTTCGAGTCAGGTTTTGTTATAGCAGCATAAATGTGTTCCGTCAGCATTTCTATTATTACCTATATTTCCAGGGTTTTTCAAGAGTTCCTTAGAGATTCCACTTTGAATTAAAACTTGGCATTCAAGATTTGAATCAGAAAACTCCATTTTTCTTACTAATTAACCAAATAGTTTAGAGGTTCACAATTTAGAAGAGGACCAAATATAAAACTTTGATTAATGCAAAAAAAAATATTTTAAGGCAATTTTGCTAATTTAAATAGATTTTTTAAATATTAACATTTTTATAGTAATATTAATATTTTTAAATATTAACCAACTATACAAATATAATGTTAATATAACTCTATATGATAATAGTTCTCAAATAAAATTAACCATAAATATTCTTAAGATTATGAATGCTAATTATAACATTTTATACTTTACCTTTGTGGCTTTGTAATTTATTTCTACTTTAGGTGTTTGGGTGATTTAGGTTTTTGAAATTCTAAACATGATTGGGGTTATAACATTATCAAGATATTGAAACAGAATGCCATGGGCAGGGTGGTTCTGAGAGAGTGCCAAATTGTTCAACACATTTTTATGAAATTTACATTCACGTCAGTAAATTTTGCCTTCTGTGAAAAGGTATTAATAGCATGTATTAATTCTGTAAATAAATATTTGAAACATTTGCTGAATGCAATGGTGAGAGCTAATTAGAGCCTAGTTGTAAAGCCTTGCCAACTTTGCATAGTTCCAAAATATTTCATGAATGTTCTGTAAATGAGGAGCATGACGATGACTCTCTATCTTTAATATCTCTTTTTCATAATTTTTTCTGTAATCTATCTTTCAGCCTGAATGATTTAGGACTAAGTAAATACAAGGTAGTGAATGAGAGTACATGAATCCTTTTGAGTAAAACTATTGTCTTCCTGACTGACTTCTTTCCAGCCACATTGGCTCTTTGCTATTCCAAAATCATACCAGGCAAATTCCCACTTTGAAACATTTGCTCCAGTTTGTCCTTCTTCCTGGAATGCTTGTTCTCCAAGTGTCTGCTTGGCTAACTCTCTTTTTGACATCAGTCTTTGTTCAAAACTTACTTTTTAACTGTGGTCACACCACCCCGTTATTCTTGGTAATTTGATTTGTCCTTGGTTCCTCAGTCCCAAAACTTGTGAAAGCCCTTACTTATCCTGCCTGACTTTTATTATTTTCACAATTCCTATTATCTTCTAACTTACTTTGTACCTTGTAAAAAATGTCTATTCTCTCCTTCTCCCCCTAAAATGTAAGGTCAATGAGGACAGGTTCTTTATTTTATTCACCTAGAATTGTGCCTGACATATATTACTTGCTCGAAAATATTTGTTGAATTAAATCTGAATTTCAGCCCATAACAATATCTACAATGTTCCAAGTACATCTTCTTTGGTTCTACAGAATTTGAATTATTTCCCTAAGATAATTAAGAATTCCCTTTGCATATTTGAGAAGAATGATAAGCCCCATGTTTAAACCCCTTTTGTAATGTGTTATGGGCCATTTTTCTTGAACTCATTTACAGTGAAGCTTGGAAATTTTTACTTTTTGCTTTTGTTTGGAAATGATGATCTAAATGAATAGATGTGAAGTATAGATTTTCACAAAACAAATGATTATTTTGTGTTAAAAATATTATGTACACGTTTATAACATTCTTATACATGTAATGATTTTGGTGCCAAACCAAAAAATTCAGGAATTAAAACATGATATTATAACAAAAAACAGTAGAGAAGAAAGAACCCACGTCCCCAACAGTGGCAGAAATCATGTGCTAAAAACAAGAGCCTTTTAGAAGGGCTTCACGACTTAGCCCCATGGCTTGAAAACTATGCTAATTGCAAAATGCAGTCTTTTGAGAGTTCACTACCAGTTCAATGGTTTAAAGGAAGGGCACAAGAATTTCCACGTGGTTACAAGCCCTGGTGGCACACTCATCAGCACAGCTCTGCCTGATTCCAAATGGTAGCCGATAGAAAAGTTGACATTTTCTATCACAAGAAGGTATTAATTTTATAATTGGACTAAAACATCACTTTAAAACAAATACAATGAATTATCCTTCAGTATCCTTCATTAGTAGAGTTTATGTGAATTTATGTGATTTTTTCTTTGTCTGTCTAGGGTAAATGTGAGCAGTCACTTTATGGTCACATGCATTCTATCAACGATGCCACCTTCACACCTAGGGTGAGTTCAGTTCTTCCAATAATTTTTCTTTAATTCTTTATATACAAATTCATTGTAATGAAACAAAGTTCCAGAGGAAGATGGTAAGTTATCAGGGTGAGGTAGGAGAACAAATTTGAGACTTAATTATGGTAATGGAAAAATATATAGATAGTATAGGGTTGCAGAAGTTTAAAACACACACACACAGACAATATGCAGTGGCAAGAACAGTGAGGAATTCTATTGTACTTAACTCTATTGAAGCTCATTTTTTTAAATCTTGTCTAATTTGGACTTCAAGAAAATAAGTGAGACACAGACTTATTAATTATTATTAATTTTGAATCATAAAAATAATGAAAATGCTTGAAAGGAAACCCAAGAATAAAATCCATTAAAGAAGTGGGACTTTCTTCTGGTTAGAACAGAGCAATCTTGAATCGACAGCTTTTCTGTTCATTATGGAAAGATTTTAAGTACGTCTTTCTTCACATAAACTTATGACAAACCAAAAGTGTCTACAGTTTGAGGTATTCAGATATTAGGATGATTTCTCCAGCAATGAAAATTGTTAAACATTGCTTCGAGTTGCTAAGCTAATTGGGGTTATATTTAAAAGGGTTCAGATAGTAATCGTGGAAGGATGATTTAAGTTTGTTCCTTCTCAGATAAAAGCAATTTGACAAGATAGATGACCTCTCAAGTCTTTTCAAATTCTACGATTTAATTATATCTAACATTTTAATTTGTCTCTAAGTTCTCAGTAGAGTGTGAATCTTAATTCTATATCCCTCTTATTTTCCAATTAGCTAAAAAAGAAGTCTGATTCCGTACATATAATTTCAAAATGACAGCATAGTCAAAATTCTGTTACTATCTCGTTGTTATTATTTTTATAAAAAGAGAAAATATGCTCACTAAAAATTATTTCTACTAAGTAATGTCGTTTGCTTCAGCTGGAATTGTGCTGGTGTCATTGTCAGCCCTAGAATGTTAATGATGGGCTCAACTACAATTATATTCTAACGAAGTCATCTTAGTAAGAAATTTCCATTTGATTGACTCTATTAAGCCAGTGCATTATGGGTTAGTACTAGATACCAAGCAAAATTTTTTTTCTTGCATATTATAAAGTCATTTAAGCAGTGTGGGCTCATATAATATAGGATATTTATGCCAAAAATCTGTTAAATGGCTTATAGATTTATGTACCCTAGGAAAATTAAATGGAAGCTAAAATGAGGTAAACTAACATTTTATGTTAGGTATTTTATTTTGGTAAGCAATATCATAGCTGAAAAAGACACACCATTTAACATCCCAAATAGTTAAATTAATAAAGATGAAAATACTAACTTAGATTTACTGAATCAGCAATCAGGGGAGACATACATTAATTATGCATATTTCAAAGACGAAACGATGCACATGAGGTCCAGGTGTCCGGTATTAAAGTAGCTAACCTGTTTTTGCTTATGTACTTTGTTCATACTAAAATGACTATTGCAACACAATTCCAAGTCAACATCACAGAGTCTTATTGAATTTTTCTATTAATTTATCTCCTTTTTGTTGTAAAGTTAATAACTATTAAGGAAATAAGATTTTGTTATGATAAATGACACCCCTAAATTAAATTTTGATCACATATGTCAGTTGTTTTGAAAACTGTTATATTTTGCATCCCTGCTATGGAATGTCAAGAGATTGGGTGGCAGAAGTGAATCAAAGAACACAAAGGATCTCTTGTGGACGTGGCATTGTGACACATTTCATATTTAAACAAACTATCGGACAAAGTTGTGATAATAAATGCATTATAAGGTACCTATATAGCAGGCAGAGATTTGAATTACTTAGTATTAGATTTGCTTATTGTTCTATACCTTTAGGAATATACATTCAGGTTACATTACTAGTTAAAAATGCATTTAGCTATTTGTATAAACATAATTTTAGGAAAATTCTACAATTTTAGATTTATAAGCAGAAATCACAAATGTAAAATTCAGTGTTATCTACTTAGCAACCAAGAATGACAGAAGCAAATATACAACATATGATATTTATGTATGGTCCTGAAAAGCTATGTAAATTTAATTTTATTTTTATGTTATATAGTATTAGGGCTCTGATATTTTTATTTCTTACTGATTTGTCTAACAGAAGTAAGCATTTATTTAAAATCTCTTGAAGTAATCTGTTAATGAAATATTTTAAGGAGCTATGAAAATTTTTTACTAATTCCATTTTGTAAAGCTGAACTGAAAATAAAAAAAGAAAGTCGACAGTAATTGCTGGAAAAATGTTAATAGATACAGATGATTCAATGTAAGTTAATATATACATATATATATATACATATATATATGTGTGTATATCTATATATATCTATATCTATCTATCTATATATATATATATATATATCTATATCTATCTATCTATATATATATATAAACATAGCAAGAAAATGAGAAAAGCCTGCCTTTTTGAGAGTCTTCCCTGCCTTCATTTTTGCAGGAAGTTGCTGTGTCTCCCCAGTGAATTCAGGTGCACATTATAAATCAACTCTATTAGAATACCATTTTATCTTGCCTTCGGAGTATTTACCTCCATCCACTTCACACATTCGAGCTAGGAATTTAGTCTCAACTCATTGATTGTTGAACAAAGTTAGAAGACTGTGTAAGATTGAAGATAATTCTAGAAGGTTTTCACTACCTCATGAAAGAGGCGGCTTCAGACCAAGTCCTGTTCTCTCTTCTAGTTGACCTTTTGGATTAATTTAAATATTATATTGATTTTTTTAACATAGGAGTGTGTGCCTTTATTGCAACTAATTATATAAATCTGGATATTCTGATTTCAAAATGGATACCACAAAATATTGCCTTAACAGAAGAGAAGCCAAATTCTAACTCATTTCCCATTCATTGAAGCTATAGCTGTCATGAATAGGGGTGAAGGAAAAAAGAAACCTGTCAGTTTTATCTTTATAGCACTTGGAAGTTTTAAACAGATAAGAGAGAAAGGGGGTTGATAGGAATTTTTAGCAAGGAAGACACCTATTTTAACTGTTGGCTTTGAGTCATGTGGGGTGGAAGGTAGGGGTGGGTGAGAGAACTAATTTCCTGTTTTAGAAAACAAGAAGGGAAGTGGTCATTGTGAGTGATATTCAGGTCACAAATTAAGCCAAGAATCTGAAGGAAGTTCTTAGAGGAGAGAATAGCATTAGAGGGGAATTGACTCATGATGTATATGAATCACTAGAGGGTGATGGGACTGTATACAAGAGATGAAAGGGGTAATGGGATCAGATTCAGAAACAAACACAATTCTTTGGCGGTGAGAATCTAATAAGGGAAAATAGGCTAGCTTAGACATTTATCAATAGCAGAAATAAATATAAGAATCACATTCTTTATGGTAAAATGGTTATTGAATCAAAATGAAACTATCCAAAAACCAAGTACTCATAAAGCATGCTGTTATGGAAAAGAGATTAAGTCCACTCTGCATTTCCTTTCCCTACGCACTTTACCCAGCACTTCCTACCTGTAGGTGTCAGAGGCTGTGATTAGGAGTTCGGTGAGGAGTTGTCCCAGGAAGTGTGATCTGAGTCAGTTCCAACTCAGCTATCATTGAGAAGAGTAGATCTTTGGAATTAAGTTAGGGTTCCTGGATCCACGAGATGTTTTAATCTCAAAATGTGCCAGAATCTCAATGAAATCCTAAAGCAGATTCACTACTGAGAACCTCCTAACAAGTCTCCATTCTTTGAAAACTAGAGTTTCTGAATCATTGTCTTTCTCTATCTGTATGGCCCATGCAGCACTCTGACCACTTATTTCCTTGACCACTTTTCCTCCATCACCTTTTTTGTCCTCGGTTACATACTCCTAAAGTCAAACTCTAAACACTTAAGTCATTAACTATAAATGCATCACTTCCAAAATCTCAATTTCAAGCACTGCTGTTCAGAACACACCTGTCTGTCTTTCTAGCTCTTAAGTACACCCAGAACAACACTGCCACTCCATTAAAAGCTCTAACCAGCTAAACCTTCCCCACCGTATCACACATTCTACCTTCACTTACCATTTACCCCAGCTCAGGTTCCTCAGTTGTTGTCCTAGCAATTCCATTGCAAAGGACATTAGTTCAGTGTGACCTCATTTTCTCTGCAGTGCTTACCTGGCAAATCTACATTCTTTCGCCTGAACCAGATTAAAAAGTGCTGGAAAAAACAATAAAACTGTTTTTTAATTAAATTAAATTTCTGATCCTGAAGTACAAATGACTACTCATTATTGCTCAACATTTAAACTATATTTCTCTAGTGTTTTTTTTATTTTTCTATTCACTTAGATTGCTTTTATACCATCTCCTTAAATATCCTGCCACTCTAACTTTCTCTCATCCCCAAACTCACCTCCTACATCTTCAACTTATTCTTTAATGAGAAAACAAAAACCATCTGAGAAAACTCTCATAGCTTCCTACTACTATATGTGTAAATGCACAGCCATCTCCAGGCATCTCCTGTGGTGTTTTGCTTCCAAGCACCACAGAAGAAGTATATCAGCTGCTAAGGCATTTTGATCTTTCAGGTTGTACTGTAAATTCAATTCTTCTTTTATCCTTCATAAGTTTACATTCACAGTTATTCCTCACCCTTACCTTTCAATAGAATTATTTCTATTTGTATATAAAGTAGTTTAAAATTTTTCTGCTTAAAAATTTGACATTCTATTTCTCAAACATTTACTACGTTACTTTTCTTACTTTCATGCACTCTTGATTTCTTCTGTAAATTTGAACTTTTTAAAAATAGCTTTTAATTCCAAATATATATGAAATATACATGAAAAATTTGAGAGCTCTCTTTGAATTGCTGGTTTATGATTTGATTACATATTTGTCAGGAAAATTGTATTATGTCAGTTTGGGAGATTTAGCAGGACTATTTTCTGCCTTGTACATGATCACTTTTTAAATGTCCTGCATGGGCTTAAAAAGAATATATATTGTTTGAGGGCATTCAGTTTTGTTACTTAGATAAAGATTGCTGTAACTAATTCTTATGCAAATCAAACTCTCCTTTTATACTTCTTATGCTGAAAGTTGCCCAAGTTTCTTAATTTATATTGATATTTCCTATGCTTTCCTTCTTAATGTTGCATACTTATAGACTTTTTCAGATTTGTCTTATAATTTACTAAGTTTTATTTGGCTGAATTTAGTTTACTACTTAATATTTCTATTGAGTTTATACATTTCTATTACTACAGTTATTATTTATAGAATTTCTAGTTGATTCTTTTAAAATTTACCTGTCTTTGTTTTATTGTTTAGTTTGAATGTTTGAATTCAGATATATATTGGGTTTTTATTTTTACGTTTTAATCCATAATCTCTTTGAATGTTGAGTGGCAATGTTATTTCTGAATTATCTTATTACTCCATGTTGCCCAGAAATTTCCAGTATCATTTTCTTTTCAACCATTTAAATATGAACTCCAAATCAACAACTACACTGAAATTGTTCTGGCTTTTCACATCATTACATGCAATGATCATTTCTCCATTGTTATCAGACTTCACTTTCATAATCACTTAAAACATTCTTCTTAAACCCTGAAAAGTAAAATCTCCATGGTCACTGCTTCTCAAACTACTATGCCAGATTCTTCTTTACTACTTGACTGTTAAATATTAAATTGTATCAAGACTCAATCTTAAATCCTATTCTCTAGCAATTTTTTTTCTTCATCTCATTCAAACCTTAGCTTTTAATTCTGCTTAACATGTGATAATTTTGAAGTAAATCCCACTCTAACTTTCAGATTCACCATTAGCTATTTTGCATTTTGGCCTAAATATCTATAAGGTACCTTAATATGCTAAAAATGAAACTCTTATTTTTCTTTCATCCTAACTGGTTCTTTTCTCTATCTTATCATCTTAGTCAATGCAGTCAACTTACTTATTGCAGTGCAGAAGCAGGAAGATCAGTTGTAGTTTACAATTGTCTTGGGGATTTTTGTCTGTTAATATGAAATTTGTTTACAATGGAATACAATGAAAAGGAATGAGAAAAAGGACTTTTTAAATCTTGTTTGACTCACCTACGGCCATGCTACCATGAACAAGTCCGATCCCATCTGATCTTAGAAGCTAAGCAGAGTCAGGCCTGGTTAGTACTTAAATGGGATACCACCCAAGAAGACCAGATGCTGTAGGCATAAAATATAAAAAATAAGAGATTATAAACTAATGAGGTTCTTGCAATCTGTGAAGTTAACCAAGGGTTGCCTTGCCTTAAAAACAAAACAAAACAAAACAAAACAAAACAAACAAACAAAAACTTGTTTGACTCACTATCTCCAACTTCTAGTATAGTTTAATTTACATATTTAATATTAAAAAAATGTGATGAATGAATGCAGAGTTCTGAGTAAGTGAAAGCACAAGAATTTCATTACAGTGTTTGTATCATTGCTTTTTATTTCACCTATACCAGCCCCAGCCTTCCAAATTCTGTAGATATTGAACGGCAAGCTTAAATCAGTTAATTCTCAAGATAAATTAATACCTCCTTATAAAGCTTATATAGGATCATAGCATCCTATGACTTTGGAGCACTGGTACCCAACATCAGTTATGTCTCCTCCTAGTACCTTTTGAATCCAGGTGTCACCATTTATAAAATGCATAACCTCAAGCAAATTATTCAGTTCTTCTGTAAAAATGCATGATAAAAAGAGCAGTAAGTATTGTATCATATATATAACATGTTTAACATAGTGTCAGGCAACTGGAAAATGCTATTACTACCATTTCTACTTCTATCATTCCTATTATTATTACTATGACTACTGCTGCTGCTGCTGCTGCTGCTAGTACTACTACTACTACTACTACTACTACTACTACTACTACTACTACGACTACTGGTGCTAATGTTTTTTTTTAACTATTTGTGTTATCAATAAGTAGAAGCAAATGAAAGAACACATACAAATATATAAGATAAATTTTTTATATCGTATAATTTTATTTCATTAATGTAATATCAATGTCATAAACATAAAGTACATATTTTACATTTTAAGGGACAAGAAAATATAATTCTGAAACTTTTAAATAAGATATTATGTAATTATATTAAACAAGCTAAATTTTACTAAAAAATGAATATAAGCCTCAGTAAGAATACTTTGTCTCTTCACATTGGAACATACCATTTAATAACTAGGCAGTTAAGAGTTTTAAATTTGATCTTAGATAGGTTAATTGGTTTTTCTAAATTGCTAGTATGTGGACGTAATGCAGTAATTTACATTATCCTTTTTTAAAATCATTGATAAACAAGTACCTGCAATTGCCTACTAGAAAAGTTATCCCTGCTCCATTTTAACAAAAGAAGTTCAATTCTTGATTTTCTGAAGTTTATTTATTATCTAAGATCAAACAGAAAGTACTTAGTATCAGTCTCTGGCCACTTTATATAAAGCAATACAAACAACATTTAGGTCATGCAGCCATTAATCATCTGAAGGACAAATGATGTCAGGCTGTACTTATACACCAAAAAAATTTCAATTTTGTTTACTTCTTCAGTAATCCAACTTGATGTCAACTACCATTTAGCTAGGCCAATAATATTGATATTTGATGTCAGTTTTTATTCATTACTTCACCTGGATAATGCATAAGTCAAAACTTTTAGATATGTCATGAAAAATATCAAAGCAGTTTGTCTATTTGAAGAAACTGGAGACAATGACAGAATAGAAAATTAAGGGATATGTAACATGCCAATGTTGTTTTACATAATATTTGAATTATTTTAATATTTCTACATACCTGAAAACTAATTTATATCTTTTAAGCTTCTCATTCTAAATGATATTTTTAAACTAAATCTTTCAGGAAATAACCTTGCCCTTGCATTTTGCAAAGAAAATAATTTCCAATAGAAAAAAAATAAAGAAAAGAAAAAAAAATAATTAGTATAAACAGAAAATTAATTTAAAAATTATTTTTAAATGTAATAAATTGGTAGAGGTATTCTATATTTCTACTTCATTTTGTTTTTTAGAAATATAACATTTTAAATGACAAAGAACAGTACATTTAAGATGATATCACCCTGCCCCTAAAGTTTAACCTTCAATAATTTCTACAGTTAGAGAAAGATGAATTCATGCATTTGTAATTTTCTTGATGGTTCCATGAAAATTAGAAGCAATATTATTATATCACATTTGTTGATGCTTCTATTTTGACTATAAAACTATTTCTCTTTTTCTCTTTCTATATGCATGCATATATATATGCATATATCCTCTGGATAACTTAAATTCTTTCAGCATTTATGAAAAATTTAGTAGTAGCCTTTCAATTTAGCAACTGTTTGATGAGCACCTTCTACATCTTAGTCTTTGACACCATTCTAGATATTGAGGGTTCAGCAATGGACAAAACCAAGTCCTGTCTTTATGGATCTTATACTCTGGTAAGAATCAGTGAAAATAAACAAGTAAACAAATGAATAGTGCCAAGAGTAATAAATGTTATACAACCAGAATAAATCAGTGTAAAAAAAGAGTAATGAAGAGGGAGTTGGGATTTATAATAAAATGGTCAGGAAGGGACTTTGAATGAATGATATCAAAGAAAACCATGGAGTGATCTTCAGGAAGAACTCAAGCAGAGGCAACAGCAAAGGTCATGTTCCCAAGGTGGTAGAACTGTGGGTGATGAAGTAACAGTATACATGGAGTGAAGCAAAATTAAGCAGGAGAAATATCTTATACCTAAGAGATAACTGTTAACTTAGACTGTTATTAGTTAAATGTGGGATGGTTGAAGCCATTTTAGAATAACCCCTTAGCATTATCTGTGGCTTCAAAAATATTTATTTCAAAAAAATTACCCCCACTATGAGAAATAGATTCTTTGATCTCAGTAACACCTTAACGATTTTTACCCTATAGCTCTTGTCTCAATTCTTGGTTCAGTCGGTAATCAATAAATATGCACTGATTAGGAGATATCAGAAAGTCACTGCAAGTTAAAACATAAGGGTATTTAAGAGAACATAGTTATGACAATATTGTGATATAATTAAATGTATTTTATACTATTAATCTTAAAATATTTTAAAGTTTAATACACTTTCCAGGCTTCCCATGATTGTTCTAAGGATATAGCTGCCAAAAATAGTTCAAAATGTATTTACTACTTTTATAACAATGTCCACTGCTCAGAATATTTGGCCATTTAGGCAAGTGGTCTTCCAAAGCAATTGACTCATTTAAACAGTTTCAGTGCAAAAAGATGTTTTAAATAATATTAAAATGTCGATATAAAATTATACATTTTTCTCTAGTCATGATTAATTGCAGTCAGTCTAAACTTGCATGTGATTTGAAAAACTACATGTATTAAAAAATCGTTTTACATATAGAGATTATGTCTAATGCATCATTCATTATCCCTGAATCACATAATTAGGGCAAAAAGACTTGTCACACCAATTTACTCAAAAGCATAATTACAAGATAACTTGATTATCTCCTTTAATATAATTTTCCCCACTTAATTGTGTGTTTGTGGGTGAATGTGACCCTGTGAATCCCTACCTCAAGAAGTGGCTGCTCGTTAACATGCAAATCTACAGGCAGAGCAGAAGAATCTGCTTTTTTCCCTATTTAGAAGTTTAATTTGTATACTCAAGGTGTCCCTGCAGGGAAAATGTTTTAAAAGTTACATCTCCCCTCAGATGGTCAGGAACTTCTGTAGCAAATTTTACAATTGTTTTGGGGACCAGTATGTCCGTCACCACCATGAGCTGCCTCTCACCCCACCCCAATTCAACAGCTGTATCAAAAAAGTCTACAGTTTTCTAACTAAAGAAACTTAAGCTGCTATATTTAAATTGCATTCAGAAACATAAATTTATTGTATTTTTCCTAAAGTATTAAAGTTTTCATATTCGTATTTTTAAGAATTTATAAATATTCCTTGACTCGCTTTCAAGTAATAGTGAAGCAAAAGAACCTTTTGTTTCTAACATAAATGCTTGTTGCATCTCAATCTTTTGTTCCACCTGAGCTAGAGAAAATTAAGACCACAGACTCTTAAATATAGCTTCTGTTTCTTTTTGATGGGGTTTCATATTGCAGTTGACCAAAAATATTCAAAATTTTCTCTTCTTAGGCTGATAGAGAGATTTTTTTTCCTAGAAATGGTTGGTTTTAATTTACATGCTCAAATACAAAATTACAAAAGAAAATAAATCATTAAAATGTGGATGGCTTTTCTATTGTTATGTTTTGCATATCTAAAAATAATAAAAATAGAATGCATCTTTTTGTATTTGTAACTATTCTTTCTCCAAAGAGTATTCTGTGAATACAATTCCATATCCATATCTTTAAAAAAATATGATTGTTTCATATTTTCAGTGGAAAAACAAATATAGAGTACTAAAAAATTCTATGCAAACAGAAGCACAGCTTAGTAAAGCAGTAGTTATTAGAAAGGTGACAGATTTTAGTTAAATATATATAGCTTCACACTCTAATCTATTTTTTTAACTCAAACTATGGATTTGAGGATATTTCATCTAATCACTTTAATATGGCTACAGCCAAATATAGCCTATGGTCATAAACATGAACCTTAATAATATAAACATTATGATGACACAAACTTATGCATAAAGTATCATTTTTATGTACCTAACAGAACTGCACTGATATGTTGAGAGTAAACTGATTGCGGATTATCTCAGTAATGCTATTGCAGTGAAACTATATTAATCAACATTAATTGGCCACTTTAAAAGAGACTTCTGCCAGATAGAGTAACACCTTAGGTTGTTCTCACAATAACTAAAACAGATTTAACAGAATTTGTATGGATCTACATGTAATATCTTCTGCAATGATTAAAGAGCAGAAGGACAAAGAGAAAAGGAACTGTTATTAAGAATAGTCATTAAGTTATTTCTGTCATCTTTACTAGATGATTTGTTTTATTTCACTGTGAATTATAAAAATACATATTTAAAAAAACTTTCTTTTATTATTAGTTTCAAATATACAGTACATTGGTTAGACATTTATATAGTATATGAAACAATACTCCTGATTACTCTTTCTCTCCTCCGGCTCTCCACCTAGCCATTACATTACTGCTGACTGCATTCCCTATGCTGTGCTCCCCATCCCAGTGGCCATCTATCAACTACTAATTTGTACTTCTTTTACCCTACACTGCTTTCCCCACCCGACTCTGGCCATTAGAAAATACATACATATATTTTTAAAAACTCCATCTAAGCATTTAAGAAATGATTATTTTAAAATTACTAGAAATTTGTACCTTGTCCATAGTATGTGAAACTGATTTAGGTAAATTTAAAAAATCTTATATTTTTCCAACCAGGGAAGAAACCTATTTATTTGCCCGGATATTTTGCAGTCTACACCTAAGTCAGCTGCTAACATGGGCATTCATATTCCAGGCCCCTCACAGACCTCCAGTCACTGCCATAGACTAGTGCTTCTCTAATTGTCATTCCCTGCCCTGTCCCCTTCCTTACTCTGAAAATATAAAAGTACTGATTTTTCTCCCCTGATAAAGGACAACAGATTAATGAATTTAAGTGCCTAAATCATTAAAATTGACATACCTGGTATACTACTTAAAGAGCAGTAGCAATTGTGGCCAGCTTTTACTCTTCAGGGGGTCCTGTGATCTCAGTTTTTTATGTAAATTAATGCAAAAATTGCTTCAACAGTGTCACATGCTGTTCACTTTAAACTCCAAACAGAATGTTCTATTTCCTGATTTGGTAAATAGAAAGAGCAAAACGGCAGAGTTATAAGTTAACAGAATAATGGTCAAACCAGGTTTGAAAGGCTTCAGAGAAGAAAGCACAGTGTATATTTCCAAGTGTGGTGAATAAAAGATTCACCTATACCTACTTTCTTCTTATATATACTTATTCCTAAAATGTAAAGTTATAAAACAATATGTTCCATTTCACTTAGATGGCTTACAAATCAGTTTGAACAAGATGACTCCATAGTTCATTAAGGTCTAGGATCCTATCTTATCTATTTCCGTATTGCATCTTTGCTATTCCCCCTCCCTTGCCCCACCCTCCATCACCCAGCACCAGGCCATTCTCGTAGAGAACATTTGTCTGGTCAATATTTAAAAACCGATTAATATTTTCATCAGAGTTCTTTAAAAAACTCTTTATAAAAGAAATGTCTTCATCTTTTAAAATCATCATGTATAAATTTCTTTGTTCATCTCATAACAACAAAAGAAAAAAGTGGTAGAGGGATAGAGATATACTATTCTAAAAAAAAAAAAAAGATGGGTTTTGGCAGCTTGATTAAATGGATTAAAGAGTAGTAGAAGTTTAGGAGTTGAGGAATGGCTTTTAAAAGCATTTGAATGTCCTTTAATTCTCAAATTGGATCACCCATTATTGTAGGTTGTTTTAGGAAGATTATCTATGCAGGCTTCATTCAAACGCAAATCCATATGCCATGAGAGCTTTATTTAAAGATGGTTGTTGTTTAGAAGAAAATAAATTGATGGACAGAAGCAAAGATCTCTCAAGTGATAATCATTTTAGAAAAATCATTTTAGAAGAAATGTTTGTGTGTGTAGTGTGTGTATGAATTACTCAGTTGGGTGACCACATTAATTGTGTACATGTGTCATATTATAATTGTCTAAAGACTGGGTGAGAAGTCTATTGGCATGTTTTAATTAAATCTTATATTTCCCAGTTTAATAGTGAAGTGACAAAAAAAAATTATACAAGTCTAAGCTCCTCTTAGGCCTTTTATTGTCTGGCTGCATTTACTAATGAACCACATCACCCTCCCTCTACCCCAACATCTCTTACTTTTACCCTCACCTTCTGCTATTTCTAATGTCACTATGCCAAAATCATATAATAATGTGCATCAAAATTAAATTTAAAAGCTTTGAATAAAAACCTTTCATCTGATTTACATGTGAATTTATTCCTGACTTTCTTCTTATGTATCTAATGGATTTGAAGTCAATCAGATTGAGTTTCAGATGCCAGCTACCATTTACCAGGTGTGTGAATTAAAAATAGCCTCAATATTCCCTATATAAAATGGCAACATTACCACATATCAAATAAATTCATCAAGTTAATCCTGTTGGATGCTGGAGATATATGTACACATACACACACACACACACATATGTACACACACACATATGTGTACACACACACACATACATATACATACACACATTCTTGAGCTTTGTTCTGGGATGCTGTTATGTTATTTAGAAACCATTTGGTTCTTTCAGGTCTGCTTTTAAGACTTGTTAGGTGGGACTAGAGCCATGCTCAATTTAGAGCTAATTATTTTCCCAGTATTCAAGCAAGATCCTTCTTTATGCTGTAATCTACCTATTTCTCCTGAATCTTGAAATTCTTTAGTGTGGCCTCTGGGGCAGGCATAATTCTAAGCCTTGGTAAGGTGTCTTTTCATGTTTCCTCTTACAATTTCAGATGGTTCTTTCCAGGCCTCCAGTTAGTTTCCTCATATGCATATGCCAATCAGTACTCCAGGGTTCTCTCTGTAAAACTTTCTCTTTTGTACTCTGTCCTGCAAATTTGAGCTGCCTTTGTCTCCCTAGACTCTCAATTCCATCTCTTCACTCTTGGGAGTCAGCCATGCTCTGTTGGGTTCCCATTCCCAGAGCTGTGGGTTAGAAACTGTCAAGGCAGCATGTCACAGCAATCTTCTATGGCTCATCTCCTTAGTTTCCTGTTCCTCGGTGATTATTGTCCTTTGTTGCCTGATGTACAGTGTCTTACAAACTGTTGTTTCCTATATCTTGTCCATTCTTTTTTTCCATGCCGGAGAGTCAACCTGGCCCCTTTTACCCTATTGTGACTGGCAATGAAAGTCTTATTATCATCTGTTTTTCACTGTTAACAATTGTAAGCAGAAAGTGTATGATTATAATAATAATGGTATTCTTTTTAAAATTTATAGTTAGTTCTTCCTCCTATAAGAAATAAAGGTTGACAGCGTGTTTGCAGGTCTGAATTATAGTTCTAATTGGCCCACAAATTTCCTGTGAGGGCTTAGACAAGTCCTTAATTTTCAAAGCCTTTACTTTTTTAATCTATGGGAGATATTGATCTGGACAACCTTTATGTTCTCTTTCAGAAATGTATTGACAATCACTAACATTTTCTTTAGAAACTGAAAAAAGCTTTTGAATTTGAATGTATCAGTGAGATGGCTTTTAAGGGAAATAAGATGTTTGCAGCACCTGATTTTTCTAAAATTTGAAAGATTCCTTGTTACTCAGCCCTTACTAGCAAACCCAACAACAAAACTGAAATCTTTTCTTCAACATACATAGCAATGCCAAACTGAAATAATTTAAAACCATACTCTCTTCAGATATTGAGTGCTGAGCTTTAGTTTTTACTCTGTATCTCTTTGGTCTATTTTTCATATTAAAAAAAAAATCCTATTGCCCTACTTTGACATTACAGTATGTTACTATGTAAATATGTCATGAAAGACTATTGCAATGTGACAAGCTTCATCAGAAGAAAACACTAAGGGCCTATAAGACAAAGATTTTATATGTGAATATTTGAAATAATGCCAGTAATGACACTAAAAATGAAGAAACTCACATGAGAGTCAGAAAATTTATCTTTAGTGCTTTTAGAAGAGGCTCATTGCCAGGGGCATGATGCATTAATTTCATATGCCATGTTAGAAATTTTTATTTCTCCTTGAATAAAATGTTAGTTTCAAAAGGTGTCCTTAGAGTAGAAAGACTCTCAGTGATTTATTAAACCTCCTTTTTCCCTTTACCTTCATAAATGTACTAATTTTATACCATATTTGGCAGGTAGGAAGTTGCGCCAATCTGCTCTCACTTCTACCAGAACTATGCTCTATTTAGCACTTGCAAAATGAAAAGCATTATGCTAGATTTTGAAGAGATTCAAACAAGTATTTAGTCCTTTTCCTTGATGAACTAAAATATAATTAAAGAATTAAAATCTATACACAAAGTAGATAATTATCAATGCAAGGCAACAAATTATAAATACCAAAAATAACTAATTAAAAATAAATCAGAATATCTGGTATAATTCTTGAGAGTTCAGTCACAACCATTAAAGCAGTGTTTTGCTCTATTAACATATGAAAATAATGAATCATTAATTCATTTATTTAAATACTTATTAAGTGTATAATATAAGCCCCAAACTGAATACAAAAGGTTTAGGGCAATACTTTCTAATAGGACAATATCGTCTAACATAGCTTTCTGTAATGATAGAAATGTCCTTTATCTAAAATGTTTGATATGATAGTGACCAGCTACATGAGGAAGTTTTAATTTAACTAATTAAAATAAAATAAAATAAAAAATTTAGTTCCTCAGTTGCAGTAGTTACATTTCAACTACTCAGTAACCATATGTATTGCACAGTGTGGGTCTAGAAGGAAAAGATAGGTAAGTATACAAAACATTACAATTTGTTATGTAAGTGTTATGACATCCTTCTGTGGGAGCAAGAGAAGAAATATGTTCTTATGTGCCCTAGAATACTTTAAAGAAATTGCATTTGAAGCAAATTTTAAGTATATTTAAATAATGACCAGAGGAAGAAATAACAAATGAGCATCCTAGTCAGTAGAGAAAAGAAGAGAAATGTGAGGGCATGGTGTATTTGAGAATTAGAAACCAGAGTAGCATGTGGGGAAGTTGTGGGAGATAACAGGCAAGAAGGAGGGAAGTCGAGGAGAGGCTCAAATTTGCATTTAGAAAAAAATTACTCTGCCATTGGTTTGGTAATCATGGCATTACTGGTATTTTGAACCAGGGAACTTCATGTTGGGGATGGAGAATTGGGATAGTCCTCTACAGTGTGAGATGTTTATCAGTATCTCCGGCCTCTACCAACCGCATGCCAGTGCTCGGTGCCCCAGATGTGACAATCAGAATTGTCTCGACATTGCCAAATATCCTCTGGGAGGCAACATCGCCATGGTTCAGAAGCATTGTTGTGAAAATGACTTGCAAGCCTACAGGGTTCACTACATGTGTCCATGAGTGAGGGGATGAGGGCCTAACATAAGGGATTGTGGAGGGTAGAGGCATACTTCAATGGGACAGGATAGGAGAGAACAGAGATGGAGAATATGATAAAAACTCTGGTGACTGCACAGAGTATAGAGTTCTTTGTAGTAATGAAAAGTCAGGAGAAGGGTCCAGTTTGAGGCAAAGATGAATTTGGCTTTGAACATGCTGATTTGTGTTGTGTGTGGAATTTCCAAATGGATATGTTCTGTGGGTAATTGGAAATAACGACCAGTAATTCAGAAGAGAGTTATGAATTGTACATGTAGGTTTGGGAGTCATAAACATATAGAGACTAGTTGAAATCATGAGAGTGCTTCTTTTTGCCCCCATTAATTTAGATTTAATGACAACGTTCATTGTTTCCTATTGATCTCCAAATACAGCCCTAGTCAATCCTTTTTACCCCTAGCACCAGTTTTGTTCTGTTCTGTTTTAGTTGTTCTCATTTCATGTAAAGTCAAGGACTTTGTGTTCCAACTACACTGGCCTCCACTTTCAGCACTTCTGCCTGGGGGCCTTTGATCTCACTATTTCCTCTTCCTGGATCACTCTTCTTTCCCCTCAGGCACAATTTGTCCCCTCAAATCTTTTTGCTGTTAACTCAAAGGTTGTATTTCTAGTGAAACCTTCCTTGAGCAGGCTATTTACATTTCAACACTCTTTCTACCAGGCATTCCTTGTCTACAACAGTTTTATTCTCCATAGCTCTTAACATTTAAGAGCTATGTAGTATAAAATACTACATATTTTAATTATTTATTTAATCTGTGGTATGATTCTTCCCAGAAGTATACATAGTCCATGAGGCAGGAATTTCTGCTTTATTCTCTTCCGTATATTCAACACTTAAATCAATACCTACTACTAGGTGGTAGGCTCAATCAATATTCTCTGATAAATGAAGTAACAGGTTTTCTACTGGTCCAGACAAGTTTGCCTGGATTCAAACTCTTGCTTAGACTTATGGCACCAACTAGAAAAACACAGGAAAGTAATGTTAACTTGTTTTTCAGGGTCTGAGAGACACAATTTTGCACTTGACAGTACCTTCTTTACTCACTAAGACTACAGGCCTTCAAACACTCTTTTTAACATATTATTTACGTTCAAAACACATAATGTTTTTACATTTCAACGTTGTTACGTATTTTTACGTAACAGTGTTTTACATTTACATTTTCACATTTCTCAGTAGGAACTCTAAAAACTCTTCAGAATTTTTACATTGTTAACCTTGTCACAAATTCACCGTATTCCTCATAGTGAAACATGCTAATTTCTGTGTAGTGCTCTGTCATTGTGCCATTTTCAGGACTAATGATGCCCTACCTTCTCATCACTAATATCATTTCATAACCTTCATCTACTTAAAACGTTATTTCTAGAAAGCTACATTCACTTGATGGACCTACCCTGGGGCTGCTTTTCGAAAAGAAACCTCTGATCCCATGCTGAATTAAGTGTTCAATTTGTACTCTAATCAACGCTTTCCCTATTTCTAGCATTAACTTTGTATTGTAATGGTTTGATTATGTCTCTCTCTCCAACAATTAACTATAAATTCCTTTTGAATTTACAACCATTTTATCTCTTGCTTCTGGCCCCAAGTCAGAGACACTACAGCTCACTAAATATTTGTTCCTTTATATACATTAATTATCTTCATCTCATTCTAATTATTCTTCTGCCTTATGAATTTAAACACCTCCTTAATCAATTTTTTCTTTGCTAATACATATTTGTAGATATTTTGTTAAAGGATACTAGTTCTTTCAGGGTGTTCTGCCTCAAAAACACAATATGCTCCTTACATACTTAAGAGCTATTTAATTGGCCTCCATTCCCCAAAGCACTTAAGTCAAGGCATGAAAAATATTTTTCTTGTTGAGGGATTAAGAGCTTGGACTTTTAAGTCAAATTGACTGAACTTGAATCCTGGGTCTGCATTTTACTAACAAAATTACTTTGGGTGAGCTGTGTAATACTGTAAATCTCATTTTTCTTCTCTGACTAATAGGACAGTATAATCTAATCATAAAGATGAAGAATTAAATGAGATGATAAATATAAATCACTTTGAACAAGTTACTGTTATTATGTAGTGTAGTGCTGTGTACTGGAGATACTAAGCCATTGTTTCTGAGCTGTCCAACTTTCATATACCTGGAATATGATTGATGAAGTATCATTAAACCCTAACAGGTTGACAATGATAGGGGAAGAAGTATGTACTGACCACAGTGATCTTATTTACATCCTTCCAATGCTTTATATTCCCTCCTTTAACTTTGATCTTCTTGAGCATTTCTTAATTTTACCTTCTCTTTCTATGCAAATTCCATAACTTTTTTGCCTTATTTGTGCCATTAGGGTTCTGAAGAAATGATGTAATGAGCTAAAGCTTAATGCTGCACAGGCTTGTCCTAAGAGACACACTAATGTATCAGTATACTAAAAAATGTTTGGAATAATAATTTTTCTCCTAATGAGCCTAAACATTTTATTATAGTTACACCTTAATACCAAGTTGCAGGTCATTACCTTCACATATTGAAAGCAGCTGATGTTTTAGGGCTTAATGTTTCTGCCATTTGCTTGATGAACCCTTTTTATGTGTGTGTGCCTATTTTATATAGTAAAATTTTAAGATATAAAAATTACATCACTTGACAAGTATTGGGTGTGATGTTTTGATTTCATTATTTATTTACTTAAAAATGTTTTTATGGTAATTAATATGTACTAATTTCAAGTAATTTGAATTTTGAAAGTTTTAAAAGGGGCAAATAAAATAAAAAATGATATGTCCTACTACCTAAAGGTAATCATTTCTGATTTAGTTCATACCACTCTTATTTTCAGCATATGCTTTGTGTGTGTCAGACAATGTAAATAATTTTGTTTGTGCTTCTTTTGTTGAACTACATATGTATGTTTTCCTTTGTATTAATATCCTTTGGAAATGCCATTATAATAATTAAAATAATAATTTAGTTATATAATTATGTTATAGTTTTATATATGTATGTATATATATACATGTGTGCCTATTTATCTGTCTATCTGTTTGTGGAGGATTCTTTTCTTACATTTCTACTGCACTATCTTAGAAATAATATGAAAAACATCTTTGTGACAAATATTGATCTCAGTTATTGGTATTATTTAAATATATCTTAATGGAGGAATATATTTAATATATTTAAACATTTGTGATATATTATGGTATTTGTTTTAAGAAATAGAATGTAATACATTGGCTAAAACCTCAGTCTCTGAAGTCAACTAAACCTATGCTTGGATTATCACTCCAAATCATTCTACCTAGGTAATTTTAAGAAAGTCATTTGACCTCTTTAACCTTGTTTACTTCATCTGTAAAATGGGATTATTACAGATAATAATATATCTCTTATTTTTTTTTTTTTAATGTGTCTTTCTTAGTTTAGATTAAGTAACTAACCATAGCTTGGAGTTTTTCTTACCTGCTATATGTTCTAGATAAAATATTTGTTTATTCCCCAGGTTATCAGCTAACTCCTTTCCCATGTCTCCATCTCCAGATCTCTCAAAACTCACCCTATGCTTTTCAGACAAGCATTATTCTATTATCTTTTAATGCCTTGTGGTAGGAGATTGATTGGCAGATGTCCCTCCATTTTGCCTGAGACAGTAAGAGGAAGAATATGAGGTCTTTAGGCTATTCCAAGTTTTTGGTTTTGGATTCTCCATATCTTTTATATCTTCCCTCTTTTCTAAGTGATTCAAAACTATCAGGGTTAGAACTAATATTTACCTCAAAACTGTTATGAAAGGATTAGACTAAAGTAAAACTTCCAGGTAAGCTCCAATGACAAATTCATCATGTACTGGTTTAACAGATTTTTTTTTTTTGAGCTCTACTATATGCTCTAGATACTGCCATAGACACTGTATGTGCTTCATTGGCTAACGTTGTTCTTTCACTATGTTAAGTATCACTCAGTTATTAAATCTGAACAAACTTATTTCTGTCGCTTAATAAGTTATTAAACTTGATTTACCCAATGCATACTTTAACATGGCTTGGGAAATAAAAAAATCTGTCTAAAAGTATTTATTAGTAAGTATTGACTATTATTTCAATATTATCAAACTATTGTACACTGATTATTTGACAATAGTAAAAGTTAAATGTAAAACTATTAAAACTATTTAAATGCTTATTTTTACCCAAGAAATGGTTGAACTTTTTAAAAGTGTATTTCCTTAAATTTTAACATTCAGTGGAATAAAGCACACTTTTAGATTATCTTTCATTTGTAGAATCCAGACAAGAAAAATACATTGTTTATAACCTACCTTTCATTAGAAGTCATCCAAATTAAGTACTGATTAAAATTTATTTAGTCTGTTCTCAGAATTGAAAAAATGTTCAACTGTTTGACTTCTGAAAGATGTCTGAAAGCCCTTACATCTAGAAAGACTTCTTTCTAATTTCTAACATTAACATTTTCTACTAATCATGAGAACTTCCTTTTTTTTGAAAATTGAATTTACTGATTCTTCATAATTTTTATAATACATGTTTACATATCTGAAAACATTCCAAGTTCTCCATGTTCCTTTTGAGTCACAAAAAAGATTAAACATCCCATATATTAGATTGGGGACAAGGTTGTTATATTGCTTCACCAGTAACTGCAGTTATAGATTTTTTAAATAAATGACATTTGTTGCAGTAATGGTGTGTTTAGGGAAAAAACAGAGTCCACATGGAGTATGATACAAGATGCACATTTTTGACAGAAAGGATAGAAACCAAGAAGTAAATGAGAACATAAATTGTGTGAGCTTGTTCAAAATGGTAAAAAGGAAAATTGTACAGTATCAAGTCATTTAACATTTTTAAATATTTAGGGGAAAATTGAGGTTATGATTTTTGATTTGACATTTAAAAATTAAGCTAGAAGTGAAAGAGAAACAGTAGTGATTGAATTGGAAACAGTATAATAGTGTATCATAAACATTTATGGGCCTGATGTAGCAAATACTCATATTTAATTGGTGAATAGACATGTATCTCAAATGATAAAATGATGAGAATGAATGTAGATTATGAGTTGCTAGAGAATAGAAAACCTTTGTACTCATCACTGTATTCAGGTCCCTGACATGAAGTGTATGTTCAATAGACATCTCTTGAGAGACAAGCAGGAGGGGCGTGGATAGACCACGAGCTAGGCATTGATGTATCCATGTTGATACTTCCATACGGGGAAAATACATGTTCCTATTTCCATAATACTTGAATGCATCCACACTTCCTCTTGTTTTCCAGCCCTTTTAAACAATTACCTTCATCTTTATCCTACTACATGTTACCCAAAAGCCCCAAGTATTTCTAGTAATTTTGTCTGTCTTATCAGACCACAATAGGCACCAATTCCTTGCCATCAATTTCACCTTGATCTGGTAATTTTACCTTCTATGACAAAAATCCTTCCTTGTGTCCATTTGTTTTCCTACCTCTGTATTTATTTTTAATCTATCTGAGGTATAAATTTTCAATTTTAACTAATTACAAGCATGTAAAGTGAGATTCCCTTTTAGTGCAATGTTTTCATGTATATAGTTTTAATGTGCAGAGCACATATATACATGATTTGTGATGTGTGCCCATGGATAAATTACATGGGTGTGCATAATTTTGCTTTATTACATCTTCTAATATAATTAAATAATAAAAATTATTTTTAAAATAATATTCCAAAATTTACTGTAAGATTTATATATTTAAATTATTTCATAACAACTTTATGTTCAAGACAAAGGTATAATGAAAACTATTTTAGATTAGAGGAGTGTGTTCTTGCAGATTTAATAAAATTGTAACATAAATCTCTTTTGTGTGAGTTACTACATATTTTTAGACATATAAAATATATATGTGTATACATTTCTTTATATATATATGTATTTTTAAAGGGTCATATAATAGCATCCTGTGATTCCTGTGGAGTTATAAAACTATGGGACTTTCGGAAACTCTTACCAATTGTGTCCATTGATGTAGGACCAAGTCCTGGCAATGAGGTGAACTTTGATTCATCAGGTAGGATTGTTGTTTGTTTGTTTGTTTGTTTAATATTTTTGACCAGTCTAATAACTTTAATATTTGTTCTGAAACTATTTTCTGTTTCCACTTTAGTTTTTTGTTTTCTTCTATGTAAATTTCTGTTCTTAAAATTATGTTAGAATACATTACATTTTATTTTATTATGTACTATATCATCTCACATTATGAAATAATTATATTTGTTACATATGTAAAGGAAGAAAAGTAGAGAAGGTAAGTTTGTGTTAATTTAGACAATAACATAAATTCCTGCCAGCTCCATGCAATACCTTAGAGCTTGTATCCCTTAAAATTGCCATCTAAGGTAAGTAAATTGGGTTTTCTGAAAGCAAAATAGCTGAGAGTAAAGAAGAACAGTTTTGGCAAAATAGAACTGAAATATTTTTAATTCAATATTTGTCTTATAAAAATTTAATAAATTGCCCCATATTCTCTATATTTTACTATTCATTTGGCATACATATTAATCTTATTGTTGCAACTATGTGCTCTACATTCTGTAATATTATTTGTGTTTAGAATTTTTTTGAAATAATAGAAACACTATCAATCTGATAATATATTTTATCCTCGCTGATGATAAATAATGTAGCAACTGATATTAACAACCACACAATGGTTTCAATTGTCTATTTAGAAGGTTAAAATTTCAGTTTCATCTTCATCTTTAATAATAACCTTTGCTAAGTACAAAATGTATATCTGTTATTGGTTACTATAATTTTCCTTTGCTAGTGTGATACATGTTTCACACTTTTTTAAAACTCTGAGTATTTTTAAAATCTTTGATACTAATTTGTGGTAGATAATTATACAGATAGCTATTTTAGATGAAAACAAAGATAAAATGTATATATAAAAATGTTTATGTTAAAATAGTCTATATTAATTCAATTTATGCATTCTTATATAGAAAATTTGCGTAGACATCATAAACACTTTTAAATTTTTAAATCCCTTTTTATTATCTTGAGCTAGCATCTAAGTATGTCCTTAAATTTTGAACTCTGAAATTTTAAAATTTTTGGCTGTACGTTCTAATAATGTAAGTTAAATTGTTTTTGAAATGCTGTACAACTAATAATAGATAAATATTTTACTGTCATTATTAAATATGTTGCCTCTTGCTTTTCAGCCCCCCAAATTTTCTCTATGCTTAGTCAGGCAAGCCTGGTTTTAAATAAATATCGATACCTATCTTACTGTCATACAAATCAATATTATCCTAACATTCTTGGTACACCAAACATATTTTTTTCTGTCATGATTGCTATATTCTTGATAATTCTCTAATATTAAGAAAAGCGTGAGAATCAAGGGGGAACAATAAGAAACATAAAAGGCAAAGAGTGTAAACTAGAGACTTTGTTAATGAAAAAAACACTTTATCAGTTAGAGGGAATATAATTTCAATCTCATCCCTTTGACTATTTCTTTAAGGAACATATTATGATTACTTTTAATTCTATGCATTTGAGAAATTAATGTCATAAGCCTTTTTCTCATTGAATAATGGAAAATTCGTGTTTCTGTAGAAGAGAAGTCTTCAGTGACTATTTAAAAAGGTTAAGATATATTCAAATTTGAAAGAATAAGGAAGAGCAAACACAAAGTCTAATGAGGGCATGAAGAGAGACATGGAAATCAGAAAGTAAAATACCAGAAATTGTGTTCACCTTAAGAGAGTAAAAGAGTGCAAGTCAAATGCAAAACAAAATCAAAATAAGTATAGAGATATCTAGATCTCTTCTAATCTGCATTTATTCAGGAATAGATTCTTTAAAATAAAAGTATAACAATTATATCAAGAAAATATTTGGACTCTGAGGATAAAATTCAAATCTAACTTTATAAGCTCGATATATACACTAATTGACATACTTTTATGTATTCCCAGTAACGAGGCAATATAAACATATATGGTATAATCATTTTCCAAGAAAGCAAGAGTATATTGACACTATTGACAATAATTAACATTTATTGACAGCTCATACCGATTAAGTTGTGCCAAATCAGATTTCCAGGTTGAAAATCTGTGACAATTAAATCATGCAGTTGTGTACACTTGGAATGTTATATGTCACAAGTTACCTGGTGTAAGACAGGCTCCGGTCTGAATTCTTAGGTATGCCCTTGGACCTGAGGAAACATATATGTAATATTGTAATATCACATAATGCATGTGGAAACATTGATAGTACTCTAAGACATTTAATATAAGAAATGTGAGGAGTTGTTAGATATTCTAAATAATCAAAGAAACAAAAATTTCTAACCACATTTCATATTTCTGGATCAATTTAATTGAAAGGCCTCATGAATTTATGAGGTATGCTTTTTAAGAACTGTTCCATATACAATGACTTATTTTTATAAATACAGATTTCGTGTCACTGTAATCCCACACAGTATACAAATAAATGGAGTAGAGGTCACTAAAACACTGAACTTTTTGTCCATAACATTTGACTTCAATTTTCATGTATATCAAAATTACCTCTATTTATTAGCCTCATAAGTAAATCTTTTCATTTTGAATTTATAAAAGTAAATATGTACTAATAAAATACTACTTTATCTGCTTTAAAATTGTGATTTTTTGGTGTATCATTTTAAAAATGTATCTTTGATAAAAAATATTTGTAAACCAGTGATGCAGAAAAAGAATATATGCTATGATTCAGACCCTTTGGTCTTCACCACCTTCTAGACTTTAACCAAACTATATAATCTCTCTGAACTATTTCCCCATAGAAACAATAAAGGAGACAATTTCTTACAGTATTCTAATGTGTTTCAAAGGCATAAGGTATATTCTGTAATGAGGAAATCCTAGTATAGTAACCTACCATGTTTTATCCTAGCTGGAAGGAATCTTAGAATTCATTCCATTCATTTCAGGGATGAGAAAAATGTGTGTACATATTGGTGTGTAAATAAGATGCCTGAGGTTGTGTGCTAGTTTAGAAGGTTTCCAGTGAAAGCATAAACACCAAGAATAAATTTTAAAAGAAATCTGCATCAAACCTCATTTTAATGTAATATTAAACATAATTTAAATAGTTAACTAAGAAGTAAAGTTTTATATATACATATATATATAAATAACATTATATATACATATATAATTA
The DNA here is from genome assembly GCA_030015415.1 of Cynopterus sphinx. NCBI lineage: Eukaryota > Metazoa > Chordata > Mammalia > Chiroptera > Pteropodidae > Cynopterus > Cynopterus sphinx. The sequence continues at coordinate 190,741,126 of CM057379.1, forward strand.
AAATTCAAAGATTTAAAGATGTATGAATCACCATCTAGAGTTTAGCTTTGCTGTTGCTGTAAGCAATCTGCTTCTCACACATTTTAAAAAGGAGTTGCATGTGGCATAGCATTATTTACATAATGTTTTATTTGCAAATATATTGCCTGTGACAAAACAGCTTATCTGTGTTTATAGATATATACATATATTAGTATATATTTATAATTCTTACATTTATAAAGGGATAAGTGTTTCTTTCTCATTAAACAGAGAGCCTCCTGGTAATATAATGCTATACACTGCTGCAAATATTCACTATCTAAATAATATCTCTCACTTGGTATATCCAAATGCCATGTGTTTTCCCATTCAAAAATTTATTACAATTTCAGGAAATGTTAAATGGAATTGCACAAAGTAATAAAAAATGAACCATGAGAATTTATATATACACTTCCACATTTCTTATTTCATCATGTTTATATAGTGTAGCAACAGTGTTTTTCCCTTCTTTGTAAAAGATAATTCCAGTACATTTGCAAAGTCACATCCCTAAAAAATGCAGGAGCTGAATCTTGAACTAGATGGGGGCTTTCTGGTAGAAAGTTTATCAATATAAGATTATCAAAATAGGCAAGGTTTCCTACCATTTGGAGAAAATCCTAAATATTCTCTGCAAGCAGAACCACAATAAAATGCTAAAATGGGAGGTGGAGGGAGAGAACGACCCTATTGGAAAACATGAGAAGATTCCTCCAGTATTTTCCAAAACATAATAAGATAATCCCCAAATCTTTGGTTCAAATTGGATGTATTGGTTCCTGTTGGTAAAGGTTACAGTTCATTGTTTTGCATTCAAAAGGCAGATTATAGTTAATTCCTCCTAATGAAAGCACTGTAGCATAACGGAGGAAAGCACTCATTTAAAAATTAGCAGGCCTGGTTTTGAATTTTGTCTGCACTACTTATTAGCTGAATGGTCATAGTAAAATTTCTAAACATTTCTGAGCCTACTCGCATGTGAAACATTAAAAATCTATCAGGATTTCCACTTCCAGCCAAGATGAGGTAACAGGGACCATATTTATTCTACTACCTAAAACAACTAAACAACAACAACAACAATGACAACAAAAATAAAACAGACAAAAACTATGAAACAATGGTTTTCAGACATTGAATATTGGGCAGTGAAAGACAGTGATACCTGAGAGAGAAAAGTAAATAAAACGAGCCCTCTGACAGCCCCAGAATACAGATTAGAGAAAGTTTTCCGGCCACAGCTCAGGATGGGTGGAAGCCAAGGGAAACGGGACAGTACCCCAGAGCTGAGGAGTCAGAATGGGCAGGCCAGGACAGCTAAAGTTTGCAGGGAAGACTGCAGGACAGGAGAGAGAGAGAGAGAGAGAGAGAGAGAGAGAGAGAGAGAGAGCCCTCCAACAAGCTCAGGAAAAGTGCTGATAATCCCCTCCAATCTTTAGATGAATGGAAATGAGTCCCTGTTAACCTAAGGCCAGGGAAAAAATGTGTCTGAAGAGTTAAAAGGAAAAAATCCCTAAAGCCCACCCAAGCATAGGAATAGTTTGTGTTCCCACAAACCAGAGTGGAGAAACCTTACAATTCAAAAGAGCAGGGATGGCCAAACTACTGCCCATGGGCCAGCTTGGCCTGAGTTCACGTATAGTTTTAATGGAAGACAGCTACACCCATTCATTTACACAATGTCTGAGGCTACTTTCATGCTACAACAGCAGAACTGAGTATTTGCAACAAAGACCATATGGCCTACAAAACCTAAGATATTTAATATTTGGCTATTTACAGAAAAAAAAAATATATACTGAGAGAGAGCTCAGAATTGTATTACCTTAATAGTGGGGCAAGCTCAACCCAAACCTCTGGATCTAGTCCCTTCACTAATGTCCTTAGAACCATCTAAGTTGGCTTATATAAAACCTATTTAACCTTTCCTAAAACTCAGTGAAATTGTTACTTTTATTCCCTTTCCACAGACAAGGAAACGAAATAGGGAAGTTAACGGTGAGCCCAATCACTGCTAGCTGATCCTACGTGGCATCAGAATTCAAAAAGAGTCTGATTTTTGAGACTAAAATTTAAATTTTATGTTATTCTGCCCCTCATTTTACGAATAGTATTCACTTTCATATTGATGTATGACATATGTTAGGAGAAATGAATCATTTGCTATGAATATTGCAGTAATCTCAATAATGACCACTTGACAGTGTTTGACTCAAAGCTAAAACAAAATCTTGTCAATAATTATCAGTTGTCTCTGGGAAGAGAAAGGAAAAGATCTTTCTAGTTTTTCATGTGTCTTAAGCTCAAGTGCTTGTATGCTCCTAACGAGAGCTGGAACTCTAACACCACACCTCGGTATAAATTTCTATTAGAGTATTCGGGGCTGGATTATGTACCTACAGGGCCCCTCTTTTTGCCATATTTTAAAAAGTCCCAGCCTGATTATGAACTGAAATAACAAAAGAAAGTAAACTAACCTCTTTTACCTCTAAGGCATAAGGCAGAACCAACCTAACTAAGTTGCTTCTCCTATGAGCAAGCACATTCTACCACATCAATTTCCTGGGAAAGAAAAACCACAAGGAGAGAGGGTAAAATACAGGAGATAGAAGGTGACCAAATGATCCTGCTCAACGATTTATAATCACATTATTTCATCCCCTTTTTGAGTGGCTCTCTTGTGTATGGAAATCCATTTTGTTCTTGAATAGAATATGGGCCTCTTTGGTACTGGAGAAAGGAACTGGAGGAACTAGAGGAAATCAGATTAATGTATCTTCCTTGTAGACCCAAGTGTTTGATTTATACTCCAGAACCTGGGCAAGGTGCTTTCTCTTTTAATCATTATAACACTTTGAGTCTGGTGCCATTTCTCCCATTCTAGAGAGTTTTGAGAGGTTTGATTACATACATATACTAATAAATATACACATTCATAATCTTGTATGAAAGCCTGAATTGCATTTCATTTAACTGTTAGCTCTAGAAAATTGTAAAGAAAAACTTTTAGAGATTCAAGGGACTGTTTTATACTTTATCTGTAAAAAAAAAAAAAAAACCCTACATTGTCTCTTTACTTTTGTCATGCTATCTGCTTTGTTAGAAGCAACTTTATGTACCTGACAGCAAGTATAGAAAATAATACTTTAATAATAGTGTGAATACCCTGAAAACTTTAATTAAAGCACATTTCAAAGACATATGAATTTAGGGATAATAGTCATAATTGTACCAACTGTTATAGCTATAATCCAGCTCTGACGGTCTATTGTCCATTCTGATTGATGGATGGCAATGCCATATCAGTTGTTATGTATTTAAACTATCATCTCAATAATGAGTCATAAATTCTGACAGCTGAAATTTATTTGAGTTGCATAAATTATGACAGGTTAATATGAATGAAAGATATTGACTTTTTAAAAATATTGTAGAGTGTAAACATGAAAAGTTGTATACTTAACCTAATGACAATATCATTTCACAAGCTATGAAGCCTCTCTTTTGGAATTGCCTTTACAGTTTTAAAAGTAATCATTTTATATCCTCAATAGTCACAAATATCTGAGTCTGGATTGAATCTGCCGAGACATCTAGAAATTATTCATATCTCACGAGTCAGCAAAGGACATTTGAGTCAATCCAAAACCAAGCCTCTAAAAAATAAAGATTGTTGTTCCTCTGTGATTTGTGATATAAAATTGAGCACAACACTTACTCTTCATTGACTTTATCATCTCTAAAAGGAGAGGTTTGGATTAGGTGACTTTATCAATTGCATTTACAACTTAAGTTCTACATTGTATTGTCCTGTGTTCATTAGGACATGGTACTCTAAATAATATTCTAAAATAAAACTTAAATGCTTTTTATATTATTTAACCTAAAAGTAAAATGTCAAAATGTAAGTAAAACATTCCATTTTTTTTGATCCAGAAAAGAAATACAGTTTGATATAAAAATCAAGATTATTTAAAAACCAAGTCTCAAATTTAAATGATAACTGTATTGCTCAGTAATAGAAAACTTTTATTCTTATGCACCTATTAATACATTCAGACTCTGTAGCAGCAAGAGTTTTTTTGGGGGGTAAAGAACTTTCAGTGCTGAGATTTTAATAAATCAGTGATTCCATCAAGCTCTTTATGTAGGACTATATGAGATCATAAAAATCTGACCCATTCTGGTTTAATCAGAACAGGAAATAATTGATCTTACTAATTACAGCATTATGCAGGTGCAGTCAACTATTGCAGGGTACCTACCTGGATGTTACAGTGATACAAAAAAGCCACACTTCTGTTTTTAATTACTCAATTTTCTGTAGAATTTTGTAAATAAATATAGTTTCAATTGTTGCTTAGCTCTCTAATGTAGTTGTGCTACATACAAGTATATTTGTAACATTATGGGCATAGCTAGTCAAAAGGTACTTGGAAATATTTCATACGTAAATAAAACACCTCTTTGGAAGTTTATTTCAAAATTGATATGCAGAATTATATGCAAATAATTTAAGTCCAACAAATGTTCAAATAATAATTGTAAATTAGCGCCATCATATTTAAGGAAGATTTATTTTATAGTATTAATGTAATAAACATTTTTCAAGTGTATTTACAGTAGTTATATGCATATAGCAATATGCTAATGCCAAACTACTTTTCAAGACATTTAAAAAATTCAAAAAGATTTGCATCCATACAGCAAGTGTAAAAAATTAGTTGCAGAACTAGCTATATCATAACATCATCTAGGCAATAAAATATTCCAGTGGATATGATTAGCTATGCCTATATGTTTGCAGATACAATAAAAATTACATGTACAGGGTAGCATAGCCCATTTTGAAATATGACAAATACCATTTTAACACATATTAATCAAGAAAAATGCATTTATATAAAGTAATAAGGTATAATCAGACCTTTACTTTTTCTAAGGTATACACTGTGATAGTATTCAGAGGAATGTATTATGTTAACCTCATAGCATATAATAGTTTATTAGATTTAAAATTAATATGGTTAAAATTTTCAGTCCACATGCATTTCAAGCCCAAAGTAAAGTAGCCCAAGCATTTGTCTTTTTTTTTAATAGACTGTGTATACAAAATTAAATAGATAATCATCCTTAATCTGCCAAGCTGATACTTTTTAATGGGATAATCCTTTAAGGGAAAATTACAGTTCAGCAGATGTGCAAATCAACCCAAAATAAATAGCATGCCACTGTTGGAGATGGAGACTGCACAGTTGGCACTTGTGATAACTTGCAGTTATACTTATCTAAAATTAAATTTCAAACAATATTCAAATATGATTTACTCAAATCTGATTGAGCTCAGAAGTATCTTCCACACTTGTAATATAAGGAGTTTAAATAAAAATGGTTTAAAATCATCTTCATACAATATTCCATACTATGCATTCTACTACTAAAGAAAAAAATTGAAAAGAGAAAACAGTGAGCTATTGTTATTATAAGCATCAACACTCTTTAATGTTTTAAAAATGAGTTTTATAAACATCTCAGAATGATAGGTATGCATTTCAGGCCATGCTTTCTATCCAAGAAATTTATCATTTGCTCTTTTGTATTTTTGTTGGTGTAATGGTGGAAATTATATTAATTCAATTGACAAGTTTTTAGTGTAAACTTAATATCTTCCAGGTACTTTTTTAAATTCTGAGACTTAGTGATAAAGAGATAGATAAAATTCTATTTAAAAGTAAATTGAATCAGTAGATATGAATCTGCAGGTCACTGGGAAAACTGTAAATTAAATTGTTCCGCATGCAATATGCTATATGTGCCATCAGATTGTTATTTATAAAGAAAAGGATCCTGCAGCCGTGTAAGGAGCAGGAGAAAAGATGGGCATTTCTATAAAGTTAACTATATAATTATCCATTACTCTTCCCATGGACTCAGTTTAATTTGAAGTTTTCATTACTGTGTTTTATTCTATTATCTTTTCACTATGCCTTTCCTACTGTTTGATTTGTTCCTTCATCTATGCTGCATTAGGAAACATTTACCCTCACCAAACTTTCATTGTAACAATGATGTTTCTGCTGCTTCTGCTTCTTTCTCTTTTATCTACTTCTTTCCTCTTCCTCTTCCTCTCCCTTCCTAGCTCCCATCTCTCCATATGACCCTCTTCCTTCTTTTTCTACTTCCTAATGTACAAAGTTGATCATATTTCTCAGCATTAACAGACAATAGTTATCAGGTTTTATTATTTTTCTGTTGAGGGAATTCTCTATCCCTACTGTCATTCCCTCCAGGGAAGTTTTTAAATGTCTTTGATATGTTTTCTAGATTTGCAGATTATGTTTGAAGAATATACAGAATTATTTTGTGTGTGTATATATATAAGAACTTCTCAAAACTATGTTTGTTACACATTCCATTCAGTTTCTCAGTTTTTCATTCTATACTATGTTAACTTTTACTTGTGTTAATATATGTCTTCTAGGTTTATTAGTTCTGTCCACTGGTGGTCTTCCATTTTATTCATCTTATCATTTATCCATTGTGCTAGCAATGAGCACCTAAGTTCCCTGTTAGCTCCTGCTTCTTCACTATATGCTGCACTAAGCATCCTAATGTATGGCTTCTGTGAGAGTTTATCCATGACATATAGCCAGGGTGGACTTTCTGTACCATAGAGTGTACATTATTTCATTTCACTGAGCAATGTCACATTGCTCTTTAGGGTTATCATATGAGTTTAGTCCTTCCAGAAATCTCATTATCAACAATGATGGTTCTATAGACTAAATTGTGACCCCCCCCACATAAAAAAATTATCCACATATACGGAGATACTTTGACATTAATAATATTTAGAGGTGCTTAGCTTTTACTAATATCAGACTGACGGCAATGTTTTATGATTAAATTAGTTTGTTTTTGTTTTTAAAAAATCTTCTTGATGGTATTTGCATCTGTATAAGCTTACATGAGAAAGTGTTTTTATGTTAAGAAAAAAAATTATGTTAATGAATTTTGGAGTATTTTGCTAGGCATTCGGGAACTGGGGAACAATGGGAAAGAGTGTTTAGAGACCTCATCTCAACATAGGAGTCCTGTTAGTAATAATACCCTACATTTGTAAAGAAGTTCATTTATTTTAATATCATTTGTTTCACCAGCAGAAATTTTAATTCTTAGTCCTATGAGTTTTTCATTATCAAAAAAGACTTCTCTTTTAAAATGTTTTACACTGATTTTTTGTTGTTGTTGTTTCTTTGTTTGCCATAGTTGGCATTCAGCGTTTTTTGAGATAATTGAACTAGGTCATATTTCTAGATTTGTTACTTTCATTCTTCTGTGTAAATCCAAAACATCCTGTAACTTTTTTTTGTTTTGTTTTGTTTTCTTCCTTAAGTGTAGTCTCAATTAAATATTGATACTCATAAGGAAGCCTTATCCCAGCTTTGGAGTTTTGGAATAGTCAATTGATCATAATGCAATGAAATTGTGTTGACAGTAGTACTCAATAGTCCCATCATCTCTCAGTCAACCAGATAAAAATATCACCCTACTATTTTCAGTAATTAAAGTATGACTTGTATTAACAAAGCCATATTTGCTACGATTCAAAGTCAATTAGCTTTCTTATGTGATAAAATTATCAGAGATTTTCATTTTGTGTTGAATGGTAAAATAGAGCATTAGTCACACTAATTATAAAATAATCCTCAATAATAATTCAAAAGGGCATATTTGAACACCAGTCATGAAAAGATAATAACAAGATAATGTGAAAATAAATTAAATGTGTAAGCATAAGGTATGATTGAATATCTCCTACAGGAGAATACCATGTGAGCATTAAAATGTCATAAGTGTGTATATGATGAAGCACAAAGATAAATTTTCATGATACACGGTGAAGATAAATGTAGTGACAAAACAGATAAAGGACATGATTTCACAAAGAGACAAAGAGTAAATAGATAGATAGAAGATAGATGATAGATGATAGATAGATGATAGATAGATGATAGATGATAGATAGATGATAGATAGATGATAGATGATAGATAGATGATAGATAGATAGATAGATGATAGATAGATAGATAGATAGATAGATAGATAGATACATAGATACATAGATAATAAACATACAGACCTATCAGCAGTTGCATGTTGTACTATTTGTCCTTTACTGGCTGGCTCTATCCCTCCATTCATCTATTTTTGCCCTTCTCTTCCCTCCCCTATTCTCTGAGAAAGCTGACTTGCCCTTGACTTATGTTTAGAATGGACCAATGAAAGACGCTGACAGGAGAGGAGAAGGCAGGAGGAGAGGTTGGAGCATTTATTCTGTCTATTCCCACCTTGGATGCATTTTTGGTGATGACTGCCTTACTTGATGGCTATAGCTCCTGTCAGGAAGCTCTGCTTCTATGGGTTTAATTCTCAGACAGGTTTCACTTAGATCATTTCTCCTCTTCTGGCCTAGTATAGGTTAACAATTTCCTAATACTCCTAATTAGTGTACTTATTTCTTCAATTTTTTCCCTCTATTTTCCCCCCTCTGTAAATAGTTCCTGCATTAATAAGTCTCTAAAATTTCCATGTGAGTGTGTGCTCTTTGTTTTCTGCCTGGACCCTGACTGATAGAGATGCACATAAAACACCTGGCATTATAGTCACCAAAATATGTATAGGCATTCTCTGTGAGGTGTATTCCCTATGATTTAAATTTTCTAAACAAAATACATAATAAATTTGAATATAAATAAAATAAAGTAAAAAAAAATCTTATATTCTTATTCATGAAAGAAAAAAATAGCACACAAATAAATAATGCTAGTATCTTTTAAACTTCCTATTGTGGTTGGCTAGATTAACCCTAATGATCTCCTCCTATATCCAATCTGAAGTCCTGCCTATCTTCTTCCAAAAAGAGCCAGAAAGAAAGGAGTGGAAAGACAGATGAAAATTCATCTGAAGCCAAATAAAAGATGGCCTTTATACATAGGAGAGCTTAGTCCCTCAAGTCTTCACTTTTGCACGGAGGAAAGGGGCCTTGAATATTCGTAGCTCCTCCATTTTACCCTCCCTTCTTCCATCATTTGTGAAAGTGGGGTTTTGCTTAACTAAAGAGTTGAAGAAGAACCAAGCAAGTCCCACTGAATAAATCCTCCAGTGACCTTATTCTTGGGAAAGTCTCCCCTCTGATCACATTCATCACTTTCAGCAAACTACTCCAAGAGCAGAAGCCTGAGTTTTTGCAAGTCTGCCAATTATTGGCCGGGCAGGGTTAATTAACTGTGGGAACTGTTAGGACACTGATGAGCCTGCATATTTATATTTTAAATTTACCCTTATCATATTAAAGGTGGTATTTTGATCTCTACCCCTATAATTCCTGTGTCTATTCTCAAGTGGTTCCAAAGTAGAACAGGAAAGGAAAGAGCATTTTATTGGCGCTGTCAAACCACAGTAGCATTTAGATTTCTTTATTATGCCCACACGGGGCATTATTTTTAATCTGTACATTTTTTATTCTAAATGTTTTATGTGATCATTGCCAACATTTTTAAGAAAGCAATATGGAAAATACATAAAAGAAAAATAAATCACATGAAATCATACAAATTATAGTTTAAAATTTTATATTTCTTAAACTCTATGTAAACTTACTATATAATTATATGCAATATAAAATTACTGTATGTTACTAAATATTGTGTCGGTCCCAGGCCTGGCAGGTCCCAGGTCTGGCTGTGATCCAGGCTGGCAGCTAAGAATAAGACCCCAGATTTAGAATGTTACATTAGTGTAGTAGGGCACCTGCACCTAAAATATGTGAACACCCTTCAGCTTATTGTATCACACATGTGTGGTTGAATGCCACTATTGTACTCTGCTATGTGTGGAGCCATGCAATCTCCTGGAGAGCAGAAGGGGAGCACAAATAAGAGAGCAGAAGAAAGCTAGAGTAGATACACACTCTCCACAATAAAGTTGGTGCCCGCCGTTTCATCCTCATGTCACCCACTTGGGCATTCTTTCAACTGGCATCTCATCTAAGCCTTCCCTTCTTGATCAGCTCGGCGCTGACATATTGTAAAAATACTATATGTTACTAAGTATAGTTAAATATACATATAAACACAATATAGTGTTTTTACACTTTATATTTATATCCTAATCTGACACATCCAACCTTATATCTTTACAGTATTCTAATAATACAGTATTTTACACTTTATATTGGGCCTTTCTTCATTTTAATTAATGTCAGAGGCAGTAGAACAGTTAAGAACAGCCTCCAGAGTGACAGTGGTTGATTTTAAATCCAGATTCTCCCACTTATTAGTTCTTTAACTTAGGACACTTTCTTAAGGTTTTCATGCCTAAATTTCCACCTCTGAGAAGTGAGAATAACAATACCCATTATATTTTTGTAAGCGTTGTGAAATAATCTATATAAACGTGGTGGAAAGGCTTAAATCTCTGCCCTCCCATGTGTACATTCTAATGAGAGAAGCAGAGAATTAACTCTTTATCTCTGTTTCCATCTCTCTCTCTGTCTCTGAAACACAATCTCAAACATACATTATGAGAGTGTGTATGTGTGTATATGTGTGTGTGCATATATGTGTATAAATAATATACATAATATAGTTATGTTATTTACATATAATATATATCTAAATTGTTTCACAAAACAATATTCTTAGCACATGTGATGCACTCTGTTATTTTCTGTAATATTATTTTTAATTATGTACTACATTTGCTTTCCTGACCTGGTTATTGATTTCTAGTTCCAATTTGGAAAATCCTTTTCTAGCAGATCCCTCAAGCCAGTGTCCATAACACCTTCAGATGCATGACACTCATCTGTCATGCTGATAATTCTTTGTATCAAGTTTTTATAAGGAGTGGTAGCTTGATTTGCCTCTTTATTTATTATTTACTCTGTGTGGCTTGTGACAGGATTGATTTGAGGAAATTTATGCTGTGAATTGCCTGAGAAAAAAGGGAAACAAGCTCTCCAGGAAGGTTCTGACCCCCAATGTGAGAAAACCTCTACAGGGCATATTGCTACCTGTGGTAAATCAAAATCTAGGCAGCCCGAGCATGTCAGTACACCAAATGCAGCTACTTCACCAGAACAGTTTTTCCTTTGGGATACTATATTAATGATTTTATGTCATTTTTAAAAACTAAATAATAATGATTTTGTAAAATTTGATTTTTTCTGTTAGTGGTTTCTAGAAACATCTGTCATTTTATAGGATAGAACATTGACTAAATTCTCAGGTGAAATAAGATGCTTAGAAAATAACTTGCAAATATCATGCAAGTCATAATTTGATAATCCTTGGGCATTTATAATTATACTGTAAAAATCATTTCTTGAATTGTAATAATATCTAATAATGTAAATTATTCTATTTGTTCAATGCTGACCAATATAATTTAATTCTGTGCCACATTTTGTATTAAGAAAGAAAAGGTTCATAATTTAACTCTTTTATACTAAAGTAGTACATTTTAAAGTGTTGAGCTTAGAAATGAATTGGTGAATGTCTATTTTAACTTTCTTTTGAGAATTTCTATCCCAAATGCCAGGCAGTATTTTGCACTTTGGTCATTTTTCTTTTTTTGAGATAATGAGGGTGGGGACCCTTTACAACAGCAGGCAATTGCTTTGAGCTCTAAGCACTTTGAAGAGATTAGGCCCATTGATATTCTCTTCATTTTTTTGGACAGAAATATTAAATTCCACTGAGTATCGGAAGACATACAGCTATTGAATAGAAACTACTTTTGTCTAGCAGATAATATGATACTGAATATTCTCTTCTCAAAGACATATATACAACATTAGAACATTCTGTAAAATGATTGGGAGATTTATTAAACTGACTTGTTAATGTTGTCGGAAACTACAAACTTAAATTTGGTAACATTTTTCTGGAAAATAACCCTAAAGGGGTTTGAATCTGGATTGTACCATTATTAAGCAGGCCAACTTGGTAATGAGCAAGTTAATTATCCTTGGGATAAAAGGGGGTGGGAGAAATGGCATGATTTCTGCCAGCAGTACAGTAATACAATGAAAAATATATGAATGAACTATTTGAAGGTCTATATACCTAGTAAAACTTAACTGGACAGCAACCTGTTTCTTCTGTGTGAGTTCAGTCAAAGCTATCTTTCTTTGGTTTAAAAATTTTCTACTTTGTCTATGGCCATGCTACCCCAAACAAGCCTGATCCTGTCTGATCTTGGAAGCTAAGCAAGGTCAGGCCTGGTTAGTACTTGGATGGGAGACCACCTAGGAAGACCAAGTGCTATAGGTGTAAAAAAATAAAAAACAAGGGATCGTAAACTGACAAGGTCCTTGCAATCTGTGAGGTCAACCAAGGATTACCTCACCTAAAAAATAAAAAACTTTAAAAATTTTTAAATAAAAATAAAAAAATAAAACTGTTTCACTTTGCTAGAACTCAGACAAAGCCTTATTAAAAATATAAGTTTTATGCCAGGTAACTCCATATGCATTATGTTGTTTCAAAGAAGTTCAGTTACCAAAATCTCAATTAAAATGATTTTCAGTCATTAAAAAGAATTCTTCTGTGGGAGACAGGTATAAACATATATTATATACAAGAATATTATAAAATATATATGTACATATACATATGATGTGTGTATCTCTCTCTCTCTCACACACACACACACACACACACACACACACACACACACACACAATTTATACAGTTTTAATTCCAGAGCTGCTGTTCTATCCAGTGTCTGGCTTAAATACAAGAGCTTCATCACTGATTAGCTTGCTCCTGTAGGCAATCAGTTAGATACTGAAATATTTTGAAGGTCATCACATTCTTCCCTTTCTGAAAGCATCCCTTGAAGTTTAACTGTTTAGCATGTTTCTGTTGCCTTTGTGTTCCTTGCTCTGTTATACATACATAAAAGGGATATTACTCGTATTCAGAGAAGGTAATAAAAACGTGTGATTTAGGAAATAAGGTTATCATCAAATAAGCCTTTTATTTATACTATTCAGACTGTCTATCTTTAGGATATCACAAGTATTGATCAATTTCAGGTCAACTGGATATGTGTAGTAGAAGTGACATGCATTAAACTCATGATTATATCTTATGTATTTGATTATGTGACACACTGCTATATTCTTTTTGGCTTTAGTGCATGTGCATTTGAGATAAACTAGCTATGCAAACTCTAAGAGCCAGCTTACTGGGAAAGAAACTGTGATATAATTTTACACATTTCTCTGGTGTGTTGAAATTAAAAACTACTACCATCTCCATCCCTACAACTTCATAATTTCTTAATTTCATAATCAGAGACCCTGGATGAGCTCCCATGCATGTATCACTGGGATAGAGTAATAGGGATGGGTGTGGGATTTCCTGAAAGATGTTTAGGGTTGGAAACTTTTGTTTTCTGCCTTTGTCTCCAAGAGCACTTTACAGGATCCCTATATTCTGTGATTCCTTAGCCCTTGAAACTAGGTCAATGAGATTTTTCCAAGATTAATGCATCTTTCAAGGAAATAAGATATGAAAAGAAAATTCTAATCTACAGGTTTGGTCACTTTTTCTTAGGGCCACTAATTTAGTTATGTTGGACTTTAATTATGATAGGAAAAACTTGGAAGACTCGTTATGGAATCAGATACATTGAGATAGATTGTTCATAAGTGCTTAGAATGTCAAAGCTCTCCTTTTCGGGTGTACTTTTCTCTAATTTACAAAATGTGTTTTGTTCTTTTGTTGCACTTTGGTGATTTATTTGCATTTCCCTTGTATGATTATTTCAGTAAATATCTGTTGGTTGATATATACAAAGAAAATGTTTATTGAGGGCCTTTAACCCTAGTCATTTTCAGTGCACTTTTGTGAGCTTTTCAGATGGTTTTTGAAAAGTGCTCATTAAACTCTTCTAAAGTTTAAATTTGAGTATATTTTTTCAGCAATTTTGACTTGCTTTTAAAAGAGAACTTTGGCGCCGTTAGGTGCTAAAATGAAAGAGCTCCCAATGACCAAAGCTGAAATAATTTGATCATCAAAATAATGATAGCATTATATTATAATCCAAATAATATAATAAATTTTCATGAGTTCACAATGATATAAACAAATGCTTGAATGAATGAATGAATGGATAAATAAATAAATAAATAAATAAGTAGAAGGAATGACCATTCCTTACAGAATAATTTCAATTAATGATGTAGAAAAAATTAAGGAAAGAGAAAATCACCATTAGAATAAAATGTACTGGTACATTAGCTCTACTCCTATGTTGTAAAAGAATTTTATCTTGTTCCATAGATTCAGTGGTTCCATAAATTGCTAGTTGAAGAATCAGATTTGAAAATATTATTTTGCAACTGATACCAAGTGTTACTCACGTTCTTTAAGAATAATCAATCAATAAATATTATATATTATAAGTGAAAAATTATTAATATTGAAAAAATGTAGTTTGTGTCATTTGCATGAATTAATATAATGATAGGTGATGAAAAAAATCAATTAAAAAAATTAATTGCTTAACACAAAAATGCTAACTTCTAACTTACTTTAAAGCAATGGGAGGAGGCCATTCCTCCATGCAGATGTGGCCCAGGATGGCAAAAAGCCTCTTCCACTTCCAGCATGTAGTTTCAGAGATCACTGTCAATGTCAACATCTAGCTAGCAGACAAGAGAAGATAAAAATGGAAAGCATCCTCCCTAAACCACCTTTGCACAGATATAAAATAAACCTTTTCTACTACCAGGGCTAGTTGCTAGATAGTTATCCTTTAAACATGAATACAAGGTTGAAAAATTATAGGCTAGAACTAAGGAAAATTGTAAAAATTACAATGAAAAAATTCTCCAAACAGATCTTAGTATTCCCTTCTTATCACTTCACTCTACCCTGTAGTTGTAGTTTTTCGACTAAGCTACTGAGTTGTCTTTCAAAGGTTTATTTTAGCAAATGGCTATTCTGTCCATGCACAAAGAAAGTGAAATAACCCTATAATTTTGTGGATTTTTTAAAGGTAAGCTAACAAAAAGATTCTTCTTCTTTTCCTTTGATTCCAAAGAATGTATAGTTTTATATTCTTTTCAATAAGACAATCTTCCCTGAATTTTTCTTTATGTCTCATATAGCAATAGAAGTACAGAAATGGTCAATTTTTTTTAAAGCTTTCTGGACTTGCTCATTCTCCCTGAGATTCTCTAGTAGGATTTAGTGTGTGTGTGTTTATACATATATGCTTTTGTTTTTAAAGAATTTTTACCAAAAAGAAAAAAAAAGACTTTTTTGTGAAGTTAGAATAGTTTTTCTAGACATTAGTAGCAGATTCCTGGGGTTACAATTTTGTGCTAGATTGTTTTTAATTTCTATTTGTGGAAACTTTTATTTATTTACAATTACTATTAAACCCTAACTCCAGGAATATTCACTAATATAGAATAATTATTAAAAAATTGATTAAGGTCTAATTTCAAGGATAACATTTAGAATACTGCTCCATTAGGAGCAACTTCCAGTATGTGAGTATTATATTTATATAAAAACTAAAATCATCTTTCTTGCCAAGGGATATGAGGTTCTGGGCCTCCTCAACATGCTCACCCTACTTCCTGCAATAAAGAGCATTATTCATACCATGGTTTAAGCTCAAAACCTCTGAATAATCTCTCTTTTTTCTTAACATATGGGGTATTGACAAGTGCTATTTTGCTTGAAAAATAGCTGCACAATCTCCTTCCAAATAAATAAATAAATAAATAAATAAATAAATAAATAAATAATAGATAAATTTTAAAAAAAGATAAAATTTTTGATGGCAGCGCCTATCCTAACAGCCATTTTTTTTAGCATTACAGGCATTGTCAGGATTCTACATCTTTGCTCTGTGGACTCCTATCTTCTTTTCCTCCTTGAAAACCCTTATTCATTCTTTAATGTTCTATTCAGATAGTACTTTTTCTAATATTGCTTCTACTCTTCAACTCCAGTCCACCAAGCAGAATAAATTCCTTTCTCATCTATGTTCTCATTGCAATTGGTATGGATCTTTATTGCATATGAAATTGTATTAGCTTTAATTTGTATTTAACCTGCTATCTCCCATGAAGTACTGAATTCCTGAAGAATGACACACATATTCACCTTTGTGTCCCCACCTTTGACATTGTGCCTGATTTATTGTTGGTGTTCAATAAATGTTTACAACATTACTTTGAAGTTACTTTTATGCTAAAATAGATGTGGTTAAAGCAGAAGGCATTCTGGAACTTTCTGTGGCCTGAGATATTTGCATGTAATTTAATAATTAGATTATATAGTTTCTAATCTGAATTACAAAATCTAAAACACAAAGACACTGATTCTTCAGTGTCAGAGATCCTCATTTAGCCTTCCCTACAGTGAAATTTTTGTACCTCAGAAAGTCGAATCATTGGGAAATCAATAAAAATTATGCCAAAGGCTTTTTGTCAAAAAAAAAAAAAAGAAAAAAAATGCTTATATTATAGATGTCATTATATGTTTTTTCCAGTTTGGGTTGATGTGTTTATATGACTTAAATATTAGTATTGTGGTTTATCAAGTACTGATAGTATTTCTGTTCAGGTCAAATTAACAAATTAATGAAGTTCACAATAGTTAATGAAAACTGTATATTTATTCATATAATCAGAAAATTAATATGATTTAAAAATAATATCTTAATTGTAGAGAAGTGTTCAAGATAAAATTTAAGTTAAAAAAACAATCTACAGATATATGTGTGTCTCAACTTTGTAATACATAAATACATATATAATCATTATATATATAATATATATCATATATACTGAAGTATATATATTTGCATATATACACATTCAGTAGAAATTGAGAGAAAATGTAGGTGGCTATCTTTTCTAAATTTTCTATAATTTTTTTACCCCCCAAAATCTTATTTAAAAATGTTATTAAATCTAATTATATGTAATTAGAATGTCTTTGAAATAAAACATTCTTGTTTAACTAAATTATCTTTCTTTAGACAGGAGATGTTAGATTTCTACAAACACTGTGGTATATTTTTATAATAAACTAATCTAGAAAATTAGAATGTAGAAGTCTTGAGGTTGCTGCATCATATAGTTTGTATAATAATGGAAGTGATGGTAATCAGTGTAGAAAACTGCATATATAAAACTGGAAACAGATGTTAATACACAGGTGGTTGAACAAAAAATAATATAGCCCTGGTTCAGCAGTCTTGTGTTAAAGGAACATCTGGATGTGTATGTTTTATCCCTAAGCTAAAACTTGCTAACAAGAAATAAAAATCAAGAAATTTCTTGAGTGAATAGAGATGAATCAAAAAGTAAACCTTAAGGTGATCTTTAAGTCTGTATCGCTTTTGAATGCCTATAAAGTAATGAGGCTGATTCACATGAGCCACTCATGAAAATGTTGCTAACAAATATAGACATGTCACATGTGTACATACAACTAAGTTTGTTGTGTAGCACACATGGGTTGTTTTTTTAAATATTAAAGTAACATTTCTAATTTTTAATACCCAGTATCTAAAGTTAAATATTCTTTCACAAACATTTTTATTATTTTTATTGATAAAAAACATTTTCTGGAAATACATCCTTCTAAAAGTTCTCCTAGAATGCTGTTTATTATATGTAATATTAAATAAAGGAACAGCTTTGTCCATCGTATAGTGGAATGTTTATAAAATTTTCATGTGACTTATGAACATTTCTTTTACAAACTAAGATGGCCTGCTGTGCAAATTTTCTTGAGCTTCCAACAAAACAAATGACAGGTCTGTCCAGGACAAGAAGACATTACAGTTGTCATCTGATTAATGAAAATATTTTCAAGCTCCAGTCACATGCTTAAGACTAGAAACATTTAGTAAAACAAAAGTTAAGTGTATAAGGCTAAAAAAAAAAGTCATCCAGTTTTAAGAGTTCGAAGTAATAGTACTTGGTCTTCACCATTTGCAAAATTAGAAAAAATGCACCTGCATTTAAAAAGTACCTATTCTCTGATCATGTTTTTATAGCCTGCATTGTTTCCATTGAGTTTTGTGCTACACCTTTATATAATTATTTTTCTTATTTAGCCATAATATTGTGAGTGTATGAAATGGGCAATATGTCAAAAATAATTAGGCCCCATAGTGTTGAAACCCCAGTGGATAAACAGCTTCTTTTATAGAAGCAACTCATTACCTGTAGATCTGTCAATTTTACTTAGCAAAGACCATCTGTTTGCAGCCACCTCTTTTCCCAAAGGAGCAATTTCTCTTCCATGAAGAACTGTTCTGTGATGTCAAAATGCCGTTTTCCATAAAATGGCCTCTCTTGTCTTCTCCACTTCTTTCTGTTCCTTCTAGACTGGGCTACTTATTATGGAACCAGAAAAGGTGGTACTAGATAATTAAAAGGTAAAATAAAATAAATCAGATAGACAATGCTCTTAAGAGAACTGGTATATTAAAAATGTGCTTAGATGTATTAATGGCTACATGGAGCTCTGTTATGGACAATTATCAGAATATTTACATGCACTCCTGACTCTGATTTTCTCAGTAGCAGTAAGCCAACTGGCATTTGTCAATCACATAAAACTGTTATATTTTAATTTCAACTTAGAAATAAGGAACATTAGGACTAAAAAATGGTTTTATATACCTAGAGTTCAAATGTTTGGTTTTATTATCATTTTTCAGAAAAATATATAATTGGTGTTTGGATACTTTAGATGAGTTAGCAGTTATTCTAACAGGAAGAGACAGTCAATTTTCTCTAAATCCCCCTAGATAAATAGCATAGACATATATAAAGCTGTACAGATAAATATTGTTCTACATCCTTCATCCACCATTTCATGACAACCAATGTGAGCTTTACTAAAGATGAGGATACACATTATAAAAGCACCAGCGGCTACAGTACCTGCCTACATTTGGAGAGTAATTTAGAAGGAGACACTTGGAGTTTACCCAGCAGTCTCTGCTCGAGTTTATATGTTTTGCACACATATCAAGGGAAGAATAAAACAGGCCTGACATTTCTGCATATTTCATAGTATTTAGGAGAGTTGTCCAGAGCAGGGAATATTTTTTTTCTAATCCTCTTTTCTCATATAATGCCATGGTGGTCTGCAGGAAGTGAACAAGTAGTGGCTGCTGTATTTTAATATAAAAGGACAGTTGACCATTAAAAGAATGCAGAACTCAGAATTATTACTAGAATTAGAAGTATTAGAATTAGAATTAGAATTAGAATTATTGTAACCCCTGGAATAACATTTAGAATCCAGATAGTCCCAAAATAAGTTTTAATAAACTTAAATAGATTATAATGTCCATCCAACTTAATTACCAACAATCTTTTTCCAAAAAGTCAGCATTCATTTTCCCTCTAGGTAACCAGTTAATTCATTTTGAACAAGGCAGCATTCAGGAAACCAACATGCACTAAAACAATATAGAATAATCATAAAACTAAAGAAAAAAATGTCTGGATACTCAGATTGGGACAACTAACCACCTATTATTATAATAAAGTACAACTGGTGATGGGTGTCTTTGCACTGCAGTCTCTAATGGTGGTTCTAGGATTAGTTTTTTATACCTAAAGACAGTTTTTTGGAATAATTAATAACAGGCTGAATGTGAAAGTTCTAATTTTAGCTCAAGGCAAAATGACCTTTGACCTTTACCTACTTTAAAACTCAAGCCAAACCTACCTGAGGCCACTTTTGGCCTTGAATGGATTGCATTTAAAAATCACAGTCATTTCTGCTTTGTTTAATTACCAGTTTTATTAAAAAATACAAATATTCTGTGCTATGCAAAGGGAAAGAAAACTTCTAGATAATTTTTTTACTTAGTTTATGTTTTTCAAGTAAACTTAGAAATAATTTTACAAAACATGACTGAAATATTGTTCAAAAGGCATTAAATTAGCGAGAGTATAGGTTAACAGAGAACATCTGGGAAGGAGAAAAAGCAATAAATGAGAGCAGATATTACAAAGGACTGTCTAAAATAAGAAATGTGATTTTTATACTTTAAATTTATGTGCT
Organism: Cynopterus sphinx; assembly: GCA_030015415.1. Lineage (NCBI taxonomy): Eukaryota > Metazoa > Chordata > Mammalia > Chiroptera > Pteropodidae > Cynopterus > Cynopterus sphinx. The sequence goes on from CM057379.1 coordinate 190,761,284, forward strand.
CATAACACATCTCTCTCCATAATCCTAAGCTGACAGAAGCATGTCAACCTAACATGATATAATGAGTACAGAGAAGGGAGGGGGGTTGTCATACTTCTTGGCTAATGGTAATAACACAAAACAGAAGCCTCTGATTTGACATGGCAGAAAATATCAATTGCTTCTCTCTATTAGGGTGACTTCAAGGAGGTTTTTAACATAACTTTCTTTTTTATAAGCAGTCTTTCTTCTCACTTTCTGACTCTGATGGCGGTTACCAGTGCTGCTATATGAACACAGTGAGGAAACATAACAGAGGAGCATGTAAAACTGCTCCAGGCATGCACATTCTCTGTAAAGGCCACACAAATTGCTAGAGCATGGCTCTAGCTCCGCATACCCTTTCATCTTTTCTTCCCTCTCTTTTATTTCCTTCTTTATATACCTAGGTTTAAATTTTGTGCAATAAAAAGCCTTATAATTATCTTCCATTGTCATTTTCATATGATCTAAGATTGTATATTTTAGTCCAGGCAAGTACCCAGTAGTCAAACAGATGTGTTTAATTTTTACGTTAATATATAAATAATAAGAAATAACTAAAAGATGGTTCTGATCTAGTTAAATTTATGACTCAAAGCTTTTCCCAGTTGGCATGCCTCTGGCATCACAGTGTCTTGAAGTTCATTTTTAAACGGCCCCTAAATTCACACTACATGCTATTAAATTCCACCTGCCACGAACAAACACTCCTCATACATATACAGAATTATTGAGACAGGAAATGCTACAACGATTTAAAACCCTATGTTATCTCAGAAGTTTCACAGTCTTTACTCTTCTATATATTTTTTACTCGATAGATCATGAAGTAAAATGAACTGACAGTTTATCACTTTCTCTTTCCTAACTTTGCTGGAGATGAAAAAAAAACTATAACAAGAAGGGGGAAAAATTAAATTTAACAACCTGGACATATTTTACATTAGATAATAAGCTCTGAAGTTATCAGAAGTTTACTTATGTTATTATTATTCTTTTGAGAATATAAGTAATTCATTTTCTCACTTTAAAAGTAAATATGCCAATGACTCTAGCAGTTTACTAGACATTCTCAATTATGGTCTATAACTTTTCAGAAGGTATAATCTAAAATACACGTGAATAATTAACAGACTATTTAACAGATAGACTAATGTATGTACATTATACAACCAAGATTAAATGATAATAAGTCTGTCTTGCAGTTCTTTCTTATGTTCAATTCAAGTGCCACACAATGACAAACATGTGCATTGCATATATGTACTTCATGATAAGTATGAAAAAGACTAGTTTTTCAGTCTTTTTATAGTTTTTCAGTCTTTTTATAGCTAGTGAATAATTGTGTAAGCTATAAGGATGCATATTTACAAGTTATGTAAGTATTAATGTGATATACTAAGACCAAGACTGAACCATGTATTCCAGTAGATTCTGTAATTTTCACACTTGCTGTACATGTTAGTCATTTTAAGGAACTGATCTCTTTATAAGGTGCCAGGATCAAATCGCTATATTGCACATAAATACCAGATCTATTGCCCAGATTCTTTCTAAACTTTTCTACAAAACTTTTGAAAAATGAATAAAATATACACTTCAAAAATTATTTTATCACTGTGGCCATTGCTTGTGTACTTCTTAAATCCCAGATGATCAGGAACTCTACAAGAAACCATAGCAATGAAGTGCTTGGCATACAGTAAATATTCAAATACTCGTTGGGAAAATAAATGACTAAGCTTTGGGTATTTTCCTAATATAGCATGCTGGTGATAATCTTCAGTTTCATTATTCTTCCTCCTTCAGAAACATTATTTTGTGTTTGTAGATGACCCATCTCTGTTTCTCTCCATTTGAAAATGTAAACATTTACTACATATTTTTCATCTGTGATTCTCTGAGCTCAGCCTTAATCATAAGCAGATCCATTTTTGTCTCCATATGTTACCTAATTTTTTTTTCTTGAGATTACAGTGCCCTATTATCAGAAAGGAATTTACTCAGGAACGAATAGTAGACTATCATGTGAAGAGAAGTGTAAACAAATAGGAGTTACACTTCTCCTGTAGAGGAATTCTGCAGACAAAGTTACTAGTGTTGGTGTAGAGGCTCAACATGATAGGTCATGCAATCTCTGCAAGTCTCAGCCTTTCTCTCTAAGGCTGTGTAAGGGAGAAAAATTTTCCCTCTTCCCTTCTAGATTCTTTGGTTGGTCTACTAATTAAATGTATATAAGATAGATTAACAGGATAAAACCAAATTAAACTTCAGACATATGAGAGACCATGCAAATATGAGACTCCAAAAAGTGATCAAAGCAGGCAGCTTTTATACCTTTTAGACAAGGAAACAATTAATTGGTGAAGAATTAACAAGACAAAAGAGTTTGGGCTTCAGGTAGCAAATTAGTGAAGAAATAACAAGTTTTGTTTATATAGTCTTCTCAGCCCTAAATTCTCTATCTGGTGATAAGGCTATCTGCTCCCATACTGGTACAGAAGGGATACTGTTCACATGAGAGATGTATTTTCTACTTTCAGGGGCACAAAGAAGTTCAGGATCCTTCTTTCACTGGCTGTTTCTTAAGTAACCTAATTAGAAATAAAATGCCAAAGTGGCATATTTTGGGGTAGCATATTCTGCTCTCCTTCAGCTGAAAGGTGGTTGCTGCAGCTCTAGGCTTGTTCAAGTCAAAAAAGAAGAGGGCCAAGGGGAGGCATGAACAGCTTCTTACCTTTTGATAAAGAAAGCAAAAATTCTCCCAGAGAAACCCTAACAGACTTTTGTTTATAGCTCACTGATTTGAACCTTATTCCATAGCAAGAAAGGAAGGCAGAGAAAAGAGTTGAGAAAAGAGCCCATCACTATTTCCTTATTTTTGTTCAGAAGCCACCCTGGTTGTTCCTATCCCCTCCATCCACGAAGTGAGAGCTTGTAGTGGCACCTATCAATGCCTAACGTTTTTAATATATAAACTCTAAGGAATGGAGCCTTCTTGTCATTTCCCCAGATGTACTTTTATGAAGCCCAAAGGTTTCATTGATCCTCCTTGGATAGAATCCCTGTCTGAAATTATAAGGGAATGGTCCCAATTGGCTGAAGTGAATTTAAGCGATATGAGTACACCTCTTAGAACACTTGAGGGTTTCAACAAAAAAATTATCATATTATCTCAATAGCTTTTAAATCTATCCCCATTCTAAGTGTGGTGTTTATTATGCAGTTATTTATAGTACAGATTCTTAAATGCTTACTTTCAATTTCTTTACTCATCATGGACCCGTTACAAAAAAATGGATGTATCAGCATCAGTTTTGGATATTTTATGGATATTTTATATCCATAAAATAAATATGCTTGTATAGCAGTCCTCCCTTATCTGTAGGGGATACATTCCAAGCCCCTCAGTGGATGCCTGAGACCACAGATGTAATGCACCCTATCTATACTGTGTTTTTCTATACATACACACCTCTGATAAAGTTTGATTTATAAATTAGGCACAGTGGGAGATAAACAACAACAATAAAACAGCAATTACAACAACATACTGTAATAAGGATTGCGTGGATGCGGCACTTTAAGGGAAATAAGAGTTACGTGAGCACAAACACTGCCACCGCCTGCGGTACTGCAACAGTCCCTCTGATAACAGCTCATTCATTACTAAGGGACTGATGGGCGAATAGTGTGTCCATCACGAAGACACTGGACACAGCGATGGTTCACGTCCTGGGTAGGACAGAGCTGGGTGACACGAGATTTCATCTCACTACTCAAAGCAGCATACAGCTTAAAATTTATGATTGTTTCTGGAATTTTCCATTTACTATTTTCAGATAGCAGTTGACCGCAGGTAACTGAAACCGTGAAAAGCAAAATAGCAGATAAGGGGAGACTGCTGTATTCTATTTTGTTCTTCACTTTACATTCCATATGATAAATATCTATGTTTCGTTCACATAGATGATAAAATGCATGATTCCTGGTAAACCATTTAAGTAAAATTTTATTGTAATTATCTGATATTAAAAGCCATGGAGGCTTGTCACATAAATATAAAGTTAGTGGAAAACTTTTCAAGCTTTGTTGATAATGGTACAACCACTCATCCCAACATATTCTCTTTATAACTGCTAACTTTTATTACTTTACTGTTAAACAGAATTGTGATAGTTTAGAGTTGGACTCATTTCTTTTGCTTTACGTAGCAGCAAAAATGTAAGCATTTTCCCCCCCACAACATTCTCTGGAAGATCTACAGTATAAGGCCAGCTAGCTATTGGTTGAATGTTACCCATATGTTTCTTAAGGGTGAATTTGCAACCAGTTTCAGAGCCTAAAACAAAAGGGCATAATTTGATAAAAATCTTATTGCCTGATAGCACACAGATACCTGCCAGCAGTTTTCGTTTCTTTTAAAGGGCAGCACATGGCTGACTGATCTCATACTAGGATTTATATGTGTAATTATTGCCATATATTCAAAAAATCACTTTTATCACTGGAAAACTAGAGCTTTCAAATTTTTGCATTTTAGTCATTGAGTTCTTAGGGAGATAGACTTCTGTAAAAAGAATTTTAATTCCAATGAAGCTTTTATTAAATTTAAATAACTTAATGATGAAATAGATATAAAGAAATCTAGTTTCCATTTTTTTTATTTAAAATATTTCCATAAATACAAAAAAAGGCAGTTGCTTATTAACATAAAAATTAACATACGTACTGATTGATGGTTAAGATAGATTTGCACACACACAAAAATTGACTTATGCAGAGGCTGAAAGATGCTTCAAAAAAGTGCTCGTTTTAGAGATAGCACTGCTTTATAAGTACATTTAGCTGTAATCCAGCATGTACAGACATTTCAAGGAAGTAACCTTCTGAGCTTGTGTCTGCCTCTCTCATAAGGTTATATGCATAAAATGAGGCACTTTATGTAAATTAGTGAGTACAATTCCTGCCACATAATATGCATCTGAAAACTTATGGTTATTGTAGAGAAGCTATTTCTTAGTTACTGGGTGGAAACATTTTGTGTTTGGAAATGGGATTACTCATTTGGAGCAAAATAAAAAAAGGAAACAGAACATACTAGCATAAACAGATATACCTGGATTAATGGTCCCTGAATTACTTTCTGTCTAATGAGAGAAGTTTACAGAATGATGATATTAATTACATATAGAAATAGAACTAAAAAAATCTTAGAGATAGTTCCTTAAATATCAAACATATGTAAAAACATATGTAAATATCAAACATGTGTTGTTTTATTCTAAAGAGCAGAGAGGTGTACAAAACTGGAATGATTTGAGAAGTTTTCACAGAGCAGGATGAAAGGAGACAGAATTAGTGGAGATCTGACCAAATGTGCCTATGTAGTCCAGGACTAAGAGGCAAAAGCCTAAATGGGACAGACATGGAGTTATGTGGAAATCAGAGAGCAGAGGAATCTGATCATTATATTTAGAGTAGCCCTACATCTCACACTACACAATCACCCCTTTGTTCCAGCGTTCTGTTTATTCCTTCATATCAACTTCCACAATCTATAATTAACCTTTTTTCTATTTATTTAGTTTCCAATATCTCTCCCCCTCTGTAGTGCAAGTTCTATTAAGGCAGAGTCCTTGTCTTTCTTCTTCAGCACTCATTTAGACATGGCTAGCACTGTACCAGCAATGAAATAAAATAGTCAATGTTTAAAAATAAAAATTAAATTAATGCGTTAACGAAAATGAGCTGAAAATTGAAACATTAATTCTTTTGGCAAACACTATTATGTAAATTGTGGAGTAACATGGTCAGATGTTAATTAAAGAATTCTAGTCTGTGGCCATGCTACCCTGAACAAGCCTGATCCCACCTGACCTCGGAAGCTAAGCAGGGTCAGACCTGGTTAGTTCTTGGATGGGAGACCACTTAGGAAGACCAGGTGCTATAGGTGTAAAAAATAAAATAATAAGGGATTGTAAGCTGACAAGATCTTTGCAAGGTCAACCAAGGATTGCCTCACCTAGCAAATTTTTAAAAATTAAAGAAAAAATAATTCCATGCCACCTGCAGTCCACCACACTGTCCTTCACCACAGAATGGCTCTCCATGAGCTCTCTACTGCCACAAGGGACAGTCATCGTCATAGCTCGTCGTAGAGCCAGAGTATAAAGCACCAGATTCTTACCTTTCAAGTTTAAATCTGTGGCCTGATGGTAAAAAACAAAGGTTTGTGAATATAATTACTTGGGGTTTCTTCCTCTTTTAAGTGATCCATGGACTAAGTTTGTGGTAGGAGAGAATATAAGAAAAAAGGAGAAGTTACCGGGGGGTCAAGTGATGATGATGAAATAATTTAGTTGGCTCTGGTACAAAGTATGTGGCAGGTAATTAAAGGATTTTCAGATGCATCAGTAGATGCTTCCATGGAAGAATGACAATGGCCTAGAACCACACAGTTTTTCTTCTTCCCATTGTAATAACTTTACGTAAGTGCTTTGGAACATATGTGCCATGTGAAGGAGAAGGGATAGGTGGAAGGAATGAATATTAAGCTGACTTAGTGTATTATGAATTGTCAAAATGGAGTTCTCCCTTATCAGATAGGAAATAGCTCAATATAGAGAAGCATGCAAGATGCAGTTTGTTTCAAAGGAAGAGCGAATAGAAGTGTTTCAAAGTTTACTCTTTCAGGAACCATGATGGTAGGACACTATTTAGGCATAACATAGTTAAATTTTAAATCTATGTGCGTTCATTAATATACTCCCCTCCCCTCACACAGAGTTCTATGTATGTGTTAATTCCTGAGAATATTCTCTTATTTTAAATGCCTCTTAATTATCCCTTGACCTTGACTAAGCTGCTTGGCAAGTAAGAGGCATTACGTTGTAAGTTAGCTATCAGTATTTTTTTTTATTCTGGTATGTTAGTTTTTTAAATCACTCCAAAATGGCAAGATAAAACCTTGGCAACCTAATTTTAAGATTACCTTTCATTGTTCAGATATGACCAGTATGCCTCCCCTCGCTGTGAGGGAAAGTGGGAAAGAGGGTCTTTCATCCTCTATAAGAGAAGGCCGCACAGAAGAAAAGGGTTGGAGACTATAGTGTAAATAACAATGTCTGCCATAAGAAGTAGTAGAAACAACCTCAGGTTAACAAAAATCTGCCTAACCAAATCTTAGCTTGCTAGTTCTTTGTGATTATTCTCATGACTTCATATCATTAGCCTTCCCATTTTCCTGTTGGACAGAGAGAAAAAATGGGAAGAGAAAATACAACGAGTAGAATAATATGGTTTCCACACTCTTATACATAGTCACACTTTGAGCTATTTCTTCTATCCCCACTCCTCTCGTTTATTATCAAAGTGCATTTTTCTCTGTTTAAGAGATTTTCAGATTGAGAGAGACCTCCAAGATACATGACTTTGAAAGCAGAGGCTCTCTTCCAGCAATTATATCAGGAACCATGAGAAACCCATGTTATAAGAAACTAGGGAGGTCAGAGTGTCTGTCCTACAATCTCCACACAGATTGAGCTCTTCCTCTGTGTCTCCACTTCTCCCCTGAGTACCCACCTCCCACATGGCTCGATCTCTGGCTTGACCATGTGAGATTGGTTCACTAAAGCTAGAGAATAAAAATCTACACTTGAAATTTGAGAGACACTGCTGATAAAGCATTGCTTAGACGTGCCATTAAGAATATTTGAAAGGATAATGAGGATCTATAAAAGAAACTTATTTTTGTCCCATGCAGTCTTTCAGAGTTGTGTGTATTCAGTCATTCAACATATGTTTATAAAGCATGGATTGTGTGCCAAGTCCTGCATGACAAAGTGTGTGTACTTGGGTTTATTTAGGTACAACCATAAATAAAGCAAAGTCTAAAAACTAAATCTAGGTTCAGTTATTTTGATTATCTGTAATTTTTTAAATCATAAATTAAAACTATTGAAATTCCATATTTTTTAAGGAAGGGGCTCATTAAACTAAATATATGGATTTATTTTCTTTATATTATAAAAACTAAACATTCTTTGACATCTAATTCACATAGAATATTTTCTCTTACTCACAAAAATGCCAACTCTTTGTAAATGTAATTGCTCAGTCTTCAGAGGCAAGATAGCTTTCCTTATAAGCTTCTCCTTAGCTTTGTGTTTACCTGCTATGGTCATGAATACTAATTTTAGGAATACTGAACTCCCATTAGTCAACATTGTCCAAAAGTGAAAATTTGATAATGCAGTTAATCCCATACTTCTTTGATAGCACATCTATCTTTGTAATTTGAGTTTTACTCATATCATAGTCATCAAGTAATTTCATGATAATTGCTCACTGATTCAAATACGGTATTCCTCATCTTTCTGTGTGCCTCATTTACAGCAGGTTGTGAAAGTCTAAGTATTATGTAGGAGAAAATGAGTAGTATTTTATACTTAGCAATATCCTTTGACCAGAAAAGAACTCGATTTTTTACCTGAAAATTATGGCTTTTTCTTTTTTAGTCATAAATTTTAACTTTTAGAACTAATAAGTCAATTCATACAATTACCTTCTATTGCTTAGATTTGTGCAGTACTTTTTACAGTGATTCTCCTGACTCCTCTAAGCTTTTGGCTGGTAAATGACATACTCACAGCTATTTTGCTTGTTTGATTAATATCAGAAAACAGAATTTGCATCTGGCCACCAGGCCTTTACTCATCAAATCAGCAAATGGAACTAATGTGGAATAATAACAGGAGAACTGGCTTTTGAGAACAGAAGACTAAAAGGGATTTTTATAAAACATGCAGTTCATATTAAAAAAAATCACAAAAGCCATTGAATACTGAATTCACCTTATTTTTCATGTCAGCTAAGGTTATTATTGTCTCTTTTAGGACATTCATGATTTCACGCTACAAGTAATGTTGCTGAGAATTTTTTGATAACTATTTTCAATGCCAGTCATGTAAACAGTGTTCCTTTAGATAAAATTCTATACTTTACCTGGCTGTTTTGCACATTTTAAAATGTGGGCTTGAACTGAAGAATTTTTTAAGACTACAGTAAAATGTAATCCTAAGAGACTCACAAAACCAGCAAATATTAAATATAATTTTGCTGTATTAAATGCATAAACACCTCTTTTACATTTTTCTCCATGATATTTTGATAGAGTGATTGAAAATACTCCAGGGAAGAGAGAGGATTTTAAGAGGTTCTTTTAAAAAATCAACTTAATTATACAGTTAACTCTTTTACATGTAAATTAATTTACGTGACTAAAGTAGACTTGTCTGCTTCTCTTTTAATTAAAAACTGAGCTAACATAGTTTATCTTTTGAATTATCACAACTACCAACAATTTTCTTTAAAATAGCTAATGCCGCTTAGAATTTTCACAAATTTTTATTTTATAGTTGGAAATAATAGAATGATTAAGGATCTTAATGGAGTGAACCAATCTTCAAAATGATCATCATAGCCTGTAATTATCTTCCATTTCCCTGTTTTACATTTTTTTTCCTACTTTGAATCATGCATATAGATACATGTTGTCAGATACTAATCATTCTCTAACTGCACTCATTACTATGTCACTGGACTTTTCTCCATGCTTTTCCTCTGTGTTTATCTCAATGCAGATACTCTCTGGTATTGCTCTTGAATTTAATGGTATATAACAAGGATTAAAAGGGAATATGAGTGGTACCTTTGCAGACTTCCTTTTTTCCCCACTTGCCAGTTTTTACTATTTGCTTTGGAATGGATCTAGGAGAGATCGTGTGAAAATTTAGAGCAGAGTGCTTCTTTTCCCTCAGAGATGCCTGGAAATTTCAAAATATAATATATACTCTCGCACACAGTTGGTATCTCAAATTATTTCATAAAAATAAATGGCCACAAAGGATGTAATCTCCAGCATTTGGTATATTGTGTAAGTATAAATATATTTCCCAGATGTTTATAGCTGCAGATTTAAATTATTCAGTTTATGTTAAATGGTAAAAAGCCATTTCTTATTATCAAACCAATCAGCCAAATCAGGCTTATTTCATTATCAATTCAAATAAAAATGTCAATATACATTCTCAAGATGGCCATCTTTTCGAATTCTAAATAGGAAGATATAAAGGTAAAATGGTTGAAAATATTTTCGCTATTCTGATTTTGTAATGATCAAGCAGGTTAAACATGCACTATATTAAGACCATTCATATGTCCCCAGACCTAGCTCTTCCCATAGGCCTGGTTTTATAAATGCTGGTGACAAACATCTTAAAGGGGAAATGGTCTGACTCTAGGTGACTTCGATCCACCTCAAAAAATGACAGCACAGCTAGTATAATAAGTTGAAGATAATCACTGCTAATTTCATGATTACCAGTTGCCATTCAATTAATTGTAAAATTATTATTTTATATTCTAGAAAAATAAAAATTATTAAAAACAAACTATAAAGCAGTAGAAAGAGAGACAGAGGATAGGTAGATAGAAAGAAATTATCTAACAGAAGCATGGGACCTTCCCCGGAGATTTTGGTTTGGTGGGAAAAGGCCATAGCCACCTCTGACAACCCATGCCACAGCTTTCTTTGCTTCCCCTGTAAAACTCTTCCTTTAGGAGCCATGTATTTTGTAATTGCCCATTGGTTTGGCACAGCTGACTTGGTTATATCAAGGGTAGTAATATACCTCTCTTTAGCAAAGTAGGTTGGAAAAGAAAAACCAGGATGCTGTGTACCAAAATGATGTGAACTAATTTTAAGACAGAGTTAATGTTTAAGTTGAACTTCTAGAAAATGATTATCCTATAGCTATGAGGTTATGTTCCCATAAGACATTCTTTGTAACTGCCAAGGGAACCTGTACACCATTGTGAAGGTCGACAACATCTCAATGGAGATATAATTGGCATAAAATATTGCACAAGTTTAAGGAATTTAAGTCCTTTTAATGTGCAAATCTTGGGCTTCAGTTCTAATAGTTTCTCACTCAAGCAGTCTGAGTGAATCCTTGGACTTGGCTTTAATAAAACTGGACTAAGGTAAAAGAATGGATCAGTGAGGAAGAAAATAAATACTACTCCAAGAGGAACCAAGTGAAGGATTTACAACAGAGGTCAAAACTCTGTGAAGGTGTGGAAGTCCATACTTTCGTTCTAAGCAGAAATTTATGAAAATTTGGACAAAAAAAATAGAGGGTACTGAAAAAAACAATCAATCTTACCTTCCCAGTGATGGTGTTCATTTGGTGATAAATTCACAGAATATTATGGAAGACACAAATGATGAGTGTAGAACAAAGTAGTCACTTCCTCCCTTATGTTCTACTTTCTTTAATGTTTCTTTTATTCCTGATGCTATAAGAAAATAATATCTGTGTGAAATAATTAATGAATAATGTAACTTTATAATATGGTTAAATACTCTATTTTCTACTGCATAAGGAGAAATGGAGACTTGTTTCTTCCATTAAAGATGATTTTGCCATCCCCAGGGGCAAAAATCACGGAAAAAATAGTATTTTGTTTGCACAGTTTAGTTAGCTCCATTTAGCTATTTTTTTAGTGGCATTTGGATAATCTTTTATACTTTTTTTTTTTTTACTTTACTAAAAAGACAATTTTAACATTTTATGCCATTTGGGATGGTTTTTTTTTTTCTTAGATGTTTTTCATGTAATATTTCTGTGGTTAACAAGGACCCATGGCTAAGCAAAATACTCCATTCGCTAAATCGTACCCATGTAAAATTGTTGCTCCACTGCTAAAACACATTTTTAAGAATAAGTAATGAAACTGCAAAACATTTCTGTCTTATATCAGATTCCTCTAGAAGAGCTGGCCAATTTGAGACAAGGATTTTTGTGCAAGGGAGTGCCATTAGGAGAAACTCATAATGGAGTGAGAGAAGAAGCCAGGGAAGTGGCAGAAGCGAGTCAGGGATGAGCTTTCAGCTCAAGTTCTAGCATTAGCCTGAAAAATGGGGAAATCTAGGGCATAATTAACACTGCAGAGTTGACCCACCTTGAGGCAAAAACACCACACTTTGTGTCCCTGTATCAGTTAGTGGCTGCAGAGGGCCACCTGGGGGTTGTGGGTGAGAAATAATTTTACAGACATTTTCAGGCAATATGACATTTAGCAAAAGATATTTAAAAAAAAAAAAAAAGGAAAATTACACCTATGAACGTTTAGCAGCCAACACTCTTCACAGCTGGGGGATGGATGTTGCACTGGCAAGAAAGAGAAACTGGCTGATGTCCCAACAGCCTCTACTACAGCTGCTAAGCCAGTCAAATATATCTGTGTAATTAAAATGTTAGAGCTTTCATTAAAATTCATTAACATTCAATCCAAAGCGAGATCTTTCATGTGGAGGGGGTGCAGGGGAGGGGTGTCATTGGTTGATTTGGTAGAGCTCAGCATGATGACTGCCAAGGTTTCAGGCGGAGTGGTCCAGTTAAAAAATAAAGTTCTCTGGCGCTAATACATTGTATGATTTACTTTCTCTGTGACCTTGGGTACTTGCTTAGCTTTTTGAATCCAGTTCATCATTTCTGTAACTGCAGTCATAATATCTATTTGTGGATTACTGTGAGAACGTGTGTAAGGCTGCTGATGAGAGAGAAATCCTCACTAAATGGTGACTCCATTTTTTTTTATATATGGTGCATATATATATTTTGTTGTTTTCTGTTTCATGACCTCAGGCACCTCCTCTGAAACTCAAAAATATACCAAGTAAGAAAGTGTTGCCAGGTCAGTACAAATGTCATCTCACTGAAAAAACACACTCAACAGTCACTGGATATCATTTCTATGTAAAAAAATCAGAACATTTGGTTTTATATTTTTAGTTTAAATCAATTTTCAAACACTGCTGAGGTAAATAAAGTAATGCATCATCCAGATGTACCGCCACATCAGCAAAATTAGTTGGCCTTCTATAGAGATTTCTAAAGGAAATCACTCTTTATATAATGCTCAGATATTACAGTCAGCAAACGCTGAACACAATATGGGCTGGCAAGATATGCAAGATGGTCACTGACACATTCTAAAGCAGTGTGTCACTATGTAACAGGCACGATTGGGGCTTTTGCTTTTTCTACTGGTCACCACTAGATGGTGATATATGAAATGTTCACTTCAGCCTTGTTTGAAGATAAAAGTAATGCCTTGGTCCTCCAAAATCAGCTACAAGCAAATTCATCTTCCTGGATCATAATCATTGCAAAGAATTTACACTACTACACATACATTTACTCATACGTTACTAGTGTATTTGCTAGGTCCCCTCCACCACTCTCATTCAGAAATACTATATTCATACTTTACAAACTGTTATAGTAAGCTTTGGATATTGGTGTCTGAAATTTACAGGTACGTTAGAAGCAGAAAAATGACATAGAAAAAGGTACCAACAATAAACATTCATATTTTCAACTTGACATGCAATTGCCCCAAAGCAATAATTCTTCAAATTTGTGTATTTCACTAGTACAAACTACATCTATGCACATTATCACTTTAGATATTTATAACACACTATAGGGTTTACTGGTCAAATACATATTCTCAATTTACATGTGAAGAAAGACCCAGAATGTTTAACTTCTTCAAATTCATGGCGTTAGTGAATGTCAATAATGGATTTTAGATCCATATTATAGGTCTACATGGCTGTGTGCTTATCATATTACTAGATTTTAAGGAGGAAGGCTTTGTTTTAATAACTCTGAAAGCCCTTCTTTGGAATCCATTTGATAAAGGGATAAAATTCAACATATTTACTATGAAATTTCATAATAATATATTTTAGTCAAAGCATATTTATTTATACAGCATCTCCAGGTGTTAGCCACTCTAATAGACAGTGGAGAATCAGTTGGAATAAAACATCCATGCCCTGCCCCTTATAAAGTCTAATGTAGCAGGTAGACATAATGCATGTAGATACAAAAATAATTATAATGAATTCTGAATGGCATAAAATAAAAGAACAGAATAGAAGAGAATAACTGGCAGAATCTACAGGGTTAGTCTCTTGAAGAAATAATATTCAAGATGTGACCTAAAATATGAAGAAGAGTCAGCCAGGTACAGGTAACAGTTGCTGGCACAATGAATGACTTGTAGGAAGGTCCTGAGGGCGATACTTAACACTTTGCAAGTTTTAAGAAGAGTCAGAAATGAAGTGTAAGAGGAACAGAGTGACCAGTGATAGATGCTAACTTAGCGAGAAAAAGATATAAGTATAAACAGATGCCACATCAAAGAGTTTGAATTTTATTCCAAGTTCTAATGAAGGCTTGATGAATTTCCAGCAGGGGAGTGTTATGATCTAATTTACATTTAAAAAAAGATTTTCCTACCAACTGTGTAGGAAAATAACTGGACTACAAAGGAGACAGTGGAGATAAAGAGAGGTAAATGCTATATGTTTAAAGAAAATTTGGAGGTAAAACTGACAGAACGTAGTGACTGATTATAGATGGGAATGTGGGGTGAGAGTGAGGAAAATGACTTGAACCTGAGGTTTCTGACTTGTCCCAGTCACTGCATGGTGTGCTGTGTCATCTTTGAGGTGGAAAACATTAGGGAAATGCAGCAGACAGATTCAGAAGCGGAAACAGCAGTTCATGTTTACACTTGATAAGTCTGAGATTCTTCTGAGAACCAAAAGATGATTTAAGTAGAAAAGTTGCTAATAATGTAGAGTAGATTCTGACGGGGAGTTTCAAGCTGCAGTTATGAATTTTAAGTCACCAACATTAAGATTTCACCTAAAGTCAAGTGAGTAAACAGTATCTTCTAGGATAGCAGAGAGAGTTCGAGAGAGACGAACAGAAATGTTCAGGACTGAGCCCAAAGAACATCAGTACCTAGTGGTCTTTCTATTATGTCATCTTGCTTTCTTATGCAAATTTTCAAAGTGTAAATGTTACCGGGGCCAGAATCACTCCTGTTTAACAATTATGATACTATTAGGCTCTGAAGAACAAAATTGCACTGTTTTCCTGATCACTCCACATTTCATGTCATAGCTCAGTATTACATGCCCAGAGGAATTGGAGCTGTAGGGTAGTGAGAAGAAATTGTATCAAAAGATACAGAAATTAACATGTCCCTGCAGACTTCCCCCACAGAGTCCATTCCTAGGTGTCTATCTAATAGTTAAGGAAATACAGACTAGAGACAAATATCATTGTCTAATTCAAAAAGAAGAGTGTAAAATATTCTAATTTCAACTAAAAGGACACTGCAAACCAAGACAAATGCAGAAGACGCTTGGAAATTGTATAGAAAAACTTTGGAAAAGAAAATAAAAAGACAAAATCAATTTAGAATGCCTATTATGTTATTAGTGGTTGGATAAAAAACAAAATACATCATGTTCAAAGAAGGTAAATTTCTTAATTTATTTGAATTTAATATTTAAGTATCCAAACCAGAACACTAATTTAAGCTTCAGCTAAAAATAATGTAAGAGAGAGCTGAAGGATAGTACAATGCAGTGAATCATACAGCACAACGTAATCCATCAAAACCACAGAGCCTACAATTTTCTTCCTTTGTATTAGGTTGAAAAATGACTTCAGGTATATGCTTATATGAGTAAGCGGTGAGAAATCCAAGTCGAGGGAAAACTACTTGATATTAGCTTTATACAATACTGTATAACTCTAACAGCTACAATTAATAATAGTTAAAGGCTTAAATGACCCTGGGATATATAGTTGATAGAAGACAGGTATACCTGTCAATATGAGGCTTTGAAACTACTCAGATGAAGTTAAGGCAATTAACCTGATGACATTCATGGAATTTCTGAGCATAAACAACTGTTATAAAAATAATACAGGTCAGAAATCCACTTACAATATTATTTAGAGTTCTGACACATATTTAAATTCATCATTATTCATTCATAACTTAGAAATCAACAAATAAATCTGAACATGCATTTCATACAGACAAAATAAATGAGAAAAATCCCTCCAAAATCCCTTCATCTGGGGTGGAGGGAGACTTGCAACATCAGAGGAGGACTGCACCAGTGACTGCCTGTCTTTGTGTCTGTCTCTCTGTGATCAAAAGCAGCAGTCAGTTATCTGAATGTAGTTTCTCAATATTTACCTGCTCTGGCTCTCGCAAGCTGTGTGCTATAGCTGCTCCAGGGACACATGCATGGCTGCCTTCCATGAGCCTGGAGACTCGGGGATCAGTAGCTATTGCTGAGCTAAGAGCTGAAATTGACTGAAGTTAACTTCAATTTACCCGGCCAAACATTTCTCTGGAAGTTACCTGCCTTCCGAAAAGGTTACATCAGACAGATTCAGTCTGCGTGATTGTTGTTTAGGTGGGGAGACATTCCTGGAGCTTCCTACTCCAGCACCTGCTCAGAACTTCCCCCATTAGCCATTGGTTTAAGAAAGTAAATCAAGTGTTCAAAATACTTGAATCAAATAATAGTTATAGCATGAGAAAATGCATATCATTATCTGGGTGAAAATGGTATAGGTAAGGAAAGATGGTTAAACAACATGGCAGGTTTTGCCGAAGCACTTTTAAGAACATAAATGACTAACATTTAATTTCAGCTTATCTGCATTCCAAGAATATTAAAACCTTCAGTAAGGTAACAACTGTTAATATCTGAAAAGGCTGTGGCTTAGTATTTAATAAAAACCATGGAGATTTTATGGTCAACTTCAGAGCAGGGGTAAAGAAACTGAAAGAGAAAGAGTGAAGCACAAGAATTCTGTAGAGCCAGGGAGAAGGAGCCAGACGTGACCGTGAATTCATATGCACCAGTAGAAATTTGATCTAGTTTTAAGAAAAATATTGAACTTCCCTCAAAACATAAAAGTGGGGGTTGAGCTAATCTAACTATATCATTAAAGATCAAGAGGCAGAATGACATCCAAGACACAGGAATATGTTAAAAGCACCAATCTCCAAACATATTCAAATAGAAAAGTAAAGGAAACGAATGCTCTCTGATTTTTCTCTTGGTACCATCACAGAAAGCATCACAGATGGTTTTATCTGCTACTTGCGGTTAAAGAATATGATCCTGGGAAACAGACCAATAATAATTACTTTTTTTTGGTACTAAAAACAAAACAATAATCCTAAAGTTCTATTCTTTGAAATCTTCCATCAAGTAAATTTTGTGTAAAAATTCAAAATTAAGATTTTTAGCTGTAGCAATTTAAATTATTCCCTTTTATGTTGCTGACAAAAATGATTCAAGCTAAATGAAAAAGTCTTTATTTTTCTATGTATATGAGGGATTTATTATTTATGATGAAAATAACTATCACGATGAAGGTAATTGGATAATGTCTAATTTTAAAATAAAATTCAATATTATTGTCAGTGATGTATTTAATTTTCTGTTTCTGGAATATTTCTAAGAATTCTTTTGAAAATTTAAGTTGATAACATTGTTTTGGTTGATGTCAATGTTAAAAACCATAAGTTTCTGACAAATATGATCTCATCTTTCCTCTAATATTTATAAATTTCATATTTTAGTGTAATTTTTTTATAAAAACATTTTTAAACTATATAATTAGTACAGAAGCACATCAACTTGGCTATGTTAAAAATATTTAGAAACCACATCATACCTAAAAGAAATTTTTACTTTAATCAAAGCTATAAAACCTATAGTTGTAACTTGTTATTCCTACAAATAAAAATAATGCATTAAGATATGCTACATAAGGCTATATATGCTACAGTTTTTGAGGCAAAACTGAGAGATTGACCTAAAAAATGAAACCCAGAAACACATAAAGGTCTAAGTCAGAGCAGCCAATGCCAAAGGTTTGATCGCAGCCTTATTAAAGTTGATTCCAATATAACAGAATGGGAGTCTTAAAGAGGCAGTTTTCTTAGAGCTGCTGGAAAATTTAAACCTCATGAAAATTCAATTCCACCTGAAGGATCTGTGTCATTATCTTGTACACCCATGCAATCCGAATGGTTAAACCTCCATCTGTGTCATTTGAGGATTAGGCCAGCTACAGTAGCCCTTGTTCTTCAAAATTGAGATATCTTTGTTCCTTAAACTGATAAAAAAAATAAAGCTAATTACTTTAGATCCTTATCAGAAAAAAAAAGATTCTCCTTGAATTTATTTTTATTAACTTCTATGACATTTGGACTTCGACTTGTCTAGATGGATGAGTCATTCTGCTTCTTGGATCTATTGTGTAGTGTGACATACCCACAGGCCAAAATATTAGCTTCAAATCAGAATTTTGTAAGGGATGATATTTATCTCTTTTTGCCCACACTGAGTGCTGGAATTCTGATTCTAAACATCAGATAGGGTTCACCTAGTTCAGATGCTTGTTCTTAAACAATTTTTGACTAGACTGTCCTACGTGGAACTTACCAAAGAAGCAAAGAATTTATTGTAACTTTCTGTCCCCTTTCCTTCTTGTTTTATTCCTCTTCCTATCCTATTACCTCCTCCAGCAATAAAATTGATAATTTACTTGATTATATATTCAGTGAAGATATACAGTGATTTCTGATTCCAGGTTTCAGTATGTTCTCATTAGGAAATTGATCCCATCCCTTTATCAGTGGGACCAATCAGTTAATGCGTTCCTAGTTGCTCTTCTCAAATAACAGCTCCAAAATGATGGCTTTATTTTCATTGAAGATCTTAATTTTTATTCCTAGCTTTTCTTTCTCAGTTGTTCCAAGTAGAGGCTCTAAGTGCTGAGTCTGTTCAGACTATTTCAGTTGAAGGCTTTGTTCTGCATAGGATGTCCATCAAAATATTGATTATATTAGAATAATGCAATGGTTAAGAACATTGGTTCTAAAGCCAGAATGCCTAAATCTGAATCCCAACTTTCACTTATTAGCTAGATCAATAGACAAGGTATTTAGTCTTCCTGTGCCTCAGTTATTTATTTTATGAAAATGGTGATTATAATACTTGCTTCATAAATTCTTTGAATAGAAAGATGTAAGAAGATAAGTGATTATAACAATGTCTGGCACATAGTAAATGTTCAGGAAATCAATACTAGTTTTTTTTAAGGTTATGGGGTAATGTTTTATATTTCTTAAACCCAACTGCTCTGTCTTTGTTACTATCATTTGTTTTTTTATTCTATTTTCTGGCTGTTACAATAACTATGTAGGTCTTTATTTTTTCAAAAGCTGTAATAAAAGTTTAAATCCTATTATTTGAGAGAATTCTTTCCTAGCTAGAGTCCTGACTCAAAATAGATCTCCATGCTGGCTATAGTCTTCTGCAGCCACTATGCAACTTACTATTGCTATTTCACCTATCCATGTCCACTATCTTAGGGACACACCTGAAACACTGAATAAGACCAAAGAACAGAATCTTTCTAGCCTACTATAGAGAAACCCACACAACCTATCAGAAATAATTTCTCTTGAGTTTTACACACACACCCCCCCCACTGCCTCCAGAGACATAAAATAATAGTGGACAGGGCTCTGATTTTTTTTGTAATTTTGAAATGTGCATTACCCAAGAGTTGTTTAAATAATCTGGGAAAACATTTCAAGCAACAGACCCACTCAGGAAGCCACAGGGAGCTGTCCTCTGTTTTTTTCTCTTCCTCTTCAACAACTTGAAAGAGTATTATGGGCCATGGAAAGAGATGTCTTTGCAGCTGACCTAGTCTTACCACAATAGTAAAAAAAACTATTTTTTGATTCCAGGTATTGTTACCAATATAATTAATACCTGCATTACTAGTATTAGTGCCCATAGCAATTATGTCTTAGCTTTGCTCAGAATCATTAGCATGTCACCTTGTATTAGCCTGATTTAGGTTATTAACCTCCAACAGTCAATACTAGTACATGATTTATTAATTTGAAACCAAGAGCCTATACACCAGTAAAGTACTTGTATTTATTTATTTTTTTTAATGAAGATAACCCCAAGGAAGTTTTTAAAAATTCATCTGGTGTGTTTTTCATTTGACCTTTACCAATGCCACTTTTTCACAATCCTTCTTGTCAAGAAAAATGGAAAATTGAATGTTTGCAACAAATACCAGATGTTGAACAACATCACCATTTGAAATCAATACTCCTTCCCATGGTATTCTCCACCTGTTTGATCAGTTTGAGTAAGTGTAATTTGTAAAAGCTGAAACTCTAGGACCTGGTTAGAAGGTAAGGAAGAGAGGAGAAGGGTCATATTTCCAGTTAGTATCGGAAAGATTTTTTTAAAATATGCATTAAAAATTGTTTTCAGATACTCACAATAAATTTTAATATTGCTCATAGGATACTAGTTCTGTTTTAACAGGTCCTAAAAAATATGTCTAGGTTTTAATTAGAGTATCATGAACATAACTTTATGTTTAAATAAAAGTTAACACACATACACATATACCAAAAAATACATACACATCTTAAAAAAGACACATCCCAAGGATTGCAAATAATTGGAAAAAAGAAGAATTATTCAATAAATGATTTGGAGACTCCTGGTTATCCCTCTATTGTGGCACTGATGTTGGTGATAGCAGTAATGAATGGCTACTTTATGCCATTTTCCAGAAGAATTACAAATGATGTAATGACCTAAATGAAATAAGTAAAGTCTTGAGATGTTTAAGAGAAATGAGTCTGAATTCTCATATTGCCTTAGGTTGGTCATTGTAAAACAAAAACAAAAACAAAAACAAAAATTGTAGCAGATATATTTACATACAATTAAATGCATTTCAAACATTACAATAAAAACAATTAAAAGCAAAATATGCTGAAAAAAGCATTTATTTGTAACATATAATAGAAAAGTAGCAATCTTTACTATATAAAGAGGTGAATATTTTTAATCTATAAATCACCCTTATGAACCAATAAGAAAGAAACACAATAGAAAAATGGAGCAATAGACAAATAGGTCACAGAGAACACAAATGAGTAGTACACATATGTGGAAAAATTCAACTTTAGTATTAAAAAGTTGTTGTTCCAATTAAATTGTAAAATATTTTTTAAATTACGGTACTCTGTTCTATGGGAAAATGAGCACTTTTGTTTACTATTACTGAGTATTTTGAGATAATCTTTCATTGAATAGTGGGAGCCAGTACATATCCAAAACCTTAGAAATATGTATACTTTTGACCCGAAAATTCTATTACTAGGAATTTTTTCCAAAGGAAATAATTAAGCATAGTACAAGGTTACATGTAGGATAATGAATAACAAAGAGCCATAATTTGAAATTTGTATATATGCATGTGTGCATATACTTATATGTAGATAAGTTATGACATTCATATAAAAGACTATGTGACTATAAAATCGTATCAGGGTAGTATATTTGACAACAAAGGAAAGATGTCATAATACATTTAAGTGATGGACAAAGGTAATCTGTTTTGTGTCATATCAACCTAGAAGTGGATAATGACTATATGGATGGTCATGTTGAAAGAAATTTTTAAAATTTTGTCCTTTGACTCATGTATATTCCATTTTTCTATAATTAACATGTAATATTATAATCAGGAAAGTATTATTTTCAGCAAGGAGTAAATAAACCTACATTAGAACTTATTAGCCTAGATCATTTTGTGTATTAGATCACCAGGGGAGCCTTAAAAAATAATTCTAAGATTTACCTTGACTTGCTAAATAAAAATGCATTTTTGGTTTTTGTTTTGTTGTTTACATTTTTAACATGGTTCTGAAGTGACTCTTAAAAGACCAGGTGAGCATCAATCCAGTCCACAAACTAATCTCTGATTACCACTGCCTTTGAAGAAAGTAATACTAACTTCTCAGGACTTTGTGAGAACTAAGTGAATAATTTAAGTAATCAAAGGCTGATAGGTGACTAATGTAGTTATAGGCCTGGTAAACTTTGCTCTACGAAATTTTACTTGTTTTGGAAGAGATCACTGTAAGCAGTGTGGCAGGAAAAGTTGTATTTCTCTAGCAATCTGCCCTGCCTTCTTAATGGAACAAACTCCAGTTCCTTAAACTTGAGTTACATCCCACCACATGAGGGAAATCAGGCTGCTGAATGAAGGACAGTGAAGTCACCAAGCAGAGGGAGCAGCAAAGGGTGAGAACTGATAGAGCTTTAGTTCCCAGAATCATCCCAGTTAGCTCTCCCCTTTTCCCCTTTTTCATCCCTTGGTGAGGTGAACCAAAAAAAAAAAAAAAAAAAAAATGTCCTTCTTTTCTCTTTAGTTAATTTGAATATGATTTTTGTCACTTGAAAATGAAAAAGATCCTTGACGAAAAACCAATCGAATATTCAATTTTGGGACCCAAGATATTTTAGGGGGAAATCCATGAAACGACAAAAATCTATCTTTGCGTGATTGTGTATTCCCATCATCTCCTGTCTGAACAACTGAGCCTGAGCTGCTGTTTACCCTTCCTTCTTACCCTTCCTTACCTTTCCCTGACACGTCCAGATTTGTGGATCATTTCAGAGTTGTGAAGGAAATTATAATCTTTCAAAATTAGGTTCACATGGCTTCTCTCTAGCCCCCAGACACTAAACAAATAATACATGAACCATATTCTGTATTCATCTCTATCCAGTCTTAAAGCAGACTAATTACCCCTTTATCCTCAACCCTGATTTTGTTTATACAAATGTTCACAGGAAGCTGCCACTTATTTCTTCATTTCAAGTCGAGTTTGACATCACAGAATTTCATGCACCTTGAGCACACAGAAGCCACCCCTGTAGCATCATCAGAGGGCAGTCTGAACAGGCAGAGAGCTGTGTCAAAGCCAGAGCCAGGGATCAGCTGCCAGAACTCGGCCTCAAACTAAAGGAAGCAAGTGTAGGTCTATGGCAGTTCTCTCAAATACAATACTATCAACAGTTTAGGCTGAGTATTCAACACACAGGGTCTGTCCTGTGCATTATATCACGTTTAGCCACACGCCTCAGAAGAAGCAGTAAGAGGGCCTAAGTGAGAGTGTCCCAGTTTTAATAAGTCATGACCTTTACAATCAATAAGGATCTATAGGAGTAAAACTGGTAGATTAATGTGATTTATTTTCTATCATAGATTTGAATTTTCAAAAGGGGTCTCATTTTCTTTAGAACCCCATTACATTCATATTTAAGGTTAATTTTTTTTTTCACTTTCAATGCCTTTTGTGATAGATCTCAGGTTTACTTCTCATACCTAAATCTTCCTGTTGCTTTGCATGTGTCCTCTGCCTAGCCATATCAACATTTTCTTTTAATTCTATGGGAATAAATATGCTTTCTAATACTTTCATGTTATTCATACATGCTGTTAATTCTGCCTAAAATACTCTTTTCCATATTCTATATTTTCTCTGACATAGTAATTCCTATAACATTGAAAAATTTGCCTCAACTACTCTTCCTCCCTGACCCTTCCCTTTCCAGGCAGTAGGCTCATTTTCTCTCTGATCTATCAAGTCTTAGTGGTCATTCTGTCTTATAAATGTCAGGGGTTTTTTGTTTGTTCATTTTGTTTTTTGTTTAACTCATCTCCCATAAAGCATTTGAGGGCCTTATCTTATTTACACGTGTATATATATATTTATAATTAAAAAGAAATTGCAATAAATGACTGTGATTTTAATGAAAGATACAGGCTCCTTTTTTCTAAGATCTTTTTAATCAATTTACTAGAAAGGCTTCCATGAAAATAGCAGCCTGGCTTCCCCTGCCATTGAGAACGATCTGCAGCTATCAGCAAGCACCTCGAAAATTTTTTTGTAATTGAGGGGTCCTAGAGCTTAACATTTGTGGTGAAGCTGCCTTTTTAAAATTCATCTCTGTTTCTCCAATGCCCAATAAAGGGGCTGGATTATAAAAGGTGCTTAATAAATGTTAGTGGTAATGATGTTGAATTTTATTTGAATGTTAAGAAATCTCACCATTTTGTGTTCTAGAAAAAGACTTACTTCAAGGAACCACCTTCCCAATGTGACTTAGTTTTAGACTAATGGGTGCACACCTTGTTTATAAAAGACAAGGCCAGATACGAATCCTCTGATTCCCATTTCTTGCCTTAGAAATGACCAGTTGTACTTACTGCCACTGATCAATTAAAACAAAACTCTCATTAACCAAACTTTAGTTAAAGTGTCTGTCCTTCCTTAAGGGCCCCTAACTTTGGCTTGCTCCCAGCCAGCGCCAGCATGCTGTGCCTGCTAAGAGAAGACTGGTCACAGGGCAAAACATCTCTTGACCTACTATCTTACCATGCCAACCTGTCCTTCCTCTTGCCCACACCTGGTTCTTTCTAGCTTTGTTCACTTTTCTCTATAAAAGTAAATCCCTTTGTCTCACTCCTGAGAAGGCTGGAGTTCTTATGGTCACAAAATTTCCCCTATTGCAGTTGTCCCTTTCCCCAACCTTGGAGGAAATCTCTTTTCTCAGACTTTTAAACAGTCTCTTCCCAGTAAGTCTGTAACTTTTTATTGTGTGGTTGTGTTGATAACATTACTCTTCTCTTGATCCCATGTCACACTGTTCTGCCAGCTACAATCTACTTTTCTGTTAGCCATAGCAATAAACCTAATTTGCCAATATCGTCAAACAGTTCTGACCTCTAACTTAATTTTGGCTTAAATGTCACCTTAAACATATTCAGTCTTAGATTCTAATCTATTCACATTGTTTCTACTGGCTGAGTTCTCAAGAAGACCTGACCCCTTATCTGCAATTTTGAGGAGATAAGTTAGTTTGGAAAGACCTAATAGATATCAATTACAAAAAGACAAAGGCCATTCTAGATGCAAACAATTGTATGTAAAGTCTTGGGGGTTGAAATTGCAATATTTATTGCCTGAGGACAATAAAATTATTGCCTGAGGACAATAAAATTAGCTTAATTTTAGTTTAACTTTGTAGAATAATGGGACAAACTTGGTAATATTCAGGTTATAGTCTTAATTATTTAGACAGAAGTGATTGAACTTCATACAAAATGGAAAATAATGAAATGCTTGATTGTGATAGGGACATGATAAAAGTGTTTCTAAACAGTTTTAAATGGATATTAGGTTGAGTGGAGGTAGGAAAAAATTGGAAAGCAGGATAAAGAAACAAATAAACAAACAAACAAAGACAGGGAATAATGCAGTTGGGAGGTGACTGGGATTCTGATTTACAGGGTTGCTCTATGAAAGAAGTGGGTTAAGAATGGATATTGATTGGATAAGGATCATAATCTCTGTTTTCTACATGTGAAATTTTGGATATTGGCAAAATGCACATATGGTACTATCTTATAGTGAATGAAAACATTCTGAAACTATGATTTGAGAGACAGTTGAGTTATGCCATTTGAAAGCTCTGAAGGTGTCCTATGATTAAAAAAAATTCTAGAGCACAGGACACCTTTACAAATTTGAGGTAAAATTGTAATTTTTTCTCCCTTTCATAAAATATATTTTCTGAATTCTCAACTAATTTTACTTAATGTTAATTATGAGATGTAGACAAGCATATTTAACATTAAATATTTTGAACACTTAAATACAGTTAATGTTTGAGAACTCTTAGGAACAGTAAGTACAATTTTGAACTTATCATTTCATTGGTTGAAGTTATGTTAAAGAGATAGGAATAATAAAATTCTTCAGAGGCATTCTGCATAGACACAGGTTGTATGAAAATGTGATTAAGATAGTGTTAAATTACAGGGTCATTTTTACAATCATTATTTTATAGATTAACAAATACAAACTTGATCAGACATTAAAATTCATTATTTTCAATAAAGAACAATGATTTATAAGAGCCAAGTGGCAGATTTAATACAACCTCACATTTTAATACAATTGTTAACAAAGTTTTAGTTATTAAACATTCAAAAAGGTTAATGTTTTAGATATAAAAAGAGCAAGGCACCAGTCGATTTAATGGGAGATAAACGGTAAAGCATACAATGCTCAGGCTTTAAAAATCCAATTATTCTTATTATTCTGCATATATTTGACAGTCATATTTTAGCGCTGTCCCATTCCTCACTTGTCATGCTGCCTCTTATCAAATCTCCTGTTTGCATTTTAATTAACTCGGGAAAAGCAAAGGAAAAAAAGAAAAAGAAGTTTTAAAATTAACGAAAGGGCGCTGCATGTAAGTGACCCTCTCTGACTGAATTATGCCAAATGCTTTAAATACCATTGTGTTCCTTATCAGTCTGTCTTTAAATTGTCTCTTCCAAACTAAATACATGTTCTGAAAGTTTATGTCACTATTTTTAAGAGTTCTTAATACATGCAAGAACCTTATTAGATTTACCTGAATCAACCCCCACTGGGTTATACATGCTTTCCATATGGTAAAAGAATAGGTCATGCATTTGCTTCCTTACGTTTGCCATTATGTAATGTCTATAAACATAGTTTTCTCATCTGAAAATGGACATGGCTAGAGCTACTTTATAAGACAGCTATGAAAATAAAAGAAAAGTTAATGTTCTGGCATGCCTAAACAAGTGCCCTGTGGGCTCTCTGGCTGATGAC
This sequence comes from Cynopterus sphinx, assembly GCA_030015415.1. Lineage (NCBI taxonomy): Eukaryota > Metazoa > Chordata > Mammalia > Chiroptera > Pteropodidae > Cynopterus > Cynopterus sphinx. The sequence continues at coordinate 190,787,822 of CM057379.1, forward strand.
TCATGGTGTTTTGTTGTGACTTCTGACACGGTTTTGAAGCTGCTTCTGGGGCAGTGTTTCTCAAACATCTCTAACTTATAAAACTTTTACACCTTTAAAAATTATTGAAGATCCTAAAGACTTTGCTTATTTAAATTAAATCATTTAAGACTTACTATATTTCATTTTATTTTTATTTCTATTTATTTAAATTAGTTTCAAGTATACAGTACATTAGCTAGACATCTATATAGTTCATAAAACGATCCCTCCAGTTGCTCCCTCCCTCCCCTGGCCCTCCACCTAGCCATCATATTAATGCTAACTGCATTCCCCCTGCTGTGCTCCCCATCCCTGTGACCTTCTATCAACTACTAATTTGTACTTCTTTAACCCTTCACCCCATTCTCCCAGCCCAGAGTAAGACAAAACAATTGATTGACATAAAGTGCTTTATAAGTTTTTGCTATTTTTATACGTTCATACAAATACCAATCAAAAAAAAAAAAGAACAATATAATGTATTGAGTGCTTGTTCTTGTACCTGCTGATATTTTATAATATAGAGATATAAAGAGCCTAGGATACAACTGGATGGTATATGTTAGTGTAATTTACTCTCATTGAAAAATTATTCTCGTTGGTAAATTGGCAGGTCATTATTTCCATCTGAAATACAAGAATAACTATGCCTTTAGTTGCTATTAACTAATGATACAAGCTTAAAGAGTATAAACCTTATTAACAAACTTAATAGGCGTGAACAATGATAATTTCAAAAAACAATTGATAAGTTCATCCTCTAGAGAAACATATTTTAATTAGGATCTTTAATGATATCCTTTTATTCCTGATAGTTTATTTTATCAGGAAATTTTACACATTAGATAAAAACACTCAAAAGATTAACATATTAACTTTAAAAGAATACAAGATTTAGAATGTTTAAAAATAGAAGCTTTTAATATGATTTCATAATAAATTTAGTTTAAACTTTATTACCAGTAACTATTTAAACTTCATAATGAGAAAGTTCACACATTTTTAGAAAAGTTTGCATCCTTCATCCAGATGGTTTTTTTTTTTTGTTTTGTTTTGTTTTTGTCTAAGCTGTTAAGAACCTTTGGCAAAAATTAGCCTTTCCTGCCTGCCTGCCTGCCTGCCTGCCCACAGCCATCTAAAACTTGCCTTAACACTCACTTGATTCTTCCGACTGGTTAAAAATAGTTTCAGATATTGGAGATTATCGAAGTACTGCCTACTAGCAGCATGAAAACACTTAATGTTTGATTTCAATTGCATTTGAGCTTGTTAATTTTTAAGCAGTGAAAGTCTCTGAATTCTGAGTGGGGAAAGACATTATATAACCTGAAAATTATATCAGCAGCACCCCCACTCCCACCCTCACTCAGAGCCTCTCAGACTCCTCATTCACACCTCTTACATCCAAGCAGAATTAAACACTCCTTCTGTGTTCTGATTACACTTTACACATACTGTATTATGGAATTTGTTGCAGTTGAATACGCTAACACTTATTCAACTACATGTTATATATAGTTAAATATGTTGGATTATGAATCTCAAGGAACCGAAGGCTTCTATCGGGTTTCTCTAATGCCTTAGTTTAGTGCCAAGGAAATAATAAACCCTCCACAAGTGTTTATAGAGATTAATAAATTAACCCTCAAGTGTTTTTTGTTTGTTTGTTTGTTTGTTTTACTTAAAAGCAAAATAAAATTAGCATGGTAAAAAAGATATATATCATATATTTTTTTATTTTCTAACTATTCTTTATTTTATTTAACTTTTGGGGGAATACTCCTACCACATTCTTTTTTCCATGGTGTTGAAAAAGAATGACATCGTCTTCACAGCTCAAGGGTGGTCATATGATCAGGACCTTTGGAGGCCCTGATCTTCTCCACCCCAATGTTTTAATTATGAGGACCAGTATATTTCTTTATTTTGCCTCTAGATAGTTTCAGCTGGATGTCAGACACATTCACAACATCCTGGCAAAAACTGTCTGCATTTTGGAATTCTCCCATCAGAAATATTTACCAAGTTCACATTCTTTGGCTCTTCAGTGCTTTCCTAACTACAGTTTTTTATGCATGTGCAAGGCTGTTTTGTTTTCTAGTAACACAAAAAGTTTTCAACTCCCACTAATTTTTGTTTACTCTTTTTTCACAATCTTTCAAATATTTTACAGAGAACCAAACTATTTTTAAACACAGATTTGCAGAATGGTGTTTTCTTTGCACCTCATCTCATTTCTTCCTGATGTGTCTCATCAGTGAAGATTTTTTTCCCCCTTCGTTCTCTTTCTCCTACTTGGCATATATTTGTCTCTATTTTCTCCAACGATTTTACTTATCAGCCAATCTTTCAGCTCTAGATAAAGAAAGACAAAGGTACATCTATATCACACTTCAGAAATATTCACCTTTTAAATAACCCCACATAATGGTTAAAGCAAGATATCTCACTGTATGTCATGGACATTGGTAATAGATTCTTTCTCTTTAATTCTATTAAAAGAAACTTCTGAAGAGTAGATATTTGTTCTTTTTAAATATATTTCCTTAGCTCCTCATTCCTCTTCACTTATTCCTCAAAAAAGGGATAAAATATTTTTACAGTCCAGAGCCAACATATGTTCCACACTAGCTTCAGAACTCTTGACACAGCAGAGGAATGCCAAAGAAAGTAATATTTTATCATATCTGTAGTATTTTCACTTTTGCATTCCTATTATGTGCTTATTAATACACATTCATCTTAGGTTTTGGGGTTTTTTTTTATAGCAGTTTTAGGTTTATAGAAAAATTGAGATGAAGGTACAGAGATTTCTATATGCCCCCTTCTTCTACGCATGCACAGCTTCCCTCATTATCATCATCCCCCACCAAAGTGGTACATTGGTTGCAATTGATGAACTTACATTAACACATCATAATCATCCAAAGTCCACAGTTTACCTAAGAATTCACTCTTGGTGTTGTATAATTTATGGATTATATTAAGTTTTCATCTCTTTTGGGCAAATACCAAAAAGCATGTTTGCTAGATTATATGGTTAGAGTATTTTTTTTTTAAGAAATTCTTGAAATATCTTTCAAAGTGGCTATATCATTTGGCCTTCCCACCAGCATAAGAGTTTAAGCTTCTCATAAAGTGGAGCTCTCATGAAAGGATTAGTGTCTTTATAAAAGATGCCCCAGAGAGCACCCTCCCCAATTAAGTGAGGTTACAGAGAGAAGACAGAGGTCACTGACCCAGGAAGTAGGTCTTCATCAGACACTAACTCTTCCAGTGCATTGACCTTGGACTTCTCAACCTCCAGAACTGTGGGAAATAAAGTTCTGTCACTTATAAGCCACTTGATCTATAATATTCTATTAAAGAAGCATGTGAACTAAAACACTTGCTATTCATTAGCTCATGTGGAAAGATGACCTATTTTGAACCAAAAATAATCTCACCATCCACACAAACTCATTAACCCTTTTCAGTCAAATTATAATTGGACATTTTTCTTTCAGAAGAAAATTTTTATCACTCAACCTGTGAAACACAGAACCCAAATAGATGCTTTAAAAAAAATGCTTTTTGTTGTTGTTCTACACGTCATGGCATAGTTGCTTACCTTATAGAATGAATACTCACTACTATTAATGTGATCATCAGAAAGTGTCAGAAACATCTATTTTTTAGTAAAGTCCAGCAACTAACCCAGCTAAAACATATATTTTCAAGAGATTCGCCTCAGGAGGCATCTACTACAGCACTTTAGAGTTACCTGGGTTGTCTAGAAAATGCTCACTAGACATGCCCTATACCAATTAAATAGCAATCTTTGGAGACAGAGACTTGAATTATATTTTTGAAAACTCCCCCAAGTATTTCTAAGGTACAGCCATGGTCAAATATTATTTATTTGGTCCAACTGTATATTCAAAGTCTTATTATTCAATTTTTAGTCATTTGTTGGGAACCATTTTCTTCACAAAAAGACATTCACTTACTGTTGATGGATTATATCAAATGTTTCTTCTTTCATTTTTAACATGAAATATGTTACAGGAATGCTTGAAAATTGCAAACATATAAATTTCAAAATATTTCTATTGTTAGAGCTGTTTTTGCTCATTCAGATCTTCCTAGGGGAACTTTATCCCCCTGGGAGGTAATCTATGTTTAGCCTTAACTCAAAAAAAAAAAGAAAGAAAGCTCTTCAGAAAGGCTGTGGCCTACAGGTCATTAGCAAAGAGCTGAAATTGAATTATTCACTGAAGTATCCATTATAATAATGATTATTCCATTATTATGAGATTTATTTTCCTAGAATAGTAGTTCTCCCGCTTGGACACTCTGCAATATTTGATTATAGTAAGTTCACTTTTAAACTTATTTCTGAATACATATAATATATAAACAAAATCAAATCAGTAATATTAAACATAGAAGGGAAGGATTTTTTTAAAAGATGAAAAAAATGAGTTCCAGACTTTTGTTTTAGAACAATAAAATGCTAACTATTAAAATGGAATGTTTTATTGATTTAATTTAAGAGGTCATTGTTCAGTAGCAAAAATCAAAGCGTAAGAATAATTTTGGTAAAAAGATTTAAAAATAAAGTAAGTTTAAGTATTCCCTGTAGAATGTACTGTACATTCTATAGAAAAGATATTTCTATTATAATAAAATGTGTATTCTAAACTATAATTTTTGAAATATTTATTAAGGGCCAAGTTTATTCTCAAACTGTACAGGAGATATAAATATAAGTAACATGATTCCTGTCCTTAGACAGTTAATCATTTGTGGATGACATAGACATATGCATAAAAATTACATGTAGGAGGGGCCTTCCTAACAAAGTGTGGAAATCAGAAAAGGGCATGTTTCAGCCTGGAGGCACTGAGCAAGGCTGTGCAAAGGAAGAGGCATTTTGAAATGGGTTTCAAATGATGGGGAGAAGTTTTTCATAAGGAGCAGAATGAATACATTGAAATCAATAAAACATAGAGCATCTGCAGAAAGGCAGGCCGTTTGACCAGAACTTAAAAGCACAAGTACAAAGACCAGGTGTCACTGGGGCTGCTGTCACTTTGACTCTGAATCATGAAGAACTTTGAGTGTCATGCTAAACAATTCGATCTTCTTCTCAGGGGCACTGAAACACCATCCACACAATATAATTTTGAGTTGTTTAAGACTTCTCATTTTTTAACTACTTTCCTTGGCTTGACACCAAACTATCTCCACACAGCCATACTTCAGCTTCTTTATTTTTTATGTCATATTTTTTCACAAAAATATGAACTGATTTCTCTGAAATTAAAACAAAAGAATATCATAAAGATATATATTAGTACATATTAGTTATTTCTACTAAAAATAGTCATTATGATTGAAGTTTATGATTTCATTGACATGTGACAAATACTATAATTTTATGTCTAAAATATAATCGTTTATCAAATACAAACATATTTTATAACAAAAGCTTTTAAAAGGTCTTGAAATTTCTCAACCAATAAATAATACATTCATCATAAAAAAACTTGAAAGTTAAGTCAGAGGAAGGAATTGAAAACCAAGGGTTTTTGGAAGAAAAGCTGTACAAATAATTACCCTGAGAACAGAGCTCTGTTTGCTTCTTTGTTGGACAGAAAAAACAACTTTAGTCTTAATATTTATTTTATAAACTTGGGAAATTTTAAGTTTTTAAGTGTTTCACTTATTAAAACCAAACAGCAAATATTACTAACAAACATTGATTCATTCTATGAATATTTATCGATTTCTCAATATCTTGAGGCAAGTTCTAGGCCCAGAACATGCAGCAATGAAATATGGTGGAATCAGTCCTCCTCTGTGGGGCTTATGTTCTAAAGGTAGTTGTCATAACAGGGGGAAAGAGATAGTCAAACAAAATGTAACTAATACGTAATACATCAAATTGTGAGAATGCATGGAGTGAGGGAGATGGGTCCAAATCTTGTAGGGCTTTGCAAGCTATTCTCGGGACTTTGATTTTTTTACTGAGTAAGGTAGGAATCCATTGGAGGGTTCTTACATTTTGTAAGAACCAATCTGGCTGCTCCTGAGACTGTATAGAATGAGGGCATAAGGAGTCTATAGTGATAATGCAGGAAGGAGGGAGACGATGGAGCTTGGACCAGTGTGGAAGCAGGTAAGGAAGAAACAAATGGTTGCATTTTGGATATATTTTGAAAACATGGATATCAATATTTGAAATACTGAACTAATACCTACTTATGTATTAAAATTATCTTTCCATGTGTAACAAAGTTTTAATATTACCAAAATCACAACAATTACAGAAGACTCCTTACCCCTACCACAGACCAGACAACATTTCACATACTTTCCTTTGCCCAAAAACCTGAAAAGGAGAGAAACAAATCTACCTTTGTAATTTTTCAGTATTGAATCTATGCACTGGACCATAAATAAGTTTATTTTGCTTGTAATATAATATCTGATCTTTTAAAAAATAGGATAAATGTGGGATGTTTGTTTTGCTGCAATCATTTAAACTGACTATATTACTGAAATCAAATTTACCAACTATGTGCCTATATAGATACTCAGAAGCAATTTAAAACAAGTTAATAACACCATGCCTTCCATTTTGGCCCTTCACATTCTTGAAATGGCATGCTTTTGTCCTAGCTAAGTAGTCATCTTGAATTAAGGATTCTGACTACTTGTGAAAGAGCCGAAAGTGGGACTTTAGTCCTAACTTAAATGTAGGCTGGAGACAGAATCTGAAAAGGATTTGATTTATGTAAATCAGTGCATAAGAAAATACTCTAAATTTATTGGCTTAAAATATGAAATGTTTATTATTTCTGACAAGACTCAATGAATCTCAGCTATCTTTTACCTGTGCACAGTTTGCTGGTGGGTTGGCAGGGACTGCCATATGTATGTGTGTATGAGTCTTAACTGGGGTACTGAACTCTACCCCTTGATCTCCATGTTATGAAAAGTTTGCAAAGGATTCTTCTCATGATGATAATGATGATGATGGTAGAAAATTAAAAAAAAAATGCGCAGGCACTTTTTGAAGTCTCCACTTACATCACATCTGAAACATCTTATTGGCTTTGGCCAAGCAAGTCACATGGCCAAGACCAGAGGTAAGGGTTAAAAACAAAGGCTCTGATCATTTAGTAAGAAGGATTAAAAAAAAAAAAAAAGATCATATATAAAGGGCAAACAAAACAAATGGCATTAACTGTAACACAAAAAGCATCACAACCACCATTTCTTTTTCAAGTGTCAGGTCTAAAAGATAAGCACCTTTGATTAAGGCCTTATTCTAAATATTGACCCTTTACTGTTCACTAAAATTTGATTGCTGTGCTCAGAGCAACAAAATGACTTAAAGGCTATTTAAAGCACACATTCTCCTCAAATCTTACCCTGGTAAACACATTAATAAAATTGCATAAGGTCATATTCTGAGCACTTAGTTGAAAAATAAGATATCAAAAACAAGAAATTAAAAAATTATTCAGATAACATGTTAGTCTTTGAGAAAAGAAAGTATGGTTTTTGTCTTGGACTGATTCCCTGGCTTTTAAAATATTCTTGGTTTTATAAAATTTTAATTATCACATTTTTTAAAGTTTCACTTTTTATATTTGTATATCTTCGGCTTTTATATTTATCATTCTTGTTATCAAACAGTAGCTAAATTGGTGATAAAGTATGAATTAAAATAAATCCAAGATGATTAAATTTTAAGGAAATCTCAAAGGCATCACAAATGCACCAATCTGGAGAAAAAGTTCCAGAAAATGTAAATAAATTCAATAACATGTTTTTCAGAAAGAGCTTTAAATATAAATAATTTTAATTGTGTAATAAAAGTAATATAAACTTTATGTCTAAACTTATTAAATTCTGTCTCTTCCTGATAATTACTTTAATTAATTTGTGGTCAAATAGTAATTATGGAAGTTTTAGAGATCCTGCATCTTCTCTGTAACTTATTCTGTAACTCATACACTAGCAGTGAGTCATTCACTGCTACAATAATGTCAAAATTAATAAGCTAACGTCAGTATTAGGAGCTGTTTCAACATTTGCTTCTAAATATCCCTTAAAATGCTTTTCAAAACAAGACAAGAATAAATAAATAAAAGCCAATGATGTTAATAATGTATTTTATTATTTCCAAAGTTACATATATTTTATCTCCTGTCACTCTTGCTTAAACTCTTTTCCCACTTGAGACTGCAGTATGTACTTACCTGTCTCCCAGAGAAAAACATGTTGACTTTGCATAGCCCTACTTTTTCTATATCATGGTGAGGCTCCATCTTCTTTCCCTGGGTAACTCTACTAGTTGCTGTAGATACTCTCTATAGCAGCTTTCTTCTTTCTGCCATAGATGACAGCCATTTTTAAAATTCCAATTTCCAATCGATAGCTAAAAATTTGTTATTAATAGAAAATGTTTTCTTTGTTGAAACTGTGTATATATGATGCATAAATTTATGTGTGTATATATACTCTAAAGCCTTTAGTTTTCCTACCATACTACCTTTTACTCCTTACTAATCAATCATTGGCTGGCATTATTTTATCCAGAACAGGAGCTAAGAATAGCAACTAGTTTGGAGATGGAAGTCTGGCAAACTCCTTTATTTAAGCAGTTAATGTGGAATTTTTTTTTTCTTTCTACATGCCTTTTGCTGAGATTCTGCACTGTGTCTATTTGTAAATATAAAAGCTGCTCCTGGAGACAGATGGTTATTTACAGTGTTTTCTCTATTATACTAGATAAATTATTAACAAGAAAATAATTGAATATTGAATATGCCCTGAAAAAGAAATAATCTTTTACCGAGTCTGTCACATAGTATGCTGCAAGCATGCATTCCAATCAGTAGAGTGGGCCAAGTTAGATTAATGTATCAAGTTGTTTAAATTCATGACCCAAACTCACTTTTCTTAAGAAGTTAGTACAATTTTGAGTTGTTATTCAAGTTTGTTAACTTTCTGGAAGTTGCAACTATGTTTTATGATCAATGGATTTAATTCATAATTCAATATGCATAGCATCAAAAAAGTTTTCTTGAAAGCATTTTTTTATTTAGATAGTATAAATCACAGCTGATAAAATAATATGTCATTTTAAGACATTTTTATAAGTAAGTTATCAAACTACTAAGTCTCAACATAGAAAAATATCAACCTGGGAGAGTGGAATAACTAAAATATTTGAATATTAAAGGATTATAATATCAATATAGGAACAAGCAAAACTGTTGATATAACAATCCTCTATGTCAATTAATCCCAGTGTATGGTCCTCACGTTGGCAGCAGCATCAGCAGTACACCCTTATAATCATAATTTTAATCTGCATTTAGAAAGTCAAAATATTATCCACATTTAACAATTAAGGAAGCTGAATTTTATTAAAGTTAACTTCTTTAAAGTTCCACAGCTAAATTGATGACAAAACCAGCACCTGATTTGACTTTCACTAATATTTGTCTCCATTAACAAACCCATAATTTCCACCTTAATTAGACAAAAAAAAAAATAAGGAAAGGAAAGTCAGGCAAAGCATTGACTTTGGCATATGTTGGAAGTACAAGAATGACAATCAATACACTAATATTCATTACACTGTCATATACACTACGGGGTCGAGGAAGGATTTCCTGTTAGAATGAAGGCTGCAAAGATTATGTTATATTGTTCCTAACATGGAACATATTTTCATTTTTTTTGTACAAATCATATATCAGTAACTGCGTTAGACGTGAAGGATACAACCATAAGCAAAACACAGTTCTTGCCCTCAAGGATCTTGCAATCTATTGGGAGAAACAAACCAAAGAGTGAATAATTTCAAATAGAAGAAAGTATGCTACAACATATAAAGAATGCCATGATGAGCACAAGGAAAAAACTCATCTCGCTCTGAATTTGACAGAAGGATTACAAGTGATTCAAAGACCACTTCCTGGGTATTATAGAATCTTACAGTAGAATAAAGAAGAAATTATCTTAACCCATAAAAATAGCTAACAATATGAGAAAAAATGAATGGGCATGGATTCTTATTTTCTTCCCAATTTTTTTTTATCTAAAGAAGGGTGTATACATTTCCAAATGTCATTATTCTGAAGGACTTTTGTCCACAGACATTAAAATCCAGAGAAAAATTTTGAATTCTTTGTTGGAATACAACAACCAAAAGAAAATTTACAGTAAACAAAATTAAGTGTACACTCATTCTGTTTTTAAAAAAATTTTATAATTTAGAATATTGAAAACAAAAATAATAGTTTAGTGCTTAATTCATATTTTGGTGGAATCAGATACAAAGGTGACTTGAGGCCCTTAGAAAATATTTACATAGTGCAAAAGTATGAGACACCATTGAACATGGTGCAGAATAAATTATAATAAAAGAGCTGTAATCTATGTCACCTTCTGCTCTGTGACAGAGTTCTTATAGTGTTAATCAATATATTTTATTTTCATAACAGTATCAGCAAAGTCAGCACAGTAATGTTGAACTATTCCATTTTTCCCGATTTAACTTTATATTGAATTTTCTCTTATTTTTTAATATTATACATGATGAATGTAGAAAAACAAGCAAACCACTATTATACTGAGGAGATGCAGTAAAATGTAGATAAATCAGAATGATTTCCCTATTTTTAGCATAAGAGACAATGAAAATGAAGATTTAATATGCACAGCTTTTTCAGTGCAATTATTCTACAACAGTGAACCATGGTGATTAGAGTATTTCGTGTATTAAATTATATTGTTTGGTATAATTGCTACCTGAATCAGGACAATATTTATATCAGCCAGCTAATGTCTACATTAACCAAAATGAGTAGCTAATAGACAAAAAAAATGTGACAAGAGAAAAGAGATGTTAGCCCTTTGTTAACCCACAAAAATATGGAGTTCTCAAATATCCAAAGGATACATTAATTTTACTATTAGTCAAATAGTGTCCATGAACAGTTCTGACTGACTATGCCTCAAATTCTTTTTTCAACATGAGATTTAAATAAACATGTGTCAGCCATATTAAATATTTATTACATTAAATTTTTAAGTGCTGAAAACAACAGTTTACCTCAGGGAGAAATATTGTGATGGCTTAAAAATTAGTTCATAAATAATTATATACTTATAAATTTAGTTGTTTGTTCCCAGCAGGGACTTAATATATAGCTCTGTGCACATGCTGGTACAGAAGGCATGAAGTGTAAATTAGGAACTCTCCAGTGGACCCAAAACTCTGAGACTAGATCCAGATAGAGGCAAGAAAATATAGTCCAGTTCTAATTTGATGTCTGATGAACAAGGGAGAGGCCATTCTTGTGGACATGTTGAATGAGGGGGCATTAATCAGGGGCACTGATTTCAGAAAGAGAAGATATGCTGTGAGTCAAGATATACAAAGACTATTTTGAAACTAAGGTGGGTCAAGCAGACCCAAACCATCTCTCTACCATCTTGGCTATCAGTGATATTGGGGGACAGATAATTATTGAGAAACTGTTCATCCTATATATAACTGGGAGCATAGTCAAAGGGTTCTAATATCTTCAATTCACTAGCTTCAGCCCACCTCAGCCTATTATAAACTTCACTGTTGTCTGTAATAATTCTCGATGTCCTACCTCACTGGATCTAGCCAGGATTGGAACAGCCAACCATGTCCTAGAGCCATGAGCAATGGAAACACTGAAATGTGTAGGATTAGGTCAGAGCTTGATATAGTTTTCATTATGTATTGATAAATATGTTTCACATATAATCAAGCCTATAATCAAAAAGTGGACAAATCAATCTAGAAAAATTAAAGTTCTTAAAATTAACTTTACAGAAGGATGTTTTAAATACAGCCATGTTATGACATGATTTTTTCATATCTGAGATATGAAATTTATGTTATTTATTAAACTTCAGAGTTAGAGGAAAGCTGTGATTTAGAGATAGGCAAAAATAGTATCTACTTAGAAAAGAGTGTGGTCAAATAAACAATATTCACATTTTTAAGTTTATAAATAGTATATAATATGCTTCTGAATATAAAAATCATACTACCCTCTCATTTACAATTTTGAATTTCTATTTGAATACGACTATTGGCCCTATTTAATTATAATTTCTTCTATTAAAATAAAAGAAAATGATACATGATTTTTTCTGGGGACCCAATGTAGCTAGGAGATGTTACTAAATATTGAGCTCCAAAAAGAAGATGGGAAGTACTGAGACAGGGGCTAAAGGGCAAAGAGAAACTTAACAAAGTGAACCACACACATTTTGCACTTACAGAGCCATTACATTTTTTAAAACCTATTGTCAACTTTTGTTGAGGACTATTATCTTTTTTTTTTTTTGAGAGTGTAAGAATACGCACGTCTATTTTGATTACTAAACTAAAAGGTAAGAATTCAACATGCTTTTTATTTTTTAATGGATGAGTAAAATTTAAAATGCTTTATCGTGTGAGGAAAAAAGGAAAGAGTATATATGGCTTTATTCAAATGTTTAATTTTTTTAATTATTATATATCTTACTAGACATATATAATTAGGTTTTATGCATTAGTAGTTTGTTCTTTTGAAAGTTAAACTAATATATATTTAATATGGATAGAAGGAACATATAATATCATATAAAGCTGGTATTGGAGTGTACTTATCTGTAGTAACATCTATTTTCTTTTATATAAATTTTTAAATACACTTTCTTGTTCTTGCAGTTGTAACTAAGAAAGAAGTTGTAGGGGAAAAGTAAACATATGGTAGATGCTATTTATTCTTTCAGGAAATAAGAAAAATTAAATTTAGAATTTCAATCTAGAATTATCTCAGACTGTGATATCTTTACCTGAACTATATTCTAAATTGTTATGAAATATTTTACTATGTCATCCAGGATTACAATGAGGTTTACTTTTATTCTTTTCATTTTCCTGTTTAATATTCTCTTTTGATAATCAATAGTGAATTTGACTTACAGTTTTGAGTGGCTGTGGAAAGTCCAGTTAGTCAGGATTTAAGAATATTTTAGATCCTTAAAACTGTATTTTAAAAATGTAAATTAGAGTAATGCACTCAAATATTAACTAAATTACCAATGACCTCTGAATCATGCAGAGGGATTCTTTCTTATATTGCATTTACTCAATCAATTATCAAAGTGCTAAATGAAGGTTGGAACATTAACTCATTTTAAACTAACTATAACTATTGTTACATATAAAATAAAACAAAAATTCAATGTGAATTCAGTGATATTTGGGGGATCATCCTGCTTTTCTTTCGTAATTTTAGAAGATCACCTCAAATATGAACAGCATCACTAAATTCTGAAGTGCCGTATATTTTTCTATTGAATAGATATTATAGGAAGCCAAATTAGTTAAGAAGAAGACTAAGAAAAAAACCCAAACATCAATCAATAGTAGAATGGATAAACAAAATGTAATATATTCATGTAGTGGAATACATGCAGTGATGAAAATGAATGAGCACACAGCAAATCATAATGTTGAGGGAAAGAAATCAAGCAAGAAGAATATGTAATCTATGATTCATTTTATGAAAAGTTCAACATGGGGCAAAACTATTCTGAGTTATTTAAAGATACCTACTGTACAGAACTTCACAGCAAGACAAGAATAACCATAAATGTTATATAGAGGTTACCTCCAGGTTTGGAAATAGGAAGTGGCACAGGCGGAGTACTTCTGGGCTTCTGGTATTGTTCTCTATCTTGAAGTCAAAGGTAGTTACCCTGGTGTTTGCTTTAGAATCATTTATTAATCTGAATAGTCTTCTGTATGTGTGCCCTAATTCTCTGTAAAAATAAATAGTTCCTAGATAAATAGGTGATTGATTGATAGATGTAAAAGAAAACAGATGAATTAAAATTAAAATCAAGAAAACCAGTGTATTGGATGCTCTGTTGCCTATTGCATCCAAGGTGTACATTTGGACTAACCAAAGACTGTGTGATAGACTTGGGAAAGAAGAACAAGAAAGACTGAGAACTTGGTTTCAGAATCCAGTTTTGTACTTACACACTTGCATTCTGTTTCTCATAAAAATTCACTTCAATTCTCTGAGACATCGAGTTCTTATCAGCAGATTGGGAGTATAGAAAAGTGGTTAATAATTTCAATGAGATTATGAAAATTATTTAGATAATTAAACTCCTCAGCTCCATTGTTCTCAGCACAAATCCTCAGTCCTTTGGATAAAGAATAACATTTATCTGATTAAAAAATATTTTCCCAAATATATAGTGCATTATATTTTCTCACATATTCTTCAAATAAATATTGTGCAATACATTTCTTAAATAGATACTGAAGTCTCCCTGTCCTTTGATCATTGAGATGTCTTGCACCAAATACCTAAAGCTCTAAAGACCCCTACCTGTGCCCTGAATAGAATGAATTAAATAAATATGAGTTGATTGGAATTGAAAAAGGTGTACCTACCTCCCCTTTTATGCCACTAAATATCTTAACAGTGGGACATAGTGGTCTGTAGTCACCAAGGTTTTTAACAGTTACTAAGAATTCACTTATCCTTTCACCCTCATGACCACCGGCAAAGTAATTCAAACTAAGTGTTCAAACTATTTAGGTTTTGTTTAGTTTTCTTCTAATCATAGCAATAACATTTATTTCTAGCAATGAAATTAAACTGTTTGTCATTTTTATGTGTTACAGCTACCATAGCAATACAATATATACACAAATCTGTCATTGCATTCTATAACTGATAGTGCAATTAGAATTTTTGTCTATTTTTTAGTTTTTTTTTAAATTTATTTTGAACTAATTTAAAGGACATAGCAGTACAATGTGGAGTGAACAGGGTTGGGAATCATTTGTTATTCTGAAAAAGAAAATGCATATTAAATTCTTCATCTTCTATTAAATGAATATGGTAGGAGTATAAATATACTTATTTCATCATGACTTTAATAAAGTCTATGCATCTGCCAGATCATACTATTGAGTAAATAATTCCCATTAGATGCCCTACCAGCAAACTCAGATCAATTAGTACTTGTATTTGAATCTCAGTAATAATTACAGTTACATTTAGTGAGCGTTTATTTTCTGTGTGCCAAGCATGGTGATAGATACTTTTTAGCTGTTCAAGTTTAATGAAATAAAAGTAATATTAATATTTTAGGCAATTGTAAAGAATTACTAGTAAAAAGAAACTGAATATTAATAAAATCTTTAAAGATATCATTTTAATTCACCATTATATTTTGATTGCCTGTCATTTATCATCATGACTTACCAAATAAAGTGATGATCATGCATAGAGATTTTTAGATCATGAAGCTTTAGGCATACTCATTTAAATGAGTCCCCTGAACATATCCTGAATCCTGAAAGTGATTGTGAAATGAAAAATAACCATAAGGTTTATGGCTAAGTTGAGAGTGAGACAGAGCTCATTCCACCTTCCTTAGAAAAATGGAATGATGTCCATTTTGAATCCTCCACCTGGCATCTCCCCATTTTATGCCTGGAACTTAATCTCCTCATAGCCACCCCTTCTTTCCATATTTATAATGTGTACATCTGAACCTTAGACCTCATTGTGAAAGTACAGATGCAACTTTAAGAACCAGGATATTTTTTCATAAAAATCAAGAATTAGCGTATTGTGAGTCCTTATGCAGTCAGGAATAAAGTAGCAAAAGGAAACATGATTTTATCACTTTGCAGTCATACCATTGCTCTTCTCTTTATGCTTTGGATTTAGGCTCTGTTCTGATGTAAGAGAGTATTTTTAAAGATTAAGTATAGGGAGTATTCTGAGATATGGTCCCTTAGAGATCTAGATCATTTTTCAGTTAATAGTGTTTAATGAACTGGCTATCAAACATTTAAAAAACATGGATTTTAATTCATTAGTTGCTATTAGTATTTATTCATAAAATAAATAGCATCATGAAATATTAATGATATACTCTCATGAAGAATGTCTTTATAGGATGATATTGCCAAGATATTTTCATTACTGCATAACTAAATTTCTGAAAGCAACTCTAGATTTTGTTTAAAATGTTAATAATAAATTTACTGAATTATTTAACACATATAATCCTCCTGGAAAATGGGAAAAGTTAAGTTGCAAATTGTACTTATCTCTTGTATTATTGCAAAATGCAGTGATAATCTGGGGACCAATATTTTGTTGATTCATCTTTCTTCACTTACCAAATCAAATAATAGCACACATAATATAATTCTGTTTCTATGATTTTATAATTCCCTTCCTGGGAGTAATTTTTTTCTTTACTTCATCTAATTTTCCTTATAAGAAATCATCTGGGATCAAAAAATATAGTATAAAAGTATGTTTTTGTAAGAATACCTAGAAGGAAAGAAGCAATAGGACTTAGGTTCTATATTTGAAGATTAAAACTAACAATTTTAGTAGTTTTAATTGCTGTTTTTCACATTTAGAAACTACGGTATCATTCTTCTAAATCTATGAGCTTGTGCTAAACTTTTAGAGATTAGAACATTATATCTAATTCTAAAACAAACATTTGAATTATGAATAAGATCTTTTGCTGCAGAAATCTATTATAATTTAGATCATCATTAACATCAAGGAGATTTATTACATTAACCTTTAATTTAGTTATTGCATAATATAGTTTTATTTCATAAAATACATTTTCATAGATATTAATAACTTAAATATCATATTTCTAGCATTTTTATGTTACCTCAGATTCAAGTTGTCAGTAGTAGGACTGTATAATCTGAATAGATATAATATTTTATGTCTGAATTTTCATCTTCTTACATTATCACTCTCACCACTATTTATTTCAGGCTGTTCAATTTCCATGGAATTGTCCCCTCTAATCTTGTCAATCCCTTAAAATCAAACTGTCTTTTATTCAGGAATTATTTTCATGCCAAGTACCATATTTTGAATAATTTTACATCATTATAAACAATCCTGCTGTTACCTTTTTGGTGATGTAAAAATTAGATTTCTCAGTGTTAACGTGTTCCTTTAGTAACAGTGCCAAATTCAGATGGCAAAACTGTAACTAACTGCATTTTAATCAGAAAACTTAATCTAATGTATGCTGATTGATATTTTGTTAAATTAACATTATAAGTGGTATTAACATGGCACTATTATGTGAATATGTGCGAATTAAATTAAATACTAGATCACTTGGATGATTTAAGATTTCATGAGCTAGCTAGTTTCCTCTTCCACAAAATTCATGGCCTTATGTGCTTAAGTTGCAAAAACTTAATTATGGGGCTAATAAGCATTTTAAATGAATATTTTCCTTGTTAGAAATATCTTTGTTCCTAACAATAAACATATCTGCAGCTAACATTTCTTAGGTTGGTTTTATTTGGTAAATGATATTTGTGATTTGAAAATTGGCATTCTCCATACCTGGATGTTCACCATAAAACACCATTTAAAATTTCATTTTGAGGTCATCTTTGAGGCTACTAAAATCATAGTTATTTATTGATGTAGTTACTTATTGAACTTTATCTTAATTGTAAACAAAAATAAAATTTATTATCTTAGCTGTTTTTAAACATACAGTTTAACAGTTAACTGTTCACATTATTATACAACAGCTCTCTATAACTTTTTCATCTTGCCCAGTTGAAACTCTATATGCATTGAATAATGAACTGCCATTTTGAACAATAGATAGCCTTTCTAGATTTGGAAAAAGCTCTTTCCTTCTTCATTATTCCATGAAAGTGGACTTTAAATTGAAACAAATATACAAACACTCATTTTAATGGATGTATATTAAGACTATATTAATAATGAGCAAACTTGAATTCATTGAGCTCTTTTGTTTGCAGGGCACCTTGACAGACATTATTTCATTGCTTGCTCTCTACAGTTGCTTTGGCATACATAGAGCAGAATTAGCATTGCACTGGAGACAGGGGTAAAGGACACTCAGGTTGTCGTGTCCCTGCTCAGAATCCCTGAGAGAATAAAGCTGTTATTGTTGAAATTGTAATGGATCTAGTTATTATTAAATACCTTAGATCAGCTACATAAATTGGGAAGCATAGGCAAACTTCTGTTTTACTGTGACATTTAAAAACAATCTAAAATTCATAAAATTTTCATTGAGAGAAAAAAACAGCAACAACAACAAAAGAACTGCCACCCACAAGTACACCCTTTACCATCCAGTCCAAGTAGCCAGTATTCAAACCAGATAAGTACTGTGTGCCTATGAGTGTGTTTGTCGGGGAGACTGGAGGAATTAAGAAAAGATGAGGAAACTGAACCACAAAAATCAATTAGTGTCTCACATATTCACCGAGGGACACAACTGAGACTACTCTCCAGGTCCCTTGTCCCTGAGCGCTTTTTCCACCTTGCCGTGTTAGAGAGGTGTTCCCCTATCACCCAAATCTTGGGGTCTGAAAGCAGCACAAAACTGCCCTCAGGAGACTAAATTATTGATTTTGTTTTCATACTAATGCCATGGAAAAAAATTCCAAAGCCAAATAATTCAAATGCTCAGTTACACTTGGATTTGTTATTTCATTTGCTTTTGGGCTCACTCGTGAAGGGAATGCAGTCTCTTCGAGGGCAGGGTCTATGTCCTATATAACAATGCAACACTCAGGCTTTCTTGGTATCTGGCTCATTGCACATAGATGAGAAAGTCTGTTAAATGAATGAATAATTGGCCTCTGGGTAGAATATCCAAAAAACGATCTGATGTCTGTTCCAGCTGCACAAATTCCATGTCTCGTACACACCACCACCACAGCAATGTTTGGGAAGAGTGACAGAATGGAAAAGCAAGCTAGAAGTCTTAGAGTGAGAAATGTGAAGTTTTCTTTTCTTTTTTTCTTTCTTTTTTCTTTGTCTACAAAGTCTCCAAGGATTTATAAAATTTACCTATACAATTTATCTTAGAAAATGACTTTTAGATGCAGTTGTTCCAGGTAAAAATCATCTGAGATTATAATGCAAATCAGTCATCATCAAAAATGTATAATAGAGATCGAGAATTTATACAAATTCTACTAAGCATTTATTTTATATGAAAGAGGAATACATTCCACAGCACATGCATAATTAAATGTAAATGTATGCTGAAAAAGCTCATAATCATGAAAAATACATATCCTGATGGAGTACATTTATTTGGCAACCTTTTTCTTCCAATAACAGTCTTAATATTCAAGAGTAGATTAGAAATTATATCTACAGTCCCAAGTCTTTCTATGAAATATGTATAAGAATAGGTATAGATAATTTATTTTCCTTCAGCTGTATATAGAGGTGGATTAATTACATCGTTCTGAAAACTTAGTGAAGCCATTAGAGTTCCTTTATAGAATTTAATATTGTAAGCTAGTACAATTTAGTTCCTTTATTAAATTTAATATTGTAAGCTAGTACAATTTAGTTATGTACTATTATTTGAAGGTAACCATCCTATTTTTCTAGCTTTTTTTACACTTGTAACATTTATACACAATATCAGTACATATGCCTTGATCGTTTGACTTAAATTCTTTAGTGATACATTTTCAAAAGAGTAAGTTTTTACTGTTTAGTTAAATTAAAAATAAATTGATGATGGGAACTCTGCACTTTCTGTTCATTGTTTTCTATAAATCTAAAAGTGTTCTAAGATATAAAATGTATTTATTAAAAAATCAGAAAGGTTTTAACAAGTAGTACTTAAACTAGAAGATAACAGTATAATAATCTTGCAGTTGACTATTTTATAAGGAGTGATAAATACCTTTTGTCTTTCCTAAGTATCAGGCCAGGAAACAGACTTAAACTGCCATAGAGAGATGTAAGTTATATAAAAGAAGCATTGCAATGATTAGAGTTTGTTAGTAGTATCGAAACAAATTCCTAGATGAAACTTCCAGAATTTCATATCCCAAAAAGTTTAAAGACAGATGCAGGTAATCAAGTGTCTGGTATAGCCTAACACTTTCTCTTGCCTAGAGGAAAAGAGATAAATTAGTCAAAATTAGGAAAACGAATCCAACCTCCTGTGGCTATGATCCTTTATTTCTTGGACTAGGTTGTTCAGCCCATTAAAAAATTAAGGCTTTATGAATTTAAGGTCACAGGACTAATTCTTGTGTTGACCTGTTAGCTTCCCCTGTTTCTGAGGTCAAATACTGTACTCCTAACATTGGCAAATCATCTTGTAACTTTCATCCACTCACAAAGCAAGATGCCTGGCGTGGCCAGGCACCCAGTTATCCTGACAGGTATCTGGAAGGTGCCACATCACAGGCTGGACTCTCAACACCAAAGGAAGGTGCATGTAAAAGCAGAGGTGACTCATTATAACTTTTGCTGTCAAAATATATGAAGTCAAAGATTAGCCTATGAAATTGTGATTAACCTATATAAGAAAAGAGAAAGAAGTTTAGAGTTGTTCTGTTTTCTCCTTCAGAGACTTAGACCTAATGATTTTGAATTTTGCTTTTCTGATCTCTTTATTCCCAGGAGTAAAATAAGTCTTTCAATTGTATTCACTGAATCTATGAAAATATCTTATTTTGAAAAATATCAAGAAAAATAATGAATACATTTTTATATATTTATGGACAATAGAATCTCCTTAATCACTAATTATAATAAAATGAAAACAACACATGAACTGATTAATATTATAAATGATATAATAAAGCCCTACTATGTAAGATAGTGTAAAATTCATATTTCACAGTCATTATAATTCAAACATATAAATCTTTTACATTAAAAAAATCTTAAGAAATGTGTAATGACTTCTGTCAGTACCTATTTGGTATCTTCTACTTAGATGCTAAATGTGATCTACCAGTTATTCTATCGGTAGATGTGGCCATACCCCAATTTTTCCATCCTTTTGATAAAATAAAAATTTACCTCAGGAATGACTTTCTCATTAGGAAAACTGAATTCTCTTCAGCTTAGGACCTGGAAAATCAATAATTAGAAAGATAAATGTTAGGGACGTAATGAAAAGCGAGTATAATAAAATTCTCCCTAAGATCCTGAGGCATCGTCCAAATTTATAGTAATGGCAACCAAGTGTTTGAAGACAGAGCAGACAAGGGAGAGCCTGAAAACATGGTTCAACATCTTGAAGTTTTTGTCTCTTTGTAGTGATAAATGGGTTTTAATCAATTCGACTGTAGAAAGAGAACCAGAAGGAGCATGTTATTCTAAGTGGGATCAATAATCAAGGAAGAAAATCCTGATGTTAAGTGCTCACCATCTTTTTCAGTAGTCCTTTGAGATGAATTCAAGATATGAACAAAAGGAACTTGAATATAACATACAAATTTTCTCAAATTCAATTACAAAATCATCTCATAGTATAGTTTATTTTTAAATAAACTTATCTCCCTCGAGTAATGATTCCTAAAATTCATCTATGGAACCTGGCCTAATGTTTTATGGAACCACATATTAATTATGGTAATGTGAATTACTAATTAATCTCATATTGATGAGTATAACAAAACATTGTTCATGGTGTGCTTGATGTGCAGATAATCATGTAAAAGACTGTACTGTATTGTGAACAATGACTTTTAGCATATACTTTTTATGTCACAAGTATCTAAATTAACAATATATATTTATACATGCCAATACGTATTAGAGAGTTTATACTTCATTGCCAAAAGTGTTCATCAAT
This sequence comes from Cynopterus sphinx, assembly GCA_030015415.1. Lineage (NCBI taxonomy): Eukaryota > Metazoa > Chordata > Mammalia > Chiroptera > Pteropodidae > Cynopterus > Cynopterus sphinx. The sequence continues at coordinate 190,809,578 of CM057379.1, forward strand.
CACATACAATCAGTGTTTATGGGCACATAATATTCTGAGAATCTAAGTGAAAAAAAACAACGATATTTTAAATTATGTCATAAAACATTGAACCATGTGGAGTTTGGATTGGCACTAGTAAATAGCACAGAGTATGTTGTTGTTCCCATAGCCTTTCTCCACAGGTTTTCTCCTCAGATACAATCTCAGTTCAGAGTTTCAGCATATTGACTGCCTATAGGCAGCATGAGAATTAGAACAAAGAAATTCTCAAATCATCTATCACCATAGGGCCTGGGTCAAGTTTAGCCCCCGAGTCACACATTGGATAGAAAGAACTAAAATTATAATGTGATTACCAGCAATGTTTCTGAAGTTTAAATTCAGAACTTTCACATTTAATTATAAACTCTTTCATAAGCATAATTTTAATCATAGTGCATTGTGTATCACACAGACTCTTATTATAATGGTTTTCTTAGGAATCCACTCAATCAGTTCATATGTATAAAAAATTTTAACAAGCTTCAGATTCTTTAAAAAATTAATTAATATTAAAGATAAACATTTAAATTGAATATATTTAATAGAATTACTTTTATATATGACCTTGGATCAGAATCCATATGAAAATTGGAGATATGTCCTATAGTAATCAGCTCCCAACACAATTATAAATAGATTTAATTGGCATTGGGATTTAAAGCTTACTTACTAGTGTGTAACAAATTAACGGAATTTTCAGCTCACTCAGTATGTGACTTCTTAAAAGATAAGCTGAGGTTCTAAAAATAAATAAAGACAAAATAGCTACACATATGATTTTTAAATTACTGTCCCATTCTTTGAGAAATTAGGAAATTAAACATAGTACCTGAGACTCTAATATGAAGCAAAATAAGGATGTAGTAGGACAAAAAAAATCATAAGTTAAAATATTGATAAACAGTTGCTGTAAGTTGGCTTTTATACTATGAAAACTTTTGAGAATGCAATTAAAAATTATTAGAAGACTTTTCAAAATAATTACATGAAATTTATTGCTATCTTAAAGTTTGTCATGACTACCAGTGCTCTATTGGTTTTCAATAGATAATAAAATTGAAATTCTATTTTTATCATAAAGATCTTTCATGCTGACTGATAAAGCTAATTTTTATCATTATGCTTTAATCAATTTCTTTATTCACCATACATTTCTATACTTTGTACTCTAAATAAGATGTTTAAAAATTTCTAAGGTCTTATCTTTTGTACTGCTTCTTCCCCAAAAAAGACTCTTTATTAAAAATATCTTTCTAATTCTAAATTTCTTAACTATTTTCCCAAACTTTAAAGTATGCATAGACATCTTTCAGTTTCCTGGTATCATTGATTGCTTGTCTTGTGTCTCACTGTCTTTAAACTACCAATATCTGAATCTGATTCTAACTAAACTGTTCACATTCCTCAAACACCACCTATAAACCTCTACTTCTGCACACTTGGCAAATTATGGCACCAGAATAATATTCTAGCTATACAGCAACTTTCTGAAATCATGGATTTAGAATTTATCTAAATTTTTGTAGATGTTTTTAATATCTGCCAAATTCTTCAACTCGGTTATTCTTATATCCTACAGTTTTCTGATCACCTTGCATCTTTCCATCAACATCTCTCCCCACTAATCTCCAAAGATAACTCAGTAGTTATCTTCAGCTAAAATGCCTCAGGCATCACCTTTTTAGGGCCCAATGGAGCTTAATTTATTTTGAAAAACTAGATGTTTAAAAGAGGAGTTAAAATAGAAATCATTGAACTTTTTTCCCTCTATATAATATAAAATAATAACAATAAAGTGTTGGCTGAAAGCTTTATAGAAAAACTTGGGTTATAATCTGAAGCATTTTTTTTATTAAAAAAAGAAAAACAATTTGGGATTTAAAAAGAACCTATTCTCCCCACACAAAAAGGATATCCTTTTGTGTTATAGATTATACTGAATACAAGTTCTAGTATGTACCTAAGGCAGCATATGATTATCTACTGATAAAATATATATGGATATTTCAGGTCAACTCAAGCAAATAATTTTCAGTTTTTCAAATGAGGGATATATGTCAATATTACATTATATTTGACATTTGTACTTTTTTATTGGTTTATAGCCCTAAGCAGAGGAGATTTCTTTTACTTAGCTGATATGTTTTTAAATATCCCCCAGCACAGTTTAAAGGCCCTAAAACAAGTTTTGAATGAGTATGTAATCAGATGCTTGAAAATGCAATGAAGAATTCATGTGTTCAGTTAAGACATTCTATGTACAGATTTCCAGTATATGTTCCCATTCCATGTGTATTTTAGGTTTGTTTGTTTGTTTGTTTGTTTGTTTGTTTGTTTTTCATGCTCATATGCCATAGGAATTCACAAGGAATTCACATCAACAATGTATTCCTGGGTTCTGAATTTCCTTTTGGTACCCTCGAGGAGGAACTCTACTGACAAAAGGGGAAAAAGTGACACCTGAGCTGAGACGTATGTTCTATTTCTAGCTTTGCCTAACATTTGTCCAAACCCCATAGTTTACAAACTTATAAATTAAGAAGACAGATTGCTATTTAACAGTGTCTGTGGTAGCTTGTATTTTCCAAAAATAGTCCCAACAATATTTCCCATCCAAGCTACTCTTCATCAATGTAATTTATGACTGGTTTCCTAAAACATAGTACTGGAGCCCTGAACCATATCCTATTAGCCCTTGCTTGCTCTGAGTCCACCATGCTTTGAAGGAGCCCCAACTAGATCACACAGAAAGAACATGCTAAAGAAACCACCCAGCCCACAGCTGCTCTACTCTCCCACTGTTTTACCTTTAGCCAGTCTCCATTCACAGCCAAATGAGAGACACTAAGCTACAAGTATCCAGCCAAGACCTTCTTGAATTCCAGAGCCACAGAAAATGTGAAATATAGAAGAATAATTTTTGTTCTAAAACTGTTATATTTTGGAGTACTTTGTTATGTAGCATAACAAATGATGGCATTTGTGAGGTAAAGAAAACTATTTCATGCTGCAAACTGCTTTTTTATTCTTAAAAATAAAATAAAATAAAATCCTACCTTTTTGTAGACAATATAATGTTTTTGGCACAAGTGTATTAGCTAAGTGCCTTGAATTGTTTCAGGAATACATGCTTTCACATTAATTATGTTTATTACATTATGGTTTCATTAAGAAATAGAATATGTCTTTTAGTTGAATTACAGGCAATTTTCAACAATTGAGGGAGTAGGGCCACATGTAAATTATAACTGAAAATGTCATTTCCAAGGGCCACACTGGATGTGTATAGCTTTCCTCATACTCCTTTGTTCCTTTCAATCCTGCCTCCCTGAATCGTCATTAGTGAAATCTCTGTTAATAACTTCATAAGAAGAATGTGAAGTGAGATGATATATTTTGTCATGCCTCCACCCCACCAAAAAAAATTTAACATTCTAATTAGAATCCTCTGAGGTCCAGTAGCTTTTGTTTCATTTTCTGTTTTTATACATTGCATGAGTGTTACTCTCTTATACATTAACTGTCTCTTGAGGGATGTATCTGTCATATGTATAAATGGATTATTTATGCTTATCAAGTATCTTCCTGAAAGTAGATACTCAATAAATGTTTGATGACTGAATGGAAGCCTGTGAGAAACAATGATTAATTAGAATATGGCTTTAAAAATTAATCACACAGAATATATAGTTATTACATTTTGGCCAAGAGGATACAATAAGTTTATAGTTTGAGACACCCCTACTCTGACTAATGTCAACCCACAGACTGCAACTATAGCTTATACCACAACCTGAACTAGGGATGTGAGAGAATAAACACATTTCACAAATCAGAGCTGAAATAAGACAGTATCCATTAAAGGCAATGTTATCCGAGGACAGTTATTCCAAAATGCCACTTAAAGACCTAGTTTTACAAAGGACTCAGAGGACCAGGCAACTGCAAACCAACTAGAATTGGAAAGATAAGCAAAGGAGAGAAAGAGGAAGGGTGAGTAAGAGAATCATATTTAAAATAAAACTAAAAATCATAATTGCAGAGTATTTTTAAAAATCTAATATGAAATAAAGCAGCCTACAAAAAAAAACATACTGATACTAAACAAAAGCATCCTGATATAAACAAGGTCAATTAGAAATTATAAAAATAAAATTTAGTCATTAAAATAAAAAACGTAAACAGTAAGCTCTAAACCAGACTTAAGTTGACATTGAGAATTTATTCAGAAAACAGCAAAAAAGGCAATGATATATAAAAATACCAAAAGGTATATAATATGCATCTAACAATAGTGCCAGAACTAAAATATTAGAGGAAATTTCATTGACTCTGAAAATATTTATTGAATACCTGCTATGTGCTATTCTAAACACTTGATATGGCAATGAACAAGCTGACAAAAAAAAATCCTTATTAGATTGAAATGTTAGAAGAAAGATAAAATGATAAACAAATGAACAAATAAGGATATGAGATGTAGAAGTAATTAATACTATGAAGAGAATTAAAGAGTTAGAGAATAGAAAGTAATAGAGAATAAAGTAATATTTGAGATAAGATGGTCAGGGAAGGACTGTCTGATGCAGTGAAATTTATGGAGAGAATGGAGCAACTTGATGATTTAAGTAAACCTTGCAGATGCCTGGGAGGAAACTGTTTCTAAAACAGAGAGGAACAAAAGGTAAAAGGCTTGAGGTAAGAGTAGTTTTAGTATACTTGAAGGACAATAAAAGGATCTGTGTGGCAGAGCAGCAGTATTTGAAGAAATGATAGATAAGACTTTCCAGAATTAAAGAAAACCATGAGACCACAGATTGATTGTGCCCTCTGAAGGCAAAGAAATATAGATTTAAACTTAGATGTATCATGTGAAACTAAAGAACTTGAACAATAAAAAAAAAAATTCTAAAAATTATCAGAGAAAAAAATTCAGACTGATTATCTTCAATGAGCTATTAAATAAAGTCCAGGACACAAAGCAGACTTATTTTGAAAGTGATGATAGTGAAATCTGTACCCTAGATTTTTTAAAAAATAAAAATGCATTTTTATTCAATAGGCTAAATCAAAGATATTTTTCAGCATGAGTTAGAATTTTTTACCATCTGCAAATGTACACTAAAAGAAAGAAAAAGAAAGAAAGGATGGACAGAGAGTGGAGGGCAGAGAGGGTTGGAGACTTCAGCCAAAAATTCAGGAAAAAGCTGAGACTGAGGGCAACAGTGGAAAAATTAGGAAATATTGCTAAAAGCAAAGGTGTGTCATTAGAGACGAAGGCTAAGGTCATCCACACTCTCTCCTTCCCAATTACTAGGTATGGGTGCAAAAGTCAGATGGTAAAGAAGACTGATAGAAAAAAATTAATGCACTTGAAATATAGTGTTGGAGGAGAGCTCTATGGATACCCTGGACCACAGAAAGACAAACAAGTGGTTCCTAAAGCATTAACATAAGCCTGAACATCACCAGAGACAAAAATGACAAAATTTCCAACTGTCCTGCTTCTGGCACATCATGAAAAGATTATAATGCTGGGAAAAATAGAAGAAAGCAAAAAAGAGAGGAAGACTAATATGAGATGGATTAACTTCATAAAAGAAGCCCTAGACATGAGTCTATAAGAGCCGATTAGGGATGCTGAGGACAGGACATTGTGAACATCACTCATTCATAGAGTCACCAGGAGTTGGAGCCAACTCAATGACACAAAACATGCATGCACGTGCGCACACACACACACACACACACACACACATACACTGTTGATAAAGGTTATTAATAAACATTTGTGTGGTTATATTTTATTATGGCAAAACTCTATATAAAAATTAACTTATCAAATTATTCATCAGCAAGTTCATTTTGCATGCTATGCTGAAGGTTGCATATTACTGAATTTTGTGGTTTCTTCATTCAGATATTTCAAGAACAGTGTCATTCCATCGGCTTGCTCCGTGCCCAACAAATGTACTATAATATTCTCTCTTGCTTTGTTTGACACCTTGCCTCTGATGTTTCCATTTGTATCTGTTTTTCAGCTCACACTTAAATTATTCATTCCCAAAAGACAGCACAAATTGCTAAAAAGTAGTGGCTAAGGAGCCAAAAAAGATATCTATTTCTGCCTGCTAAATTTTTAGGAGTAAAACACTGATAAAGTAGCATAATGCCTTTAGTTTATTTATTATTTTTCTTTAAATTCCAAGGAATTATATTCAAATAACAATAATCTTAAAAGATTGGCTGTTTTAAATATTACCATTTTTCTTTTACATGAGTGATATTAAAAGATTTCTACTATGTAAGTGCAATTTTAGTATGCCTAGGTCATAAAAATATTCTCAGAGAAATGTATTTCTCATTTTATAAGTGACATTTATTTGAAAGTTAAATTCTTTTTAATTTGGGGATCACATTTGTTTCCAAAAGGCAATGTGGGATGACGGTACAAAGAGCACTGGGTTTGCAGCTGAAAACCTAAGTTGAGTGCGGTTTTGACACTTGTTAGTCAGGGGAATAATCACTTAATCTCCTGCATCCATAAAATGGGAGGAAAATGCATTGTAATGCATATAATAAACTAATCCATTCTTCCATTCCCAACGATTACTAGTATTGTTGCTTTAACATGAGATAGTATTTTATTATGTCAAGGTTACTAGTGTGAAACAAATCAACAGTGAATCGTTATCAATATATCAATGACTCTCTGGCATTTTTGTCTCTCCCGCACATCCACTTCCCTTTTTTGGAAATATAACTAGCTCTTTCTCATGGAGAACACATTTTGTAACTTGGAGAGTTTTAACTTCTTTATTCTCTTGCCGATAGCAAAGGCATCAATCAGAGCACCTGCCACTAAGGCCCCAGTATTGTTCTAACAGAGAGAAATGATTTAAAAATTTAACTCTGAACACCCATATATCCACAACTTTCCTTCCACAATTAACATTTTACAATACGTAATTTATTCATCTATCCTTGCATGAATGCATATTTTTGATGCATTTGAAATTAATTTGCAGATATCATTACAGTTTGTCCAAATATTTCAACATTATATGATTTGACTGGGGTTCCCTATTTGTTTTGTACAAATCTTACGTGTACCATTTGCTGCGATATGAAATGTTATTATTCCAGAAAATTGTTCTCTCATTTCTTCCCACCCTATCTCCACCTACACTTCTCAGCAGTGACCACTGCCTGGATATTTTCAACCACTGAATATTAGTTTGTAACTATTTTACATCTATAAATGGAGTATTTTGTATAAGGTTTCTTTCAGTCAGCATATTTATGAAATTCATCTCTGTTATTATGGGTATCAGTAGTCTATTCCATTTTATTTCAGGGTGGTATTCTATTGTATGCTGGTATCAGTTCATCGATTCCTTTCTTGATGGTCATGGGTTCCTCTTAGCTTTTGGCTATTTCATATAAAGCTGCTATGAACATTCTTATACATACTTTCTTTGGGACATATTTTTATTTCTTATTGTAAAGTACTGAGAAGTGGAATGGCTAAATCATAGAGATGGTATAAGCTTTAAAGATCCAAACTTTTTCTATAGTGAGGATATAATTTAATACTCTTACTAAGAATATGTGAAGGCCCAGTTGCTCCAAATCTTCACCATTGTTGGATGTTGTGAATCTTTTTAAATTTAGCTATTCTGGAGGTTGTGTATTAGTATCTACAAGTAGTTTTAGTTTGGATTTCCCTGACATCTTACAATGTTGAGCATCTTTGCGTATGCTTATTAGCATATCTTCTTTAGTGAAGTATTGTTCAAATAGCCTATTTCTGATTTTTTTTTGATTGAACTGTAGAATTCCATTATATATTTTATACATCAGTCTTTTGCCAGATATATAATTTGGAAATATTTTATTCCAGTTTATGCTTGCTCATTTGTTTTCTAAATAATGTATTTTGATGAGCTAAAGTTTTTACTTAGATAAAGCCTAAATTATTATTTTTTTTCTTATATAGTTAGCACTTCCTATGACCTGTCCTCTATTTACTCCTAATTTTCAAAGTATTCTCATTTGAATCTTTTAAAAGCTTAATAGTTTTAATGTATAAATTTAGGATCCATCTCAAATTAATTTTTCAGTGGGATGTGAATTTGGGTGGAGGACTTTTTTTCTGTTTGTTATTTATTTCAGCATCATATGCTAACAATAACAACAACAACAACAAATCTTTATTTCCCCCATTGGTGTTCCTGGCAACAACTCTAATTATTTGGCCCTATCTCTGGTCTCTATTTTGTTACATTGATCTCTTTGTCAGTTCTTATGTCAGTGCTACACTATGTCTTCATTAATGTAGCATTAGTAATCCTTGGTAGTATAAGTACTCCAAAGCAGATTTTCTTTTCAAGATTTTAACTATTCCAATTTCTTTACATTTCAATATAAATTTTAGAATCACCTTGTCAATTTCTAGCAAAAACAAGTTTGAGGCAACTGATTATATGTTAAATATATATAAATTTGGGGACAATTGACATCTTCACTATATTATATCTTACAATCCATAAACATATACATCTTACAATATATTTGTGTTCTTTAAATTTTTTTTAGCAGTTTTGTAGTTTTAATTGTAGAGGTCTAATACTCTTTTAAATGAATACTTACGTATGACATGTACTTTCATGCTTTTATAAATAGAATTATTTTCTTTATTATCCTACCATTTGCTGTTAGATAAAAAATTACAACTGATTTTTGCACATTAAACTTATACATGTGACACTGGTAATATTCCTTATTTGTTGCAATGGTTATTTTGTAGAGTTCTTTGGATCTTCTACATAAATTATCATGCCATCTACAAATAGAATTTTACTTTTTTTTCTTTCCAATCTTTGTGCCTTTTATTTCTTTTTCTTGCTTTATTGTACTGGAAAAGACTTTCAGTAACATACTAAATAAAAATTATGTGAATATTCTTGCTTTTTTCCTAATATTAGGTTAAAACATTTAATATTTTATCATGAAATATGATGTTAGTTGCATTTTTTAATAGATACTCTAGTTTGCATCATGAATAAGTGTTAAATTTTGTCAAATGTTTTTCTGTATGCATTGAAATGTTCATGTGATTTTTCTCATTTAGTCTCTTAATGTGGTGAATGGCAATGTTGGATTTCTAAATATTAAACCAATCTTGAATTTGTATTAAAAAAAACAATGTGATAATTATGTATCATTCTTTTTATATTTTATAGAATAATTTTAACAATATTTTCAAAAGATGTGGGAGATAGTAATCTATAGTTTATGTTTTGTAATTTTGAACTGTGGTTGTATTACCTTCATGAAACCAGCTGGGGAGTGGTCTCTCCTCTTCTATTTAATAAAATACTTTTTATAAAATCGATATTATTTTTTTCTTAAATGTTTAATAGAATTCACTACTAAAACAATATGAGCTATAGTTCTTTTTGTGTGGGGGGAAGTTTTTGATAACAAGTTTACGTATAATAGATGTAGAACTACTCAGATTTTAAGATTTATTCTGTCAATTTTTGTAAGTTTTCTTTTTCAAGGAATTTATTACTTTCATCCATATTGTCAAATTTATTGATATATTTTGGATTCTCCAATGTTGTATCATAGGTCCCTCAAACACTGTTTATTATTTTTCGACCTTTTAATTTTCGTTCTTCAAATTGGATTATGTATATTGGTCTATCTTCTGTCATCTTCCTTGACTTATTCTACTCTTAATTTAGTCTTCCCCATTCTGCTGCTACTTCTGTATAATGACTTTTGTATATTAGATATTGTATTCTTCTATTATATAATTTCCATCCGATCTTTTAAAGAGCTATATTTTATTGATATTTAAAGTTTTAATTTTATGTGAGTACATTTTCTTTTATGTTTTGTGCATAACTATCATAGCTATTTTAGACTCCTTTGACAATTCTGACATCTGGATCATCTTGAGATTGTAGCCTATTGTGGATTTCTCTCCTAAGAATGTGTCACATTATTTTTTTCCTTTGTATGTCGAGTTATTTTGGATTGTTCTTGAATTTGTTTGATAATAGGATGTAGATACTCTAAATACTGTTAATTATTTCTCAAAAGTACTGCTTACTTTTGTTTTAATGAGCATTTTACTTGGATGAATGCAAACTATAAAGTCTGTGTCCCCTGAAACTGACCAGAAACTCAAATCTCAGGTCATTTCATTTTAGCTCAGTTGCTTGAAGTCTGTTTTCTGCATGCTTCATTCAGAGGTCAGCCAGATATTTATGTATGTATATTTGTGAGGTCTTCCTTTTTCTAGCTCTCTTTTTTCCTGAATCACCACACACACACACACACACACACACACACACACACACGCACACACTTTTCAGTAGATATATTTAACCTAAATTCTACCCTATGGTTCTCTGAGAAGACTGTAGGTTTTTATATTAGTGTTTTAGCCATCGTTATCTTGTAGACTGATATCTCCCTCTTGCTAAAAGCCAAAAAAATGCATAACATATCTCAAGCCAACTCTTTCTTCCCAGTGTTCACACTCTTCAGTCCCTGCCTGTTTTGTTTTGTTTTGTTTTGTTTTACTCTCCAGTGCCTTTGAGTAAGCATGTGGGTGTGTGGGAGTGTTTGTGTGTGTGTGTGTTTGTGTGTGTGAATTTAAATTTAGTTGTTTTGATGTGAAACATCCCAAATCTGAAATCCCAGTACATACATTTAGATTTATTTTTATGAATAAACTTTTGAATTATTCAGATGAGTTATCTACATAGAGAACCAGAGAGTGTGTCTAAAGCAGTTCTTTCTATTATGAAAGTTCAGGGACATAAGATTGTTTTAAAATTCCTTTGTTGAAGAATTGTGCCACTTTACCAAGATTATGTTAAATTTTAATCTTTTAACACAAAAAAATACAACAAATTCACTTAGCAGAGAATTAAACAACAGTAAGTCCTCACTTAAAGTCATTGATAGGTACTGTGACTTTAAGTGAAATGACATATAACGAAACCAATTTTACCATAGGCTAATTGGTATTAACAAAAGTTAAATTCCTACACCATCTCATCAACTTTATAACAAATGATGATATTCACAGACCTGCTGTACTCTGTTATATTTAGTAACTAACAAAATAAATAAATAAATACTTATGATAGACCCTATGCTGTAATTTACATCCAATAACTATGTATGGTGTCAGATGGGTACTAGAATTATGGGGGTGATCACTTCATAAGGCAGATGAATCACTACATTGTATACCTTAAACTAATAGAATATTGTTTTCTAACTGTAACTTAAAAATTTTTTAAATAAAATATAATGATCATTAAAAATAAATAGATACGTATGAATCAGATTTTGTTTGGATTATTGGGAATGTTATCTTTTATACAAGAGGCACATAAAATCTCAACCCATAACCCTGGGCTGAAGAAATATAAGTTTGAAAATTTTTCTGAAATCTAGTCTCCACTGTAAGCCTCTGCCAACAGGTAGAGAAGCTAATTTCAGCCATTCAGCATCTTCTCTATCCTTTTCCTAAAAGTTATTTTCACATTATAGAGGGCTTATAGATAACAGAGGAGAAAATAGTATTTAGTACTTGGACTAATGGAAGATTCAAGATCTAGCTGGAAGGGAGAAAGAATATAAGACTGATGGGAATTAGTGGTGCAAAGGTAAAGAATATTAGTTAATATTTTGGAATACCATTTTACCATATAATTTGTCATTTATATATTATAATTTTTGTTTTCATTTAGGGGTTTATTAACACTTTTTTTTGTTTTCTAACAACTTGAAATAAGAATCAGAGTGTAAATATATACGTATGTGTATGTATAATTACAGTCAAAATTTAATGGATTATAGTTTTGTAATCTCATTTATAAAAGTTATGTCAAATAACTTGTTTCATGAGAGATCCTAAAACATTTTTGATGTCAATATCAACCAAGAAAAATGTTGGCAACATTGACCATCTGTCTAATCTAAGACAATATTGAATTATGAGTCAGGCATCTCCATAAGTAGGAGTTTTTTTGTTTGTTTTCATCATGAATAAACAAAAACTTTCAGATCATTTTATTCTTTCTTAGACCCTCTATATTAATGTGTGAATATTAGACACGTATCGAGATATCTAATTGATTATACTTCAAACATATATAAGAAAATCTAATGAATTTACCATTATTGTCCTCCTGTAATTTTTATTTCCAATTATTTTGCTTTTAAAATTTGCCTCTGTTTATTCTATGTATTTTATTCAAGAAAGACTTCTCTAAACTATCTTTACTATGAGAAAATATAATGTGCCAAGTAGGAAAAGGGGAGTTACAGAAATGAAGATAAGTAAATTAAAATTTTGTGGGTCAATTTTTTGAATGAATTTTTATGTTTAAAAATGTGCCATATTTGGAAAGTCTCTTGAATAACTAAACTTTATAATATAATTGATTTCAACTTGAAGTGCACTTTTAAGTTTTAAGGACTTCGAAAAAAAGTGATTTATCTTTTATTATTGTCTGAATAGTATATTTGGTTTTCTACTTACTCATGCAGTTTCTGGGTGTAATCTTACTTGAAGGGCAGGGTCAGACCATAGATAAAGGCAGACCTCACAGATTGGTGTGTGGTAGGTTAATCAGCCAGAAAGCTGATATAAGAGGCTTATTTTGAGTGATTGCAAGATGAATAATAGTTATCTATATCTGCTTGCCAGAATCTTAAAAATTTCTATAGAGGCCTTAACTGTGTTGGACACATACACAGAAGGTCTTAACTGGCTTCAGTTACATACCCAGTTCAGATAGTCTCAACACCACATTTCTTTGTTAAGACCGTATCCTTGGAGCAGTTTCTGGGAGCATGTAAAGAAAGCTAGATTCACATTCTTAGAACAGAGAGGGAGTAGGGAGCCTCGATTGCCCAGATCCAGCTCACAGGTGAACTGGTGGGCACATCTTTTGATGACCTCCTCCAACAAACATGACATTCCTTTTTCAACGACTAAGAAACAGCAGCCAAAACAGACTAAAATAAACATTTTATGGTCCCTATGCAGCATCTAACAGGTCATTAAAAATTTTCTTAGGATGATAAAATTTTGAAAGAGCCTTATTAACCAAAATTTGAACAATATGTTATACCGAAGTGTCTATTTTTTTTTTCTTTATTCTCAGTCTCCATATCTAAAAAATAGGGGCAAGATTCACTATGTAATCTTAAGGTCTTCTCTGGCTCCAAAAGTATTTGATTCTAATAAATAGTTCAGTAATAACAAACAGTATTAAGAGCAATTAAGAAGTATCAAATGACATAGTATAGTACTATACTATATAAGTATAATGTATACTTATATAGATATACTATATCTTTCTTTATATTAATCATTTCTGCCTGCTTTTGATGTTAAATTGTGCTCATTGATTGAATGATTCATTGAGGGCACAGGCACAGTGGCCCCACACATGGATAAATTTCATATTTGTATTTTGGCTCTTTGACTCACTATAAATCCCTTATCAATTCTTTCTGCGCTATAGTCTGGAAACTATCTCAAGGCAGTCATAGGGCTCATCTCATTTATTTCCCATCTCTCAGGGATCGCTGTCCTTTGTTGCTTGATGTCAGTGCCTTGCAAATTATTGTTACAGGTATTCTGTCAGTTTTTGTGTTGTTTCAGATAGGAGGATAAATCTCAATCCCTTTACTCCATCTTGAGTGAAAACAGAGTCCATAACTTTTTGTCAGGAGAAAATATATTCACAACTTCAAACAACTGATCCAGGAACCAAATTTTGAAACATCAACTGTTTTTTAAGTCTGGTATTGGCTGTATGATAAGCTCTTGCATTCAGACTTAGCAAATAATTAAAGATAACCAAATTCTTAATTACTGATTATCTTTGTATTATTCACAATAAATTCTGCATATCATTATATGTATGTGAATGTGTGGGTATGTAGCAATGAAAACATTTCTGTTCCAAGCATTTGATAGAAGCATATGTTTTTATATCAGCCTTGCAATTTCAGGGCACTTTTGCATACATGGGGAAATCTGCTTTATTTTATAACATCACATTACAAAATAACCTTGGCTGTTATAATTCACGGTCTCACATATTGAGTCATTAGCAGCTATGGAACAAATCAGAATTGTACCACAGCTGCACAGCTATGTATTAAGTGTAATCCAAGATCTTTCAGGCTTAACATCAGCATATGGACAACTCTTCAGCACTTGCGTGGAAAGAGAGTTAGTTCGGGAATTTTGAGCTAAATTCCCTCAGGATAACTTATCCAAATGATTTTTAATTTCTATAATGCAAATAAAATACATGTAAAATTAGCAGTGTTCAACTAAAACAGAGAACAATAGCACAAACATTTGTACCTATATCTTCCAAATTTGGTCATTTTATAACAAATTGTGTTTTAACATATTTGATATCTACTTGTATGCACTTAGGGAATGTTTAGTTCATCAAGATCCTGAATGTAATTATAGTAGTTATAGAACAAAGGCTAGGAACAATTTATCAGCATTATTGAGCTATACTTAAAAATTAAGCACAAAGTGGCAACTATTAGAATTAAAACATGGAAGTGAGTTGTATAACATTTAAACTACAAAAATGTGCTTGGCTGTCTAGACCATCAGAACTTCCTCCTAATTGTGCTTTCTACGTAAACGCTCTCCTTTACTGTATTTCCTCCCATTCTCCTGAAATGCATGCTCTTCCTAATAGCCAAATGAATTTGGGGAAAATCAGATCAATTGTCTCATATAAGTCCCAGAATGGTTTTCTACTGCATCTCAAATGAATTAAAAGTGTCTCCATGGCCTATCAGAGCTTTCGCGATGGAGTCTACCTCTTGGACCACGTCTCCATCTACCCTTCTCTCCTCTGCATTCCAGCCATACTGGTTCACACATGTCATGTGTATTTTCATGGAGCTTGCTAATACCTTGGCCTAGGATGCCCTGCTCCTGACCATGAATCTTTTAATTAATATTTAATTTTTAGAACTGTTTTGGGTTTACAAAAAATTTGAGCATAAAGGGCAGAGTTCTCATATACTCCCTCTCTCTCTACTCTTCTCCCACTCTTCCTTAACCCCTTACTCAGTTTTTCTTATTATTAACATCTTGTATTCTTGTAGTACATTAGTTACAATTATTGAACAGATATTGATACATTGCTATTAATTAAAGTCCATAGTTTGCAATAAGGTTTACTCCTTGTATTATACAGTACTATGCTTTTTTGACATGTTTAATGTCATGTATCTGTCATTACAATAAGAATAGTTTCATTGTCCTAAAATTCCCCCGCATTCCACCTATATTCATCTCTCTCTTCATTCTCCTAAACCCTTGGCAACCACTGATTTCTTTACTATCTCATCATTTTGACTTTTCTAGAATGTCATATGGTTGGAATCAGATTAGTTTCTTTCACTTGATAATATGCATTTAAGATTCCTCTATATCTCTTCACAATTTGATAGTTCACTTTTTTTCTTATCACTGAATAACATTTCATTGTCCGGATGTACCACAGTTTGTTTATCCAGTCACCTATTTGAGGACATCTAGGCTGCTTCCAGGTTTTGGTGATTATGAATAAAGATGCTTGCTATAAACATCTATGTGCAGGATTTTGTGTGTACTCAAATCTTCAACTGATTTGGGTAAATATAAGGAACACAATGGTTATATCATATGGTAAGAGTAGATTTCATTTTGTAAGAAACTGCCAAAATATCTCCTAAAATGTCTGTACCATTCCCACCAGCATAGAATGAGAGTTCCTGTTGCTCTCCATCCTCACCAGCATTAGCTGTTGTCACTGATGTGGATTTACACACCCATGTTAATAGGTGTGTAATAGTATCTCATTTTTGTTTTGGTTTACAACTCCCTGATGACATATGATTTTGAATATTTTTTCACATGCTTATTTTTCATCTGTATATTTTCTTTGCTGGAGTACCTGTGCAAATCTTTTACCCATTTTTTAATTAGGTTTTTTGTGTTCTTACTGTTGAATTTTCAGTTATTTGTATATTTTACATACAAGTTCTTTATCTGATATATGCTTTGCAAACATTTTCTCTCTGTGCATTCTCTTAATAGGCCATTTACAGAGCAGAAGTTTTTCATTTTAATAAAGTCCAACTATCATTTTTTTTCTTTCACATATAGTGCTTTTGATATTTTGTCTAAAAAGTCATCACCAAATTCAAGGTCATCTAGACTTTCTCCTATGTTATGTTAAAGAGGTTTTACACATTTTCATTTTACCTTTAGGTCTGTGATCTATTTTGAGTTCATTTTTGTTCTAATGTTTTTTTTTATAGTTCCTTCTTATTCATATTCTCATTTTAATGTCATCCTTTCAGAGAAGACTTTCCTGATCATAATAGCTAGAGCAAT
Organism: Cynopterus sphinx; assembly: GCA_030015415.1. Classification (NCBI taxonomy): domain Eukaryota; kingdom Metazoa; phylum Chordata; class Mammalia; order Chiroptera; family Pteropodidae; genus Cynopterus; species Cynopterus sphinx. The sequence goes on from CM057379.1 coordinate 190,826,067, forward strand.
TCCTTATAACCAATCACTAACTAATCCATTGTCTTACTTTCTCCCTAACATTATCACTATCTAAAATCATATTGTTCTTTACTTATTACATGCTTACCTTTACTTTGTCTAGAATGTTTGTTGCATGGGCTCCAAGATTCAGTTCATGGTCCTGTGCTGTAACCTTAGTACCTAACATAATGAGTGGTACATATTAAGGACTTGGCAACTATTTAGTGAATAAATGAATGAATAAAAAATACACTTAACAGAACTCTTAAGCACATCATGAAATATGTTAAAGACCTTGACTGTGAGTGTCTTTAACAAAGACAGAGGATTTCTAGGAACAGAAAAACAGGAGGGTTCAGAAAAGGAATTAAGATTAGAACAAAAAGAGTAGCTATTTTGTTTGATCTGCCTGTAACATATATTATGCCCACCTGAATACAGCATATGGTTCCAGAAGAAGAATGTGACTCTTAGGGAAATTAAATGATTTGCATAGAAGTGTTTAGAGTTGCCTGTCAATTGCCAATAGATTTTATTTTTGGAGAATGTCTATTTAATCATTTTGAACAGTCGATAGAAGACTCAGATAGATTATTTCTTCTTTCCACAAAATGCAAATTAGCTCTGACTAATTTTAGTTGAGTTTCTATTAAGCAAATAATGGAAAAGAATGTATTTGTAATCTGGGTTAGATTAAATCATAAATTATCATATCTTTCTCCTACATAGAGAAATAATTATGTGACCCAATCTTTTTATAGCCTCTCCTGAATCTTAGATCAAACCAAAAGCCAAATAGGTTTTATAATTGCTTCCTTGGCTGCTGATGGGCCATTATGTAAAGATTTCTTGAGTTTTGAAAGTGTCTGAAGTCAGGTTTGCCTGCCATAGACCAGAGATGAGTGCATGGTTTATGCTATAGCCATTATCAACAAGGTATTGATAAATCTATTGGGATTAGCTAGTCATCAATCACTTGAATCTTTCTGGTCATTTTTTATAGTGTACAATGCATAAAAATTGATTTTATTTTGGTCTTTCCTACTGAGTCTGAGTATTCATCATTCTGCACATGTTTATGAAGGAAGTGAGGGAGAAATATTTATCTTTCTATAGTTTGATAAAGTACATTAGATTCAACAATACTTGTTGGGCAAGCTACAATCTGACTCAGAATGGTTAAAAGCTCTGTGGTGGTTACCACGAAATATATGACACAGTTTCTGCACTAAAAATGTTCACTGTCTTTTAGGAGAAATAAGATTCACTTACTTAAAAATTAGATGAAAAACACCAAAAATGATTTTTAAAAATACCTACTAATTTATTTAGCACTTTGAAATGGACTAATTACATTCACATTCATTGTTTTATCTAATTCTCACAGTAAATTTTGAAGATGTCAATAATGTGATTTTTAAAAATGTTATTTACTAGGATTTTTAAGAAGGCTCTATACAGGAACAGAAAATATTTGAATAGTTTTAGGGAGTGGATAGGAGATGGAAAAAAGGGGAGAGCATTTAGGTGGCAAAGATATAGGAATAATTAGGTTCCAAGAAGAACCAGTGAGGCTAAAAATAAATGAGCGGCATTTGTATTTACTCTAAAAGTAAACAATGAAGAAATGATGGCTAAGCGAATATAAGGAAAGACAATAAGAGTCTGGAGAGAGAGCGAGAGAAAATTCTTCATCGTAGATAGATATACAATGTGCCAGTAGATACACCACTAGTTTCCAGGATTCTGCACTGATACATGCCATACATGCGAGAATAGTATGGAATTTTTTTCTTATTCTACTCAACAGTAATTTTTTTGAAGCAAAGAGTGCTATGTGTAAATGTTTCTAATTGCTTTTATTAAAACTTGTGATTCAATAAATTAACTATTCTGATGACCTTGCTACCTAAAATTTGGTGCCATGTCATTAAAATAATAGAACCAATCCCTAAAAACTGTATTTAATAACCACTTGCCAGATTTTTTATTTGTAGAAAGAGAGTGCTATTATAAATAGAGTTTTTGAACATTTTCCTTTTCAATATGTATATTCTTAAAACAGTTCGGAAAATTTTAAAAATTTACATTAAACTAGAATTGTAAGGGTGGACATTTATATTCTTAGGGTATCCATGCAATATATAGAGAGTAATATATATGTATGTATGTATGTATGTATGTATGTATGTATATGTTTCTCTTTAAACTTGAAAAACCTAAGTAAGCTAGCATGTCATAATAAAAGTAACTGCCTAACATGGTTTTCCTGAAGAGAAATGACATTGAAAAACATATTTTAAAACATTATATCATTAGTGAGATTTTTAGAGATGAAAATAAACCATGCAATCTAATTCTACCCTCAAATACAGTAATTTCTTTTTGTTTTAGGTATTTTCTTTGATCTTGAGCCATGTCCCTGTTCTTTGCATAGGAATACTGGCTGGAATTAATGAACATAGAATTGTGTGTGTGCACTAATGTGTGTGTGTATGTGTGTGTGCATGCACTAATGGGTATGTGTTTCTTAAAGAAATTACATTATCATTTAATTAGTTAAATGCCTATATTTTGTAAAGCATGCATTTTTATTTTATGCGGTAAATTTAGTATAAATTTGAATTTGCAAAACTATGACAATTAACTCTACACCAATCTACAAATTGTAATGTCACTAGAATAACACTGCATGCATTTTATTACTCTGCTCTATTTATTGAAGAGAGGGGGTTAGTAAAACATACGTTATATAACTATTAGAGGAGATTTTTCCAGGTATTTCTAAAGAACATTTTCATTCAGGAGAAAGCATTGCAACAAAGAGAAAGGTTTTGAGAAGAATCCACCTCAAGCACTTAAACTGCAACCAGAAGTCCAAATATTGACCTCTGAATCATGAGGGGATCTCTTACTCTCTATTTACTTTAAAATTATCATTTGGTAAAAAAGCTTATCTTGAGATGTTTGCTTAAGGGCAAATGTCATTTCCTGATCAAGATCTTATAATAAATTAGTTCCAGAGATAGAACTTGGAAAAGAGAAATTAATGTCTTTCGACTTTCAGGTCCACTATTATCAATAAGTTTAGTCTCATAGCTTTCTCCTCATATTGAACTCTATATTCTCTACAATGAGAACCCTATCATATTTATTTTAGAGTCTCTCAGAGCACCAGGTACAATATCACGCATTCAAAAATGTCTTCAATTCAATAACACTCCAACGGAGTCTACTTACCTGCATAAATATTCAACTGACAAATTAGACTTGAAATGAGAGTTAATGAACATAGGCTGCATCTTAACAACTGCTTTATTAATTCCATTTGCATAGATTTTTGTTCAAGTATTTTACAGTTCAGAAGCTTCTTTTGGACCATAATTCAAACATATTTAAACAGTAAAATATGAAGTCCTTTGTGGATAGTTTTGACTTTTATAAGAAGTGGGATACTAAACCTGTTGGTTGACAAAATGAACAACTTGCTTTAGGATGTGAGTTTTCTTTCTGAATACCAGTCTAAACATTTTGTCATTCTGCTTAGAACATATTACACTTATTGTAAAACCAAAATCTTAAAAATGGCATACTAAGCCTCTACAATATGGCTCCTAACTACATGTCCATTGTTATCTCCAGTCAACCTACCTCTTTCAATAATATTAAATGCCTCTCTTTTCCTAGAATATTTCAACTCTATGACATCTTTGAACTTTTTATTGGCTTTCTTATCTGCCTAGAATGCTTATCCTTTGATTAGTCTTGTGTTTGGCTCTATAGTCCTACAGATCTTGGCTTAAATATTTACTAGTCCTCGAGGAGATGTTTTCTGACCACTTTATCTAAAGTAGCTCTCCACCAGAGTTGTTTGCTGTCACATCACCATTTTATTTCTTCCATAGAATTTATCACAATGATAATCATATTCATCGGCTATCTTCTCCAACAAAGTACAAATTCCATGAGTCCAGGAACCTTTTTCTATCATTTTCCCTGATAAAACAGTGTCTTGTAGACAGTAAGAACCTTAATAAATAAACAAGTAAAATGCAAAAATGTAATATTTAATGTCTTAATAGAAGCAACAAATTAATTTGAAAAGGAGTTATAATTCTAATGCTCTTTTATATTTGTTTTGGTCTAAAACCAGTAACTAGACTTTCACATTTTGAGGCAGCCAAACTGTATTATTTTCAACAGTTGAGACTCTGAGATATATGAAGTTACGGGATTTTCCATATTTAATGATAGAGTTGGGAAAAATATATCTGTGCACTTTTTTTATTCAGAGAAAAAATATTAAATTTTTTTTAATTTTGAATTTAGATAGATGTCTTGTGATATCAGATATTTTAAACTTCATATCTATATTGACTTTAATAATTAGCTTGGAAAGGATATCATAAATTTGGAAGGTTTTTGAAAAGTCATTACTTCTAATGAGTTAAAAGAAAACAATAACTTTCAAAAAATATATTGAGACCTTATTAAAATAAATCCTAGGAGACCAAAATAAAAGTGCAGGATTATGTTTTGTATGAATTTCATTGAGCTTAACAAGATTAAAGGTGAAGCTTTGAAGAATTTTCTCTATATATGTGATTCTCATAGTATCTATCCCACTTCAAAGGAAATCAGTGAGAATAATGTCATAGAAAATAAGGAAATTGGTGATCTTAATACACAGTGCTATAAAGTTGACAATATTCCATAGATATGCTGACTATTTCTTGTTTGTCTTTGAAATTGTTTTTATCATATTGTACTTCTGTCAGTATGTATTTTTAAATCATAATATTTACTAATTTGCATTTTAAAAATATGATACAGGGTCAGGAATCGTGTTAGCTTTCTTTTGCTTAATACAAACTTAGAATTACGATGAGAACTGAAAAGGATCACATAAATATTGTAATCTATCACCTCATTATATGAAGACCAAATTTGAGGCCAATTTAAATGACTATCTAAAGTTCTAAAGAATAATTAATAACGGAGGGAGAACCAAAATTCAAGTCTCATAATATCCACTCCAAAATTCTTCTGGAGACATTATGCAGGCTACTTAGTCTTGATATATTATGTATGGTAACATAATGGATCTTCTAAATAAGCTGAACAAGCCTTTACCTTAGAATGGCAGATTAGTTGAGAGAAGACAAAAAGGATCACAGCAGGTTCAGATGAAAAAAATTGATAGGAGCTACCATGCAAATCTAATAGAGACTCAATGTGAGATGTATAGATGACAGTAGCCAATTTGCTAAAATATGTGGATATAGGGAAAAGAAAGATGCAGCCTAGAAAAAGTATGAGTGTATTAATAATAATTATTAATAATTTCAGTGCTCACTAGTCTTCTATCAGTAAATTGATTTTACTCTGCTTTTCTGACTAGATGATTCATTTGTCTTGCCTGCCTTAGTTATTTTGTTGAATTATCATCATAGTTATGTGTGTGAACCAGTTTTCTTGAAACTGTAGGACTTTGGTTTCTTCTTGTTAATTTCTGATTTAATAATAATAGCAACAACAAAAATAGCAGATATTTATAGGGTGCTATATATGTGCCTGCTACAAATTAACACTATATTACACTTTACGTATTTTCACTCCTTTAAATACTTTAGGTTAAACGTATTACATATTTTAACTTCTTCAGTTGCCACAAAAAAAAACATGTTTGGTGCTTTTATAATCGCCATTTTACAGATGAGAAAATTAAGAAAGATATGCTAAGTTGTAGAGCAGCATAAGTTCTGGAAATGAAACTCTCAACCACTTTTAGAACATATATAATTAGCCTTTCAAAGAGTCTTGACACTTTAGCCAAAATTGAGAGAAAAGTTGGATTCCAAACTAATATTTTTCCCTGATATTGGCAGGATTTTTGCTGTTCTAACAGTTTCTATTTAACAAGCAAATTACTTTAAGTACACATATACCACTGTGGCACTAAAGATAAAGATATTTAGCCAATTTCTTTCTCATTTGTGATCATTCCAATGCTGCCTATATCTGTAACAGCATTGTGAATTTAATGTGAAAAAAATAGAACACTTAAGAAACTTTTAAAAAATACTAATGCATAAAGGGCTACAATAAAATCAGTAATTTATTTAATAAAGCACAATGAAAGCATTCATTATTTTGTTATGAACATAATGATCAAAATGAATAATGATCAAAATGTACCCTATTGATTTAAGAGCTCTTCAGTAAGACTTTCAGACCACATTTAGCAATAAACACCAGGCACATAAAAATACATGTAAATAAAAGGATTTTAATGAATATCCATAGTTTCGTATAGCACCACTCTTTTTCAGGGGGTTATACCTGGTAGTGAATGTCCCCTGAAAGAATCTACTTCATAGAAAAAACGCAAAATAAGGATCCCCTTCTAAGACACTGATAAACCTCTTTATATCATATTGCTTTTTCTTCTCCCCTTAATCTTGATACATTTTACAAGTCCTCCAAAACCCAGTTTAATTATCTCATCTTTGAAATTTTCCTTTAGTTTGATTTCTTCTCTCTTGATTTTTCAACAGTGCCGAGGTCTACACACCCTCTCTAGCACTCGGTCATATAGTATTTGTACTATTAATTATTCCAACTACTAGACATGTGTATTAAATAGTATACATCTTGCAGTTGGTGTCTTTATCTCATGTTTATTTAACTCTACAGCACATATCACAGAACCACAGGTAGGAGACTCTCAGAAGCCCTCTGGTCCCTTTGTCCATTCAAAAAAGTACTACATATTGTGTTCCAGTTTGCAACAGTAATGTAGGAGGCCCCTGAACTCCTGTCCTGCCACAGACACACCAAACCTACAGCTACACATGGAACAATTCTCTCTGAAAAAATGTAGAAACTAGCTGAGCAACTCCTACACAGAAGGCATAGGAGAAAACACCCCCATCAAATATGTAGTAAAGACTGAAACACACTCTCACCATAAACCTCACACCCCCAGCAGCAACATACAATCGGGAAGGAACTCACAAGTCTCAACTTCTCTCTGAGAAGTAAAAGGTTTAGACTTTATATTTAGTTCCCCCAATTTTAAGATTTCTACCTAAGGGAAGGGCACCCAAAACACTAGCTCTGAAAGCCAACAGAGTTTGTGTCCATTACACCCATAAAACTATAACATCCCGCTCACAAGAACTTTCTGTGGCTATACCCCAAGGGCTTAGCCCAGAGGTCAAGGACTACAATGCCCATCCCCCAGTCTTTCCTCAAAAGAGGCCTATCGGCATATTTTAAAAGCTGTTGTCTGAGAATATTATCTCCACTGTTTTCCCTCTGTCCCATTTTAGATAACTGACATACTTCTGATAGGAGCTTATAAACACAACTAGCAACACTTACCAAGAAAAAAAGAGGACTCAAACACAATTAGAAATAAAAGTGGAGACATTACAATTGCAAAGGATCATTAGAGACTACAGTGAATAATTATATGCTAATAAATTGGACAATCTAAAATAAATACATAAATTCTTGGAAAAATAATTTTACCAGGCCTAAATCATGAAGAAGTAGAAAATCTAAACATAGTAAAGGCCATGTATGACAATCCCACAGCTAACATTATACTTACTTGTGAAAAGCTGAAAACTTTTCTTTTAAGATCAAGAACAGGACAAGGGTGTCCATTCTCACCACTTTACTGAACATGGTACTGGAAGTGCTAGCCAGAGCACTTAGGCAAAATAAAGAAATAAAAGACATCCAAATTGGAAATGACGAAGTAAAACTATCTCTGTTTGCAGATGACATGAGATTATATCTAGAAAACCTTAATATCTCCACCCAAAATAACCCATTATAACTAAACAAATTCAGTAAAGTTGTAGATACAAAGTCAATATTTTAAAAAATCAGTTGTATTTTACACACTAACAACAAACTATTAAAAAGAGAAAATAAGAACATAATCTCATTTACAATTGCCTCAAAAATAATTAATACATAAGAATTAATTTAACCAAGGAGGTGAAAGAGCTGTATTCTGAAAACTACAAGACATTTATGACATAAATTGAAGAAGGTACAAGTAAATGGAAAGATAGTCCATGCTCTTGAATTGGTAGAGTTAATATTGTTAAAATTACTACCCAAAACAATCTACAGATTTAATGCAATCCTTATCAGAACTTTATTCATTTTTCACAGAAACAGAGAAAACAATTCTAAAATTTGTATAGAACCGAAGACCCTAAATAATCAAGGCAATTTTGAGAAGAACAAAGCTTGAGGTCAGCATGCTTCCTAATTTCAAACTATAGCAAATTCAAAGCCATAGTAATCAAAACAATATGGTTTTGGCATAAAAACAGACATATAGATCAATGGAACAGATATGGAATAAATCTACACATATATGGGCAATTAATTTCTGTAAAGGAACCAAGAATGTACAATAGGTAAAAGACAATCTCTTCAATAAATGATGTTGGGGAAAATGGGTGATCACATGCAAAAGAATGAAACTGGACCTCTATACACAAAAATTAATTCAAAGTAAATGACCTAAAACCATAAAACTCCTAGAAGAAAATATAGAGAATAAGTTTCTTAACATTGGCCTTGACAATGATTTTTTGGATTTGAGACCAAAAGCAAAGTCAACAAAAGCAGAAACAAATAAGTGGAACAACATCAACCTAAAAAGCTGTATACATCAAAGGAAATCATCAACAAAATGAAAAGGCAGACTACAGAATGGAAGAAAATACTTGCAACTTAAATATCTGATAAGGGGTTAATATCTAAAATACATAAATAACTCATAGAGCTCAATAGCAAAAACAAACAATTTAATTTAAAAATGGGCAGGAAAACTGAATAGACATTTTCATAGGAGACATACAAATGGTCAACAGACATATAAAAAGGTGCTGAACATCTCTAATCTTTAAGGAAATGCAAATCAAAATCACAATGAGATATTTATTCCCTTACACTTGTTAGAATGGCTGTCATCAAAAGGATGAGAGAGAGTGTTGGTGAGGATGTGGAGAAAAGGGAACACTTGTGCATTGTTAGTGGGAATGTAAATTGGTTCAGCCATTGTAGAAACCAAGCTCCTCAAAAATTAAAAATAGAACCACCATATGTTACAGCAATCCTACTTCTGGGTATATATCCAAAGGAAATGAAAACGGGATCTTGAAGAGCTATCTGTACTCCCAAGTTTATTGTAGCATTATCCATAAGAGCCAAGATAGGGAAACAACCTAAGTGTTTATCAATAGATAAATAGCCAAGATATGGAAATAACCTAAGTGTTTATCAAATAGAAAAAGAAGATATTAGAGATAGAAACACACACACACACACACACACACACACACACACACACACAGGAATATTCAGCCTTAAAAAAGAAGGAAATTTTGCCATTTGCAACAACATGAGTGGCCCTCTATGACATTATGCTAAGTGGAATAAGCCAGTCAGCGAAAGTCAAATATTGCATGATATCACATGTGGAATCTAAAAAACAGAACAAAATAAAACAAAAAAGTTAAACTCATAGAAACAGTAGAGAAAAGGTTGCCAGGACTGGAGGGTGGGGGCAGAAAGGAGAGGTTGGGAAAAGCATACAAACTCTCAGCTATAGGATGAATTAAGTCTGCGCACAGAATATAAGGCATGACTGTAGTTGACAACACCGTGTTGTCTAAGTGAAACTTGCTAAGAGAAGAAAACTTAGCAAATGTTCTCACAAAAACAAACAAACCAAAAGGATAACATGTAAGGTGATGGACGTGTTAAGTAGATGGGGGAAATCCTTTCACAGCGTGTCTGTATCAAATTACCACAATGTGCACTTTAAATATCTTACTATTTTTTTTTCAGTTTTATAAAGCTGATATTTTAAGTATATGTGTATTTGGAGGTGGGCATGGACTAATTTACATAAGGAAGCAACAAATGAATAGTCTTCCTCTTTGAAGGGATTTGATTAGTGCTCTGTTAATATCTATAGAAACAGAAATTAAAAATCAGCCAAATATTTATTAGGTTGAATACGATGATACTTTCATTATATAAGAAAATCTGTTAGTTCTTGCAACAACTAGTCTAACTCCATTACCAAATTATCCTTTATCAAAGCTCTGGTGATTTCAAAATGTTTATACCATTGATTGTCTAATTTCTTCAAAATCTATGTATAGCTTCAGATAATACTCTAAAAGAACTTAGTGTTTTTTAAATGATGGTAACTTGTTCTAATGTTCCTTGACAGAATGCTTTAGAATTATTAAAAATGAATAATAGGCCCAGGAAAGTATGACTGCTCTCCATAATAGGTCAAGGATGGATTGCCTTCTTGAACCCCATCTCCCTTATTTCTTAAATTGAATTATAACTACTTTGAAAAATTATATTTTCTAATTATTTTAGAGCTACTGAATTAGCTAGACATTAAGGCTAGAAAGATGAAATTAGTGATTAATAAAGTTATTTGTAAATGATGTTTTTAATCACATATTCATCGTGGCATAAGATTTTCTAATTCTCATGATTATACCCACAAAAATAGAAATCTTAGTTTTCTTACTTGTCTTTCCTCCTCACATATTTAGCAATGCTAGCAACTTGTATGGTCTGTTGTTACCTTCTAAACCACCTCCTATTGATTATATTCATCAAAATGTTGACTGAATAATTAAGCTCTATCCATATATGCACTGAAAGTATCTAAAACTAAATATTAGTCTTCACATTTTGTTTATCTTTTCTCTAAGACTTATCACTGATTTCTTTCTATATCCCATTGTGAGAATGGCATCATGAAATAAAATATATGCTGACAATTCACAAATTTATTATTGTATTTGATATATTCACAATTTAACGTGTGATGTTCCACAGTTAAATAAATCCAAAGAGATGAAATCTCCATAAAGGGAATCAGTCCTCTAAGAGTAAATTTTTTTTTTGTTGTCGTTTGTTTGTTGGCTGGTTGGTTGCCAGAACAACTTGATCGGGCCTCTATTTGGTGTGGGCTTTCTGAGATTTCAACACTTTTTCTGTACATTGGCTTTAGGAAGAGTTTTTTTGGTCTTAATACTTTAAAATATTGTTTTTCTGTCTAATCATTACAATCATATGCATTCACATTAGTGCATTTCAATGAAAGTATCAATACCAATAGAAAATTTTTTTTAGAAATAGACTTCATTCATATCCTTGAAAAATCCGTGCATGTGGAAATTAAAAAGTCCAATATGCATGAATTGTAGTTTAAAGTGTTTCAACTGACATGCCATCTAAAATTCTGGGACAACCTAGTTCTAGGATGGGCAGTGAGCAGCTGTCCGCTTGAATTCATGATTTGCCATCTATCAACATTGACTATGTGTGATACCCAGCCTGAGTCAACAGCAAATTATAGACTTAGTTACAGGGACTCCATTGAAACCCTGATGTATGGCTGCGTATTTTCCATTCTTATCTGGGTATAAACATTCTACTTTATACCTAAACATGTCTCTCCCTTCCTCCCAAGAAAAAAAGTTGGTCAAACAGGACACAATCATGCTGACATCTAATCTGACTGCTTTCCCCAAGTTGCTTGTCTGATGCTATACTACAGATCTAGCTGGATTAAATTCTTGAGTATATAACCAACACTAATAACTGTTTTAAAACACACTTAGTTGTATTACCACACAGGATAGAGAATGCTTGTTTTATTGCAAAATAATGATTGTGCCTGTATCCCTGAGTGAGCACTGGATCTAACCACGGTCACAGTGCTATCTGCATAGGATTTGTTGAAATCAGGCCCATCAACAATAGTGAGGTCAAGGGTAGAAGAGGTGGCACCCAGACCTAGCATTTAGTTAATGAGCATGATGAACGGTGATCAGGTCCATCATGTCACTCTACTTTTGAGACAAGAATCTCTGCTTTCATCATCACTTTCTAATGATGCAGTTGGTACCCAAGGAAAGAAAGTGGGTGAGTCATTTCACAGCTGATGAATCTGAGTAATAACTCCTTGATCAATGCATGCTTTGTTAGGCAATAAATTTTCTGCTCACACTCATACCATATATATATCACATAATTCTAAACTTATTCTGTACTCTAATGAGACACCTTTTTGTAACATTTCTTAAGTACATATTTTTGCATCTTTCTCATAGTAAATAGTTCTTCATGGATTGTGAATACCCTCTATTCCCAATCTCCTCTTGAATGACCTAGCTGTTCAAAACACCTTTGTCCATCTTTTCTTAATTTATCTTATTTAAAGTTTCTCATTAATTAGATAACTGAAAATGTGATGTTCTCCAAGAAATAATGATATCCTCACTCTTTTGTGTCCAAAATGCACAAGCTTCTTACTCTGCATAGTATACTTAAAAATAGTGAGAAACCTACTCTCATACCCACTTGCTCTTTTATTAAATTAGAAATCAACAAATTGTTATCACATGGAACAGAATAATTCTGACTGTGTACATTTAAAAGGAAAAATTTATAAACCTTCAAGGATAAAAGTATTTCCATACTAATAAGTTGAATTATTCACAGAAAAAAAATTTTTGCATGAGTTTTAGTGATTGAATCATTTTTTATGATAAAAATGATAATGTTTAATGATGTGAATCATATTTTTTAACAGTTATAATAAATCTTTTAAACCCAAACTGAAAATTATGTGTGTCAGAGGCTTCACACTTAAAAAACAAAAGAGATGCCCTCCCAGGGTGAGTTAATAAGTTTTAGAAATGTATTATCTCTCAGTTTATGCACTTGAATACCACTTGGTAAATTTACCTGCTGTACTAATGTATCCTTGGTTTTCATGCAGAGGTAAAGATAATTCATTATATCCTTTCTATAATTTGAAACCAAATGGCTATAAGGAGAATAATTTTCATCCTGGGTAAATTTGGCCATATCCACCTGGACCTGACTTTGAGCCCCTTGTATAGGGTTCTTGGTATCATATTTAATATAGGTAGAGGTAACTCCAGATAAGATTAATCTTCCTCTAAATGCTCATGGACAAAATCCTATAAAGCTGCACTGATTTCTAGAAATTTGATCATCCACACTAATGATATTTTATCACTTTTTGTATGTGGAACCCAAGGCATTGGATTATTATTTTACTTGAATAGCAATCTATGCTTAGAATATAAGTGATTTAGATTTATTTTTCAGAAGTATATTTCAGTTATGCTAACCAAAAAGTTTTATACAGTGGACTATAATTAGCACCCTATTTCTGTAAAGACTTTCCATTTTTTGTTTTTTTAGAAGCAGATTATCTAAATTTATTTCTGTTGCAACAGTTCATTCTGACAAAGCTTATCACTGTCAAACAAAGTGGAAAATGAAAGCAACTCTATTATTATTATTATTATTATTATTATTATTATTATTATTATTTATTTATTATTAATCAGCAGCAACTTTAAAAAGTCAGTATAAAAAAATCATGACCACAAGATAAAAACTACTTGTAAATATTTACTAGATAAATTTAAATAAACAAAGTATAGTTAAAATTGTTTCAAATAAACAAAGTATATTTTTTAAAAACTAGGTAAATCAAACCAAACATTTACTTTAATGAAATTTAAAGTATTCTCTATTTACATAAATACCATCTTCAAAAAATTCGTCTAGCACTAATTGTTAATGGCCCAAAATACACTTGTTATTTCAATTAATAGTAATATGTCCATTCTCCAAAGGACCTTTGTGAATTTAAAATGACTTCTTACTTAATGCTAAGGAAACTTTTTCTCCAGATCTCTCATCTGCCAAAGATTTCCCAAAGATTTAATTATATTTTATTTATTCAGATATTTTCATAAAATGTAGTTAGGAAAACTTCTCTAAAGTGTCATTTATTTTAGTAAAATTGAGATGTTATACCAACCTTAAACCTGTTGTAAGGCTTACATAAGACTTATGTGCATAGACGTAGCACATAATAGTTCCAGAAATGTTAGCTATTTTGAAAAGTTTTCTATTATTCTATTGATTATCTTTAACATTCATTAGTTTTGTCTTTTAAAATTAAATAATTTTATTTTTCTCTTATTTCACATGATCTTTTTCAATTCTCGTATCCACAATTTTTTCCAAATACTTTTTATTTCCAAAATGAAATTTCTGAAATGAGAAATCAATTATGATTTTTTAAATTTCTTTTCAATTACAATAGACATTTAATATTGTCTTATGCTAGTTTAGGTATACAGTATAGTGGTTAGATATTTATATAATTTATGAAGTACTCCCCCCAAATTAGTCTACTACTCACCTGTCACTATACAAAGTTATTAAAATATTATTGACTATATTCCCTATGTGTACTTTACATACCTTGACTATTTCATAAAAACCAATTTATACCATTTAATCCCTTTACCCTGTTCACCTAACCTCCTGCCTATCTGGCAACCATTAGTTTGTTCTCTGTATTTATGAGTTTGTTTCTGTTGTGTTTGTTCATTTATTTTGTTTTTTTTTTTTTTTACATTCCACATGTAAGGGTATTACATGGTATTTGTCTTTCTCTATTTAAGTTATCTCACTTAACATAATACCTTCCAGGTCCATCATGTTATCACAAATGGTAAGATTTCATTCTTTTCTACGGCTGAGTAATATTTCATTTTATATATGTATCATCTCTTCTTTATCCAATCACCTATTGATGAGCACTTACGTTGCTTTTATATCCTGGCTATTGTAAATAATACTGTTCGTAGGGATGCCTATATCTTTTTAAATTAGTGTTTTGGAATTTTTTTTTTTTGGCTAAATTCTCAGAAGTAGAATTTCTGGGTCTTTAGGTCACTCTATTTTGAATTTTTAGAGTAACATCTATACAGTTTCTATAACAGCTGCACCAATTTGCAGTTTCATCAACACTGCACGAGGGGTCACTTTTCTTCACATCCTCGCCAACACTTGTTTCTTCAAATATGAATTTTACATTCAGGCTAATGACCACCAGCAAAGAATTACAACATGACATTTAATGTGTTTTTGTTTTGTATTTTTAATTTTTTTAAAATACATACTGATATATGATCAAAGTTTTATAAAAAAAAATTTTCTATTTTCTTTCTTGCATTTGTGTTATTATTATGTACTAGATAGGTAATTCAAAATTAGCAAACATCAATTTATCTTGCTTCACTTTTGAAAATAAGTATATAACTATTTTGCCCCAGATTATGCTTTCTTAGAAATGGAATTTGACTATCCCATTAATAACAGTTTTCATAAATTTAAAATATTTTTTCTTACATTAGTTCCATTTAAGTACTTATGGCTATAGTTGCATAATGTTAAAACTTATAGACAGCATTAATATTGATTTATACTTATTTATGTGGGATTTTTAAAACTGTTTCAAGAAGCCTTAAGTTTACACTAACTGCTGACTTCGTTGTCTCTTAATTCTAAAACATAAAGTCCTAAAGTTGCATTTTGAATTTTAGTTTTCATGCTGTTAATAGGAACACATACTCTGGAGACAGTGTCTTTAGGTTTGAATACCAGCTCTACCATTTAGAGAAAGCTTGAACAAGTTACTTAATATCCTCTTGAATATCTTGTTGAATTTAAAAGGATTACTGTTTTCAGGATGAGTGGAGGTGGGAAGAGAGAAAATTCCAACAAAATGAAACAGCATAATGAAGGCATGAGCAAGAAGTAATTAAGAGGCCCAGAGAAATATTGATTAAGCCATAGGATCCACGTGTTGGGATGGGTTAGAAAATATTAGGAAGTAGTAGTTAGATTGGGTGGGTTCCCATTATAGAAAACCTTGAACACAGAAAAAATAACAGTTGAGCAGAAGGGTATCATGACGAGAGCTGTTTTAAGGGATAATTAATTCATCCCCGTAGAAAGAATAAACAGTAAGTGTCATTAAAGCAAGAAAGTAGCAGTTGTATTATCCTGTGTGAGTAAAGAAGGTTCAACTAAATATGACCCAAAGATAAAAGAAAAAAAAAGAAGGGATTAAAACATTGTGAGAGGGTTTTCATAGAAGAATTTCCTGGGTGGAAACTCCTGAGCCCATCACCTCCCAGTCAGCATTTCTAATTTCATTTTTTTTTTTTTTTTTTTTTTTTTTGCTCAGTCAAGGGATACATCAGTAAATGGGCAAGAGGATCCAGGAGATAGGATATTAGCTGTGCTGTCTTGAGTGACCTTTTTTGTGTGCGTGAGCAGGCACTAAGGAATACAGTCCTATGCCACCTATTTTTTATACCTATTAACAACATTTGTGAAAAACTATGTCCGCTGTTGAGTTTATGAATAGGTGGTATTTATTATTAAACACATTAAACTGATTTAGAGACTATTACTTTCTATTGTTGGTTCAGTTGCCATAACCTCGGTTTGAAAAATTAATAATGTTCTCTGTATCCCTCCTAATGAAAGTAAAGCCATTCCATTCACCTGGAATATGAGATCATCTAGAGAGACAATGTGGCTAGTTTAAAGTGAATATATTTTTTTTCTTTTTACCAAATCACGTGTAAATATTTCTCTGCTTGACTTTGGCTGTTCAGACTTAGTTTAATGTGGAAATGTACTTTTCAAGGCAGTACAGACCTCTGGCTTCTAATTCAATGATAGTGGTGAATGAAATGAGATTAAATATCTTGTCGTTTATCTGCACTAGCTTGTTTTGTTCATGGAGCATTAATAACTGAAGAAGAGATTGTACTGATTTTGTAGTCTCCTGTATAACCAGTTTCTTTATTATACTAGCCTTGGTCACCTTGGTGACCATGCTCCCTTCTGACCTTTTTTTTTTAGATTTTCTTTTCAGCTTATGAATCTCAAGTGCCTTAATGAGTGCCTCTGTCGGTAGCCTATTGTGCAATGTCGTAATAAAGCAAAACAGTGCCCTAGAAATGCAACATAGCAGTAATCCTATTAAGAAAGGCAGGCTATGTCAGAGATAACATAAAAAACCAGTCTGAATGAGGTGGGAGGACATTCTAGGTCATCCCTGCGACACTGAACAAGAGAATCCCTTAACCTCATCAGCAGGTAGCTGACTATAGATTCTAATTTTCATTTGCTTATCATGCTACTGTTCAAAGACAAGCAGTTATTCTTGCCTGCTTTGTTGCTAGCACCTTATTTGGGGCTCTTTTAACAATGACCAGTAATGAAAGTTATAGTTAGTAACTGTGAAGAAATTTCCTCTCCCTTCCCTACTTCTGTAAGCCCTGAGATTTGAATAAAATGTTTTTCGTTAAGAAAATATTTTTTACATTAAT
Source organism: Cynopterus sphinx (assembly GCA_030015415.1). Lineage (NCBI taxonomy): Eukaryota > Metazoa > Chordata > Mammalia > Chiroptera > Pteropodidae > Cynopterus > Cynopterus sphinx. The sequence goes on from CM057379.1 coordinate 190,843,370, forward strand.
ATCTGTAATCTTAACCAGATTTCTAGATCCTCAATCTTTAATTTTTTTTAATTTGGATATTTTGTCTCGAGATTCTGTGACATAAATTATGTGATTATGTGATATAAATACTCAGGTGCTGACCCTCATCCAATAACTTTAAAAGCAACTGATATATTGCCCATATCATGTTCCTACTTTTACACTATGTCTGCTATATTCACCAAATAGTCAGTAGGACTGATTTTCCAGACTCTGTGCAGACAGCACTGTTATCCAAATTAGTTGATAAAATAACTTATTATTGAATTAATAACAAAGCTTTATGTCATAAGCACAGATAAATAATAAAATACAAGAGTAGGAAGTATATGAAGGATGTTCCCTTGTTAGAAACACCCCATGTTGTGGTACCTGCTCCTGATTCCTGGATGCAAATTGTAGGTAATTTTGCACTCTAGGAAATTAGAGCCAGAACCCCATAGAGATAACAGGGTGTAGCTTCCTGACTTAGCATTTTAGAAAATTACATCCAAGAGAAAATGTTCCATTTTTCTGACCAAGGTCACTCAGAGACTTTGTGTCAATATAAGGACTAGAATTCAAGTCTTCTGACTTCCAACCCAGTGTTCTTTCCACTTCATTTTACTGCCACCAAGTATGTCATTAACATTAACATGAAAAGTAATTTGAACACATGCTCTATTCAAAACAAACTCTGTTACAATTTCCAAGATGATCCACGTTCAGAAATGTCATCATTATAGTGTGAACCAATTGATGGGTCTTCCAAATGAAGTGAGTATAACCCTTGACTCATTCTGCCTTTTGAGAGATGCCTGTCCATCACTTAAGATCCCCAAACCTGCATTGCTAAATTTCTAGAACAGTTTAGTTTCTTTAGACTGCAAGTACCCTATGGTTAGTTCTGAAAGTGATATAAACAACGAAGCATTTATTAATTCACAAAACAAATAGATCAGAGGAAGTTCTAGAATAAATTCATTAATTTTACTATGTCAAGATTCTCATTCTCCACGATTCTATTGGCTTTCCTTTTCTAGTACCAGTATGTTTCCCAGCATTATATGCAGCCATAGGCTGGAAAAAAAGTGACTAATCTCTGCCTGTGTCTCTTTTTTAGAGTCAAGGAAAACTTTTCCAGTCACTCTCTCCAGTAGATTTCCTTTTACTTGGCTCATTAGGCTGGATTACATCACATGTCCTTGTCTAAACCAATCACTGTCAAGAAAATGGAATTACTACAATTGGCTTAGAGAAACCAACCTTTACTTCCCCTGAAGCAAAAAAAAGCCTGCAAGTACCTGGACAATATCAGAATTCTGTTGGAGAAAAAGAATTAGGAAATATTTGAGGGAGGATGGCAATTGACTCATGTACCTTAGATATATTTCTTAATTACTAGACACATGTTTGTTTCAGAAGATATTTAGGGTGTAAGACATGATCAGAACCCAGGATTCATCAGCATCTAACAGGTTATTACTACTTGCCACAAGTCTAGAAATATCTGTTGCATGCGATATCATAGCACCTGGGAATATGTACTTCTGTGCCAATTATGACTGATATTCCATACTTAGAAGAATCATAATTCTGCTCACAGAAACAGGAAACAGGAAACTCAGCAAATGTTGGAGAACAAGATTTTTAACTTAAGCAATAATGGAAGCTTTGATTTACTTTCCCACCCCTGAATAATTTCATTGACTCTCCCGGTAACTGCCTTGATGAGGAGTGTGGACTCCTTAACAGTCAGAATCCATAGAAGCTCAAAATTTAGACCGGACCTAATGTAGCAGGATGGTGTTTTAAAGTCTGTAGGTGGGGTGGGCAGAGGTAAGAACAGGCATCTTGTCTTCAGAGAACACTGAATAGACTCTCCTGGCTCTAGCAGAGTTCCTGACATAGGTCAGAACCTAATCTAGAGGTCAGCAAGCCTGGGGCAAGGAGCTAGATCACTTAAGAGCAGCTAAAAAGATGCCACACTTTTTAGCTTTCTTTATGTCAAAATCTGGCTTCTTACATTGTTTCTTCTAAAGCACTCTTATGTTGCTAGAAACCTGTAAATCGACATGTTACCTTTAATATACTTTGAAAATAATGCCAGTTTTGAGAATTTATTCAAGATGAGGAATTCCTTTTTCTTCTCCTCCTAGTTATGCTTCAAGGTAGAGAAAAGATCATAAAGGTGGAGTTGAGTTTAGATTCTCAAGCGTTCCTTAATGTTAGGCTAAATTATTTGAATTTTATATTAATGAACAAAGAAAATCAGAGGAAGAATTTAAACAGAGTAGTGAAAGATCAAAATCATGGTTTCAAAAAGACTAATACGGTTTGGACAATGTGGGATAGGAGAGTGGAAGAGTTGAAGAGACTAAAGACAAGGAATCAGTGAGTGAAATACTACACAATTCAAAAGGAAATGATAAAATCCCAAAGCAAGGAAATGACTTTGGCAGAAGGAGCCATTACAAAAGAATAATAATAGGAATTAATAGAGGACTATATATGGAAAACTAGATGGAAATAGGAAGTAATGGTGTAAGTTGATATAGTGGCCAAAGCCGGGTGACAAAAACAATGACAGAAATTGAAAAATCTGTCCTTGACAGAATCTGTGGTTTTCTTTTTTGTAGCTTCAATACAAAATAGACTTTTTACATTCTTCTCTTTTTCGCATCTTTGTAACACTAGAACATCTACCAAGTTATGCCTGGAATATAGTAGATGTTCGTTAATATTACTGAATAGATGGAAGGTTTAGTCATCAATCAATGGCTGATAATATATCTCTGAAATGATAATATGGCAATGTTAAATTAACAATGAAACTTATTTTTGCAAACCATTTTTCATAATAAACTTTTAAGAAGACATCTTCACCTGTACCACAGAGGATTTCTCTATTATAATCACACTCCTTAACTGTTTGTCTAGTGCCATGAAATTACACACAGGATCCAAACCCACGTGAGGATGGTCTATATATTTTAGTGTGCCAATATTTAACGTTGCTCTAAAGACCTTGTGTGATCCAACCCCTGCCAGACTCTCCAGGCTCCTCTTTATTTCACCCTACTCCAAACCCAAATTCCCCCGTCCAGCCATAGTGACTCTTCTGACTTCTCATTGCCATGATTTTTCCTTTGGGTCCTTTACCTGGAAATGTTTACTCCACTTCTACCTTTACATGATCCAGTCCTGTTCATTTTTAAGATTTCAGCTCACTTCCTTCCGGAACTTCATGTACTCTCAATCTGGGTTAAGGGCCCCTATTTGCTCCTGTGACACACTAACCCTTCTTCACAAAGCACACATCACACTACTTAATTGTCGCTTTGTTCATCTACATCCATTTCTTGTTAATCATATTCTTACAAGCCCATAGTTGCAACATAAAAATTAATGAAGAAAAATAATTTTAAGTGTCTTGGTTGGCAACCTTGTAAAAGTTGCCTAAAATCCTTTATAGAATCACATGTGCCTGTTGGTATGTTAGTAAGTAAATATATTGCCTACAGATTTGAATACAGTTAAGTACTACAGTAAATAGTATTTACTTATTTACTTACCAGGAAAAAAAGAATGAGATAATGGTTATCAAGGAAGGAATAATTAGAACATCTTAATCAAAATTAGGTTTATGTAACAAGAGAAGATTAAGAGAATTTCACATATGGGGTTTAACAGAGCAATGACGAAGGAAGAACAAGTATCTTTATTTATCCAAGATGAAGAAGGAATTTGCAAAACCTGTGAATGGACATACTCACTGTTACCAGCAGGCTTAAACTTCTCTTCAAAAGGTCATTTGAAATTTCCCATCTTACACAAGCCTTGTGATTAAGCCAGTCAAATACATTCTAAAAACCTAACACGTTGGAAATAAGGTCCCTGATCTCAAGGAATTCAAAAGGGAGTTAATACCAATATCAGTCAAAATAACCATGAATACTGAAGATAAGCCCAGTAAGTGCTGGTATATAGTGTACATGATAAATGCAGGAAACTCTAGATCAATGAGGGCCAAAATAGCCAGGCAAGGTCTCTGGGACCTAGGATTGTTTATTCCCCACAAAACATGGCATGGATAGGACTATGATTGAAGATTTAACTGTTTCTGACCACTGAAGATATCAGTAGGATCTTTTGCAGAGGATAAAGCAAACATTCCGTTAATGTTAATGTTCGTATTTGCAAATCACTATTCTCAGCACAAATCTACCTAGGAATAATAAGTAGGGCTGCTGAAACCTACTGTCAGAGGTGGTGGCCTTATTCAGGAAGGTAAATTGATCTACTGCCCAAATTATTTTAATTTACTCAAAATCACTGTATAGTAAAAAATGTAAATGTTATGAATTGTAACATGAATCCTAATTATTCTAGACCATTTTTAAATACAAAAATACAGATTTTAATAATAAGTCTGGAACATAATTTCTGTTATTAGAATATTTTTGCTTATTAACTAGAATATCATTGAAAATTAAATAAATGTTATAAATAAGCTCCTTGTATATTCATGTAAATAGTATCTATTGATAAGAAAATTCAAAATAGTTCTCAAATTGATTAATAGGTAAAAGGCCTAAATAATTTCACTTATCCTTAGGGGTAAATTTGTGTTTCCTTGAGAAAGCCCTCTATTGTCCCAACCTTGATTAGCATTTTTTTTCTATGCTGCTATAATACTTTGTGCAAACGTTGGTGTTTTTTCAACCTTTCTAATGTATTGCTGACTTTTAAGTTACAAAAGTAACGCCTGTTATTTTGCAACAAATGAATGTACACAGAATGGTGTAAGGAAAGAGCTAACAACCTCTTGCTCCCCTCTTCCAAACATAAGGGTCTTGACTTAATCAGAGAAATAATTTTATAGGTTTTTCTCCCACACTTTTCTGTCTTGTATAAATTTCTATCAGTGCCATTACCATATTGATTTATAATTATTTGTTTTTGGTCTATCCTTTACTCTCTTCCAATGATTCTTAATCCTAGCTGCATATTACATTTACCTAGGACAGTTTTCAAGAAATTCAAATATACTGACATTCCCTCCCCAAATTCATTGGTCTGACTGACTGAAGTGAAAACCAGGTGTTACATTTTTAAAAGCACCCCAAGTGTTAATGACATCCGATTATCTCTGTGTCGTCCCCCATTCTTTCTTACTCCTAATCTTAAAGTCCCATAAGAAAATGGAAGGTACTTGTAGTTTTTTAATAAACTGATTGGCTTCTTTTTAAAGAGACCAACTTCTCTTGATTAGCTGAAATGGAGAAAACTTAAATCCCATGTTTCTAATTTGTACATAAAAATGCTTCACCTTATGGAAAAAAAAATATACATCCCAGAAAAATTGATAGTAAAATATATTTCCAAAAATAAATCATATTTTTTATAATTATATAGAAAGGTAGGAGTATATTTTGGATACAGGAACATTTGGCTCTAAAAAGTTTAAATTATAAATTTGGGGGTGCATTTCAACGGTAATTAAATTATAGTTAAAAGAGTAATCCTCTTACTGCATCTACCACCAGAAAAGTGCTAGTCATTATTTGTAAAAATTAAAATTACACAGGGAGAGTTACTTCTCCAGGGGAAATGAGTGGGTTGTTAATAAGCCTTGCCTGACAGTAATCTCATTGTGCTCACTATCACAGCGCGTATCCACAGCCTGGAGCCAAAACTGCTTCTCTACGGATCCACACAGGGACTAAGCTCAAGGCTCTACTTTTGTTTCAAACTTAAGCACAGAGGGTCTCTACAAATCCAGTAACTAACCGATGCAAGAATCCATTTTTCAAATAACTAAAAGCTCTGAAGTGTTTTTTTGGTTACTCACCCCATTATTTTTAGTTCTTCCATGCGAAGGAATTTATTGAGTGCTTTGTTGCTTATTCTCCACCACCGTTTCTTAATTATTTGTTGAAATGTATCTATCCTGTTGAGGGCAGCTGTTGATATTGTTTATTTGGTGTCCATCCTATGGTTTTTATCCTAATATAAAAAGCCTGTTCTTTCTCCTGTGCTCTCCCCTTCTCCACACCCCACTGAGTTTCAGATTGCTTTTAAAGGGTCATCTGGCATTCTCTGGGAGCCCTGGTATTAAAAACAGCTCTTTTCCTTATTTATTTGTGAGCATTTTTTTTAAGAATATTATTTAAGTTGTTCCACTTGTTTTTAAGAAAATAATTTATATCCGTATAAAAGGATAAGGAGATATCCTGATCAAGTATTAGATCATATTTATTGCAAGCAGGAGACTGGGGCATATTTGAACAACTTTGCTGTGTGGAGAAATAAGTAGTTCAAACTACTGTTTTTTGAGCTCCCACCTAGCCACCCTTAAATATATTAAATCAAGGATTCTGCTCCCCATGGAAAGTTAATAGCTGGTGTAGTACTTAATGAACTGCGCCAAGTTGGGCTCATTGGTGTGGCAAATAGATTGTGATATTCAGTTCCAATTAAAGTTCTTTTGCAAAGATCAATGAAGCACATTCTCACAAATTGAATCACACTAAACTAATAAACAAAATTCTCCCATCCCCACTGATGGCAAATTATTATTTTCTTAACATTGAAAAACCCATCACACTATTCATTATAAGATGCAAGTGCTAGGAAAGATTAAATATTTATTTACCCATGTGTTTATGTTTTACCCCCAATTTTATGAGAAAAATAAGGAACATTAACTATTTGTAAGAAAGCTGTGTAGGAATAACTTTTCAAACGTGAATTTTTTTTGGTCTTTGATCCATAAGCATTTTTTTATTTACTAGATAACATGCTTCTTGTCCTAATGATTAAAAGGTCTGATCTTTGGTAAATGAGAAAAGAATCTATTACAGAGTAACCTTTAATTAATGAAGGCATAGTATACATTTATGTTAGAAACAATGGGGTTTGTGAGACAAAGAAAATAGCCTTTAGAATCACTGAGTTACTTCAGTGATTAAAATGTTAATTTAGCAATCTCAAATGTCACTAGTTTGTTCACAGAATGCACAAATGTTATTATATTCATTTTCAAGGACCTTCTCATCCTCACCTTTCACCTCCCCTTAATATTTCCTTCAAAATATACTTTTGAGGAAATGTTATACATTTGCATAGTTTTCATTTTAAAGTTTTTAATGTCTTGATATTGACAAAGGATAACTGAAATGGAGCCACCTGTGAAGCAAGGAGTGAGATTCAAACATGCACTTCCATTTTCAAACAACAAAATGGATATTTGGTAGACATGCACATGCAAGATTTCACCTCTGAGAAAATTCTAGAACTTAAGAATGCTTTCCATACCATGGTCTTCTGCCTCACAAGACATTTTCCAGTAGCTCATGAGATGAACTGTATTTTGTGAACATTACAGGCATGAAGAAGGGCTTATCAAGCAATACTCCCAAGCTGACTGTCATTACGGTGATTTGTCAAGCATTTATGTGGTCTCTGCATTTCTTTTGCTTAAAGAAAAAAAATAAGAAAGATGTTAAGAAAAAAATGTAAAGAACAAACATCTTTGATATTTTACCACACCTACTTTTTTCTCCTGTTCTATTTATTCCCTTCTATTCAGTAGATCTTCTATCCATACCACTTTGGAATTATGGATCAATAATTTAAAAGGAGAAAATACTGAGGGTGTTTGTCAAACTATTCTTGTAAATAAAGGGTTAAACAAACATACATGCATGCCTGCATACTGCACATGACCGTCTTATATCATCATAATTTCATAAAAGAAATGAAGAAATAGTAGGAAACAATTATCAGAATAAAATGCATTTTTTCAAAAGTCAATAAGTTTAGCTTCACAAAACTCACTAAATAAATGTATTTTTCTTATTTTATTACATACACACTGGTGATTCTTGTCATAAATGAACATAATAAGCCTGCAGTCCACCTTTTGAGAACTACTGTACCAAATGCCTTGTTTTAAAATATTGTACTAGTTGGAAAGGATAGAATCAACTCTTCAAATGTAATGTGCCTTCTAATTACTAGGGAAACTTGTTAAAGTGTCCATGTTGGTTCAATAGCTCTGGATGGGGCCTGAGATTACACATTTCTAACCAGTTACCAGTGATACTGCTCCCACTGATCGGTGGACCGCACTTTGAGTAGAGAGGAGTGAATCCATGTTCTCCCAAGTGATAAGAGCTAACCTACAAGGCGTTATCCTTCCTAGAACTTTTAAGGTAGGGAAGGGGAGTGTATTATAATGAAAATCCTTTAAGATGCAAAGAGCTTATTCTATTATAATGATGTCATTGGGACATCATTTTGAGAAGATGTTAACTTCTTACTCAGACTTAATTCATTTACAAGTTACTTTGCCCTTGGGCTAAATCATGCCACATTAAGTATCTTTACTTTTACTTGGAAAACATCCTCATCAACATGTGTTTCTGATTGATACTTTCTTCAGTTGTTCTCAGGAAATTCCCTATTACTGGTCAGATTCTTTTGACCTATATTCTAGTCACACATTGGTGTGATATCTAATTTTCTCTCATTAGCATACTTAAGCAAAAAGCAGGAAAGGAAGTGAGGATTTTAACTTGATTTTAACAGTACTTTGATTTCCAATTAAATTGTCCCCCATAAAACTGGGTATCATGCTCATTTCTCCAAAAATACTCCCAGCATCCATGCCCAGAAACCAGGAATTAGCAGGTGCAGTGAAATGAATTGAATGGTGGCCCCCAAAAGATACCTGGAACCTGTGAATGTAACCTAATGAGATAAAAGTGTCGTTGCATGTGTAATTAAGTTAGGGATCTTGAAATGAAATCATCTTGGGTTATACAGGTGGGGCCTCAATCCGTAACAAGTGTCATTATAAGGGACAGAGGAGCCAACACAGAGAGAAGGAAGCAATGTGAAGACAGAGGCAGAGGTTATAGTAATAACAGCCACAAGCCACAAATACCTGTAGCCACCAGTGATGAAAGGGGCCAGGACTATGCTCTCCTCTGAAAGCTCTGGAAGGAGAATGACTCTGCTGACAGCTGCTTTCAAACTTCAGGCCTCCAGAACCGTGAGAGTCAATTTCCATTGTTTTAAGTCATTAAGTTGTGGTCCTTTGTTATGGTAGCCACAGGCAACTAATACAGTAAGCAAAAAGCAAATACACATGAAATGGCTGAATAACTGAAGGACAGATATTTGAAGTTTAATCTTAAAGATGTAAGAGAAGTCCAGAATGGTAAAGTAATTTACCTAAGTTGGCCCAGCCCAGCATGACAGAAGCAAATGTCAAATACCACATCACTTCACTTACTAGTTTTGGTTTACTAAGACTGATAATAGCTGACTAATTATCAAACTATTACAGGCTGTCTGTGGAAGACAAACTGTTTAGGTGGAAATATTGAATATTGCATAGTGATAACTTTATCACTATATTTCTCTGGAATAAGGTGAAGAATTTTTATAAATACTTTTGTGATATCCAGTTTTTAAAAGTTTAAGAATCATAAAATAATCATGTTATAATCAAGATTGACTGTGTTTGTAAAACATCAATGATTCTGATCAATTTAATTAAACAACTACTTATTCTAGTTACATGATAAAAATAGCAGGTAAGAATAAATGTCAAACAACTTCTTTTGGAATATAGACAAAGGTTTAAATCGTGGTTTTACTATCTAGGAAGAGTAAGACTTAGGCTAAATTTCTTAACTTTTCTGTGCCTTAGTTTCCCAGGGATAAAAAGTATATTTGGGAAATGTGAGGATTAAGTGAGGCAATGTTTTAAGATTCAGACCACAGACCCTGGGACATCGTGGTCATCATCGTGTGTATTTGGAGTTTAATCTATGTAGTAGGAGTTCAATCAGTATTTGTTGAATATATTCACTCAAGCCTGTTGGACTAAAATAATAAGATATTTGAACTGTTTTAATTGTTCAAGTGCCTCATAGCCATTGTATAATTTTGCAAGTGCAATTCCAACAATGAAGTTAGCCATATGAAATCTCAATGTACAGATTCTAGATATCAAAGAAGATATCTTTATTCTCGTGGGTCGTGAGCCTGTCAAAGGTCTGCTTTTAGGACAGCTTGCATTTCCTTGAGAGTGATAATCAGTTAAATATGGTACAGACTCTCCTCTCCCCTGGCCCCACTGCCAAATGTTCATTTCTCTGAAATTGATTTCTCCTTCCTGATTGAAAAGTCTGGAATTTGTCGGCCTGCAGGGAACTTTGCAAAAGGCTCATCTGGTTATTCAGTCACCTGTCTGATTGATACTAGAGCATCAGCAGGGTAGGTTATAGATCACAGAATGAATGATCTGACAGTCAGTTAATTTGGTGTCATCTATGTGTATGTTCCTGGAGACGCTGTAGTAGGAGTAGGCTTTTAAATAAAAAATAAAGGGAAGCTATTTGTCTAGAATTAATTTGGTTTCATTTGAAACCCGTGCTGTATATTAGTCCATGAGCATGAGGTAATTGATAACACACAGAGTCTTTAAGAGAAATTTTGTTGAAGGACATCAGGTCGGGTCTCAGTATACTTTGAATGCCAAGCTCCCACTATTCTCTTGCATGAACTTCCCAAAAGATGGAAATTACATATCTGGGCAGTTCAGTTGGACATACATGTATTTAAATCTGATCTGACAAGTTACTTTTAATCTATTTCAGGGAATTCAGAAGTTCAAAATATACATCATTTGAAAAAAATATCTCTATTAATCAGAGAATTTTCAGTTTATCTTTTGATGGTGTCATAATTGTTCAATTCTACTTTTGGTTAGTACTTTCTACTATAGTGTTTTACTTTATAAAAACTTCATTTTATGTAATTATCATAATAGTAAATGTTAACATTCATCGACTACTTACTATGTTCCAAGTACTTATTAGGTGAAAGATACACTTTATGTATCTTTTCCTGTGTTCTATGTATATGTGTGTGTTTTGAGTTCACTTGAAGTGACTCTTCAAGAAACTAGCCTTAATTCTTCATTATGCAGACAAGAAAACTGAGGCAGAATGAAGCTTAATGATTTGCATAACCAAGGACATCAAGATGATTAGATATGTATCACTGTAGCATCACATCTCTATGACAAAAAGAACAATAGCAAATCTGTGATGCAGAAACAAAGGTTTCTCAGCCAGTACTGTGAGAGGCAAAGCTGCTCGAAGAACAAAGCTGCCTTTGAAGCAGAGGATTGTTCTATCTCAAATCAACTCTGTAGGGTGCAGAGCGTGACACGATGCAGCCAACATAGCAGAAAATGATGTTCAAAAAACTCAAATTGTTTCCTTCCCTTTGGTGCCAATCCTTAAAAAGATCATTATTGTATTTTATGTATATTTTTAACTTGTCTTCATTAGCTTCTCTTTATTTTGGAGAAGTCTGTTTAATCTTCAATATTCTTCATTTATTCTGCTTGATTAAATCAAACAACCACATAGGTAAGATAGAAACAAATAGCAGTGTTTTCTGTGCTGAGAAAGCAGCAACCTAAAAGGGTCCAAAAAAAAAAAAAAAACGCTTGTGCATGTTACTTTTTAGAATTTCTAAAATCTACTCAAATTTGAACAATGGGAAGGGAAATAGAAAAGTTTCTAGAATAGACAGTCAAAAAGTTTCTAGACTTCTCAAATGTTTGACCTGCTGCGTGTGAAAGGTTAAAAAAAAATTAAAAGAGGTTGAAAAGGAAGTTTCAGAATGTGGCATTTTTGTCTGTTCATTCTCGCTAAAGCTCTCCCTTCAGGTAGGATTTTCTTCCAGGTACTTTCCCTAGAGTGTATAAATCAATGCAACACTGCCCTGTAAGAGTAGCCTAACCTGGTGAAAAATCACAAAATTATAAAAGACTGCTTTTAGCAAAGGTCCCAACTTTGCCTGTATAACATCAATGAGATGTCAACTTAAAGTCCAGGTGTGTCGGGGCCATTAGAGAGAAATGGAAGAGAAGACATAAAAGAGGACAGAAAGTGGACAATTTAAAATGGAAAGTTTATGGGACAAGCACAGCTAGACATTTCAACTCCATGGGAATAGAAGATAAATTAGGAAAATGAAAATGTTATGAGAAAATGAAAGGGCACTGTCTTATGTTAAATTCCCCAAGAAATACTCTGAAATATTGGAAAGTGCTCTTGGGAACAACTATAAGAGAACAGAGAAACAGAATTGGGCAGAGGGAGAAGTTGCAAGGCATTAGCAAAAGATGCCTCTGTCAAACCTACAGGCACCTCTGGAGCTGAGATGGACCGTCAGAGTTGTCCAAAATCAAAGCTCTAACTGGCCTTAGGGAGAGGGCAATATCTTGGGCAAGGCACCTTCTTTCAGCTAAGGGCTATGCCTGGAATTTAACCCAGCTGTGGGTTATTAGAGGCCAACACCCTCAACAGCTGGAGAAGTGAGAATATAGGCCCTGAATGGAGGATTCAGGGGTTGGTGGGTACCACAATATCCATTAGAACTCATCTTTGCGCTTTTTAAATCCACCTTCTTCACACAATAAATTTACCCCCTCTGAGAAAAGAATTTCAAAGGTTTTGGCTGGTCTCTTCTTGGACATACTTACAAGAAGAAGTTTCTCTGAAACAGAAGGCAAACTTCACCAATGTGGTTATTCCTGAGATTGCAACTGATACCGCTTGATTCTCTTCGTACGACCATTCTGTATTTCTGTTACCCTTGGTTAACGTCTCTGTAGGTCTGGTAGGGTGACCAGGACCGTCGTTTCTGAGCACCTGGTCACTGTACCTTTTTCCGTCTGTGATAGCTTTGCTTTACCATTTTCAGTCATAATTGAATAAGGGAAAATCTGTGGAATGCAAAAGGAGATCACCTATGTCCCAAACATACTTTTTGTTGATCTCATTGTATAACAGAGACCTACCTCTTCTCTCTTCTGAATTATCAGGGGCCAGTTCCTCTAGTTGAGGTGGTGACCTCTCTAACTGGGCCCTTGCACAAGGAGCATGAGGTAACAGACATAGCTTAAAGTTTAATGAGACTCTGACTGTGCCCCCTAGTTGAAACGTTTCCTCCCTAGCAACAGAAAGTTTCAGGATCAGAAAGCAAAAATTCCACAGTGAGTTCCTGGAATTAATGCCCCCCTCACCCCATCCATTGATGCAGCATATTCTCTCCAAGCTGGCCTCTCAGCTGCAATTTCAAAAGGTCATTCCGTAATGCTCAGGCAGGCAACTTTGGCGTGGTAAAGTATACAACAGGACCTGTGGGTCCTGTCATCTTGTGACCATGTTCACATCTACTTTTCTGTAAAGAAAGTCCCTGGGTCTAAGATTATTTTTGTGTTCTACCATGTCATTTGAACAAATACTCAGTAAGTCCTCTGATGATGGGGCTAAGTCAAAGTCATATGGGCAGAAAAGACAAACCTATACCTGGGAAATGTATTCATTCAAGTCAAGAGAAAAGGCTACCTTTCTAGCAGAATACAAAGTGTCCAACAAAAACATTTGTCACGATGTAGCTTTGGGTTTCTTTGAGGCATTTTGCTATATTAATGACTGAACATTGGTTCCTTTCTATGGCAGGTTGTACATTCAGAATGACAGTAGCTAAATCAGCATTTGGGATGGAATCCCAAAATGTTTGGTCCACACGTGGCTCCATTCCTGACACCAAGGCTACTGGGGTGCTTGATGACAAATACTGGCTATTCTTATCAAATGGCCTAGTCAATCTGTCTGCTTTGTTTCTTTGTCCCTCTTTGATGATAGAGGCTCTCTTGGGGGCGTGACTGTGTGATTTAAAGATGATGCTTTATGCTTATTCCCATAGGTCTATCTATATATATCTTCTCCATTCTCTTGGTCCTCAATGCCCCAGTCTTTCTCCTTCCTGGCCTCTGAGCAATCAGGTAAGCTCCCTGCCACTTACAGAGCCTTTGTGTATTCTTTCTTCAGTCTACTCCTCTTTCTCCATGAAATGGATTAATCAGGTACACAGCCTAAATCTCTGCCATTGGGAGAGTTGCCCCACACTGTTGACTTTCAGGACAGTCAAAGTCCTATTACATTCAAATTAATTTAGAAATACCTTTAAGAAATAGTGTTGTCTGGCTCTTTTAAAATTAGTTCCACCATTCTGATATTGTAGGGAAAACAAGACAGAACAAAACAGATTTCCTGTGGATATTTTTAACAAAGAAATCCATAGCTATAGAGAATGATCGGTGAGATCTGAGTATCTCATGAGTCAATTGCGTGCATCTCTTTTAAATTCTGCTTTCAGTGATGTTACATTGGTAGTATTTACACTTTGAAAATCAATAAATACTATAATCCAGGGATTTTTCTTTTCTTTCTTTTTAAGGTGGATGCTAAACATTTCTACTTGAAAATAAGAGGGTAAAACCAGGCCTTCTAAAAATTAAAAGGCTGTCTTTTTCCCAAAGAACAAGATTAGTGAGACTTTTATCTAAGCTGCGCAAATAAGATACTTGATTTTTTTTTGATACTGTAAAGATACCATCCATTTAAAAAAAAACAAACATAAGTGAAACTGAAAGTTACATTATTCTGTTTGTAAGCAGTTCATTCCAGCTCATGCAATCTGAAAACGGAGGTGATAGAGTTGAGAATTATCTATAAAATTAATTGAATTCAGTTTTTCTGATAATATATCTATTTCCTGCAACCTCCAAACGGGAAAAAAAAAATCTTCCACTAGGATTCTTTTAGTTAAGAGATTAGATTAGATTGGTCCTTCTATCTTTTCATTCTTCTGTTGCTTCTGTCTTTATTATCAACATAACTTCTAAACGAGGATAGACAGGGATAGAATGAAAAGGCAAACCTCAATTCTGTCCACTTGTTCTGCTTCTAAAAGGCTTCTAAAAAGGGTTGGCAGAAATAAATTTTTAAAAGTATGTCTTTAATTATTGGAAATCTCAGCTATTTATGATTCTTCTGTGCCCCAGTCCCAGTATATAGAATTGCCACAAAAGAGAAGTTGTTATTGTTAATGATTTCCTTGGACAACTATTAATTATAATTGTCTGGACCATGCATTTTGACACTTTATAATACCCAATCCAGTGCTTTATTAATACTGGTTAGTATAGGTTTCATTTTTCTGAAGTGCGTAAATGATGTGTCTGCCAACAGAGTACATTTTCGATACATCATGGATGTCTGACCATAGCAACCAGACATTATAAATAAAGACTAAAAAAATCAATAAATACCCAAGCAGATGAAGCTATGGTGATTGCTTCTGCTCAAAGAAGGTTGGGTTTAGTAAGATACTATATAGAGATTGATTGTATTCATTGTTAAGCAATAGCCTGAATTTGGGTTAGCCACAGAGTGACCAAGCTGCCTTTTTTTGTGTGATATAACTAGAAAGGCCACTACTCCTCCATCACAGAAAATTAAACTATCAAATTAACCCCAAACTGTTGGTTGTACTATAAAGGCGTATGTTAATTCATTTGTTCATACCTCAAATGTCTGATGATCTATAATGAATTAAACTAAATAAAAATGACAATAAAACAAAAATTACTAAAATGATTAATTTTAAATGTGTTACAAAATAAATATAGACTGGCTGAACCTTCTGTTGATTAAATCAAAATAATTCTGTAATTTAAATTTGCCTCACTATTTAATATCTCTTCAAGACAGTCAAGCCATTCTAGGAAATGTCTAGGAAATTTAAGAGAACATCTCAGAACTTTAACATGTCTTTTTTAGTCAAACAAAACACTTCTACGCTTGTAAGATCAATAAAACATGCTTATTGCTTCTAGCCTGCATCTAACATCTACATTCCTACAAAATAAATTTATGAATTTTTTTTTATTTTAGGAACTGACACTTCCTGTGTTACCATGTTGTCTTTTTTTTTTTAACAACTTTGACGTATGATTGTCATGTAAAAAGATGTATATATCAATATATAAAACTTAATGAATTTTGGAGGTAAATATAGATCCAAATATATGCTATAAACATATTCATTACCTCCAAAAGTTTCCTCCCGACCTCTCGTTTATTATTTTCTGTGTTAAAAACAATTAATGAGGTTCTTCTTATTGGCAAAATTTTAAGTAGAACACACAGTATTGTTAACTCTGGGCCAATGCTGTACAGTAGATCTCTAGGACTGTCGCCTTGCCTAACTGAACATTTGTACCCTTGCCTACCACCTCTGTTTTCCCCTAACTCCAGCCCCTGTGAGCTACTGTTCTGCTCTCTGTCTCTATCATTTTGATTTAGTGGAACTCTCCTATTTATAAATTTTAAAGTGCTGTCAAACATTAGAAGAAGGAGAAAGGGTATTATAAGAGAAATAGCCCTTATTTTTTAATATAGAGGAATTAGAAAGCATTGCCTCAAGAAATGGGGTTGTACACTATTAACTATTAACTAAGTGTAAAGCTAAAAGCAGAAACTTAAGAATTAAGTATCTGGAGAAAAGGTGTCAGGAGATGTATTTTTCACAATTGATTTGTCTATATTGTTTTTTTATAAGCATGAGTGACTTCAGTTAACGCATATTATTTTAAACTTGATTATATTGGGACATTAGGAACTAATAGAAAAAAGTTAAATTTAAAAGCCAAAGTATAAAATTCATGGCCAAATACTACAAATCCTGACATGTTTGTGTAGAGACAGGACACCGAGGCTATAAGCAGGGAGCAGCGCTTATTGATGCCAGCACCAGCTCAGCGGATTCCTATCCAAAGGCTGAGCCCCGATTGTAACATAACAGGCGGGTTTATTCATTCTTGTTATTCCTACACAGCTACAGAGATAAGAAAGAACATTAATTGGTTGGCAAGCTATGAATCAACAGATGTGAGCTGGAGAGACCTTGAGGTGGGAAAGAGGGTAGTCAGGAATAAACTTTATTTGAGCAGGAAATGGCCAGGCAGGGTTAGGCTGCCACATTTTTACATGATTTTTAAAATAAAAACTTTGTCAGATATATCTTATTTCCGACAGTACACTGCTGTTAATTATAGTGACAATGCTGTACATTATAGATGAAGACTTTATTCATCTTATAGCTAGCTGGAAGTTTATCCCCTCTGATTGTAAATTCCCCTTTCCCCCACTTCTCCAGGTCTCAGATACCAATATTTAACTTTTTAGTTCTATAAGTTTTTTTTTTGATTCCACATATGAGAGAATATACAATACTTATTCTCTGACTTATTTTATTTAGCGTAATGCCCCCAAGTTCCATTCACATTGTCTCAAAAAGAAGGATTTCCTTCTTTATGGCTGAGTAATTGTGTGTGTGTGTGTGTGTGTGTGTGTGTGTGTGTGTGTGTGTGTGTGTTTCTTAATCTACTCATTCACTAATGAACACTTAAGTTGTTTCCATGTTCTGGCTCTTGCAAATAATACCGCAATGAGCATGGGGATGCAGTTGTCCTTTTAAGCTAATAATTCAATTTCTTTTGGAGATACACCTAGAAGTGAGATTGTTGGAGCATATGGTAGTTCTGTTTTTAATTTTTTGGGGAACCTCTAAATGAGTCCCTTTTTTCCACAGCCTCACCAACACTTATTGTCTCATCTTTTTGACGATAGCCGTTCTAAGGTCCTGATGTGGGAGTGAGGTGATATCCCATTGCGGTTTTGATTTGCATTTCCCTGGTAATTAGTGATGTTCAGCATCTTTCCATGTCCCTGCTGGCCATTTAGAAAACTGTTTACTCAACTCCTCTGCCCTTTTTAAATGGAATTTTTTGTGGGTTATATTTTGCTGTTGAGTTGTGTTAACCTCTTTTCAGAGAAACGATTTGCAAATATATTCTTCCTTTTCATTATCTATGTTGCCCTTTTATTTTGCTGATTCTTTTGTTGTGCAGAAAATTTTTAGTCCCACATGTTGATTTTTGCTTGTCTTGCTGCCTTTCAGGTGTTATATCCAAAAAATCATTGCCAGTGTCGGTATCAAGGAGATTGTCCTTTGTTTTCTTTCAGTAGTTTTACAGTTTTGAGTTTTAAATTTAAGTCTTTAACTTTGAATTTATTTTTGTAACTGGTCTAAGATAGAAGTCCAATTTCATTTTTTTTTTGCATGTGCATATTCAGTTTTCCAAGCACAATTATCGAAGAAGTTAACTATCCTTTCCCTCATTGAGTATTCCTAGAAATCTTATTAAATATTACTTGATAATATTTATGTGTGTTAATTTGGGGGCTCTTAATTCTGTTCTATTGATCTGCATGTCCATTTTTATACCAAGACCACATTGTTTTTGAAAACTACAGCTTTGTAGTCAGGTTTGAAATCAGAATGTGTGATGTCTCAGCTTTGTGCTTCTTTCTCAGAATTGCTTAGGTTCTTCAGGCTCTTCTGTGGTTCCACATGAATTTTAAGGTTTGATTTTTTTTAATTTCTTTGGAAAGTGCCACTAGAATTTTCATAGGGATTGTATTGACTCTATCAATGGCTTTGGGTAGTGACGTTTTAACAATATTCTTCTGATTTATGAATATATGATATCTTGCCGTTTATTTTATTTCTATCATCAGTGTCATACAATTCTTAATTAGCATATAGACTTGCCTCTTTGTTAAGTTTGTTCCTAAGTATTTTATTATTTTTGATGCTGTTGTAGGTGGGATATTTAAAATTATTTTTCAAATAGTTTTCTAAGTATATAGAAACAGCTGATTTTTGTATAATAATTCTGTAGATAACATTTTAATATAGGTGTTATATGTCAGTCATGCTATTATTCCTAGTTGGTTATGGAACTGACACACATTTAAAGCAACCAGATAAACCTAGATACAATAGGGCATTAAATAGGGAGGGCACTAAATTTTTAAAAATAGTAATAATTAAAACATTTTTCTATTTAATCTAGTTTCTACTCCAGAATGCTCTCTAAATTAACTTTCAAATTTCAAAGAAGCCATAACTCCCAATAGTGTAAATAATTTTACTGAGCATAATTAATAAAATTGCCTATCTGGCTTACAGAGCTTAAATAAGGGAGAATTAATGATGAGATAGAACCCAGGTGAGAATATTCAGAATGCAGTTTTGAATCTCAACCCAGACCATACTCAAATGGGTTGTGAAGAACAAATGGATTTATACTTACTTTAATAATAGTGTCTCCATTTTCACCACAGAACTTTTCTCTTAACCCACATATTTTCAGTAAAAGCACATTTCTCATCAAATACCATTTATTGAAAATACTCTTCTATATTCAAGAAAGTATCAGTATGTATTGAAAAAAGGAGATATGTGTAGATGCCATGCATTTGAATGACCTTTCAAAACCTAAGTTTCTTGTGTGGAGATAATGCTTAATAAAGTCAAAGTCTTCTCAATTGTTTAACTTTTAAAAATAAGAATGTCATAGCTTTGAAGTATTTGAAATAGAAACTGGCTTTCCTAGTACTATGGAAGCTTCACCCTGACTCTACTTTTAAAGCTTAAAAAAATCAAAAGGTTTAGTTTAGGCATAGAATTTCTTGCTTATTTTGTAGATTTAAATTACCTGGAGATGTTATTAATTTTACTGCTGTAATGAGAACTTGAGACAGGTTCTTCTGAAAACTACTTTAGTCAACATGATCCTATGCCTTTCTTTAATATTAACCAGAAGCAAGGTCAATCTTTTCAAAGTTTAATGTTTCCTTTATTTTTAATAAATAATAAAGGTCAGAGTTAAACTTGAATCTTTTTTACATGTTCTTATCTAAAGTATCCTGTGAATTATAGTTCATGCATGGTTTTTAACATGGAAATTTAACACAAGCTAGTTCTATATGCACAACTCTGTTCTTGCAGCTGAGTTACGTACAAAGCTGGAACTACTGAAAACTTGTTTACGGTTTCAGACCAGACAGTCCTGATACCACCTCTGTCAAAAAACGAAAACATAGACACAATCCTGAACCACCAGCCACAGATGATATCTTGTTCCTCATGTGATATAAACTGTCTCCTTTTGTTCTGGTAACTGGGATGTTAATGTATGCACATTTGACTAAGTCTCCTCTTGAACCTCAATTCAAATGAATGAGATGGTGGTGGTGATGATGATGATGATGATGATGATGATGATGATGATAATTTCTACTCATTTATTTATTCATTGAACTATTTATCATTTTTTATTACATGCATATTCTAGGCCTGTGCCATTTTTTAGACTATCATGGGAAACAATAATTCTTATCTTTAGTGAACTTACAGTCTAATGGTACAGTGAAGCAGCAAGTCAGCAGTCTTATTTGATGACATACTCAGTATCTCAGTTCTGCTTCCAGACCTTAGCCTTTCTAATACTTGTAGGACTGCTGTCCTAGTGGCCGCATCCTTTCAGAGTTGGATTTCAACAGTTTTCTAGCAGACTTTGTTAAAGTTGACTTGCCATTTTCCTGGACTGCAGTCTGTTAATTACTGTTAGTCCCTGGTTTGATTATGGATGCAGACCCTATAAGTATTTCTGATTTCCTGGATGTGATAATTTCTATTCTGTCTTTCTTAGTGACATACAATTAAACTATTCTCCATTAGACCCTCATCTCTCCTTTTACCTCCTTTTTCACTGTTCACGCCTTATCTCTTACTCTTTTTATCTCTTGCTTGGACAAAAGTTTATCCTAAACAGTCTTGCTATCTTTTCTTATATTCCAATATATAATCTGTTATATTTAAAAAATTAATATAACTTGTGTCAAAAATGCAAAAATCCTAAGTGCATTATACTATGAATGAGGGAAATATATCTGCAAAACCACTCACTACTCAGGATATAGAGTAGAACAATGCCAGCACTTGAAAAGCAATCTATGAGCCCCTACGATCAATTTTTGCTCCCTCATCCCAAATGGGAATTCTTATCCTGACCCCTCAGCATTTTAGGGTTCAGGAAGAAGAGGAAATTTCAAACTTCCCCAGGATCCAAAGATCTATAAATACCAAGTTCTTCTATCGGATGTGCTGTCCTCGGGCCTCCCTGCTGGACTCTGGCGTCCTCTCCAGTAGATGGCTCCTCTCATGGCGGGGAAGCTTGCTTGAGCCCTCTCCTAAGATAACTCCATAGTGACTTCAGACTCGTCCACAGCCATGGCCCTCCTATAACATACATTAGTTTGAGCTATTATTAAACTGCACATAAATACTATATATTCTGTACCCAGCTTCTTATTTTCAGCCTCATATCTGAGAGATTCATCTTTTTTTTTTTTCACTAGCCATAGTTAATTCAGTGCATTGCTTTGCAGGATTCCATTTTATGAATTTACCACAAATTATTTATACTTTGTGTTATTGACTAATATTTGAGTTGATTTCAGCTTCTTCTCTTGTAAGTAGTGCTGCTATAAACATTCATGTATAAATTTTCAGTATCTATGTGTATACATTTCTGTTGGTTTATAGTTAGGTGTAAAATATTTCATCATAGAATGTATATGCTTAATTTTAATAGAAATTGATACCAAAAAAATTATACAACATGGTTGTGCCTAATATACTCCCATCAGAAGTGCATGAGAATTACTACATGCTTTCAAACACTTGGTCTTGTCAGTCTTTTACATTTTAGCCATTCCAGTGATTGCATAATAGTGTTTCATTATGCTTTTAATTTTCATTTATCTGATGACTAATGAGTTTGAGCACATTTTTAAATGATTATTGGTCATATTATTATCTTCTTTTTTATGAATGAAATCTGGCTTAAGCTTTTTGATTATTTTTTCTTCTGGGTCTTTAAATAGCTTTATGTCATGGCCACAGATTCTTTGATACTCCTGTTGGAAGATGGGGTCTATGTCCCCTCATCTTGAATCTGTACAGGCTTGTAATTTTTCTATAATAGAGTAATGAGGAAGTAATACTACCTGGCTTCTGAGGCCAGGTCACAAAAGGTCATTTATTTTCCATTTTATTCACTGGAAAACTTGCTTTTGGAGTCCTGAGTAAGAAGGTATAATGCCCAACTTCTCTGAGACAACAGTGCTAAGGAGGCCATGTGTAAGGACCCCTGTTGGCAGCTAAGCTCACTCTTTCAGCCACTCTCAACAAGGCATTAGATGTGTAAGTGGAACTGTGCTGGACCCTCAAGACTAGCTCATTCTCTGGCTGAAACCATTGAATGACCTCAGTAGATACCACTTGGAACAAGAATCTTCCAACCTAGGCCTGCCTAAATTTCTGATTCATTAAGTCACTAATAATACAATGGTTGTTATTTTAGGCCATTAATTGTTAGTTTTTCATGCAGTGGTAGATAACTGAAACAGAATCTATTACCTAAAAGTGGGATGCTGTCATAATAAAAGTAGAACATTAGGCATTGATTTTGGAAATGGCCAGCTTCCTCGAAGAGGCTATTGGTTAAGGCTCAAAAGAAAACAAGAAAATAAGAAAACTTGTTGGAGATGAAAGAAAGGGAACTTTGGTTATGTAACTGTGGAAAGTTTGGCAAAACTGTTGCCTGTGATGACAAAAAAAAAAAAAAAAGAAAAAAGAAAGAAATGTACCTAATAAACTAAATGATCAAGCTGAGGCGCCTCCTGGGCAGGGTGTTAAACACACTGCCTGGCTTCTTGCTTCCTGTGATAAAATGAGTGACTAGACAGATACATATGAACAAACTAAAGAACAAACTGTTCTTTTTTTTTTTGTAGAATTTTAGGAAATGTAAAAGCCCAGAATAGTCTTTACATTCAGCAAACTACCTCTAAAATAAAAGATAGCTTCAAAGCAAAGATCAAATCCTGGGCACGGCCAGTGAAACTTTGCCTTCAGGGAATCCCAGTGTGGCTAAAGTTCTTTGTTAAGGCCTCAACAATATTTAAGCTAGTCCCTCATATACCTTCTAATTTAAACAAGAAAGCCTCTAAGAATGTTAAGAGTATACTCTAAGGCCATCTCTGCTAGACTGTAGTGCTTCCACAGGTGTTGTCCCAAAGGTGTTGTCACAATGAGCCAGGGGTAGAAAAGATTTCACCTTAAAGATCTGTGAATAAATCTTTTGTCTAAAAGATTAGCTTATAAATTTATATATAAGGAACTCAAAGGAAATTTAATAGCTTGGACTGGAGGAGATAGACACAATATACAATGAAAAGAGAGATTTGAACCTCAAACTTTTATGGACAGGGAACAAGCTGAGAAAGCTACCCAATTGTAGACATAAGCTACTCTCTATGGAAAAACGATGTCTCAGAATCAAGATATGAGAGGACAGAGCTAAGAGCTGTGAATTCTCAGCGAAACAGATCTGGGAACCTAAGCAGGAAACTAGCAATATATGATGTGTTCCATTCCATCATCACTGTAGGCCAGTGACCACTATGTATCTCGTGTCTCCCACTTTTCTAAGCAGGAGTGTCCATTCCCACCATCATCTGCTGATTGTGTTGTTGGTGGTTGGTGGTTGGGGGGGGGGGAGGTGAGGAGTGATGCAGATAACTTGTCTCTGTTTCACAATGTTTCAGATGAAGAAGAATAGTACCCTAGAAACTAGCCCTGAGGTGCATCTGCCACACATGGGCGTGATTCAGATAAGACTGTGAATCGACCCTCAGCCATACTGGGATGAGACTTTAGGGAATGAGAGTCTTTAAAAAAGTTAAGGGCATCTTTTATGTGCAAGTAATGAAAATGATTTGTGACCAGCGGGTAGACTCTGACGGTTTTAAAACGTGGACACGAATTCTTTGACGGTCCTACAGTCAAGTAGCAGGGACAAAGCTCCTCCATATATCTTGGAGGGCTTGTGACTGCTGTGACCAAGAGTACAAGTAAGGAAAAAAAGGCTATATGATTACCAGGACTCGGTCATAAAAGGCCATGAAGCTTCCTCTTTATTTTCGGAAAAGCTCACTTTTGGAGACTTCAGGTCACATAGTAAGCCCAGTCAACAAGAATACCATGCTGGAGAAGCCAGGCATAGGTATTCCATACCAGCTGGGACCAGCTTCCCAGCCATCTCTAACAAGGTGACAAAATGTAAGTGTAGCTTTCTGGGACCTTCCACACTAGCTCATCTGCCCACAGATACCACCAGGTGACACAGCTGATGCCACATAGACAGAAGAGTCACCCAGAACACTCTGCTCAAAGTCTTGACCTACAGTGTTATGAGACATATAAAATGATTGTTATTTTAAGCCTGTAATACACAGTAATACATAACTGGGATTATCTATTTTTTTCTTATTAATTTGTAGGATTCTTTATATATCCTGGCTATAAAAGAGCTTTTTATCAATAAATGTTTTACAGTATATTATTCTACTATTTCATTTTTTCTTCTCTTAAATCTCTTTAAACAGATGTTTAACTTTAATTCATTTTAATTTATCTATCTCTTACTTCATATTTAGTACATTTTTTCCTGTTTAAAAATATTTCATCCAAGGTTATGAAGACATTTTTCTGTTATCTTCCAGAAGCTTTATTATCTTACTTTTACAATTAGATTTATAATCCATATGATCTATTTGTTTATCCTGCACTAATTCAACACTGTGTTAATTATTGTAGCTTAATAAGTATTGATATCTGAAGTCCTCCCACTTTATTTTTATTCTTCGATATTATCATGGCTAGTCTTGATCCTTTGCTTTTCTACTTATGTTTTAGAATAGTATATTTATATGTACGTAAACCCACATATACCCAAACACAAAACTATGCTGACGTGCTGATTAAGTTGCCATCATGAATAAATCAATTAGGGGAATATCAACATTTGTGTCAGACAGATCTTACACATGTGTTCAGACTCTTTCTCACCTGCCTCCAAACCCGTTAGTACTTTGCTCTGTGTCTGCTACCTACGTAGGAACAGGCTTCCTGTAGGTCAGACCTGAGGACAAATAGCCAAATGTCCAGAATTTCTGGGTTCTTTTACCATTTCCTGACAAGAAAAATAAACAAAATGTAAAAGAATCAGAAAGGAAAAAGTAAATAATTTGTGGTAGACATGATTATATACGTAGAAAATCCATAGATTTGTTGTCTCATACAGAATTTCATAGAAATGGCATCATCATACAGTGTGTAACCTTTTATGTAAGTCCTTCACTCACTGTAATGTTTTTGAGGTTGATTCATTCTGTTGTATGTATTGGTAGTTTACTTCTTTTTTGTTGCTGAGTCTGGTGTATGAGTAGATTATGGTCTGTTGATCATTCTGCTATTGATGGATGCCTGGGCTGTTTCTAACTTTTGGTCACAATGAATAAAGGTGTTATGAACATTCTTCAACACTTTCTGTAAGCATATATTTTTATTATACTGGGGTGAATGCATAGAAGTGGAATCACTAGGCCATAGTGTAGGTCTATGTTTAGTTTTATAAGAAACTGCCAGATCTTTTTCCAACTTGTTTATATCATTTCATATTCCCACTAGCAGTGAATAAAAGTTTCAGTTGATGACATTTAATCTTGTCAGTCTTTTTAGCTTTAGCAGTTCTAATGGGTATGGCATCTCATTGTGAATTCAACTTGCATATATTTAATTATTGATAATTGTATGTACTTCTTAATTTGTTTCTTTATATGCTTAATGGGTACCTGAATATCTTTTTTTTTTTTGGTAAATGTCTATTTCTTATTGGGTTCTATTATTAACCTGGAGAGGAGCTTCATCCTATCTGAAAACTAGTCCTTTGATAGAGAAAATTTATAAATAATTTCTTCTAGTCTTTATTTTACTTATTCATTTCTTAGTGAGTCTAATTTGTCAATGTTTTCACTTATGATTATTGTCTAAAAAAACTTTGCCTACTCCCAAAGCGTGATGTTCTCCTAGTTTTCCTCTAAAACTTTTGTGAGGATTATTTCCCTATATGTAATTTGTCATTTTTTTCTGCCTCCTTTCAGGATTGCTCTCGCTAATTCTGTGTCAGCAGTTTGACTATAATGTGCCTAAGCGGAGTTTCCTTTCCATTTATCCTGCTTGGCGTTAACTGGGTTTCTTGATTCTGTAATTTATATCTCCCAATTAATTTGAGAAATTTTCAAATGTTATTTATTCAAATATTCTTTCTTCCCCTTTCTCTTTTTCCTCTGTTCTTAGGCTCTGATTACTCATTTAATAGACCTTTTGATAATGTCCCATAGGTCACTGAAGCCATGATACTATTCTTATTCTTTTGTCATCATTTCTTTGTCTCTGTTCTTCAGAATGGATAGCTTTTTTGTTTGTTTGTTTTCTCTACATATCACCTACCTCTTTCCTCTGTCATTTCCATTCTATTGCTAAGCCCATCCAGGGAATTTTTATTTCTGATATTCCATTTTTCAGTTCTAGAATTTTCTTCTCTACTTAAGCCTAGAACAGGAAGCAGGAAAACCACCTTGAGTGGATATGTCTTTTTGTCATGTGAAGGAGACAAGAGCTGTCTGAATCTCACCTGGAGAAATCTGAAACTGAGAAGGTATATACAGTTGTCTGGTTTGGGAGTGAGCTCCAGTCCCACAGAGAAGGAGTGGTGCATATTTCCCTTGGTGTAGACGTTGTCTTCCTTCAAGGCTCAGATCCACCTTAAGAGAGCCTCTGCCTAAGAGAATCTCATGGAAGCCATGTAATCTATTTAGTAATGAACTTTTGGGAGCCCAGAGGCTGCAGTGGAAGGTACTGACAGCCAGCAGGAGTAAAGGCAATGCCAGATCAAAGGATCTGCAATAGTCATTCTGAGCCCAGCAGGAGATCTCTAAGAAGTCTCTAAAGGGGACCAAGGAAAGAAAGCTATCCGCCTCTGAGTTCAATCTGGAGTTGCCCCAAATATCAGCTAAGACAAGAACTGGACTAAGAAAACAATTAGAATTAAACCAGACACTCCTCCTTTAGCGTCAGCATCCAGCCTATTTTAAGCCAAAGCTGAATGAAGAGAAAAACATCAGCTGGAACAGAGTGGGGGTTTTGATACTATATGGGAATAGGGATATGTGATTAATAGACTGAAATAACTTTAGAAAAGCTATGGATTTATCTAATATTTCATATAACAGCTGGAAAAAATAAATAGACGATGCAAAGCAAATGTGAAATTACAATAAGAAAAAATAATATTGATGTTTTCCTGTGTGTATATATACATGTAAACATACATGTATGAATTCCTTAGCATCGTAGGATTACTTCTATCACCTCTATCAAATTATGTCTATATGTTAGTTATCTATCAAATTATATACCTTCGTGTTATATTTCTGCATACACATAGTATTATTTATATACATATATAGAACACTGAAATATTGGTAGTGACATAGAAGATCATTTTATTTGTGTATTTTTTAGTTGTCTAATTATCTAAAATTAACGTATTATGTTTACATCAAGAAAAAAGTGATACATTATTTTTTAAATGGCATATGGGTTTATATTTTTGTTAATCAAATATTCTAGATATGCTTAATTGGATCTCCAGAGATATGACCATTTTCAAAGTTTTCATTTTAATGATTTGACACATTTGAGAGGCAGTATTTTATCATCCTATATTAGAAGGAAAAAATCACATTTTAATTCCTTTGATTAAGTAATTGAGAATTGACAAATGCTTTTATAGAATATTCCTTAAAGACACTTTGTCTTTATTTCGAATCTCCAGTCTTTAAATCCTTTCTTGATACTCAGATCTCAGAGTTTTAACATGTCGCACAAGAAAATTAATGCTTTTTTCCCCTGATTCTTTGTGTATGTGTGCATGCATATTTGTCACTTAGTCCTGCTTCATACTTTTTTCATGTCTCTTCTTTGTATATTGCTTATAGAATTTTAGTGTTCTCTTAAGTTTTTATTTTTTTCAGATTGTTTGACATTCTAAAGTATACTTTTCAAATCCTGCTAAATCCATGTGCTTTGCTTCTCCCCTTTTGTTTATATTTTTGCCCTTTTCCTGCTGGCTATGTAAACGTTTTCATTCCCCTAAATTTTATGCCACCTTCAAGATAATTTTTTAACTTAATATACATTTTATTTTGTGACTGAATTTGCTTTCAATTATTTTCTCATAACTTTAACAGGGAACATTTAAACATCATCCTTATGGTAATAACTCTCTTCTATGATTCTAGATCTAAATGGAGATGTTAGGATCCTCCATATCTGTTTTTTTCCTCTCAAATTTTTTAATGCATTTTACATGAGTCATTGCCCTTTCTATTTCTATCTTTTCTGGTTCTTTATTTCTTATGATTGATGTACAAGAAGCTGTAAATATTTTCTGTGTACAACTTGATGAGTTTGGAGATAAGTATACACCTGTGAAACCATCACCGAACTCTATGCCATAAATACATCCACTGCCTCCAAAATTCTCCTCTCACCCTTTGTGCTATTACTGCTTCTTCTCCTCCCCCTCTTCTTGTTCCTCATTGTTACTATTAGAATGCCTAACATAAAATTTATCTTCTTAATAAAATTTTAAATATACAGAGCAATATTATAAACTACAGGCACTAAGCAGTACAAGTTTACTTTTCATAAGTACACTTTGACCAATACTTCCTCATTTTCCCCTCCCCCAACCCCTAGCAACCATCATTCTACTCTCTGTTTTTATGGCTTTGGCTATTTTAGATTCCTCATATAAAAGGCATCATATAATGTTTGTTCTTTATTTTTTGGTCTGGTTTATTTCACTTAGCATAATGTCCTCCAGGTTCATTCACGTTGTCACAAACATCAGGACTTCTTGGTTCTTCATTTGAAAAATTCTATAAAATTCTTTTACATCATCATCTTTGTTATGAATAGAGCTTAATCCAAGTATTGATTTGATTCAACCATCAATATTTCCTTATTACGTAAAATTCACACTAAGCTCTAGAACACTGAACACTGCAGACAAAAAAGAGGGAGGTATCTTTGCTGAAAGGCTAAAAATCAAGCTGATTAACTCAACATTTTTTAAATTTATATATGAAATTGCTGTGGAAAAAAAAATTAACCCTGATTTCATGTTTTAAGTCATATGATAACACTGAACATAGAAAGATAAGTATAATAAATTTCCTAAGCCTGACTACCATGCTCAAAAGATCATGAAGGATTTTAAAAAGTCACATTTTCAAACTTACAATTTGGTGTTTAAATTATAGATATAGAATGTTTCAGTACCCGGACCTATCTGCAAGGGAAGTGGGCGGCCCTTGATAGAGGTATTGGTAAACCCATTCTTTTCTTCAAGAGAGATGTCCAAAGATCAGACACTACCTTTACAAATTAAGCACTGCATTTCATAGATAACAAAATACCCAGTCAGTCCAGAATCAAGTGCTTATAGGCAGATGAATCATCCAGGAATGAAAGATGCAATTGCATAAAACACCTCACTTAGAATTCTAAGATATTTCAACTTCTCCCGAATCTCAATTGCCCTTTAGCCATGTGAAGATCAACATGCTATTTATACGATTAGCGATAAGCTGTGATTGTAGTCATTATCATATAAAATATAGCAAAGCCACCAATTTCTAATCCGTTTCTATTATATTCATGTTTTAAGCATGGCAACATGTCTCTTAGCTATGATTGAATTAGGTTAGTGAGAAATATACATCTGGAAATATAGGGTAGAGAAAATAGTCATTTCTATTGATGTGAGTCTTGCTGTTCTCGTTTTTCAGAGAAGATTCACATTTTCCCCCTGGAGTAAACAGCCAATAAACACATTTCTCTATTCTTTAGAAGAGAGTAAAAAATGATGGAGAAAAACTAGTCCATAAGTAAGATTGCATGAATTTGTACCCAAAACAAAGTGGAAGAAAGAATGGAAATATCTAGGCTCCCATAATTTATCAACCTTTTCTGTAATAGGCATTTAGTGTGTATCAGAGAACAGAACAGTTATAAAATTTGTTAATGTTTTCAAATGCATTTTTAAGTTTTTTTTTTTTTTGGATGTACTAAAAGCCCCTGCCTCATTCATATTTTCCACTCTCTTAACTTGGAGGTTATGTACTTTATTTCTATTCTTTTAGTGGTTACTCTAGAAATTTTATTGTAAATATTTACCATATAGGTAAATTATTAACTCCCTCCAGAACAATGAGAAGACCTCTAAACAATTTAACTCAAGCCACTGGGTCCTCTCTCAGCTAAACTTTATAAGATGGTATTTTAATTGTATTGAGTTTTTTATCACTAAGTATTACAATTTTAATGATTTAGTATTATCAGCATGATTAGTTTCTCTTTAGTTCAAGTTTTCTTCTTTCATTTCATATGTTCTTTTTGTGGCCGTGGCCATTTGATTTTGGATATGTGATTGGTGCTGTTTTCACCTGAAATACTCCCAGTGTTTTTGTCATTAATGCCTTCGTTTTGCCTATAGACTTGAAAGTTTTGTTAGAATAGACTTGTAGATCAAGTGTTTTCTTTCAGCAATTTGAAGATAATTCTGTCTCTTCTGGTTCCCACTGCTGTTAAGAAGATAGCATTTTCAATTCATTATTTTTAGGATCAATGCTTTTCATCAGTTCTGGAATATTATGATTTTCTTTTGGAATACTGTATCTTTCCCATCTCTATTATTTCCTACTGGAATGTGAATGAGAAATATGTTATACCTTCACTGTATTCATCTTATCACTTGTGCATAATTTCTTTTGAACTATCTACAAATTTTTTCAGTCTCCCTTCACCTGTGTCTAATCTATTCTTTACCCATTTACTGAGTTTCTAATTTCAATCTTTCACTTTTTTTCATTTATAGAAATTCTCTTTGGCTCTTTTTAAAATATGGCTATTGTGTGGTCTCTTGTTTCTTTATTGTATTTATGTGTTATCTTTTATTTTCTTACATGTATTCAATATGCTTATTTTATATTCTCTTTGACAGTATCATCATCTTCAAACTTTGTGAGTCTGAATGTTTCTTCCTCATGTGACTCGTTACCAGATTTATTCTGCGATTAGGGTGACTTTTGTCCCATCGGAATTCTTTGAGGATTGGATTTAAAAAACTCCTTTAGGGAAGGATCCAGTGCTTCTGACCATCATCTAGAGATGCTACTTTCCCAAGAAAACTTCAAATAATTGAATTTAGTAGTTTTCAGGTGACATGGTTGATGTGAATTTGAGGCCTGAACTCTTAGGTGTGTGAATTTATAGTTAGGAGTTTTCAGGGGATTTAAAAAGAAAAACTTTTTCTTCTTTATGCAGAAGCATGACTAGAATATGCCCATGTCTTTGATGTATCTTTTTGAAGGGCAGATTTTTATCTAATTCCCTCAGTGTTGGTATTTCCCAGAACTGCCATCTATAGCTTCAGTGGGCCACATTCACATTGTGGTCCATGCAAGGAACATTTCCTAGGGTTGTGCAGTACACAACATTGGCATTCATATGTGATGGTCTTGGTGTCACCATTCAGGCACCTTGGTTAAAATGAGTCTCTGACTTGACAGCTTGCCTCGTTTGGGCCAAACTTGGTTTTTGTTTGTTTTTTGGTTTGCTTTTTGACCAAGGTTTCTTGGCCTATTAAAGAACAAGTTCTACTAGGAACAAACAGCTAGATCCCTAGAGCAAACTCAAGGTTTAGCAATTTTCTATATTTCAGAGTTTTTGCTTAATAATATTTTTTTCTAAGCTGATAATGATGTGAGTTGGGAAAGAGATAACAGGAAGGAGGATGTACTTCTAATTTGTTAGAATAATCAGTTAACTCTTTGTTGGGTATTTTCAGTTTCTCCTTGCAATAAACATTGTTATTTCATATTATTAGTTAAGAATCTATGACCTTATAACAAGGAACCCACTGATAATAATTTGCTGTTATTTTTCTTTGTATAGAAATGGCTAATACTTTTCACAACCTCACAGAAGTATAGGGGAAAGGAAGGATCAATTATTAAATGCTTACTATAAGCATCTGATAGAGACCACCTGTGAGATATTTATTATTCCTGTTTTAAAGACAACAATAGTAATAGTAATATAAGCTTATCTTTCTTGAGAGCTTACTATGTGTCAGGGAATGCTCTAAATGTTTCACATGTATCAAATTTTATAATCCCTACAACAACTCTGTGAAATACCATTTCTATCCTCATTTTATATTAAAAAAATAATCTAAGAGAAGTTAATTTTCTAAGTTCATAAAGCTAGTGAGTGACAGGTCATGGTTTAAACTTAGGTCTTCTCAAATCCAGACTTTGTTTTCTTTCTGTGTGGCAAATAAACTACTCGCCTAAAATTATACTGGGCATTTAGGAAGTCATTATTTTGTTTGACAAAACAACAAAAAAGTATTTCAGTGATGCTAAAGAGTTAATACAATTTTAGAGCATAGAGAGAATATTTTGAACCAAAAAAAACTAACACTTTGGCCTTTCAAAGAGCATTTAATTCTCATGGCCATGCCTATCTTGTATTTCTACATCAATTGCGGATGAACTATTAACTTATCAAATTATTCGCTCCAGGGTTCTATTTACATTTTTAATAGAGAAAATATCAGAGGATCATAGGCCTAAATTAAATTCAAGATAATTTTCCAGAGAAATAAGTGGTCAGAGCAACAGAATGTATCCCAATGCCTATATATCATTAAAGGATTAATTAAATGTATTAAGCAAAATGTAGTGTCAATTTACTCTAATTGAGAAAAATTTTGTGAGAAATCATTAAAACCATACTTAAATTTAAAAAAACGTTTTGTCTGCATAATCTGCAGGAGACTTGTTTAGCCACCAAGGACTCCCCGTGCTAATAAGCTCTGACTTGTTCAAAGTCCCTCTGAGGGAGAGTATTTAGCCTACAATTGGCTTGCTAATGAGCACTGTCAAAATGTAGATTGGTCTCAGGCTGTACTCTAAAAACAAGTAGGAAGTTTTCCTTGAGTCAACTTCTTGAACAGAACTTGATATGCAAGTTTACCCTGTTACTTCCTCCAGCCAAAAATCACTTATGTCATTTCTCTGAATAGGGCACAAAGAATATTTATGATAAGATGAGATAATGTGCGATTTATGGGGAGGAGGGTCATCAGTAATTTCACCTTAATGGTTCTACCTATCAAATAACAGATGAATTATGAATTGTTAAAAATCAATATGACTTGATAGTTTAATAGATTTAAATTTATATTCTTTTGGATGAGGGAAACAAATATTTTAGACATTCGAGCTTTTTGTTGAACTTTTAAACAGCTACAGACAGAAAAAGTCACTAAAAATAAACTCTGGGGTATTGACGTGCCATTTTAAAAAACAGTAAACAAATTGAAAAGCCTAGGTGTTCTATAACTTTCCACTAACTTCTGCTTTATAAACAAGTTCTAAGATAATTTACAACAATTTTTGGAAGCTCTAACATTTTCACAGAAGCAAAATTCTATAACCATTTTATCATATTGTTAAGCAAAATTTCTGTTCCCATCTACAAGATATTTCAAAGTAGATGCAAATTTATTTATCCTAAAAGTTTATCACTATGAAGTTATACGCTTAAAGCAGGCTACTTGGGCCACAATTTTTCAATTTTTCAAACTAAATGAAACCACTTTAGTTTTGGGAATTTAAAGTTGTCTTTTGCCTTGTACTAGTCAGAAGCTGTAGACAATTCAGTAAATTAAAACCCTTAATCTCTGATTTGTTGTTGTTGTTGTTGTTGTTGTTGTTGTTGTTGTTGTTGTTCTTCTTCTTCTTCTTCTTCTTCTTCTTCTTCTTCTTCTTCTTCTTCTTCTTCTTCTTTTTTGCTGTAATCTTAATATTGCTCAAGTGGTTGGGACACCAATAATGGTATCATTTAGAAATATAAATATCAAGTAAAGTAGAATTGTTAGACTACATACCCAGACACCCACATAAACACAGACATGCCTACACATACACACACTAATTTATGTTTTTGCCTCTGTTACTAAATTTATTATTATGGAGTCATATTGAAAGTGAATTGCTAGTCCAACTATAGCATCACTCCTTAATCTAATCTTAGTTTTTTTGTTTTGTTTAAGTAGAGAACTCATTTGAAAGATTATTTTAGAAATGATTAGACTTTCAAAATTAGAAAATTTAGTAGGCTCTTAAGACTCTAAACATAAAATTCTACATGTTTGAGAAAATATTCTCATTCTTTAGCTTCTGCCCTTTGTATTTTAAAACTCAACTCCAGATAGACTTTTTCTGAGGCTTTTACTTATTTAGCTCACCTGCTTTCAATCCCCACCTATAGCTCTCACAAATCCACTTCAAATTATATTCTACTTAGAGATAATTATATTATTCTTAAATTACGTTATTCTTCTCTGCAGCTAGAATGAATGTGTACCAAGCAACAGGCCCTTTATCTTCATGATTCAAGGTATCTCAGATGATTTCTCAAGAAGGAGGTTTGGGGAGGAAAATATATCAGTTAGGATTGTTTGCCGTGTTAACAAACAATCCCCAAATTTCAGCAACTTACTGCAACAGAGTTTTATTTCAGAGTCACATAAATGTCCATGGCAGAGGTTCTGCTCCATATCATCTTCAGCACCAGACACAAGGTGAAGAGTAGCCACTGATCTGGGATATTGTCAGTCTCATGGCAAAGAAGGAAAAAAGAAAATTGGCAAAACATGTCACTTCCACATTTTATTGGCCAAAGCAAGTTATACAGCCATTTCTGAGTTCCTCAGAACATGGATATTTACTTCTCTCTCATGGAAGGGCCAAAGCAAGTCTTATGGCAAAGCCTGAACTCAGTGGGTAGGGAAGTATAGTCCTTCCTTAGGGAGTGGCAGCTACTACCTTGAACAATAATATAATCTTTTATAGAAAAAAAGTATCAAAAGATAATTAAAAATATATGAACATAACTTTCACTGGTTATACTGTATGAATGGATCCACTTGATATCCCGTTTTCACTTTTATTTTTTATTTTTTTCTGAATGCAGAGTCTTGACAATCCACCCCCGCTCTTCTCCAACCTCAGCCTAGTGTTACACCCATGATTTCCCCTTCACTGCGGCTACTCAGTGAAGAATTATGTAACAAATATATATTTCACTCTTATCTAGTAAGATAGCTACAAAAATACATTATATCAGTTTCCCCCAAATTACACTGCCTGCCCTAAGTGCATAGAGGAAACACAACAGAACTAAACATGGTGCCTGATCTTAAGCAACTTATAGTTTTATGAGGAAGTTACAATATAAATATAAATAGCTGTGATTCACAGTAAAATGTGATGCCTGCTTCGAAAGAAATACAAAATGCCATAGCACAGGAATCGTTCATGCCCACACATAAAATTGTAGCCATTGAGCTCCCCCAATTTTTTTTTATTTCTACCTCTAAACTTAACTGAAGTGCCATTCATCCTTATTTGCCCTACTATCCTAGACCACTCTGTCCACCAAGACTCTTCATTCCAGTTTCTCCTAACTCTCCAGAGTCAGATTCATCATTTCTTCATTCCATCCCTCAGCTTTAATCTCTACCTTTCTTTTCACTACTGTGTTTTCTTCAATTTGCCACTTTTCTCATGTTTCTTCCCCATCAAAAATAACCTCTTCCTGAACATATCTATCTTTTACTTTCCTTTTAGTTCTAAAGCGTTTTGAGCTAGAAATCTCTGCTTACCACCTGTACTTTCTCATTTCTCGTTCACAAGTCAAACCAGGACAATCTGCCTGTCATCATTTTTTATGTCTGTGCTCTTAAAGACCAAAATAAAAGGGCCTCTCCATAGTTGAACCTGATCATTTACGTGACTGTTCTTCATTATCTAAAGTTGCTGACCACTCCCTGTATTTTTAGACAATCTTTCCTCTTAGTTTCTAAGATACTTCCTCTAGTCTTAATTTATATCTTATCTTAAAAAAAAATTATTCCCATGCCTTCGAATATCTAAATGATGAGGCCTATGGACCCACTTTTCCATTCAACACTGTGAACATCTGCATATAATTAAAACTTAATAGCTTGAAAAATGACCTAAACACATTCCTTCTCTGGTATTCTCTAATGATCAATGAATGGGTTTATCGTTTTCTTCCAATCAAGAAGCCCAAAAGTCTTAATAGACTTTTCCACCTTCATACCCTTATATGACTAAAGAGTTACCATTATCTTTTTGTTCTACTAAAACATGTCTGTTAGTTCCAGCTCTTCTCTGTTTCTCCTACTATATTATTCCCAGTAATTAGTAATATCTGACATATAGCAGATTCATAGTATTTGTTAAATAGGTTACTATTTTTGGATGCTGTTTCCTCCTTGTGGAATCCCTTTTCTGTGTTCTACTTATAGAAATAGCTTAAATTACACTGGCTTTATAAAAATAATTTCTCTCTAAAAAGATACTTCTTTGTTTCATATTACTTTGTTAATACCTCTAACATAGGTAAGAGTTCAACTTTCTAATTATACTGATGTTACTCTCCATTTTTATATTTTTTTCCTCAGACATTTCACTTCTTGAGGTTAGGCATCACAATGTTATTTATGTTTGGTATCTGCACCATCTTTTTAATATTTGGATGAATCGGTGCTTGGTTGGATGTTGGATGGGTGTGAGTTTCCTAAAGGCTTCACGTAAGAGACGGCATTTGAACAGGGATTTAGAAATGGATTCTATTTGAGTGTGATGAGAAAGCCCTTCTGATTAAACTTGACGTACAGAATATTTTCTAAGAACACCAGGAAGGCCAACTCAGCTAACATATAGGGACATTTTGGAGGAAGGATTCATGGAAAAAAATTTGGAAGGTAGATTGGAAATGATTATGGGGTACTTAAATGATGGACAAGTATATTCGTTCTATTTTTTTTCCCTCTGGGCAGAGGTGAGCTACATATGGTTTGTAAGTAGAGGAGTAGCTTATTCAAATTTATAACTTTAGGAATTACTCTGATGTCAGTATGTCTTATGGAATGGAATGTAGGCTGCAAAAGCTAATAGAAAGATATTTCAACAGTCCAGAAGGAAGAAATGTGTAAATGAGAAGTGAAAAAAAAAATGAGATAATGGTAGAAGACACATCGTAAGGGTACCATCCAAAGGACTGAGGAATGTGGCTGCTAGAAGATGATAACTGAGGTTTCAAGCCTGAGTGACAGAAAGGATGCTCCTGCCTTTAACAAGAGATAGGGAATGACAAGAGGAAGCAGAAGTTTATAGGAGAAGATTATGAGTTCAATTTCAGACATAGTGAGTTTGAAGAGCAAATGTGAATTTTAACTTGAATACCAGCACTTACTTAAACTCTTTATATCAGGATTGCTTTCCTTTCCCTATTAAGCGACTTAGGGAACTGTCACCTGGTAAGATATTCAGGGTCAAATTCTCCTGCTAACAGAAGTCTTCAAGGAATGACTGCCATTTTGCCTGATTAGAAGTTGCCATCCAAACATAATCTAACATTTGAAACATAAAGCAACACTACCAATAAAGTGTCTAGCAAAATTGAAAAAAGACATAAGAAATGCAACCTTAGGAATTTTAAATAGAAGAAAATCCATGCTGCATTAGTATTTCTTCTATGTAATCTACAGTAGTGTTAAGAACTGAGTAAATAAACTTAGTTTGCCAAAATTGATTAAAATTAAGATTTTTCATGGTATTTTCATTAAAAACAATAAGTTGATGCCCATTTGCTATATTTTATGTATTTTGCAATATGTTAATTTTCCATTCTTGTGAAAAATGAAGTTTAAAAATAGAATTGCAGGGAAAGATGACATCTTTATTATTCTGTCATATATAACTAGCTCTTCACTCTCTTCAATGTCTTTTTTTTTAAGTGGCAGTCTTATGCATTCTATTATACAATTCTAATAGCCTTGATAAAGCATCCATAAATTTATTCTTAAAACTGAAAATAAAAAGAAATTCTATAAACACATTCTTAGGAAAAATGTGAGAGGCTGGTCATCAGGACAACTGTATTTGTCAGATATCTTTAAAAGACCGTTACTCTGTGTTTCCTGTGCATTACAGAAACTGTGACTATGGTCAGATAGTGGGTATATACAGCTTCTAGTAAAAGATTTTTCCATTGAGTGATAGTTTGGTATAATCTTTTTTAAAGTATCACCAAGAATAGATATATTTAAATATTTCCTCAGAGAAAAATTATCCAATGTAGTATGTGTGTGTATCACATATATATAGCATATAACTGCACATATATTATATAATTGATATCTATAGTGCATGTATATATCTATGTATAGCAGTCTATATTATGTATGTGCAATGTATATATATATATATATATATATATATATACACACACACACACACACACACACACATATATGCAATATATATTGTAGAGAGAGAGAGGGAGAGAAAGGGAATACAAAGATCCTTAAATGAAAATTCCAATCACCAAAGGCTTTGGAATTTAATGAGTGTATTATATTAAATTTTGTGCATTGTATCATTTACACATTGATTATGTTTGGGTTAAAATCAACCAGAGCATGGTTTGATTGTTGCTACAATGAGTTTCCAATTTTTGGAAGGAAATGATTAGAACATTGGGGAAAAGGGTAAACACACTCAGAAGACGTACTGGCTTTAGATGCCGATTACTCAACTCCCACCATCTGCTGTGACTTAGATTACACAGTGCACCCAAATGGCTCAATGTAGTTCGGAAAAACACATTTGTTGGCGTGAATTCTCACACCCCCACACATGCCAAGCAGTCTTTTCTAGCACATTATACCCCATAGTCTATTGCAAAGACTCTTTTCAGATTCAAAGCCTTAAATTCTCAAGCCCAGCTTAATAGAAATGATAAAGAAGGAGAAAGCCTTCTTCTATTGCTCTTCGCCTCTCTCCACCCACTTTTCATTGGTATGCCTAGAAAGGAGGGTTTCTGTCAGGAATCAGTGGGAAACAGGATTGAAAAGTTGTCAAGAACAAAATTCTTATCACCTTAAAATCATTACCCTGTAAAAGAATTTAACCTCTGACATCTTAATGCTGCTGTAAAAAATGGTTAAATTTAGGTAAAAAATAATCTTTAAAAATGGCTTACAGAGTAAAGCTTGTAACTTGCCAAAACAGTTTGTGTAGACAGTAAACTTCATATTTATGATCACAAGGCAAACAACTTCACTTGTATTGACTTGTTCTTTGCAAAAGCATACTCTGTCATTCATTTACATTGGAAACCACATATACTAGGATGATGTGAGGGAATAAGTCCCTGAAATTAAAGAAACTCTACATCAAACTTAACTGACTCTAATTAGCCTAATACATAAAAAACATTTTAGTACTGTGATTCTCTCTTAGTCAAGAGCTAAAAGCAGAAAAGGCTTCTGTGATATGTGATTGCAAGTAGCAGTTCTACAGGGAAAAGAGAGAAAATTTCTTTGAATTCAAAGAATCTTCTTCAGGGAGTATGGACTAAACTCTGAGACATGTAAATAAAATAATGCCTTTCCTCCCAACATGTTTTTTTTTTATTGTGTAGACAAAATAGTATTGCTGTTTCATGTAAATACACTCCCAAGTCTCTGATGTCCTTTTCCCTTCTACTTGTTTCTTAGTGACACATTGTCTTCTGATTATAATCTGGCTGTGTCAACCAGCTCCATTTTTTTTTTCCCGAAAATGCTTTAACTGGTGTTAAAAACAAAATTCAACTGAGTAAAGTTTAAAGATCTTATTGGCTTTATTCAACAATTCATGAATCAGGCAGCATCCCATCTTGCAGAGAGAAAGGAGCTCCAAGGAGCTGTACAGAATGAAAGGCTTTTATAGGCAGAAGGAAGTGAGAACAAGGAAGTTATACTAGACAAAAAAGCAGAATGGATATGGCAAGGTCACTTTCTATCAAGGGGATGGCAGTGTTCAATCAGTCAGATTGCCTAACTAGTGCCAGTTAAGCAATTCCTGATTGATTGGTTTAAGATTTCATTTTTTGGGGAGAGCTGAAACTGTAATTAGGTCTCAGTCTGGTGACTGATGTGGAGCTTAGCATAAGCGACTCTATTTTGGGTCTGTTGCCTTGTTTTTTACACCGGATAGTTATTCTAAATGTTCAAATTCTATCAATTTCCATTTCTTCCCACAATAAATTTTATTCTTACAATACGTGAACATGTTTCCACAATTCTCTGATTTATATCTTAAAGGCCAGGTGTAAACATGGTAATAAGTTTTGAAGGCTTTTGTGTGGCTATGGTAGAAAAACTCTTTAGAAGAATGTTCTCTTTCTAAAGGCGGGGTCCTCAATACTGAAGTGTTTCTATCACAGCTTCAGCTTTGCATAAAGCACACTGAGCCTTTCCTTTAATTACACAAGCATACCATGAAATGCTCTTTATTAATCCCCTCATTAACATACTTTTGAAATCATGTTCCTTGACCTCCTGAGATACATTTTTCTTCCTTAAATTGTCATGCATCTGTTTAGGCCATGTTCTTCTCTACTCACACCTTCAAATACATTCCATTCTGCTTCCTATCCCATTTTTTCCCATCACTTCATCCTGGTCCCATCATTTTTTTTCTATTATAATACCTCCTCTGATTTTCTAATTTGTAGTCAAGAAACCTCTGAATGTTTTTTTTTCCTCCCTTGAGAGCACTCCATCTATTGCTCTGCTTAATTGAAACTTGGTGGTTTTTTATAATCATGCCCCACATGTAGTTTTCACAAGTGGAGACTGTTCATTTTTCTTTTCTCTGCTTGAGGTAATGAAGATAAATTTACTATGTTTTGTTCTACTTTATCCTATCCCAGACCATTTGTCTCAAGCTAGCCTAGAGCAGCTCACCCTGATTTGAAGCAAAGCTTCACTGATATCAACTTATTTCCACTTTAATCAACAAACTCTAAGCCATCATTCCTGATTTTTTGAAGGCTGAGTACCTAGTTGAATTATCTTCTCTCCACTAATTATTACCTTTATTCCTGAGCAAATCTCAACATGGTCCACCTAATTAATTAACTTCACAGTCTTTGATTTCTTGTACTCTTGTGACAAAATTCAAGTCACTTGACCGTACCATAAACTTTAGTTACTAGCTAATACCTCTTAGAATTTTCTGAAATTCCTGTCTCTGCCTGAAATACCTTCACGTTCCAATTTGCCATCACCCCTACTCCCTTTAATCTGTTTTTCATCAGAAAAAAATTTTATTGGAAATCCTTAACCCTCATGTAGTTCATATTTCCCCATTTTGGATTTACTTCTTAACCTTCACAACAGAACCCCATGAGCAATTATTCTATCTTCTGTTGCCTAGACCCTGAATCCTGTCATTTTCCTTTACCTTTTGCCATGCTTCTTGTCAACCTCCACCCTGTATTATCCTAAGAACTGTACAAACTTAAAGATTGTATAAAAAGAAAATGTTTTGTAGTAGAATCTTGTTCTACTACCTACTAGGTTTGTGATGATGAGAGCTTCAGTTTCTTCATCCACAAAATGAAGATAACTCTTTTTATTATATTATGGGGTTTTTAAGAAAGCCACATGATATAAATATGCTGCCTCAGAGCCGACAGTGCATAATAATCCTGCCTCCCTTTTCATGGAGACTATGATCTGAGTTCACTGTTCAGCTTTATCTCAGTATTGATTCTTGGTTAACTCTTCTTCTCATTCTCTACAATTGCATTTTTTTCTTCAAGATATGTGTTCCAGGTTGGTTTCTGATTCTCAATAGATGACATGTTTATTTGTTTTTAATCAGGAGAATATAAATCATGAGCTTGTGAAGCCCCTCAAACTTTTTTTCAAACTTACCTCAATATTTATTTATGCCATCTCAGAGGAAGAAGCAACCCTTCTCCAAGATCAGCCTCTCTATTAATAATATTGATCTTACTATTTTTGCCTCCTATGAGATGTTACTCTCTCAATTATTTCTCATCTGGTCTCATTAATCTCTGGATTATCTCTCCCCCGCCCCCTCCCCCGGCCAATCCATCTCGCCCTTTAAAAAAAAATTAAAAATACATTTTCACTCTCAACTCAGTATTGAAATTCAATTTCAAAAGTCAAAAATGATCTGGTGACTAGCAAGACATAACACTTTACTTGGTCTTTATATCTGCAGCTCTTGACTTTATTGCCCGGGACTTACTTCTTAATGATACCTTCCTGTGATGTCTACACCACCTCCCTTCTAGCTTTTTTATTTTTCTCCTAGCTTCCTGACTAAGCTTATTTATCCATCTTTACTGGTTATTATTCTTCAATTCTGCCATAAAACCTCTCCAAATTCTGGGGAATTATATAAAGAAAAAGTAGGGTTCTGACCACTTTTCAGTAAATAGAGTGTTTTTTAGAAAAAAAAAAAATGGCACAACAGAATGTTTGGGCCTTATCTATTTAACCACTCCCATCTATACCTGAACAACATTCAGTGGCTGACATGCCTCTTACTGTGCTTCACATTTCAAAACTGCAGTGTTCACTCTAACATGCACTGATCTTAATTTAAGGGTTCAGTTTTCTGTAAAATCTAACCTGCTGCATTTCTTAAGAACATGTATTAGTACACACTGTAATAATAGGTTTATGTTGTGGGAATGAATAAATGAAGTCACATTTTAATCACGGTTTCTGTACAAGTCCCAAACTCCTTGATGCTCCCAAGCCAATTTGCAGCTGAATGTTTAACTTCCAGGATTTTAGTCCCCATCTACTATGGTTGTTCCAGGTAATTTTAGAGCTCTGAAGGGACTTTCACTCTGACTGAAGGACTGCAAAATATAGGGTAACTCTAAAAATATTCTTTAATGAAGTTGCACTAAGATAAGTACTCTATGGGGAAAATCTGTTGTTTCTGTATGGCACTGGCCTACTCAATTATTTAACAGCTGTCTGTTGCATATTAGCACTTGTACTTCTGTGTCAGGCTCTGTGCTAGAGGTTGTCTGTAAAAAGGCAATCAAACCTGAAAACATTATAATTCTTACTTTTGGCTTATGTGAATTAACTGTCCTGTAAATATTAGATGATTCTGAAACATGTGTGTGTGTCTTGTGTATAGTTTATTACTAGACCTATATCACAGTTTCATAGGTCTCTCCTATTAGGTCTCTCCTGTTTTGAATAAATTGATATACCATGTAGCAGATTCTTTCAGCAATTAGATGTTAGTGATTCTTCACACACCAGGTTTGAAGTTAGAGAATCATATATAAAGCTCATTAGAGACCTAAATCCCATGCTGTTTTATGCTCTGTCTCTATAATAGGATACTCTGCGGACTATTTTTATGATTTCTATTTTCTTTCATGGCCAAATGGGATGAACAGTGATCGAAGCTTTCTTTTAAACTTTGTACCAGTGTCACTAACTAGTTTCTATCATTTAAGTTCAGAATTAAACAATATCAGATATAATTTTCTAAAATAAAGAAAATCAAACTGCATGTGGTCAAGGATACCACAAATGCTTGAAAAAGATTAAACAGTAACTTTCCTATTTAATGTCATTTGAACTGTATCTTGAAAATTGTTTCAGACAGAAAAAAAGGAGCCTTTTTTTGTTTGTTTTTGAAGGTGCAAAGGTGGGTTTCAAGACTTGCTCATGCACCTTTTTTCTGTGTTGTTTATGCATTTGTCCAGAGAGGATTACATGAATTTCAGAGATCCCAAGGTGACGTGTTTCCAATTTAGGGCATAAAGATATATTATTCTTCTATTTGTAGTATTTTGTAATAAAATAATGCTTAGAAAAAGAAGTAAGAAAACTAAAATTTTTTTGGCCAGCCTATAGTAGAAAATCTCAGCTCTTCCCCTGTTATCACTGTTCTTCCAAAAATAAATGCCATAAGATTCCATTACCCATCTTGTTTTTGAAATCAGAAATCAAATTTTTATTTAAGTTGAAATATTTAAATATACATAACAAGCAAATGGTGCTACCTACATTTACTGATGCCCTGGAATAACAAAGCAATATTCGAGAGGGAAGAAAAATCATGGTGAATGTTTTAAGTGACTCCAGGTCTATGAGACAGTCAGAGAGTATATCAAAGAATGTAACAAAATTATATGTTTTTCTTATTTATGAACTCCTGCTGAGTTTAAATATGCCTCCAGAATGGTACTTTCTTAATAAAGAGAAATAATTGCTTCAGAAAAATTTGCCTTCAGAATAAACTAATAATACTGAGGAATCTGGGCAATTTTACATCTTAATAAAATCTCACTTTCTTACCACCAACAGATATCATGAAGATGATAGGGAGGTGCTATATGCTAAAGCAAAAATATAGAATTATATTTTCCTCTCATGACACTATTGATTACGTGAGACATGGCCATAAAGTAAAGAAACTAGTTACAAGAGGCACACATTGTATGGATAAACCTTACAATGCTGCTCTTCCTCTCATGACAATATCAAATCTAGTATATCTGTATGGGATCAAAGTTAATTATTACTTTTCAAAATAGAAATAAATTATTATACTGCCTATGATTTATAACGCTTAACTTCTTAATGACCAATGTATAGAAATAAGAATACAGAAATGTCAGCAAAGCCCCCACTCCACTAGAATGATGCCCTTACTCTCTAAATTAAAAAATCTGGTAGTTCATCTAAAGAGAGAGAGACAG
The DNA here is from genome assembly GCA_030015415.1 of Cynopterus sphinx. Taxonomy (NCBI): domain Eukaryota; kingdom Metazoa; phylum Chordata; class Mammalia; order Chiroptera; family Pteropodidae; genus Cynopterus; species Cynopterus sphinx. The sequence goes on from CM057379.1 coordinate 190,887,905, forward strand.
AGACAGACAGAGATAGACAGAGACACACAGGGACAGAGAGACAGATAACTTTACTGATGGGAGTGCAAACTTTAAGGGAGGACCCTTCTTTCACAAAGAGGCAGAGGTCAAGAAAATGAATAATTTACTTTTTATGCACTCTTTTTTATTTTATGCCAATGATGAATGAACTAAAAGAAATTCAGATTTCACTTTCTCATAGCAACAGTTTTATAAATCACAGTTATTATCAAAATAATGTGAACTTGTTCCTTCAGCAAATAATTCTTTGGACATCCACTATGTGCACAAAATTGACCATAGTCAAGGGATATGGAAACAAGTGAGAGTCGTAGTTTTTACCATTGATGTCAGTCTAGTGAGAGGCAAAAACAAATGAAATTAGAATATAGTGGGATAAAATGCTAAAACAAAACAATGCAAAGTCAATAAGGAACAGTTGCTGGAAATGGGGCTAGCGATAGGCCAGCTTGCAAAGCACCTACCTGGAACTGCACACAATTTGGATTTTATCTTACGGGCAACTTCTAAACACTGACTTTATGCTAATTATTTTAAATGAACATCCAAAAGTGTCTCTACTTGGCAGCGAGTGATAAGCCAGGAAGGAAATCTGGAAATGACTCTAAAAATATCCAGAATGATTTTCTTCAGATCAAATTCCCAAGCAAGCAAATTTGTCCAAAATTTATTTGGCAGATGCTAAAATTAATCCTTTCAATGAAATATATCTGAGAACACATTAAACAGGATAGCAAATCTGAGGGGCTACCAGCATAAGAATATTAACCTCTCTAGATATCTAACAGATAAAAAAAGATATGTCTGCCTGCATTTATATCCCTTACTAGCTCATTTCTCTAGCTCCTGCTGCCTGAAAAAAAAAAAAACTTTCTCCTCTAAAATACATGGTATCATAAACTCTTTTATCAAATAGAATGGAGCCAAGCAGAACATCAGAAACTCTAAATTTCTCAAAATATACAAAACGCTGGAGAGGCAGCCTGCACCTGCAGCCCCAAAAGCAAATGTGTGGAATAATCAGGGATCCCAAACAGAGCTGCACTGGAGTAATTTATTCAGCTAATCATTATATGAAATAGAACATTTGATTTCTGCACCAAAGTTACATCAAAGTAGATGCATACCTCATTTGATTAAATAAAACACCACAAACAAAATCATCTAAGCTCAATATGTGGTTCTTAGTAAGCACTCAATAAATCTAAGTTTCTTAGAGAGGGCAGTGTGTTTAATTTGTCGTGTGTGTGCTTCCTGGGAAATGGAGATGAGGTCTCCCTGATTCGGAATCTTGTTAGGTGACTTGGATGCCATCTCGTACATTGTAAAAAGATACACTGTGCTTTAAGTTATTTAATATCAAAATATTCTCAAGATAAGCCTAGTGTCTTTGAGCTCACAGGTCAGAAAAGAATTTCTTCTTTCCTTTAATCACCCATAGGACTAAACATCTTCAGCCACTCTGAAGCTAAAGATTAGAAGGACAGCAGCCTCAGTTTATTTCCTTTCTCTAGAGCTTGCTGGCTTTTCTAGACCTCAGCTAGCTTTGTAACAGCTTTAATTTAAATAGTTTTCTAGTGAAATAATGGATTAGGATTTCCAAGAAAATATGTGGAATTGTTAGAGAATGTGAGAGTTGTATTACCTCTAAGCGATTTTGTTGTTCCAGAAACTTGTTAGGGAACAGCTGTCAAAAACCAGTTTACGAAGTGAGGCAGAAATCTTTCTATTTTTTTTTCCTTACCTTGTCTTTTATGTAAGCTCTTCATCACTAGAGAGTAGAATGTAGCTTTTCGTGACATAGAACTTCCAACACTGAATAGACGCTCAACCAGCACATAAATGCTTGCTGACGCTTATGGACTCCTTCCACTAACACACACACACACACACACACACATCACACAAGCAAAAACACTGTTCTGCAGCACCGTTCCTGAAATGTTTTAGATGTGTATGGTCAAGTTGTTTAGATAGTGAAAAGAAAAAAGGGAACAGTAACCCTGCTATGCTTTGTTGTCTATCAATGTATCTATGTATTTAGGCATACAAACTCTTAACCACGGAAAATTGGGAACTATACATCATACCCCCATGGGTTTTTCCCCACATATCTACAGTTGGTATTGAAATAAGCCTCGTGGTTACCTCTGAAATGAGATATATGGAGAGGGAAGATTTTCCTAATTTCACAAGCCAACATCTCTACAATTGGGAATCGTTTAAAAATTTATAGTGTTGAATTAATTGAAAGTGGTTTTCTTTCTTTTTTCTTCCTAGTGGCACATAAAATAGTAATGCATTTTACAATTGGTGTGTCTTAGGTTTTATAAGATATGCTATTGTTAAAGCAGTTGCGCTATGGGTGATTTTGGTTTTCCTGTGACCTTCAGTGTTTTCAAATTTTTAAATAATGAAGAGGAAGAAATAAAAAATAATAGATAAAAAATTAAAGGAAATGCTGAAAAACAAGATAGAAGCTGAGAATGGCACAGTTCATGGCAGAATTAAATATCCCAAGACGCATCAAATGTATTTTAGTTATTTGTATACCTGTCCTATCTCTAATTAAAGTACAAGAGACCATGGTATCTTAATCACGTTCAAATTGCCTCTGGGATGCAGCATACTTCTGGTAACTTAGTAACTCAGCAAATATTGTTTGAATAAATAGATTATGAAGTGAATTATCCTTTAAATATTTTGTGCAGAATCATCTGGTCCACATTTTTCACACTTCATAGGCATTTTCTCAAATTATGCCAGCTTGACCTGTGGAAACCCGACCTGCAGAAATCTAAAAATCATAATTCAAAATAATAAGACCACATTGGAAGTGGATTAGTTTAAGACTCTATTTTTCTTAATGATGATCCCATGTTGTTATAACATTATTATCTATATCTGTGATTAAAAAGATCTGATTATAACTAAATAGCCACACCTGGCAGTTAGATGGAGAGTTTTCTGTTCACGTAGCTTCCAGTACAACACTGAACATCCTCTCATAAGATCTGACCACTTCTCTGTCTTACCCTTTTAAAAAGGGACAAGAACCTACTCACCTTTGTAAACAAGTTGCCTAGCACAATGGCCAGCATATAGTGTTCTATAAGTGTTAATTAAGTGACATGACTAAATTACAACCTTTCAAAAATGCTAAATGATATTAGTAGTGCTCATTGGCAAGAGACCACAGAGATCCCCCTTAAAATTATAGCCACGTGTTAAGCACATGTGGCATACAGAGTGATGCCTTCCCCTCCAAAGATACCGTGTCCTAATCCCGCATCCCACAGACTTGGTGATATGTTACTTTACCAGGCAAAAGGGGTTATTGTAGATTTATCCAGTGGGCCCCATATAATCATAAAGGTCATGGTAAGAGGGAAAAGGAGAATAGGAATCAGAAAAGGAGAGGTGATGACAGAAATGGAGGTAACAGTGATGAGGAGCCATAAACCAAGGAATGTGGGAAGCTGCTAGGAGCTGAGAAAGGCAACAAAGGGATTCTTCCCTAGAATCTCCAGAAAGAATACAGTCCTGCTGACTCATTTTACACTTCTGATCTCTGGAACTGTAAAATAATAAATGTGTGTGTTTCAAGACACTAGGTTTGTGGTAATGTGTAATAAGAAACTAATATAACGAGTAAATCAATCAGGGATAATTTGGCTTCAAATAGTAGGAACCTCCACCCAGACTGGTTTTAACAGCAAGAAAGTGCATGGGTTTTACATATTAGGAAGTCTGTTATGAGGCCGAATGGGTTCCTCCATTGTCTCAATGATGTCATCAGTGATGCTGTTTAATTCCTTTCTGCATTTCTACTCTGTATTTCTGTTCTATTGGCTTCATCCTCACACCAGTTCTCTTATAAATTTGGAAAAGCTGCCAGTAGCAATTGGAGTTAAATGCTTCCTTGTTCATTTTTAGGAGGAAAGAGCCAGGCTTCTCATAATTATCCTGATAGACTTGGACAAAGCAGGACCCATGCCTGGAGCTTCCCTCAGGGGCTACACTCAGGGCAGATGTCCGAACAAAATCAGAGCTCTGATAGGAAAGAGAGAAGAAGATATCCAGATAGCACATGAGCAAAGTCCCACAAAGCATATAAAAAAAATCCTGCAATTAGGGGACCGTAGGGATAAAAGTGGTTAAACAAGTTTCATAATTTCTTTGGCAATGTTTTCCCTTGCTCTCTAAGGGCAGTTGTATAAGAGAAAGAGCAGTAGCAGTTAGTTGAAACTCATGACTCCTTCTGCCAGGCTCAGAATGGCAGATAGTCTGAACTTTTTTCCACCTGGGGAATGGCAACATGCCCAGCACCTTGGCTCATCATTCCACCGTCTGGCATACCTGCTGCAGGTTTCTGAACTCTGGATTAGATTGACACCAGATAGCCTCTTGTGAATTATTCCCCCAAATGGTTCATTCCCTTTGAAAACCAATACGTTATATACATTACTGCATCAAAATCTGCTTCTTCATGTATGTTGTATAAATATCGAATGAGATCTTAGGATTTTCCTACTCACCCAGCTCTCTAGCCAGGTCAAGTCATACAGAGAAAAACAAAAGAGACAGAGGAGATATTATTTGGGTAGTTATATGGTATGCTATACACTTTATTTATAAGCTATCTTATGGAATCTCCAATTTTCAGTGCATTTTTTTTCTCCAGTTTTACACAAGAGGTAACTTGAGAACAAAGATGAAAAGCACGTAAATGTCAGAGCATTTATTAACCTTAGGCAGTATGATTCCCAAGCTCATTTTCTTTCATTTGTGTTCCTAGAGGTCACTCACAGAGTTGGGCATTAGGATAGACTTGACCTGCAAGAGTTGCCCCATCCCAACACTATCCCTGTGGTTTAAGGTTCATCCCAGAACAGGTCCCGATGTCCTATAGGGAGGTGGAGACATCTGAGAAACATCAAACTTTTTTCAAGTTTGTTAGAATTAGAGATAGAGATGAGGAACGGTTCCCCTAGCCTAGTTCCAGAAAAAAGCCAGAATGGAACTAGTGTCTTAGTAGCCCCTTTACCTCTGCTCTATCCCAATTAAACATAAGGTGAAACCTGAGAGCAATAACATTGTTCATCAGGACTGCTTATGGTAACCTGGCTTTCCAGGTGAGCATATCCTTTTTCTGTCATAGTCCTAAGCATTTGCAGAGAATTAATATCAAACATAGAGAAGAATTAGTCTTCAATATCCTATTTTAGGGGACCTTTTCAGAAACAACACATCAATTGCCCCAGCCACATCTACAGCCCAGGAGAGGCCAAGCATCCAGGGCACAGGGTATGAATGGGTCAGGCTCAGTTCCACGAGGGGAGAGGCTGCATGTTATGAACACTGTACCCCCAGTTTCAAGCACAACACCCCAACCACAACAAATGATTGTTATGTGAGAGACTAAATCAATGAGAAAGAGTGGACAGCCCAGTAAACATTTTGTCAGCAAAAAAGAAAGCAAGGATAGAGCAAGATGGTGAGCTGGTTGCAAGCATCTAGATTTGAGTCATTATCTAACAAAAATTATGGGACATTATACCTTAAGGCAGATCCAGATGTCCTAGACCCATAGTGACAACCTTTAAAATAGTGCAGATTCCACTATTGGCATTCATCTGGTAAAAATGAGAGATCTTTTTACCCAATAAGCATCACATGAATTTTCAGGTTTTGCAAAATGTTAGTGTTTGAAAAGCATTTCTAGTTTCTGGCAATCTTCAAGAAAATGCCTAAAACAATTTTCAGAAGCACTTCTATTGAACTCTACTGAAATTACATTTTATGTAGTCCTGTGTGATTGCTTCTGCTTTATTGTTCAAGAACTGTTAATAATGAGTGAGAGTTTTAATATGCAGAAAGCGAGCAACAGAATGGAACCCAGGATTCTTTTATTTTTTAATAAAAAAGATAAAGACTTGTTACATTCAGTTCCCAGAGATAATTTACTGGCATATACATTGTTTAATTTATTTCTAATTTAGAGATAAATTAGTGTATTAAAAAGTTAAAACATAGCACACCTTAAAATGAGATGGCTTAGGGGCTCTCAGGATCCACAAAACATTTTTCCCCCCATGTCAGCTGTGCCTTGAAATCACAGAATGGGAATAAGCACCACAGTATACAACAGGCAGCAGCAGTGAATTGAACGTGGTCACCATTCTTCCACGCTTCTATATTCGTGTCATTGGTTCTTGCTCTCCAGAGGAGAATTTATTAAGGCAGGTTCAGTGAATAAGCGAAAAGGGGTCCCGATTTGCTACTGAAGCCACTGCGTGTGGATGACTCCTACATTCCTCTAGATCCTAAGCAAATTCTTGGTACCACTGTGCCCAAAAGGAAACCAAAGTGACACTATTTTTTTTTTCAAGAAAATTGCCATGCTTAATGGCAACAATTCTAAGAAGCAATATTTTTCAAAGTATTGATTATCGTGTGTTTTAGGGAATATTTAGAAGGTGTGGAAAGAATAGTTTGAAGGAATGTAAGTACAAGGCATATGACATTTCTAAATAATTTCTAAATATTTCTAAATAATAATAACAACATCCCAGTTGTTGTTGAGAAAAGGCATGCCAAAGCTAGATTTCCAACAGTTTCTGCATGAAACCAGATTTTTGGTAACTTAGCAAAATCCAGAGGGGCTTTTCTTTCGAGAAAGTTATTCCAAGTATGAAAGAGCAAAGATCCCTTTTCATGTGGGCAAGTTCTTCCCATATAGAGTGTGAAAGATGGGGAGGCATAATTCCCAAGATGGTTGCCTCTTTTCTGCCAGCATCTTTCATTTTGAGTAAAATATTTTCGGAATGCCCGGGAGATTTCATTATTTGAATAGGGAGCTGGAACATCACATTTACAGCATATTCGGCAAACTTTGTAATGTACTGTAGAAATCATAACCATCAACAGAATTATTAATGCATTCTTCACACGTTCTGGTGTTGAGTGCAGCTAGATTCTATGGGTGAAGCCACACCAGGGGCCTCCAGGTGAGCAGGAGCATTAGCATCTGCTCCATCTCCAGTGGGACATAGGTGACTATAGAATTTCAGGCCTTAGGAAATTCTGATTCAAAGCAATAGGCAATTTGTTACTTTATACAGCTACACAAAGCAAAGCAAAGCAAACAAAAAACACTCTGTTAGATGTCTATGCAAATATTCTAAGGGCTGGAACAATTATTTACTTCAGGTGAGGACAAGCAGTTCTGCCTCTATTATCTGGATTGTTGCCTTAACCCTCAGCTTTGCTTTGAAAACCAGACCTCCCTTTGTATCCTCAGAGCAATATTAATTCAGAACTGACTTGGGCAAAAGGTTAAGTGATCCATAAATTTATTTCCCTGTAGATTTGGAAAAAGAAAAGTAAATATCACGGTGATTTGTTAGCCAGCTTTTTCGCAACAACAGAATCATCGAATATCCCTCCTGTCGCCAGAGTCAATGTCATGTGGTGAATAGAAAATAATTAAAATATTTATGGCTCACCTACATAAATGATGCCAATGAGCAGAAAGATCAAATCCTTAAAGAAATCTGATTAATAGGAAATGGTTCTAACCTGCTTCGTGTTTGAATAGGAACTAAATTCCATTACAAATATGCGAAGAAGCATAATCCATCCCCGCAAAATGTCTTTTTGTTAACATAACTTCACTGTGAAGAAATGCTCAGTATCTCTAAACCGCAACATATTTGTTGCAAAATAGAACCTACTCTTTTCAGGCCTAACCTTAGACTTTTGTGGTTCCCTATCCATTGATTCAACATTAGTGTAATAAGTACCTTTATAACTCATGACAGGTGCTGCTCTGTGTAGCAGATTTTGTGATTGCAGATAATAGCCTTCAGACTATTCCGCACTCATGGAAGAAGGGGTGCTTCAAAAGATAATAGTGGTGGGAGATTCTTAGATATGGCACCATTCTGTCTTAGAAGCAATGGCTTACTTATTGAGTATTCATCAAGCATATGGCATTGGTGTATGCTCACCAAAATTTTCCGTATTGAATCTGAGCCTTTTTTAAAATGAAGAGCACTGCCATCATGTCCCTTTATGTCTCCAAATAATTGTTTGATACACAGCAAAAGACTAAGCTTTGTCTCTGAGTGGTGAAAAGATGTGCCAGATACAGGAAACCACAGAGTAGAAAGGATCCCATGAGCTCAGCTTGTTTGGCCTTTTGTCTCTCCAAGCATGACTATTGCTAAGGCCTTTCATAAGGAAGCACCACATGTTATAAACTCAAAGATTTGTGTGGGATTCCCACCTCTGTGCCTTTGCTCATGTCAAAGCCCTCATCCTGACTTAGTGCCCCTACCCCACCCTTCTATCCCATAAGACACAACTCCATTCAGTCAGCAAACTTGTTCATGAGCACACACACACAGTGCTTGTCCCTGGCGGTAGAGAGGTGAGCCAAACAGACATGTTCTCAACCTTCAGTGAATTTATAATCTAGTGGGGAAGACAGGCATTATGTAAAACTATCACTAATAATTAAGCAATTGTATAAGATTATCACAAATAATACATGTCACATGGTCTGGAAAAAGGTACAGGTACTCCAGAAGAATAAAAAAGGCCCCTAACCATATTCTGAGTGTTCAAAGGTGGATCCCAAAACTGGGAACATTTAGACTAGAACTTGAAGGAAGCTCATTGAATAAGGAAAAGGACACACTTGGAGAGAAGAACATTCCAGTCAGAGAGAATATAACTTGTCAAGGCCAGAAGGTGAGAGTAGGGGATGGCGAGTGATATGAAAAGTAAATGGAAGGGAGATTCTGTAAACCATAAAGCAAATGGGAAGCCATCAAAGGACAAGCAGTGACATGGTCAGATGTAGATTTCTTGAAACTCACTCTGCTGTGTGAGTATTTGTTTAGAGAGAGGTAAGAGAGCATTCTGGGAGGTCAGAGGGGAGGCTGTTATAACAATCCATACACATGGTGACCCTCTATAAATCTCCGTGGATAAAACAGCCTGCCCATCAGCCTGTTATCACTGACATTTCTTCTCCAGGTGATTAATACATATTTAGGACACAGGGTCCAGAACTCCTAAAATAGCATATTACCTTCAAGATGAGTTACTCACCTATCTAAGACCACGTCTCTATTTGAAACCAAGTCTCTGTTCTTTAATAAATGGAACAAAATTAAAAGCATTATTAAAATATAATGGATTCCCCCTTGATCTTGGACACAAAGATATATGAGTTGTTTGAAGGACTTCCTTTTTGACCCAGGCATGACACCGCTTATACTATCTTTGTTACAGTATTCTCTCCCGCCAATGATTTTTATTTTATATATGGAATTCTCCTCTTCTGCTTAAATGATACCACCACTTGTTAGCACAAATATTTTTTTGTCTAGAGATGATCCTGTGACAACCAGGTTATGGAAGGTAAATAGGACAATTAATTTGAATATTCTTCTAATTATGCCTCTGTTTCTCCAGTGTAACCTTCACTCAGAAAACCATTCTGAGTTTCAGAGTGGTGCCACATTTTCTACAAAGAAGAAAGACTTCGCTAAATTTTTTTTCACAACCACTCCCTCTACTCTCCACCTCCCTATCCCACTTGTAATGTATATAAGTGTCATAAGTATCTTGGATCCCCTCCTGAGAAACACCCTGCATCCCTTTCCAGGTGGAAGGGAGATACACGCCAATGGCAGAACATGTTTTCCAGGCAGGAAAACTTTTTCACATTTCTTCAATTTATGCAATAGGTCGCCAAATATGCCATCTGCTGATCTGGTTTCCAAAGCATATGGCTGCTTCTTCAGTCAGCAATGCGAGACAAACTAAAAGAAGTCATATTTAGGAAGGTGTAACTAAAGTATACACAATCGAGTTACTCTTCTATGTGTTCTAAATTCCATCCCTGGGTCAATTTGGAATTCTCAGGTCCTCATACTTGGAACACATTATATTTACCTTTTGCAGAATTACTGTCATGAGTTCCATTTTAAAACTGTACTTTTAACAAAGGCAACAAGAGACAACCATAGATCTCTATGACTAAGTTTGCTTTCAAATAGTATTGAAAACATTCTCCATCCTCTATCCTAACACTAATATTCATTAGCTATAAAGCACTCATGGCATGCCAGGCACCGTCTCACAGCTCTACTCTTTCAAACGGATAGCATAGCCCATAGTTCAGAGCATGGCTCCAGGTTTGTTTTCTGGCTCTGCCACTCACTATTATATGCTCTTCAGAGACTTATTTAACTTCTCAGTGACTCATTTGTTAAATAGAACAGAAGATAACAGCTCTCACCTTTGAGGTTATAATGATGATTAAATGAGTTAGCATATGTAAAGTACTTAGACCAGTTCCCAGTTCGCACTCAATGCTATGGAAATCTTACCCACTAGTATCTTATTTAAGCCACACACACTCTCCATTTTGATATGTGAAGAACTGAGGCACAGAGAGCTTAAGTCACTACCACCAAGGCATTCTGATTCTAGAGTTCTTGATCTGAACATCTTGTTCTTTATATAAAGACTCAAGAAAGGATATTTTTGTTGTTAGAGTGATCTCTCTTTATTAAAACTATGAACTTATTTTTTTGGCTTTGCTACCAGCAAGCACAGATCCAAATTTGAAGTTCAGTAATGAAGACATTGGGCTGAATTTTCTGGTTGCCATTTATTTGTGGTCTTTTTTCATGATCCTGGCTTTCTATTAATGTTTTAATTTGGCTCTTACACTGTCCATACCTTTGTTAAGAACCATCTCATAACATGCTTCAGAAAGGAAAAGGTTATGAATATTGTTTTATAAAGAATATTGCAGTCTGTAGAGGGAAAATGGCTAAATAAAAAAAAAATTTTTATCCAATAAGGAAACTTTGTTCTAAAAGAAACCACTGAGGAATAAAAATAAGGACACAGTATAAGTCTATGAAATGGGAAGGATTACATCCCTTTGGCATCTGCCTAACTTTCCAATCCCAGCTTCTATCAGTCATCTACAAATACACTGAACTGCAAACCTAATTAAACTTCTCCAAACAAGTCAAATTCTTTCACAAATTTTATTTATGTATCACTTTCTTCTACCATAAATGTTCTCTGTTTACTCTTTTTTCTCTTCAATCTTTTTTTTATTATTATTTTTTGAAGATTAAACTCAAACACCCGCTGTGAAGCAAGTATTGTCTGATACCTTTAAACAACTAATATTCACCCTTCTTTGAGCTCTTATGATACCATATACATAATACTAGCAGGGCATTTTATTGATTCACTTGCTTATTCTTTTCACAAATATCCATTGAGTTGCTGCTGTCTGACACTGCATTAAGCTGGGATTATCATGAAAATCTTATTTTCACTTTAAAAATGGGGCCCTGTTTTATCCAGGATACCTAAAACAAAGCAGATTCTTAATACGTGCCTGTTGAAGGAAAAAGCTGGCCAAATAGAATAATTTTATGACTTTGTAGTCACATTATAATTTTTAACCAAAGGTAATACTTTTCTACTTGCTATTCTCTTTTCCACCAGACTCTGGATACGTTTTGATGACTTAAAAAAATATATAAATAAAATCTATTCTTAGAACCGATTTACCATCACTTAGAAAATTCAAAATCATATGCTGTCTTCTAAAGTGTAACTGGATGATAATTTTTTTAACTTCTTCCCAAGTTATAATGAGTCAGGTTGTTGTTATATTTTTATATATTTAAAATTCAACAGTTATTCTTGTACATATTTATATATTTGGCAATTCTTTACTGTTGGAGATTCACATTTGTGAGAATGCTAGAACAAAAAGGAGGTGCATATTCCAGGTATACTGTCCTAGAAGTGCTCAGGAATAGATCCAGACTTGATGGAGCCTGATACACACACACGCACACACACACACACACACACACACACACACACACACACACACATATATGATTTAAAAAATTACTAAAACTTCCCCCACCCTAGGCCTTAGAAGGGGCTCATCTACGTGAAGAGCCCAAAAGGTTATGGTTTATTTATTAATGGTAAACCTGTCCATACCCATGTTTTTTTACTAGAAGTAAAAAAATAAGTTAACCCAGGGGTTAAGGAAAGATATGTTTTGTGATGTATATAGGGGGGGGGGGTGCGATCATCATTTTTCTTTTAGGCACTTTTGATTATTTTCATTATTACAGTTATGGTGTGTAACTTTTTAATTTTAAAAACAAATAAACTTTACTGAGTAGAGAATAAAAGCATGTGCCACTAAAAACTCTGATGGCATTCCAAAGAAGGTATTCTGTAATTGTTTTGGGGATAAATCTACATCTTCCCAAGGTGACTATGTGAAAAGACAACATGTACTGGTTTTAGAAGTTCTGCTGTATTTGTTACAAAATTAGCCACATTCTTTTATGAGAACATTCCTTATATTAATAGACTGCTCCCCAGGCATCCCATAAAAACATGTCACAAAAGAACCAGATAAGAAGAGAGAACATAAAAGCTCAATGACCTACCAATGGGGTGCCAGGAAAACCATCTTTAGTAAATAAAAGACTTTCCAGTAAATCACCATGAAATTACTTAAATCAGTCACCATTTGAAACCAAGAGGAACATTCCTCCTTAGATAAGACAAAATTTAAGATGAATGCAGAGGCATATATAACCAACAAGAATAGAATATAATCAAGACAAGTCAAGCCAAAAATATTTCTCTTGATTCTATACAGGTACCACTTGATTGTGGCGGAAGAAAATCCAATACAAATTTTAAAATAACTTATCACAAAAAGAAATGAAAGAAGATTCACACCAGGAAAAAAAAAATGTTTTTCAAAATAACTAGTTCCACCAAAATATATGCAGTCTAACTTGCATGATATATTTACACCAACAGCATTTTCCAGCAAGAGATTCTAAAAGGCCGAATTTCGTAGCAGTGCAAGGCTAATGATTACAGTGTGTGTGATGGTTTCCCAGCCTCAGCTCCAAGTTATGAAAGCAGATGCCTTTCTCTTAGGTGTTCTGACAGGCTGATATTAAAGTGCAGCATATGTCAGAAGATGTAGGAAATCAACTGGCCTCTTTGACAGATTTTACAGTGGAGTGTTTGTACTGTTGGGGCAGTGGGAATGACAAACCTGAGAGATGACGGTAATAGGAGTGTTTAGGTAAAAGAACAAGCTTAATAGAGATGCCACTGTTGACAATAACACACTTTTGTTAAGAGAACAATCCTTGCTTTCATTTTCTACTGGAAATTCCAAAGCCCATTTTTTAATCAGTTTTTTTTTTTTTCTAAATTTTACAAAACTACCTTTCAGTTCTTTGCACAGGCAGAAGACTAAACTGTCAGTCATATTTTCTCATCTGTTTTTCAAGATACCTCAGACCATGATATCATTGACATTTTTTAGTCAGGGCATTAGTCTGGTTAGAAGCAGAACTTATGTAGAATTTTGAAGTGACTCTGAAATGACTGCCTATCTTTCTGGAGTGCACTTCAAATTAACCTTGGAGCCTCGGCTCAGAAATGGTTATTACCCAACATTTGTATTGAAGCCAGCATTATGTGCAGGGTACCTTGCAATCATTCTAAATCAACTATCTCATTATTTTGTACCACAAATAAAATGTATGAAACAATATAATCTTTCTCTCAAAAAAACACATATAAATTTTATATTTCTTACATTTCTCTAGATATTCAAGTTAATTATAGTGTCTATATCACATCTCCAGCAATAATCTACTTCCGAGTTATTTGGACTCTTTCAGAAATTTTTCACTCTGACTCTGCATGCATGTTCAGTGATAGAGCATTTGGGAGAAGGAACTGCCAGTTGTGAATTGATGCTAAATGAATGGGTAAGCTTTGAAAAAAGAATCCTTTTCACTTGTGGGCTTTAATACTTATTTAATTATAATGATTTCACATTCTCTCAAGGCTAAAATTAAACTTGGCTTCCTGGATAGCCAAACAAGTGACTATTCTTCTACACCATCCAGCTCCCATTTTTATCTCAGACTCACTTTGAGTGTAAATTGGTTAAAAACAGTCATATTCTGAATGTTCAACTAAAGATCACTAAAAATATAATTTGAAGGGGCAGTTCAGATTTCATGCCACCCAGTTTGAATGACAGTAGACCACTGTTGTTCCCTCCCCAATGAAATAGGAGAAGCAGGTGGCAGGCGGTCAGGGAACATAGCTCTAGTTCTAGAGGGGAGGGTTGGCCATGGTGCTAAGTCCAACTGGATGCATTGTGTGGAGCCAAGGGGAAAATTACCAGAAGTAGAGTTGCAATGAAAGCTAGATCACTCAAAACAATGGTCCAAAACACAGCTGCCAATCTATAGGAGGCTTGACAAAAAAAAAAAAAGGCAAGACTACATAAGAAACTCATTGGCATAGACAAGGTATGCTCCATGAGGAAGGAGGCTTGAAGCAAGCGCAGAGCAAAGCCCAGAGGTAGTGATCAGTCAAATGAGGAGAGCGCTTGATTAGATATCTGTGGCTTTAGACATGGCGGCTCATGGGAGCTTTCAAGGTATATAGAGAACATTATTATATAAAAGAGCACTAAACTATGGCCTGAGCTTAAACAGGCTGTAAGCATATAGTTAAGGGCAGAGATTTCAGACTAAAATACATTTTTTTTCCTGACCCAGGAATTTTTATTTTATTTATTTAAATTTTATCCTTCCCCCAGTTTTATTGAGATATAATTGACACATAACATTGTATTAGTTTAAGGTATACAGCATAATGATTTGATATATGTATACATTGCAAAATGTTTACCATGAAACTTTAGTATACATCTGTCACCTAACATAGTTACAGTTTCTTGGGATGTGGAGAACTTTTAAAATCTGTTCTCTTAGCAACCTTCCAATATACTATATAGTGTTGTTAACTATAGTCACCATACTGTACATTACATCCCCAGAATTTATTAATCTTATAACTAGAAATTTGTGCCTTTTGGACACCTTCACCCATTTTCTCCATGTCTCAAGCCCCATTTATAACAATTACTAATCTGTTCTCTGCATGTTTCTTATTGTTGTAAAATTTTTCCATGTAAGTGAGATTATACTGTATATGTCTTTCTCTGATTTATTTTACTTTGCATAATATCTTCAAAGTCCATTCATGATTGCAAGTGGTAAGATTTCATTCTTTTTTATGGCTGAATAATATTCCACTGTGTATATATACCACAGCTTTTTTTATTCATTCATCTGTCTATGGACACCTAGGCTGCTTCCATGTCTCAGCTATTGTAAATAAGGCTACAGCAAACATTGGGGTGCAGATATATTTTTGAGTCAGTGTTTTCATTTCCTTTGAACAAATACCCAGAAAGTGAAATTTCTGGATCAGATGGTAGGTCTTTTTCAAATTTTTTTGAAGGACTTCCAAACTGTTTTCTGTAGTGGCTACTCCAATTTAATTCCCACCAACAGTGCACAAGGGTTCCCTTTTCTCCACATCCTTGTCAGCATTTGTTATTTCTTGTCTTGCTGATGATAGCCATTGTAATAACTGTGAAGTGATATTTCATTGTAGTTTCGATTTGGATTTCCCTGATAATTAGTGTTGTTGAGCACCTTTTTCATACCTGCTGGCCATCTATATGTCTTCTTTGGAAATGTCTATTCAGATCCTTTGTTCATTTTTAAATGAGATTGTTTGTGTTATTTTACTGTTGATTTGTATGAGTTTCTTATATATTTGGGTTATTAACCCTTTACCAGATATATGATTTGCAAATATTTTCTTCCATTCTGTAGGTTACCTTTTCATTTTGTTGATAGCTTCCTTTGCTGTGCACAAGCTTTTAGTTTGATGATGACCCACTTGTTTATTTTTGCTTTTGTTGCCTTGACTTTTGGTGTCACATCCAAAAATTTAAAAAATATGCCGACTTAAGTCAAAGAACTTAGTGTCTAAATTTAATTCTAGGAGTTTTATGGTTTCAGATATTCCAATTTAGTATTTAACCCACTTTGAATTACTTTTGCTTGGTGGTTAAGATGATGGTCCAGTTTCATTCTTTTACATGTGGCTGTCCAGTTTTTATAACATCATTTACTGAAGAAATTGTTTTTTCCTCATTGTATATTCTTGGTTCCTTTGTCATAAATTAATTGACTATGTATGTGTGGTTTTATTTCTGAGTTTTCTATTCTGTTCCATTGATTTATGTATAGTTTTGTGCCAGTGCCATACTGTTTTGATTACTAGAGTTTTGTAATATAGTTTGAGATCAGAAAGTGTGATGCCTTCAACTTTGTTCTTTCTCAATTGTTTTGACTCTTTGGATTTTTAAAAATAAATCTATATAAGGAACCAAACACCTTGTATGTAAATATTCCTACTACTGACTAACTTTGTGACACATGGCAATTTCCTCAAGCTGCATGGGTTTAGTTTCCTGTTCTTTAATATTGGGATAACAATCATTAGGATGCTTTCCTAATTATCTATTAGGATGATTTGAAAAGTAAATAGGCTAATATATATCAAACACCTATAGAGGGTGAAATTCAAGTAAGAAAAAAGAAAAATATTTGGAGGTTTCATCTTTTTCATTAAGAAATAATGTCTTAAAATCTTGTATAATTTTTAAAAGCATATACTTAAAATTCAGATTACCTAATTTATTGAATAGAATACAGATGAAAAAATTTGCAGTACATTTCATACACCAAAATGTAAATGTCATATTGAAGAATGTGTTAAATATAGTAAATTAAATGCCAAAACCCCACTACAATGACAGCAAAAAAGGACTTGAGTATAAATACACAATGACAAATAAAGGAGAGAATTTTATGGTGAGCCTGAGATGTCAGTGGAAAACAGATGGAGGACTGGTAACAGACTTAGCAAAGTAGGAAAGCAGTGATCTAAGCCTAAAAAGGAAAACTTCAGTATGATTTAATTTGCACCACAAAGCTCCCTAATGATTCTGGAATTAGTGTCACCTGCTACAAGGAATGAGGCATGGATCTGACTCATTTATATAAAGACAAATTTTAATCCCTGAGATCTTTTTCCTACCCAGCTCGAGCAAGCAACCAGCCCTCTGAAACATAATCCTCAAGGGAACATGGAATTGGAAAAGGCTCTGGACTCAGGACACAAGGCACAAAAGTGAACACAAAATAAGAATTTTAACTACCAAGAATCTCTATCCTTCCCTCCTCCAGCTCCTGGAATACAGGCCACCAGTCAGGATTTATTGCTGTAAAAGTTGAATAGGACCCAAAGAAAATGCTTACAATTATTGACATTTGAGGATCACACAATGAAAGTATCAGATTGCTTCCCACTCAGAATATTATAACCATATACATGCTTTCTCAACAACCTCCAGAGGATGTATTTTTCTTATGCAACCAACCTCTTGTTTGGGATGTATGGTCTCCAGGAATAAAAGATCCAGGAATAAAATAAATGATATATTTGACCATGAGAAAAATAATATTGATGAGAGTTCTATAGTTCTAGAGAAGAGTTTTGGAGTGATTAGTGACAGATATATAGAAAAACAACTCAGAAACTAAAGTCTGGCAATTAAGTCCTTACAAGGGACATATAATTAGAGCACCTTAACTGGCTCAACAGTAATGAACCGTATGGATAGATGTCACAGTAGTGTAATTACTGAATTTGTTAATACTGAACCTAGAATTGGTACCTAAACTAGCTAGAAGGGTGGAAAGATAAGAAGTGGGTGTAATTACAGAAAAACCTAGTATTCTCCCTTAAAAGGAATTCCATAGAAAATGTCTAAAATTGATATAAAGAAATAGCAGCACTATATATTATTGCTCAGTATGAAGGCAGATAAGAAAAGAAGCAACTAAGAGGAATTTAAAATAGTATTTCTGGGAATGGGCCTTTGTAGTATGAGAGTATTTAGGGCAGAAAAGTGTTGATTTATTTAACCATATTATATATTTCCACAATAAAAATTAAAATTAATTTAAAATGCAAATATTTCATGCGGAAACAGTCTTCCAATCTCTCTTCTTAAAATTAGATTAAAAACATTTTCATGATTCTCAGAGGGTTTGTGGATTGCTTGTTCCTGTTTTGGTTAAATGTTATAGTACAGTTTGCCTACAATTATGTCTGGCTCTTTAGGAGAGCAACCCCTGAGGGAAATATGCAAAATTTGGCTTTACCTTGTCTTTTCCATTTTTATCACCAGGTAAAAAGTTGAGTTCAAGAATATCTAGAATAGGATTTTTTAAAAGGTTATTTTTTCCTTCTGAACTAGTCTAGTGAATAATAAAAGGTAAGATATTGATTCGATTAAGTATGTAATAGATGAGAATTAGTATTTTCAGGTCTAGGAAAAAGATAAAATACTTGTTATAAGTATTTTTGTCCAAATGGCAGATTGTTATCCAGTAAAATAAGTTGTCATTCATATGAATTAGGATCATTCAAGTCAAACAGTTTATGTGTTTTATGTGCAGGATTAAGCATAATCCTATATATCTTCACAGGCACATTTGCCTTTGATTGAAACTAACAATATTTTAAACACCTCATGATTTACACCTCATAACATGAAGTAAAAAAAGGAAAATGCTATACATGAGAAATATTGAAAATATTAATTCCACCCTGCCCCCAACTTTTAAAGAAAGTTTTAAAAGGCTAATATGCTATTTTGAAGAGACTCCTAATTAATAAAATCAAAATTATGTTTAATTTTTTTTTAATGGAATCTTTCTTCAGTCATAGGAAATGTACTATCAGGACTATATAATCAATGTGAAGCAGATGGCAGTACAATTATCTGGTGTATTTGGGCATTACCATTGGCTAAAACATAGAGTGTGAGCCAGGAAATTCATTCTGTGTTTTCAGTCGCTTTCTGGGTATAATGGATACTAATTTTTAATGAAAATGTTACTGTTATTTGTTTCCATAGTACAAGCAGATTCTATAAAGGCAATTCTTTCTTTTTGTTTCTTTACGCTTTTCTTAATTCCATCTGGACAGCTCTACAGTGATTCTAGGAGTCTCATTTTTGAATTTCAATTGTGATTATTTTTTATATCAGCATGGCTTATTATTATCAATTCTTTGGGTAAATAACTTCCTTATACAATACAAACTTTAATGTTTTATGTAAATACTTTATTTTAAATCATATAGTGTGGTTCACAATTTAGAATACACTTGTTAAGTGCTGATTCAGAATTATGTGCAAGAGTATGACATTTAAAGCATCTACATCTGAGCACTAAGTAAAACCATCTTAAGTGACATGTATTTTATTTTTTAAATTATAATTGAAAATGACAGGTTTCAAGTTTGAGTTTTGAACACATTATATTTAGTGTCTTCACTTATCACTATCTGACTTTATAGCTGCAATGCAATTATTTAGATACATTATATATACACCTAGTTCTAGAACAGTTTGTACATCTCTTAAATAATAAATGGATTTTCAGTTCTAAATATAAGAAATGACTATACAGCAATGATGATGATATTATTATTTAACTAATATTTTAAAACTTTGAATATCATTTTCCAAACATACGTAATAGTGGAGAAAATAATATGATGAACCCCTTTTACTCATCACCCAGGTTCAACAGCTATTAAAGTTTTGTCAATTTTGTTTCATCAATCCCACCATATTTTTATGTGTTTTATTCTGAAGCAATTTTAAAAGGATATTTTAAGTTTAAGCACTAACTATAACAAAAATAGCATAGTTTTTTTCCCAAAATAACGACTTCACAAAATAACTTTTATCTATTTGGCTGCATATATATTTATATTTTATTTCTGAAACTGGGCTCTTTATTTTAAAAATAATAAATATATATATATATAAATAATAAATAATAATAAATAATAAATAAATAATATATATATATATAAATAATATATATATATATGTATATATATATATATATGTATGTATGTATATGTATATATATTTAGTATGAAGATTTCTTTTCAGAACCACGTCAAGGTCTTTTGAACATGTACAAGATTGTTATTGCAACTTAAAATATATCAACCTGATAGAAGAGCCCTTTAAAAGACTGTTTTTGTTTTATTAAGTTAATGTTTTCCTAAAAAGACTGAGATTGTTTTAAAAGCCTTATAAAAGCAATGATATGTTTCTAATTTTAGAGATTATAACAATTTTGTTCTCCAACAAAGGAAATTCAATGTGACTTGCTGGAAAAGTGTTTTTTGGGGGGGACATAATCCAATATATAAATGCCATTCAGATATTAATAATCATAGTGTCTAGTTAATGCAAAGGAGGCCTGATTTTATGGACTACTTTCCATTTTCTAACACCAAATGCTTATCATGTAGTTACTCAACTCTTTTTGTTCCTTTGCAATTGTAATTCCCTCTTCATCCCACTCTCCTGAAGTTTTTCTTGAGATTTTTTTGCATTTTATGGCCTCACTGTAAATCAAGACCACAAACATTGACTTCAGTTTTAAAATATAATTACGCTAATTTCTAGTAAAGCAGATGAAGTTTATTTCCATGGGATTCTTTTAGGAAATAAGTGTATGAAATTAAATAGATTGCCAAATGGAAACAAATAAATAAATAAATAAATCATCATTTCAGTGGCCAAGACCATGGCTTATTTTTTTCCTCTAATGTGAAAATTGGCTTTGGTTTTGCATACAAAGAATAACTATCTGAAGTCTGGATTATTTGTTTATTTTTTATTCAAGGCGTCCTTCCTCTTCAATAACAGCATCTGGATCTCCCTTTGTGTCTCATTGGGCATTATTGATTATTGTAGTAGAAAGTAAATCCTGGCTTCGTCCATCACACCATTCTGCATACCTGCCCTAGTAACTGATTCAGGAATAAGCACATGATCCAAACTAGCCAATGAGGGAAATTTTTTTTTTTAACCCAATATAAAACTCCTGGTAAATGGAGGTACTCTCCCCTTGGACCTGGAGTTTGGAAGGCTATGAATCTGAACTTGTTATGGCCACCAAGTGAAGAGAAACTTCCTGAGAGTGAATTCACACTGCTAAAAGCAGAGCTGAGAGCCAATGAGAGATGATGTTCTTATAAACATCATTTCAACCTCAAGGCCCAAGTATTATGGTTTTTGTCTACTTATATTTCTGATTACAAATATATAGTCTTAAGCTATTTTTTTTCTCTTTGTCACTTTGAGTTGATTTGCTTTCGCTTGCAACTAAAAATGTCCTGACTGATATTACATCAATTCAGATAAGTCAAACTCTATTTTTTAAAAAATTGAAATGTTAACTTTGACATTTTTATACCTCATGCACATATCTAAATTATTTGTGTCTCATTTTATTTTAACCCCAAGTACTCATCAGTGTCCTTAATTTCATATTGTCTCCTAGAGTTTAGCAAAAGCCCATTTGATACAAGGAGGAAGTCAGATTAAGATGGTGAGAATAAGAAAGTGTGATGGTGGAAGACTGAGTAAAGAACAACTAATCACTTGTTGCTTTAAATTTTCTATAGAGTACAATCCTGATCATAAGAATACAATATACTAGAATATTACTTTAGACTTCCATAAACATGCCTTAACAGAATTATGAGTTAATATAAGTTTATTTAGTACTTATGTAGCGGCCAAATTAGCTTAGCTTTCCGGCCTAACAACTCTCTGCCCACTGCCCACCCCCCACCAACTCCAAGGCTATAGAATATGAAGGATTTATATACAATCTTGGGTTGGTATTCTTGCTCTAACACTAGGTCGTGATCTTGAAGAAGTTATATAACTTCTCTGTGATTTAATATCTTCATCTTAAAATGAAAATAATGTTTTCTGCATATGTAATTGTAAGGACTATATAATGTAATAGAAAATATTCAGGAAAAAGTAGATACTAAGTATATGGAAACTAGTGGTTTTATATTGTATCAACCATTTGAAATCATTTGGAAGATAGCATGTCAATCAGGTATTAGGTTTTTATATTTCCTCAAATAATGAACTAAGAAAGACTTTTAATTTAGGCTAATTTCACTATGATTTCAGAGCATTTGATGATTTTCTAACCACCAGCAGATTATATTATCTTTGAACTAATTCATTTAGCCACTGCAAACTCATCTAGGACTTTAACGTTTGATATTTCACCCATTCTTTCCTCTCCAGGTGGGTAGGTGGGAATCATCTTGGCTCTAATTCTTTTATCACATATTTGCATCCTTTTGATTATTAATGGTATAGTGATGCCAATTTCTCACTTAACCAATTTTGTCCAATGAATGATTGCCCTGGAGTAGGGAGAATGAAGTTCTAAAAATAAGGATACAATTATTAATAATTCACCACCTCAACATTAACAGAAGCTGACACTTTTCTTCCCATTGACAAAATTCCACCTTCAGAAAGGTAGAAAAATCTCCTAAATATAAGAACTAAATTTGGAATCTTAAAATGTAGTAAAAGACATGGTTTAAATAGTGAAAAATGAGAATGTTAAGGTGATTTTATTAATTTCTAATAAGTTTTAAAAAATTAAAGTTTGAATTAAATTTTTGGTATAAAATATAAGCCTACTCATGAACAATGGGGAAGAAGATACCATAGTCTGTGATTTGCTCTGAACTACCCTTTACCATAGCTTATCTGATACCCAGAACTGAACTGAAACTAAATTTTCCTCTGACATCAGCAAAAGCTTTTCTGAAATTGAAAAGCTCCAGGTGCATGGGGTCTGTGAATAAATATTTCAACACTGATCAGCTGCTTAGGTGAAGACCATGTTATGAAACATGTCTATAAGGATTTCTTAATGAAAGCAGGTGGCTGTTGATTTTCTAAATAGATTCAATAATTAGAACATTTTTAGGACTTTAGGTGTATCTCACAAGGGGTTTCTGTAATATTCAAAGGACAGCTCATGTAGGAAAGCAGCTGTTCAAGAAGATACTCATTCGTGCCCTCCTAATAGGAGAAAAATATTTTGAAATCTAAGTATGGTAAAACCAAACGTTATGTTCCTAGCAACGAAAGACTGTACTTTTTGAATTTATTCACCTGCTAATGTTTAGGAATTTCTGGAGTATCAAAGATCTGCCTTCCTAAACAAGCGTGGATTTCATATGAAAGACAAAAATAATTACTATATTTGTTTAATTTATTTAAGGCAAATGTACAAAACATACTCTGTAGAACTAAACTCACATGCTTAGTAAATGACATTTAATATAAATTTGAAGTAATGGTAGATTTTATCTTCAACTTCTATTTGTGGTATCCATTAAACATATTATTTATGCTAAGTAAGTTAAACATACCTGCTTGACTCCAGTCCTAAAATAAGATATTGAAGCTCTCTCTATTGTCATGTTTATAACTCGAGTTTCTTTTCTACCCAGAGACATTTAAAATGCATTTATTTTTTAACCTATCTTTCTACTTTGACACAAATTAATCTTTGTTCAAGCAATACTACCTACAATAAAAAAATTAAGATCCTTTAAAAGATTATACATAGTAAAAATACTAGAAAAGTTTATAAATTGTTACTAGCATTTAAGCAAGTAAAATTCCCAAGTAATATATTTATTTTTTCTGAAATGTATTGATCAGAAATAGGATGCAAAATAAACTAAATCAAATTTCACATCTCTTTCAGTGGTGTTTTTAAAATTCAAAGTAATGACCCAGGCTGAGCCATTAATGCAAATCCTGAAAACTTAAATAGTTTCTTGATACTCTTCATTTTGAGGCATCTTTTAAAAAAAAACAACAGATGCCTCTCCACATGCATTCTAGAAATCAATACAATTAATCAATAATGTTCTCCACAGGTAATAAATGCTGAGAAGCATTTCTGCCTATCTATATTGATCGAGAGAATTGCTTCAAATTGCTTCTGATGTGTATAAAAATCATTTCCTTATTGATCAAAGCCTCTCTTTTTCTCTCTGATATGTTATTTCATATATGTTACACAATTGTTTTAGACTTTATTCTTGTATATTTGTGATAAAAAATTTCCTATGATTCATATATGAGACTAACTTAAATGAAATATAAAATGTTTTATTTTTGTTTGTTTTATTGAAGAAATGTACTGCTCCAAATTTAATGAAAGCATGAAGCATCATGAGAACTTACTGGTTATTTTAATGAGATATTCAAGATGTATTTCATTCACACTTTCATTATTTAGAATAAGCTTCAAGTGTTAAGTCAGCTTCTATTTCTTATAACAGAATTCCTTTCACGTATACATATGCATTTAATCCAGAATGATGTTATTCTTGATGATATAAATAAGAAGAAACTGTATAGCTATAGTCAACTGTTGATTCACAATATCACTGTAAAATTAAATTTTTGTAACAGGATCTAACATGTAAGTGACTTTTGTGACCTTTTTACTTATATGTTAAGTATATAGACATAGAATAATAAGAAAAGTATGTCTTCTAAATTAATGTTCTAAACAATAAGTTTACAATGTCATTAGATATGGGATTTAATGAGTCTCATTAAATACAACTCAGTTCATCTTAAATGCAAACAATATATGTATCCACAGTTGCCTTGGCTAACAGTGATGGGTAAATGTTGTTAGATTAATTAAGAAGTTTTCCAAAGAAGCTCAACTTCTAACTTTTGATACATTTACTAGCATTGTGAATTATTCCTCCAATAACAACATCAAAAAAGTAAATAAAGATTCTTATCAACATGATTTAGAAAAACTATTTGTTTTTCTTCTCTCAATGTTTCATTACAAAATGGTATTATTTTGTCCACTGAATACACTACCATGGAAAATTTTGCTGAATCAGTATCTTCTTAAAACTTGAACACCAGTTTATTCAGTTTCATTCATCCCATGATTTTTATTTAGAACTTCATAGAATGTGAATTATTATATTGACAGTCAAGGTCCCCACATCTCTACCTTAGATAATTATTTTTACTTTATCAATCGAACAATTTAATTTTGTTTTTTAAAAAAATTCTGAAGTAATATCTAATGCAAAACAAATTCATTTGAAATCTTTCAACAAAATGAGAACTGTTTCTTTTTTCATGAACAATTAGTGTAAAGAAATTGGATAAATATGTTCCCTGTATTCAAAATTACTGTTTGAGTCTGAGGGGATATTAGTCAATGTTGAAAGCATAGCATTGAAAGGATGATGTATTTTGATGTGTTTCCCCAAAGCAAAAATAAAATGATATTTGTCTAATATCCCAATATAAAACACTTACCTAAAGATGGACAGGTGTCTTTTCTGCTCACTAAGGCACTTTGGAATCCTGGGTGCATGAGTCGACTCTGAACTCTAAAATAATAAAAGCTGCTTTTGTAAATCCTTTACTTATTCCCAGAAAACTAATTGCACAGTAAGATTCTCAGAGTCAATAAATGCTATTAGGGTAACCACAGAAATGAAAATTTTGAAATATTTCTTATACTTAAATAAAAATTAATTTTAAAGTATTCCTAGGAGCAAGCATAAATTCAGCTGGAAACTGGAGCTGCACACCCAAGAGATGTTTACTCTGACTCGTGTTGTATTTTAGTGAGGGCAGCTTAATCACAGTGGGAGAAATGACATTGAGCCAATCAATAAAAATTCATCTGGAGATATTAGGGCATGATGCAGAGGATAAGAGCATGAGTTTGGAGTCATACAGGCCTCAAATCCAGATACCACTACTTACAAGCTGTTTGGCCTTAGAGAAGTTGCTTTTATCTGTCTAAGCCTCATTTTCCTCCTCTACAAAGTGCAGTATGTGCTAGCACTTTCCAATAGAAATAAAATGGGAACCATATATATAATTTTAAATGTTTAATAGCCACATTTTTTAAAAAGAGAAAAATTAACTTTTAAAATATATATTATTTAATATAATATATCCAAAATACTACTATCACAGTATGTAATCAATGTAAAAATTATTAATGAAATTTTTTTTTACAATAAGTCTTTGAAATCTGGTGAGCATTTAAAAATTATAGCACATTTCAGTTTGTAGTAGATACATTCCAAAAGCCAGGTGTGAATCATGGCTGCTATAATGGATAGCTCTGGTATATACCAACCCGATACGGTTGTTGTAAGGATAAAATGAGATAATGTGTGTGAAGGGCTTAGAACAATGCTTGCCAAATAACAAGTACTCAGAGAAAGTAGCTGTAAAAATTGTCACTTTAACACTGAGTACTGACTACAAAAGATGTAGCCCCATTCCCAAAATAATGTCAAAGTTAAGAAGGTAGGACAAATACATCGTTAACTATGATTTATGACATCTATTGTCACATGAATGGTATGAATAAAATGCAAAAATATTCAAAAGAGGAAGATTATTTATTAATGCCTTATATCGACTTGGTGAAGAATGTCATTTTGAAGTGGGCTTTAATAAATAGGTTGACTTTTATTAGGAAGATATGATCAGGGACCATGGAAACAACTAAAAATATATATATATTCCAAAAGGAATAATCAAAGCAACAAACCAAAGTTGTGGAAGTGAAGAATATATTCAAAAAATGATGGTAAATCATTTGATGAACACAGGGCTTACTTAAAAGTGTAATTTCATGAGTAAATGCAGATTCATTTTAGAGTGTGGAAATCGTAAAAGCCAAATGAAGACATTAGAACTATTATTCAGTGTCAGAGGGAGAGAGTAAAAATTTGCAAATCACAGATATAATTCAACAGACTTCTACAACTGCCATGAATACATTTTCTTACCTTGGGCAAGTTGGTTTATCTCACCTATCTTGTTTGTAAAATGAAATGGCTGGATCTAAAACAAAACCAGTTCTGAGAATGTCAAAGTTGTAAAGGATTTCTTTGCTGTCGCTGCTGCTTTCATTGTTCTATTCAAATGTGTGGTCTTTTAGGGTGGGAGAAATATAATTGAACAAACACCTTAGGAATTAACATAGGTAGATTTTAAAGTAAAGGCTTTGTAACAAAAAGATTATTTGGGATATCATTTCAATGATCCTGACATCTAAATTTAAGGATTTTAACTAATATTGTGAATATAATGGTTGGAAATGGACAGATTATAGAAAATTAGTAAAGAAGAATGGATAGAATTTGGGTTGAGGATGGAGAGAAAGAAAATAAGAGGAATGAATGCTACTGCCATTTGGAGGCTGGGAAAAAGAGAATACAGATTCAAAATACAAATGAA
This sequence comes from Cynopterus sphinx, assembly GCA_030015415.1. NCBI lineage: Eukaryota > Metazoa > Chordata > Mammalia > Chiroptera > Pteropodidae > Cynopterus > Cynopterus sphinx. The sequence goes on from CM057379.1 coordinate 190,915,158, forward strand.
TAAACTAGGGAGATAATGTTGCTGGAGAGATGGGAAGGGATGTAATATGAGTCCTTTTAGTTATCAGATATGATTTTAGTATGTATAATATATGCATGAAAATGTGTGTATTTAAGAATTAATGAATATAATATATGAAAAATGACCCCTACAAGAACACGGATGTTTTAGAGCTTCACAAAATAGTAAAATCAACACTGTATAAAAGAATTATGAGATTAACATGAGTATTATATTTAAGATCCTATTTACCTAGTAAATTAAGTGGTGTTCATAGAGAAGCTCCCAAATGTCACATTTATGAGTCTTAATTAGTGAAAGAAAATTTCAAGCTAATAAATGAAGCAAGACTTTTGGATATAAAAGATTTTGATAAAAATTTCAGGTTAACCTGAGTCTCATTCTTCATTAGCTTTAGGGAGGCTATCTGTCTCACAGGGTTGAGTGTAAACAGGTAAGATAACATGTGGACCTCTGAGACGACTACTATAAACTTTTTCTTGTAGACCTGAAAGACAAAGAAATGGGATCGTATTCTTACTATTTAAAAAATAAATGTCTTGGTGTTCTATTTATATCACACTACAACTCATTGTAACAAACATGTATTAAGCACTGACTATTTCAAGTTTTATGATTGGTGTAAAAATATTTCAATAATGGGCAGCATGCAGAATTCTTAAACATAAGAAGAATTAGTATGGGTTAGGAGGCAAGTAAGATTTGAAAAGTTTAAGATAACTCTTGGCTGTTCTGGGTATATATCCTCAAAATCATATCAAATTACCACCACACATGTATCTAAAATTAATTTAAAATTCTTTAATTTGAAAAGTGCAATAGTTTTTTACCCTTTATTTTTAGGAGATTAAAAATTTTCATTTTATGTTGGTTTATCCAAAGTGATCATATGCACCCAGATAAGTTTTACCACTCTATTTTCATGAACTAAATAATTTATTCCATGAATTTCTTCGAGAGTTCTAGTGCTAATGATGATTAAATTAGTACGTACATTCAAATATTCAAGTGTTTATATCAAACCCAATTGAGTCTGCTTTGCTCAAGATTTTATTTGTTTCTTTTTCCAAAAAATTGCCCCTTTAAAGGAGCTATTAAGATATTTATAAACTTACTTGACACTAAAATTCGAAAGACCTAATTTTTAAAGTTTGGTTGGTTCATTTAATAGCAGAGCAATACTTTGAGGGTAGATAAAATTTTGTGATTGTCTTAGCCAAAAGAAGTTGACAAATTTACCTAGTAGAATAAAATAAATAGCAACGTGTTATTCTCATGCAAAACCCACTGGTCAATAAAAAAGATACAGATTTAACCAACAGGAAAATATTCGGAAGTCTTGGTAGATGAAAGTCAGTATTAAGTTTTTCAGAGATATGTGAATATACTTTATTTTTTAGTATATTTTTATTAAAGCATAGATGATATACAATATTATATTAGTTTCAGGTGTACAACATAGTGATTCTACATTTACATACCTATAATGTGATCACTACAATGAGTCTAATAATCATCTTTCACTGTACAAAGTTATGATTTTAGTGACTATATGCCTTGTGCCATGTATTACATCCCCATAACTTATTTATTTTGTAACTGGGAATTACACCTTTTGTTCCTCTTCACCATTTTACCCTTTCCCCCATCTCCTTCTCCTTCAGCGAACTGATCAGTTTGTCCTCTGTATTTATGAGTATGTTTCTGCTTTGTTTCATTTATGTTTATTTTGTTTTTACATTTCACATGTAAGTAAAGTCACATGATATTTGTCTTTCTCTGTTTGAGTTATTTTACTGAGGGTAATATCCTGTAAGTACATTTATGTTGCTGCAAATGGCAACATTACATTATTTTTGTTGCTGAATAATATTCCATTGTGTGTGTGTGTGTATGCATATGAGCGTGCCATGCCTTTATCCATTTATATATTAATGGACACCTAGGTTGCTTCCATATCTTCGCAACTGTAAATAATGTTGCAATTAACTTTGAGGTGCATCTGTCTTTTCAAATTAGTGCTTTTATTTTATTTGTTTTGGATAAATACTCAGAAGTGGAACTGCTGGGTTATATGGTAGTTCTATTTTTATTTTTTGAGGAACCTCCATACTGTTTTCCACAGTGGCTGCCCCAATTTGCAATACCAACACTGCCTGAGGGCTCCCATTCATCTATATCCTCTCCAACACCATTCCTTGAGTTTTTGATAATAGCCATTCTAAGAAGTATAATTCCATTTTGATTTTTATTTGATTGTCCTCGCGGTTAGTGACACACATCTCTTCATATGTCTTTTGGACATCTTTTGTTTTCTTTGGAGAAATGTCTATTCTGGTTTTTCTGCCCAATTTTTAATCAGAAAATTATTTTTTATGTTGAGTTGTCTGATTTCTTTAAAAATTTGGGTAGTAACTCCTTATTGAATATGTCATTTGCAAATATTTTCTCTGATTCAGTAGGTTATCTTTTTGATTTGTTGATGGTTTGCTTCACTGTACAAAAGCTTTTTAGTTTGATGTGGTCACATATATTTATTTTTGCTTTTGTCACTCTTTCATGAGGAGACATATCCAAAAAAATATTGCTGGGATCAGTGTCAAAGAGTTTACCACCTATTTGATTAATTTAGAGTTTATTTTTGTATATGGTGTAAGAAATTAGTCCAGATTAATTTTTATTTGTATGTATTAACCCTTTTTCTCCAGTACCATTTATTGAAGACAATATCTCCCCATTGTATTTCTCAACTCTTGTCATAGATTAACTGACCATATAAATAAGGATTTATTTCTGGGCTCTGTATTCTCTTTCATTGACTCTTATATATGTTTTGTGCCAGTACTATAGCTTTGTAGTACAGTTTGAAATCGGGAAGCATGATACCTTCAACTTTGTTCCTTCTCAAGATTGCTTTGGCAATTGGGATCTTTTGTGGTTTAATATAAATATTAGGATTATTCAAATTTTGTGAAAATTTCATTAGTATTTTGATAAGGATTGCCTTAAATCTGTAGATTGCTTTAGGTAGTATGGAAATTTTAACATCAATTCTTCCAACTCATGAGCACAGTATACCCTTACATCGATTTGTGTCTTCTTTAATCTCTTTAATCAATGTTGCATAGTTTTCAGAGTTCAGGTCTTTTACCTCCTTGGTTAAATTTATTTTCAGGTATTCTATTCTATTTGAAGCCATTGTAAATACAATTGCTTTTTAAATTTCTTTTTCTGATAGTTTCTTATTAGTGCATAGAAACACAACAGATTTTTGAATATTAGTTTTGTAATGTGCAATATTCAGAATTATATTCTAGTAGTATTTTAGTGGAGTCTTTAAGTTTTTCTATATCTAGTATTATGTCAGTTTTACTTCTTTCTTTACAATTTTGATTCCTTTTATGTATTTGTCTTGTTTGATTGCTGTGGCCAGAAATGACTTACAATACTATGTTGAATCAGAGTGGTGGGAATGGTGAGAGTGGGCATCCTTGTTTTATTCCCAATCACAGAGGAATGCTTTCCATTTTTCACCACTGAGTATGGTGTTAAGCTGTGAGTTTGTCATATATAGACTTTATTATATTGAGGTCTGTTTCCTCTATACCTGCTTTGTTGAGAGTTATTGTATGTGGATGTCGAATTTTGTCAAATGCTTTTTCTGCATCTGTTGAGTGATCATGATTTTTATCCTTGATTTCATTATGTGGTGTATCATGTTAATTGATTTGAAAATGTTAAACTATCCTTTCGTCAATTGAATAAATCCCATTTGATCATGAAGTATGATCCTTTTAACATATTCTTGAATTTGGTTTGCTAAAATCTTGTTGAAAATTTTACATCTATGTTCATCAGGAATATTCGACTATAATTTTCTTTGTTGTAAAGTTTTTGTTTGGTTGTTGTATCAAGGTAATTCTAGCATCAAAGAATGAGTTTGGAAGGTTACCTTGAATTTTTTTTGAATACTTTGAGGAGTGTAAGCATTAATTCTTCTTTAAATGTTTGGTAGACTTCACCTGTAAATCTGTCTCCTCTTGGGTTTTTGTTGGAGATTTTTTTTGATTACTGTTTCAGTGTTATTACTAGTAATCAATATTTTCAGATTTTGTTTCTTCCTGATTCGTCCTCAGAAGACTGTATGTTTCTAGAAATGTACCTATTTCTTCTAAGTTTTCCAGTTGGTTGGCATATGATCCTTTATACTTCTCTGGTGTCAGTTGTCACTTCTCTTTCATTTCTGATTTTATTTACTTGAGCCTTCTTTTTTTCTTGAGTCTGGCTAAAGGTTTATTAATTTTGTTTATTTATGTTAAAGAACCAGGTCTTTGTTTTATTGATTTTATTTTCTATTGTTTTTTTCCTCCTTCCTTCTACTACCTTTGGATTTTGTTTGTTCATTTTCAATTTCCCTTATATGTAGAATTAGATAGGTTATTTGAATTTTTTTCTTGTTTTTTGAGGCAGGCCTGTATTGCTATAAGTTTCTCTCCAATAATTGATTTTGCTACGTCCCATTGTTTTTGGAGAGTTGTGTTTTCATTTTCATTTGTCTCAAGATATTTTTTAAATTTCTTCTTTGATTTCTTCTGTGACTCATTGGTTGTTTAGTAGCATGTTTTTATGTATCCACGTGTTATGTTTTCTCCAGTTTTTTGTAATTAATTTCAACTTTTATACTGTTATGATTGAAAAAGATACATAATATGAATGCAATTTTATAAAATTTATTGAGACTTGTTTTGTACCTAATGTGTGGATCTGTCCTGGAGAGTATTACATGTGCACTTTAAAAAAAAATGTGTATTCTGAAGTTGGGGGAAGAAATGTTCTGTAAATATCTATTGAGTCTATCTAATCTAGTGTGTTGTTTAAGGCCAATGTTTCGTCTATGATTTTCTTTCTTGACAATTTATCCATTGATGCAAATGGGGTATTAAAGTTCTCTGCTGTTATTAAATAATTCTCAAGGTCTCTATGTCTCTTAATATCTGCTTAATATATTTAGGTGCTTCAATGTTGGGTGCATAAATATTTACAGATATTATATTTTGTTCTTGGATTAACCCATTTTATCATTATTTATTGACCTTATTTGTCTCTTTTTACAGTCTTTGTTTTAAAATCTATTTTGTTTAATATGAGTATTTCTACCCAGGTTTCTTTTTGTTTATATCTGTATGGAATATGTTTTCTTCATTTTCAGTCTCTGTGTGTCTTTTGATCTGAAGAATCTCTTGTAAGCAGCATATAGATTATTTTCATTCATTCATTTGCCCTATGTCTTTTGAATGGACCATTAATCCATTTACATTTAAGTAGTTATTCTTAGGTATGTATTTATTTAAATTGTATTAATTTTTCTTGTTTTTGTAAATTTTTTCTGTCCCTTTCTTCTTCTTTTGGCTTCTTCACTTAGTGGTATTTTTAGAGTCATGTTTTTCTTCCCCTTTATTTATCACGTATCTTTTGTAGGTTTTTGGTTTATGCTTACCATAAGGTCCATAGATATAAACTAGATAGACAGATAGATAGATGATTGACGATAGATAGATGATAGATAGATAGATAGATAGATATAGATAGATAGATAATAGAAACCAGTCTATTTTAAACTGATAAGCATTTTAGTTTGAATACATTCTGAAAATGATACATTTTTCCTCTCTCTTCCAAACTTTGTTTTTGACATAGTTTTAGATCTTTTTGTATTGTGTACCCCATATTTATTTATTTTGTTTGTCTTTTAGCCTTTATACTAGTTTTTTACATGTCTGATCCACTGCCTTTACTATATATTTGGTTTTACCTGTGAGATAAATTAGTTTTAGTAGTGATGAACTTTAGTTTTTGCTTTTCTGAAAAACTCTTTCTCACACCTTCAATTCTAAATAATAATCTTGCCAGGTAGAATATTCCAGGTTGTAGGTTTCTTTCTTTTAGCACTTTAAATATATCTGGCCATACCCTTCTGGCTTACAAAGTTTCTGGTATAAAATCAGTTGATACTCTTAGGGAATTTCCCTTGCATATGTCTAGTTGTTTTCCTCTTTTCGCCTTCAAGATTATTTCTTTAGCTTTTGCCATTTTACTTGCAATATGTCTTGGAGTGTTTCTCTTTGAGTTCTTCTTGTTTGGAACTCACTATGCTTTCTAAACCTGAATGTCTGCTTTCTTCCCCAATTTAGAAAAGTTTAGTTTTCACCCAGAATTTATTCAAGTAAGTTTTCTTCTCCTGGAAGTGTGAACATTCATGTGTTTGTTATTGTCCCAGAGGTACAATATGCTATCCTCATTTAAAAAAAAAAATTTTTTTTTGTCCTGATTGGGTGATCTCTGCTATTCAGTCTTCCAGGTCACTAATTCATTCTTCTGTAATATCTAATCTGCTATTGATTCCCTTCAGTGATTTTTTTTTACCCTCTTTCAGTTACTGTATTCTTCAGCTTTGATTGGTTCTTCATTATATTTTCTCTTTGTTGATGTTCAAACTGAGTTTCTCTGTTATCCCAAGTTTGGTGAGCAGCCTTAAGACCATCACTTTGAATTTTTTATCAAGCAAATTACTTACCTTCATTTTATTAGGGTTTTTATTCTGGTTTTTTTCCCCCTTGTTCTTTCATTTAGAACATATTATCTTCTCATTCTGTTTTATTTTCTTTCTTTATTTATTTGTATTAGAATAAACAGATACCTCTTCTGGTCTTAAAATGCAGTGGCCTTGAGTAGGAGCAGCCTCTGGGTAAACTATGTGTGCTGGGTGGTTTTGGCAGGCCATCTGGAACTGAAGTAAGTGTGTGAGGCATCTGGGGTGACTTGGGGGATCATTTGGCTGGGATTGCATCAGGCATTGCCTGAGGTGGCCAAAGCATGCTCTGGAGACCTTGCACTTGGCTAGAGTTCTTGGAACAATCTCTCGCTTTCACTGTCTGGTGAAGGAGGAATGTAACAATGATGCTCTCCAACACCTCTGATCCCAGACAGTTTCTGCACATCCCAGGAGTTCTTACAGTTCTTTATCCATTTGGCAGGTGTCTTGGGTCAATGAATGGAAATTTCATATACAGTCTAGGAGCCCTTTAAATTGCTGTTTGTTTCAGAGCAGTTGTGTTTGCCAAGGGCCCCTCTGTGATATTTCTTCTTACTTCAAGTTGCATGTGGGATTACAATGTCACTGCCTCTCCTACACTTCTCTATGTGGTTCCTCCATCTTTTGTTGAGCAAAAGCTGTTCAATCAGCCCCAAGTTCTTCAGGATGAATTGCTCTATATGTAGATGTATATTTGATGTGTCTGTGGAAGGAGCTAAGTTCAGGGTTTTCTTACACTGCCATCTTAACCTTATTCCAAATAAACTTTGAACATGATTACAAATTTGTACTCCTTAATTCAAGTAAACCTGAAAAACCTCACCATAAACTTGCTGACTCAAATCTGTTCTAGCAAAGACAATTTTTTTAAAAAAATACATGAGGCGTGGTGCTGCTGAATTATATAATCCTATCAAGTTTCAATATTATAATTGTCTTTATTTTATTGAATAAACTCAGAAATTACCAAGAACTTTCATAAATATTTTTAATTATAATTTTTACAGATTTGCCATTAACAAAAGATAATGGTTTAAAGCTAATTTTTTTCCTTTTGCTTTATGGGTTTTGATTCTGTTTAATTTCAAAAATAGTAAATAATATTCACCATCTTTCTAGTTTTTATGTGAAGACTACAAGAGAAAAGTTATATGTTCAATTCTTAGGGAAGTCACAAACAGCAATTGCCTGTAGAGTGAGGCTGAAAGTGAAATCCATATGTAATGCCTCTGTCAGCAAAGACTTAGTAGAAAGGGGTTTATAATAAATATTCACATCTGCTGCTTCGGACACTCTAATCCATCCTAAAGATCTTTGCTGTGTCAGGTTTTGTTCTAGATGAAGAAGCCCAGTAGTTATAAAGGTTGCAAATAGGCTATATTTATCTTGGTTAGCTTTACTTTTATAACTTTCTCTGTTTTAGAGATAATCATGACAATTTTGAATATAATTTGTGATTAAATATTTCATTATGAAACAAACAAATTTTATTTTTATAACATATCAACTACTTAAAATTTGTCAAGAAGGCATCACTGATAACAATGCTATGCTTGATGTGGAAAACAATGATTAAAAGCTCAGGTTATATATTCAAGGTGCTTATAATTATTAAATGCTAGCTCCATCCATACTTAGGGTATCATCTTAATCAAGTTTCTTAGCCTTTCCACACCTCTCTTTATTCACCTACATAATGGAGTTAATATTATTTTTTATTATTAGATTATTGTAAGGATTATATGGAGTAATTTGCATCAGGTACTAAATTTAGTATTTAGCATGTTTGAAAGAGTTTGATGAATTTTGAATGTTGTTATTGAAAGAATGCTATATGCCCTCTAAGTTTGATTAGATAATCCCATGAATAGTACTGAAGTACTTATTTATCCCACACACTGTACTTGTGTAAACATATTCTATTGTTTTTACTAACCTCTAAATTCCCTGATTGTTTTTACTGGACTGTTAAAAAAAAAAGTATTAGTTGAAATTGGATTGCTTATATAATTTTCCTTTAAGGAAATTATTCACTCAAAAATATATGCTATAAAACTTATAAGAATACTTTGCACTACATTCAGTTCTCAATTCTAACAAAAATTTAACAAAATTTTGAATTTTAAATTAGAGTAAAAAACTGTAAGTCATCTTTGAAATGGAAGTATTTTTACTTCAACTCTAAAGAAATTTATTGAGTTAATCATTGTCACAATTTTTAAAAAGTGTATTATTATTTTAAGTAATGATTTAATATAATTACTTTAAAAAGTTTACTATAACACAAATTTTAAAATATAAATTATATATATATACTTTTATCTATATGAGTCTATATGTATATAGATCTTTGCCATGGATACATTTGAAGCCTCGGCTTTTAACAATTTTAACAAATAATTCACTTGAAAAAGAAAGCTGCAGACAGTGCTTTCAATCTCATATTCTCAAAATTATTTATTAACCCCAAATATAAGGAGACTAGCAGGGCATACAAACTAGTAAGAGCATTAGATTTTAGTTTCTTATTTTAAATTTCTATAATCTAATAATTGGTATGGTTTAATTTTGACTGGAATGATTTCTTATACTAATAGGAGTTAGTTTACATTTAATGACTGACACCTAACATAAAATTAATCTGTTGAATTAAAATTGTAACAAAACTGTATATTCCATTGCTTATAAACTATGACCACTGGAAATAAAACTTTATTCTCTCTCTCTCCTTTACTCTCTTTCTCTCTTAGGTCGAGTATTAGCTCAGGCAAGTGGCAATGGGGTTATTCATTTGCTGGATCTTAAATCAGGGCAGATTCACAAATTGGTGGGCCATGAGAATGAAGCTCACACAGTTGCATTTTCTCATGATGGAGAGAGTCTGTTTTCCGGAGGCTCAGATGGCACTGTTCGAATGTGGTCTTGATGGTCATCATATCCTACTGCAGAGGGCATTCCCTTTAAGGCTCAAACATGTCTCATATGTCCCAAACCAGTAAAAATCTGGGTAAATATGCCAGCAGGTAATGTTTACAGTTTACTTTAAAACATGCTTTAGATTTATATTTTAATGTTCATACTGGTACTAATAAAAATAAAAACTTTCTGCTCATTTATTTGTGTCTGGATTTTTTTCTTTCTTATTTCGATAAGATTCTAGAGACAGAGTATCTTTGCTAGGGGTTTGGAAGAAACAGCTTTACAATGACGCCTAATGACAGACTAGATGAATTACAGGAGATTGCTTTCGAATGTTAGAGAACAAACTGCAATAGAATCAGGCTACTTTTTTAAAAAATCAAATTCAAGCTGCAGGAAGACCTAAAGTTTAACCATGTAACATAAGGAAATTCTAACTAAAGGGTCAGGTTGAATCGGGAGCATACATCTTCACAGATTCTTTGACAGTAATTGTGCTTTATCTATTAATAATAATCAGAGACTGCAGATGGCTTAAATCTAAATGCAAAGGCTCTTCCACAACTTTCATCTCCGTCGCCCATTCAATAATGCATTAAACATAATTACGGTGTTTTGGGGTGTTTTTTTTACTTTTGATTGTAATTTTAATGCAAATAAGTACCTCGCACGTAAAATGCCTTTCCCCCTCCTAACGTATGCAGCAGCTGTATAAAGTGCGACTGCTTAGCGAACACTAGCCCGGTCTCAAGAAGCAGCTCGGGATTTCGACCGCGATGGGCTCAGAAGCCAGTTGGCGCTGTCCGTGGTGCTGAGGAATTCCCGGCTGCCGGCAGAATGAGCTCCGAATCAGCAGTCCGCAAACTGCTCTCAGTGCTGCAGAAACCCTGCTAAAGTTGCTCCTTTCCTTCGCGTCCACAGTTAGTATTTTCTGGCGTGTGAGAGGGGATGCAACCAACATATTGTGGATGATGCTGATGTTATCGCCAGCGGAGTGGGCTTTAAGCTACAGCATGCTGTTGCTGTTTGTGATCCACAGAGCCTAGCCAAATCACCTCTACTGCCGTAGCAAACACCGTGTAAATGAACTCATGTGTGGAGGAGGTGTAATCAGCCGGGAAATTTCATAGAAGGATCTGGGAAAATGCTAAAAATAAGTTCAACATGATTCTGCTACTGGGGTCTGGAATTCTACAGGACCAGCTTTGCTTCTTGCTTTGAATTCTGAAGACAGGTCCAAAGCATATTTCTTATGTGTGTCTGCTGTATTTCTCTCTGGAAGGGCGGGAGACTGCTTCTTGACTGACTGTGGTTTGAAATGGGAGGTAGAGAGAATGGATTGCCTTTAATACAAGCGTGAAAATGTATTCTTTGGATAATTAAAGAGGAACTGCTTTCTTAAACATACCTGATTTTTAGTTCATATTTCTCTATGACCCCCATCATCACCATTTACCTCCAGAGTGATTAGGTAAGTGTACCTTATGACATGAGTTATATTTGTTTTCTCGAAAAAAAAAAATAGATGCAGTCATTTTAAATCATATGTAGCAATATGGGGAGGGGGGAAAGTTTAGCTGAGAAGTGATCTTCCGTTGTGCCATGTTTGCTTACTTACTAAAAATCTTCGGATAAATATTTATTGAATTTCTCTAATATTTATTTTCTTAAATAAATAGTATCTTAAACTGAATTAGAGAAGCTCAATTATAAAGAGAAAAAAAATTGCAAGTAGCCTGAGAACTTTGTTATTTTAAAAAGAAAACGTTTTCTCCATGCAGATTTTAAAATGCATTTTATAATAAAAGCATGCTTATTGTTTAAAGTGAATATTACACTCTTTTTTACCTTTAAGTTTACATTTACCATAACCTGAGACATTAATGCCTACCTGTAGCTTGCAAAGAGATCATTTCTGTCTATGTCTTTTTGAAGCAGAATGATATGGATATTTTATACAGCTTATCTTGCATGTATTGACATATACTACTGGACTACTATAAAGAATCACAATAGCTCCTTTTTCTTCCAAGATAAACTTCCCAAATATCTGAGAGCTGTATAAAATGCATGCCTTAATTAGTAAAATATAGTTATGCTTTTTCAGAAGCTTCTGTTATGTTTGTGGCCTCTGTAGTAATTTCAGAGGGAAAAAAAAGTGCTTTGTCAAAGGGAGCTTCCAGCTATTCAAGTAGAATTATAGGCTTGCATTTGTTTTGTTCTGTCATGACTCATTATTTTTGACATATTTTAAAAGAAATTCATCTCCTTTATTATTACACACCCAACAGGAATTCTAATATTAGAGAGCAGTTTCCCTTGAAGGGAGGATATGGATATACTACCTTCCATTTTACTATTACTAGAATTTGCATATCTAAGTTAAAATGCAGATATTATAGTTTATGAAGTTTCCTAATGCCATCTTTACCTTATTTTAAATTATCATTAATGTTAGACTGAAAGAGATGGTTAATCATTGCTCTTATTATAACTTGAAAGTAAACCAATATTTATAAATAAAATATTTATACACAATCTGCATATGTCATATTTACAGTCTTAGTGATTTTGGCATAAAGCCAAAAGCATTTAAATAGAAAATAAACTATTCAACAACATTTTCTCTTAGCTGTTATTCCCTAAAGTCACAGTTTCTCCAGAGTTTGTGTACGATAGTCACTCTAAACATTTAAATTAGTCCACTGGCAATACTCCACACAAGCACTAATACTAAGTTTACAAGAGTCAATGCCACTAAACTAATAAGGCATATTTCCTGTGATGATAATATCTCATTCTATTTTAGGAAACTTTGATAAATAGTTTTACACTGGAATTTTTGTACAACATACAAATATCTTTGGCATGTCAAAAGAGAGTGATGTGTTAGAGACTATATAAATGGCATTTATTATATATTGAAGTAGTTAATTCAAATAGTACTACATGAATACTAGATTCAAGTTGCCATAAAAAAAATCACAGATACATCTTTCCTGCCCACTAGGAGCTTACTCTTTCTGCCCACTAGGAGCTTACTTCCTGAGTAAAATAAATGTGTGGACGATAATAAAAATAAATTTATTTTTAGCAAATTCTTTTTAATACATGGAGTTTATTATTTTATTATTTTAAATTTTCTTTTGTTCACTGTGGCATAGTTGTGCTACTTTTCCTTTTAGCTATGTTTTAAAATCCAGATTTATATTAACTGAAAAAAGTAACCTATATTGAGATCATTGTTGTTCTCCAATTATGGGCATAATGAAGTAGAAAGGCCTTTGTACTATCTCCATCCAAATTATAATTAAAATGTTGATTTCTTCCCTTTTAGAAGTAGATTTTCCTCACTCATCTCTCAAGTTTTCATACAGTTAATTACAACAGATATACGTTATATCATTGACCAGTACAATTTAAAAAATAGTAGAGAATGTGAATGCAATTATTTTTGAGTTATTTGTAAGTAACGACTTGTAAAATAACCTTTCAAGGTGCAGCAAAATCAATTTTTACAATTTAGACAAAGCCAGACCTTTAAATTCATAAAGTAAATTCAAGCTGAAGATTTCTGGGTGGAATAACTCCATAAAACACATATTTTAATGTATACATTGGCAAGGATCAAGTCTCCAAACCTTATAGTAAAGTGTAGATAGTGCATGAACTTAGTCTATGTGAAGTTTATCTTCTGAACAGATCCCAAATAAGCAGATTAAGAGCATAGGCTTCAATGAATCTATATTCTCTCAAATTACTATTTTTAAATATTTATTTTCAGCCTACCCCTCTTTTATTCCCATGGAAGGAGTTGAGTATATTTAATATTAGGAGCACATCCAGAAGCCTTTGCGGAGGGGGATGGCTCTTCATATTCATGAAGTTTGCATACTTCTGTTGGTCATCCCTGGATTGGTCACCCCTGCTGCCATCAGCCATGAAGACTATCCTGCTGACGAAGGTGACCAGACCTCCAGTAATGACAATTTGATCTTTGATGACTATCGAGGCAAAGGATGTGTGGATGACAGCGGCTTTGTATACAAGTTGGGAGAACGATTTTTCCCTGGGCATTCCAACTGTCCATGTGTCTGTGCTCTGGATGGACCTGTTTGTGACCAGCCAGAATGCCCTAAAATTCACCCAAAATGTACTAAAGTGGAACACAATGGATGCTGTCCCGAGTGCAAAGAAGTGAAAAACTTTTGTGAATATCATGGGAAAATTTACAAAATCTTGGAGGAATTTAAGGTATGAGTTATCATCTATTTTTATTAAATAATATTTTTTCTTATCATATGCTTAGTAGAATACTACATTAAAATCAAAGTTGAAAAAAGATTTTAAAATTTTACTTTAAATTATAACAATATGATCCCAGTTTGCGTAAACACCATTGTAGTCAACAAATAGCCCATTGGTTTGTTGATCAATATCTCAGGATTTCATGATAACCTTTTACTTTAGTAGTATTTGGGACATACTTAACATTTCTTTACCCTCAAATAACTCTTCTACATTATTATAAATATAAATATTAATAATATTAATATTAATATATATTCAGAAAGAAACAATTTTCTTTAGAGGCCATGTGTCTGTTCAGTTAATGTTTAACTTTCATAATAAATTTTGTGTGGCTTATTAGCCTGTATTTAGAGCCATTTATCTATAGCCTAGAATTATCTCTGTTCAGTGTATGGAAATGCAAATTCTATAGAGACACAATTCTGAACTGTGGTCATTATATTGAGAATATGCATTGGTCTCTTTTCTGTTCTCTTATCATTAGATTTCTTTTACTTAGAGGACAGAGAAGATTGAATTTTTATAATAGTTCATTGTAAAAAGTAGTAAAAAAAAAAAGACTAATTTTTCAGCCTCCATGGTATTTCTTGATTTTTCTTTTATGCTGGTATCATATTTTCAAGTAACTTGGAGTTCATTTTTATCTCTACTTAGAGTCTCTTTTCTCCAATGGCTAGTTTTAATTAGGGTTTCCTACAAGCCAGATCTGAGCCCTAAGGGTATAAATTAATATATCAAATTACCCTCCTTAAATGTAATGGCAGTTTGTGCCTTAGAGTATCTGTCATATTGATGGCTTGATATAAAAGATTTTTATTTTATCTAACCAAGTTCAGTGACAAAGTGCTCAGAATCTCATAAGCAAAAGAAATAGCTAGTTTTTAGTGTGACTGTGTATGTTTGAGAGAGACTGTTCAGGTATTAGCACTGACTCAACTCCTCTTTATAAGGACCAAATCATGGAAGAAGGCAATATGTGGAAAAAGGGTTTTAACTGATCATGATCAAAGTACTTTGTATATTGGCTATTCATTGCATTCAGCCCATTCCAGTTTATGGGTACAAACCAGTTCTAATTTACACAAGAATCACAATCATTTTAACTAAATTCCTAAGGACATAAGGAGAATTTTAAAGATAATTATCATTTTTAACTATCTTACATATAAATGTTATTCTGGACTTTTTTTCTTTTATGTATTATAACACTGTTGCTCAATATTGAGAAGACACTTGAGTGTCTAGTAAAATTCCTATTATTGACATCAATAATAGTTTAGAGTATAGTACATTTAGTAATGGCTTTATGGTCTCTAAAATATCAGATACATTTTAACATTAGCTAGTTTTACTTTTAGGGTAATGAAAGGAGTAAAGGCAAGTGTGTTAACATATGAATCTAGACATGGTTCTAGAATGTCACTCTTCTCTCATATGCATATTTATCTAGAGTAGAGTGCAAAAAGTCATTGTAGAAGAGCATAGCACAAGCAAAAAAGTATATCTGATTTATATAATTTCTTAGATTTATATAATTTGATAATCAATATTTAATAAAGAATAAAACATATTAATGGATTTATTGAACTTGGTCAACTTACCACTAAAAATGCTGTATAGTTTTTACCATATTTGTTAGATTTTATTTTATTACAAAAGCAATAACTGTTTGACATGTCAAAACAATAAAGATATAAACATAAAGTTAATTTCTTTACTCTAATTATATGTCCCTACCATAGTCATTATATAGCCCACTGATATGACCAACTTTTCCACCAGACTCAATGAGATTTTTAATGTGATTTTTAAAAATGCTCCTTTTTCACAACAATTTAGAGTTATGAGAACTATGGAAATTATCTAGGGAAAATTCTTAAGAAAGAAACTGAGATCAAAAAAGTTGTGGTCAAACATTATCAAGTTATTTAATCTATTTCTAAACACTGTCATTCTAAATAAAATCTACATAAACTCAAAAGCTCTTTGGTTTGAGATCCAGATAGACCTGGATTCAAACACTAAATTCATCCCTTGGATGTAAGACTCTGGAAAGAATCCTTAAATTTTTTGAGCCAGAGAGGCATTGGCTATAAAATAATCATTATAATAATTACGTCTCTTGGGAGGAGATATTAGAAAGATTTAATGAGATAACTTATGCAAAGTTAGCAATCTTGTGATGAGTGTTACACAGTAGATATTGCATAAATTGTTGTTTCCCTTCTAAACTCTAATGTCCAAGGATTTACTCTAAATTCTTACTTCCTCTATATTTTCACCTACATTTTTTAATGGAATCCCAACTTTCTAAGTCATTCAGTTGAAAGAATACCAATACCTTTTTTAAATGTTCTACTTATCTATGTGAATTATATACACCTAAGTAAACATCAGCTATAATCTATCATTTTGATTCTTGTTCAATTAAACTTGCAAGAGAAAAGTAATTTTTTAAGATGTATGGAACTTTTACATGATAATCTTGGCATGTTATTAAGGAAGTTCTACTATAATATGTATTTACATATAATATATTTATCCAACAAGCATTTATTGAACTGCTTAGTATACAGAATACTATAAATATATTGACATTGGAAAGAAAGATATCCAAAAGGCAAAATCTCCGCTCACAAGAAAAGTGTGGACAATGTAGAGAGAGAGAAAGAGGGCAGTCTAAAGTAAGGCATGTGATTGCGAAGCTCAACACCAAGAGACTGTGACATCAGAAGCTTGTCAACATGGTGTGAGGTTTTGGTCGCCCAAATTTATTTATCTTCAGGATGGTCAAAGTTGAGCCTATTCTTAAAGAAGTAATTAAAATCGATCTGGGGAGATTAAAATTCCACAGAGAAAACTGCTTGAGTGAAATCAGAGCATGGGATGAATAAAATCTGCAAAGAGAGGAGGGAGATGAAAATAATAGGAAGCTGGATCTTACTAAAATGCTATTGTAATGAAAGAGGTAAATTTGTATATGCACTTTGAACAGTGGAGAGAGAAACTTGAATACTTTGCCAAAATATTTAGATTCAGTCTAAAGAGTAAAGTAATAAAGTCCAAGAAATAAAATACAAGTTCTTGTACATAGAGATGACCTAGCTAAATATGATTTTTAAACAAGATTACCTTGTAGCCAAGTATAGTATTAAATAAGAGACGAAGAGAAATTGGTGGCTAGGGTGGTGGGACTATTGCAAAAAAAAAAAAGAATGAGATGACCTGTATGCATAAAGGCAAACAATTCAGGACAGTATTTAGGATAAAAAATCTTAATTTCCTAGTATAGTGTAGATTCTACTCATCGACCTCTCCGTGTATCCCTAACTTTCAGTGAGTTCTCTTCCCTGTGTACTTGTACATGCTATCCCACACTTTCCCACCACTGCACTCTTATATAAATCCTACTGCACTACTTTGAAACTTTATTTAGTTATCACCTCAACTGGAAAACCCTCTCTGGTTGTCCTACTGCTGTATCCTGTGTGGGGTTTCACTCCTCTCCTATATGTTCTCACAGCATGCGATGCATACCATTAAAACAAGAATAGTAATCATAGCCAGGCACTGTAAAGACCTTAATGTGTATTAAAATGCATTTCATTTCATAATAACAGTATGAGTATTATAGTTTTATTAGCACTGTTTTACAGATAAGAAAACTGTAGCATCAAAGTATAATAGCTTGCCCAACATCATACAGCTCTAAAGTATAAGAATTGGGATTCAAATCCAGATAGCCTGGCCGTAGAACCTAAGTTTTTACCTCCTCTGCTGCCTTTCTCAATAATATAATTTTGCACCCCCTGTCTCATCTAGTAGACAGCAAACCATTTGAACCTAGGGACAGTGTTTTTTTTTTCTTTTCTCCTCTGTTCCCAACTGTAGCATGACTACATAACAGACATTCAATACATTTTTGGTGAGTGACATAATGGGACAGATCATAACTAAACCCATAGAAAAAAGAAGTAAGAGTTTCTTTGAAATGCCTTCATGTCTTTCTGTTTATGTGTTTTAATTGGTTAAAGAAGCATTTAAAGTTCATTTAAATAGTGCTCTTTGGTGCCCTTAAGGTGACACACATTGTTCATGAAGCCCCTATTTTCATCCTGCTACTTTCTATTCCATCTCTTTACCACTTTCTAACCAAGGTTCTCCTGGGTTCTGTCTTCATCCCAGTATTATAATGACCACCCAGTATTTTAGTTGTGCTGTCTCACTCTATACAGTTGCAAACCATAGGTCTCTACTTCAATCTTTTCTGATCACCAAATTCAAATGTAAATCGATCCATGTGTGTCACCCTGATAGGAAGAATAAAAAGTTGTTTAAAAAAGTTGGTTTTTTTTTTTTTCAACATGACTGATGTAAGCTCCGGAAATGGATTTCTCTTTACTTTTTTCTGAAAACTCTAAGTTTTCCAGTGTTCTAGTAATATTATATTAAGATAAAGGTCACTGTATAGTAGGTCCTTTCATCTTTCTTTTATGTGTACCCAAGCAAAATGACACTGGACCTACTTTTGAAGAAATAAGGAGTATAAATAATAAATTACAATAGCATTTCCTACTAAAAAGTTGATTGAAAATGTAGGTCCTGTCAGCTTTGACTGTGGTTAACAAACTTATGCTGAGTTTCCCAAAGGGAGAAATAATTTCTTATTTTTATTCAGTAATTTTATAACTCTCACTCAGCTAGAATTAGCCTTTTTGGATATTTTTTATACTTTAAAACTTGTACTAATTAATTTTAGGTCAGACACTGAATGTAGTACTACATGAAGCTAAAATATATAGTCCAGCTTTTGTGTAGCCTCTCTTATTTTAAAACGATTTTTTGTAGTCAACATCGGTCTCCTTAATTGAGGATTTGAATTTGCCCAAGATTTGACTTTCTCTGTAGACATTGACTTTTGTCCTTTTCTCACTGCAGGCCAAAAACAGTAGATCAGGTTTCTAACTTCTATGTTTTTCAAGGTTCAGTGTGATTATTTTTTCATGCTGTACATTTTGTATATATGTGGTTGCTTTTTTCAAAAATAAACATGTTTTCATGCTGTGGTGAGCTGCCTATTTTTGCCTTGAATTTGAGGTTTACTATTGAAATCTTGAGGGAAAAAAAGCAAAGAAAACAAAAATAATCAATTGGAATATTTATCAAATCATCACACCCATAAAAATGTTGGTGCCAGTTAAGGTTTGAAATCGACTTGTTTTTCAGTGGGTACATTTTCAGGAAGATAGGTTTTCCAGCTTTCCAATCAAGCTATGCCTCATCATTAATGTTCAATATTATAACATTAAATCTATAAAAGTAAGCAGAAATGATTTTTGAATTTAGATTTGGAAAATTTTAATGTCTTTTTTTTAACATGGAAAAAAGAATGGAAGGCAACATATTTTAGGAGCTGAGGACCACATATCTAAAAAAACCAAACCAAACCAAACCAAACAAAACACCAGGAAAAATTGGAGACAGTTAAGAAATCTCAATTAAGGGGACTAATGCTTAAAACCTTGATGAAATAGACTTCACTGCATTCCACCCAACTGCTATTACACCAGTTTCTCTGAAAGGCATGGAAACTAAAATGTTCTCACTAGCAAAGAAGTACAGAGTGCATCTTTCCAGAGGTGCAAAGGTTACATTTACTTTAGTAACAAAGAAATAGGTATGTTTTGAGTATATAAGTGGGATTTTTAAATATTTTTCCCAAGAAGTGGTTTACGAGTTCTCGACAAATGGTGTATGGGGTCACCAGGGCATTTGTATCTTGCCACCTATAGAAAGTCCTAGAAAACATCACCATTTCATGCAATAAAGATAATCTGGAATTTATGTTGAGCGGTTAAGATCACTAATTCCACAGTTGTTGACTCTGCAAAATACAGTTTCTGTTTTGCAGAGCATATTGTGGTTTTTAATATTAAAATGGCCTTTGAGCAAATTTAGAAATGGCTTCTCCTCTCAAGTTGCTATCAAAGAACACAGATTAAGTAATTTTAGTGAATGATAGCTTTTGCTTACCTGAGGCTCCACCCCAGCAGGTAGAACAATCTTAAAGAGAATGGTCTGAATGGGGAATTCTCATCTTTGCTAAGAACTAGGGAATCTCTCCTTAACATGTATAATCTAAGACCAGTTTCAGAAATTAGATGCCGATTTTGTTAAAATTTAAATTTATAAAGTTTCTCGCTCCCTTTCTTGTTATTTTTATATTTTAGTCACTTGGCATTTTTTAATTCTATAAAACTATAGTAAATCTAGAAAATAAATCAGATTTTTACAATAATATACTTTTTTTTTTCAGAAATGCCAGTGAAAATTGGGAATGATTTTCTTCATTTAACACTTTTTAAAATGAATAAGAATGAATGGTTTCCAAGTTAACCCCAAAGGGGTGATATAGTCTGTTTCCAGTCAGAAAAAAAAAAGTCTTGCTTTAAATTTTAGAAGAATTAATGGCCAACTAGCCCTTTGGTTAGCTGCATGGAGAAATAGTTTTTTGTTCTCACCCACTGATATTTATTGCTGTCCTTCATATTGCAAGATGCTACTGCTAATGGTGATAACTGTGTGATAAGGAGAAGACTGCAAAGATTTGTGACTGGGCTTCTGTGCCCTGTGCACATGGGGCAATTGGTGTTTGATTTGCAGCCACAGCTGAGATTTGTGGAGCTTGTCACTACTACCTCAGACGTGAGTTCAGCCATCAGCCATTTACCGAGTCTCCAATAGTGTAAGAAGATGAAATTGAAAAGGGAGTGAGTTGGCAGTCTCCAAACTTTAACTACACTTGTACAAGGTTTTGGATATTTTAGAAATTTGCCAAACTTTAATTGTGACTTTACTCTCCAAAATACATAATTGATCAATGGTCTGATATTAGCAAGCATATTTTTCTAATTTCTATATATTCATGTATCAGGTCTATGTATTTTGTATAATTTTGTAGATTACTTTATATAATCTAAATTGAAATTGCACTATATATGCATTGAAGCATGCATGTGTGTATATGAAATTTGAGAGAGCTAGAATATTCTTACTTTAAGAAAATCTTACTTCAAGTTTATGTAAATTCTTTGTTTCTATTTCTTATTCTCCGTAACCATATTTTTGTTTTGTTTTATTTTCCTACAGCCTGATTTATATATCAGGCAGTGTTTTATGAAGGGTTACACAGGAAAAACTTATGGTTTGTTTTTTAGTTGTACTCTGACAAGCTTTTAAGGAAGAACTTGGAACAAAAAAACTGAGAGGAGATTTAAAGTAATCATTGGTTTTGCTTATGCAGGTGATCTTTCTCAAACAATAGACATTTTTAATTGGGAACTGGCTTATTTTAGAGTCTCTACTTTGTACATTTATTATCACTACTGATTAACATCAGTAATTACAGTCTAATGCCCCTCCATTGTTGATTTCCTTGCCTCTAGCCTGTCATATAGCACATACAATAAAGCCATCTTACAAAGGATTTAAAGTGAATAAAGTACTAATGTGACAAGAAAAATTTTTTATATCTTGAAAAACTTTTCAAGTGATATTTTGTGGGCACATACAGTTGTCTAAAATGGATAAAAGTCCACTGAACACAACTCTTAATTTTTTCCTTATTATAACATGTGACCCTAAGCAAAACTCAAATAATTTTAATCTTTCTAGAAATAGGATAGATACTATAATGTCATTGTATATGTCTTGTGAAGAATAAATAGTATTGGGAATTTGAAAATTATAGTGTTGATTTAAAACTAAATTCTAACTGCTAAAAATTTTTTTTGAATTAAATGTTACTTGGATGGAATTTTGAAATCATTTTGCTTTAATACTGACCTTTGAATACCAGTGTTACGTCTTGTCATGGGATTAGGTTTCTAATATATGAGTTTATAAAATTTTTATATTTATAAAACAAGCATTATGGTCTATTTTTCATTGTCTAGTTACTCACTATTTTTAAGAGTTGACCATAGAAATTTGAACTTTATTTGTCTTATTCCCTTATTTTACAGATGATAAAACAAGGCCAACAGAAACTTAGTGAAAGCACCATGACATAGCTCATTATTTGCAAAAGCAATGT
This sequence comes from Cynopterus sphinx, assembly GCA_030015415.1. Taxonomy (NCBI): domain Eukaryota; kingdom Metazoa; phylum Chordata; class Mammalia; order Chiroptera; family Pteropodidae; genus Cynopterus; species Cynopterus sphinx. The sequence goes on from CM057379.1 coordinate 190,937,096, forward strand.
TAATATTAACACTGTTTTCCTGAGGTATTTTTTCTGCATTTACTACCTCAGGTATAACAAGAAGAGCCTCTCATTTACATCTTTTTTTCCAACAAATATGTTGGATGCAAAGATTTATTTCAGCCAATTGTCTATAGAAATGCGATATCAGGACTTATCACCATGACAACCTAGAGTTACAAATACACAAAAACAGTAAAATATTGGCATATCTAAAATCAGTTTGACACAGATAGGCTCCTTTTGCAAATTGTACTCTAAGTTTGCAAAAGGCTCTGATAAAAAGGGGATCCTTTGTCTAAAAATGAAAAATCCTGTAATTAAACCAAACAATATAGGCCAAAATAAGATAAAAGTATATTAGATTAAACATTACGTATTTATTTTCACAGAGACTACTAGGAAATAACAAAACAAAAAAAACTAAATTAACTGTTCTTGCCATACATTTGATGACTTTAGGAACTGAGTACTGTGTTCTTGATTTTTTGACTCTGCAAACTCCTACCTTTTACTACATGGCAGGAATAGAGTGTGCAGAATGGATAGGTATGCAAAATCTCTAGTTATGTGGCAAAGAACAAAGGCATATCCTTTAATTGGCACTGATCATATCTAAGGCAGGAACATTGCAAAAAAACTGCGTTTCTCAAACTGTTCCTCTTTAATTCCAATTAAATTGATTTAAAATTATAATTTTTTAAAGTTTCCCAGATTATTCTAATGATCAGTTGAATTTGCTGCCATTATGTAACCTTTTCTAGACTGTCTTCTAGAGAACAATAGCACCCCATAAGATTCTTAGTAAAAATTTTTATTTTTTTTTATGATCAAGAAAATTTGAGAAATAATGACTTTGTAAACATCTTATGGAAATGTGCAGTGCACATTAGTATACTGACAGTGCTTAAGCATTTTTTAAGGTTTATTTGAGTCAGTATGCACAATTCAACAGCTAAGACCTCAACCGTAGTTGAAAACTGGATTTCAGAGTGGGCTCTACCATTTATCCACCAAGTGACTTAGGCACACATTACTTTACCTCTGCGTATCTTATTGTACACATATCTAAAACAGAGATAATGGTAGAAAGCTGGCATACAAGAGGGATTCATAAAAACTGACATTTTTACTATTATTACCAAATTGAATTTAATTCAGTATTTCACAAATTTATATAACAGGTTTTTTTCCCTCAGAATATCTATTAACGTTTTGAAGTTAATAATAGTTCAATGAAATATAGTTTAAGAAATATTTTGCTAATGATTCAAGATAATCTTTTATTTTTTGACTATTATGGGCCATTAATGATAAAAAGAAATCTATGTCTCAGTTTATCTTCTAATATCTGATTCTTTTTAAAGTTCCCCAAATTGCAATTAATGTGATTATTTATGGTAATTTATTAACTTTTGTTCCATAAAACAAATTAATTGGAAAGTGACAGTCAAAATAATAATGATGATGATGCTAGTTGCCTAAAACCAAAAAAACTAAGGCAGGAGTCAGCAAATTATAATCCATTAGCCAAATTCAGTTTACCACCCCTTTGGGTAAACGGTGCTGCTTATTCATTTATGAATTGTCTGCGGTGTCTTTTAGGCTAAATGCAGAGTCGATTAGTTACTCCAGAGACTGTATGACCCACATGAGTCAAAAATGTTTACTATCTGGCCATCTACAAAAAAAGTTTGTCAACTTCTGATCTAGGATTAAATTTTCTTCCCTTTTTACTTCCCTCAAGTTGCACTGTCATTAAATCTTAGACCTGCATTCTTGAAGGTTATAAATTCTTAGGGTACTGATAAGTATAGGGCCTATTTCACTTGTAGGTGGTCTCAGGGATCTCTTTTCTCTCATGTAAATTTTAAAAGGCATGTAGAGTTGCCTTTTAAATGTTTATATACTGAACAATAGACATGTTAAGACATATCATTTTGCACACTTATCTCAATGGAGTACAGCTTTGCTCTTTGCATTGATATATGATAATTTGATAACTTTCCACTTATTGGGAATTCTCAGATGAAATAGGCAAAAATGATCAACTTTCCATTATTTTGATATCCCCTTTTTGATGGTGTGGCAAGTCAAGTAGGTATTTTTAATTTAATGTAATATATTTCCTGTTATATTAAGTGAAAATAGGTATACCATCTGCTTACTTAGGGGTTAGTCTATTGTTACATCTTTTCAATCAACTGACATAATCCATAGTTTGATTTTATTAAGTGTCCTATTTACTAAACATCTCTTACATGTGGAGAAGTAGTGGGTCTTGTGTGGGTGTACCAAAATATATCAGAAATAAATCTGTCACTGTACATGTTTCTAGTCTATGAAAAGGAATAGTACAGGTACTACTAATAACAGATGACCTATAATGACTACTCTAGGAACCAATATGAAGAGAGGAGAAATTGTCTCAATGACTGAAGGAAGATATCCTAAGAGTAGGAATTTCAGTGCAATGAAAATGTTGTAGACAAAATTGGAAAATTTGCAAAATTAAATGTAAAACATGAGATAAAAGTGAATTAACCCAAGTGGCCAGAGCATAAGGTATAGAGGACACAAAAACTGAGAAATAAGAGAAGGGAGAGTGGGACCAGCTCAAAACATGAAGGCCAGGCTAGGGAGCTTGGATCAAAGCCTGGACTGGATCAGGGAAGTGACACAACCAGATCTGTGCATCAGATCAAACAAGTTCTCACTGACAATTTCATGGAATATTTTGAACCAGTGTTCTCACATTGAATTATTTAGTTCAAAGACATTTTCTCACTTTATAAATGAGAAGTAAGGGGTTCTGATTCTAACTCTAGTGTTCTCTTCATTACACCTAACCAGGGTCCATAGTTCATTTCATATGTTATGCATGATATCTATAGAAATGGCTTATTTTTCATTTGAGTGTATATATGCCCTATATTCTCGAATACATGCTCAATTATAACTTCAATATTTTATGTTGAGTCCCATATCTTTTGAAAGAAATGTAGTACATTGCTAACATGAGAAAAATCTTTTTCCTGCTCCACATTTTACAAGACTTAATTTGTTTCATTTAAAAAACTCCCAAGGCCAGAAAGAAATATGCATCTGAAGAGGCACATTTCCAATCATCAAAACAAACAAACAAAAACTGTGTCTGAATGCAGTGAAAATTGGCTAAGAATATTTTTGCAAATTTAGGTTGTTTTTTTTAAATCTTCATAAATACAAAATTAAAAAAAAAAAACCTCTGACCCCAGGCCTTTTTGAATTTATGGAGCTTTGGTATGGATTGAAGGTTTGTGACTCCCATGTATTCATGTGTTGAAGCCCTAACCTGCAACTAATTTGTATTTGGAGGTGGAGTCTTTAAGAGGTGATTCCTTTTGGAAGAGGTCAGGAAGGTAGGGTTCCTGTGATGTGATTAGTGTCCTTATAAAAAGAGAAGAAGTGACCAGAGTTAGTATTCTCTCTGCTTTGTGAGGACATAGCAAGAGGGCATCCTTCTGTAAACCAGAAAGATGGCTCTCACCAGCACCAGAATGTGCAGACACCTTAATCTTTAACTTTCCAGCCTCTAGAACTGTGAGAAATAAATATCTGTTGTTTAAGCCCCCCCAAAAAAAAATCATGTCCCTTGATCAGTTTTGCAATCTTAAAATACCATAGTCAATTGTAAAAACTTACAGTAGCTATCAAATTAAGTCATTTTTCTTTCTAGTGGGAGAACAGCCATAACTCTCTCAAACTTATTTTTACTTTTTTAGTTTTATTTCCCTTCCTAAATATGACAGGGAAAAAATTAAAATATTCAGCCTGACTTTAATTTGTCCCCAACATTAAAAATACATTCCTGCTAAAATAGCAAACCTTTGGCTGCTGAGATTTAGAAAGCTTCATTAGAGAGAGAGAGAGAAAAAAAAGACAATCACAGAGAATTTTCCTTTTGTTAATGAGACTATAGGACATTCACATTGGAACTTGAAGATACTTAAATCTAGACTCCAAAATATGTGAGCTCATGTTACCCTGTAAAATAAAATCTGTTTTTGGCAAGAATCTAATTAAAGATTGAAGTTTCATTTCTGTAAATAAGAATCTAATTAACTATCTAAAAATGTCCAATGTCATTCTCAGTCTAAGCATGATCTGAGTACAAACACTGCTATATTTTAGAGATGCAATACACGTTTTTTTAAATCTCTAAAAGATATAGTCTTTAAAATTTCAATATTTCATATTCATAAAGAAAATGATTATGCCATAATTTAATAAAAATGACATGATAAATATAGTACTTCCCTGAGAACTACGCAGCCATTGGAAATGTAAAAAGGGAAGTAAAAAAAGGAACACTGGTCAAGTTGAAAGCTATGATGAAAATGATAGTCATTCATCCAATACTACATAGTTTATAAATTCCTTCACATAGTTTACAAGTTCCTTTTAGTCTCATAAGAATCAAGTGAGAAAATTAGAGCTCTGTGAATATTATTATCCTCTGTCTTACAAATGAGAAAACCCAGGTTTTAAAACAAAGGTGTCCAAGGTGAAACAAAGGTGTTTGAGAGCATACTTGAATTCCAAATGTGCTTATTCCATACAGCCAAATTCCACTGGGTGATAGCACTAACAAATTCCACACATAGTTTCAAAATTGTGGTTGTTTCTGTTGTACTTTGCGAAAAAATATGTGCTAAAGTTGAGCGTTTCATTGAGAAATTACTCCGTCAAGATGTTTTAAATTAAAATACACTTTCACATTATTTCCCATAAGCCATTTCAATATATTTTGTGGAATAACATAAACTATGAATTAAGCATCAAATAATGAAGTATGAAATTCAATACAAAACTGCTGTTTGGACTTAAAATTGAAAATTAATAGATTTTAATATTAGCAGTCTTACAGTACTTTATTACATTTTAATTACTCCCTCTTCATAACATGTAAAAGAATGTTACAGCAAATGGAAAATGAAGGAAAGATTTCAACTTTTAGAAAATTTTTGCCCAGAGAAATACTGAAACAGGAGCAAAGAGTGACTTCTTAAGTAATAATCTGATTGGCGCTCCCAATATAAATGGATTTGGTTGTACTAGGCCTATAACTCCTATCTCCTAGATATTGAAAAGCCCTTAATTCAGTGTCACATAACTCAGATAAAGCTGAGTTACAGCTCTCTCTTCTGCTATTACCTCCTTTTAATGTTTCCCATAGAATAGGACTGGCATATTTGTCTCATATAATTCTTTCAGGTTGTAGAATTCTAATGATGATGTGTTCTTCCCCACCCACACATGGCCTTGTTTTAATGTTATTATAGATGACTAGCCTTTTAACTGATATCAACAATCTTTTTCAGTGTCAAGAGAAAATTTTTGAAGTTGTACAGTTACTTATCTCTTCCCTGTTGCATAAATAGGTGATAAGTGGAGCATCCTTAGCATGGAGAAAGAAATACAGGCTCTACTGAAAATACTCAGTTCATTGTCAAAGACCTTTTTTGTACCAAAGTCAACTATCAATTCAGTTTATCAGTGAAGGATTTAAGGCTGCTTCTTTTCTAGGCTATTTCACAAGTATAGGTATGTTACTTATCAAAATCTTTATCTTGAATCCTCTAGCCTTTGTCTATTCTATTGGGTTCTCCTCCCAAGATCTTAGAGGCAGCAAAATATCCTTACCCCTCCCCCACTTAAATACCAACTGATATTTCCTTGATAAGTATACTTTGCTTAAAAAAAATGCATCTGTGATTGCAACTAAAGAAAAATACTTTACATTCTCCTTATCTTTATTTTCTGTGTGCTATCCTTCATATTTCAGAAAAAGCTTCATTTTATTGTCATGAGACTCCTTGAAAACAATTGAAATAAATTGATTCAGTAGTAGACCATCAGTTTATTAGAATAGGCAGCATATAACTGTAGAGTTGCCTGCCCTTAAAACCTATGCCAAAGTATATTTAAATAATTGTTTTCAGTAGAAAATATTTATAGGGAAAAAAATAAACCATTAATATAATGGCATTGTTATGTTACAACTATAATGATGATTTTTCAAGAGTGAGTGAACATTTTTTCTACTTGGTAATTAATAATTTTATATTGGGCATTTCATTAACTGTTTTGCAATATTCCTGAGTTTTACATTAGCTTGGAGTAAATACAAATAAAAATGTTAACTCCAATGATTCTGTATTCTATTATAATAGCACCATCAGTTATTCTTATTAAAAAATCATTGTTTAAAAAACGTAAAATATGTCTATAGATATCTAGATTGTCACTTTAATCTTTTAGGTGGTCATTTATTGAGGGCAAGCTAGATAAGTAGTATATCTTGGTTTACCATATATAAATTGTCATCTATATAATATATATTCAACATACTAAATAATTTTAAAAGTTTATATCTTATTTCTGAATTTTAGTTTCTTACCTACCTAATTTATCTACATAGAACTATGTGCACTCTTTACAACCACTTGGCTAAAGTGTTTGTTTTTTTAATAAACATGAAGTATTTTTTGACAGATACCTAGAAATAATATTCTAGAATATACTATCAAAATATTAACTTCTCAGAAAAACAAACAGAACAGCTACTATTTAACTTTTTACTCAAATGATACCATCAGATAGATTTGCTGACCAATTGAGTTGGTTATAAACATATTTATATCTTTTTTTTTATTTTTTTCAGCAGTATTAAAATTCTTTAAAAAGTTCTAGTTCCATGTTTATAATTTTATGAGACTTACAACCTCAGTGTTTCAAATATACTCTAATCAATAGGAAAGATCACTGAAAAGGCCATCACAGTATATTAGACATGGGCACTAAGAAGCATTTTAATCAGCGATGCTATGGGTCTTCTTTCAGGTGATTGTGAATTTTGGTTAAAATCTATCGGATCCATTAGTTGTTAGGAGATACCTGCCACACAGAAATTACTGACTACAGGAGTGTCAGTGGATGCTAAATATTCTTGTACTCTGTAATTTAATGTATATTTTAATGAAGTGAACAGTGAAATTCCTGACAGGCATCAGCATCTTTGAAATAGTGTCTTCCAAATTCCTCATACAGTTTGAAAGTAATGGGATTTGTTTTATAAAGTGATGAAATTTATGCCATAAATTATCTCTAAAAGAAGAGTGCTTCTTAAAGCAGTAGCTTTTCTTTGGTAGAGATCAGATTTATATTGTTTAATAGAAATTTTTTAGAAAAGCAATCTGAACTACCATCTCTTTGATAATTTCTGCCAATTATCAAAGAAATAGAACACGGCATGGTATTCAAAGTCTAACATCACTTGGTCAAGAGGGGTCATTGATAGTGTGCTGACACTTGGCACTTAGAACATAGCCTATTCATTTTGGTGTCCATCCTTTTGGACTTCAAGAATACTCAGAGAGATTTCTAGAAATCAAGTTTTGTTCCTCAGAATATTCAGAATATGTTAGAATTTGTACTCTAACCCATCTTTTGGGAAAATGGACATGTTTAAAACCAGGGATTTTTCCTAAAAAATATTTATAGTATACTAAAATAATTTTGTTTGATAAGCAACCATTAAACTTGACACACATTGTACAATGAAACTAGCTTTTCTCAGACACTAAAAATTAGCAGTTGCTCTGCATATATTCTTGTAATGAATTTAGTTATCATGGTATTTTCTAATGTCATAAAAGTCTCCAATCATCTGCTAGATAGTCTAGTCAATGGAGTGTTTGACGAATGACTTATCTTGTGATCCATATGATAGATATTGTGAATTTTAAATTACCTTTAGAGAGTAAGTCTGTATTCATTGCCATAATATTGAAACTCAAATAGTTATTTCATAACTCATAGTCAGAGATCTTTCTCCCTCAAGTGCCCTTGGACACAGATGAAGCTGCCCAGTGATATGGCTTAACAAATAAAAAAATATAAATTATGTATAAATAATTATGCATATGTTAACCAATATTTATTGAATATCTATTATATGCCTAGATGTCTTCTTGGTGTTCAGAATATAACAATGAACAACATACTATATAAGAAGCTTATGATCTGTGGAGAAGGCAGATAAGAATAAATGAATGGTAACAAATTCGTAAGGTAATTTCATGAACTGATTAGAGCTCTGAATGGACAACATCATGGAGAGAGATGATGGAGGGTTAGTCAGGGAAGACCTCCCTAGAGAGAGGGCATTTGAATTGACATCTAAGTGATGAGACTTCAAAAAATAAAGTGGGTTTGGCACTTTTCTTTTTTTGAGTGATTTTTAATGGTCATTTTAACTACTCACAATTACTCTTTATCTAGAGGCATCTAATCACGTGTGTTTTTCAACATGTTTCCGACATAATTAATTCTATTGGTTCACAAATCTCTCCACCAAACCAAGTCTCATAAAACTTTACTGTAACCACCTCTGCAATCAGATTATACTTTAAACAAGAGAAATAATCTAAATATTCTTTTAAATATAACCTTGTGCTTTCACTTTTATACTTTTTATTTTTTCCAAAAGCCATCACTAAGTATGCAAGTGAACAATAATGACAAAGATGAGGTTATAATATTCCTTACATATTTGTATGTGCTTCACAATAACTATGAAGTTGGTAATATTGTTATTCCCATTTTATAGATTAAAAAACTAAGACACAGAAAAGTTAGGTAATATTCTCAACATTTCCATCTAGTAAGTAAAGCATTTAAGACTAGAACTCAAGTGCCATGGCTAAAGATTATTTGCTTTTAATCATGGTACCACAACCACCCAAACAAAGCCAGCTAATAAAATATTTTTTCTTTTTTCTAATATAGCTTTCAACTTGTATGAATATTGTTGTATTAAATTTTAGCAAATTAAAACAGTAACCTGAACTATGTTCCTTGTCACTTTGAAGTTTAAGTTCATATAGCAAATTTATAGACTGTAGCCATTTCCTCCCAGGCACTCTATGAACAATGCCAGTAACAGTCACTATGTAAATAATGATGCCTGAGATATTGTTGTATGGACCAAACACTCAGTGTTATCTCGGGTATAGATAACTAAGTCTCAGTGTATTCAGAATATGAAATTAATGTGCATTTTATAGAAACATTATGAAAATTCTATGAAACCCATTGGTAGTAACATGTTCTAATAATTCTTTGTTGATTCTTAGCTTCCAAATTCTCACAAAAACATATTTGACAATTTTTCAGAAATTATTGTTATTCCAGTAACTAAGTTACTAGTTCTCAGTGTAATTTTTCCACTTAAAAAATCATGGAACATTTTTGTTTTTAGGATTCTGGTACTTCTCTTCCAATACTCCAGGAATTCTCAAAAATCACAGACAGGGACATTGAAATTTCAGCTTTAAGGTCTTTAGACATTAACCATTTTGAAAACAATACATATTGCCATATTTACACTCTAATACCAAGAAAGAAAACTTAATTCTAGTCACCTAAACCAACATTTAAAAAAAAAGAGTCCCCTTTTATTTTAACATAAATAGTTAATAGATAATAGATATATGATAAATAGATGATAGATGATAGATGATGATGAAGACAGATAGATGGATGGATGGATGGATGGATGGATGGATGGATGGATGGATGATAGATAGATAGATAGATAGATAGATAGATGATAGAAGACAGAGATAGAGATAGATGTAGATAGATATAGATATAACAGAAAGCTCCTTTCAAATTTGGGGTCAATTGGCATATTTGGATTTACAATGCAAATATGTATTTAGTGACAGCAGGAGCTACAGATAAAATACACAGTTTCTACTTAAACAGGGTCCCACATTAGATATTCAAAACACTAAGCTGGAGGTGCACGGATTCATAATATATACTCAGATCACCTAATATATACATTAACAAAGAAATTTGACCTTTAATGCTAATTTCAATTAAAATTTATGTAATGTACATATAGTGAATGTTACTTCATTTTCTAAAGCTTTCATAGAAATAAAATATTCTTTGAGATTTCTTAGACAAAGGTATAAAATTGTCAGATGGTGTCATTTACTCATCTTACCAAATCTCTAGCTAACTAAAGCCATGTACTAGACATAATTCTGCATGTTCCTTAAAAAAAAAAAAGAAAGCTAGTAAGGATAATTTTTCCCAAGTACTGGCTTCTGTGTCCTCTGTTCCTCTAAGGCTAGCTTTATTGTTTAATCTTTGGTTTTATGGGGACATTTTCAGATTTAATCTATAGTTTTCATATTGAAGAGCCTGATAAAAGGAAATCTGTAACCAGCTCAGTGATTAAGATGTAAAGATTTATTCAAAGCACCAAACCTTTCAGAGTTTTACGCTTGTAAGATAGGAAGGATTTTTAAAGTCTGAACTTTATGTCAAAGTAGCACACTGCTCACTCCTATGAAACTTCTTGCTATTAAGCAGTGTCTTTTTATAAGTGCAAGGGAAGGGAGGGGCAGTGAAGAAAGTCACGTTGGGCTAGAAAACAACAGTGGTGTCCAAAATGATGACTTTATGAAAGGAGAGAGGCTTGGCAAGAGGACCCAAGGGGCTTTAGCAGGAGGATGATGGATTAAATTCGATGAAGTATTTAGAGGGTGAGGAGAGGTGCACGTGGAGGCTTGAGATGAGAAGAAATGGACTGAAATAGAGACATTATTTGAAAAAAAAAATAAAAAGATAAAACAAAAGAGGAAATAACATGTTTTAGACAAGAGATCTGAGCCAGGAAGGGAGAAAGTGTAGCACATGAATAAAGCCAGGTTCAGGAAGGATTAGAAGCTGCTGACAGCTAGGGTGACATTCTTATTTTTCTAATTTGTTTCTCATTATTCGAAACCCCTTAAAAATCAGACATATATTTAACAGGAAGCTTTGTCCTCTTAGCTCTAACTCGGACTATTTCTCAGGATTCTAGTGCACACACATCCAGGCTTCTCTGACTCTGGACAAATGCCCTGTGGTATTTCCTGGACCAGTATCTGTACTTTTCCCAGATACCAATGGGTGTAGCTACCAGGCTCTAAGGCTTGGAGATTCCAAGCCCCAAGAGTATGAGCCTTGTGGCAACCTAACTTCAGTCTACAATTTTCTACTCATGTTTGGACGTTAAAAGGCTCTGCAGCTTCATAATGATATCTTTATGCACTAACTAACCCAGTTACTGATATTATCTTTCTTAGCCGGTATTTATCCTCTATAAATCAATTATTAGCTGCTAATGGTTATTCTTGAGGAACTGGTCTGCACGGAGAAGTATGCAAAGCTTTAAAAAATAAGCCTCTCAGATGAGCATGCACAGGATAGTGATTCTCGCCATCGTGTGACAGTACAGTATAGTGGTTAGGCGGCCCAGGTCCAAGTCCTGACTCTGCCCATTACTGCCTTTAGCACCAGGGAAAGCTACTGAACCTCACTCAGCCTATTTCCTCATCTGTGAGATGGAGATAATAACAAAACTTTCTGTACAGGGCCACTCTGAGAAATAACGTCAATATAGGTAAATTGCTTAGCACAATACCCAGTAGTTAATGATGTTCAAACACATTTGAATTAGAATGGCATTCTTCATCCGTCTGTGTTAAAATCTAATAGGCACGCTAACCTTCGTCAGAGACCATAGTTACTTTGCAGTAAACCTTTTGCATTGGAAAATTTAGGGGTCTTAGAGATTTTTAATGGCAAATCAATTCACTAGGGCTGCACAATTCAGCCTTTCCTTCAGCAAGAAGGGAACCAGCAAGAATAATTGCAGCTGTGGAAGGGGGCTGGGGTGTGGATGCAATGATATCAGTGTCTTCCTTCTCTCATAATAGCAATAAATGCACTTCAGAAAGCTGTGCAAAAATACTTCTTTGCAATTAATCAAGACGGGGGACAGCTTCAGACAATTTTGCTTGAGAATTAAAGATATCATGATGGAGCAATACGGCAACTAGAATTTCCATCTTTCCCACTGCTTTCTCATTAAGCATTTCCTCCATCCAATAATGTGCTATGGTATCAAATTTTTTCCGTCATTTACTGAGATTATTCAGTAGAGGAGCTTTTCAAGAAAATTCCAGTGCTTGAGACAATCCAATAGATTCTTCTGAAATACTTAATTCACCACATGGGAAAGAGTTTAACTGTACCTTTCAACAAACTTATTGACCATGTTAAGAAATAGCAATGTTTCTCCCACAGATGCTATGTCTGATTCTCTTATTCTTACTGAATTCAAAAGTGAAATAATTAATTGAAAGCTAGATTACCATTCTTCAAGCAGAAAGCAAAGACAAAATTAATTTAAAAATAATTAGTTAAAAGATTTCTACCCCTACGGACTACCTGAGTCCAGGAGCACTAATATTTCCCAAATTGTCAGATTTGAGGCGAGACAGGAACTGACAGAGATTGTAGAGAATCTTCACTGAGACAAAAGCAGAGGGCTTTATTTAACACAATCTGGAAGTGAGGAACTGTGGCACTGTGGCATAGATTAGAGGCAGAATTTTCTAGGAACAAATGGCTTGATCTGAGAAGTATACACCTACATATCTTCTGAGACCTCCACATTGTCACTAAGAATTCTAAACCTCTGTGTCATGAGAAAGGAGAGCTAGAACTTGTAAAGAATGAGAAAGTCACAGAGTGGCCAGTGCTTGAGATTGATTGTGATATAGGCAGTATCTAGAAAGGAAACAGAAAATCCCAAACTCACTGGTTGGTAAGTACTGTGAAGATGAAAATTGTTTTCTGATTTTTTTAAATTTTTCCCTCTAAATTAATTACTTTTCAGTTCTATTTTTAGATTCTTTCTTTTTCAAATAGTGGCTATTTTTTAAGTCGATCAATTTTAGTTTATTCATAAAAGCAACCAAGGCAAGATGCCAGGTATGCACTAAATCTTTCAAGGGGCAGTGCCTGGATGTTTTGGACCTCAAATGCAATCTCCTCTAAAATTCACATTGAAAAAAAATCCATTTAGAGTCTCAACTAGTTTGGAAAAAAATAAAGAGTTCATACAAAGAATAAGAACATCCATTTACCATTTACCATTTTCCAGTTTCTCAGTAATTTTTTAGGAAGAAAAATGATAAATAGAAAAAACTCATTTCATATGTTCTGGTATTGTTCCTTTTTACCAGAGGAAGGCAGAGCAATCAGCACATCTGGAAACCAAACCAGGAGATGACATATTAGTTGTCCAAACATTTCTTTGAAAAGTAGAATATAGACAGGAAAAGCTATACATGAGCACCCAGTTGCTCATGGCAACCTGAGCTGCTCGTAGTCACCCACCTTGGCTTGGATGTCTAGGTTGCCTTCCACTGGGGAAGAATGATCATACACATGGTAAATGGAGTCAATACAGTAAAGCCAATATAAACACTAATGTTTTATCTTCTGACAGCATATGAATGTGCAAGCATTAAGTTATAGGAGAAAAGGGGCTAATTTTAGATTTGTTCCTAGCCCTCTCCATGTGAATGGTGTCGCTGTGAGCCCAGCAATGAAGTTCACTGTGTTGTAGCAGACTGCGCAGTTCCTGAGTGTGTCAACCCAGTCTATGAACCAGAACAATGTTGTCCTGTCTGCAAAAATGGTAAGACCATACTGCATTAGCTTTCAAAGAGGGGTTAGTGCAAAATACAAATATTTCACCACTTCACACCATTCAATGCAAGAGCCCTCTCAGATCTGCCTGTGGTTTTTCAATATGGGCATGGCCAATTTATATTTTTATCCCACCTTAAAGTGAAAATAAACTAGCAATGGGTGAAGCATGAAGCTGACTTTGTTGTGATGCCTATTATTTATTGTTGATTTATAAGGAGGATATTGGAAAGAACACAGGACCATCTTTTTCAGTGACTGAATTGCTCTTTTGTGGAGGTTATATAGCAGTTTACCCCATTTCAAAGTGCATAACCCAGGATAGAGTAAGATAAATGCCAAGTATTTGCTTCGGGCATAGATAAGAATTTAGGTTTAAAGTTGTTATCAAAGAAATACAAAATTCAATGATTAGTGCACTTATGTTGAAGTCTGAAAAGACTAGAAAGTTTAAGGCTTTGCTTTTAGGTTTTATTATAATGGAATCTTGCTCTCATAGTAATTGCTATAGAGGGGAACTTGGTTTCTAAGAATTATGGGTTCCTTTTTGGCCCTCATGGAATGGAGAGGTTCAAATAACTACATTATGTTAATCACCCCCAAATCAAGGTGGTGCTGCAAAGACAATGCAATGCCATAAACCCAGAACAGTGTATCAGCAAATCCAATATCATACCCTTCTTCTTGGTCATATATTACCAAAAAATAAAACTTTGCTAGGTAACACTCCATGAATGTCTCTTTGCATTAAAATCTGCTTGAAAAAGTGGTTCTAGCTCTTAATTAAGCTGGAGTCAGTCTGATGCTGAATCACTATGCCCTTTCTTGAATTAACATCTTCGACTATTACAGTTTTTTTGTCCTGGATTTGACATTGTTAGTTCACCTCCTAATCTTTTACTTTGCAGGATTATAATTAATAAAGAGATGTATCAAATTACTTAGTTAAAGAAAACACAAAAGCAGCTCTGCTTGTTTTTATAATTTTGTGTTCTGGTCTCTTCCAAAAGGACTTATAAAGAATCCTATGACATTTTTCCAGGCACAGTTTTTACCGTTTCTGATCATTTAAACCCACTGGTTGAATATTAACCTGCTTGCCTGGCTTCTCTTTTTTTTTCTTATCCCTCTCACTCAGATGACCTGTGTCCTAGAGACCATCTCTCTAACTTAGAATATGGAAATAAATATCTTCCTGAAGTTCTAACCCACCTAATAAAGCAAAGATATCAAATTTAAGACTTTATATTTTAAAATAATTTTGAAGAAACTGGAAAAGATACAGGGAGAACAATAAGATGATTTAATGGTTGAAAAATAGGACCTATGAGGACAGACTGAGGGAGTTAGCATAATTTGTCCTGGAGAAGAGAAGGCTCAAGGGAAGCCTAACTGTCATAAAAAATATGAATGGTTAGTCTAAGTGGAAGGGGACCTGTTATTTTTCATTTTCTCCAAGGACATAAGAAAGAAAAAATCAGCTACCTAATCAATCTTTAGAAATAGGATTGACACATTTTTGACTGTAGACCGATTTTTTTCTAGAAGCAACTGTCTAAATAGGTCCTTGAGGCTCCTCTCCTTCCTAAGTGGCCCTGGTTGGCTTTTTTTTTACATTTAGGGTAAACAAATGTATGCTTACAGTTAAAATCTGTTGTCTAGACACAGAATACTCATAGAATTAAAGCATCCTAGGCCATATGTTTAAAAAACGGGTTTTACACACACTTCTGCCACATCATTCTGGCCCATGCCAAAGCCTATAATTTATCCAGGTGAATATCTATGTCAAATGTTAAATCAACCACTATAAGCTACTCACACTTAATTTCATGTCACCCAAGATTATCTTATTTCTTTCAATCACATGCCAGAGTAGGAATTTGTCTTGAAATGAAACCCTCTTTGTACAAAACCATATAATAAATGGACTCTAATTGTTCTAATTAATTATATAATAAATTAGTTATCTATTAGTATTTCTGAAGAACATTTGCTGGTGGAACAATATATATTAGGAAAGTTTTCCAAATTTTTGTTCATGAAGCACTATAAAATGACCACTTCTGTTTCCTTTTGCCATTTCTATGTAAATTTGTTTTTCTTTTTTAAGTAAAGGTAGTGAACCTGAATTAGAATTAGTAGGAAGCCTAACTTTGATTACACCATATTAGGACATGTTATCTTTTTCAATATTAAACACCAGTGATTAGTCACTTTAGTGCAAAAGTAAAGTATAATTATTGTCAAAGAACTGCATATTAAGGACCACTGGAGAATTCTTAAGACTGCCAGTGTTACCAGGATTTTTATTGAAACAACAGGCTGAGTCCAAGTCTTGCTTGCCCTCTTTGGGAGGCTAGCCCAGAAAACAGAAATAGATGCCCCATATCTATGTACAAAAGCTGGGGAGAAGTAGATGTTTATTATGACAAAATATAACTAGGACAATTTCTTAAATTTCCAACACATGTAAGGCTATTTTATTCTGTATGACAAGATTCATTTGCCCATTATAGTGTAAATTATTTTTTTTAATGTATGCTTCTATTTTTTTAAGTTAAAAAAAGATGAAAATCTACCCTATGGATTCAAGGTATAGGCAATAGATCTTAATTCGTAAACAGTCCTGTCACATTTTCTTAAATCTTCATAAATATTTAAAATTTTCAGTTTGCATAAATACTGATTATCTTGGCTGCCAAATGCTTCCTTTTTGCATGCGAAGATTGATTTTTCTGTCTTCTTGAATTATAATTTGCCAAGAGCAAGGGGCATTAAAGATATAAAATGAAAGTTTAAAGGAATAAAATCTACCACTCCTAACCTTAAAACTTAATATTCAGCTAATATAAAAATATTTGTTCTCAGATTATTTAAAAGCAAACAAAATTAAAAAGTACAATGATGTGTAGTTTTCAAGAAAACAATAATTTATCAATGAAAATGTAACAATTATCTTTACATATGTGTTTTTTATATTATAAAGTGCAAGATAAACAATGATAGCCTGTCTTTACTCTCTATAATATAATTTTAAGAATAAATTTGAAGACATATACTTCTAAAATGTTTTTTTTAATGATGTAAAAATAAAAAGAGAAAAATTTAATTTTCTGGTCTCAATGATTACCTCAAGCAAGATTTCCAGTGGTTATCAATAAATATAGCCAACCCAGAAAATAGTACAGTATCAAAAAAAGACTGTCAATTTCTTGTGAATAAAAGAACCATTAAAGAAAGATGTGAATGGCTGGGGACACATATAACAGGAGGAGAAAGAAGACAGTACTTTTTTTTTTTTTTTTTTTGGGAGGATTGGGAAGATTAACAAAGGGATTTATTGGTTTTAAAAATATTATTAAGCATTTGCTTCACCTTCCTTTATACATCTGCAAGAGCTAGCAATCAAAATGACTCTTGAAAGAAATGACATTTCAGATTGTTTTTCTTTTCCCAAGATGGTATTACTTCAACCCATCTTTCAGTCCCAATCCTTAACATGTAAATTAATGAATAATACTCTTTTATTTTATTTTTATAATATGAAAAAAAAATTAGTATAGCATCTTCTTAAAACATTTTATATTGAAATAGCGTACAAATATTTCAAATATCTGGTAACTGACCATACATTGACTAGTGAAATATCTGATCATTAGGGCATGCAAATGACTAACTGCATTTTTTACATTTTATCAGCCAGTATGTCATTGGGTTCTATATTTTTGCTGGGATATATAGTCAGTCATTATTCATGGTTCTGAAGGAGAAGTCACCTCGTGAAAAATTGGAATAGATAGGAAACACTCACGATATCCTCCATACACATTAAGTGAAGAATTTTCATATCTTTTCTACCTAAAGTGAAGTTGTCATAAGCCCTGTTTAAATATTTAATTTCCTATCCCTTAGTCTCTTCCAGTTTAGTGGTGAAACAAATAATGCAGGAAGCGGACTAGCCAAAAGGGCAAATGGAAAGGAAGAAGAAAATAAAGGGGGTGGGCAGTGCACAAATAAGAGAGGGAGGGTACTTTAGTGGCATCAAATGCCTTCTAACGGTACTTTGGAGAAAATGTTTGATACCCATAATTGTTAACATCCCTAATATACAAAGAGCTCCTTGAAATAAATAAGATAAAAACAATTCCATACAGAGAAAGGGAATAAGCAAAGGTCAAATAAAGGAAATTCACAAAAGAAAACCAAATGTCTAATAAATATATAAAAATATGCTTAACCTCACAGGAATTAAGTAGATTGAAATTTAAAAGATACCAATATTATATTTATAATAATTTGATACTAATGATACCTCAAATTGGAAAAAGTGTTAATGGTTTGATAAAATGCTGAAATAACTTTGAAGAAGGTCTTTTCTATTAAAATTTTCATGTTACTTGAAGTCAGTAATTTCACCTCTTGTACTTTGTCCCACTTTTATGTCCTAAATTTTCAATGCATTTTAAGAGTGAAAAGGTGAAACATAATAGTGCTTCAATGAAGTAATGAAATATATTTCAGCCTTTAAAAAGACCCTAGTGACATTTTTTTGCTGGGTAAAATAAGAAATGTATAGTAGACTATACATTATTTTATACATAATATAATGATGTGTCCTTTATACATAATATGTATTTTAAGTGATATATATTTAAAATATTTTTATTTAACTGGTATACAATTTTAACTAGATATTAAATTTGTATGTACATAAGAAAAGAGCTAGGTGGATACACAATAGGACATTAACAATGATTCATTGATTACTTGTAGAGAATAGAAATGAGAAGGTAAAGGAAGGGGAGACAAAAGATAATCTCTTCAAAACATTAAATGTTTACAGACTGATGGTAATAAAAAGAACAGAAAAGTATACAAACAGGCAGTTCACAAACAAAATACAAATGTTTAAAAGATACAAAAACTGTTTATCCTTGCTAATAAGTGTTTTGATTTTTAAACCATTTGTTATTTTTCTATGTGACATAGAGAAAGTCCTGGAAGACACACACCAAATTTTTAACAGTGATCCAGTGATCAGAAGAGTAATTAAAGAGTAGAACTGAGAAGGCAGAAGAAGAGAACTTCAGCTTTTTATCTCACAGACATCTTTCTTGAATGGATTAAAAAAAAAAAAGCTATTCTATTTTTATAATGTAAAAGGTTCTATCAGTCGTATTATTATTATTATTATTATTATTATTATTATTATCATTATTATTATTATTATAGGCAAGGCAACCCTTGGTTGACCTCACAGACTACAAGGAATTTGTCAGCTTATAATCCCTTATTTTTTTATTTTTTCATTTTTTAGACCTACAGCACCTGGTCTTCCTAGATGGTCTCCCATCCAAGCACTAACCAGGCCCAACCCTACTTAGTTTCTGAGATCAGACAGGATTGGGCTTGTTCAGGGTGGCATGGCCATAGTCTCTATTAATCCTTTAAAGGAAAGATTATTCTATTGTTATTTAACCTCTTCCAGAGGGGAGACAGGACAAAATTTTCTTTTTCTTTTTCTTTTTCCTGGAGTGTAATATTGATACAAACCAAAAATTACAAACTCAGAAAAACAATGTAGAAGACAATGTTATTTATGATTAGTAATGAAGAGAGATTAAAATACTAAATCCCCAATCTAAAACCCTTCATTTGTGGATTTTAGAGAGGGAATGGGGTTCTTATATTGTATAATATATCTCCAGTGAGTCTAGGGCACAAATATTTCTGCAACAAAATATATGATAATTAGAGTAAGGAGACTGAACAATATGGAATTGCACATCATCTCAGGTCATTTTAATTTCAGCTGAATTTTGGTATCAAAGTCATGAAAAATATGGGATTTTTAAAGATTGTGGGAAAGGGATTGTATATTTGTGTTAGCACACAGAATCTAGCAGTACATTAAAATAATTATTCATCCTGACCAAGTGGAGTTTACAAAAAAATCAAAATTAGGAACTCTATTAATACAATTTATTCTATTTCTAGATTAAAGAAAAAATCATATTATCATTTTTCTATATACATTAAGACATTAGACATAAATCAGCAAAAACGATTGACAAAACTCTTGACAAAATAAGACTAAGCATATAATTTTTATATTACAAACTAATCTACTTCAGGCCAAAAAGAGAGAATGATGCTGAATCAGTTAAACACTAAAAGCATTCTCAATAGCCAGGAAAAAGACAATGATGCCCACAATTATTTAAAATGTCAGGTAGATATGAACTAGTTAATGTAATTAGAAACAAAAAAAGAATCAGAGAAGAAAAATTGGAAAGAAGCGGGTAAAACTGTCACATTGGCGTATGATATGACTATACTTGGAAAACCCAAGAACATAGACTAAAATCTACTACAAAGATAATTTAGTAAGATAAGGTCCAAATGTATGTATAGATCTTCTCTATAAAAATGTATATTTGTATATATATTATATATATATATAAATGTATATGTGTGTATATATGTATATGTATGTATATACATATATATATCATTAAAGTAAAATTGTGGCACTGGTATGTGGTGAAGAGACATCAATGAAATATCATTTAAAAATTTGAAAATTTAGTTTATGATAGGTAAAGTAGTGTTTCAAATTAATGGCAGAAAGGTAATTTGTAGAAGACAAACTGGATAGTCGTCTGAAAAAAGTAATTTAAAATTCCTACCTTATGTCAAAATTCATAAGTAAATTCAATTCAACAAAGATTTAAATATAAACGATTGGTCAGAACAATACAAGCAGAAAATCTGGACAATTTGATTCTTAAGCTTAAAAATTTACAATCTAGATTTTAAAAATAAGTGAAAATCTCCACATAAAAGAATAAAACATCAGTGTAAACAAATTAAAAACTGGGAGAAAATTAATCTTAAACACCAGAGGATTAATTTCTCTCTTATATAAAGAGCTCTTAGAAATGTATAAGAAAAATGACTACCAAATGTATTTTAAAAGTTGGCAAGGAACTTCAAAAGTCATTATAAGAAAAACAAAACAAAAAAATTTGTAAAATATATGAAAAATTCCTCAAACCACTTATAAAAAGAAAATAAAAATTGTATACCATTTTTATACTTACAGATTGACAAAAATCCTAAATTTTAATAATCCACTTTATTGATACTTGCTAAAATAGGCTGGTGCATGTATATATTGGTAAGAAATTTGACAATATATGTCAAAATCAAAGTGCATATATCTTTTACTTCAGCAACAACATTCTCAATTACAGAAGTGTTAAATGAAAAATGAGTGATGTTACTAATTTTTTATGTTGTGCTTCCAGTTTTCTTTTTAATGAAAAATGAGCAGAAAATCTGTAGAAATAACTACAGATTTAAATTTTCTTTGAATGTGCTATCAGTTGATAGTCAAAAAAGAACTAATTTCTTTCTTTAAACAAATATTTTTGTCACATTATAATGTAATTAGCTTCTGCTTACCCTTCTTATCTTTTTAGTCTCATAATACATTTTTAAATTTTAATTTCACATGGCTCAAAATTGTGTAATAGAAATCTACTCAGCATCAAAAGTCTATTTTTTAAAGAAAAAATTAACATTTAAATAAATAAAAGTGTTAATGTTTGGATGACATATTTATATAGTTTAAAAATTATAAAACCTTACTAAGAATTATTTTAAAAATAAGAAGTAAAGAAACATAAAGATTCCTAACTGTGAAAACTCAAATGTGTTAGGTTGCTATGTTTCAGAATAGTGATAAATTAAATGGAAATTCTACCAAATTTTCAAAAGTGATGTAATTTTTTTGTAAGTTGAGAAATGTTGGAAAATTTAAATACATAAAAAAATGCACTTGGAAGTTTGGGAAATTCAATTTATCAGAAATGTTAATATATAAAGATAATAATTTTAAATAGTGTGATAGTGGAACAAAAATAATCAGATAAAAAGAACAGAAAATCAGAAAATGACCAATATTGATATTACAATTTAGTACATAATTAAGGTGACATCCAAGTATTTGATGAAAGAATTATTATAAAAATATATTACAAGGTTAATTATATTTTAAGTGAAAATACATTTCTATCTGATGCATTTTTTTAAATAAATTTCATTTAGATTAAAGATCTAAATCTAAAAAAATAAAAACATAAAGGAATTATATTTTAAATAATGTGAACATTAACTTATTTTCAGGATAGAGCTGGTGATCCTAAACATAAAAGCAGGTAAAGAATTTATGAAAGAAAAAATTAAAATAGAAATTAAGTAACATATAATTTTATCCATAAATTTCTTTATAAATTAAAAGAAAACAATGTCTAATTTTGGAAAGGTAAAATACAACAGGCATTCCTATGCACTACTGGTGAGAATGTAGACTGATATATCCTTTTGCAGGACAACAAAAATGTATGAAACTGATCCAGCAATGTCACTTCTAGAAATTGATCAAAAAGAAATAATCAGATAAGTATATAAGATGTGCCTATAGAGACATTTATTACAGAGTTATTTGTAATAGCAAAAACTTAGAAACGCTGAAACCTAAATACTCAGCAATAAGGTTCAGAGTATATTATTAGATTAAACTAGTAGGCCAAAAAGCCTATATACATATATATATATATATACACACACACACACACACACATATACATATTATAAATATGGATTTATATATGTGACCCTATTTTTGTTAAAAAAAACATATATCATATGTACAGAAAAAGACCAGAAGAAAACATTTCAAAATGTTAATGATATTTTGAACAGTATGCTAATGAATGATTTTTGTTTACTTTCTTCCCTTGGCTAGTCCATATTTTCTAAATATCCTTTAATAAAAACATGTTATCCTTGTGACTTAAAATTATAATTTAAAAGAGAAAATAAAAAATTTTTTAAATATTTATTTAAGTTTTTCTATTTTCATAATTTATTAATCAGTGACATGTCATTTATTATAAATTATACTATGAATCCTTGTTACAATTTGACTCCATAAATTAATTAACCAACTAACAATTCTACCACTTGACTTTCAACTTCTTCATTATGAGTTTTTTTATAAAGCATTTGGAAAACCTCATTGCCCATTTTATGCATCTATTCAGACAATTGCTAAAATATTCACTTGGATATATCTATTTACATTTTCATGAAGATATCTTGCAAAATCAGCCTTTTAAGTTTGAATACTGGATACAGTCTCATGTTAATTTGATATTTTCTCACTTCTTCTTAGGTAGACAATTAGTAACAAGTGCAACACAGACATAAAACAAACACACTGAAAATGAAAAATTTTCTGGCAACTGCACATATCCATTAGCTACAGAGCCCCCGAAAATAGTTCATGATGAAAGCATATCCTATGAAAGGCATTTTCAAAGTCTGCATTTCATTGACTCCATAACTGAAGGTCAGAATTATCATATTCGTATAAAGTAGATGTCAAAACAGAGTAATTATAAATAGCTATTTTAATGAGTCGCAACAATAATTTCCTATTGCTTTCACAGAGCTTCTTCCAAAATATGAAAGGAAATATTTATATTTATGTTGTCTTCAACCAACAGGATTTTCTCTTAATTCGCCAGCATATTAGATTTCAAAAACATTAGTGTATAATGTTGACACAATAGAAATTAACGCTTTATTCATTTTCTGCTAATCACATCTCTTTTTAATTATCAGGGCCACACGGTCCTTCAGAAAATTAAGGAAGGCCAACACATGCAAAAATGTGAACTTTTTCTGTTTCCTCCTCTGTATATGGGAAATGCTTAGGGACTAGAAATAATTTCATCCCTCTAATGGAGGCTTAAGTCATTGGTCATGGGAGAACCTCACTGAGGGTGCAACACAATTGCTTGATCTCAGGAGTGTGGCATCACCAGTCTATAATGACCACTTCTGTGAGCATTTCCTTACATATCTCAAATGTCCACATAACTCTCAGGGACACCTAGAGACCAATGGGTCAGTGGTGATGATGAAAGTGCAAGGTAAGTCTGAGTCATGTTTCATCCTAACCTTTCTGGTCCAGACACATGAGGATGCTGCACTCATTCCTTCACCTCATATCAGCTTTGCCATGCAGAGCTCAGGCTTTTCAGAGATGTGGAGGCCCGGAGCAAGCTGTGTCTCACTGCCCCTGCCACCTTTCCTGTCACGAATGAGTATAAACCTGGTGCAGTCAGACAAAAAAAAATGCAATGTAATTGTGTTTTTTGAGACCTTCTTTGACTTTGAATGTCTTCAAAAGCATTTGAGCCTGAAGGGCCTTAAGAAGGTATAAATTTACCTTCCTCAGAAACTTCAGAGGATCTGGAGCAAAGTCTCTAATGAACTCATCCCTGAAGTACAAATTCCCAGATTCCCTTTCTCTATAGTTAAGACCAAATCTCTTGGACTTCTACATTTCGTGTCATTGGTAAAGAAAGGACCCAGAACTTTGAGTGTTCATGAAAGATCCTAACACCTCCTTAGCCAACAGTTTCAGCCTCAACCTCACTGTTGAGCTTGAGACACTTAGGACTAATTTCTCCCTGCTTACCTCAGACCCCATCATAAGCCCAGGATGACCAGGGCACCCCTAGACTCTGATCCTCATGCGGTTCTGTGAGCTGTGGGGGAATATCCAAAACCACTGCTTTTGATTCCCATTCCCTGCTTTTTCATTTTTCATCATACCTACTGCCACTTGAATAGTCAATAGTGTAGATTTTACTTATTCCGTTGCTTGTCGCCCCTCTTTACACAGTATAAACTCCACGAAGGCAAAGATTCTTCTCTATTTTGGTCACTGTTGTATCCTCACCAACTACAACACATTGTACATGCAAATATATGTTTTAAAATAAATAAATAAATGAATAAACAGTCATATTTTACCCTTGGAAGAGCTGAAATTAAACAAGAAATTTGCTTCTTTGAGTCATTTTAAGTTCTCCCTTGAAAAGTATCAGTCTTCTATTTCATAAAGAAGAGCTGCCATATGGAAAGTCTAGGAT
This sequence comes from Cynopterus sphinx, assembly GCA_030015415.1. NCBI lineage: Eukaryota > Metazoa > Chordata > Mammalia > Chiroptera > Pteropodidae > Cynopterus > Cynopterus sphinx. The sequence continues at coordinate 190,961,716 of CM057379.1, forward strand.
GTAATCTATGATAGAAAGGAAGATGCTTATCAGAAGACGTCTTTCTTAATTACACTTGCTTTAGTTCACCACTAAGATGAGTGGTGTGTGTATTGATGAAAGGAAGGCCCATTGAGGTGATCTAGGAGAGACAGGCTGATTGCCAAGGGAAACTGAGTCCAGCTTGATCTTTTACTGCTTCATAATCTTGCCATGAACACTTAAAGCTTCTGTTACGTAAGAAATGACTTAACTACTTAGTGTAACATACAGATCACTTTAGTGCAAAATTAACATAATACTTTAGCTAGTATTATCCTTTATGATACATTTTATTTAACAATAGGGGTTGGACTTTTTAAGAGCTATGAAGCCATGAGCGTTAACTGAATATGGAATTTGTCAGGGTTTGGTAAAATCAACTGAACTTAGTGTGAAGACAGGAAGCAAATTAAGAAAATGCGACTTGATATTGGGGTAGAGGGAGAAAAACTGATTGCAGGAGATAATAATTCTAGAAATTAAATTGTGCACCTGGAAAAAAAAAAACATATAGCAGTCAGGGAACTCTCTATGGATTGTTGTGGCTGAGGCAAGAAACCCTTACAGTAACACTTCTGATATTTAAATGTAGCCCTGAGCTACTTTAAATCAATCAATCTATCAGAAATGTTAAACCTTCTTTGAAACATATTTATGGTTGGTTACCCCTCAGTTGAGAAGAGAGAACTGAGAAGGTCCTGCATGCACACTTATTTTGCTTATCTGAGCTTCATTTGTACAAAGTGATAGCACAGAGCAGACATAAACACTCCTGTTTGTCAGGATAGATATCCAGGTAACCTTGAGACCTCCCTTCCTTTCACCTGTCACATTTATGTGTTTTGCAGAAAGGTCCATAAAGCAACACACCTGCCTTCTGGAAGGCTAAGCTCAGTTAGTTTCCAACGTTGTGAAATAACAAAATAGTTGGCAGAGTTGTTTACAAATCTCGAAAGCCAGCTTCACTTCAACTTTCTGTGTTCGGATTTAAAGATGTAGGGCACTAGGGACTGATATCGTGTTGAAGGTGTGGGGTTCACGGTGTTTGTTTGCTTTGTTCGGCCTGCTTTTATTTGATTATTTCTTTAAGAATGGAGACAGACTACAAGATAGGAGAAAAGCTACAGTGTACAGAAGAGCATAAGAGCCTTTGAAGCCAGAATTCCTGCAGGTTAATGGTAAAAAAAAAAAAAAAAAAAAGCAACAACAAAATACTGGATTCCATTTTTAACTCCCAGTAAATGCAAGTCAGTCCTTGAGTTGAGTGAAGTAATCAGCCCCCTACACGTCATCTGATATATATTAAAAAGCTATTTAACCCATCAAAAAAGTGCCTCTTTTAGCCTGCCAACATACATGTCCAGATGCACTCATATTTATCAATACTTGCTCACAATTATTTTATTCCTAAAGTTTTGATAATTGTTACTAAAAATTTAAGGAAAATAGCTGCATCTGTTATTAATGACACCAATTAGTTACATATATTTTGGGAGGTTTATCAGATGACTAGGTCTTAAATATAGGCCCAATTAATTTAAATGTGGGGAAGAGTAAACCCATACATAGAAGGCATATTGTTGGTTCTCTGCTTTTGGGAATCCTCAACCATGGATCCAAAGTGTGTGGTTAGTCTAATCATCCGATGCAAATCTTAGGGATTGGAGGGCCAACTATATTGATTGAAAAAAAATCTGCATATAAATGGACCCTCACTGGTCAGCCCATGTTGTTCAAGAGTCAGCTGTATTGCTAATAGATTAACGATTCATCAAGTTCTTTGCTACTCCTCTACAATGAATAAACGATTGTTTTAAAGTGACGTTTTCTTTCTGGATTTAAATTAGGGTAACTATCAACATTTTATAAGTCAGATTTATATTGAAGAATATTTTAATCTGTTTAAACAGCTCTATTGAGGTCTGATATGAAATGAACTCTACATTGTTAGTGTACAATTTGATGTTTTGACATACATATAACTATTAAACTATTACTAAAGAGAGTGCCCATATCCATCATTCCCAAAACTTTCCTGTGTACCTTTGTAATTCTTGTTTCCAGCCCTTCTTTGCCCCATTCCATCCCAGGCAATCACTGTTCTACTTGGACATTGCACACAACTTTGCATTTCTTAGAACTATATACAAATGGGGTTATTCAAAATGCACTCTCTTTAGTCTAATTTTTTCCATTCTTCATGATACTTTGAACTTCATTCATGTTGTAGCAGTTATCAATAGTTCACTCTCTATTTACTGCTAAATGATACTCCACTATATTGATAGACTACCATATAATTTATTCATTCACTTGTCGATGAATGTTTGTTTTCAATTTTTGAATACAAATAAAGCTGCTTTAAACCTTTGTACACTTTATTTTCTATAGAGAAGATATGTAGAAATAGAATGCTAGGTCATATGGTAGGTGTACATGTCACTTTTTTTTTAATGCCAAGCAATTTCAAAGTGGCTGTGCCATTTGAAATTCCAACATCCTAAATGTGTGAGAGTGCCAGATCTTCTACATCCTCTCCAACGCTTTGGATCATCAGTCCTGTTCAATTTTAGCTACTCTAGAAAAAGTGTATTATTATTTAATTATAGGGTTAAATTGCATTTTTCCTAATAACTATTGATGTTGAGTATCAGTTCGTATACCAATTTTTCATTCTTATATATTCTTTATAGGAATGTCTGTTCAAATCATTTGCCTTTTTTAAAATTAGATTGTTTCGTATTGAGTTTGGCAGTTCTTTATATATGTGTGTGTGTATGTATGTTTTTATATATATATATATATATATTATGGTGACATTGGTTAACAAGATCCAGTAAGTTTCAGGTGTACAATTCAACAGTAAGGCATATGTGTGTGTGTGTGTATATATATATATATATATATACACACACACACACACACACACACACACACACATACTGCATTATGTGTTCACTGCCCATAGTTAGATTTCTTTCTATCACCACACGTTGACCCCTTTTCCCCAACTCCTTCCCTCTTTCTTCCTTCTTCCCCCTCCACCCTTATATATTCTAGAGACAAGTCCTTTATTAGACATATGCTCTGTGGAAAGGTTTTAAAAGCAAATCTATTTAATAGATATAATGGCATTTTGGTTATTTCATTCTGAATTAGCATTAGAAATTTTTGTCTTCAAGGAAACACACCATTTCACCTAAGTTGTTGAATTCATAATCATAAAGTTGTTAATATTTCTGTAAATAGTAACCTACTAAAATCTTCAATTTCTGTAGTCATTTCATCTTTCTCATTTCCGATATTGATAACTTCTCATTTCTATTTTTTTCTCTAATTAGTCTGGCTAGAGTTTTATCAATTTTATTTACTCAAATAATCAACTTTTGGATTCATTGATCTTCTCTAACATTTTTTGTTTGTTTGTTTTCTATTTCATTGATCTACTCTAGTCCTTATTGTTTCCTTACCTCTACTTACTTCGGCTTTAATTTGATCCTCTTTTTCTAGGTTGGATTTGGCATAATCAATTTGAGACCTTTCTACTTTTCTAATTAGATGTTTCTATAAATACCCTAAGTTCAACTTCAGCATCATCTGTCAGTTTTGATATGTTGTGTTTATATATTCATTACATTTAAAATGCTAATTCCTGTTTTTGATTTCCTCTTTGAACTGTGGGTTATTTAGAGTATGTTAGTTTCCAAATATCATATATTTCCCAAATATCTCTTTGTTTCTGACTTTAGATTTAATGCCTCAAAGATGAAAGTGCTTTTATTATTTAAATTCTTTTATATTTATAAAGATTTGTTTTATAACTAAAAATATATTCTATCTTGGTATATATTTCATGTGTACCTGTAAACAATGTGTATTTTGCTGTTTTTGAGCATGGTATTTTATAATTGTTAATTAATCCTACTTGAAAGTTCTTTCATAATCTTACTAATATTCTGTCTACAATTATTGAGAGATAGGTATTGAAACTTCTGATTATACTTGGATTTGTCCATTTCTTCTAGCAGTTTTATCACTTTTTTTAAATATACTTTGAAACTTTTGAATCAATACTTAGACTTTATTATGACTTCTTCATAAGTTGATCCCTTGATAATTATTAAATTATATTCTTTATGCCTTTATATTCTCTTCTCAGTAATCTACTTTGTTCTGACATTTTTATAGCTTATCCAGCTTCTTTTTGATTAGTGTTAGTATCCTATATTTTGTTCTACCATTCTACTTCTATCTATTTGTACCTGTATGTTTGAATTTCTTTTTTTTTTTCTTTTCTATTTTATTTAGTTTATTGAGGTAACATTGGTTAGTAACACATAAGTTTCAGGTATACAGTTCTATAATGCATCATCTGTATATTGCACTATGTGTTCACCATCCAAAGTCAAGTTTCCTTCTAGCACCATGACCCCTTCTGCCCTCCTCACACTCCCCTAACCCCCTTCTCCTTCAGTAACCACCATAGTACTGTTGTCTGTGTCTATGATTTTGTTTTGTTTGTTGCTTTCTCTTTTACATCCAACATGTATTTGAAGTAATATGGTTCTTGTCCTTTGCTGTCTGATTTATTTCTCTTAACATGATATTCTCAAGATCCACCCATGTTGTTAAAAATGGCAATATTTCGTCATTTTCTTGTGGCTGAGTAGTATTCCATTATATACATGTACCACTTATTTTTTATCTAATCACCCATCAAAGGACGCTTACATTGTTTCCATATCTTGACTATTGTGAATAGTGCTGCAATGAATTTAGGGGTACATATATCTTTAGAAACAAGTGTTTTAAAATTTTTTAATTTTAGGGATTGATAGGTCATATGTTAGCTCTATTCTTAATTTTTTGAGGAATCTCCATATGATTTTCCATAGATGCTACACCAATTTACATTGCCAGCAGCAGTGTGTAGGGTTCTATCTCCTCCACATCCTTTCCAGCAGATAATTCTTATTTAGCACAGCCATTCTAACAGGTGTGAGGTTGTGCCTCACTGTGGTTTTGATTTGCATTTTTTATATAAGTAGTGAAGTTGAGCCTCTTTTCATATAACTGTTGGCCGTTGCATGTCTTCCTGGGACAAGTGTCTGCTTAGGTCTTCTGCCCATCTTTTAATTGGATTATTTGTTTATATAGTTACTGAGTTGTATGAGTTCTTTATATATTTTGGATATTAGCCCCTTATCAGAGTTATTATTTGCGAACATCTTCTCTCATATGGTTGGTTGCCTTTTTGTCCTGATAATGGTTTCTTTGCTGTGCAAAAGTTTTTTAGTTTGATTTATTTTTGCTTTTACTTCTTTTGATTTTGTGGTCAAGTTCACAAAATCCCCTCTAACATCATAATCCATAATTTTAGTATCTATATTTTCTTCAATGTGTTGTATTGTTTCAGTTCTTGTATTCAAGTCTTTAATTCATTTTCAGGTAATGTAGGTTTATAAAGTCAGGTAACAGTCTAGTTTCTTTCTTGCATGTGGCTTTCCAATTTTTCTAACACCATTTATTGAAGAGTTTTCTTTTCTACTTCATATGTTTTGGGCTCATTTGTCAAAATTATTTGCCTGTATGGGTTTGTTTCTGGGCTCTTCATTGGTCACTGTGTCTATTTTTTTTTTTGCCAATATCATACCATTTTGATTATTGTAGCTTTGTAGTATAATTTAAAGTTAGGAAATGTGATATTTCCAGCTTTCTTCTTTTTTCTCATGATTGCTTTGGCTATTTGGGGACTGTTGTAGTTCCATAGAAATTAGAGGATTTTTTGTTTTAGTTCTTTAAAAAGTGCCATTGGGATTTTGATGGGGATTGCATTAAATCTGAATATTGCTTTACATACTATGGCTATTGTAAGTATGTTAATTCTTCCAATCCAAGAACACATAATATCTTTCCATTTCTTTGTGTCTTCAGTTTCTTTCAACAATGTCTTGTAGTTTGCAGTGTATAGGTCCTTCACTGCCTTTGTTAAGTTTATTCCTAGGTATTTTCTACTTTTTGTTGTAATTGTAAATGAAATTGTTCCCTTCATTTTTTTTCTGGTATTTCATTGTTAATCTATAGTAATGAAATGGACTTTTGTGTACTGATTTTGTATTTCACAACTTTGCTATGTTTGTTTATTGTTTCTAATAGTCTTGGTGAAGTCTTTAGGGTTTTCTATATACAAAATTATGTCATCCACAAATAGTTATGGTTTTGCTCCTACATTCCCAATTTGGATTCCTTTTATTTCTTTCTCTTATCCGATTACTCTGGCTAGGACTTCCAGTACTATATTAAATAGCAGTGGCAAGAGTGGGCATCCCTGTCTTGTTCCTCACTTTAGAGGAAAAGCTTTCAGTTTTTCACCATTAAATATGATATCAGCTGAAGATTTGTCATATTTGGCCTTTATTATGTTTAGATACTTTCCAAAGTCCTTTCCTTATAGGCAGCATAGAGTTGGATGTTACTTTTTAATTTATACTGATCATCTCTGCCTTCTAAATTGGGGTATATAAACTACTTATATTTAATGTGACTATTGCTATATGGTTAGGTTGAAATCTAGCATAGTATCTTTTCTAATTTCCCTTTTCTTCTTTTCATTTATTCTTTCCTTTTTCATCTTTTCAGACTTTTTTTGGATTAATTGAATATTTTATAATTTCATCTTCTGTTAATTGTTTAAGCTGTAATTCTTTATTTTGTTGTTTTATTGGTTTCTTTAGGGTTTATAACATATATCTTTCCAATAATGCCATTTAGTGTGTTGCTGAAGTCTTTAAGCTTTTTTATGTCTTAAAAATAATGTTTATTTTTAAAAGATATTTTTATTGGCATATAATTCTTGGTTGACAGGTTTTTTTCTTTCAGTTCAGTACTTTGAAGATGTTGCTCCACTGTATTCTCCCTTTTATTTTTTTCTGATGAATATAAGTTGTTATCTTGTAATTCCTATGAATGTTAGAGGTTTCCCCCTAGTCCTACTCCTGGCCACTTTTAAGATTTCCTTTTTATTACTGTTCTGTGTGTGTGTGTGTACAATGTAATTATTACATGTCTTGATGTGGTTTTCTTAGTGTTTCTTATGCTTGTGCCTCACTGAGCTTCTTGAACATATGATTTTACAGTTTTTATCAAATTTGGAAAATTTTTAGCTTTTGTTTCTTCAGATACTTTTTGTCTCTTCCCCACTTTTGAAAACCCCAATAATACATATATTAGTCTGCTGAAAATTGTCACACACCTCATGTTCTTTTATCTGTTTAGATTCCCTTTTCTGGTTTCTATTTTTGCATTTCTACTGTTATGTCTTAAAGGCTCCTAATCATCTATGGCCATGCTACCTCAAACAAGCCCGATCCCATCTGATCTCAAAAGCTAAGCAGGGTTGGGCCTAATTAGTACTTGGATGGGAGACCACCTAGAAATCTTAGGTGCTGTAGGTGTAAAAAATAAAAAAATAAGGAATTGTAAGCTGACAGGATCCTCGAAAGCTATGAGGTCAACCAAAGGTGGCCTCGCCTAAAAAATAAATAAATAAAATTAAAGATTACTAATCTTTTTTTCTGCAATGTCTAATCTACCAATAACCATAAACAATATATTTACACTTTGTAGTTTTCATCTCTAAAGGTTAGATTTGTTTTTTGTTTTTCTTTTTCTTTTTCTAGCTTCTACTTGTTTTTTTTTTTAATATACGGAATCAAGTTATAATTTTTTACCTGCTTATTATAATATCTGTATTAGTTCTAAATAGTTTTATTACTTGCTTTATCTCCATATTATCGGTCACATTTTCATGCTCCTTAGTATGCCTGGCAATTTTTTATTGAATGTCAGACATTATAAATTTTGCCTTGTAGGGTGATGGACATTTGTTTTTCCTATAATTAATTTCCTATAATTAATTTTGAGCTTTTCCAAAGTTAAGTTACTTGGAATTATTTTGAATCTTTTATGTCTGGCTTACAAGAATTGTTTCACAAGACTAGAATATGTTCAGGCTAGGACTAATTATTCTCCTACTAAGGCAAGAAAATACCTTATTAATCATAAGATTTTCCAGTCTAGCTGGTGGGGACTAGCAGTTTCCCAAGCTCTATTCCCCAGCAGTTCTTTCCATGGCCTCGGGCCATTTTTTTACATTTATATGCTAATCGATATTCAGCTGAACACTTCATTTGCAGGACTCTGGAGTCGGTGTTTGGGTAGCTCTTTATTCATCAGTACTCAGTCTTGCAAACTCAAACTGTCTTGGTTTCTCCAAAGACTTAGCTCTGTTTCCTTAACCATGGGAGTCCAGCACTAGAAACTCTCGAGACACAAATGTAGGGCAATCATAGAGTTTCTCTTATTTGTTTCATCGCTCAACAGATCATATTCTTCCTTGCCTGATATCCAGTTTCTTAAAGAACTTTGTTTCATGTGTTGTTTTAGTTTTACATGCTCTCTAGAGAAATCAATTTACTGATCAGTTACTTTACCATCCATGTAACTGGAAGAACATAGTTTAATTTCATAACTTTTGTTTCCAACAGAGACCCAGGCTCATTTCATCTCCACCTGTCAACAATGGTGCTGAGCAATTCATAGCATATAATTTATAATAGTAATAGTCACTGTCTCCACAATAACTGCCAAATGATTTTCACTCAATAAATATTGAGTAGGCACTATATCTTAGCCATTTTGGTAGATAGTTTACACAAATTATTTCTTTTCTTAACATATTATAAACTTTTACCTCTTTTTTATTTTTCTTTTTATGTAAATGAGGGAAACTAGATTTAAGAATATAAAATAATGTTTCAAATACTCCATAAATGATGTATTTAGCTTTCAACTTCAAATTTTTCTTATTCTAAAGACTTTGCACTTTCCACAGTGCCATGGTTATTATTTACCATAAAATAGAAATAAGACATTTAACAATGGATTTTCTAATTATGCTTTCCAGCTAAGCATGTGAAAATATTTCTAACTTACCACCTTAAAGATTTAGCTGACCAGTAGAATTTTAAGAGAAATTTTCTGTAGATCATCAGCATAGAAAGAAAATTTATATTGCAAGAACAAAAGTAATAAAATGAAAAGACTATAAAGTGATTAATTTTATCACTCAGTTTTATGCCAGATACTGAGAACACAAATTTGCAGTAGAAGAGAAGGGGGCCAGAGAGGCAAAAATCCAGAGGAAGACTAAATGAGGAAATTGACTCATTTGATGAACCAGCAAACACAGTATATGATTGCTGACTTAAAACTAAACTTTTGGAGTTTTTAGACTATACTGTTTTGGTGACTTATAAACTTCTCTTCAGATATTAAAGATATGAGATTTTTAAAAATTAATATTATCAACTTAATCTTCATTAAAGGTATAAAATATTTTTTACTTTAAAATATTACCAAAAATATGTATTTTTGATATAAATACATTTGCTCTCAGTTCTTGGTTTAAGTATTATAAATAAATAAAAATTTAATAAATATTTTGAGTATAAAAGTTAGCCATTTTTTAACTTTATGCTACTGTGACTGTCACAAAACATGAACTAATCACATTTTACTACTGAATTCAACCAATAATGAAAAAAGACACAAAATGTAATAAAGCTAAAGAAACATTCTATATATATTGTGCAAATAACTCTATCAAATAGTCAGGAACAACCAGTTTGCTCCAATGTAATCTGTGCAGTCAACTACAACCTTACTTGAGAAGTGGGTCTGCTTTGGATTCAAACTCACTAAAAGCTCTTAAAAGTATCATGGGTACACTGTATATTAGAAGAGGAAAAGAAAATCTATATAGCATTTGAGATTTCACCTTCCATTAGGGATAACTGGAAGTAAAATATCACCTTGAAAAGCATTAGGACAAAATAATAAATCCTCCAAAACTACTCTGCATTCATTCCAGCTATTTAAATTTTCCTACATTAAAGCAAAATGTAAACTTTAAGGCTATTCCATTCCTGTTGAAGAGAGGCCTAGGAAAGAATCTTGGCTATACAAATGAATACTCACAAACTGATTATTTTCTTTATAGCATATTTGTAAAGAATAGAAATGGAACTGGTTTTCCCTATGTCTTATCATTCTTTAAGCATCCAAGGAATATAGAGCCAACTGTAGGAGAAGAGACTTTGATGTCTTTAAAGAGAGTTCGACCTAAAAACAAACAAAAGAGCAACTGGCAAAATGATATTACACGTAAGTCTTCAAATAAACTATTAAGATATAAAAACATTATGATGATAATGTAGATACAGGTATGAACCCATAACAGAATAGGTATAGTTCTAAGAGGGCTAGACTGCAGACTCTATAAATGAACTTTTTCCCAGTTACTTTCTAGATAAAATCAGAAATCATAGAAGAATAGAATTTTAAAACTGAAAGAGACCTTGGAAATCACTTGATATAAATCTATTATTTTGCACTTGAAGAAAACCCAAAGATAGAAGATGAAGATGAAATTATTCAAAAATTTACAGCAGAAAGAGCTAGGATTAGAACCCAGCTCTGCACATTCTCAAGGGACCTATGTTTTAAACTAAATAAATACATATTTTCTGTTGTGTCCCAAAGGTACTTGTTGGTTTGTTTTTATTTAACGGGAAGGCTTGTACATTTTTCTGACAAGTATTTTATAGAATTTAATTTGTTTTTATATGCCACTGGATGTTGAGTGCCAATCAAATGATTCTTAAGGTTATTTTTGATTTTGCAAGTATGAATGCATCTACAGGAAAAAATTTGTGGTTAGAATGTTAATTGCAACATTTACTAAAGAATACTAGAGGTGTTTGGGAAACACCATGCCCCAGGGCCAAATTAAAAAAAAAAAAACACATTTCAAATTATTTCTTGTGAGAAAAGATCCCAAAAATTTTTAGTGAAGTGTTGAAAAATATCTAATTGAGGGTCCCTTTTTAGTATCTATATCTTTCTAGTGGCAAGTTTTGTTATGGTCATGATGAATATATTTCACAGCACAATAAAATTAAAATATCAACACTTTTGTCCTTGATTCCATTTAGCAAGAATTTATTGAGTGCCCATAATTTTCCAGGCAGTGTGTTAACTGCTAGAAAGAAAAAGGTGACCAAGTTTAGTCCCTGCGTTCAAGAAACCTCAGCTTTAAGGGTAATCGGGCAAGCAAGCAAGCAAGCAATTGTCATTGCAATGTGCCCAAATAAAATTATAGGGAAATCTGCTAAGAGTGCCAATAGGGGAAATAAAAGTAAACAGAACTTTTTCACTTTGGTTATATTAGAAGAATAAATTATAAGAATTAATTGCAATATGGGACAAGACAACCTATTGGTTCTTATGTTTTTCTTCCACAGAATCTTTGAGCTGTTATGTCCACTACTTTGAGCACAGCTAAAAAGATCGATTTCATGTGCTTGTAATTTAATAAACATTTAATACCTTTTTTATTGGTGTCTGGTTATATAAAAGGTTGATCAAGTGTTAGGGATTGGCTCATTGAAGAGATTTTTGTACTCCTTCCTGCTCTCTATGCCTGCAATAAGAAACAAAAACTTGATAGAGAGTATTTAGGAAAATAATAAAAATAGGTTAACATTTAGAGCCATGGAAATTAAGAAGATAGAGATTGGAAAGTTTATTTGAGAATCTCTCTGTTTTTTTGTTTCCTTCACTTTGCTTCCACACCACTTGATATTTCTTAGTTATCTCTTCTCTATTTCTCTGATACTCTTAGCTACTTAAACCATCTATAATTTCAATTAAAACGCCAGCAGGGAAAGAACAATCTAATTCCAAATAATCGCATCTGTGACTTGTTCCTTTGGTTTGTAGAACTTGAAAATATTGGCTTCTACTATTGTTTCAGAGACTTAAGCAGCAAATGTTTAAAGTATTCTGAAAAACTCCCTTTAGGAAAATAAAAGTGTTTCCTTCTCAAAGAATAAGTTAGCAGAAATAACAGAACTTCATTTTGTAGCCCCTACTGAAACAGGTTATCACATCATGGGCAGATTAAGGCTAGGTTAACTAGGTTTCAAGTAATGTTTTAATAAAGTGCATCCTTTTGTATTACTTCCCCCATAAAGATTTTTAAAGGCTATCTTAATAATTTGTCAGTAATTTTTATTGTTTGCAAAAATAACCCAGTAATCTTATTGGGACGATATGAGGAAGATAACACTATGCAGACTGGACATGCTCTCACTTCATTACATTTCTGGAAACCTATTGAGGGAAGAAAAGTTTCAAAGCCTAAATTATGCCCCCCTTAGAGCTTACAGACTCCATATTTTGTACCTCATGGGTATATGATTTTATGTACTTTAAATAGAAGACTAAAGTTATTCATAGAAACTCACTGTGAACTAAAATCAATGAATGAATGAGCTAAGGCAGTAATGTGTAAAGCTGACATTGTTTTATGCACTGCAGGATGAGTTCGTTAGATGAAAATGTAGCTGTAAAAGGTAAATTTGTCCATAACATAGACATTTATGGGGTAGCTATGTTAGGTACTGTATACATATAATCTCATTTAGTTTTTCAATAGTCCTTTTACAGATGAGACTAAGATTTAGCAACTTTTCATTGGATCATATGGGTGGAAAGTTACATATATACTTGTATTTACCACTATTTCCTGTCCAAAACCTATATTCTTCCCCCTAAGCCCTACAGCCAATGCATGTTCTAAGAGTGGACAATCTTGATGCAACACCATCATTCAAATACACCCCATTAACAAAGGGCAAATTTGAATGTGGGTCTGAGGCTCTAGAACAAACTCATAGGTTTTGATACAATAGATGTGCTCTGCTGGTTCTTTCTTTGCTCTGTTTGCAAATGACCAGCTCCATAGTAAATGACTAAAATCTCAGACCCAGTTGACTTAAGCCAAAAGGGTTCACATTCCTGAAAAATCCAAAGGTACCTGTTCTAGGCCTAGATAAATCAAGGAACTTAGACAATTTGAGGACTTGTCATTTTTTGTCATTTCTCTTTTCTACACTTCTCTTGTCAGTTGCATTTGAGTCCCTTCATGGTAACAAGATGGCTGCTCGAATGTTGAGGCTTAAACTTTATGTTTATATCTAATCGAAGATAAGGGAATGGTTAGACCTTTCATCTAACATAAGTATTTGATGTGACTCACATTGGTCTAAACTGAGCATAAACAGATTCCTGAACCAATTCTCTGGGACAGAAGAATGTATTTCCTAGTTAACCAGTCAAGAGCCACATTCTCATTTCTGAAGATGAAGATGGAGACAATACCACTAGAGTCACATGGTAATGATGATGGTTATTTTTTCAAAAAAGAAAAATTAGAAATGCTCTACTCAGAAAAAAAAGTTACTGTTTCCCAAATGTCAAAAAAACATGACATTCCCACTAAAGTACAGAATTAGGAAGAAATTAGAAATATTTGCTCTAAAGTCTATGTGCACATTCACCAAAGCTACAGGTATTTGCCAATAATAGTGACAAATGAATCCTGGATAATCTAAGACCAAACATGGTCATGCTGCTTTCTATATGTTTCACTCATACCTGATGAATAAGAAGCACCTTTCCGTACAAGGAATCCTGATGCAGAATATAACCCCAAAACAGGCAATAGATTGAAGAGATCTAGAATACAAGTCCTCTCTCCAATAGACTGGTATTCCATGTCACCATGGTGGTGAAAATCTTATTTATTCAGAACATTCGTTAGCATTTCATGGAACACAGTTTCAGAAATGTTGCATTTTTATGCCACCTCCTTAGTAAATATTCAAGTAGAAATATATACAGAGATACACTGAGTTTGTGCAGTTTTCTGATATCCTGAGTTTAGGAGGAAAAGCACTGAAGTTTACAATTTTAGTGATAACAAAAAAAATTGAACCACTTTTTTTACTTAGAAGCTTAAATAACCAGCTAAAAGAAGGGAGGCAGCATGGCATACGAGGACTGTAGTTCAATTCCATTAGCAGTATGACCTTGAGCAAGTCATGTCATCTCTGTGGGGCTTAGTTTTCTCACTTGCAAAATGAAGTCAATAAAACCTGCTCTGCCTGCCTGTTGGGTCTATCAGAGTTAAATGTGTGTGAAAGTACTTTATCGAATATAAATTATAGGAAGACAAAAATGCATATTTGTAGAAAAGTATTACAACATTTAACAGGAAAAATTATTTCTACTATTGTATAAGTAGGCCACTAATTTTGTGCCCTGATCTTTGTCAAAACCATTAAGGCCATTGTACAGTATAGTGAAGTGGTTTTGAGCAAAGCCTGTAGCAATTGAGAGACTCACTCTCTAATGCTATTTCTGTGACCTTGAACCAACTATTTAACCTCTCAGCATCTTAGGCTCCCCATGTGAATTGAAGGAAATAATACATTCCTCATAAAGTAATTGTGAGGATTAAATGAGATAACATATTTAAAATGCTTTGCATAGCACCTGCACATAAATGCTGGCAATTTATTGTGCCTCATATAAGGAAGGGAATGAGATGTTATTTACCTCAGACTTGATTCTTCTGTGTCCCACCCTTCTCAGCTCTCTATTATTGAAAAAAAAAATGCAGAAATAGGGCAGAAATATTTAACTTATAGTAGAAATGAAAGAATACAAGAAGAAATGGAAATCTGCTTTAGAAAACCATTCTCTCTGGGACACAGTTGATTCACCAAGGCCCCTGAATTCATGCAAATTGCTTATAACTGTTCAGCAAGATACCTGTCCCCAGAGCCCTTCTTTTGAAAGCTTTACATTGCATATATAAAAGCTCTTCTTCCAGCTATTAGGCCCAAACATCTTCCCAAGGAATTCTCGCTTAGGTATACATCAGTAGAACATTAAAAAGAAGGTACCTGTCAAAAAGTTTCTACAGTGAAGTTATAAAATCATAGTATTTTATGCCCAACTGGACCAGAGATGGCAAATTTGAATACCTAGAGAGTCCAGGTAAGTAACATAAATAAATGAAGTGGGGCTTGTATTCTTTCAACATAGACTCTCTTTGTTAGCACATTAAAACTGAGGAGACAGTTTTCATTTTAAAAAGGAACTTACTCTTCCCATATATATTTTTGGAAAACTGAGTATCCTGGACTTCTGTTTTTTCACTTCAGAGATGCAGATAATTTAAAATTTGCATGCCCATACAATAAGAAAGTCGACCATAAACATTGTAAATGGAACCAGCATTTATTTCCAGTATTGGAGAAAGGATAGGGAGTGGTGGAGACTGACACAAAAGGAAGAAGCATGTGCCATGTAAATGAAACACCATTCCACTCTGGTCAGTTGTCATGTAAGAATGTGAGATTGGTATTGTCTTCCAATTTTTAATGGAAGCCAGAAGTCTAATTTTTAAGTGAAATCTTTCAATGTTTTAGTGTTGGCTCAGAAAAAATTTCAAAATGTAATGTAGGTAAACAAAAATATATATATCTATAGACCAAATATTACTGTTAGAAAAGTCCCTGCTGCAGAGAAGTAACGATGGCAAAGGAAGCTAAATGGCTTCCTGAAAGTCATACGGATATTGGCAAAGCCAGAATTTGAACCTGGATCTCCTGGACTGCCCTCCACCCCACCCCCAGCCCAGGAAAATCATCGTGTCTTCTCATATCAAAACCAGTCACAATATTGTCAATAATAAAATGCATAAAAAAGGAATAGAGCAGTTAAATGTATGGGTTCTCATTATTTCTTTTTTTTTCCTCAAGAGAGTTCTCCATTTTTTCATATATTATCTAGGACATGATAAGACCTTTCTCCTTTCTTGGTGTGACAATAATTCTCACACTCACAGAAAGCAATCTTCTGCTTGATAGTGAATATCTTTGTAGATTTAAGGAAATATATTGCAGATGATGTGCAGAGAAGATTGGTACACAGAGCACATACTCTATCATTTAAATCAATATTTTCAATGATATATATTCAAAACAAAATCATGCACATTCCAGCTGCCAGCATGCATAGTTTTAGTAACTAGTATGATAACTACAGACCACATATTGACATTCTGGTCAAAATCATAGTTTCCATACAGCATAGTAATTATAGAAATGCTCATTTGGTTACAGATCATGGCATCAAATTCCAAATACTAATGAAAAAAATTGGGAGGTCGGGGGAGGTGGGCATAGTACATCTAATTTGTCCAGCCTCTCATGCTCTGATGCATCAGGGGCTTAAACTAAAAAGATTAGTCGTGGTTACCCAGTAAGCTAACACCACCCAATCCAAGTTATATGACAGCAGGTGCTGAATAGCAAATTACTGAGTAGTGGGGAAACAGTGATTAAAACCTGAAGCTGGCTTGGTTACATCCATAATTATATTTATTCAGCAGATTTGGAAGAGAAACCACATTTTTCCATGCATTCTTTCTCTTTTTCCTTTTGAGCTATTGAAGTATTTTTTATATTTTACCTACTTATTAGCAGTGTGGAAACTCAGTAAGGAAAGCTGAACTTCAAACATTTATTTTGTCAATTGGTTATGTAGCTGGAACCAAGGTATTCTCTCCACATCCAAGGGCATTGATTAACTTCTCTTAAAAGTCTAAGCCCCTTTTAGAACCCTATCCACAGAGACTGGCTTTTATGCTGTGATAAAATAAAAAGTTCTGAAGAGGCAAAAGAAAAGGAAAAGGTTGCTGATGTTAATTGTCTTCCATCTGCTAATGTTATATGACACCTCTAGCTAATACCTCTCCTTCAGAACTGGGATATATATATACATATGTAAAGAGAAAAAGGATAAATATCAATTAATCAGGAAATGCACTTGTGTGAATGCTCCATTCTCTAATGAGGCTGTGAATTGAGTTCTTAACATTTTATAACAATGCGGGAAAATTCCCCAAGGACTCAAAAGGGCCAAAAGGGCCATGATGTTTTCTCCTTCAACCCATTTCATCCCTGGAAGCCACAGCCATGCACTCATATTGGTGGTCAGCCTTGGGAGATACGCAAAGGTTGTGCTTGGTTCAACTATTATAGGGATAAATCTTTTGTAGGAAATTTGCAGCACCCCCATAATTCATTAGGATATATGTTCTTAACTCCTTTGACCACAACCTCAGGAAAGGGGCCGGTCCTGCTTCGTTTCATCGTCTCATTGCTGTCCCTGGAAACATAACGAAATCAAAAGCTAACTTGGGTAGAGCACTTAATACTTTATGGATGAGCTCATTTAATTCTCACAACAGGCTTACAAGACAGCTGTGATTATTTTCTTTTCCATTTACAGCTGAGGTTATAAAGCTTTAAAAATATTAAGTATCATGCCTAAAATCACACAACTAATAACTGATATGGCAGGATTCGTACCCAGGCAGGCTGCCTCTGAACCCTGTGTTATGCCAAATGTACAATGAAAGGCCTCATCTTTCTTTGAGTTTCATTTATCTTTGGATAATATCATTATAATATTAAAGGAACTATTTAGACTATTTCCCAGCTGTCATTTATTTTAGAGTTTTTGTTTGGTTGCTTATTTTTTTCACTTTTTATTTTATTTATTTTATATTTTATTTATTTTATTTCACTGTGGTAAGAGCACTTAACATGCAATCTCTCAGATTTTTTAATGTAAAATGCATTATTGTTAACTATAGATACAATGTCATACGACAGATCTCTAGAGCTTTTTCATCTTATCTGACTGAAATTTTATACCCATTGATTAGTAACTTCTCATTTCCCCATCCCTAGCAACCCCCACTCACTATTAGATTCTATTTAGACACTTATATTAAGTGGGATAACGCAGCATTTGCCTTTCTGTGGCTAATTTCTTTCATTTAGCGTAATGTCCTCAAGGCTCACCCATATTATTGCATATTGCAGAATTTTCTTTTTTATCAGACTAAATAGTATTCTACTGCATGTATATACCATATTTTCTTTATCCATTTATCTGTTGATGAACATTTAAGTTGTTTCCACATCTTCGCTATTGTGATTAGTGCCGCAATGAATGTAAGAGTGTTAATATCTGAGGTTCTGATTTCAATTCTTTTAGATAAATATCCAGCAGTGTGAATGCTGGGTACTATGGCAATTCTATTTTTTTTTTGACGGGGGGGAGTACTTTCATACTATTTTCCATAGCAGCTGCATTCCTACCAACCACTGTGCAATGATCCCATTTTTCCCCATCCCTGCTAATTCTGTCTTTTATATATATATAAAAACCATTCTGACAGGTATGAGATGATATCTCATTATGTTTTTGATTTAATTTCCCTGATGATTAGTACATTGAGCATTTTTTTCATAGCCAGTTGGATATTTGTATATCTTCTTTGGGAAAATGTGTATTCAAGACTGTAGCCCATTTTTAAATCAGGTTATTAGTTTTGTTTTTAATACTGAATTGTAGGACTTCCTTATATATTTTGGAAATAACCCCCTTTTAGATATATGATTTACAAATATATTCTCCCACTACAGAGATTGCCTTTTTATTTAATTCTTTCTTTTCTATACAGAAGCTTTTCAATTTCATGTAGTTCCACTTGCTTATTTTGTATTTACTGCCTGTTCTTTTGGTGTCGTATTCATAAAATGTTGTAAAGATAAATGTCATGAAGCTTTCCCCCATCTTCTTCTAGGAGGTTTACAGTTTTGGGTCTTTAATGTTTAGTCTTTAATTTAGTTCGAATTGATTTGTTGTATATGGTATAAGAGGTTCAGTTTCATTGTGTGTGGATATTCAGTGTTCTTGCCACCATTTGTTGAAGAGACTATACTTTCTCTGTTGTGTGTTCTTGGCACCCTTGAAGATTAGTTGACCATACATGCATTGATTTATATCTGGGCTCCCTGTGCTGTTCGAGTGACCTATACATCTGTCTTTATGCCAGGACCATACTGTTTTGATTACTGTAGCTTTGTAATATATTTTGAAACCAGGAAGTATGATTTCTCCAGCTTGTTCTTCTTTGTCAAGATTGATTTGGTTATTCATAGACTTTTGTAGTTCTATATTAATTTTAGGATAGTTTTTTTATATTTCTATATAAAATTTCTTTGAATTTTGATAGGGATCGCTTTGAATCCCTATCAAAAAGATAGCTGTCTTTAGTATGGACATTTTAACAATATCATATCTTCCAATCCATGAACCTGGAATATGTTCCCATTTGTTTGTGTCTGGTTTAATTTTTTCATTAATGTTTTGTAATTTTCAGTATTCAAGTCTTTCATCTCCATAGTTTTTATTCCTAAGTATTTTATTCTTTTTGATGTTATTATAAGTCAGATTGTTTTTCTAATTTCCTTTTAAGATAGTTTGATGTTAGTATATAGAAATGTAAATAAATTTTTAAGATAGTTTGATGTTAATATATAGAAATGTAAATCAATTTTTACGTTGATTTTGTATCCTGGCACTTCACTGAATTTATTAGTCGTAGCAATTTTTAATTTTCTAGTGTCTCTAGGGTTTTCTATTTATATGCTCACGTCATCTGCAAACAGGGACAATGTTACTTCTTCCTTTTTTATTTGGATGCCATTTATTTCTCTTTCTTGACTACTTGCTCTGAGGAGGATTTCTAGTATTATGTTAAATCGAAGATACAGTGAGAGTGGGCATTCTTGCCTTGTTCTTGATCTTAGAGGAAAAATTTTTAGTTTTTACTGTTGATAGATAGCTTTAATATATATGTGGTCTTTAAAATGTTGTGGTAACTCTTCTCTTCTAGTTTGTTTGAGAGTTTTTATCATGAAAGGTTATCAAACTGGTCAAATACTTTTCCACACTTATTGAGATGATGTGATTTTTATCCTTCATCTGTTAATGTATGGTGTGTTGCATTAATTGATTTTTATATCTTGAACCATCCTTGCATCCCAGGAATAATGGCCACAGTGCTACTATTTTGTTGAGGATTTTGTATCAATATTCATCAGGGATATAGGTCTGTAATTCTCTTTCCTTGTAGTGTCATTGTCTGGCTTTGGTATCGGGGTAGTGCTGGCCTCAAAAATTAAATTTGGAAGAGTTCCCTTCTCTTCAATTTTTTTGGAATTTAAAAAGAATTGGTGTTAATTCTTGTTTATATGGTTGATAGAATTCTTTATTGAAGCCATCTGGTTTGGGGCTTTTCTTTGTTGGGAGGTTTCGGAAACAGCTGCTTTAAAATGTCATTTTTGTTCAGATGATGTTCTGCATGTATTTAGCTTATTGACCAAGGCTAACAAATTATAAACAAATGTAACTTTATTTTTGCCTCTTACCTTCTTTTTGAACTTCTTTGGTGGAAGTTACCTTTTCTAGCTCTTAGATAAAAACTCACCCAGGGAGTTGAGCACTTAACAGTCACAAATATAGTCCCAATTCAAGGATATCAAGTCTGTGATATTAATCAAAACTTCAACCCTGATTTAATGTCAAATTCTAGCTTCAGTCTGGAAGTCAGGAATGGGTAAAAAGTTGTGGTCTTATTGCTATGTGTTTTTCCCCTATGCTTTCTCCCTCCACCCACCCGCAAACTTCTGTTTCCACTGAGGTCTCCTGGCCCCTCAGGTTAACATCACTAGGCAGAACCCAAGACAACTCCACGTGGGTTCATTTTCTTATGCAGCTCACAGTTGTGCAGACTCAGAAAGGACTCAAGCCTCTTTTGCTTTGACTAATACCTCCAAGTAGCACCTCTCTGCTGATTCTGTCACAAAAGGAGTAAACCAGCCACTCGCTTTCCTTCACTATTTCTTGTCCTTCATCTCTAGGCCACCTTAGGTTTCCCAGGTATAGGTCAGGCATCAGTCTTCTCTAGCCCCTTCCACATGTAGAAGTCACATTCCAAAGCTCTCAATTAGTCCCTCATTAGGCTCAAGGTTAGGAACTAGCACCAGCACATACCCCTCTTCCAAAGTGGAGTGTAAGGACTCAGTCAGAAGAGCTATTTTCTCAAAAGTCCCCTTGGCCATGTTGCCCCCACTCTGTTCTACTTTCTAATGCCCTTTTATGGAGGGGCCCCAAATCATAGAGCAGTTACCTATCTCCTTTTGTAAATTCTGCACATGGGGAAGATCGTGTCAAACTCATTTTGTTTTGAATGATAGCATGCCATTCAAAACTGATAGAACAAATTTCCTTTTCTAATATCTTTTACAAGTAGAGTCACATTACATTAACAATATTCTATTTTACTATTTTACTTTATATTGTCCTTAAATTTTTTCTCTCTTGTTACAGTAACTGTGTTTATCATATCATTTATTTTTAGAACCATCAAACAGAAGTAACTGGAAAATATAACCTATTAAAGGGTCCACTTTCACAAAAAACCAACTGTTCCTAAATTTTTATCATATTAAAGTAGAGCAAACTTTACTTTGCTCTACTTACTTTGCAGTAAGAACATTATATTCAATTAAATTTTATTAGTTTTCCTGTTTTAGTATTTTTCAAAATAATGACTAGCACCTGATTTTCTATGTTAATAAAAGAAACAGATAACTTGAATTAACAAACATAGAAAAATTCAGAAGTCACTGATTTTTTGGTGATATTTTAAAGTTATGGTTGATTAATGCAAGGAATAACATAATTAAGTTCCCATAGCTGATGATATCAAAAGAGGAATAAACAACAATTTGATGATAGGTTCAGTACATTGTGAATGGCTCTGCAATTATAAAACAAAGGGAGATTTGTTAGCATTTAGGTTTATCTGCAAAAAAAAAAAAAAAAACCCCAAAGAATAGTGTTCAGACAATTTAGAAATGTATTTGTCTTTGACATTCAGGAAATCTAGAAGAAATCAGTCCAGGGCTGATGTAGCATGTCTTGGGATTGGGGATGTAGAGATTTATGTGCCCAGCTTAAAATAAAAAAATTAACTAACTAATTAATTAATTAATTAAACAAAAAACAAGAGATTCCTTTTTATTTCAGAATAAGAAGGAAAGAATGGATTTTGGACAACTTGCTAGTAGTCTTTGTCATAGAAGGATAAAGTGATTTATTTATTCTTACAACTTAAAACCAAACACAGACTTCTCGGCCAAGGGAGAAGACTGTAGAGACAGAGAGAGAGATGGAAACTCCCAAAGAAGGAACCAGCTTAGAAAAAGATGATAGGGGTGTACAATAATAACCGCAATGTCCTCCTTCTGTGCACATCTATTTTCAACGTGGCTCTCATTTTCCCACTAAACAGGGGTGGAATCTATTTGTCTACCCCTTGAATTTGAGTTGACATCACGAATCACTTTGACCAATAGAGTGCAGCAGAAATATTGCCATGAGACTTCTGAGGCTAAATCTTAAGAGATCTTGCAGCTTCTGTTTGTATCTTTGCAACACTCCCACAATCATGTGAGGAAGCCAGCTAGATGACTGCCTTTGACAGACCATGCAGACAAAAAGGTCCAGCTGACAGCCAGCACCAAGATCTCAGACTTGTGAATGAGACTATTTTTAGACATTCCAGCACCATCTCAGCTGATGGCTGCCTGAAGCCTATGAGTGAGCTCACGAGAGGCCCATTGCCCAGTCAACCCACAGAACATGAGAAATAATAAATCATAATTCTTTTAAGCCACTAAGCTTTGGGGTGGTTTGTTATGTATCAATAAACAACTGATACAATGGTATATTGGAAAATCATCACAAATAATAGTTTGATATCTGACATACCTGGAGATGCTCGCTTTTAAGTTTTAGCAAACTGTATAGTCCTGATGTTAAACTCTGTTACAAATATTAAAAAATAATGATTTGAACTTTAATTTTGGAATACAATAACATTGGTACTATGAAGTTTAACTTCTTTGAAAAGCATCACAAATACCTTATTGAACTCTTAAAAATAAAATAACACAGGCTCATTATTATCCTTGTGCAAGATAACTCTTCCCAGACACGAGTACCTAGTACAACTTTAAAAACGTTTTTGGTTAACAAGGTGAAAAATATTCAATAGAAGATAATGATACAGTAAGTCGGGGAAGGGGAGGATATGGCTAAAAGCAAGCCAACTTCTCATTTTAGAGCACATATTCCAAAGAAGATCACAGTCTGAGATACTGATAATTAAAACATTGGAAAAAATGCAAGAAAAGCTACACAGACATACAAAACATGGCAGAATAACTAGCACAAATAGCAAGGAGAACCACAGTCCAAAAGGGCAGTCCATATACTCATAACCTTAAGTGAATGCTGGCCTCAGGCCTTCATCCTCCTCATGCTTCAATAACAATATTTGATACCCTACATATCAAAGATTTTTTAAAGTTCTAACATAGCTACCTAAAGGACTCCAAGGGAGATGTAAAGCAGACCAACTTCCCCCTAAAACTACTCAATCACAACTCCTTATTGGGGATGTGAACTACCCCACCCCTCACTGACCCCAGAACCAGACCAAAGAAAATTTTTTTATCTCTCTCCTACTCTCTTACACAAGAGCAATAACTATGTCTGCACATTGTTCCAAACTGATAGAAAAAATAAAATAAAATAAAAATTCAACATTGATTTTAGTCCACCTGATGACCAGTTTAATTTTTTTTTTTTTGCCCTATTTCTCCCTATATCCTATTGTCCTAGATTATGAACGCCTGAGATGTCAAAAGACTGTTTGCACTGAGTACTTGTGTTCGATCTATCGGCCCACTCCTGAGAGCTAAGCACCTAGCCCTTCCTCTCTCTCTTTTGTTCACAAGCAGCAGGACACAAACAGTGGGTTTGAAACCAATATATTATTTCTCTCCTGGCCTCCCCATTTATGAAATAAAAACAAAGGGGCTTAAAATGTGAAGTTCTGATTGGTTGTTTTGGATGTTTATGTGTCATGTACACAAAATCTCAGTGCTTTGGTCTAAAAACAGCACTTCTGGTCACAGAACTTGTGCATTCAACCCTACCTTGCTCTGATGTGGCTGTAGATTGAGTGCAAAAAGTAACCAGCTATAGCTGCAACATCCAAGAAGGCAAATCGTTGGAGAGCTGGAGAAGAGTTTAGACTTTGTAAACCATAATATAATAATCAGAGCTAATGGATCAACTTTTTTTTTTTCCGTTAGACTTTCAGCTTCAATGAGCACAGTAAAAATCAGAACAATCAATCTGGAAAAAAAAGTGGAGAAAATTTTGAAAATTGCAATGTGCTAGTTAATTCTATGAGAATATAGTGCCCAGAATATTAATATTTCTCTTACGCTGACCTTCAATAATCTATGCTCTCCTGACAATTCTAGATTCAAAGACCCATAACACGTAGGAAGTAATTTTTCTACATTTTACTCTCATTTGTTATAAAAATAAGCAGCAATAAATTTACATTTAATATAAATAGATCACTGCTTCCTGTGATGAGATTTAAGGTGACTTACAGCTAATTGGAACAAAAACAACAGTAAGTGTGTTTGTCATGTGAGAGTGAGAGTGGGAAGGCTATTCAGTTTACAGATTACAATGCTCTCCTTTATAGTTGAGGACAGGACTCTTAACGCACTGTCAGTGGCAGCACACTTTGGGGTCTTTATCTAATAAGAAAGATGTCCAAAGGGAGCCATAATTAAGCAGAAGAGTTTGTCCAAGTTTCCTAGCACTGCCGTGAAAGAGTGCCACACGCTGGGTGGCTTAAAACAGCAGAAATTTATTCTCTCACCGTTCTGGAAACTGGAAGTCTGATATCAAGATGTTGGCAAGGTCAACCCCGCCCCAGAGGCTCTAGGAAAGAAGTATTCCTCGCCTCCTCTAGTGTCTGGTAGCTACAGGCAATCCTTAGCTCATAGATGTATCACACAGTTTCTGCCTCCATAGCATTCTCCCCTGTGGGTCAGTGTATCTGTTTTTTCCTCTTATAGAGATATCAGTTGTTGGATTGAGGCCCTAGTCTAGTCTAGTGTAAAGTACTTTTGCAAAGAACTTGTTTCCAAATAAGGCCACATTCTGAGGTTCTGAGTGGACATGAATTCTGGGGACACACTATTCAACCCAGTATAGGGATGCTATGAGGGATTCAGAGGGTTCTGAATTCTTCACTGTGCTTAGCCACTGGCTAATTGTGTGACATTGGGCAGCATACTTTACCACTGCCAGCCTCAGCACCTTGCCTTAAAAATAAAGAGCTTAGAACTAGATGTTCTCTGAGAGCCCTCCAAAACCTAGTAATTTGTGATTCTGTCATGTACTCAGATTCAGCTGTCCCAATTTCCCCTTATGGACAATAGCATACATTTACCAGCCAGCTGGCCAGCCAGGCAAAAAGCACCACTCCACGCATCAGAGCAATGGGAAACGGTCTCCTGTCAGGTCGCTTAGTCAGTGAGAATTTAAGTTTCAATTAGGCCTTTACACGGATTCCATCTTAAAATATAGCATCAGGTAGAAATCAATGAATTTTTTACATCTCAAAAGTATGATTTATTTCTAACATGCTTAAAGTCCTTTGAAAAGTTTTTCTAAGACATGATGAAAGGTGAAGCAACATGATCACATTTGTGTTGTTTTTTTCATGATTAAATCTGGTCTTGGCAAGTTACATGTTCTTGGTGTTGGGGTAAAGTCAATGTTGAACATTCCACACAATGAATTTTGAAGCAACAACTTTTCTTGGATTATATTTTTATAAACATAAAAACATGCATCATAAAAATTATTAAGGAGCTGTTTGAAGCTAAAACATGAAGAATAAACATTTTCTGCCTTTAGACCTGTATACCTTAAACACAATTTGTTGTGGGGGAAATATTGTATAGTTGTAGAGACAAGCCTGGATTTGATATCCAGCCCTGCCATTCATTAGCTGTGTGATATTAGGCAAGATATTATACCTCTCTGAGTCTATTTTTCCTCACCTGTAAAATGAAGTTAATAAAAATATTTTCTCATTGGATGGCCACAAGAGAAGAAAAAATAATGTGTGAATCTCACTCAGATCAGTGCCTGTTACAGAAGAGGAAAAAAAAAAGAGAATCTTACAGGAAAATGTGGTGGTAGGCTGAAATTCACACATTTCCCTCATTCACGTAGAAAATGAAATGGGCTTTCATCCTCCCCCATGCCAGCACTACCTTACATATGTCTACCTACAGTCAGCTTAGGATTGTAACTGTTTTCACGTCTTTTCTCCTTAAAAACAACAATCACATCTCCTTTATCTTTCTATCTCTACGTGGATAGATATTAAAAGATATAATAAAACCTAAAAGAGTTTGTTCATAGAAGTAAATTACTAAAGGTAAAGTTGACATTGACCCTGACTCCTATATTTGATCATTTTATTCTAAAAAGTATTTTTCCTTCCCATCCAATGTAAGATATGTGTGAGACTGTGTATGTAACAGAAAAATAGCCATTGCTATGTTAAATTATATTATAAACTCAGAGCCCTTTTTAATTTCTTATTTAGCGCAACAATCTGATGAGGAATGTCACAAATAACCATCATTTTTTACAGAGAAGATCCTGAGCCTCAGAAAGGTTAAGCAGCTTAGTGAGGTACATGCAGGAATCAGTGGCAAAGCAGGAGTTAGAGCTTGTAGCCCTGGAATCTCCTATTTATCACTTAATCCCACCACGAGTTATCACTATTTGTAATAGTATGTTCTTACAATAAATCTTATGAGACTGGGGGCTGAAAATTGATCTCTGACAGGATGCCACTTTCCCTTAATTCTTTCTATGACCCTAGAAGACTATCTTGTTCATCTGGAAGCTTCATAGAAACAATCAGAACAGCAACCTTACTATTCTGGTAATTGCATATCTCTGCATCGATGAGTAGAAATTAGCTATTGAGGAAGATGGGGCTGAGAGCCTTACTGCCCCCGCATGCTGGAGGAGATCGTGATATGTGTTGTTCAGGGACTAGGTTCGCTGGGCCTTTGTTTTGTTTTTATTGTTTTTTATAAAGACTGATTTTTTTTTAGAGCAAATTTAAGTTTACAATGAAACCAAGAGGAAGGTTCCGAGATTTCTCATATACCCTCTGCCCCCATTCGTGCATTCCCTTACTATAATCAAAATCACTGCCAGAATAGCACAGTTTTTACAAAGGATGAACCTACATCGACACATCGTAATTACCCAAATTCCAGTTTACTTTAGCATTCACTCTTGGTGTATACATTCTGTGGATTTAAACAAGTGTATAACATATATATTCATCATCATAATGTTATATATAATATTTTCACTGCCCTGGAAATCCTCTGTGATCTGCCTATTCATCTTTTTCCTTCTCTCTAATTCTTGGCAACCACTGTTCTTTTTACTGTCTCTATAAGTCATTTTATTTTCTCTAATGATCTTTTATTGTTTCCATACCTTTTCCAAAATGTTATAGAGTTGAAATTATACAGTATGTAGCTTTCTCATATTGGTTCTTTTGCTTAGAAATATGCATTTAAGACTGTGTGACTTGATAGCTCATTTCTTTTTAGTGCTGAATACTATGGCATTGTCTGGATATAATCACCATTTTTTTATTCACCAACTGAAGGACATCTTTGTTTCCAGTTTTGGCAATTATGAATAAAGATGCTACAAATATCTCTGTGCAGGTTTTTGTATGGACATAAATTTTTAACTTCTTTGCGTAAATACCAAAGAGTGTGATCACTGGATCATATGGTAAGAGTATGTTTAGTTTTGTAAAAAAACTTCCAACCTGTCTTTCAAAATGGCTGTACCATTTCCACTCCCACCAGTAATGAATGAGAGTTCCTGTTGTTTCACATCTTTACCACCATGTGATATTGTCAATATCTGGGATTTTTGACCATTCTAATCGGTACGTAGTGGTACCTCGCTATTGTTTTAATTTTTCTTTACCTGATGACATATGATGTGGACCATCTTTTCAAATGCTTACTTACTGTCTCTGTATCTTCTTTAGCGTCTATTAGAGTCTTCAGCCCATTTTTTAATTGGGTTGTCTGTTTTCTTATTGTTGCATTTAAAGAGTTTTTCATATATAACGGATGAGGTTTTTTTAATCAGATGTTTGTTTTGCAATACTTTCTCCCAGCCTTTGGCTCGTCTTCTAATTCTCTTAATATTGTTTTTCACAAAGCAGAAATTTTTAATTTTAATAAAGTCTAGCTTACCAATTATTTCTTTTATTATCATGTCTTTGGTGTTTTATATAAAAAGGCATCACTATACCCAAAGTCATCTAGATTTCCTCCTGTATTACCCCTCTAGGAGTTTTATAGTTTTGCATTTTAAATGTAGGTCTATCTACGATCCATTTTGAGTTAATTTTTGTAAAGGGTATAAAGTCTGTTTCTATATTTTTTTTGCATGAAAATGTTCAGTTTGCATGTTTGTTTTCCATTTATTTTTCCCTCGTTGTCAACTACAACTTCTCTGTATAATCACCAGGTCTTCTTTAAGTTGTCTTTACTTTTAGTCTGCATTGCACTTCATTTAAAGAACTCAGCGCTTTCAAGAAAATAACTTACCAAATTTGTCAATTTAGTGTTATGTACTGAACTGTGTCCTCATTGGTTGAAATCCTAACCCCCAGTACCTCAGAATGTGATTGTATATGGAGATAAGGTCTTTAAAGAGGTAATTGATTTTAAATGAGGTTATTAGGGTAGACCCCACTCCAATGTGACTGTTGTTCTTATAAGAGGAGATTGGGACACACACACAGAGGGAAGACCCTATAAGGACATGGGGAGAAGACAGCCATCTACAAGGCAGGGAGAGATGCCTCAGAAAAAAACCCAATTCTACTGACACTTTGATCTCAGACTTCCAGACTCTGGAATTATAAGAAAATAAATCTCTGTTGTTTAAGCCATTCAGTCTGTGGTACTTCGTTATAGCTGCTCAAGCAAATATAATTTAGCAATCTTAATTTTACATTTACTGTTAATCAACAAGCATTGACCTGAAGAACTGAAGGTATCCAGTATATTACTTAGCAAGCACAGTAGGCTCTGTCCTACTGTGTGCCAGACTCTGTTCAGTTGCTGGGCATGAAATGATAAGCAAAATATAGCTGCTTCCCTTAGGAGGCTTGCAAGCCTATGAGAAGAGATAAATAAAAAAGCAGTGATTATCACATAATGTGATAAATTAGCAATAAAACAGAGGCATGCGCAGTGTGCTATGGGACACAGAGAAGAGACACACAATCCAAAACAGAGAGTAAGGTGTCAGGTAAGGCATCCAAGACAGGTTCACAATAGAGTTATGTTTTGAAAAATGAGTAGAAACAGCCAGTGACAAAAGGGCCTTCCATGACACAAGGAACGTATTTAAAAATGCAAGAATACCTGAACACAGTGCATTCAAGAAAACTGCACAGATGGCATGATTAAAGCATCTGATGTGAACTGAGGGACTAGGATAAGAGGTTGGAGATGCAAAAGGAGAGGCAAGTCATGAAGCCTTGTAGGTTATTATTATTATTTTTTGTGGGGGGGGGCGTTACAAGGAACAAAGCTGCAATATTCAGTTTTTAAAGTGATGGAGTTTGATTAGATTATGTAGAAGAGTGAAGAAACACAGAAAACATCTCATAATCCAAACAGATCTCGTTGGATAAGTGGAAGATGGATGAGCCTACCACAACAGCTTGGGACATATTGATATTCTGGCTACCTCAGCACAACTCCTCTCCCTACCCTTACCCCCAACATGGGTATCTGTTACTCTTATTCCACAGACTCACCACACCTTAAATGTTATTCCTCTTGGCCTTGGATTCTACAACTAAATCTTCCTCACCAATTCTTTCTTATATACCTTATAGATTATGTTTACTATAGCTTCTATTGTTCCATAGCTTTTGCTCACGGATGCCTTCACTTAATAAACTTCATTATAAGTCTATTTTCTGTGACACTTTTACTATTTATGTTTCTCATATACCTCATATTCCAACTGTCTAGGATAGAGAATCTAATTGAGTTGATAGGTCATAAGCCAATATAGAGCCACTGAATTCTATACTTTAAAATGATGAACTTTATGTTACTTGAATTTTATATTTATCTTCTAAAAATCTAGACTAAAAAAAAGCATGCTAAGTGATACGGCTATGGCCTGGGGAAGGGGAAAAGGTCCTTTTTTGCGGGGGAGTCTTGAATGTGTTATATGTAGAGGGAAAGACAAGGAAGGAGAAGTTAAATATGTAGGAGAAGAAAGGGATAACATTTGGTGTTTTGTCCTGACTGGATGAGGCTGTTTGGAATGCACAGCAAAAGTGACAGGTTAAACTTAGATTGGAGAAAAGACACCTTTGCCATTAGGGAACCATCTGGGAAGGAATGAATTCCAAATCCCAAAAGTTAGTAGGAGAAGGACAGTGAATGGAAGAAACCTCTCTGTTTTTCTCCAAAAGAATAAACTAATGGGCTTTTAGCAACTATTTTAGAGTCACAGAATATAATGACACCTTAGAGTAAATTTTTCTTAACTCTGTCATTTACTTGGAAGCTTAAAAAACTTTTCCCAAAACAGAATTTCCCTCCATACTCTGAAAACTTGTTAACTTAATTCTAAGAAACAGCATCACAGGGAAGAAAGATAAGAACTTTAGAACCAGTTGAAAATAAGTTCCTATTAGCGCTCCATCTCAGCTCTATTACTCATGGGACCTTGTTCATGTTATTTAACCTTCTCGGTTTTATTATCCTGTATGTAATGCAGGGGAAATATCTATTCTTTAGTCACTATAGTTTCTAGCCTAATAATAGGTACATAATAAGTTTTCTTCTCCCTCTTTTCCTCCTGTATTCCAACCTCACTTTCTGGTTCCCTTCCAAATATAAAATAACTGAAATATGTAGAAATCAGGCAATGATAAAGAGGACATTACTGTATTTTTATTTGACATATCTTTTTTGCCAAAGATATAAAGGGCAAAGTATTGCAGCTTGAAATTCTGTCGGGCCTCCCTCAGAAATCTAATATCAGAGGGATTAAAGTAAGCATGATGACAGCTGATCTTAGAGAATTAAACATGATGAACAAATCAAAGAGGGAAGAAGTCAAAGAATGATTTTCTGTGTGTAGTTCCGGGATACACAGTATGACATACTGTGACCCACTAAGCAGCACAAAGCCTCTTGGAAGCAAGAGGGCACGTGATGACTATCCCCAGAGGTAGGGGTTGGTATCAGGGATGCACAGCACTGAGTATGATGTGTGACAATGGGGAACAGCTGTTCAAAGAACTCCACAGTCCATCAACATGACCATAAAAGGTTATTACAAAGGAGGTGCTGCTGTGACAAGTGCCTTCTCTTGTGACATTTGTTGGCAAAGCAGCTGAGGAGCTGTCAGCTTAGAACAACAATGCATCAAAAGATATATTGAATCAACAGTGCGGTCCCGTAGAGTACATATGTGTGAGACACACAGAACCACCAGAGCCCAGAAAAGACAACCAAGGAAGAAAATGAAGTTATATTACATTCAGAACTGAGGAAGGCTTTGTAATCAATACATTCATGTATCTAAGGTAAATTTTTTTTTGTTTGTAAATAGTATAAATGCACCAGAGGAACTTATAATTTAAAGAAGACAACCATTGGGTACTATAAATTGTTAACTTTAAATAATTATTTTTCTTAATTTAGGGTTTTTCTCTGCCTAATGTATTAGTCAGTGCTTATTAGGTTTGGCTGATGTAACATCCCCAATCCCAGAAGCTTATAAGAAGCTATTATTCCTTGTTTACATTTCATGTTGGATGTGAGTTGGCTATGATTCTGCTTCTCATAATTTCTTGATTCTGGAGTCTAAACAGAATGAACTGTCTGGTAACCATACCTTTTTTGGCAGAGAAGAGAACAAACAATGGCAGAACAGCACAATGGCTCTTACTGGGTCTGCGTACAGGTGGGGCTTATCACTTCCATTCAGATTTCATTGGTCAAGGCAAGTCGCCTGGCCAAGCCTGTGTCAATGGGGCAGAGAAACAGAATTACTTCATGAGGAGAAGAGAAATAATTCAGAACAATAGTAAAATTTATCAATTTATATTCCTATGTGGAGTACACCTGCATATATGTATTTGTTCAACTTCTGAAATTGCGCTAGCTTGGGTTAGATGTAACTAGCCCTCTCTGAGAAAATGAGGTAAAATCTGATAAAATCTTTCCATCTCAGAGGAATATTTCAAAGAACTTTATGGTTTCTGAGAAACAGGGTTTAAGTGACTAGTTCAATAAATAGCATTCCTATTAATCTATATATTACTTGATTAGGCAACCACCTTTGGCAAATAACCTAGTCCCAAGTTAACAAGACCCAAAGGAACAAACTATCACTCACACAGCTGAACAATCTAGGAAGAGTTATAGTTTTATGCCTGGCTAGGTTCACGGGTCCAGAAAAATCTCGAGGATCCTGAATCTTGGCCTCTCAATACTTTGGTACTTCCATCCTCTCCACTCCCTTCATTTATGGGCATGTTTCTCACCCTCAACAAATTTCTGTGACAAAGACGGCACTATCAGTTTCATATCCTGCCAAACTAGCAACTACAGTAAAAAAAAAAAGGGGGGGGGATGTCTTTCTAACATCTCTGGCAAAATTTCTAAGGATAATCTGTTTGGTTCAGCTTTGTAGACTTCCGAAATCAGAAAAGAGTATTCTGAAGTCAGTCCTGGGTCACCAGAGGCAGTGGGTGTAGGAGGGTGACCTGGAACTCATGGACTGAATAATATTGTTATAGAAGAGACAGCGGTTGTTGACCAAGGAGATGCTGGACAGAAAACAACCAAGCAAAGTATACTTCCTCTCCCTAAACTCTTCCTGTAAATGTTTCTGGGGTGAGGCTGTTTCTTACCCTACGCAACACATATCACTTGTTTCCTTCATTCTATCTCCACAATGAGCCAGTCTAATACCATCAGCTCCTGATAAGCTAAAGAGCTAACATACTAATTCTATAATGCTATTCCTAATTTTCTAAAGTTCAAAAGGAAATCAGTGGAGAGGTACACTCTATTTTGCTGTAGTTATTGTATTTTATTCTAAATGCATCTTCCCCATCCTCATCAGCACATGATGAAACTCTAGTAGCCTTACTTAGCATAACCTTGTTCCTGTATGGACAGGGAATACCGTAAATTGCTTATCTAAGGTTTTGTTTCTTGCTACAATGCCTTCAATTATTTATTCAGTCCTAGGTGTAATAAAATATTATAATTTATTCTCATGGACATGAAATAAAGTACTGCTCAATTATTCTGATTTGGGAACTTTTTTTTTTTTTAGCAAAGCAAACTGCTTTCCCATGCAGAGTGAGCACAAGGCTATTAGAATGACTTAAGACAGATAAATTTTGCCAACCACACTGCCAACAGCTTTCAGCAGCAAACCAAACAATGAGCCTCACTCTGCATGTTGCTGAAGAGGTTCTCAGTAGAAGATCAGGGATGAATTTGACCTTCACCCTCTTCAGAGCCTCTCCCATTTGTGACAGCCTCCTCCAATTTGAAGGAAAATCTCTCAGCTCACCTCTGAGTCTGAAAATCTCTTTACATCAGCTTTGTTTACCCCTTCCTCCCAGAGGTTCTTCAAGTCAAATCAGAAATTAAAGTTTGTCAAAATTAGGCAGGTGTTGCTGCCTCAAGACTTGAATGTGCTTAAAATTCATCCTTGAAATGTTACACAACTATGTTTTTTTTATAGCGCTGGGTATTTTTTTTTAAGTTTCTAATTTGGTGTTTTGGGTATTTTCTTCCTGTTTTTTTCTTTCAAGGGCATACTTCAAGTAGAAAAACTTTCTGGAAAAGTGACAAATACACTGCTGCTCTTGTTTGCCCATTAAAGTTTCCACCTAGAATAATTATTGGATTTCTAACGTCTTTGTTTCTGAACTATCTTTAAATACATCATAGTCTTTAGCTGGTAGTTTTAAAATGATCTGGTTTAACTAGGACTTACATAAACAACTAAGTATTTCAGACCTTAATGTTAATGACTAGTTTAATGGTTTCTGTTGTGTTTTACTTTATTTTACATTAATCTGATTTTATACTTCTCTGGAAAATATTCTGCTAATGCTTTGTTTAAAAAAACTAGGCTCTGCAAAGATTGTCACAAAAGCTCAAACGTGAAGGTCTAGTTGACAAGATAGTTCATAGGAGGCTGACTAAAGTTTGGTCAAGGGGAAGTCATTGCCAAGGCTCTCTCTCACTGTCAAGTCATCGACATTGCAGAAATTTGATTATAAAGGCTGCTGAGCAAATCCCTGCTCCTCGTGATTTACTACCTTTCCACCCACTGTCTCATTGCTGAGCCAGCCATAGGCTGAGTTCCTTTTCCATAACTATTTGCTTTATTCTCCTTAGAGAACTATGGGCTTCTTGGTGGCAAAGATTAGGTTTTTTCATCTTCGTTTTACCAGAAATGCCAGAGTCACTGCTCAACAAGCATTTCTTAATTTGAATGATTCCATTTTCCTATTTCTTGCTAAGATAATAATTTAGGGGTTTCTTTCAAATATCATTTTTCTTCGGTCACCTGATTAGTGTACGGGAACCACCACCAGACAATCTCACTGTCGAACTGATTTAGAGGTACAGTCTTTCAGAAGATTGTTTAATTTCTTGTTGTTTATCTCCTCATCTGTAAAATGAGAGCCAGTACATTTCCACCAATATATTTCTGCCATTCTATTACATGGAATTATTTTGTCAAGTAAACAATCTTGGTCAAAGTATTTGGTCACCTTGAAAATGCTTTGACCATTTTTTTTTGTAAAGGAATACAAGTACCTACAATATTCATACTCAAACTATATCATTTTACACAGAAGGGATATAAGCTTCAAAAGAGGCATGACCTCTTTCTGAAATCTTCATGACCAGCCTCAAAACATGTAAATTATAGGAAATGAAACTTCAAAAACGATTGTAACAAGTTAGTTCAGATATTTCGTGAACTGATTATCTTACACTTTTTAAAAGAAAGTTGTAATAGAATAGTTGTAAGCATATGAAACACCTTCATCTCCATTACTTGGTTTCAAATTTACGCACAATATTAGGCTTCTTCTCATACACCATGCCACCCAGGTGCTGTACTGTATTATTTTACAAATATCAGTTATGCTTAGGTCTCCAAACCTGTCAATCTACAAAAGCATCAGCTTTCATATCATTGATGGACCCCTTAATTGATTTGTTATTTCTAAGAACATGTCTACCACCCTGCTTTGTCCACTTTGGGGTTTGATTTCACAAGCACAGAGCAAAGATGATATTAACTAGTGCACCTGATTTCCCAAAGGGAGCACAATTAAAGCGAAATCATATGCAATTGTATACTATTGATTAAAATTGTTGCTGACTGTTAAATCATCAATAATTGAGTGATGTTCTAATTTAAATGAAAAGTTATAATCTTATCAACTGTTTTTTCTAAAAGTATACATCTTTCAGATTCTCTTCTCACCACATACTTGGTTCTCAATAAAACCTTGGTGATGATAATATCTATAGTATTAGAAATAGAGATGTCTTTTTCATGGTCCTTGGTATCACATGTGTTGATTTATATATTTTGGTCCTTTCACCTCTTGCTAAAAATTTTTTTTGATTGTATTAATTGTACAATACTATAAGACCATGTATGTTTGAGAGAAAAAGATGGTCTGTTCCATACTAAGATGAAATGCAGATTTCCTATTAAAAGGTAACATTCTACCTTTCATAAGGTTGAATAGTCTGATACCAGAATCCCAGTCGGTTAAATTTAGAGCATTGGGAAAGACCCAACCCAAGAATAGTCTTCGGATCTAGGCCTATAACATTTTTATTTGATAGCATATTGGGTGTGTTTGGGGGAGGGGAATCATCCATTTTAAGCTCTCTCATTTTCACATATATTGTTCTGTCATGGGTGAATGGGCATTGATAGTGGCGTTGGCTTCAAAACCATCACTTCCCTTTAGTGATCTATTTTAATTTAATTGTATTATGCCAGTTTAAAGTTTGCAAATGTTTACATAAAAACTATCCTCTCCTGCCTCTCTCAATGTCAACTATTTCCTGCTTGGCTATGCCCCTTTTTTGTAACCCTGTCTCATAGCCTTTATCCTCCTAGAAATAGGGCAGGATCATGGGTGACCGAGTATTGGTATTCATTGCTGCAGTATGGAACTTAGCTTTGACAATTTTTCCACTTACTCATTGACTTCTAATTCATCTAAGTCATGTGTTGGCTCAGGATATAACTTGCTGTTCATTTCCAACCCCAGCCTCCCAGTTACCATTTCTGCAGATCCATTCTCTTTATCGGTTCTCCTCTAAATGAACATCTAAATCACCTGCAGTCATAATGAAAATGTTTATTTCTGGGCCCCATCCAAGATCTAATGAATCGAAGTCTGGGAGTTGAGGTCTGGGGATTTGTATTCATAACAAACTTTCTCCAAAAAGATTCTGAAGTGTGAGAACTACTGCTCTCTGCTCAGCCAGCTTTCTCTAATGATGGTAACTTTAGAACCTCTGCTAAAGCTCTAGTGTATGTGTCCTAGTTGTGGTAATGCTAGGTGCTATCACAGATTAAAAAGATAAAATCTCTATAGCTTCACCCAATAGATACCATGGGGAGTGATGCCTTCCTCTAAACAGCCTTTATGTGATTCAGGCTTCGCCTTCTTCGATACTTGTTTCCCAAGGTCACCCTGTACATAAAAATGCAGCTAATCTACTGGGGGAAAGAGCATGAAGGATTATCCATGAAAAGCTTATGGGCCTGGCCTGCAAGTGGCTTTTATTGCTTCCACCCACATTCTTATGGCAAAACCTTGGGACTCTTCCTCGCTGCTTGGGAAGGGGTGAGAAATGCAAGCTCTGGGCAGCTGCTTCTCAGCAAACCACTGGGCACTATATGGACATGGAGCAAAATTCTGCCAGAGCCCTGGCATCTGCCACTCGGTGCCACCCAGAATGTAAAGAAACGAATTGCATGGTTCCACCACATATGGTGGAATATCAGAGGCCTATTATTCTAAGATGCTTATTTTTAGAACTTCATACCCAAAAAGGAAAGCCAAGATCCCCCTCAAAGTTTAGCTCTAGAACTATCTGAATCCTTGATATTTCTTTTTCTTAATATTTCTTCCTGGTATCTTGAAACACAGCAGATTTTATTAAATTTTGGAGATGGACTATATGAATACTATTACATAAAAATTAGTAACTCTTTTAATATGCTCTTGACATTGAAAAACAAGAAAGCTGTGTGCGTATGAATCATATATTATATATAAGTGTGTACATATTCACATATGTGCATCACCTATATACATCTGTCACTGAGTTTTGGTATGTGTGTGTGTGTGTGTGTGTGCGCGCGTGCACAAGCACAACAAATTTCAGAAATAAATATATATTTTTATGAATGTAAAACATGGCTTTGTGTTCATTTTATTACTAAGGAATATCAGCCCAAGAAAAATTAGGGACTATGGGGCCAAGTCAACATAAAGGTGATTTATGAATGCCTTCATGTGTCTTTTGAGGCTTATATCTCACCATTTTATTTCTTTCAGATAAAACTGAAGGGAAGAAATCAGCAAAGTTTGAAAAATTGCCTTCTAGCTTAAACACTACTAGTCACACTGAACAATTGTAACAGACACACTATTTTAACAGACATAGAGCTACTCTGAAGTTTAACAGAGGTTCTCTACCTATGAGTCATGTTTTTATACATACATTGATTAATTGGTAGTGTTCTCAGAAAACTTTCAGAATCAAACATGCATTAGTTTTGCTTTTATTCATTTATTAATTCAGATGTTTAACAAACACTCATTAGGCAACTACTCAGTGTAAGACACTGCTCTGAGCACTGAGAAGACAATAATAAAGAAGGTCAAAGTAAAAAATGTCAAGAGTAGGGACTAAATAGATTAAAGGTATAGGAAGTGATAGAGGCTATAATTGTGCAGAGGATGATTAGGAAAGGCCTTTCTGACCTGTGGATATTTGAGCAGAAACCCCAGTGAAGAGCAGGTTTGTGCTATGAGAAAAGTACGTCCGGCAGAGGTAAAAGAAAGTGCCAGTGCTATAATGGAAGGATTTCTTTCATGAGAAATCTCTAACATATGCATATAAGAAAATTCCTCCATATGATTCTGAGTAACTATTTCACCAAAATAGCATCATCTTTCTTGGAAAAAAAAAAAGCATCAGCTACACACTTTCGTTTGTCTGTTGTAATAAAATGGTCAGTTAGAAACTCTGTCCAACTACGAAATAATAGAAATATAAAAAACATAAACAAAATAGAATTTTTCTTTCCTTCGTGTAAATTGAAGCCAGGGAACAGGTTTTGGAGGGCTGCTACCAGGACTTCATCTTAAGTTTCCAGCTTCCTATCTTTTTACTTTTCCATTCTTAGTGCATAGATTTCATCTTTAAGTTTGCCTCATGGTCACAACATGGCCACAGCATTCTGGGCAGGAACAAAAGGGCAAACCAGCACCTCTCATCTGAGTCTGCTCTCCAGGTCCAACACCCACTGCCAGCTTCTGAGGAGCTTTCTCATGAGTCTTTCCTAACAGATTCTACCTTCTTGCCACTAGTTAATTGGGTCATATAACCCCTTTTTTATTTCTGCAAGGAAGGTTAGGAAATATGTTTTTACCTGGGTGCATTGCTGTCCTTAACAGGATCAGGGTTTTATAGGGATGAAAGAGAAAAATCAATATCTGTAGACCACTAAAACCAAGTAACCATGGCTTTGGTTATGAGAAGGAGATATAGAACCTCCATTCTATGACCGAATATGAGCTGAAGTCCCATTACTCTGTCAATTATTTGTCTTCCCTAGGTGATATAATACCTTTCTCAGTATATATCTATCATTTACTCTCATCACTTTTCTTTGAGTTCCCATATATATCTCATCATTCGTAATCTCCTCAGGTTGTTGTAACTCCTGAAGAGACCTATAAATAATCTCTCTCTATCCCAAATTGAGAAATAAAATAACACAGTAGCAAATGGAAGCCAAATATCATTTTGGTTACTCATAGAGA
Source organism: Cynopterus sphinx (assembly GCA_030015415.1). Taxonomy (NCBI): domain Eukaryota; kingdom Metazoa; phylum Chordata; class Mammalia; order Chiroptera; family Pteropodidae; genus Cynopterus; species Cynopterus sphinx. The sequence goes on from CM057379.1 coordinate 191,000,750, forward strand.
CCAAGTTGGAAGGCATAGTTTCAAGTTTATTAGCCAGTAGCTAACACTGAACCCCAAAATAACACAGATTTTTCTACTCACAATGATAAACTCCTCCTACAGAAAAAGCTCACTCTCAAGAAGCAGATGTGCTTATTTTTAACAATTAGATAAGCCACTCCACTGGCTCAGTAGCAGAGTATTCCACTGTCCCCACCATCTGAAAAGAAACCTGAGGTGTAGCAAAGATCTCCCCAACACTCATCGTGTCTAGTATACTGTTGGCCCCAGAGAATCATGCATCTCAGAATTCACTCCTTGTGTGTACCTTCCCCCTCGAATCTGCCTGAACAGAAAGAATGTGTCAGCTCTAATCCTAAACCTTTAAAAGGTTACTTGCTGCCTGGATAGCTCTCTTGAGACCTGTGAACCAATATATAACAGTCCAGCTACCCTGCTGGAAAGGCCACATAGAAAGGCCACTTACATGAGGGAGGGGCTCTGAGATTACAGGAAAAAAAAGAGAATTCCAGCTGTCTCAGTGTTCCAGCTACACCCAGCTCCCTACTGACTCACCATCTTAACTGCGGCCACGTGGATGACCACCCACAAGATAAGCAGGATTGCCCAGCCAAGTCAGCCCAGATGGCAGGATTAGAGCCAATAAATAAAATTATGGTTGTTTTCGATGACTAAGATTTGGGGTGGTTTGTTACAAAACAATCAATAGCCATAATAATTAAATACAGGTATTTCTTCATCCACAGTATTTTTCAGGTTGTCTCCTTCTTATCTAGTCTCAGCTTCAGGGCGTATATCCACTGAACTTAAAATATTGGCAAGTTCTCAATAAATATTAGCCATTATTATGTAAGTCACTTTGTAAATGGCAAGTGTAAGTGTAAATATTCAGAATAATAACCATTTTCGAGCATCGTTTGATACTTGTTGTTTTTTTTTGAAACTCTAAAATGATACCCAGTCATCTTAGTGGTCTAAAATTGTCATTTTTATGGTCTTCTATCAGTTGCAGTGCCTCTTTTATTTTTGTATAACACCAGGCTGGTTTTTCTTGTTTGCTTCCTCTTAGAAGTTCTTGTGAGTGCTGTTCCCGCTTCATATGATGAACTTCCTCCCTATCTAAATACTATTTTTCATATTCCCTTTCTCTTTCTTCCCATTCTCCTGCTCTCAACTGCCAGACTCTAGCCACTGGTCCCTAATAGTTTGTATTCCTATAGCCTAATATTTCACAAACATGTATTTGTATATGGTTGTCATATGCATTTGCTAGTACGTGTCACCTAAGAAGGATAGTAATACTTGCGCAAAGTTGAGACCCCATATTTTCTTTACTTTTGTATTGAGAGGTCAGTTGAAAGCTGACTGCCTGCTTTCATATCTAGGCATCCAGCTCCAAGTACAAGAACAACCTTTAAATAATCTTCATGCAAAGTTGTATCCTCTGAACTCCAGCAAGTTTTGACCTGCTCTTGCCATGGTATGTCAAAGATATGTGTTTAAAAATCTAAATTTTCAGAATATTAGATTTCCAAATTTTTTAGGTTGACTAGTCCTCAATTCATTCTAGGCTATAGGAGAAACAAGAGCTACAATGCCAAAGCCCACAGTACTTTTACAGGCCCATGAAAATGTTTTATTTTTTTCTCCCATTCGAAAAAAGTAATTGGACTGATGTTAAAAATTTTTTAAATGTAATACTAATATATTCATCTATATGCCAACACAGTAGTAAAATATAATTTTAAATATATATGTACTTTTATGACATAGAGATCCATGAAGTTAAAAGTGCCTAGAACCTATGAAGATCATGATGTGGTTCAAGATTTATTAAGCTAGTTGGTCTCAAAATTTAGAAGGCATTAGACTTTCCTGTGCTTTTTATTAAATGGATTTTCAGCCACAATAGCAATGGTTCTGTTAAGCAAGGCTAGAATAAATTGCAGGAATCTGCATTCTTAATGAGCAATTTAGGTTATTCTGCTACATACTGAATTAGAGGAAAACTAAAGAAGAAAAATCAGAAACAATAAAAGTTTTTGCCTCAAAGGGAGCAGAGTTGAGGGATGGGACAAATAAGGTAAGAGTGTGTTGATTTTTGTTATAACTTTTCTGTCCTTGTTGATATGTCCTCACCACACGTACATGTCAAGTATCAAACTGGTAGCTCCATAATCAGCAGCATATCTGTACTCCCTTGAAATTCTCTTATCTGTGTGTAGTTTATTCTGCCAGGAGGAGCATGATTTGTTGACTATAAGAAAATCACTTAAATTGTACACTGGCAAACAAGATATATAGCAGGTTAATCTTGGAAACGGCTGAAATTTCCATGCCTTATACAAATTGTCACTTGCTCTGTGTACAAATAAGACCAGTTGGATAAATGGCTGAAATACTAAACAATCAAAAAAAAATGCAGGTTTTACAATGAGAAGTTAGAAAGGTTCTTAATTGTTAATTTTGCATAGCTTTAGATGTTTCTATTTCTCTAAAAGAGAGTGAAATCAAGATGTACAAAGCTAAGAGAAATTGGGGATAGTTGGGCTAGAATGACTGATGCTCAAAATAGCCACCTGGGACCCATGTGCTCTTTGGATAAATCAAAAGCACTGCAAAGATGGACTGTTCTCCACACATAAGATTTTGGGATTTCCATCCAATTGCTCATTTGTGATAAGGTGAATAACAGCAGCATCTGTATCTGATGTTTGGAGGAGCTAAAATTCATTAATTTCAACTGGATTGCCCAGCAAAAGTTAGCTTCCAGCCAAGTTGATTATACACAGGCCAGTAGATTATTTCTTAATTAAGATGAATTGAAAAACTACCAAAGAATTTGTCAGGGGGCAGGGCCTGAACAAAGCTAGAAATCTTAGCCCATTATAAATAGTAACATCTTCCTTGGGAGAGGCCATGATGTGTTCCACAGCATGAACTGGAGTTATTGGTTATTCCCTCCAAGTCCTGGGAAATACAATTCAGTGTTTCATGATTGCAAAGTGCCTCATAACATTCATTATTTTATCTTCACAACAAGCATATTGGGCAGCCTGGGGATGTGATTCTCATTTTACACAGGAGGAAACAATCAGAGAGAGAGATTAAGTAATTCACCCAATGTTCCAGAATGAAAGAGCATAGACAAGTCCAATTTTGAGCTGTGAATTTCTAGCACATCATTTAGCTCATTGCCTTACTTGCTTAAAATCCCAAAATAAATTTGACTGGTCTGAACATTTAAAAAGATATCATAATTAGTTAAATTAAAGAGGTCCTGACGGACTTGAATGCTATTTCTTGTCTCTCCCCATCCCCCTGGACACGTTCTGTGAAGTTTCTTTTCTCAAGGACAGTGTTGATTTAATTGGAAAGAATCATGTTCTCATTTCCTATTTTGGCTACCACCGTACTCCCAGCCATATGCACAGTGGCCATCTGGAAAAATCTGTTTCTAACTTCAGGGAGTATTGCATCAGTTTGCCCTAAAACTGTTTACCCACTGGCACTGCTTGTCACTTTTTCAGAAGCAGGGTGATTTCTACTTGGGTTTACTTGAGATTCTGCCTAATAACGAAAACAAACAGTGGCGCATAATCCTCCATGGAGAATCTATGCACATATGTAGACAATACTTCCCCAGTGCTACCCTATAATTTGTTCTTTTTTTTTTGTACTTTTTGTTTTTTTATAAAGAGTTGTTTAATTCAGCTTTTATTTAATGTATTCATGACTACAAGGCTTATTTCTTTTTTTCTTTCTTTCTTATTTTTTTTTCAGACTAAGAAATACTCCAAGGTATAATCAGGTCCTTCCACAGTATTTAATTAGCCATAATTAAAAGACATCTATACAAAGCACAGTGTTTTCAAAGTCTTTTCTTCTGTTACATTGTTAATGAATTAAGAAATTAATTGGCATTGTGAGTTACAATAGAAAATGTCAATGAGAAAATTTTAACTGTCTTATAAAATTTTTTGTAGATCATGTTTTGTCACTATATTAAATTCAATGTCATTTTCAATACTAATAGGGGGGAAAAAGCCAAAGCATAATAACTGTGGTAGGAAGAGGGTAGAGGAAGGGATAAAGAATGTTTCTATAGACCCATATTATAGTAATATTATTTTTTTCAATTTATTTATTTAAATTAGTTTTAAGTATACAGTACATTTGTTAGATATCTATATAGTTCATAAAATGACCCCTCAATAGCTCTCTTTCTCCCCTGGCCCTCCACCTAGCTATCATATTAATTCTACTGCATTCCCTCTGCTGTGCTCCCCATCCAGTAATATTATTTTAAATGATAAAATTTCTAAGCTCTAAAATTAGGTTTTAGAGATTTTTTAAATCTTCTAATCATTTAGTGATAGTGTGGTTGGGGGCAAGGAATAGCAAGAAGTATTGGGAAGATGAACTTATTTTCATACCTAACAATTTCACATTGTTTCTTAATAATATATGTGGAAATGTTATATATATGATTAATTCAAACAACAATAACAAGGTTTCATAAAGGTCAATTTAATAAAAAAAGTGGAAAATATAACTTCATGGAAATCTTTAGTCTTTCTCAAGGCTATTTTCCATAGAAATATGTAAACTTTATCTTTCTATTTTAAATAATATTAAAAAATTTTAATTGGGAAAAAATAGAAATAAAATATAACGAGCATGATAGATTAAGGATATATATGTTTATCATGTGAAAAACTTGTATAAGTCTTTAAGATAGCATAAAAATACCAACACAGGCAGGGAATGGGTATGAACAGACAGAATCACATACAAACAATAGTGATAGCTAATTAACATAAACTAGATAAATATCACTGGTAATCAAAAAAATACAAATCAAAATGAGATAACTCAGAACTCCTATGTTATTATTAAGAATGTCTTAAAATCATAATACCCAGTGTTTGGAGAGTCTTTGGAGAGATGATTTATTGGTGTTGGAACTACAAATGATATATCTTTCTGGAGAACAATTTTGCTTATATGTATTAAATGTATTAGACTCTTTCACTCAGTAATTTTACTTCTAAGAATTTTTTCTGAAGAAATTTTCAAAGATAAAGTGAAGGACTTATATAGTAAGTTATTTGTTATAGCAAATATAATAGTAAATTTATAATATCAAAAAATCTAAATACCAACAACAGTAAAATTTAAAATATATTGATTACCCATTTAGTTGAATATTATGCCAATAAAAATATTTCTGAAGAATATATAATGACATAAAGAAAAACATGATACATTTTGTGAAAAACAGAATATAAAACTATATTAACCACATACTTTTTAAAATGTATATATAAGTATATAGAGAGAAGAATAGAAATACATTAAAATAGTAACAGAAGCTATATCTTGGTAGTATAAATTACTGGAAATTTTCTCCTCTAATTTTTGTAAAATGCTCTATAAGAAAATGTGCTATTTTATAATTACAAAATATAAAATTGACTTTATAAAACAAGGTCAGGCTCAGTATCTTTCTTTAAAGTAATAAATACTAGAACAGAAGCATATTTTTAAATTTAGATTTCTGCCACAATTAAATGTTACTGAAAATATTTATAATATTTAATCCGTATATCCAAAGTCCTTAATGATTCAATACTCATATACCATAGATATTTTAACTGTTAAAAAATTCTCTAATAAATTTAAAAAGACAATGCCATGATCTACCCAATATAAAATGGAGAGTTTAATTTCAAATTGAAGTTTATTTGGAATCCTTACTTCTGTATTAAACAATTTGAAAATCGATTAATTATTGATTCAGATAGAACAATGGCATGTATAGAATAATCATAGAAATAAAGATTATCAATAATAATCACTCTTTTATATATTACTATATTTGACCCTGAGATTTGTAAACAGAACAATGCTTTTTTGATTAAAGATACAGAGACATTTATTAGAGCTAAATTAATGGAGTCACCAAGTCTCTTGGCAAGTCAGGGATGGAATAGTCTCTGACTGACCTCTGATTTCTAACCCTAAAATAATCACTCCCTCTTATCCATTGATGTGATTCTACCACAAATATTTGCTCTTAAAACTACATATAACATCATCTGTAACTAGTAAGTTTGATAACACACACATTTCTAGTGAGCAGCCCTGGAAACTAGTCATGAGCCTGAAGTAGGCTCAAAGTTCCACTAGATGGCATGTAGCCTTCTCCTCCTTTGGTGAATGAATTGCAGGGAATTTGTAGATATTTGCCGTATTTTTTAAAATGTGGTTTAAGCAAAATCTTAACAGACACTACATTTATATTATTTAAAAGCTAATTAATGTAAGGGCTTAAATTATGAGTACCTTTTAAAACTTTTGACTGATAGTTACTTTTATTTCTTATTTCAAAACTGTAGATATGACCTCCGGATTCCCCATTTGGTAGATGAAAATACTAGCATCTCTCTCCCTTTCGCCCCACCTTTCCCTATTTCCCTTAAATGCCATCTGTACTTTTACATGATCAAAGTTGGTAACATTTACAGTCTGTCAATCAAACTTTGTTCATAGGATGATTCTAAATGAAGGAACTATAAATAGAGTAACATAATTGACAACATAATTTTTTTCACTAACAACCAAGTAGTTTACTATAATCACATTTCCCTTCCAAATATGACTAGTATATGTTTAATGTGGAGTTTTCCATTTCCTTTTTCTTCTATTTTTTCTTTTTCCAATAAAGTTCTTTGACTTTTCTTCTAATACTTCCGTGAATTTTTTTAAAAAAATAAATAAAAAGCTCATCATTCTTAACTTCCAAGAGGACTTCCAAGTTTTCAGATTTCACTTTTCATGTAATATACTGTTCTTTTATTCACAAAGGTTTTTTTTTTTCTCAACTCTATTTTGGAATATAATAATTTAATTTGAATTTTATTTTAGAAGTTCTAACTCTTTCCTTGAAAGAATACCATTTTCTCAATGATTTTTCTTTCTTTCCTTTCTTTCCTCATTCATTCCTTTCTGTCTCCTTCCCTCCATTCCTTACTCTGTGTCTTTCTTCTTCATTTTCTGGGTAGAGCAGCTCATAGGATCTCTGCCTCCAGTTTGACTCACTCTGCAGCAAGTTGTCCCACTGTGTCCCAGGGTTCCTCAGTGAGACTGGTCCCCAGTTGTGCACAGATTTTTATTGGCTTCCTTTCCTTCTCATTCTCACTTCCCCACTTTCCCATTAGTTTCTAGAGGTTACCTCCTAAATAAACTACTCGCAGCTAAATGAAGACAGTGAATTCTCTAAAGCATGTCAGATCTTTGCCCATTGATACTAAATTTTAAGCAATGAGTAAATGGTGATAAGGCATTCATTTTGTTGGACGATTCCTACTTAACCTAATTTGGATGTTTTGTTCTTCAGCACTAATCCTGTTACTATCTTTAGCCTCTAGTTCCTAAAACATTGCACATTTACCCCCAAGACAGTTGAGTACTTTTTCAAACTTGTTAAAGAAATACTTTATTATTAAAAAAGAAAAAAATGTTTGCTGTCAATGCTGTATTTTCTTGGGAGGTAAATGTCTTGATTCTTGATGTAGATTTAAATTTGGAGAGGGGATGGGGGTAGGAGGGACACCGCTGATTTAAAGACAACCTTGTGGTCATCCTCTTCTTCCTGCTTCCTCTGCCCTACTAGTACCTGAGAGCTGAATTGCTTTGCGGTCCTACAGGGCAGAGTGACTCTCTACTTGGCTGTAGCCCCTTATTGCATAATTTTAACAATAGCTTTCCCTGCTCCACTTTATAGGTCATTTTTTCTGCTTCCAAAGAGTTGTTGAAATTTTCTACTGATGACAGCTCCCCTCCCGTTCTATTCATGATTGTAGATTTACACAGTTTTAAAATCAATCTCTTTGTGATCAATTTAAAGATGGCCTCTTGAAAGAAAGGAAACAAATTGCATGTGATCAGAGTGCTATATTAAAGGGGAAGCTAGCTGTCATCGTTTTTAAAATAAAGCCATCAGCAAAATGTACTTTATACCTTATGTGACTATGAACAATTAAAATGAGATCCCATACAAAGAAATAAAAAAAATAATAAGATCCCATTTGTAACCAGAGGATTATAAAATATATAGTTTAAATGCAGAAGGCACCTGGCTCAATTTCGGTGGCTCTTACTTTTTAATTAAATATCTATTAAATCCCAAGCTTCATTATAATTTTATTTTGTCTCTCTTCAGAATCAGAAAGCTATTTGATACCCATTCTGGAAACTTTTCGAATTCTAATAACTCATTAATGGGATCCAGATGTAAGCTGAATTGACTATCAGAGATTGTGGTGATATATTATGTTTGTACTTCTGAGTTCTCTGTGGCTCTGGTGAATGTTTAGAAATTATAATTTATTCCCCTTATGCATTAAGTATAATGCAATAAATATTTAATTGATTCACATGGTATCTGACTTCATTTTTTGGAGCTGTTTTCTGTGTAAAGCAGAGAAGGTACTTTGTAGTTCGCAGATTTTTTTTTTTTTCTCTATTTAAAAGAAGACTTTATGTAATAAATTAACTTACTCCTAGTTTACCCTCTCACTGTTCTGGAAGGACTGTTTACTGTGATGGAAAACACTGAAAGAGAGAGGTTAGCTTTACTTGAGACTTTTAGACACTTTCTAAAGGCTCTTCTAGTTAGCTTCGTCAGCATCTTCAGCATTTCACTATGTACCCACAGAGTATAATGCTTGGCACGTAATCATTTCCTAACCGGTCATTAGTGAATAAACGAATTAACTCTAGAATAGTTCTACCCCTTGGCCTAAGTAGTAGGCAGAATACTGACTCCTCTTAAGATGTCCACAACCTGAACCCATGCATACTTTACCTTACATGGCAAAAGTTACTTTACAAACGTAATTAAGGTCACTGATCTTAAGATGGAAAGAATAACCTAGGTTATTCAGGTGGACCCAATCTAAGCACATCAGCCCTTAAAAGCAGAGAACCTTTCCTAGCTATGGTCACAGAGGTACATCTTGCTGGCTTTACAAATAGAGGAAAGGGACACTGAGACAAGAGGCCTCTAGAAGACAGAGAAGGCAAATAAATGACTTCTCCCCTAGAGGCTTCGGAAAGAAACGCAGCCCCTACTGCCCCTGATTTTAGCCTATGTGACAGATTTCTAACCTGCAGAACCGTAATTTAATATATGTGTGTTGTTGTAAGCCACTAAATTTACGGTAGTTTGTTACAACAACAATAGAAAATAATGTACCTTTAGCCTCTACACCTAGCTTTTCTTTCTTTCTGCTGTTAAAAAATCTATCCATTCTCCAGAACCCATCTTCAATTCCTCTACCACACGAAACTTTCATGTCTCCTCCTCCCCAAGTGAGTTGATCTTTCCTTTTTGTAAACTTTCATTCCCTATTTTAATGTGTCGTGTGTGTGTGTCTCCTTCCCTGCTTTTGCATGGTAAGTCCCTCAACAGTATGAAGCCCACAGACTTTACTGTCAGATCCTTTATGGTAAGGGCCCTGTCTTACTCATCTTTTTATCTTCTAACATAACATCTATGTAAATGTTTGCTAAAGTGATCAGGAAATGAAAACTTACAACCACACTGCTGTGAACTGCATTCTGTCCCCCTTAAATTCATTTATTAAAACCTTAACCTCCAATGCGACAGTATTTGGAAATAAAGCCATTAGCAGTAATTAAGGTTCAAGGAAGTCATAGGGTGGGGCTTCAATCTAATAGGAAAGTGGCTTTATAAGAAGAGAGATCTGCCTGCCATGGAAGCGCACTGCCAGAAGCCAAGAACAAACCCTTACCAGAAATGTCACCGACCAGAACTTTGATCTCAGACTTCCCAGCTCTAAGATTGTGATAAATAAATTTTTCTTTAAACCACCCAGTCTATGGTATTTTGTCATGGCAGCCCAAACAAACCCAAACACACACCTGAAAAAAAAAATTTTATTTCTCCAGAAGAGGTATATCTCCTTGAAACCTAACGAAATCCTACATTATTTAAACTGAATGCTTTGGTCTGGCTCCTAAGGGGTAATGAACTAAATTCTTGTCATTTGTGCCTTTCTTTTTGAGACATGTTATTTACAAACTATGCCTCCCTCACTACTGCGATCAAAGGAACCATCCATTTCATTTGATATCATTTGATTATAGTCTTGATCTCAGTTGATTATGGTTTTAGGTAATGTATATGAAAGGGATTAAAATATTGTTTTTCTTTTTACAACAAATTACCTGGGAGGCAACTGTACTTGCTCAAGTAAAAACAGACCACTAGTTCTTTTGTTTGCTGTGCTTACCCTGCCTCCATGGTACCTCTACTATTGTGATGTCATAAGAATCATCTGCATTTGAAAATTGATCACTACTACTTCCTAAAAATTCTTTCGTCTATGTGACAAGTACCTGTTGATGAATGACAGGGTTTATGCTACAAACCAAAGACCACTGCTATCAAGTCAAAATATAAAACTCAAGATGAGATGTATTAAATTCAACATCCAAGAATTTCAAATTTAAGGGCTGTCAAAAGGAGTATTTTCCCCCATACAACAGTGATATACCACAAGAAGAATGTATAATGCGAATGCAGCTGGAAACGGAATCGTTTATGACTTTATATATGAAGGCTGGCATGATGAATTATAGCTAGAAGTAAAATGATCACATAAAGTACAGTGTCTAAGTGAAATATGTGCTAGAAACTTCCTCCTGAAATATCAGTGGTTTTCAGGACTGACTCTTTACAGAATCCACTGAAACCCTCGTGATTTTCAAGGCTGAATGCTTATAGAATCCACTGTAGTGGTATCCAACCGTAACGAGTGGACAAAGGCTGCACAGCTCTACTGAAAAAGGAAAACTTCATCTTGGTCATTTAGCTCAGTTAGATTAAAAAAACTATTTTAGTTACAAACAAGGGAAACTTTCTCCTACTACTGATGGTAACATTTTAGAAATGAATGTCATTTTGGTCAGACAAATGATTCCTTTAAGATCAAGGAGACCAAGCAGTGTCTCCCCAATCATTACCTACACTATACCTTGAATCTAACCTTCAAGCTTCCTTCCTTCATTTTGAAATTCAATCAGTCGACCTTCCAAATTAGGAACATCCAATACTGTGCGAGCCAGCCTAATGTGTTTGTGAACTAATTATTAATGATCCATAAGATCCCAAAATAACAGTCCCGAGTAATGCTTCTGAAGATGTACATTTTTCCATTAGACTGATAGAATGAAGAAGGCCCTCATCACCTGGGATTTCATTTTTAGTGCAAGAATTATATCTGAACTCTCATGATGCAGCAGGGATGAGTCTCACTATTGGTGTTCCTCAGAGATGTGTATGAGTACAACAGAGTTCAACATAATATCTGGCCAGATCTGTTATTCATTTATTCATTCATTCATTCAAACATTCAAAATTTAATCTTGGAGAGCTACTCAGTCCCCCAAAAAGGTTGCTACCTATATATCTCTTCTTCCTGCAATAAAGGACAAAGTTTGGGAAAACGTTTCCAGGTTAAAGAACAGAACCCTCTATTCAATGCAATAGCATCATCTTCAGCACCCCTATTGCAAGAGGTCATCCAGTCTCTGGTTAAAACCTTCCAGAAAGCTCTAAAGACAAATTCTCTGATGTGTGAAATCTGCCCCTAATATGTCACAGTTCAGACAGCAACTTGAAGGGCTGCCACTCCCCTAGAAGTGGTCTGTAAGATGAGAGCAGGGTATTGGTGGAGCAAAAATCTTTAGCTCTGAGTTTTATTTATCAGTGAAAACCAATTGATGGTTCACCCCACGCACATACATTCATGCTAATAGTTTCATCTTTACAGCTCTAAATGTAAAACCATGTTAATCTGGATAAAATTAAGGTCCTTATCAAAGGTTTATTTTTTTCTGTAGTCATTTACTTAATATTTTAATGTTTCCTTCTCAGGCCTTCCAATTTAAATTGTTTTAAGATAATCTCTGCGTTAATACCAGATATAGACAGAAAGCATCTGTACTGGGTCAAGTACAGACAAAACAGAAAAGCCTCAATTTTTGATCTTTAGGTGATTTTTTTCTTCTTTTTTGACACCATTTAATATAACAGTGAAATGTGCTATTTGAATATTAGAGCAATATTATGTATTTTTTTATCCTTCCTTTCCATCTGCTTGTGTCTCTGTGTCCTAGATAGATGACAGACAAACAGATCAATTGATCTACATGTATAAGTAGTGTGGTATTACTCTTACAACTAAATCCCACCCTCCCACACACACTTCAAAATATTCAGTAGCTAAGTGGTTACATTTTGCCAAACAGATTGTGTTGTAAAAGGAAATCATGATTTTTTTTTTTTTTTTTTGCAATTCTATGTTCTATAGCAATAGGCTATTAAATGCCTATAGCACTCTACCTAGAAATCTTTCCTTAAGTCAACAGCTCACGATCTAGTGAATGAAAAAGGAGGGCTGGATGCTATCAATACATACACCTGTCTGAAAATGGGCAGTCACTCTTTTGGTGAAGATGTGTTATTCCAAAATTGGCGTAATCATAGTTTCTACCTCCTTTATGGCCAGCATAAAAAGATGCATTAAATATGCACAGCTGTAGTCAGAAGGAAGATTCAATCTGGGCTTTGTGTAGACTTGACTTCCTGCCAGTGCAGTTACATACATCATCTAGGGGTGTATTTAAAAGGATAAAATACAGTTTTCGTTTTTATGGCAAATTTACTTTTTTAAAGAGCTAAAAATGTTAAAATAGATCATAAAGAGTATTAAGTCCCTCCCTGCCCCTCCCCGCCTATCTTTTATTAATATAATGTGAAAGGATTAGTGAAAGATGGGAAAGCCATACAATTAAAGGTTAAGATTGCAGTTTTGTCTCTCCTCAGAATGAGAAGTGATCTGGTGTGCTTGCATACTCCTTTTTATTATTTAGAGAGCCTCATAGGAAATGTTGTATGTGAACAACCTCAAACTTCCCTGCTGGTTTCTTTGAGAAATCTCAAAGGCCAGAGTGATAGAGAACAGCATGGGCAAGCTGCTGAGGAAAGACCACATTTTCATCTGAAACCCAAAAGCACAATGTAGCATACGGTTTTACAAGGAGATTTTCTCCACCCCTGTGGAGGACAGGGCTGACTTTAGGCATCCTGGGTACCACTGCGTCACAGCATCGGCAAGCTCTCAAGGGCCTTAAAGGGCCAGCTGCTTCATTTCTCAATTTGAGCCCAAAGAAAATAAGTCACATAGTTAATCACTGACTGAATGAGCACCAGACCAATAATATCTGTATTTTGAATTCAATGTTCTTTTTACCTTTTTATGTTACTTTTCTTTATGTGGCTCGAGGAAGTGCTTGGCACTTCAAGGAATAAGTGTGGATGTCCACTGAGAGATACTGGGAAAGCCTTATTGTTTTTTTAATTTCTTATTTGATGGTATGCCAGAGCCAGATTGCACACTCTTGAGAGTCAAATGCTCTCATCTCTTTCTGACACATTTGGTGACTTCACACTGATAGCTTAAAATTAGTCATGGTGGGAGTATTTACATCACAGAAGTGGGCAGATATTGCAAATCAGGTTCTTCTTTTCCCTAGAGCTGGTCGTTAAGCATTTATCAGCACAGCACTCCTCTTATGGCACCACCCCAGAAGTCAGCTCACCAGAGATTAGGTATAATGCTGCTCTCACCTACCAACACTCATCCCCTACCTCAGAGTTCTCCAATTATCAACTCTCAGTCGTTTACAGTACAGCTACTAGGAGCTGCTATAAAGCTCTTTTAAGACTATAAGAGATCTTGAAAATTACCTGTTTCTTGAGGTTAGGGCTCTACCAGAACACCGGAAGTCAGGACATACCAGAATAGGAAGCTTTGTCGCTGACTCACAGAAAGTTAATATGTTCAATAGTTTTGTCAGAGCTTTGGATTTCAGAGATTTATTTCTTTTAATCTAAAGAGTGCATTGGTGTCTTTAGTTTATGTAGATTATGTGTAGATTATCATTAAACAGAATTTTGCTGCAAGGGAAACAGGTTCTTGAAATTAAGAAAAACTGAAGAAATTATAAAATGATTTCTTAGTAAAGAATCATATGAAATTAAGAAGTATATAAAGCTGACTCAACTGCAACTATTAGGGTATTTATCATGAAGAGGCAAACGAATATAGTTGCTAACAACTTTGTAGGCAGGTAGACTTATGTTCTATCTTAGCTCTGACAACTGTGAGCTCTGGGACCTTGGACAAGTTAATAACCTCGCTAAGCCTCACTTTTCCTCATATGTAAAATGGGAACAAAAATAATACCTGCCTCTCAGGGTTACTGCAAGGATTAAATGAGACAAAGTGCACTAAACCCATTCCCTTTTGCCTACCCAAGAATTTTGTTCTACCAGCTCCCTCTCTCTCTTGCATCTTCAATTTTGTTGTTATTGTTGTTCTCTGTTCAGAGATTTATTTCCCACCACTTTGAAGACCTCCATTGATCTTGTCAACGAGCTCACTTTACTTGATTTAGTAAATGACATAGCTAATCAACTCTTCCTTCCTAATACATTTTCTTCTCTTGGCTTTAGGTATCCCAGACTCGTAAGACTTTTCCCTCCCTATGGACTCTATCAATTCCAATGGTGCAGTAACTATAAAAGAGAGCTACATTGTGTTTTGAAAGATTGTAATTGGGACATTGAACCCTAGTGAGGGAGATAGAAATGCTCATGAGATATGGAAAATAAGGAGGAAATGTTCAGACCAGTGTTTTTCCATTTTGGCTACACATTTGAATCAGTTGGGTTGCTTTTGGAAATCGTGATGTACTGGCCACATCAACTAAATCAGAATTTCTGAGGGTGAGAGGCAGGCATCAGTATTATTTAAAGCTATTCATGTAATTACAATGTGCAGCCAATTTTGGAAACACTGAGTTAGAAGAAAAAGAAAAAGAAGTAAAGGCAGATCCCAGGAGGAGGAAGTAATTTATAGACAGGTTCCCTGGAGGAGGTAGCGAATAAATGAACACCAAAGACTGAAAACGGTGACTGATGCTGGAGCAAAGAAAGTAAGAATAGCATACATAGTATTTGTAATACAAAACAGAATATTATTTAAAAGATTCCATAAAACATTTACTTTTAGAAAGTAAGAGTGAATGAAGATGATTTGGGCTAATGATAAAGTATATAATAATGAAAGTTAAGAGAAATAGTGCTGTGCATCAATTGACAAAAATATTGGAATAAATTAGCTGAATTTGGAATCCTGTTTCAAGACTTTCTTTGACCTTGTACACACAGCCTTGGTTTCCTCATTTGTAATATTTATATAACAATAGATTTATCAGAAGTTGGAGAATTAATTTAGATCATTCATATATGACTCTTAGAACAGAATTTGACACATAGTAAACATGCATCAAATGTTAATGATGCTGATAATGATGACGTTGATAATGACAATGCAGGCATTCATGAAAGGTGATGGATTTAAGTTTGAAAGTTCATCCATGTTCAGGCTTTAAATTTTCAGAGAACCATGACAAAAGCTAAGCTGGATGTTCTCTCTCTAACTAGAACTAGCACAAGTAACCTTGTGAATCATGAAAAACTTATTTCTAATGGATGTGTTCATTCTCTTTTATGGCATTTTCTTCCTTCCCTGACTTTCAAGATCAAAATTTTCCCACTTGCGAATGCCTCTCAATAGAAAATGATCTGATGGCAGTATCATTATTGAGTTTACTTTTTTCAGTAAATTATCTTAAAGTTTTATCTGAAACTGTGGAATGAACAACTTTATCCTCATAGGAGTATTAGCAATCAGCAAATTAAGAAAATGTAGATGAAACCACTTTTAATTTATAAATTGTGATACAAATATTAACCTTTGCATTGGATAGCTTACCTGTACAATGCCCTAGAATTATTCAGGGGAGTATGCCACTTTGCCACATGCTCAGCAAAGAACGTGTTAGGTCTTACTGGGAGGACAATATTCCTCACTAGCTGCACATTAATCTGGGCTCACATAAAAAAGACTCGACTACCATGAGCTACAATGAGCATTGTGGCAAAAAGCAGGTTTGCAGATGGCTTGTGAAAGTTTCTGTTCTTCAGAAAAGCCTCAACATACAAATCACGTTTATTTACAAGTAAGATTAGGGAACAAAGGCAAGAAAGGGAACATAGGTATACATGCGTCCTTAGAATCACAATCTTGTCCACTGTCAGATCCTGTCCTGTTTGTTTGGGATTTTTGCTTTTTACCAATATATTACTGGTTTCCCCCTAAAAAAAAACAATAAACAAACAAACAAACAACACACACACACACACACACACACACACACACACACATTTATGAATCACCCACTATGCACCAAGCACCTTTCATGGTGTGTGGTGTGAAAGATGTAAAGATGAGTAAGACACAGTCTCTGCCACTGTGAAGACTGCAGACCACTTAAGCAAACAGATCAATTTAACATAATAGCAAATTTGCAAAGATGGAAGTGGTGCTGTGGCACACCCCACTCAGCCCACACTGGAAACCATTACACCACAAGTGTGTCTTGATAAATAAGGAAAAGAAATCTGCAAAGAACGTTCAAAATAAAAGAAAAACAAACAAAATAAAACAAAGCTATGATGTGATCATGGCTAAATTCTGGTTAAATTCTCTCCCAATCAGTAAGTCACCCTCAGAATACCCTTGTCTCCAATCAGAAGAGACTTTTTCTTTCTTTCTAGAGTTGTCACATCATTTCTCTCCTCTATCTGAAGGGATGGCCTCATTTTTTCTCTCTCCAGCTCTTGAAAGTGCCCATCCAGTTGTGTGAATGAATGTACCCACAAAGGAAAGAGTCTAGAAATGCAAAGATATTGATGTACAAAGACATGCATTGTAACCATCTACATATTTTAAACACTATTAAAAAGGGTTAAGTATATTATAGCATATCCACAAAATAAAACACTCTAAACCCACTGAAAATACATAATTGTGAAATTTTAAGACTATCCAATGGCATGGGGGTCAATTATCAGGATATAAGGTTTGTTTCAGTTGTGTGTGTGTGTGCGTGTGTGTGTGCACATGCATATATAATTATGCATGTATTTGTCTTTTTCAAATTTTCTGCTTTGAGCATGAGTTTAAATAAACATAAGAGGAAAATATGTATTTGTCTACATACATGGATTTATTGGTATGTATACCTGTGTATGTATATATGTATGTGTTTTGTGTGTATGCACACATATATATTCACCTTTTATGTTTACATAAGCCCATGCTCAAAGTAGGAATTCTGAGAAGTACAAATAAATAAACAATAATTGCTTAAATAAATATATATATATAATACCAACAGCCAGACATAATTATCACTAACATTTAGGCATATATTTTTTCCAGGTCACTCTCTATACATGCTTGCTTTTTAAAAACTAAACTAGAATACTGGGGTTTTGTTTCATGTATGATGCTCAATCCAGGTAGTATAATAGCTGAAACCCTTTTCTATATGTATAATTATTCCTTATAAATTTTATTTTAAAGTCTATATAATATTCCATCTTTTGAATATAGTGAAATTTATCTAGTGGTTTCCTTATATTACACAGTAATAATTTTTATTCTGTTATTATAAATGACTCACCAGTGAACTACCTTGACCATAAGTCTTTGTTCATATATTCACTTATTTCCTGAGACTAGCTATATAGAAGTAAAATTACCAGGTCAAAAGGTAGATGATTTTTAATGCTCTTGAAATATATTTCCTAAATTGCTTTCAAGAAAGGTTATACTGGCTGATACTCTCACCAATGATGTGTGACAGTGGTCATAGCTCTGAGTCTCATGTGTTATCTTTTATCACCACTGCCAATTTGATACATGAAAAATAGAATCTCTTTTTGATGCTATATTAGGTTAAATAAAACAAAATATAGAAAACTGTACATGTGATGTGATTGCAACAATAAAAAAGTATGCCTAGAAAAACATGAATAGAAGGAAATACATAAAGATGTTAAATGTTTAGCAATTAGTAGTAGAATAATAGATTACTGTTATTTTCAAATAACAATATTAATAACAACATATGTACTATTTTGGGAAACATGCTAGATAATTTATTTGTCCTTTAACCCTGAAAACCCTACAAAGTTTTATGACATCATTTACAGCAGAGCATGATCATGCCAAGAAAAGTAGATAGAGGTCTGGCCAGGATTTAAACCCAAGCTTAAATAGTTCTACAGTTCCTGCTTTTTCTTTTTCTTCTTACGTTCCCATATTTGGGGGTGTAAGGAGTTGTCAATGAGTATTTTTTTAAATCATATAAAGCAAAAAAAGTCATTTTTATAGTCATTCTCAAACAAAAGAATCTCTTACTAAAACTGTTGGCCAAAAAAACTGACTAGCTTCCCCAGAAAAGAAGCTCATTCTCCAGCCCAAGGAGCTGTAAACATGAGATCCTTTAGATGTTCCCACAGTGACCAAGGTTGTTCAAATGCACGGAACCATTAGTGTCATTACTTGAAGCATCATCTCCTGTCACCCTTTGAAGCCACACTGCATGGGGTGGCTGCTGATCCCACTACATAGTAAACTTGGCCTTGACTTGTAGCGTATCACTCTGTCCGTGAGAAAAGCTGTGTCTGTAAGCAAAATGGCTACATAAGGGAGTTAGAGAGAGTAAGAACCCAAGCTGCTACCCTTCCTGATTTAACTGGATGATTGTATTTTCTTTGTATTAGCATTAATTCTAGTATTTTTTAAGAGGATAGCAGAAAAAGTGATGATGTAAATATGATGTTGCTCGGTCGGTGTTTGTAAATGACGAGTTGGCTTCTGTTTTTCTTAAAGTCCATATAACATTTAGATAATTTTTATGATAGCCTTGAAACATGCACACAATATTTTTAGATACATAATATCTACCCCCCAAAAAAAGCATATCTGCAAAAAAAGTCATTCTAACTTGTCTTTGAACACAATAACCATTTTATAGAATAAGAAGCTACTTTTTTAGACTGTTATTTCTGTTTGGGTTTTTTCTTTTTATATCTTCATATGCTAAATATATATGTGTATATATATATACATATATATATATGTATGTATGTATATATATTGAAAGCACAATACACAGAATAAGGACAAAATAATGAATAATTTGTATATGAGAGAAAAGTCCCAAAACTAACCTTTGTAATATTCAAAGAACATGTTGATTGTTTGTTTATGTAACATATTCAGACATATTGTCAGATGGTGTATCAATATGGAAATAAGCATTAACAAACCAAACATTGTTAGTAAACTTTCAAGTGAAAAAAAAACAGGTCAACATTTTCTGTTGACTTGTCAGGAGAGACATAACTTTTCATAAGGATTTAGTAGAGACCTGTGTTTCTAAGGCTAAAAGTCAATGTCCAGGCCCTATTCTCCTGGCCCCATGCCATCACCTTATTTCATTTTAACTCGAGTAGTCAGCTAATTATTTGACCTCTGGTGACAACATGAATCAATGCACAGAAGCCTTTGGAGCGTTCACATTCTCGAGAAAAGTGCCACTGACTTACTCATTGCTTGTTTTTCAAGAGCCAAAGACAGTCTAAGATTTTAATAAAGTTTCACTTTTCCCCATTTTTCCAAAGATGTTCAACACATTTACAATTGTTTCATAGGCTCCTAATTTGCTGGTTATTCTTTGTATTTTAATTGTGAGGATTCCTCAATTATAAAAGGACATTATTGTAAAAATCCTAATTCCACTTTTTTAAATTGAGAAATGAAACTTTTTTTTTAAGATGCAAAGAGAAATAATTTGAGGTTCCAAAAAAAAATTAATATGAAATTTTTCAGTCTAAAAAAGAGTCAAGTTTTGGCAAATTGTTTTTACTTGTAATAGCTACTTTGAAGGGTTTGGTTACAACTATGAAGGGAGGCACAGTGGATGAAATGATTTAAGGTTTATTTGGGCAAGAAAATTTTTTAAATTTATGTTTTATAAACCTATTTTAAAGAAATAATTGATTATTTATTACAAGAAAATAAAAATAAAAGAAAATTTCAAATACATAGAACCATACCATATCCTGTCCTATAGAACAATTTTTTTAAAAAAGCAAATTATCATACTATATATTTTGTTATCTAACAGTAATAAGTCTCAGGTTGTATTTATTCCTTCTTTGTATGATTTGTATTTTGTCAGCCTCTCAGTTTTCTGGTCCTACCCATCCAAGTTCAAGCATAGACTGTCACTTTAACACCATGAAGAAGAATATTCTGTTTTCTAACCTGACTGGGCCTGGTTCTGGTAATTCTTTTTCCAAGAGCTTCTACCTTTTGTAATATTAGATCTCAGCCAAGTTCTGAGAATTTATCTCCCTTAGTCTGAATTGGAGCTTAGGTCTTCTCATATTCAAGAATAAAAGGATTAAGCCAGAAGGACAACCTGAACTTTTTTGGCAATAAAATAAAAATTAATTCAACTCTGATTCTAACCTACTTTGTATTCATTCACTCTGCAGATATTTAGTAAGCAGTGCTATATGCCAGGCACTGTGTTGGGGACAAAGGACACAATGGTAAGCAAATAGCACAGGGTCCCTGGCCACCGCTGAAATCCCCTCTGGTGGGGGAAAAGCTGGTGTCACATCACTTTCTCTACTTCTCTGCCCTATTAATGTTTTCACATTTGGCCCTGGTTTCTTCAAGTGAAAGATTTCACTTTCCACTGCTTATTTAAATAAATCAGATCATTTGACCATCAAACCAAATATATTGTAGATAGTTATCATATAAACTTGGCTCAAACAAAGGTTAGAGGAACACAAAAAGATGTTATTTTCATTTCTTTTCTGATGGTTTTAGAGCCAGGGGCACTTTGATTGACTTTATGCTTTTTAGAAATGCCAAATACAAGACAGGTCCACACACTTATTGAGTGGTTTAGGTTTAGAAAAGCCTGAGGCAGGGTGATGAAGGCAGGCATTCTTTTACTTTTCTTTTTTTTTAATTTTAAATAAATAATGAGCTCATTTGTTCTTCATAAATTCTTTTTACACTGGCTAAAAAAAGGATTTCATCATAGCTAGCTTGTTTTTCTTCTGGGAAAATCCCTGTCTGGAATTCTTAACCTCCTTACCGCATGCTATTATCGTGAAAATTAAATGAGTTAATATCTGTAAAGCACTTTGAATAGTGTCCAGTATGTAAGTACCCAATAAATATTGCTATAATTTTTATTTTCTGTAGTTACATCAATATATTTTGTTGCTTAAGTATCACTTGATTAGCTCAGAATATTTTATGTGACCCAGAGAAGTGATAAGTATTAATTTTTTTAAAGGCAATGGCTACTCTGTCTCAGAATATCTGAATATAAATTGAAATACTATGGGGGGGGGTAGTCAGATATTAAGGAAAACAGAAATTTCTTACCCAGAGAGTTGGATACATTTCCATTTTTTTACACAGGTATATAGAGCTATATCAACATTGAGAAGTTTGGTTAAAGAATGAAATGAAGACACAGCAATCCTCCTGCCAACATCTCTCCATCCTCATATAGTACTTCTTTTGTATTATTTAGTATCTTTTGGGTAGAATAAAATAGATGACACAATCAGGGCCCAAGGCATTTAATGGCAAAATTGCACCCCACTTTTAAAATTAAAAAGAAAAATAAAAAATGTTATCAGTATTGATATAATGACAAAAAGCATAAGACTGATAGAGAACTCAAGACTGGCTTAATTCTACCTTGATTTGACTTATCATCATAAACCCAGAGAGAGGGATTGGGAAAATTCTCTGCTCTCTCTACTGGTCTTTCTTCTCCCCTTGCTTTCTCTTCTTATTAAAACCCACTTATCACACAATAGCCAGGTTGCTCCCCCAGCTTATCACTCTCCAGCGACTTCTAATTGTGTGTAAAATAAAATCTTTAACTCAGTCGACTAGATCCCACATAATGTGGCCTGCTGCTACCTCTCACCCCTCATTTCATATCACTCTTCTCCACCTTAGCCTTTTTTACTATCCCTTGAACCAAGCTCATTCTTGCCTCAGAGACTTTACACTTACTATTGCCTCTGCCTGAGATGTGTATCCCTCAAATCATACCTGGCCTGACTCTATTTTACCACCCAATCTGGTAAGAGGTGGTAAATGACATCTCTTTTAATAGCATTCCTTGATCACTCTGTCTAAGGCCATTTACCTATCCTGTCTCTGCTTAAGTCTATCATACCACCAGTTTTACTTTTCTTAAAGAACTAATATATATCTGACATTAATTTATAAATTGTTAGCACCAGAATTGTTCTAGTTAGTCATCACCATGGCACAAGTGAAGTCTTCCAAATCTATTCTACTTTAAAGAGAAGTCACACTTATTTACATATTATTATTGACATACAAGTCCCAGCCACTATGATAAACACTGGCTCATCTTTATCATTTACAATAAATTGCAAGGTACATAACAACATTAATTTTAAAGCAATTCCTTGGATATCGGAATACGAGTAATGTACAGAGAAACTGAAGCTCATAGTTCATTAGCAAAATGTTTTACAGCTTTCAAAGAAGGTGCCCATTTACTCCGTTAGTTGATCCTGTAACAACTCTAGAAGGACCAAGAATTTATGAAGTCATACAATTTCATCATTGGAAGAAAATACAAAGGCCTGAGAACGAGTCATTCATGCAATATTTGAAACCCTGCATGATATTCCTACCAAGTGGTTATTCTCCATTATTAAGGGATGTACAGCCTCTTGAGGTAGCCCTTTCTTCTTTGGGAACTTCTGACTTTTAGAAATCTTTAAAAGGTGAGGTTAGATAGGTCTCACAGTAATATCTTTCTATTGGTCCTATTTCAACATCTTAAATCTCAGTGGAATAAAATTAATCTCTCTTATATACAGTCTTTCAAGTTTCTGATGGCAATTGTAATACTCCTTTAATTTCACTCTTCTCTGGAGTGATATCTATAGTTCTTTCAACTGTTCTTAATATGCAGTTGTTTCAAGTTTTCACCAGAGAGCAATCTTCTTAATTTGCATCACTTTCTCTATAGCCCTCTTAGCAGTAGGAGCCCAGGAATAAATTCTCTGCCATAGGTAACCAGATCACTACAGAATAAAGCAGTCTGTCAAAACTTGTGTTGGTGATGTTGAAAAACAGAAACAATAAAAACAAAGCATATAAAACACCCTAAAAGTTTAATGCACAGAAAGGAGGGAGGAAACAAAAGAAAAAAAACCTGGAGAACTCTTTTCGCCCTCTAAACCAGGAATCCTAACCCTCTGGGCCATGGACTGGGATCAGTCTGTGGCCTGTTTGAAACCAGGCTGCACAGTAGGAAGTGAGTAGCAGGCTAGCAAGCAGGGAAGCTTCATCTGCATTTGCAGCTGCCCCCCACCGCTAGCATCACCACCTCAGCCCCACCAAAGATCATCAGGAATTAGATTCTCATGGAGCACTAGTCCCTGATGCCAAAAAGGTTGGGGACTCCTGCTGTAAACCCCCCACCATCCTCTAATTATTTCAAGTCTTCTTAATTGTTTTATTGCAACTAAGCTTAGGATCACTTATAGAGTGTCTCTCTCTTAGTCCTACTTAGCTCAAACAACATGAAATTGCCAATATGTGGTTAACTTAACATATTTCTAAATCAAAATCACAATGAGATATCACATCATACCTGTTAGAATGGCTGTCATCAAAAGGCAAGAGAGAAGTGTTGGCAAAGATGTGGAAAAAAGGGAACCTTTGTGCACTGCTGTTAAGAATGCAAATTAATACAGTCACTATGGAAAACAGTATGAAAGTTCCTCAAAAGACTAAAAATTAAACTACCATATGATTCAAAATTTTCACTTCTGGGTATATATCCAAAGGATCTCTAAAATATATAAAAAATGGATCTCTAAGAGATATCTGCATTCTTGTGTTTGTTGCAGGATTATTAAAAGTAGCCAAGATACAGAAACTATTTAAGCATCCATCAACAGATGAATGAATATGTATTATATATATATGTATATATATATGACTATTATTATATAATGGAATAATAATATGTAATATAACATACAGTATATATTATGTTATATAATATAAATGTAATATATAATGGAATATATTACAATAGAATAATAGAATAGAATAGAATATATAATAGAATAATAAAATATATTATATACAATGGAATATTATTTAGTCATGAGTAAGAAGGAAATTCTGCCATTTATGACAACATAGACTAAACTTGAGGGCATTATGCTAAGTGAAATATGTCAGATAGGGAAGTACAAATACTGTATAATATCTTTTATATGTGGAATCTAAAATAGCCCAACTTAGAAAGAGAACAAACACCAGATTACCAGGGGTTGGGGAATAGGGGTGGAAATAGGGAGATATTGGTCAAAGGATATAAACTTTTTGTTGTGAGATGAATAAGTTTTCAGCATCTAATGTATAGCATGATGACATAGCCAACAATGCTGTAATAGTCTTGAAAGCTGCTGAGAAGGTAGATCGTAAATGTTCTCAGCACAAAAAGGAAATAGTAATTATGTGATTAGGTGGAAATATTAGCTAACACTACAGTGTTAATCATTTTTCAATATATAAGTGTACCAAGTCAACACTTTAAATGTACATGATGTTAGATCAATTGTACCTCATAAAGCTGGGAAAAAAATTGCAATTTCTTAGGGCTTGACCTAATATATCAGGTACCTATAAACGAAATACACTATCAACATCATTCAGGTGAAGAAATTAGTTAATAGCCAGAAATTTGCCTAAGATCACAAGCTAGGAACATGAATAAGAAAAACGAGATGGAATCAGAAGCCAGACTCCTGCTCCCTGTCGCTTGTCGCATATCACATGACCATTACCCAAAGGCAGCCTTTAGAATTCCGAGAGAGGAAGTGAATGTGTTACATTACGAGGCAGTCTACCATCTTCTCCGTGTTAAAAATGTGGAAACTAAATTGCATAAAAGTTTACTAACTTGGCCAAACTCACAAATCAAGGAGCTGGGAATTTGAACTCAGGTGCTCTGACTCCAGGCACACTTAGCCAGTGTGACAGCTTCAATATTTTGCTGTTGCTATTTGCCTTTCCGATTAATAGCTCCTGGTTTTGTGGGGTTTTCTGAAATTTTAACTTGAAAAAGTCAATAGAAACGAAATGACCAAAATCCATTTTCTCATTTAATGTATATTTTATAAGCCATTTCTTCTTACAAGTACACAAGAATGCATATTTGTTTTATGTTTTTAGGCAGTAGAAACCATGGAGATGATTCAGAAAAGCTTGAGAGGCAAAAAACACTTGTACCAAAACCATTGCTGTTCTAGGTTTTGTTTCATTGCAGTTTTATAACTAAATTATGAAGTTTTTCTATAAATTGGGTTCATAGGAAAAGTGCTGAGTCATTTTCATGATTGCATTGGTTCTACACAGAACTACCATCATAATGTTTAAGGAAGTCAGTCACTGTTTTATTTTTTTAATTTATATCTCCAATCGATGAAATTATCAAACTGTCTGTGCACATCTGTTAAAGTGATTCATGCTTAAGCTTAGATATTTAGTAGCTTCATCTTTAGTCTTCTAGCAGGTGAGAAACTGGCAGCTCATAAAGGCATACAATTCAATAGATTCAATAGCATCCAAAGTTTAAAAACACAAGCTTCCTCCAAACTGGTGGTTCTTCAGGTCTCATAGTAGTGGAATTCGAAATATTAATAACCGTGTCAAAGTCATAAGAATTACAGCAGTGCAGAGAATACCTTAGCATGCGGAGAACAAAATAAAATTACTCTGTACTTAGGTCTCCATTTTCTTTTCAAAGTACTTTTTAAATGAATTTGTGCCAAGTAGGGCTCAAGCCAAACCTTCTCTTCTTCACAGCTTACCTTTCCTTAGTTAAAATGTAGACATCGTGACAGCATCATTTCCATAGCACTTTGGTGAGTGGGTAGCAATCACAACTAGCAATTATTTCATGAGGAGGGAACGTGCATGCCAGAGCAGAGGGGGTCAAGTCCAGCTATGATTGATGGCAGACTCTCTTCATTTTCTAATATGAACTGTTGACCTCCATTTAGTCACTTGTTTACAATACACAAGAGGTAACGTTTGTCTCTGCCCCAATGCCATAACAGATGGTCCTTTATTATAAATACATTCTTGGCCCTGATAAACCTGGAAAGATAGGCAGACCTGGCCACCCACGCATGACTCATAGACTCACAACTACCTGTGAGAGTAAAGAGATGAGGCACCTGGAGAATCTGGAGATAGAAAGATCTTTACATAGGAAGATAAAGAAAGAGATGAGTGATCACATTCAAGTTTAGCAAATTAACCATAACATGTGCAAGTTCTGAAAATAAATTGGTGTCACCAGTACCAGGTTATGTCTGTTTCCATCACACAGCAAGTTAATGAGGTGGATCTACATAAAATTTATGCACACCCCTGAGTAAAGTTCATTGTTATAACAATATTAACATGGCTCCCATATAAAAAGGAGACCTCGGGATCTCTAAACCATTGCTTAAACTGCCGTATTAACTTTGTGCCTGTTTTAGTTAGTGGCACTGGTAATCATGGTTAGGATGAGTAAGTGGAAATAGAAAACACAATAACATCTACAATAGGAGTAGATTTAATATTGCTACCCACTCAGTAATTTTAATGTTTCCCAAATCTATAATATTTCCATTTTTATTCTTAAGTGAATTTTACTGCATTTTGGCATTGATCTTACTATTCTTCCATCAACTCAATAAGATTAACAAGGAAAATGGTTACTTCCCAGGGACCTTCCAACTGGTACCTCCATGAATCTCGAATTGTGTTATTATCACAGAAAGCATGAAAAATGCAAGCAATGGAGGAGAACGAGCAGAGTAGCTGGCAGTTAGTTCCCACCTAACCAGCACATCCGTAGGACTTCCCACGTGTAAACACATTCTGATTGCATGTGGACTGCGTTAGTCTGGACAAATTTTTCTGCTGAGAATGTGAAGAAACACTGCCAAATAATTATTACTTGGAAGAAACAAATTTTATGTCAAGTTATTTTTTCCCCTGCATGCCATTTCTTCTTCCAAATGTATAGAAGAACAGGTAATTCGTGTTGGCACGGTAGAAAAATGTGAAAATGAAAGAAGCAATTTTGCATTTTCTCTGTATTGGAATATTAGGTCTATTCCGCAGGAAATCAACTTTCTCGAGAGTGGAGTGTTCTGTTTTTCAAGCAGAGTAAACTTTTCAGTGTGTAGACATTAAGAAAAGCCATTTCTTAAGTGAGCTCTTTGCAGAAGAGGTTGGCTTCACATTAAGGCAGAGTCACAATTCCAAATGGCCACAGGACAATACAACTAAATAAATTTCTTATGTAACTGACTGTCCAGGGGGAGCCCACCCCAAAACATGGCCATCAGCGGAAGCTCCTAACATCTTACTTTCTTATTGAAACAGAACAGGTTCAAATGCCAATAGTCGAGGTTCCCAGAGTTATCTTAGCTATTGGATTTTCAAAAATGAATAGAAATGAAAACTATGGTAATATATCCAATTGCACTGCTACAGTATTCCCACGCACGCAATTTTATATTTCTGCAATCCATAGTCTCAACTTTCATCCAAAAAGAAGCTAGCTCATAATAATCACTATTTCTCTGTAGACTCAAAAAGACTAGGGGAAGAAAAAGGAGTCTACTTCTTTGGGAATTTCCAGAGAGCCGGTGTTAGACTTCAAGATCACAAAATGCAAAGGTAGCCTTGGAAGTAGGAAACACAGACCAGGGACTAACAGCAAATTCCTCTATGAGTTGACAGAATTCACTTCAGATCACAATGAGATGCCTACATAGAACCTGGTACCTAGTAAGGAAGCAACAAAGAGCCAGAAGTAACAGGAAAGGTAGTGATAATATTAGGAGTATCATCTTCATTACTTCGGGTTTTAGATAGAAAAGCTGGCAATAAAACCTGATTTGTTGCTTTGCTCACGTGGATATTACTGGGGTAAGAATGTCCTTTATTTGATAAACGTAGCATGAAAAAAAATAATAATACACTTTATTGGAGCTATCCTAAGAAACAGATCGCACATAAGCTCCTTGAGTAGACTTTTCACTCACATGAAAGACCAAACTCCCACCTTTCAACGGTTTAATATAATTTTTACTATTATATTAAACTGTCTTTGAAATTCACTTCCACACTATTGGTACCAAAATTAGGAGATCAGGGGAAAGACAAATATCTCTTCATTTTTACCTTCATGGTAATTTTGTAGGATTTTATAAAACTATCAAGTCTTTGTGTGTATATTGATGTATATTTTGTTTTTACGTTACCTATTTATGAAAGTAAAAAACTGACATTGGCAATTTTATTTGGTGGTTTCAACTAACTGGGAATGGCAATGAGATAGAGAGCTAGGGGCAGAACTCATTTCAAGTGGCGGTGCACGAATTTAAAACTTTCTCCCACCTAAGACTCAATAGGAAAAGCCAGAGGGAACCCCATTAACACATGAGACTGGGTTAGGGTTACAGATGCCATAGCCGGTGACCTTGTAGTAGGGAGTTCTGCATCTTCATCTTCATGACCCCCCGCATCAACCCAAATACTTTCTCACACATACAGCAACTTCCAAAGACATGACTGCTTCTATAGAAAGACCCCCAAGAAAGCCTACAATCTCTACACGTGAACAGAATCAAATTCTGCCCACATCATTGTATCTGATTCACAGCTTTGTTCATAATTACCTGAGAAACCATTTATCCTTGCCATGCTCCAGTTTCTTTCGTAACCCAGAAACACAGTGATGTACTAATCTACCTCATGGGATTTTTTTCGAACAGTAATTATGTACACACAGATACACACACATATATATTAAAGATGTATTAAAGTACTTTAGCTTTAGAAGGTGCTCTAGCAATATTTAAAGATAAAATCAGGATAAGGGAATAAGCCTGCAGCTGTAGTGGGTCTGCTGTCTGCATGAGGCTGCTAGTATTAAACAGAGCAATTTAGAGCTGGTGTTCCTGGGTTCCTCCCCTCAGGCTCTGCTACTGACTTGCTCTGTGGAACTTCTGCTTTGGATTCTCTTTGCATCAACATTCATCCTTAAAATGATTTCAAATGATACACTTTTTTATAGGTCTAAGGATGTGGGAGAAGGAGGAGGGGAAAAAATTAATAAGAATAATTGAAAAAACAAATAACAGACAGGATCTGTCCCTCAAACACACACTTGTTAATTCTCTTCACATAAATGTT
The DNA here is from genome assembly GCA_030015415.1 of Cynopterus sphinx. Classification (NCBI taxonomy): domain Eukaryota; kingdom Metazoa; phylum Chordata; class Mammalia; order Chiroptera; family Pteropodidae; genus Cynopterus; species Cynopterus sphinx. The sequence continues at coordinate 191,030,134 of CM057379.1, forward strand.
AATTCAGCCCAAGAGTAAAATCACAAGAAATTCTCTGATTTAAGACATTTGCCTAGTAATAGTCACAAACATTTTTCTGGATTAAGCCAGCCAAGTGAAGAACAGGAAGTTTTAGGGAATGCCTATAACTTTGCCCGGAATGATTTGTATGTGGCTTCTATAAATTAAATTGTTGGGTTTATCTGTGGATAACGGCAGGCAGAGTCTAGCTATAAACCTTCCAAGTAACCATGACTTCCTAAGCCCCTTCTCTGACATATATTTCTAAACTGTTTTCCTTGACTCATTGCCAATAAAATGGATGGAACGCTTTCAATTCTCTCTTTTTCTTTCTTGGTCATAGCTTCAGAACCCTAGCGCTGCTTTGGTTCCCTTCAGTTGCAGATATTGGTGGCTGGAATCAAGGGGCAGGCCCCAGAAAAGTTTCACAGAGGGGACATACGTAGGGCCAAATTGGACCCTCCGATCCACACCGGGTATCTCTGAGATGCGTGGTAAGTGTCTGAGGTACCGATAACACTGCAGCCAAAATGGTACGATAGAGCCAACACACCGCTCGCTGTACTGAAAGCTGTGTTGCATCCTCATGCCAATCGTGCTGCAATGCATATTGCTCAGGTCCTCACTCTCCTGGGCACTATGCATTTTAATTGCACATGCTGCAATTAAAAATTAGAGCTCAAAAGAAATGACTGTATTCATTGTGTTTCCAGGTCACTGTCTAGTAACTGCATTCTTTGACGAAACCACTTAAAAACCGAAGTTATAACATGGATGGAGCCTTAGGGACTGTATTCAAGCACCTTCCACTTGAAGAGAAAGAAATACTTTACCGCCAATGAGAAAGCAAAGGTGAGGGCACAGTTGCTGCACAGCTCTTAGGGACACTATTTGCTCAATTCACCAGGTGGATGGTGTCCTCTGGACTTGTGCAATAGAGAAATCCTGCAGGATCCAAGGTATCCCAGAGACACCTTCCTAAAGAAAAACTGACTCTAATAAATTAGAAATGTTCATCTAAGAGAGATAAGTTCCAGTTCTTCCACTCTCAGGATCTGACTTTTCTCATTGTAAAAGGTGGCATAAGATTATTTCCAGTATCAACTCCAGCTCTTAAACTCTGTAATTCTCAGTCACGGTCAATTAATAAACATAAGATGTTAGGACTAATGCGAACATGTCTCTCTTTCAATCTGTATCTTGTAACTAGTATCATGGTAGTGAAGCAGGAAGAAATTCCACATAATCCGTCGCTGTTTTGAAGTCGGCCTTTGGCAAGAAATTAAGTTCCTGGACTACTTAACCTCTTTCATTTCTTTTACAACTAATGAAAATTCTGCATAAAAATGGAAGACAGAATAGGATTGTAAAGAAAAGGAAAGTTCCATTGAATCCATATAGGCAGTATTTCAAAAATTATTTCAGGAGCTTTGTTTCCTTCAAGCTGGAAACATACTCTTTGAGCTAAATAAATAAGTTTGCTTTAAACCAAAGACAGACAAAGTGACATCCTTGATTTGGCGTTGTTTTATGTATATGTTTCCTACAGTGTTTTTTGAAACTATCTTTTGCTTATCACCAGCCAATTTCTTTATTGAGATTTACATAGCCAATTTACTTAAAATTGTAGTAAATATACCAAAGATACCTTTTTTCACACGTGACATTTCCCATTGTCCCTTTCTACTCCCCTGGTCCAAGATTCTTATACTACATGATGAATCCATATATCCACATTGGTCAACTGAAATGGCAGCTGAGCTTGGCTTCCTGATGGGAAACACCTGGATTATTGCACGCAAACAGACTTAGCAAACACTTTAAGGACTATAATATAAGTGGCATTATGGTTCCTTATAAACCACAGGTTTTTCTTTAGAAATGTAAACAGAAGGGTGATGCTTAAAAAGTGTGCAAGTTATCCCAATTTCAAACATGAGGGATTGAGCTAACAACCTGACTCAGGCTGGATACTGCTTTGAGTCACACAGTATTGAGCTCAATTAGATAAATGGAGCTTTACAATAGAAGCTAACAAAATCATGATAGAAATTCAAACACGAGTACAAACACACGTACACTATTCTGTACCTGGGGACATCTGAGACAGAAGAGAAGACACAAGACTTTGACCTTACAAAATGAGTAACATATTCTTTTTTTCTAAAAGAGAATGGTATACATTTTCTCAGTCTCTTGGGCTTTCTGTCCAAGGCTAAGCTTTGCACTGGGCAGTCCTCCTGGGCATACTTATTTAAATATTCTCCAGTATCCTTTATTAGTGCATAGAAAGAGATGTGTTTCTTCTAACTTTACTATCATCTGTCTATTGTTACACTAAACTGTGAGTCCCATGAGGACCTATTTTTGTTCACCTTGGAGTCCCAGTGGCTATTATGGCATGACACATAGCAAATGCTCAGTAAATATTTGTTGGATTGCTGAATGAAAGAATTCTTTTTCTTTTCTTTTTCGCAATAAATGTAAACCACACGTTTATTGAGTACCTGCCATAAGTCCTGCCTGGCATAGAGCAGTACTTGATGAATGTGTATGTAAATTGTAATGCAGTTTCAACTCAAGGTCAACTTCTAGGATGAGGAAAAAAAATTAGACAGACCTGAACTCAGTTCTTATACCAGCAATCCCTTCTATATTCCTCGTGATCACCATGAAGAATCAACTTCATGGCCTTTGCTACTTCTAGTGTTTGGGTACTTTTCAGCTAACAAAAAGACAGTCTGCCTACCCTGGCTAGTACTTATTAGTTCACTATAGAAAATGTAATGTGTTAGTGACATCTAGTTGAAGGTAAAAACTTAACATTTGTGGGTAAAAATTAAAATCAGGATTTATTTTTTATCTCTTTTGTGAGAAAATATAGATAGGTAGATAGATGATAGATGATGATGATGACAGACGGATGGATGGAGAGATAGATGATAGATGATAGATAGATAGATAGATAGATAGATAGATAGATAGATAGATAGATGATAGATAGATAGATAGATAGATAGATGATAGATGATAGATAGATAGATAGATAGATAGATAGATAGATAGATAGATAGATAGATAAAGTAGATTTAGCTTTACCTTTCCTTCTAGAACATATATTATTAGCATTGCTATGATTCTATAAAAACATTTACCCTCACTGCCTCTAGAGAGTTTTATAAAAATATATATCTGATCTCTTTACCCCAGGCTAAAAATATTCCCAAATGCCTTCAGCATAAAGTCCAGACTCATAAAATGACTTACCAAAAGCTTGAAGATCTGGCCTCTGCTTATTCTGAAAGCTCCTGTTTTGGCACTCTTCTCAACAGTAACCACTACTTTGCCCAAATAAATTTGTAATACTGGGTGTTCTCAAAATCACATATCTTTTTTCTCCTTCTTGTCCTCTCTGTATGATAATGCCTTTCTCGCCTTACCCCACAAAATTATATTCCCCTCCCCCATACACACACTTCATCAGGTTAACTTCTATTTATTCTTTTAAGTAACTCAATAATCATTCTTTGAAAAAGACTTACGAGTCCTCATCCAGCATTCCCTCTCATAGTCTGGGTTGAGTGGCTCTCTTAGATAAAACTAGCACTATCTTAGCTTGATTTCTCCTCTCCCCTTTCTCACATTCTATAAGTCTTGAAAGGCAGGATCTGAGTCTCAATATCTTTGAATCCATTGCATTTAGCATTATTATTATTACAGTTGAAACTCAATAAAAATTAAAGAAATAAACAAATAGATCCATGCCCTTTGTATTTGTTTATACTTCTTCCCAAGAGAGTATGCATGAATTTCTTATTGAAACTATTAATTCAATGCATAAAATCAAACAAAGCAACCAGGGACAAGCAGATTTCAAATGGGTTGGCAGTGGACTGTTTTTGGTGGACTTGCTATGGGTAAGATTTTGAACTGGACACTGAGTAAATACATATGTCATCATGCATGCTCATCCTCTCAAACCCCCATTCGAAGCATTTTTCTCCTTTTTCAGTCCCCTCTTTGGGGCACGTGTATTCTTATAGCCATTTTTCATGCGATGGTTCAGCTTGGAAAAAGATTGTGAGAAGATCCAACAACCAATGTGTCAAGAGTATATCCCAAGGTCTGCATGGCTGTAGTAGACAAAGTGAGAGACAAAGAGACTGAGCACTGTTCATTGACAATCTCTGAATGGCTCTTCATGAACTATTAATTTGCTTGCATACTTGGGAGCTGTTATCATTCTAGAAAATTATCACTTTGATTAAACATACCCATAGACAGCCTCCTATACTCTGTAGGTGAGTACAGTTGGCTTCTTGCATGATTTGAGAGATAGTAAGATGCTCAGTCTGTTTTATGCAAGTTAAATGAATGATATCTTATTATAAATGTCTCTCATTCACTCAATTCCACAAAAATGTGTCAAGCAAGTAACTTCATGGGCTGCAAGTGTCGTGGGTGAGAACATACTCTAAATAAAAAATGCAAGGATTCTTAAAGTTTATTGTCAGTATAATTTTAGCCTAATTTGGTATATATACTAATTAGTATGTATAACTTAGTGTAATGGTACACTGTTACTTAAAGAAAGGTGTCCTAATAGAATGTTTTCTCTACCTTCTTTCAAGTACATTTATAAAATATTTGGTTCCTGCTTCCTTAATTGTGCTGTTCTGTTTTGTCAACTTTAAATTGAAAAGCTGGATGTAGTTAAGTGGGTAAGAACAGGGTCACATCTGTCAAAATCTTCAGTTATCTGAGAAAAGAATTAGCTGTCTAGGCTATTTGCACAACTCCCATTAAAATTTTCATTTGGGAAAACCCCTCATAATTTCTAAACTGAGCACTTCTAAATTGTATCTATAGATCTTCCTTGCATGAATGGAGAGCTGGTTTCATATCTAGCAATGCTTGCTGCAATATTTCCTCATACAATTAAGCAACTGTACAATCAAATTTTTTTAGGGGAGTGTGATAGTGCTCTCCTTGGATGCTACACTGCAACTGATTTATCTGGGGACTACTGTGCTTGACTAAAAATGATAACAAATACTTGATAATATTGTAAAAAGAGATGTAAATCATCTCAGAGGAACAACAAAACATAACCCAATTGGCATCGGGAGAAACTATTTATTCACTTTATGTATTCAATTTAATCGTAGAAAAGTTTATAAGATTATTTTGGTAGCCCTTAACAAAATTTTGTACCTGTTTCCAAAATTTGCCCTCAATCAAAATGCAAATAAAAAATAAATGTTGTGATTAGTTCACTGTTAGTAAAGTTGTCACTCCTAGCTGAAATATTTGTGTGTACCTTGTGCTAATTAGGAAAAAAGATCAATGAGAATAAGACAATTTTAGTTCCATTAATTACTCTCTGGCTGGCTACTTATTATTCAGGAGCATTAAACTGAGAACTTATAATTTCCATACTTTCCCACAAATTCTGTTAGTGAATAAGGAAGTTATCCTGACCTTGCTTAGTCACTAATCTAAGTTGAGGGTTTTGCTTTGTATTCTGTATCCTTTTGATGTACTGCTGCTTTTTAATAAGCAACTTGTAATTAGACTGCATAAACTTGTTATAGCTAATATTTTAACAAAGATACTATCTTGCTTGAAACAGACTGTTTTATCTTCCTTTAAAATAAATTACAACTTTTAAGTATTACTGACATATGAAAATATATTATACAATTTAATTAAAATAGTTTAGATATCACCTCTACAATGGTTCTTAAAAGTAAAAAGATTAACTTTGATCTTGGGTATATTTTTTAATGCTGCATGAGGCTTGTTTGTGTGTGTTTTGAGTCAGTAAAATTCACAAAAAACCTTAAAAATATGTGCTAAATTAGCTAAAGAAATGAAGCATAAAATTTAGAAACTACAGTTTTTGATATATTCTTTTCAAGGAAGCCTACTTGGAACTGAGTATACCTAGAAGCGCTGATATCTGTTTGATGAGAAAATCATGTAAAATACTGAATTATCTAATGTTTATTGGATGTTTGGTTATTGAACAATATCTAGATTTGCTAAGAATACCACATAAGCCCTTAGTATTGAAAAACTTGGTTGAAAACTATGTCTGAAAAAAGATAATAGATTATACCAACAAAAACGTTTAACTCTCACTGGCATTTACTAGAATCTTTATGTGCATTATCTCTTGGATCTTCAGAAAAACACAGGAGCTAACGCCCCGTTTTACAACCAAGGCCACTGAAGCTCTAAGAAATGAGGTAACTCAGGCAAAGTCCTATGGGTAGCAAAATCTGGACCAAAATCCAGACTCAAGCAATACAACTCCAGGTCCTCACAAGGAGCCATGACACCATGCTGTCTAAGAACAAAACACCATGGTTTCTCCTTGTATGTGGTGGACTCGTGTTGCAAAGTTGGTCTTTAATGCATATATAATCAATATCTGTATCTGGATGAGAGACATTTATTTCCATAGCTTGTTTTTCAAAGCAAATGAATGTTAAATTCCCACTAAGATTTGCATGAGAAGAATGCAGATCTCCTCGGAATCAGAGGAATCCCGGGGAAATTAATTTGCTTCTTGAGAAATGTGAGGTAAATAGCAGACAGCTTTTCTTTTAAAACGCCTCACATCCGTAAACAATACAGTGAAAAGCAAGGGGAGAGAGCCTTGGGACGGATTTTGTGATGTATAACACATGCACTCAACAGTGTCAGAATGTTCTCTTGCTCACCCAACAGTGACTTGAGTGAGACTAAAGCCTTTCTTGAGATAACAGCCCTCCCCAACCATGTACATCACTTTCTTTTGCCCCTTTGATGTCTCTAAATTTAGCTTTTCTTCTCCCATAACAGGTAGTATTTTTTTTCCCTTGAAATACCCTATTTAGACGATAATAGTTAGAAGGGTTAAGATTGAAAAAGATTGGTGCTTTAGATTGTAAAATTCAGGGTGTTTTGTTTATACAAACACCATAAATACTTGGCTTAAAGTGGTGGGATACTGTAGAAGATGATACCTGGACCGGGTGGGAGAGCAGCAGGTCCTCTACTCTGCCATCACCTAAATGTCAAGGTCATTTAGCTCTTTCTATAGTTTTATTCTTCATTCCTTTCAATTCCCTCATTTTGTTTCCAGTCTTGGTACCACCCAAATAGAAAAACAAATAACAAAATGGTCCCTTCTTCAACTTCTCCTTATTCATTTCTCTGAGTGACATTTAGCTATTTCCATATCAGACGAACCACCCAGGCATATGTGCTTCTGCTAATCTGAGAGCTCCTTCTCCCATCCCCATTATAGCTGCCTGATGGCTCCATGTAGTCTTGATTCATTGATTTAGCACGCTCCCTGGCATAGAATAAGAATTCAAACAACATTTGTCAAAGAAATGTTTGAATAAACTTGCAATTTATAATGAAAGATGAGCTTGGGAAGAATTTTCTGGGTATTGCTTGAGTAAAAATGGCAGTATGCACTGTGGTGAAGAACTTGAGTTCTGGGGTAAGGCAATTTCCCTTTTGTATCCTTGCTCTATCACACATTAGCTAGGGCCTTGGGCAAGTCACTCAACCCCATCAAACCTTGGTTTCCCCATTTCTAAAATTGGGACAATTGCTGTGTCCGTGAGCAAATCCACAATCATAGCACTTTTAATTAATTAATTAATTTTTTCTTTTCTTTCTTTTTTTCTTTCTTTCTTTTTTGTGTGTGTGTGTGTGTGTGTGTGTGTGTGTGTGTGCACGATAAGCAGTAAATGCATTGACACCATGCGGAGATTTTAATTTGTCGTTGAATCTGGTATATCCTAGGTGAATTTTAGGATAAAATTAGAGTCCTGGAAAAAAGTGAGCACTGTTTTTTTTTTTTAATTCCTGAAGTAAAAATGTTAAATCTAATTCAGAATAATAACAGCCACCAGAAGGTAAATTCAGCTGCATTGTTATTTTATTTTGGAAGAGGTCATTCATTATTGGACAGGGCTGGCTCCCTGGGTAAATGGAATATCAAGGACAGTAAGCCTGGTGTTAATGGCTTTTCTCTCCTTTTAGGTGGCTCATGCCTGTGGATTATTATCAGAGTCCTTTCAGCTTGGTCTTGTGTACAGTGTGGTAAAATTTGGGAAAAACAAGTTGTGACCACTGGGAACAATTTGCATCTGATCATTTATATACAATCCACCAAGCTTCCAGGCAGCTTAGAAAATTACAGAAACACCTCCAAAACCGACCAGGATTGTAGTCCCTCTCTGGTGCTCGCTCGACACCAGCAGCTGTTAGGCCTGTCTGGGGACCAGCATTGCCAATTGCCTTTTTGTCTTCCATGCTTGCCGCATCAGTGAGCAATCATTGCTGCTGACAAGACTTCAATGGTCCTAACACAGAGGTGGGAGCAAAGTTGAAGTGACTAAAAACTTCTCCTGCTGCTGCCTGGCTCCGATGGACCCAGACAGACATCATTCAGAAATATGCAGTTAGCGCGAAATGCAGATGGTCGATATCAGAGCTGCCAGGGACGACAGAGTCCCAATTTTAGCTAGTGTCCACCATGTAGTGACAGGGGTGCCCTAGACAAGTGAAATTCGCCACAGACATCCATCAAAACAAGTTGCCTGCATCTTATCATCCCCCTCATGTGCTTCTCTTATGCCCTTTCCAATCTTTCAAATCTCATACTCTCTCTGCCTGTCCCACTCCAGGAATAGATTTATCCCAGGGGTGATTACAGCTAATGGCTGTACAATTTTATACTTTCATCCAAGACATATTTATATAAACCTGCCCTTTACTGAAATGTGCACACGATTTAGAAATGATGTGCTAACTTGAGGTTCATTCACTCAGCAAACGTTTACTGCACACCTGCCCTGGGTTAGGTTGTTATTGTATCACACTAATGCCTTTTTCTTTGCAAGTTTCTGATAGTTCTCATTGAAAAATCTAAACCGTGCTCATAAAATGACTTGTACCTGAAAAAATGTAGCACTCAGTTTGCATCTGCCTTTCTGGCAGATATTCAGTAGCAACAGCAATCGGTGACAGCTAGTATTAGGTTACTATGAAAAGCTGACTTCTGAGTTAGAATACAAAAGCACCCCCCCCCCATTCAGATACACTCCTTTCCTCTGGAATTCTTAAAAAGGTTGAATAGAAATGATTTCACTCAAATGTGTTCAAGCATAACTTTTAACCTAGCCAAACTTCAATTTATTGTTGAGGCCTCTCAGTGCTGTTGAAAGTGTTATCTTTTAAAGATATTAAATATATAAAATTTAATCATAATAACTGTAAATTTCCATAAATATGGTTCAAGTCAATAAAAATTATAAGGAAAAGTTAATTTCATTTTACAGTTTAAAAAGTTAATTAAGCTAACCTCATTGATATCCTAAGTCCTTCCCTTCATATTTCATAAATGGGGTTTTTTGAAGATAGTTATCGAACATAATAGTTTAACAAAAATATTTGTTTTATCTAGACTACTTTTCAGAACACAGACTTGCTCTCAGAGAACTTATAGTTATCCTCCAGCTGAATACGCTGACCCAAGAAAGCAAGAGAAATAAGACAGAGAAGGAAATGAAAATGGCTGGAGTGTCTCCCAGCTTAATTAAATAAACAAAGGAATTGTAGAGAGTGTCCTAAACTCCCTCTCAAAGCCAAACTGGTTTGGCTGATTCTAAGCACTAAGTGGTTCCTACAGGGCATTAAGAAGTCCTGGCTTCACTAAGATCAGCCAGATGGCTTCACTTTCACTATGTTGCTGGGTAAGGGGGAAAACTAAAGTCAGAAGTACGATGATTTGCCAATCTCGTGACTATGGACAGGAGATTAATACCATATAGCTCTAAAAGTTATAGGAATATTTGCTGAGTTGTTTTTTTATTCAGTAATAAAAACACAGGTATGATATTGATATCCCTGTCTAAAAATGAGGATTCGAGATTTAGAAAGATCATACAGCTGAAAAGACAGAACCAAAATGAGAATCCCTGGCTTCTGATTCCAACTCATTTGCTTTGGGTTTGTCAAGGGGGACAAGGGAGGAATTCCAGGCCTGGACAGTAAAAGCCTAGAATTCAGAAGAATCCAGGACACGTGTCTATACAAGTGCAGAGGTGTATCCTCAAAGGTTGCTGATCCATTTTTTTAGCTAGAACCTAATGCTGTGAGAAGATCTGGTCTATAAATCCTTCAAGAAGGTCTAAGTTGGCCACTGGCAAGTAGTGAGTTAGAGCCACTGACCCAAACTGGCCAACATGGCCCCTCCCTTCCATCCCTCTGTGGCTTGGAAGCTCCTTAGGTCTGGTAGTTTCCCAGGAACCTCCCCCTACACCTGGCTGTCTTTCCCAGGACATTCCAAACAGCTGATTGAATAATAGTGAATGATGCATGGGATTTGGAGTTGACCTTGGGCAAGTCTCTTAACCTGAGTTCCAATTATTTTCATGTGAAATGGGGGACACTTCTATCTTTTAAATTCACTGAGAAGATTACAAAAGGTTAATGGATTAATTTTTTATATTGTGCTGTGACTCAGGCACTATTGTATGCCTTATGAGGTGAGTACCTTATTATTTCATTTGCAGATAAGAAAACTATAGCTTAGAGGATTTAAGTAACTTGGCCAATAGTATGCAGCTAGTAAGTAGCAAAAATGAGATTGGAACCCAGGCTTGAAAATTTATTATCCTACGTTGCTTCCAAACTATCCTGAATTTTCACACACCCCATACCACTTAAACTGCAGACTTTTATGCAAGTATAGGGTTACTGCTCTAAAGAATACACATGATGCCTATAGAACTTTGACTACTTTGCTACTTTGCTTTTATCTTCTATTTTATGATTCTTCAAAGTCGATCTGGAAAGTTGAATTACCCGTAGAAAGGTATTTTGTGAAGATTAAATGGAAAAACAAAACAAAACTACCAGGTACTTTAGGAGCATTGGTGCTATATCCATGTACACTCTCAGTTTGAAAGCCTTTGTTATCAATTGCTTACCTTTTAAATGATATCTCTGCTAACACACTGACCAACAGTTTTATCCTAGCTGCTGTAGAAAATGTAGAATGATCTATGGCTGTTGCCCTTCGGATAAATAACATAAATTATTTTTAACCAAGTATCAAAGTAGCACATGATCATTGTAAGGGGTGTGTTTTAAGCAAGTCATCATTTTGTTCAAGACACAAAATGTATCTAGGACATACTCAGTCTCAACAAATAGACAGCATCTTCTGTGAAACAAAATATTTTTTTTTAAATGTGATGTTTCAGAGCTGGCAGAAATCTCAGGAAAGGTATTGATGTCTCTCCTGAAAACAAAGTTTTTCTCCGTGTCAATTTTATAAACCTTTTATGGATTTCAGCCAAATTAAAAATATTATTTTAAAAAACTTTTTAGGAGGAATGACTATCAGGAAAATCAATAAATTCCATGATGACCATGTTCCAAGAATCTAACCACAAAGACAACCGTGATATTTCACTGGTCCTCCTGACTTAAGGAAATACCTGATTTTTTTTACTCCCACACCCTAAAGGGTGGGGGGTGGGGGGGAGTCCATGAAACCATTTAATCATCCAGGCAACAGATGCAATTTTATTTTACACTGGATTTAACAAAAATAACTGAGGGATGATCACCAAAATTAATGTATTCCCTTCCTAAAAGGCATTTTTATATCCAGGCTCCTGGCCTCACCATCTCCAGCCCTGCTCATTAACTTCTGGAATTGATTTGCAATCCCATTCCACATCGTGAATGTTAGCATGCTTGGGTTTGAGTAGGGGCAGTAATTTGTATAAACAAGGAGAGTAACAGCCCTAGCCTAGATCTAGGAAATTAACTGTTCCTAAAACGGTCCAGTGAGCTAAACCTGAATGATTTCTGTTTCCTCGTAGTATTGAATCTTTCATTTCTTCTTCTGGTTAAGCCCATTTCCTAAGCAGTGAGAAAGAATTGCTGTGGCATTTGGCACAAAATTGCCAAGATGTACAAAACTTCAGTTTGATTACCATATGTTCATTGTGGTAATTTTCTTTCAGCCAAATGCTCCCTAGATTTTGTTTGCTGTCTCTTTTACCTTCTCCTAGATTCTCCTGAATTCTAATGTTTTTCTCCCTTTCTCAGTGATGCTCTGGTGGGGAGCATGCAAAAGCTCTGTTTTATTTTAGAATTGGCCACAGTAGGAATAATACTACACTTCTATATGGCAGTTGTCCTCATTGCCAGTGATTGTTAGTTTTATAAAAATGAAGTGTAATGTTCACAGGCAGGCCAAGTAATTATTATATCAGATTTTTAACAATAGCAGAAAAATGCATGCATTGTTCAGAAGCCTTGTCTTGTGGTTTATATCATAACATTTGCTTACTTGGGAAAAATGTCATTCTCCCATTCTCAAAGTTCAAGTTCTTACAAACATCACTTTTAGCAAACACTGACAATATTGAATGTCACAAACCATATAAGTGGCTGAGTGAGAAGAGTTTTTGTTGGTAGAGTTAGCACATTCGAGTGATTCTGTGCCCAAACCAAGTGTCATAGTGGAAATCCTGAGGAGGAGGATACCTTGAGTAGGCAAACCTACTGTTAGCAAACACTACAATCATTTTCTGAACTCCTCGTATGCAGGGTCCTGACTGCCTTTGTGGTGTTCAAAGTTCAGTGTGAAAACGGGCATATACATAAACACTCCTCTATGCCAGAATCCATGGTAGATATATAGAGCACAGCGAAGGGAAGGTTCTAAGGAGAGGATGGTCAGCTCAGACTGGTGACACTTTGTTAATCAAGATCTGAAGACCCCCTCGAGTGCTACCACCTACCCAGCAATGAGTAGAGGGTTTGAATAAATTCTAGGGAAAAAAAATAGAACACTTGGGGTTACATGCCCAAACTTTTGAGTTTATACCTCCTAAAATCCTTGAATCAGCCCTAGACCTAAAGCAAGAATGTTTAGAAGCCACAGCAGAACAAAACAGGTAGGCATAGGTATATACATTCCTCAGTGCACTGAAAAAAGGGTTTTATATATACGATCTGCAGCAAGGTAAAATTTACTAGGCTGAAAATGTAAGAGATATTTAAACACTTTTCACCAAGTGGTCTGTGATCATCAACATCTGTGTTCTTGGGACTCATTAAAGATAAATGCTACAATTAATTTTTTAATGATAAATACTGGCGTCAACATGAAAGTTACTGGAGAGAAGAAGATTAATTGAGCACCACTCACTGAAGAGCATCACAAAACAAAATTCAGCAAAATTCTATCGAACTTTCTCCCCTAGTAACAGGACTCGATCATTAAAGTGTTCTAGGTGCATTCAACGTCACAGATACCTGAAAGTACAGAGATTTCATGGGAAGCAAAGAAGTAAAAGCACATTCCCTAAGTACCTGGGTTTCAGAGGGAAAGTCTTGCCATGATCTCATTAGTTGTGAGCTTAGTATGACCACTCTCCCATACTAATAGTTGGAAGCAAATTATTTTCCTGAAAAACTCTAAGCATAGTATACAGCAGGTGCTGAACAGAGCTTATTGGGTAAATTCATAAATAGGTGAAGATTTTCCTCTTCTACGTGCAAGAGAGTTTTTAGTTCTTTTAGCTTTTTCCATTGATTTTGGTTTCACACTGAGTTGCACCAGTTAATGGAAATTTTGCTTTCTTCAAACATCTTCTCAATTTGGAGGCAATGTCAACGTAATTATAGGGTTGTCATTAAATCTGCAAAAAGTAATATGACTCATGGATGTTTTCCTCTCAGGAGCTCTTCACCAGTAGTACAACTAGCAGAACAATACTATTCACACTACTCAGACTACTCAGAATTCTTGTTAGCTCTGCTGAGCAATGTGACTCACATTCTCTCCTTGTGTTAGGGATGTTCCATCACCGCGTGGTAACGCAAGGCATGCTATTTACAAGCTTCAAACTTTTACACAGTTTTAATAAATGTATGCCAATATTCTCTGGGATCTGCATGGGCATTTAGAAAACAGTGCGTGTTGGCAGAGATGATATACTTTCGATTTCTGAAAAAATGAACAGTACAAGCCAGGACTTATAATTTATAAATAAATTTTCATGTCTTCTCTGCAGGATATAAACACTAAAAAATGCTACCCATACATTTGAATCTGAGCAGGGAATTCAATCAAATCCAATGGATTGTGGTACCATTCTGAGAACATTAAAGAATCCTTGATTTATTTTTAATATGTAAAGCAGCTAAGGGTAGACCAGAAAGCCTTCATTCAAATTCAATCAAATTATTAACACAATTTGTTCAGTTGCTACCACGATAACAAGTATTTTGACCTGTGTTAAGGCTTGTTAGCCCTCTGTGTTTAAACCAAGTTTTTAGCCCTCCAGAGATTCTTTTTAAGAGCACTAATAACAGCATTAATAATCAATATACAGTTTGAAATTCTTTTAAAATCCATCAGGAAATTCTACTTATATCTAAATTTACCTATGCTGCTTTGGCATCATCAACAAGTTGACTTAAGCCTATTATTATAGCTTCTGTGACAAATTACTATAAGCTTACTGGCTTAAGACAACACAAACTTATTCTTGTACAGTTCTGGAGGTGAGAAGTCTAAAATCCAGGTGTAGGCTGGCTGCTGCATTCCTTCTGGAGTCTTCTGGGGAGAATTCATTTCCTTGCATTTCCTAGCTTCTACAGGCCACTGGTATTACTTGGTTCATGACCCTTTTCTCTCATTGCTCCAACCTCTCACTTTCTTCATCCCATTCCCTACTTACTAACCTATCCTTCTACCTCCCTCTTCTAAGGACTCTAGTGGCTACATTGGACTGCCCTGGATAATCCATGATAATCGCCGTGTCTCAAACTCTTTAACTTATCACATCTGCAAACTCTCTTTTACCATGTAAGGTTAACATATCCATGGGCTCCAGGGATTAGGATGTGGACATTTTTATAAGGCCATTATACAGCCTACCGCAGGTTAGGTGTACCAAAGAGAGGACACAAATATAGCAGCTGCATTTATTTAGGACATTATTTACCCCTCTAAAGCACTGAAGAATCATGGATGAAAAGAAGCAGTTCGGAGAACATTAAGTCATGCTACTGCATACAAACTGTATGAAGAAGTTGGCCTAGCCATATATTTATGTTATAAAAAAATGAGACCTGGGGAGAATTAAAGGGTACATGACTTGCATGCCATCCTTAATGGCCCTGTCAGTCCTTAATTGCCATCCTTAATTGCCTCATCTAGGTGTCTCTGCTCACGCTCAGAGATAAACTCTGAGCTAGAACAAAGACCTGACTTTGTAACACCTTTCATGATCAACCTTCTGAACTGACAATCTCAGATATGTTTAAAAAGTGCCTAGCTCAGTGTTTAGAACCAGCTTTTTGGCTTGAAAGATTTTGGCTTGAAAATCTGCGTGGGAAATGCAAGGGCTGCATGAATCCTTTTTATTGCTCAAATGCTCCAGAAAGTACAATCCCTAGGGCTGTGCAGTGCCATTTGGAATGAAAATGAGCATCGTATGAAAACTCGAGTATATCTAAAGGTCAGTGGAATTTCAACCAGATGCTTTGCTTCCCTACCACAGCATTGGCAGTAGGAGTGGTTTATAAATTCCACCTGGAGAAATAAATGTAAATATTTTTAATAACATTTTCCATTTCAATCTTGGCTCTTCTTTAAAGTTCAGAATACAGTCTCACATTCATTTTTTCTAATGTATTCAACCAACATTTATTAACTTAAGTAAAATATTTTAAAACATCTCAAAACAAACTCATTACTCACCACCCTTCACATACCATCATCATCCCCTTCTTATCCCCTAAACTTGTTTTTCCTCTGTCCACCTCAGTGAGGGGCGTTACCTGTGTCACCCAATTCAGAAACCAGGGACAAGCTGTGAGTTTCTTCCCCTGCCTTATCCCTTACCTCCAATGTCATTAAATCCCACCATGTATAAAATGAGAATTTTCCCGTCCAGATTAAAAGTTAGGGCTTCTTTTCAACTCATCTCTCACACGGACAATCACAATAGTTTTGTAATTCACTCCCTTGTCTCTCGTCTTGCACAGCTCTGTTCAGTCTTTCACACTCTAGGCAGAGTTAGCTCTCAGAAATGTTAATATCATGTCACTTCCCTACTTTAAACTTTCCACTAGTTCTTTGCTTTAGAGGTTAAAATCCAAATATCTCATTTTGGTACAAAAGGTCTTTCATAATCTTGTCAGCCTTCTCCCATTCCTGAACCCTGTGATTCAGCTGCAAAAACTCTTCTTTTCATCCGTACTGCAACAAAATTTAGAAAACCAGCTCCTGCTATTTAGGATTTTACAATTTCCTAGAAGGGATAAAACTGTTGAAATATACATATATTTTATATTTCATATATAAATATGTATATATTTAAATGGTATTCTTAAGAAGGAACAAAGTGCTTTGAGGTTCAAAAGTTAGAGAAAGAACATTTGGGGGAGCTCAGTTTAGTATTCATGACATGCTCAAAGTATAAATTTTGTAAATGATTATAAAGAAAATAAAGGACATTCAAGATAGGAAAAAACATACTTCTCATCTTTAAAAGTCCTCAGTGAGATTTCACAAGTCTTCTTGTTCCCATCAAAAGAGCTGAGAAACTACGGTATATTTTATAATGAGGAAGCTTTCTTAGTGGGCAGCTTCAGGGCTTGTAGCAGCTCATACTCTAGTTGGATAGGTGACCAAGGGAGGGAAACAAGTGGTGAATATTTTAGATGGGTTATTTGTAAAACACACAGATAAAGGACTGTCCAGTGAAAAGAAATAGCCCTTTTTTGAACAAGTAGCCACTGTTGCTGGCAGTGTAATAGTTCTCATTTCTATAGATGACCATGATTGATCCTCATTTCCTTCTAAGCTATCAGTTCCCACTGATTTTTATTGACTTCCCTTTCCAACCTAGACCCTGTTTATTAATTCACTCTCTTTCTTGCCAGTTCCCACTAGCCTCACAAAACCCCAAACCCACATCAATCTAAGTGTCTGCCCCCTCCAATACCAGCCCTGGGCTGTCAGAGACATCCACACAAACACCCAGCTGCACACCACAACGAAATCCAGGGTTTCTCAGGAGAGCTTTCAGTTCTGCCATTCCAACCTCAAGACCTGGCTCTCTTTTACATGCACTTACTCCCCTCTCGCTCTCAGTAGATGACTTCATTTCCTCACAGCCAAACGAATTAGCATCATTATAATTCCCTTGCCAACATCAAGAAACTTATGTGTCCTTATCTTTGTATCTTCTTTATCTTTAAATCTCAGGAGAATTTCCTTTCTTTTTAAAAGGCAGATTCTGGTGCAGTAAGTCTGGGTGGGGCCTGACATAGCTCATTTCTAATAAGTTTCCTGGTTGTGCTAAGGCTGCTGGCTGTGAGACTGAGGCATTTCAGTTGGCAAGCCCTAGAAGTCATTACCTGCACAAACACCTAGAACTTTCTCTCCTTCAAACCTTCAGTCTTTCCTTCATCATGGGTTTTATTCTCAGCATAGGTACAACTCCCTGATCTTAAAATTGTTTTAAAAGGAGACCCTTAGAAGTTGAATGCATAAATTTCAGGCCAGTAACTTCTCTTCATCCTTTTGCCCTATCTTACATTCTCTTCAAAACAAGGTTTCTTAAATGTATCGCTTACATATTTTTTCCACATGTTACTTAAAGTCCAGCTGCATCCCTACAATGACATAGAAGTTGTTTTTGCTTTTTGCCTACTGGATACTAAATTATGGATATGTTCAACTCTTATTTTATTTAATATCCCATCAGCATGAGACTCGTTATTGAAATTTTCTTCTCCATTGACTTCCATCACATCATCTTACTCCCATCTCAATATTCATTTATTCACATACGCTTTCTCGGGGGTCCATTCCTCTTTCTATTCACGACTTCCATGTTAGTTCCTTAGGGTTCCATCAATGGTAACCTTCCCATTATGTATTCTCTCTCGTCCTAGGAAGCCACTTTCATGCATTCAATCACCATCTATATCCTAAAGACTTCTAAATCGATGCTTTCAGTTCAAATATCTCCCATGGGATCTCAACCCTCTGTCTCACGACTTACTTTAAGCTTTTTACTGTTTATAAGCCGAAGACATTAAAAACTCAATATGTGTAGAAATGAACTCGGGATAATCTTGGCTATCCTATACTTCTCCTCTCTGTGAAAGATACTACCTGCTACCCAATACAAAAGCAAGAAATACGAACATTAATTTATTTCCTTCCTCTTTCTATACCACTTAGATACACATTCTATCAATCTACTCCCTCCTATCACCCCAGCTTGTCCCCTCCTCTCTAATCCTACTGCCACTATTTCAACGGAAGCCTTTCCTATTTCTTTTCTGGAGCAATTACTACTCTTGCTTTCTCCAGCCTGGGTGACTTCCCACCCCACACAGCAGCAGTAGTGACCCGGCTAAAGCACAAATATAATTATACTATTCCACCACTTAAAAATCCGTCAGTGTCTCCTCGATGTTACAACATTAAAGTCTATTCTATTTAGTACAACTTAACAGGTCATCCAGAATCTGGCCACTGCCCTTTCTCTTCAGCTTTAGCTTCCCACATTCCTCCTGGGACCCTAAGCTCCAGCAACATAGAATTCTTTACATTTGCCTTACATTTTTTCAGTGGATTATAACCCCTTCTTTGCTCATGCCACTAACTTTCTACCCACCACTATCACCTTGATTCTTCACAAAAATCGCTCCTGTTCACCCCACAAGATCCATTCAGTCTTCACGTCCTCCAGGAAGCATTCCTCTTCCTCGGCTTTAATTAGAACTCCTCCTACATTCTCCTATAAAATCCTAGTTGTAACTTTGTGTTTGCCTCGTTTTTGCTTGAGTATAAACCCATTGAGAGCTGGAACTATATTGGATTATCATTATATTTCTGACTTGCAGTCTCTGGTACATAGGAAGCCTTCAATAAATGCTTTTAAATAAATGGATAATTAAATTATTCTTAATAATTAACATCTGTCCATTGTCAATTCCTAGGAAGGCAGAAAACTTTGGAATATCTTTGAGATAAAAGTGGCAGTATTTGCACTTAAGAGAAATTGCCTTAACCTCTCTCCTCCCTACTCTTGCCATGTTTAGATGTTTTCTCTAATTTCAAAGAAAAGTAATTTACACAGGCAAAAATAAAATCAGTATTTCTAGACTCCCAGGGGTCCAGGCCCTAGTCTATAATTGTACTTTATTTACTGGCTTGTTAGTACATGAAACTATTTCCCTACTTTCAGAGATCTCCATGGGCTCTTCGATAATATTTTTACCATATAAAATTTTGACCATTTTCTTGCCCAGAAATAAATGTTGGTGTCTAAAGTTCATTTATGTTTATGATAAGGCCAGGGTCTCAATGTATGATCCGAATGACTGTATAAAATGTATTCCCAGAGACAAAATAGCACCTCTGTGTGTCTCAGCACATCAGCAATGCAGAGAGTTCCTTTCATAGTTCAGTTTTGGAGGTTGTTTATTCTGCAGCAATTCAAGCTTGAGCCAGACTGATTGTTTTCTAGCTTAAATTGCATTGCAGACCTCAAGGAAAAGAACATAAACAGTCAGTAAATTTACAGCCTTTAAACAGAATTGCCTTAACTTGAGGGGATTCCTTTAATATTGGCTTCTTATAATATTTTTCCTCGTTTTAAGAGTTCTCTCATTTCATAGAAATTCAGAACATGAAGGGTTGAACATATGATGTGCTTCAAGATAAAGTAAAAAAAAAAAAAAAAGCAACCCCTTATGTGTAGGGTACCACAGCCCAAGTATATAGAGTGAGAGCTGGAATGACAGAGCTCAGACAATATTATTCATTTTCCATCAACACTCTGATTCTGTCAGAAAAACTAGTATAGGAGCAAAGAAATAGGAACTATTAACAAGACAGTGGTTGAAATTATAGACTGAAGAGTCTATAACCTTAGGCCAGCAATCCACACCAGGAGGACTATCAGTAAATACAAAATCATCTGGTAATTTCCAAAATCAATAGCTTCACTTCTCTTATTCTCCAGCTTAACTCTTCAGTCTATAATTTCAGCCACTGTCTTGTTAATAGTTCCTATTTCTTTGCTCCTATGACCCTGTCCCTACCCAAACTCCAAAGCTGGAAAATAGCTAACACTTGCAAAGTACATACTACATGCTAATTATTCTCAGAACTGTTCCGTGTATTATCTAATATTCCCCCAAATTCTTTCAAGTGGGTATTTTTATTGTTTCCAGTTGACAGATGAGGGAAAGGAGATAGAATAAGTGACTTGCCCATGGTCACACTGCTATTAAGTGATGACTGTTTGCCTCGGGCACACTTCCACAGTACTGTGGTGCTCTAATGAGAAACATCACACTTGCAATCAAATCAGTACCACTGCAAATTGTAGTCATTGTCCTCAACTAGACCTTCACCCTGTTCAACAATTTCATTATACTTTTCCAGTCAGCTATCTTTTTCATTCTCTCAAACGACTGCCTCAACCCTGTCCTTTCTTCATCTTCTCTCTTCACTCTCAGCTTATTAGTGCCCCTCCTCCTTCCGAGAGACAATAGAAATTATCAGGCAGAAAATCCTTTCGCTTTCTAGTGTCTATTACCATGGAAGAAATTCCCTTTTTCTCATTTAAGAACACAGAATCCCATGCCCTGGCTTTCTCAGGGACTCCATTCTCTAAATTATTCTGCCCAACCCAGCTTTTTATACTCAGTCTCTCTCCCCTGATTCTTTCTCACCAACATTTAAAATATTTATCACTCTCCCATTCTAAATATCTTTCCTCAACCCTGGCCTTGTTACAACTACCAACTGGGCTTTCTTTATGTCTGCATCCCCTTACCGTCCATCCATTCCTTCTTCAATCTAGTTTTTGTTTTCACTACTGCACAGAAATTGCTCTTGGAAGTCACCAGGAAACTTGTCTCAGCCCATATCTCACTGGCCATCTCAGCTGCATTTGACACTGCCCCTACCAGAAACGTTTCCTTTCCTTTGCTTCTCTGATACTGTGTACTGCTATTTTTTCTCCTCTTTTGAAGACTTCCTTTTAATCACCTTAGTTGGCTCCAACTCTTCTGTCTCATGCCCTAGGCCCTCTTTCTTCTTGCACTACACCCAATGCTTCCAGGAGACCTCATCTACCCTCTTGGCTTCAATTACTATTTATTTACCAGGAACTCCCAACTCTCTCTGCCAAGCTCAACCTACTTTGTTCCACTATTTATTTCTACTTAAATGATTCATACGCTTATAAATTTTAAAGTTCTAACATTAACTTTATTCTCTTTTTCTCAACTCCTGCTTCTTTATTAGTGTCTTGTATATTTGCTTAAATCAGAAACTTAACAAGCTTCTTCTACCTTACGCCACATTCTGTGCACTACCAAATCACATTGATTCTGTCTCCTAAATAGTGCTCACATCCGTTCACTTCTCTCTAGTCTCCTGCCACTATCCTAGCCCAGCCCACCATTATCTTCACCTAGACTAAGACAAAAATTAATTAAATTGGTCTACTTTCTGCTTCTCTATGCCCCAAGCTATGCTTGCACTTAGAAGCTATTCACACCACATATGGCTGCTTTGCCCACTCTCTCCCATTATTATTCATCCCTTCCTCCAGGCACTCTCCTCTGATGTCTAAACTAGATTAAATACCTCTAATATGTGTGCTCTTTACTTTATTTTTCATAAATTTTATCCCATTGTTATTTATATTCTATATCTACTTTTACCATATTCAACAGGAAGGATGACTGGTCAACATTATATTTCTAGATTAGAAATATTTCTATACTGAAATCATTATACAGTTTGTGGACTATTTATTTTTACTGATTTTGTCATAATTTCTGTATCATAGTTATTAGCTATCTGCAGCCATTGTTAGATGGACATTAAAGAAAACGTCACTTCGTTACTTAATTTACCCATGGAATGTCTAATGATACATTACAATGAAAATCTTGAAAATGTCAATAAGGCAACCTTGGTCATATAAAATCTGTGCATCATCTTTTTTTCCATTGCACTTTGCATCTTGAATATAAAGAATAAAAATGGAATGCTTTGTGTTTAATCTGAATTATGAAATGTGCTATGTGTGTGAGGAGGGGTGATGTCCACTTTCTTGACAAGCATACCCCATGTCCAATGCTCCTCTCTCCAAGTGAGTGTGTGACTTCCATTCTAGTATGTTCAATCAAGTATATTATTTTAAGAAAATAAAATAAGCTTGTAATTTTTTTCATCAGTGAAGGAGGCTGTTTTCAAAGACGATACTAACATAGTTTTCTGATGTAGAAAATGTGTTGCTCACAAAAATTTTATTTTTCATACTAAAGGTAGATAAAACCAAGTAATACAATCTTTTCTAACCTGATTCTATCCCAAAGATAAATATAGACTATTTTCTTTCCAATGATAACCAACTTGTTTTTGGAAAGTGAGGTCATTAAAGCAAGCAAAATGGGTCCAAATGCCAAGTTTCACACATGACTCTTTAATTCTCAAAGCTGTCATATGGGTACAAATCACACTTATCAAAGCAACACAATAATGACAGCTCAGAGGTCGATGCTGAAACTTGAAAGTAATTGAACCATTTAACCACCATTTACTTGCTCAGAATTTCTCCTCAGGAATGACCTGTTGTTAAAAGTCTATGTTCTTGTAGCATGGTAAATTCATTGCCTTTTGGACCAGCTCATTCTATTTTAAAGCATCTTTCAAAAATCAGACTAAGTGTGCTATCGTCCTGGTTCCCAGTGGTGTGCTTTTTATCTAAGTTCTGCTTTATCCTAAAGCAGCAGTTCTCATACCTTATCCTGCATCAGAATCACCTGGAATTTGTGTTAAAACACAGATTGCTGGACCCATATCCAGAGCTCCTCATACGGTAGATGTCTGATGGGGCTGCAAATTTACATTTCAATGATGTTCCCAATGATGCTGATGATGTTGATCAAAGGCCTACAGTCTGAGAGTCCCTGTCATAAAGACATGTCCTTTCCAACAACACTTAGTATTTCTTCCTACCAAAGTGTATAAAACTTAGTTTTCTTTAGGTCACTCCTAATGCTTCTTTATTCTTTCACAGTTCTTTTAGGCCAGTACTGTCTAATAGAAATATCTAAATTTTCCAAAATTAAATTTTCTAAATTAGCCACATTAAAAAGGGAAAAAGAAAGAGATACAATTAATTACAAAATATATTTTATTTTATCCAATATACCCAAAATATTTTTATTCAACATTGATTATCAATGAGTGATTTTACTATTTTTTTATGCCTGAAGCATACCGAGTCTTTGAAATCTGATGCGTCATTTTTGCACTTACAGCCTACCTCATTTTGGACTAATCACATTTCAAACACTCCGCAGTCACATGTGGCTAGTGGCTACTGTAAGGAACAACATGGCTCTAGGACTTTAGAGTCAAAAAAGCTGGAGTACTCGGGACTCTTCTTTATTGGCCTCTTTCTATGACTTTCACTATCTTCCTTCACTTTAAAAGGTGCCTAGTTGTCAGACGCATTATCAATTTAATGACACATTTTAAGAGAAAATGTGTAAAATGGTGTAAAACTATTACACCATTAAATGCACACCTTGATTTTAAAATGCATGTCAATATAAGCATTTTATCTATTTCTCATACATAGAACATAAACATGTCATGATGCACTGTTTTTCTATTATCGTTTTGTTCTATTCGAATCCTCCC
This sequence comes from Cynopterus sphinx, assembly GCA_030015415.1. Classification (NCBI taxonomy): domain Eukaryota; kingdom Metazoa; phylum Chordata; class Mammalia; order Chiroptera; family Pteropodidae; genus Cynopterus; species Cynopterus sphinx. The sequence goes on from CM057379.1 coordinate 191,053,931, forward strand.
CCATCAAAAATCTCTTCTTCTAGCAAGATAATCCATGTTAACGACACAGTATTTGTGCTCCTTTATTTTTCCCTCATCATCATGTAATCTTATACAAACACACACACAGAAGTTTGTCTAAATTTGTTTTATGAACACCTACATATTACACCTACACTTACCTGCAAAATTTCTTTCTTGTTCAATTATAATGCAAGAAAATCATTGCAAGTCTGTTGCAAGTCATAATTCATTTTTAATGGCCATGGTAGAGTCCATGGAGTGGGCACCATAATTTATTCAATATTTCTGTTATTGGTGGGCATCCACATTTTATTGTTTTTTCAAGCATTAAGATAAATGCTACTGCAAAAAATAAAAACCTCTAGATAGACAAATACTTAGAAATCCTTATTGTTTATTTATTTATTTATTCATTCATTATTTATTTTACCTACTCTCACTTTGATGTAGTTTATAATCTCTATGCTAGATCTCATCTGTGTCCTTTCTTTCCAACAAAAAAAGTACTTATCATTAGTAGTTCAAGCAAACCATTTTAAATTATTTTCCTAATGAATCATACCACAGTCAACAACTGATTTACACCAACAAACTTCCCTTAACCCTCCCCAAAGATGCTGTCTCTTCACAGGAGAAATCCACCCAGGAATGATTTTCCTGTTTTAAGCCCACTCACTTGGCAAAAAAATGTTAGTTGACATCAACAAGACGAATTTCTTCGCTGATGTTTTAAAATTAAGAAAATAAAAATTAGACTAGAACAAAGGACCTGGACTCCATAACCTACCCAAAGTAGCACAGACTATAACTCAGGCAGTAACTATAATCAGAATGATAAATAGCGACAACTAATATTTATCCAATGTTAGTGTGTAACAGCCATTGTCCTAAGTGTTTTACATATGCTAATCTATTCTCACTTCGAAACTTCCATAAGGTAAGCACTCTTATTATTTTAATATTATTCCCACTTGATGGCTGAGGACATCGAGATCAGACCTCCAGTGAATGACAGAAGCAGGATTGAAATGTGACATTAGCATCCTAATGTCCTCACCTAGGAGTTAATCAACTCAACTAAGTAAGAAATAATGAATCACCTCACCACCTCGCTCTTTGAACCCCAATGCCCTCAGCTGTAAAACAGGTACAGTAATATCAGTTCTTCCCAACTTTAAGATTGCTGAGAAGAAACATGAAAGTGATTTGAAAACCACTGAAACATCTAGCAAAGGGGGGTAGTTTTGTTTCAACTTGGAAAATTTGACTGAGGCGACTTCACCATTTGAAGCAAAGGCTAAGCAGATGGAGTGTTTTATACGATGGCAAAAGAAGCCATATTCTGACCACATACATTCTCCTGAAGGTGAGACTGGACATACACAGCCAGCTAACACAGAGTGTGAACTACGCCAGATTCTCACAGCCTGCCGATTTGCCTGGAATTAGAAAAAGAGCAGCCAACCTTTACCTCCATTGTATAGCCTGACTGCATCCTTCCTCTCTCTGCTCCAGCCCTTGCCTTTTACTTAATTGGAGCACCAAGCTATAAATCTTGCATACTTAAGGGCCAGAAAACTCTCTGGAGCTCTTACACTAAAATTTGTGTGGGAGTTCAGCAATATTGAATTTTCAAATAAAATGATTAACAGTCACCTTTAGGGCAGCCTCAGAGAAAACAATCCTTCCTGAATCTTGCCACCATAATCTGAAGAAGCTTTTTGTTCTTAGGTTTAATAAAATGGTGGTAAAGTAACATAGTTGTGAGTGAGTAAAAGCAGGAATCAAGGCAGAGGCACTCCATTCTCCAGTCTGGAATTTCTCTCCAGCAAGCAAAATCTCGTCACTCTTCTCTGTCCAGGCCTAACAAGGCCATTGGAACATGTTACTGGGGAGGTTTCAATCACTTCCTGCAGTTCAATTTTAACAGCCATCAGCTCTAATTAGTGGCTTTTTAGAAACATTTTCTCTAAGATTTTAATAGTTGAAAATGGGTACACCTGATCAGAAAAACTATTTGCTTTTCCACAGTGGAATGACACCTAGCTGACTTCATGAAGCAGATAATTAAAATCATTTAAGAGGAAGGACATTATCTAATCAAATTCAACCCCAGACTGAGGCCTACAAACCTACAGTTTGCTAAAACAATGATTTAGACGCTCTGCCAAATAAATATGGGATGTTTATGGGCTTACACAATAGGAATCTGCCTCATTTATGCAGCAGGAACATCATTCACAACTGATTTCTAAAAGACACCAAGCCTCAATAATAAATTTTCAAATCAAGGCCGGAAATTGCAATACTCAAACAGGGACTATTAAGCAATATGAAGTTGTTGTCAGAAGGAGGGTTTTCAAGGATGCCCTACCAATTTACAACCCGAAAGCATCTATAAAGTGATCATAACCAGCCTGGCTTTCATGGTCTCCAGGAGGGTAGAAGCTTGGCTGTAAAGAGGATCTGGGTCAGTGAGCAACAAGGACGGGGCATCTCCTACTGAGAGATCTCAGTGCCAGTCTGGCTGCCCTCTGAGATGATCACTGGACCCACTCTGCCTTCTCAGCCATTTCTGCTTCTTGGGAGTAACTCTGCTTTGCAGTTACGGAGAAGAGGTTGAATAAAGCTGCAGGAGGGGCCCACTTTTCTGTCCCACACAGGCATTTTATAGGTGGACATAGAACTTTCCATTCACCATTTTTTTATTTATTCCTTTACCTACAGACGCACACACACGCACTTGCGCACACACACACACATACACAAACTCTTAAAAAACAGGAATGTAAATATCCTGGCCTTTTTCCTCTAACCCATCCCACAACATCCCAGGCGCTATTAAAATTTGGAAGAAATGAAAAACAACTCCAACTTAGACAGATTGACTTCAGAGATGGAGTATAGAAAAGTGGCTGTGAATCCCAGCTCAATTACTTCCTAGCTGTGTGACCTTGAGAAAGTCACTTGACATTTTTATGTTTTATTGTCTGACCTATAAAACAGAAAAAATAGTAGGTCATAGGGGGAGAAAATAAGATCGTACATAAAAATTCTTAAAGGAATTCAAAAAGTGTTAACTGGATCTGGGTTGTGCCTGAGCTTCCTACAAAAGCAAGCTGGGAAATCAGGAAGAGGAGAATGTACAGTTATGTCTGACATGTGGAATAAATAATCACACATATGACTAAAAGCTCTCCTCAAGGAAAGTAGTCAATCAGGGGTCAGAATACAGGGTTGAAATTAAAATCTCCTGTTGTTCAGTTCTCTGCCCCTTATCAAGTCCCTTAATCTCTCTGAGCTTTACTTCCCTCATTTGTGCAATGGGATTTACGGTAAACACCTTACAGTATGGTAGTGAATATGAAATAAGAAAACCTATGAATGTGATCTGTAAATTATAAAGAATTTTTCACTCTGGGTCTAAGCTGTTCACTACATTTTATTTATTTTCTTCACAGCACAGAATGACTTGAAATAGTCCTATTTAATTGTTTTTTTTTTTTTGCCTGATTTACCCCACTAGAATGTCAACTCCCTAAGGGCAGAAACTCTGTCTTAATAGCTGTATCACTCGTGCTTAGAGCAGTCTTGTTCTGAATGAATAAACGTTTATTCATTCAGAACAAGGAAAGCATGCCGGCAACGAACCCTAGGAAAAAAACTTGAAGCAGATGAAGTCTGCCACCTTGACCCCTCTCCCCATTTCCCTTAGCCTCAGAAATGAACTATTGGCCCCTTCCTATAACTGGGAAATTCTCTATGTGTAAAGAGAGCCCATCTCTCCTTAAAGAGGTTGCAAATGCCAGATAGTCACATTCCTGCCTCCCTTGCAGCTAGGGTGCAGATATTTAACTAGGCCCAATGTTTGTCTTCAAACTCACCTGCCACAGACTTTAAATTGAAAACTAGTAATTTCATGAAGCATTGAACCACACAGACTTCATTCTGGCAAGACTAATAAAAGGCAGCTCAGCCCATGGTTCTAGCAGTAGCATCCAGGTGCCTGGCATGGTGATATTGATAGGGCAAACGGCTATATCTTCATTCAGAGTGTTTTCACTAGGTCGAATCTATGGAATGATTTTGGCCCTTGCTCTTGATTGTATTATGTCCCAAACTTGGTTCTCTCAGCTATTGTCTAGATACAACTTCCTTTAATTTGTGCCTTTTATCCAGGATTGACTGGTAAGATCATCCTTTTCCCCAAACAGTTCATTCCGTATATCTACTAGATCCTGGTTCCCTAAGGGACTCCAAATAAGTTTTTATTTATAAATTACCTCCCTCCTCCAACCTTTTTCCTCCTCCTTCACTGAGATCAAATTGTACATTTCTGGGCCTTTTTCCCCTTAGGAACTTATTTTCTATAAGGCATATCTGATCAATTAATTCAAGTCAAAGTGTTAATTGCTGACACTAATTTAACATTACCCCAGCACCTTAACAGAGACTTTTAATGCCTCAAAGCAAGGAAGAAAGAAATGTGCTTTTACCACCACAGTGCCAAGGCCTCTGAGGGCTCTAGTCTTTGCAATCTTGAAGGTCCTGCATCTAGGTCACATTTAGCCCACCCTCGGGTGTTCTGTGGACTAATTATATACTGACACTGGTGTGGTTTATGGAATGTCTTTTCTTTATGATTCTACATGTACATGAACACACACACATGCACACACACATATACACGAAGACATACTTAAATATGTCAATAGCTTCCTATGGCTTTTACAGTAAAGATCAGAATCTTTAACATGGCCAACACAGCCCAGATCTTGAACCCTAGCTTAGTGATGCAACTTACTCTTACCAATGTCTAACAATTGGCTCTTGGGCAAGAAGAGGGGTACTTAAAATCCTGATTTGTAGCATTTCCTGATTTGGTTGGTGGAAATATTTCCATCGTGGCTGATTTAAAGTTATGAATATAATGTCAACAAGGTTATAAAACTCTTGAATATTTAACAATTGGCTCTTGCAAGCCAATATGAGCCCACTGGCTCCTTTACACCACTGTTTTCCAAGCTGCTTCTAACTGCACTCACCACTCTAACTTCATTGGCTTTTTCAACCTCTTCAGTGGGTCATACTTACCCCTTCCTCCCCCTCCTTCCACGCACACCAAATCTTTCCATAGACTCAGAGCCTAGGTCAAGTTCTCTGTTACAACTTTCCAAATTTCTGTGATCCTCTCCTTCAGAGCATTGATCTCACATTAAGTATTTGTTTTTTCATGTAACTGATGTGATATTTAACATTGTAAGCAAGCATGGATGTATAGGGATCTTGATCAGGGTAGCTACAGACTTCCTTTTCATTTAGTTTCTATGCACCCTTTTATAAGGGAAATTTCAAGGCTTATCAGGAAGATGATGTTAGTGAATGAGTGAATCTACTCTGTTCTTACAACTACAAACATAACAGAATCCCTTCTATTTTCTCCTGGTTTCTTAAGTTATTGAAGCTGGAGAAGATAATTCCAAATGTCTTCTGTTGATCACTAGATATTCTATGTAGATGTCTATGGGCTACTTCTGAGAGTTTGAGGTTTGGAGATGGGTGAACTAGTGCTGATAAGATAGCTCCAGGTTCCCACAGCCACCTCATCAAATAAGTTCTGTTTTTATATGATTTTTTTAAAATGATTTCTAGTGTGAAAAAAAATGTTTGCAAGCCACTTTTTATGTTATAGGTGTACAAAACAAGTGCTCAGAGCAGTACAGAATAATAGGGAAAATTATTTACATGTTTCATGGAAATTTTTTTTATGTATGAAAATTTCTAGCCTATATTCTCTTCTTTAACCTCCTTGCTGCAACTCCCCTTAAAGATTTAAGTTGCATTTACCTTCATATTACACTTTCAAAAGTATAAATCCTTTCTGAGACTGGACCACATGGGCTTCCATTTGTATTTGGGTTACGGAGTGCTCACCTCTAGTCACATGGATAATTAATTGTATAACCACAACTTGAACCAAGTCTCCGGAGTCACACTCTACTTTCATTCTGCTTCTTAGTTCATCTGTTTTCAGTAACAGTGAGAACTCCACTGCTGCCCAAGAAAAAGCCAAAGTTCCACTGTCCAAGCATCTCCTCCCTGGAAACGTTTTATTTTCAGAAAAATTGTGGTTTATGGAGATTGTATGGATATACACAATATAAAACCAGTATATTTGATAAAGAGTTTTAGAAAAATAGTCTCACTTCTTCCTAGCAATCAAACTTCTTACCTTAACATGCATCCTCAACACTAAAAAAACTGGACTTCTAAATTCTGGATAGAAACCCAGGATCTGGGCAAAGGAATTTTCTCTTTTCCTGGGCAATTAAAATCATCCTATAAGTGAGAAAGATCTGCATTTATATGCCATGGATGCCACTCGCTAGATAGGTGATCTCACACAAGTCATTTTCTATCTCTGAGGCTCAGTGTCCTTAGAATGAGAATGTGTACTTTATACAGTTTATTGGAAAGATTAAATGAGACAAACTCCTGGCATGAAGTAAATGCTTAAAAACTGTTGCTCTGTATTTCCATTAATTAATAAATATTTCTGTCCCTATATTACTAGAGCTATGGCTGATATATCTAGGTAAGGCCTGATTTCAGAAAATAATTTTGTTGCCAATATATAACTAGTTTGTTCATACTATGTCATTCTGTTAAACAAACATATACTGAATGTTTAATATTTGCAGGACACAATGTTAGGCCCAGGCCATTAGAAATGACAGATATTCAGTTGTTTTCGAGGAGCTGATGATTTCAATCATCCCTGACAGATAAGACAGTCTATGTTCTTCAAGGTCTCTAAGAGAGACCTCATCACACTTTCAGCAACTGCCACACTCAATTCTCAGTTCTCTGAGCAATTTGTGTGTGTTTACAATTCCTTGGGAATCAAAATATCACCATTTTCTCTTATACTAGGCGTCAAAAGAAAGAACAGTTGGTCACCATTTTTCACCTACTAAGCCTTCATTCCCTGAGAGTTATTGAGTTATTCCTCTGTCTTCTCTTTCTAGATTAAATAATTCCAATCCCTTTAACCTTTTCTCAGAGGTCCTATTTGCCAGCTTTCAGTTTAATCATTTTCACTGCTCCTCTCTAGGGTATCTCCAAGTCTTCTGCATTAAAATATGTTGCTTTTGCTATTGAATTCACTCTTCTGAGCATCTAAGTTTTTTATATAAACCAGGACAAAAGGAAAGCAACTTTCAAATAACAGAAAGAGCACAGACAGAAGGATAAATTTCCCCTGTAAGAAAATCATGTAGAACACTGATATGCTCAAAGCAAATTAGCATTTACTGTCATCACTGTTTTACAGTCACCACTATTAAGAGGATGGGCCAAAACCAAAACAGTTTCTACATTGTACCAACAATTCTGTCTGACATTTACCTAAATTACTTTTAAGCAGATCAGACTCTTAATGGCAAATTTGAGGCTTGCTTTAGTTATACCTAAAGTTTTCAGAACGGCGCTAACAAAATCACTGTTAATTATATCAAACAGGATTTTTTGATTCTGTAAAATACCTCTTGCTGCCAAGTAGACAGTTGAGAGGTTGCCATGTTATTTACAGATAGTGCCTCTGACTGGTCAGTCCTGGCAAAGTGCTAAGGATCTTTCTTTGTATTCTGTCAATCAATACAAGTTAATATTTCCTGAGCTGAGAGTGCAGCAAATTCTGAATGACACTTAAGAAATGATGTATAGCGGCTGATCAAATTCATACCAATCATAGTATGGCACTGACATATGCAGAAAGGGGCAGAAATGAAAACCAGAACCCTCGTAAAATATCTCGTCAAGACATGCATGATGACTTGACAGAAATCTCTTACCAAGAGCCTTCCCTGCCTTTTTCTCTATTATGCCATCAAGATGAATCTGCCCATGTAAGCCAGCAACATTCCTACACACACACACACACACACACACACACACACACACACACACACACACTGTTTCAGGGACTTCTTTGCATTGGAACCACTGTTTAATTTTTTTCCCCATCTGGAAAAGTTAAAAAGTCTACAACTGAAGTGAAAAGAGTTGTTTTGAACTGGAGAAGTGAAGAGAGGGAAGCCACTGTCTCCTTTGGGTGACTCCAAGAAAAAAAGATGGTAGTTGAATCTGGTTCAATTTCTAAACTATTTTGACTCTAATCAGACCCTGTCTGGCCTAGAATTGGCTGGGCTGAGTGAGGTCTGTCCATAACTGCCATGGTAGAACCAGCTACATTCTGGAAAAGCCTTCTTGCCAAGTTCTCCAAAGATTCCCCCAGGTCTGGTAACAGAACTTGGTGTGGAATTTTCCCAGGGAGGTATAGTCCCAAAGACAGTTCAATCTTTCAAACAATGACTAAATCTGAAGACTTATGAAATTTATATAGCACTCCTTAAATAATCAGCATTTAGGATGGCCAGGGTCTTATAACCATGGCATCATAAGAAGTGCTCTCCTGGGAAAGAGTAGACAGTTTGTAGCTGTTGGGATGTCAACCTTGACTTATTATATCGCTTCTATACTTTTGCTGGTTCTCCACACCCAGGCACGTACCCAACATATCTGTCCACCAGAATGAAGGAAAGGCATAAATACACAAATGCCATTGGTAAGTGTATGCGCAACTGAGGTCTGGGAGCTTCAAAACAGTAGGTGATTAAAGCCATAACATATTAAATAGTTTTACATTGATAAATAGATATTGTAAGTCAAGAGTTACCATTTTCATAAAAGCAAGTTTCCAATTACAAAGTGGAAGCGCAAATCGCCCGATCTCACTTACTTGTTAGTAAAGATAGTCTCATAAATTCCTATGAAATGGTAAGAAAGTGAAGTGGGGCACTGATATTGATGTATGTTGCCATGTTACTTTATAGTGGCTATAGCAAGTGGTCAATAACACCAGATTAATAAATCACTGGTAGACACGACTTGGTGCTCTATCTCTTTATCCAAATATCCACTTGAGAGATTTATATCAAATTATTTCAAAAAAAAAACAGCAATTTTTACCACCCTACTATAATCCACTGCACTCTGGGAACTGATGCTTATTTCATTTGACTTTGAGAAATAATATTGCTAACTCTGAACCCTGACATTTGTACATTGGGAAAGTGAAGGGGAAAAAGAAAAAAATAAGTAAAGAGAAAGAGAAAGGGGAGAAAAAGAAGAAGCAAAAAAACTGAGATTGGTGAATTTTAAAAATATACGTCTCTAATGAGCATGTGACATTTTTAATAAAGTGTTTCTGAATGTGAAAAAGTAAGATAAAATTCCTGTTGACTTTCAAAAGCCAACTGTTTGGGTCATTCTTTAAAAAAATAGATATCCAGCAGATTAAAGGAACTTCATTTATAAAAATCAAATGAACTTCTAACAAAGCTTGTTTGGGACATAAATAAATCATCTCGTCATGAATTATTCATTATTATCAAGAAACAAGCTGGGGATTCCAGGAACAAGGCTTGGGAAAGTGCTGAAACCAGGGAGTGAGTGAGTTCATTATCTCATACCCACCATGGGAAGCGAGAGGACAGGCCACAGGATACCATCATCTGATGCAGACTTTGTAAGACACCCTCTCGAGTTTCAGGGAACACCTCAGCAGTCATTACACCCCAAAGCATAAAGCAAATAGAGTTTAATTCATAGAAGTTTACTTTAGAAAATCGCATAGACTGAGTAACAGACTATTTTTCGAGCTCTGGAACTTTCTTTTTTTAATGCATGATATATATAGGGAATACAATCTGTGTGCAAAAGACGGGAAGGGTTGAGAGTCTGCATTTAAAGGAGACAGCTAGAAAACTCCTTAATGATAAACGGTTAAGTGTAGTGTGATCTACTCATTCATGATTTTGGGGGCTGGATTTTTTAACTGAGGTCGGGGAGAGAAGAGAGAAAGGGAGCCTCTTAGATTTAACCAACTAATCGATGTGTGTGTGTGTGTGTGTTCCAGGTCCAAACTGCTTTGCAGGAACTACAATAATTCCAGCTGGCATTGAAGTGAAAGTGGATGAATGTAACATCTGTCACTGTCACAACGGGGACTGGTGGAAGCCGGCTCAGTGTTCAAAACGTGAATGCCAAGGCAAGCTGACTGTGTAGGACAAATTCCCAACCGATGACAAATTCTTGGGAGAGGATGCTATGGCTTCTACTCTGCACATGTTTAAAACAAAACAAAACAAACAAACGAACTCCTGCCAGCTACAACAGGGTCACCAGCAAAACCTTTTAGGGTTGACAAAAGTGAATATTTTACTAAGAGGAAATTTCTCTCTTTCTCTCTCGCTATATAAAATATATACAGTATATAGCTATCGAAACCGCTTTTGTAATTATCCATGCTTGATGGTGACTTGAAGACTGAATTTCTGGAACAAAAACAAAGAAATAGCCTCGTACGGGCTCCTCCTCTGGTGACACCACTAGCCTGCCAGCTCTCCATCCGCCGAGTCGATCCACTTTTACTCTCCTGTACTTCATACACGGCATTTTTCTCTTGTAGTATTTCTTTTTCCTATTTAGAGTCTAAGGGGCCAGATTTGACTGCACAGTAAAGTTTTGAGTTGTGTCAAACCAGCTTTGGTAAAGAAATGTCAGAGGCCAGGACCCCTCCTGACCAGAGGCACCAAAAGCACCCAACCGTCTCTCCCCTCAAGTGAGTCATGACCTAGAGGCTAAGAAAAGAGAGGCGCACGCAGATGGACCCGCCACTGGGCGGGGCAGGGAATTGGTGCTAGGTGCATCATTTGGGGGTTCCCAATGTGATTCTTACAAACTACCCATTTCATCCTCAAAATCTCGAAACTGCCAATGAAAAAATATGTGAAGAACACCATGAACTTGACTAAAGAATCCAAAGGAGACGAGTCTTTAAAATTGTAGCATTAATCACCAAACTTTCTCGTGAGGCTGAATTTGAGTTCAGTTTATAACTAAACACACTCTAAGCCCACTCTGTCACCTGGCACCACAAATACCAGAACCAGGGTGAGTAGCCCACTGTGAATCTGAATCCTTCTGAACACCACTGGCTTTCGTGGTCGGATTTGGCTGAAAGCCAGGAGTACACACAGGCAGGTTTTATGGTTCAGGCCATGTTTGCCACGTTAGAGTAATGACTGCTCAGCCCTATGTCTAAAACAGATTCAGGACACTCTTTCCACCTCAAGTGCTGATTTAAATTAAAGATTAGGGTAGAGTGAGTCTTGCACAATATAACTCCATTTGTTGAACATTTTTTTAAAATGTATATATTAGATACTGAACAATCCAAGTGAACCTTTGAAGAGTCTCAAGGTTGCCCTGGTAATGCTGCTAGTCTAGAAACAGAAAAACAAAATACACAGGGTATCTGATGCCACCTCGATTCAAGTGCAAATTTAGCAATTCTGAAACCACATGGCATAGTTAGTTGCTTATTCCACTTTTCTGTCTTGAAAACTCTGGCACAGATCTGGCAGGGTCCTTGAGGAAACTTGAAGGTTGTTCTCATTATCCATATTCTTTCCTTTTCTGCTCCCATCCCAACATGGGCTTTGCAATAACTCCTGTGGAGTGCCACATTTTAGAACAAGCTTTCTCAACCTTAGTACTACCGACACTTTGGGCCAGACATTTCACTGTTGCTGAGGGTCTGTCCTGTGCATTTTTAGGATGCTTAGCAGCATCCTTGACCTCTATCCACTAGATATCAATAGCAACACCCTAGTTGTAACAACACAGTGTCTCCAGACATTATGAATGCCCCGGAGGAGTGGAGAAGTAGGCAAAATATCACCTGATCGAGAACCAATGGTCTAGAATAATCAGTATAAAGTGGTTTCTGCCAGGGGACATACCAGGTGCACTCTGGCTGAGCCTGCAGCTTTGGTGAGCCTTTGAGCTCTTTGGGATATGCACATTCTGCAGCTCTAAGGGGGAGGGGTCAGTCTCCTCCAGAAGGAGTGATGCTTCAATGCCATATTTCCACCCTCAGGAAACATTTCTTTTGTCTCACGAACTGGATTTTCATTTAAAATTGTCAGTCTCTCCTCCCTGGAAGCACCTCCTATCATCAAGAAAGAGTTGTCATTTCTAAAATTAAGGTGTTGACAAGGTGGACCTGACACTTCTCACGCACATTGTGCTCGTGTCATGATACAAATAGCCATGCCAGCGCCATTCAAGGAAGAACATCAAGCCGCCTTCTCCTAGAACACCAATTTGCAGCAAGGTTGGTGCCTTTCAGTTGCCACCATGGATACATCATATAGACAGTCATGAATCATTCATGAACAAATCTGCATGATTTATTCCTGCACTCCAAAATAAAGGCATTCCATACTCCAGCTTATGTCTAGACAGAGATGTATTATAGAGCTTTCTTTGCCCCGAGGTTTTCTGTTGCCAGCTTCAAAAATCCACACTCTTGGAAAGAAATAATAAAAATAATAAATGACAGGAATAAGATTTGAAACCTAGAAAATGCCATTAATGGAGCCATGTAGCATAGTACCCTATCTATTATTAAGGAGTTACTCTGTCCTTTTAAGAAAAAGAAAAAAGAGTGAGACTGGGAAGCCAGGGGACAGAAATTTTGCATCAAAGTTTTGGCACAGTGATAGTCCCAGCAAGAATTAACTAGAATCAAGTACAATATCCATCAAGAAATGCTCTTTAGAGAGTCTGCAGAATGAAGGCTGCTCCTTGGCCTCTGTTACCAGCCAGAGAAAAGATTTTTATTTTTTCTCTCTCAGAGTTTCACTACAAGCTGTTTCTTTTAAGACTTTGTAGCATTGACATTTTTCCCCTTTTAGGGAGAGATGAACCTATACTGTGACAGAATTTCTCATGAAGCATAAGCATTTACAACTTCCTTCTACCAGGTCATTGAGAAATTCTTTCCAAACTCTGAACACCAGAGTTGTGGTCTCATCTGTTGTTGTTTTTGTTTTTGTTTTATTTCCTTTTGTAGGCCTTGTTTGCAACCACACTGTCACCTCTGTCCTGGTATTCTTCCTCTACCTTTGGTTCTCGGCTTTAACTACAGCTATGTTTAAATAAGGGATCAACATCCTGTTTGTCAGCTGATGCCTGTTAAAAAAAAAAAAAAGATTCAGTTTCTGAAACCTTTGAAAAATGGTGTGCCTGAAAACTAGTGAGAAAAAAAAAACAACTAAACACTAAACTGTAAAAAGGGGATTCTAGCAACAATATTTGATGTGTAAAGAATATATTATTAAAAAATTATTTTGTTAAATATAAAGTGTGTTAACCAGCAAACATTGTTTGTGGTATATTTTCCTTCCTAAATTTCTCCCTTCTCCCCATCCTCATCATTCAATAACTAATTCTCAGTGACTTCTATATGAAAATGTGTGTCATTAGAACTATATGTAATTAGAATTAAGTATTAGCTTTAGCATTTGCCTATGTATGTTTTCATTTTTCATAATACAAGGCAATGCTGACTTAGAGATGGGAGAGGAAGCTCAAATAAAGCAGTAGTGAGAATGTAAGTGATAGGAAAATATTTTCCTGACCTGTGTCCATACACAATACGAATGATAATCTATAATTATCGAGTGCTTGCTCTGCGGCAGGCCCTGTGCTATATGCTGAACCCACAGCATTTTGTTCAATGCACAAAGCACAGCTGTAAGTGAGGGACTCCAGTTATCTCAGCTTTGCTGTTAAGGACACCAAAACACGAAGAGGTTATATGATTTGGCCAAGATCAGAGAGTAGTAAGTGGCAAAGCAGGAATTTTGTACCCTAAAAGTTTTTAAACATACACACAAATCAAGAAGACAGCATAAAAAATCTTCATTTACCCATTGCCCAGATTCAATAGTTATCAGGATTTTCCATGTTTCATCTATTCTTTTTTTTCTAAGTATTTTAAAGCAAATATCAAGCATCACATATTTCACCCCTATACTTTGCAGTAATTATCTCTTTAAAAAGAAAAGAGTTTCTTTAAAAACCATGTTGTATATTATGTTATCGAGACCTAAAAGAATGAATAATTCCTGAAAAGCACCTAAAATCCAGTCCAAATTCAAATTTCTTTGACTTTCTAAAAGATGAGAAGGAGGGGGTACTGCATGACCCAAACCATCCATATCTCTGGATTTGGTTGTAATGCCTCTGAAATCCAAAATAGGGATTTGAACTCTGCCACCTGACAGTTGTGAATTCGGACAGACTTCTGGGCTTGTTGTTGTTGGAGGGTCTGTGATGGCAAGATTACTCTTTTAAAGCTCAGTGTTAAACTCCCTCCTAGACGTTGAGTGGGACAAGCAGCAGGCAAGAGGCTTTCTACCAATTGACCTCCAGCGGCAACCAAGAGCCCAGAGCACGAACCCTACCTGACAGCGAGCACCCAGAGGATGCTGCCCTTTATGTGCACGTAAGCTTTCCTTAGGGAGTAAGAGCAAACTGTTATTTTTCTTCTCCTTGAGACAAACATACTGCCTAACACAGAGAAAAACTGAACCATATTTTATAAATTGCCATCATCTTCTGCACTGTTAGAGGGAGAAAGAAAACAGCCAACCGCTAAGAAAACATCAGCATGGAGTCCCGACACATATGTATCCACACCCCAACTCCACCAACATTTTCCTAAAACAAGATTAGACTTTCTCGCCTTTCAATTTCCCATGTGCCCAATTCTCTGCTCCCTATGTCTCTCACAAAGGACTGTTTATAGCCCATTTTGAATTCAAGATTTGTGGGAGGGCGCTTCAAACACGGGAGAGAAAGCTATGGATTGTGATAGTCCTGAATTAGTGGTTATTTGAGGGTTTATGTTAGAAATATTACTCTTCAAAATAAAAAGGAACCTTCATGATTTTGAAAGACAAACGCTATCTCTAAGCTAGCAACCTTACCTACACTTTCTTACCACATTTGTAAGGAATTTTTACCTCAAATTAGGGTGATAATCTTATCAGTGAGCTTCCAACAGTACTGACTGGTGTGAACACCTGATCCTCCTTGATCAACCATATAGATCCAGAAGGCACATGGTCCTTCTGATGCACAAGACATGACTCATGCCACAGTGCCTTTCTTTCACAGAGTAAGAGTTAAATTGATCGAGGTAAAGGAATTTCTGTCATGTAATTTTAAAGACTCAAAATTTGTTTTACATTCTAAATCTGTTCAGTTGTGGTAATGATTTGATGGTTTATTTTTTAAGGCAGGAAAACATTGTAGTATGTATTAAAGAACCCGAGAGTGAGGGTGGAAGCTAGACAAATTAGAAATGCCTTTAATTTTGTGATTACTAAAATGTTGTAATAGTAGGAAATAAGGGAAGCTAGAGTTAACAGAAACTAATTTATAATTTTGAATTTAAAAATTTTAGAGAATGGCAGAGTCTACTTTTTAGAGAAAGCTCGCGGAAAATCGCTTGAGGGTGTCTCCAGGTCCAGTTTCTTATATAAGTCTGTATATTTTATAAAATCTAAATAAATAATAAATAGAAGTGGTTTCATAACTTCCTTTAATTGCTATATATATGTATATAGATACATATATATACATATATAAATTTTTTTTTCATGTTTCACAACTTTAATAGAATATTCTAACTATTCTGTACAAGCTGAAAACACCTTATTCAGTTATTACTTATGACACAAATGTGTCATAAGTAAGGCTGAATGCTCTCCAGGTCCTGTCGCAGTGTGGGCCCGGCACCCACAGTGGCCAGGGGCCACGGTATACATTTTGTGGTATTGAGTGTTTTTTCCCCATGAATAGCTCAAGCAACTCCCAGCATAAACCAAAATTTATATATTACAATGTACACCCTGTAGTTTTATGGTTGTTGTTGCTGTTTAAAAATAGTATAATGAACCCAATTTAATATCACTCACCTTCAGCCATTAGCTCATGGCTAGTTTCATTTCACATATTACTACTTCTTATCTCCCCAGATCATTATTATTTTTCTTTTTAAACAATGATGTGTGAAAGTCATGGGTGAAGGGCATCAAAGGATGGCTTTTTTTTTTACTTTTAAAAATCTTGATCTCCTAGTTTTTTGAAACCCAAACTCAATTTAATTAGTCCTAATACTTGCATTACTGTATGGCTTTGATAGGAACACTTTTTGAAAACTATATTTTTAGAATTAAATTTGAGTTTTTAAACCTTCTTAATAAATAGTTATGTGAGATGGATGGAGTTGGGGCAGAATTCATATATAGAGTTCAGCCATCATTTTTTATGCCCCTGCTGGGTGCCAGACACTGTATTGGCTATTTTACATGAGACAATGATTTATATTCATTACTTCAACCACCCTCTTAACCACTATAAAATTATGAACTGGCATTCCCATTTTTCAGACTGGAACATTGAAATTCAGAGAGATTTTGTAATTTTTCTCAGGCTCATACAATTAGAAAGAGACAAAATCAGCTTTTATATCAAGGAGTTTTAAGTCTTAAACAGAATAGTACCCATAAAACAGCTTGGAATAGAACCTGGCAGATAAGAGGAGCCTATTCTGTTAGCTATCATTAGGACTTGTGGTATCATAAGAGAGATCTTATGGATAAGGTAAACCTGGATTAAAACCTGGATTTAGACTTTGGTAAAAGTTGGGCAGATATTTAGGGAATAATGTTGCAGTACAGAAAAAATGAATAGTGTTTTGGCAGTGTGACAAGCAGTCAGGTGTGACGTGAGAGTGAGCTTGGAGAGAATGACACAGGGAAAGATATATCCAGGAAAAAAAACCCAGTTCTTAAGTCCTAGAAGATTATATTGAGAAATTTAGACTTGTTCTTGTTGGTACTGTGAATTAACTATCATTAAAAAAAAATGGTGATACGGCCATATTTGTATCTTGGAATAACACATCTGGTAGCAGAGTGAAGGGTGAATTGGAGAAAGAGAGGTGGAGACACTAGTGAAAGGAAATTACAAGAGTCCTGGAAAGAATACTAAGGATCTCTTCCCATAGTGGTGAGAATCAAACAGACCAGTTGGGGCAATAGGACTTCATGGAAGATCAAATGGGAATTCAAGAATCAAAATAGTTGATACTTCTAGTTCAGGTGATTAGGATATTGATGCTAAGTGGAACCTGTACTTTCCTTGGATATGGCACATAATCTCATTTTAGATTGTGCCAAAGATGCTGGTAATATCAGATATTTAGGATCAACCTCAGATATGCTTGTCTCCAGGGCAGTCCACTCTGTTTCTACTTGCCAATTCTATATTCACCTCCATTTGAATAATTGCCATTTGAATAACCAAAGTTCTCTACTGGTCATACATTTATTCATAGTATTCTTGAAATACAAGTCAAAGGTTGGATTGGCAAGAATAACAAAATTCTTCACAAATTTGTGGCAAATATTAAGCTCACACCATAATGAAATAATTGATGGTCATATTGTGATACATACACGGCTTATAAATCTCCAACACCTCTTTCTGCACATGCCCCTTCAGAATATAACCTGTAAATTTCATTTTCACATTGTTGCTCATCAGGGTTCTGGAAATTTTCAAAAGAGATTATTTAGCCATCCACTGTGACCCTCTCTCAGACGCCCATCCTGCTTCTATTACATTTTCCTTTGCCTTTGTTTGTTTTTTTGGTTTCATTCCCTTTTTAATTAATCACAACATTGGGTCATCCAGACCCATTAACTGCATTTCTCATTTAGACCTTTCAGAGTTGCAGCTGCAGATGCAATTTAATTTGTTGACCCATGATCGATAGCAATTAATAGTGTCTCTTTAATCTTGTTGAAAGGTCTGTCTTTGGCTTTCAGTAGCTACTGTCTCAAGGAAAAGGTATGCACACATACAGGTTTTTTAGCTTCTGGGCAACAGTTGCCCTCAAACAGCTACTTTTCTTGTGATTAGTAGCCATTTCAGAGGTCATTTTTCTCTGGGGCAGTTTCAATTGTCACAGAAAAGTTCATCTGCATTCTATCAGAAAATTCCTCCACTGCAAGTCTATCATGCAAAAGTTGTGCACCAGCAACTCTGAGAAAAATATCATACTTTTTAATTCAGAAAATAGATTCGACTTTTTAAAGTATATTGTTAATAAATGCTCGAGTTTCTTGGGATTTCTCCATGTTTTTCTTGTGGCTAACCCAATCACTACAATCCAGCCTTTTCCTTTTATCTGTCATATTAATTAAAGAGTTTATTCAATTAATAAATAGCATTCAGCTAGGAAACTAGGTGCTGTGGTTAAAAGTCAGTGAGGCCTTATTTTTTCCTGCTCTCAAGGAGCTTACAGTTTGATAAAATCGGTAGCAAGGCAAATCCACAATAACAGAGGGAAGCACTGTGCTCTAGGCTCAGGTACACCGGGAATATTTGTGAAAGGCATCATCCTGGGCCCGTGAGAAGTCTTCCTGGGAGATGGAACTTATAAAATAATTTTCAAAAGAGAAATAGACACACAATGAAGGAAGTAGCCAATGACCTCTTATAGTTTATAAAGTGAAGGTTCTACTGGTACAGGTCAAACTGTATAACTCCCCCATTTTTCTAATAATAAAATCCATCCTAATCCATAAATATGTGCCTGGAACAAAACTAAGGGCTTTGAGAGAATAAAATAAGGAAAGATAAATCGCTTCCATATTGTAAAGGAATCATTTACTTGTCTTGGTGCCATCAGTCCTTCTTTTCTACGCAGGCATACCTTGGAGATATTGCAGGTTTGATTCCAGACCATCACAATAAAACAAAATATCACAATAAAGTGAGTCATATGAATTTTTTGATTACCCAGTATATATAAAAGTTACACTTATACTCTACAATAGTCTATTAAGTGTGCGATAGCATTATGTCTAAAAATATAATGTACCTACCTGAATCTAAAAATACTTTATAGCTAAAAAATGCTAACCATCATCTGTACCTTTGGTGAGTCATAATCTTTTTGCTGGGAGAGTTGCATTGACAATCTTTTTTCTAAGCAGGAGATGTCAACAGTGGGCTAAAATATTCAGTAAACCATGTTGTAAATAGATGTACTGTCACCCAGGCTTTGTTGTTCCCTTTATAGAGCACGGAGTAGATTTAGCACAATTCTAAGAGTCTTAGGATTTTCTGAATAATGAATGAGCAGCAGCTTTCAATGAAAATCACCAGCTGCATTAGCTCCTAACAAGAGAGTCAGCCTGTCCTTTGAAGCTTTGAAGTCAGGCATTGGCTTCTCCTCTCCAGCTGTCAAAGCCCTAGAAGGCATCTTTTTCTGATATAAGGCTGTTTCATCTAGATTGAAAATCTGCTGTTTAGTGTAGACACCTTTATCGATTATCTTAGCCAGATCTTCTGGATAATTTGCTGCAGCTTCTCCATTAGCACTTTCTGCTTCACATTGAACTTTTATGTTATGGAGGCAGGTTCTTTCCTTAAACCTCATGAACCAACCTCTGTTAACTTCAAACTTTTCTTCTGCAGCTTCCTCACCCCTCTCAGCCTTCGTAGAATTGAAGACAGGGCCTTTCTATGAATTGGACTTTGGCTTAAAGGAATGGTATGGCTGATTTGGTATTCTATCCAGACCACTAAAACGTTTTCTATATCAGCAATAAGGCTGTTCTGCTTCTTTTTTGTGTGTTCACTGGAGTAGCACTTTTAATTTCCTTCAAGAACTCTTTCTTTGCATTTACAACTTGGCTAACAGTTTGACACAAGAGGCCTAGCTTTTGACCTATCTTAACATTTGACATGCCTTTCTCACTAAACATCATTTCTAGCTTTTGATTTAAAGTGAGAGTCGACTGTACTTTTAACTTGAACATTTAGAGGCCATTGTAGGCTTATTAATTTGCCTAATTTAAGGTTGTTGTGTTTCAGGGAATGCAGAGGGAGAAAGACAGAGGGATCTGTCAGGGGAGCAGCACACATTTATTAAATAACTTCACCATCTGATCTGGATGGGGATCGTGGTACCCTAAGACCATTACAATAGTGACATCAAAGATCACTGGTCACAGGTCATCATAACAAATAGAATAATAACATTTGAAATATCAAGAGAGTTACCAAATTGTAACAGAGACACAAAGTGAGCAAATGCTGTTGAAAACATGTTGTTGATAGACTTGCTTGACACAGGGTTTCCACAAACCTTTAATTTGTAAAGAAAAAAAAGAGCTATATTTGCAAAGCACAATAAAAATCAATAAAATGAGAAATATTCTATCTATCTGTAATCAATTCACTGACTAATAGAATTCCCTCTCCTCTATCTAACACTGGGTATACAGAACACAACATTTTATCTAAACGTGTTCTTGAATCTCAGTAGGAATTTGGATACTGCCTTCCTCCAGTGGTATTTGCATTATTCCTGCTTGGTACCCAGCTCAAGTGCTAAATGGAAGGCTATAGTCCCTGTTAAAACAAGAAGCAAGCAAGAGGTGTGCTCTTGAGCAAGAATTCCTTTTAAAATTTTTTGAAATGACAACACGGGGATGGCCACATGCTCTGTAACTCACAAAACTAGTCCTGAAATCAGTTGTCAAGAAGTTTCCTGCGTTATAAATTTACGAACATAATAAAAAGATGCTAGGCAACATCTTATAGGTAAGATTTGAGGATATTAGTTATATAAATATAAGGCTTATAATTTGTAAATTGCAAGTATAAACTATCTAAAGTGCACATGTGTGTATATTTTATCTTTGTGTAAATAGTACAGGTCTATACATCTATCGAAATGTAAAAAGCTGGAGATAATACGGTGGACTGATGACTGTCATTAAGATCACGGACTTGCTCTGTCTCCATTGAACTGGCACACTCCAACTTCTGTACCTAACAATTGCAGGCTTGTTTAGCCTACAATAATTCTTACCCCACCTTTGCTTTGTTGTGAGTCATTTTATTAGTTCTGCTTGTTCATAGATTTAATTTCCCATCTCTAATCACTTGTGACTCATGTGATTCATTGATTTCAGACAGAGGCTGAACATGAGCAAAGGAAAGTTGCAGAAGGAAATAAAAATCAAGCTGCTCTGGAACCTAACACCATTACAGCGACAATGAGATCTATGTGTTAAAAAAAAGAAAACAATATTTTTTATTAAATGTGCAAAATATTAACATAAACATATGGTTGGGGTTTTTACTTGTTTTTGTTTTTTTTCTTTATTTGCAACTAAACAATCATTGTGCTCTAGAGGGCTTAACTTCCCTTTACCTGCTCTGTTTACTATCTAATGTGGCCCCTCAGGGCACCACTCCTATAAGAGGGGCAGAGAATGACTTTCCTGGGAATCCAGATATGCATGAGGACACTTGATGCAGTTAGAGAAGAATCTTCTCTAAGCCACTTCACTTGTTTATGGAAGTCTTTGCCTATCCCATGTGTTGGGCTGGGTACTACTTTCAGTTCTCCAGAGAACCAGGCAAGGTTCTGGGAGACTCTCACCAATCAATTGCCTCTTTCTCAGCCTGGCAAGTGTTCTGCTTTCAGGAATGTTGACTTTAATTGCCTGAGCTTGCTTTAGAGACCCACTTGTACCTTCCAGCTCCTAAGTTACTGAGCTGCTGCTCTACATGGCAAAGCTCACTTTGAATATAAATAAGAGTATGAGAGGCCCCAAAGCCACTCCTGAATGAAAGCAGAGAAAACCAGCATTCCCTCTTATACACCCTTTCTTGCAGCACAGTGCTTTTCTTCAATAGCCAGGCCACTGGCCACCAAGACTCCAGAGTCAACGGCCTATAATAGCTTCATCAGTACGTTATGACTGGGTCATTTTTTTTTTTAAACATTCAGCTATCCTTCAATAAGCAGGAACACCAGGGTCACAGCAGCAAAGCTGTAAAATAATACATCTGAAAAGCATAAAGTAACTTAAAAAATAGAGGAGGTGCACAGCAATAAGATATTTCACGACACTGATGTTGCGTGCAATGACACGTTTTCCTTCTTTGCACTTGCAGAAGTAAAACCAGAATATACATCTGTAATCACATATTCCATCCCATTGATTTGATCTCACAGAAAATGGAAGGCTAGTCATCAAACTCATATGCCTATTGAAATGATGTCAACTCGGAAAAATATTCTTTGTTCACTATAAAATCTATTATTTCGGTACAAATAAATTCACTATGAATAGGCTGCATACATAGTACCATAGTTTTCTTTAGCTGTCTTCTGGAGAAATAAAGGGGCATATTGGACATGCATCATGCATGCAATGACATACAACCTAGAAGCATGTTTTCTAACCCTTTGCTCTGATACACAATGAGATACAAATTTTTTAAACTGTTTGGTTAGTTTGAGCAATTATATACTTAGCATCATCAGACCTGTGGTAGAACTAAATTTAGTTCAAAGTAATTTTCTTTGAGCCCTGATTTATGTCTATTGAGCTGGAAAAAAAGAAACTGTATTATTTTAAAGGTCCATTTCTTAATGGCCCTGTAGATGCTGCCAGAATCACATTTGAAAGGCCAAATGCTTTCATTTTTACATAAAAAAAAAAACACATTATAAGTGGAGATCTTTTTTTTTTAACTTTATTGACTCATAGTATATGTCTACAAAAGCACATATATAAGAATACTCATAACATGGGATGTATAGGGTGTATCACTAGTTCCCCAGAAGTCCCCGTGTGCCCCGTTCCTGTCAATACCTGCACCATCAGCAAAGATCATTCCCACCAATAATGGCTGGACCTCCAAATAGCACAACTCACTTTTGCATATTTTGAAACACTATGTAAATAGAATCCTACAATATGTATCTTTTGAATTTGCCATCTTTCATTCAATATTTTGTTGGTGGGATCTGCTCATATTGTATCTTCCTCTCTTTTCTTTATGAAAAAGGAGATTTGATTTTAGTGACAAAGCTACATCCCTTTATTTCTTAGGAGAAATATAATTATTAATATTAAAAATCCAAAATCTTACCCAAAGATCAGAGATTATGAAGAAATGGGGGGAAATCTCTATAAACTTATATTTTTTTTTCCTCTTCTAGGAATTTAACAATATGTATTAATTTAGCAATTCACTGGACTCCTACATCAGGAGCTGCTTCTAAACAGAGATAAATGTTAAAGGGCACAAGCAGGAAAGCAAAATTTCTATTTTTAAGGAGAGAATTTATCTGTCACTGTAGTATTTTATTCACTTCTAGCTGAATTTGTCATTTATCACCTCTCCCTTCACTCTTCAGTGAAGCCTTACACTCTCCTACAAAGAGAAGGAAGACTTCTTGACAGGCAAGCTCAAAAAGGTCAGATCTAACATAGAGAAAGAAAAAGCACCAGGATATTGAGGCTGGGGTCACTGGAGATTAGAGGGACTGTCAAAGTATTTCCTGGGGAGGACAGCTCAGCCTCACAGGAACTGTATGCTCGGTAATCTCCGCCTGCAACACCTGGACCAACCCCACCCCCACTCTTTCTTCTGGCTTTCTCTTTCTACCCTATAGTTCTCAGCCTAAATGCTACTTCCCAGGGAGCACTAGCCTCATATCCCAATTGGGACAGGTTTCTCAGGATGTTTTCCCATAGTCCTTCAGACTTCTCTTTTTGGAAAATTTACGACTCACAAGTAAACTATTATTTGGTTGGGCATTGGCCATACTATAAGTTGATGGAGCTCTTAGAAGTGAGCCTGGCACACAGCAGATATTCATCTAATATTATTTTTTGAGTAAGTGACTAATAAAGAAACAACATTAAAAATTACAGGCATCCTCAAGATACAAAATCAATTTTACCTCTGAACTTTTTGATTTGTTTCCTTCTTATTTTGTGTGTGTGTGGGGGGGGTGCAGATATGTCTCTCCAAACAAACAAAAAATTCTTGAGTGTCACATAAATCCACTTCTTTTTAAACAAAATGTTTCTTCATTTCCAGGGATATGTACATAATAGATTCCTTAAATTTGAGGTCCAGCTGCTCAACATTTTGGTGCCAAAACTCACCATAAATGAATGGAAGGTCAGAGGAGAAAGCACATTTGCTTTGAAAAAAGTATATTACCCCATATGAGATGAATGGATCAGCGTGGACTATCAAAATGACATCTTTAAAAAGACTTGTAACTTGCATACCCCTCCTCGCATCTAGTGGAACCACTTAGGATGAAGTGTTTGGCAGAGAGAAGAGAGAGTTAAAATATTATGTGTTTTTATGTTTTTATGTTAACCTCCTGCTTCTTCAAAGAAATTAGACTCTTTGGCCTCTACTTTCAAGATTCTTAGACTATAAAGAAATTCACTAAAACGACCAAGAGGGCATGCTAATACAAAGTATTTGGTCTTTCTTCAAAAGTGATGCAGATGGTCACACAATGGGTCCAGTCTTTGCAGTCACAGAGGATCAACATGGCCCAAGTGATGGTCTTATGTGGCAGCTACAATAAGGTCGAAACAATTTCTATTTTGAGGTTTCTTTGAGGGTGTAGAATTTCTAAAATTTCAAAACTGAAGGAGTCCTCAGACATTGTGAATTACTTAATCTGGTGGGCACTAACTACTAACAACAATTTATACATGGAGGTATTTATGTTCCTAATAATTAAAATAAATTTATAGTACATGTTATTCCATGTGACAACAATGATCTGTAATCCTAACAGTGCAACCAGTTCCTGGAAACTTTTACCCAATATCTTAAAAAGTTAAGGTGAAACTTTGGTGTATATCTTTTAAGACTTTTTAAAATACAATGCTTGCTATTAAAACCTGATTTTAATTTATAAGTGACAAAGAGATTATCTAAATTAAGAATTTTTCCAAGGTTTTTAGTTTTTCTTTTCTAATAATCTACCCAATGTTTCAAAACTTTCAGCCTGAGGAAAGGAAATCATACATAAAACTATTAAATGTATGAATTTAACTCAAAGATGACTGAACAAGCATTTTTGTCATTTACAAATGGAAGGCATTGGGTTTAATGTTGAGGGCACTAAAACAAATATAAAATAATCTTTTTCTCAAAAACTTTATAGCCTAGTGAAGTAGAGACACAAACAAAACTGTTAATAAAATTTCAGTATACAGAAGTTTGCAAAAGATGTGATGGAGCATAAAAGAAGATTAATTAAATTGGATTTCAAAGAAGGCTTCCTGGAGAAAAAAAAAATGCCAGCTGAGTCTTGAAAGATGAACAAGAGCTAACTGAATTTGGCGAGATGAGCAGGCAGTTGCAGCTGAGGGAAAAGCATGAATAAAAAAACAGGCAGTGGAAAGGGACTCTGAAAGTGTGGAGACTTACCAGCAAATACATGAAGCACTCAGACTGAGAGATGAACCTAATAAGGCATGTACAGACCAAGTCAGGAAGGATTTTTGAGTGCTGGTAAGAAGTAAAACTTAGTCCGTAGGTGTTAGGAAACGACTAAGTGGTTATAAAGAGAGGTACAAAGTCTAATGTGCACTTTGGTGAGAGGATTCTGACTCTGGCTACATCATGAGAATCACCTGGGAAAAGTGACACTATACTGGAAGCAGGACTATAGATGACAACTGTACGCAGAATGAGAGATAGTAAGCATCTATACTAGAGCAATGTTTATAGCGATAACAAAAAGTAGATCCACTTGGGCTAAATCTAGGCAACACAATAATGAGGACTTGAGAACTGAATATGAGACTTGAGAGGAAGAAGCAGTCTAGCCTGAGTAAAAGCTGAAACACAAGGGAAGAATAGGTTGGATTCATGAGAATATGACTTTAAACTTTAGGCATGTTGAGTTATAGGTGACAGTGAGATGTCCAAGTAGCTTTCTCCAGACTCCATTGGATATATGTTTGAAGTTGAGACCAAGTTCAAGATAGGGATGCAGGTTCAGTAGTTCTAAGAACATAGAATCATAAAGCAGGTAAGCTTGCACAAGAGTATTGGGGTAGGAAAACATCAATCAGAACGCACTGAAACAAGACAAATAAATATACATGTGCTTACAATCAGAAGATCACAGATTTGCATGGCCAT
The DNA here is from genome assembly GCA_030015415.1 of Cynopterus sphinx. Classification (NCBI taxonomy): domain Eukaryota; kingdom Metazoa; phylum Chordata; class Mammalia; order Chiroptera; family Pteropodidae; genus Cynopterus; species Cynopterus sphinx. Next base: position 191,079,923 of record CM057379.1, read on the forward strand.
ACATTTTTTTTTATTCTATTCATGCGAAGGTCCTCACTCACTGTTTTCAATGGCCAAAATATTTAATAAATCTTGCCCACTTATATTTTCGGGCAGCAAAGCCAAGAGCTAATAATAGATCAATGTTGAGCAAAATTTGAGTGGCCTGACAATTGATTCTCGGCGATCTCAGAGAGATTCAACAGAATGAGTTGGTGTTACCTACCCACATAGATAAATACATATATTACTGGATAAAGGGCCTGTGGGTAATTTATTCTCATACATATCATTCTTACCTATATGTGCTGAAACGCTCATTTCTCAGTCCATTAGGTTCAATTTAATGCATATAGAACATGTCTAGAATCAATAGGACTTAGAAGGTTTCATTTTTAATTTTACTCAGATGAAAAATTCTGATAGTTCCAGCACTCACGCAGCATCAGCAACAGGCCCCACAGGACACGTGAGGCCAAGGTTAAAGCCCTTCTAAGTCAAGATGCTACAATACCCAAAGAACCAATTTTCACTGTATTGCATGTCTTTTGGTATTTTATTGGCATTCTCCGAGTCTGAGAGCAGAAGGGGTGCACTGGGACTAATTTTAGTTGCAGATGTACAACTCTTGGCATTAAATTTTCCTTAACTTTCACAAAATTCAAGGTTACCGCTCTACCTTATTAGTCTTTAGCTAATTTTGTTCCGTGTACAAAAACAAAAGTACAAAAGACAACAGTGTAAAGGGAAATGCGAGTCTCGGTTTCTGTTGAATCGACAAGTATGTTCCAAAAAAAACACCAGCTCAAATCACTTTTCTCATGACACACTGAAGTAGTGGTTGTCTGTATACAAAGGAGATGTCCCTCTGGCCAAGTGGCATTTCCTTACACTTTTTTTTTATTATTAAAGATGAATTTGCATATCCCTAGCTTTTTCATATTCTCACTTACAAAATGGGAGATTAGGCGGAATAGGACTAGGGTTAGGATAACTAAGTGTATAGCATATGAGTACACTTCCTGGCCTAATGCAATCCCTACACATATCTTCAGTGCAAAAACTCTCATACCGTTCTGCTAGCTTATGTGCTTTAAACCTACTCTCCACTGACACCTCATGTCTGGTGATCCCTGTATCAGTCTGACCTAATAACTTGCTTAATGATACTTCATACCTGAATTTCTATTTTTGTGGTGTTTTGCAATTTTGACAATTTTCAATGTATTTTCAAGGATGCTATTACCTAAGAAACCACTGTAGTGACAGAGCAGTTGTTATTGTTGCATTATCTTATTGGGGAAACTGAAGCTCCAAGAGGTTAAATGGTTTGCACAGAATTTGATAATAAATGGTGGAACTGGTCTAGAAGCTAAACCTTCAGACTTCTAGGCAAGCTCTACCTTCACTCTACCCCAGCTATCTTGTAAAAATTAATTAGTAAAATAAAATAAATAAAATAAAATCCTTGAGATCTTACTCAGGCTAGGTAGAGTGCCTAGTGTCATGCAATAAAGAAATTTTCTTATGTTTCTTATCTAGCTGGAGCAAACAACAGCACAATTGAGAAATAAACTCTGTCTTTGACATTCCAGCTCCTTTTCCAAGAGTCTCCTCTCTTTTCTCTAACTTTTAACCTCCAGTTTTGAACTTAGTGTCCTCAGAATGCCTTAGAATCCTAAGGAGAGTCATTCCCATCTCTCTGTAGTAAGCAATCCCCCCAGTTCTTTACAAGACATTAATGCGGCCTCCTCTCTGAAGATTTTCCTTATTTCTCCTTTCAGCTACTAGAGGATATTATTCATTATTTTACTAGGCTGTGAGTTCCAAAAGACAAGTGCCTATGTTGTGTCTTTGTGTCATCCACAGTACCTAAAACAGTCTCTGGCACATAACAGATGTTCAATAAATTTTGAGTTTGTGGAGCTGAAAACCTTTAGCCTGATATGTTGGTGACAATGTACTTGCTCCTTTTCCAAAAACAGATGAATTTAAATGTCAAGCTGTCTTCAGAGAGAGGTCAATACTTAGCACTAAGTAATAAATCTCTCATTATGAAACATCAGACACTATGATTGCAGGGGAAAGTTTTATGGAAAGTGGGTTCTTTCTATTATTTCTCAAATCATGTTATATAGGCAACTCCTAAGATCTCTATAAACCATCAAATTCACTATTTTAGAACATTAGGAAAAGGATTTTGGTTTTCTCCAGAATCACATTCTTTTGACAATCACGTTTCCATATCCCAGCCGTGAGGTAACAACGTTTTAAATTGTTATTAAATCATGTCTCTTATTTAACCTCTATTTGACACATTAAAAAAATCAACTTGTGAGTACTTGATTATGGTATTCAGTAAAGAATATTTAATAAGAACAGAGAACCTCAAAGTCATGTTGAGATGCTTATTCTGGAAGCAGCAAAATTTCAGGGCCCTCTGGAGGTCACTTGGGAAAATTTAAAACCACAAACAGTAAATTTGCAAATGCCAGAGTTTTGATAGATAATGAGTACCTATTATATGCAAGGCATTGTGATGAGTGCTGCAGAGAATTCAATATGCATAATTGCCCCTGTCCTAAACAGTCTGCTAATTAATCGGGTACCTCTACCTCTGTTTTGCATTACCAGTTGAACTTACAAAAGAAGTTCCTAAAACAATAGCCTAAAGGTTTTCAGTCAAGACAGTGCTTTGAACTAATGTTAACAACCTTCTCTATTACAGTCTCGCCAATAATACTAATAGATTATGTTTTTAAAAAAATATATTAAAAACATAGACTTTTAAAAGTATAAATAAATGTGCACAAGAGCTGAAAATAGAACAAAAGCAAAAGTAGGAGCTCTAGCCACCACATTCCAGAACTGTTCACCTGTATGTTTTAGACAGCTTAGGCTAGAATAATAAAAAAAAAAAAAAGTTAACAGAACGAAAATGAGAAGTATGCATAAAGCCCTGTGCTGCATATTGACATATTCAGATTATCCTGAGAAAAAGCTATTGTTTAATTGTTTGAATTGTGTAATGAAGTATCACTTTTTTCATGAAACACCATTTTTACTTAAAAGAATAACTGGTCAACAAACTATAGCTATCAACATTTTTGACAAATTTTCTCAAAAAATAATATGTCTGTCACTTCAAAGGAAACTGATGAATAACAATATCTACCAATTGATACAATTTGATCTTTCTAGTAAAAATTAGAATTTTGGAAAAGTTGTATTTATGACCATGAGCTTGATAGCATCTCAATATTTAAAGAGAGTTCTGATAAGATAGGTATTTATGTAGCCAAACAAATCTTCACTTTTTTAAAATGACTTTTCTTTCTTAGATTCAAATTGGCCTTAGGCTTACCTGCTTCTTTTCTTTTCTTATTCTTTAGCATACTGCACCAACACATACCTTTAATCGTTATGCCCTTAGGTCAGCCTTGAACAGTTTTAAGAACAAAGCCTCAGGTCTGTTGACCATAAAAACAGAGTTTGGGGCAAATTAAAGATAACATCTTGCAGATCTACACCACTGAAGGCAGAAAGACCCTACCTGCATCCCCCTGAAATAAGACAGAAAGATACCAAGACTGACATCAGGATCTGATGCAAAAATCAACTGCATTTTTTCCTAGTCTCTACTAATCAAGACCCCAACTCCCTTAGCTACCACGAGTAATGAGTTTCCCCCTATATAATCTATCCCCTAGAGCAGGGAACTCCAACCCTTGGACTGTGGACCAGTACTTATCTGTGGCCTGTTAGAAACTGGACCACATAGAAGGAGGTGAGTGGCAGGCTGACAGGACAAGCTTCATTTGTATTTGCAGCCCCTCCCCAGAGATAGCATCACCACCTCAGCTCTACCTCAAATCATTGGCATTATATTTTCATAGGAGCACTAGTCCCTAGTGTCAAAAAGATTGGGGACCACCACCCTAGAGGCCATCGGGGAGCCAAGTCTTTGAGCTCTATCTCACCTGTGTCTCCAGCCTTGGTGCATTTTCCTTAAATAAACCTCTGCTTTCTTCACTACAAACTCCTATCTATGTCTCTTTTGACTTTGGTGTGTGCCGACAAAACACATCCCTTGAGTTTGGTAACAGCTATATTAAATAAATATGATTTTTTTTGATGCTATATAATTAAATTTGTCATTTGGAATATCTGCATAACTCTGTGAACCAATATTTTCCAAATGATAATGCAAAGTGATAAAAATCAAACACAGGTAAAAGATCTTTTCAGTGCATAAGATAATCCAATGGGTATTAGTAAAGCAGTACAAATAGATTATTGATATGATTGCAGATTTTACCTTTCCTTTTACTGTTAGTTTCGGCATACTATCAAAGAATAATGCCCACAATTATTTTCTACCACTCCTATTGCTCAACATTTCATTACATCCTCTAATTAATAAAAAAGATAAAAAGAAATGACATATGATTGGTATAAAGAAAGAGATTTAATTGTCATTATTTGCAGGTAATATGATTGTCTACATAGAAAATAAGATCTGGGACAGGAAAAAACTTTCCTCTACCCTTGAGGTTCTTCTGGCTGGTCTATGATCAAATGGACATGAGACCGATTAGCAAGAGAAAATAACCAAATTTAATACATACATATGTATGGGAACTCCACATACATGAGAGTCAGAGACCTGACATGTCCAAGAGGTTCAGAAATAGAAAGGGGAATTGAGGGATACAACACCCTGAGCTAGAGGTGAGGTAATGGACCTTGGGGTCTTAAAATGCTCATTGCAGGATGATAAGAACAGAGGTTTAATAAGTAGAAATTTGCCCTTCCCTATTGATAGGTCAAAAGAAGTAACCTCTGATAATCTCATGGATAAGACATAAATTCAAATTCTTCTCAGTAGTTAAAGGGAGGGCAGAAGTTTCTCCTGAGCCTGTGACTAAAGTTGCCTTTAGCTCAAAGTAATATCTGCATATCACTAAGGCACTGTATACCTTGAGGTGGCTCATTCTGAACCCCCACGCAAACAAACTATCAAAATTTATAATAGAGTTTAGAAATAGAATCAACATGCAAAAATCAATAGCATCCCTATTGATAGTCATGCCCGAAGAGAAAATGAAATAGAAATAAAAATCTCATTCGCAATGGCAACAAAACAATAAGGTACCTAAGAATGACACTAACATGTCTTGTATAATTTTTATCAAGAAATTTAAAAAATTCAAAATAGAGAAATACCACGTTCATAAAAGGAATATTATAAAGAGAAACGTTTCCCCAAAATTGATCTGCAAATTTAATTAAGTTATTATCGAAATGCCAAAAAAATCTTATAGAACTTAAACTGATTTGAAAGTATGTATCAAAGAAAATATCTAAAAACTTAAGGCACAATTTATAATGGCAAAGTATAAAAGATATCTTATATGAGCTGAACAAAAGACATAAATATTATAAAGAAAATTTTTAAAATTTACTAAAAACTAAAAAAGAATTAAATACATAAATAAATATGCTATTTGCATGAAAGAAAAGCTAAACGTCATAAAGATGTCCCTTTCCCCCCAAATTAACATATAAATCCAATAAAAGTTCAGTGAAAATTCTGGTAGAATATTTTAGAAAACCCAATGTGCTGATTCAAAATTTATTTATGGAATAATAGCAAATACTTAATAATATATACATTTTTTAGTTAATAATACTTTTTTGTGAATCGCTTTCTAAGAACTTCATACACAACTCTTTAATACCAATAATAACTGTATTTATAAGGTAGATACTATTTCATCTTCATTTTACCTATGAGAAAACTGAGACACAGAGAGATTAAAATGCCATCCAAGATCAAACAGATCGCAATAGAAGAACCTAGATCCTTTCCCAGTTTGTCAAATATGCCCTTAATCACTATGCTATCCTGCCAAGACAAAATGACTTTGAGAAAGAACAAAGTGGGAGTGGGGAGGTATCTCTATCACTTGAAACATGTGAGATGTTTTTGAATAATAGACCAATGAAACAAACTGAAGAACCTATAAACAGCCTACACATTTGATTTATGAGAGAGATGACAATTAAATCAATGAGAAATGAATGACATAGTAAACAAATGTTACTGGTGTAATTAAAATAAGGTCCCTACTTTATGCCATAAATAAAGTCAATTTCAAGAGGATTAAATATATTAAAATAGAGCAAAAACTTTAAAACACTTACAGTAAAATTTATAAACCTCGTGTGGGAAATAATTTTAAACACATACAAGCAGAGTGCAAACCATAAACTAAGAATGATAAACTTGCCTACATTAAAATCAAAGCTTCCATGGAACAAAATACACTTTTAAAATGAGTAAAAAGACAGGATGGTCTGGGAGAAAATATTTGTTATATACAACCAACATATAACTAATATTCAGAATAAAGTTCTACAATAACAAATATTGAGAAAACTAATTCTCACATGCTGCAAGTGGAAGCATGACCTCCTTGAAGATCAACGTAGTAATATTTAGTAATAATGAAGAAGTGTCTACCTGTAACCCACCAATTTGGTTTCTAGGTAGATTAACTTAAAGAAAACTCTTGCACACGTACACAAAGGAATTGTTCAATGTTTCCACAGCAGTATTACTTTGTGCAGAATTGTTTTTACTAGAAAATAATTATAGTAAAAATATTAAAATACATGGACTGAGTATAATCCTAATTAATGGTTATGTTTGCCTTTGGAGAAGAAGAAAAGGAATGATTTATAAACAGAGACATAAGTGAAATATCTAATAATTTAAGAAAAAATTTGAAGGAAATATATAGTTTGTTAACACATTTGTTAAATTTGGATGATGGCTACGTGGGTGTTTATAAACATAACTTTTTGTTTATGACCTCTTAATTTTTTTGTATTTTTTTAAGAGAAGTATTATTGCAATCCTTTAGCTTCCTGAAGTTGTTTTTTATTTTTATTTTTTTATTTGTTTGTTTGTTTTGACAGAAAACCCACTAAACTGGAAATCAAACACCTAGATCATAATACAGGCTCCTCTACTAGATAGCTGCGTGTGTCCATGGACAAGTCTCCTGAGTTTTAAATGGAAATGTAACAACTACCTTGAACAGGATGATTAAATGACATAACCTGAACCACTGGGCTTCAGATACTAGCCAACTATATTAGATAGCTCAGACTGCCATAATAACATACCACAAACTGCATGGCTTCAGCAACAGAAATTTATTGTCTCAGTTCCAGGGACAAAAGTCCCAAAGCAAGGTGTTGGCAGTATTGGTTTCTTCCAAGGGCCATGAAGGAAAGATCTGGTCTAGACCTCTCTTCTTGGCTTATAGATGGTCTCTTCACATCATCTTCCCTCTCTCTGTATCTGAGTCCAAACTTCCCCTTCTTATAAGTATACCAGTCATTCTGGATCAGGGATGCCCTAATTACCTCATTTTAACTTGATGCCTCTATAAAGACCCTATCTCCAAATAAGGTTACATTGCAAAGTATCAGATGTATATGGATTTTGGGAGAACACAATAGAACCCATAACACCTGTCACACATAGGCAATACTTAAGATATAGATAACAACAAAAAAGTTTTCTTTAAGAAAGTTAAGTTCATCCCCAACTAAATGTGAATTTAATTCACTGATATTAATTTACTGGTCAAATGTTAAGAGGCAGGGCTGGGGAATGACAGAATAGGGTTTTGTTTTTGTTTTTCTTCAGTTCTTTTCTTTTCAGATACATTATGACACCTATGTTGGTGAGCCCTGTGGCTAAAAAAAAAGCTGGACTTGCCAGCTTCTCACTTGTCACTGTACATCCAGTGTGCTGGGAAACAGGAATGGAATGAAGGATAAACTAGTAACGCCAAGATTTTATGTTTGATTCCCATCAGAGCTAATTAGCTTTGCTCATCCTTACAAGTATTTAGCCACTAAGCTGTTGCCTGCTGACCCATGAAACAACTGAGGCCAATAAAAAAATGGGGCTCCGGCTGTCCAAAAAACCTGGCTTCTATCCTGAATGCCAGAATGTACAAGATAAGAGCAGAAAAGAGGCAATGAGAAGCTACCTCCAGCCCAGCCCAAAGGACTCGTCCCATGATATTTGAGATCTACGTGACCAGGTGACTAACACTGTGCAAAAAAGAAAAACCTTCACAGAATGGAACAGTCTGCACAAACCAATGAAAGGGAGACACAAACTCAGATAAAATGACTTGAAGATACCAGAGTTTGGAGAAACAGCACTCTTCCCCTATGACTATTTCTTTTTCACATAATTAAACATATTTTCATATAGAAATCACAAGTAAATTTAAACTGAATAATTATCACTTACAAATATTTAACCCCCACTGATCAACCATTACAGTTTTCTCCTCTGTAAAAGATTAGGCATTCTACAAAATAAGCTATTTACAAACTTTATCCAAAAAATGTCTCTATGTTTCTCTGTTGTTTTTGCTTATTTTGCTCATATCTCGGTTATAAATAAAGACAAGGGTTTTCACATTTAGATGCACAAGGCAGTAATAACATTCCCAATTTCTTATGAAGGTATTTCAAATTTCCAAATTTTTTCCTCTTTTAAGTGAGATTCCTAGCTCCCTCCCACCTCCGGAACTCTGAGTCTTAGAATTGATGTGGATTATAATGCAGAGAAGTCAGGGGAGAACACAATGCACTGGACTCCTCGATACACAGATAGAATTTGGGGGACTCTATCTCACTTTCTCTTTGATAATATCCTAGGAATGATGGCCAGAGAACATCTGTGTGAAAGTACTCTTGGTTATAAGTAACAGAAACCCAATTCAATCCAACAAAAAGAGGGATTTGGGGCACTTATGACTCAGAAGTCCAGGAGTGTACTTCATACACAGTTGGATCTGGGTGCCCAGATTTCAGATATCTGTACCTCTCCATCTCTCAGGTCTACTTTTTCAGATAGGATCAACTCAAATAATGACAGAGAGGCCCAACAGGAGCTTTCAGATCATATCCTACCAGAAGAAAAATATAAAACATTTTTTTCCAAAATTTCCAGCAAGAATCCCAACTTCATGATCACATGTCCATCCCTGAACCAATCAGTATATCTAAGCAAATGCTGGGCTCTCATCTACCATGCTTGGCCTATGACTTCCCCCAGGAAGGGATCAAACTCCACCCCACCCACACAGATTTAAATAGGTTAGGACTGGCCTGATCACCTCCAATCTCAGAAATTAAGCAGGGTCAGGCCTGGTTAGTGCTTGAATGGGAGACTACCTAGAAAGACCAGGTGCTATAGGAGTAAAAAATAAAATTTAAAAATAAGGATTGCCTCACCAAAAAAAAAATTAAAATTAAATTACAGTAAATAAATAAATAAAGTGGGTTAGGGCTGGTACCCTAAAGGAAAATTGGGGTGCTATTATCAGAAAGGGGATGGAAGGCAAAAACCATAGATATTCACTATCAGAAGTCTAAGCTATTATCACAGAAAAACATACTATTAGTCACAAAAAAGTAGAGTTGAAAACACAGCCAGCTCAGTACAAACTCATCATAACTAGAAAAAAAAAGTTAAAAATCCATTTTCTACTGTTAGAGGGCCAACACTGCATTGTCACATGGACAAGTAATTATAAACTATCTTTTGAAAGCTGCTCTGTAGGTAGCAAATGAAGAGTGACAGTGAAAACTTATTTAACTCATCCTCAGCCACCAGTAAATCACACCTAGGCCTTCAATTTTTGAAGACCCACAGAAACGAGGTGCTACCATAATCACTGCATTATAATTAAATTATTAAGAAAATTGAGATATGCTGTCTTTCTAGCCCTCTCAATGCAAGGGAATAGCCCTTCTGAACATGTCATTAATTTTTTGTAACAATGAGTTTCAGTGCTCCTGTGAGGCATATTAATCTCTCACTAGAGTAAAATGAGGCACTTGAATAAATGAGTAAAATGAGGTACTTCTGACATGCATGAATTTCCAGCCCCCAAAATAACTTTTAGATCAAAATATGTTTCCTCTCTCCCCAGACTTCACATGGAGTGCAAAAGGCTATGAAAGAGAAGATGACCTCGAGGTGTGCTCTTTCAACTGCCAATTACGATGGCTTCCCTGTTTGACACTTGGCGCCCTTGGACTATTCTGTCCAGTGATAGAGTCAACCATATACATCAGGCATTTTTTGCTCCCATTGTAATACTCCATCATAATTAATGACAGTGTCACACTGTACTTAATGTAAATTAATTCTTTGTTTGTCTACATAAGCCAATACAATTTGTTTAAGTGTCACAGAAAGCCAGATTTTTGAATGCGTTATCTGAAAGATGCAAAAGACACTCCTCTACAGAGGGTTTGGGGTTTTTTTTTTTTTTTAAATCAGGAATTAAATAAATAAAGGGCGCGCCATATGTGCAGCCTGGGACATTGCTTGCAGCATTTAGCAGGGTCAGATTATCAGGTTTCATTATTTGATACATTTTTCAGGCTGGCAACAGAGTTGCAAAGAATTGATGGGAGCAGCAAATTCATTTTAAAATGGGTTTATCGCTTCATCAGGTATTCATTTAAGCAGAATCCACAGCATAACTGGATCTCTTTGGCCCTATGTGACATGTTTTTCCAAATGGAATGATAATAAGTATAGAGATATAATATGTAGTTAAAGACTTCCCATCTACGCGAGGCACCCAGACAGTCAAAGGAAGAAATTACTTTCATTCTCAAGCCACTGCTCACTAGAGGATCAGTGACCAGCTGTTTCAGGCCCTGCTAAAGAAAAATCTAGAGATGCCATAATCTTCTTGGTTTTTAATGAATGAGACTAACAGATATGTTACAGAGAAACCATCATAAGGGATTTAATTTCCATTAAGAAAAATTTATAAATTGAGCATTAAATAAGGTATTATTATAATATATTTTCTTAGAGCTACTAAGCCAGATCAAACGGAAAAATGACATTAAATTAGTTAAGATAAAATTATAATACAAAAAAATATTCTAAAGAAACTTCAAACTAATTCAGGTTTCCAGAGCATGGTGAATTATGCATGTGATATGCACTCCAATTCAAAATCTACAAAATCGAAATTCGAGTCTGAGCTAAAGATTGTTAATTTGCCGAGTTCTTGTAGAATGCTTTCCACCTAATGAATTCTAGCATGACCTCTTCAAAAATTCACTTCAAAATTAAAATTGTTGATTTTCCAAATACATATTGACATTTTAAAAATAAAGAAAGCTACAGGCGGCATAATAATATATTCAGCAAAGACGAACCACATATATGACAGTAGACTTATAAGATTATAATGGAGCCGAAAAACTGCTATCACCTAGTGACATCATAGCTGTCCCAATGTAGTAGTACAATGTGTTTGTGGTGATGCTGGCATAAACAAATTTATTGCACTGCCAGTGATCTAAAAGTATAGCACATACAATTATACTAGCTGGCTATATCACCTAGGTCTGTACAAGAGCACTCTATGATGCTGGCACAACACACAACAAAACTGCCTAACAATGCATTTCTTCAAACGTATCCCCATCGTTAAGTGGCACACGACTATATTGAAGGGTATAGCTTAGGTCTGTTATCTAAGTGAGCTAACAATCCTGCCACACAGTCTAGGCCACTGGTTCTCAATCTAGGCTGTACATTAGAATTACCTGGATTGCTTGTAAAACACTCCGTGCCCAGGAGCGTTAAGTCAGAAGACCCAGTTAGGCTCTGTCTCAACCACCAGCATTTCAAAAAGAAAACTCCCAGTGCTTCCAGTGCGCGGCCAAAGCTGAGAACCACTGGTTTAGAGTAGTGGTTCTCAAACCACGAAACCTGGAGACACAGCCTGCCTCAGCATCACTTGGGATCTCCTTAGAAATGCTGTCAGGTCCCAACTCAGACCTACTAAATCAGAAATTGTGGGGGAAGCAGGCAATGAAACAGGCAGTGCAGGTGATTCTGAAGTGTGAGAACCACTGATCTAAAACTCGCAACAGCCCATCCAGAGGAAGTTTAGATCTGCAGAGCAGACATGCTTACCTTGGCTCTTCACCTCTCACTTGTCTATGGTAGAAGAGGCAGAAAGCCAGTGATGGATCCAGGCTGTGAGGCTCTTGAAGTTATCACAATTTCAAGACCTTCTCTAAGGTGAAAAAAATACAAAATTAGTCACAAAATAAATATTTATTTAGAAACAGAAATCGCAGCAAATTTTGTAAAATGTCATGCCAACAAGTAACACAAACTATGAAATTAAAAAACTTTTATTAATTTGTTTCCTGGGACTCCTCTCTAACACTCTTTTTCTGCTATTTTTTTTTCCACTGAATACTCAGATTGCCTTTTTATAGGATGATAATTTTGCAATATTTTCTGCAAAGATAAAAATGATCATTTATTCTTTCCTCTAACATGGTCCCTTTTTTTTTTTTTTTTTTTTTTTTTGGAGTTTAAGAAGCTATCTTAGGGGTTATTATTGAATTTGGGAACACCTCTGTTAACTTTCATTCATATGAGTTGTAGAATTTTAGAGCATTTTAAGTATTTTATTGCAGTAATTAACCTTAAACACTCTCTGGACTGAAATCTCTAACCAAGGCTTTGGAGGTGGTCTTTGCAAGTGAGGAGCCTAATGCTTTATTCTCTTCAGGCTAAATCTGTGTTGCACAGACTTGATAAATTAACTTCCTCAATCAACCTACCACCTAGGTAAGATTCTACTGTAGGGAGGAGGAGGAGACAGTACAGAGAACTAGGATTATTTAGAAAAAAATCCCTTTTGATGGAAACTAAATGAAAAGAACCTTCATTCCTCTGAAAGAGAAGGAAAGCTTCTGGGGCTATCCATATGTGGAACAATGTGGGCAGTCAACTAAGCTCACCCAACCAGATTCCCTTCTCCCAATTGCTCTAAAAAGTGTGATGTGTCAGCTTCTAAAACTAGAAAGTGCCAGCGAGTCTAGTTTCCAGGGTAGTATTGAGACAGTCACTCTTATATATATGCACCTGCTTTATGGACTCAAAAGCCTTCTGTTTTGTCCACTCCCGTGCAGAGTACCTGGAACATAGCAGGTGTCCAACAAATATTTATAAGATGAATTAATGGATAAGCTTAAAATTTACAGGATTATAATATAGAATGTGATAAGCACAAAAGAAATAAAAAATGTGTATCTGACACAGTGTTTTCTTTTAATTTGATAGTTTAATAAAATAGCTGTCTAAATGAACACCTCTTTACAAGCTGTCTTTTATCAGTATTTGTCTGCTGACAGGCTAAAAGAAAATGACAGAACATATCTTGTTGGGGAACTCAAGAATGGCTTAATGAAGTAGGTGGCATTTTGGATGGATCTCGAAAGATGGAATTTGACAGATGACATATTTCAGGAAGATATTCCAGATGGAGGGAACCTAATTAGCAAAAGACATAAAAGTAAGAAAGCATGAGGTGTGTTTGGTAAAGAACAGTAATACAGTTTAACTGAAATATGGGTTGCCTGAAGAAAACTATACTGCAAGTTAGAGTCAGAAAGAGAAATCTGAAGAGTTAGGATTTCTGTCAGTAGGAATGTGGGTGCCATGGAAAGTTTTGATGAAGAGAGTGACATATCAGAACTGTACTTTGAGAAGATGGGTCTCTGCCATCAAAGATGCAGTGAGGACTAGAGAAGAGAATGACTGCAGAGCCACACGATCAGCTAGGATATGAAAGCAACCATCCAAGTACAAAGGAGCGATTATAACGAGGGTGATATCTCTAGACAGAAAGGAGGGGGTGAAAGTGAGGAACAAGGCAGGGGAAGCTTCTGTTAAGTGCATCAAGGGGGAGAATGTGTGAGTATATGTAAATAAGACAGTAGGGCATGGAGAGGGAGACAACCAAGAAAGCTGTGAGGTTTTAAATCTGAAATCATTGTAGTACACTTGCTGGGAATATGCTATGTAATTTCCAAGTGTTGATCCCAGGTCAGGCTTCAGCAGACCACTGGGTGAACATGTCTGGGCCTTTGGAAGGCACTTCCAAACATAAACCTAAGCTCCGGGAAGACAGGAACTGTGTCTGTTTTCTTCACCATTAAATGCTCAGCATATAATCTGGTACCGAGTAAGAGTGGTTGTTTAATAAATATTAGCTAGATAAAAGAATGACGATTATAGTTGAATCGATGGAAAAGGCTCTGATGAATATAAAAATTAGTGAAAAGGATCAAATATAGAATCAAACCTTAAATAACATCTACAAATTATACTTTGCAAGAGGAAGGAAACAATCTAAAACCAATGGCAGTACTAGACAGTATTGAGATATAATAATAAGCAGGGTATATTGAGCCGATTATAAGTCACATGCTTAGAGTTCACTAGAACATTGGACAGACTTTATATCTAAAATACTTGTGCACCTAGGGTACCCTGGAGCAAAAACTGCAACATTAGAAGTTAATGTTGTTGTTTAAAAAGTTATGATTAGGAAGGGATGGGAAGGCTGAGTCTCCTATGCTACGCTATTCTGAGTGATCACACTTTCTAGCAAATTTGTTGTGAGAGGGAACATTTTGAAATATATGAATATTTTGGTGTCAGATTAATATTTCCATAAATCAGACTTCTTACTTCTCAGTTTAAAACCCTTCCGTGGCTTCCCATTACATTTAGAAAAAATTCAAATTCCCTAACATTGCCCACAGAGTTCTATAATAATTGTTCCCTGCCAACTTCTCCCATCCCATTTTGTGCCTCCATCTCTTGCAGCCATGACGCTGCAAACCATCTTCAGTTTCCCAAAATGGGCTCTTCTGCCTCGTTTTACTTTTCGATTGGAACACCATCCTTTCAACCACCCTTTGTCTTCCCCACCTGTTCACTTTATCTACTTTATCTAGTTAATGTCTACTTATTCTATAATCTCATTTTAACCATTCATTCTTTGGGGAAGCCTTCTTCTTTCCTTACTTTAGGTCAGACTTCCCTATGACATGCTATTAAAGTTTCTTACATTTTCACTTTGCAGCCTTCATTATAGTTTAATTAGATACCTATGTGCCTCCTTTTTAAGTCTAATTCTCTGCCAATCAACCATCATCTCCAAGGTGATAGTATTGACTCTGATTCACGTTATACTCCCATCATCCATCAGGATGATTGATATATCACAGTATTCTACAAAATTTTTAATAATAATAAAAGCTACCTTTCTCACCTGTATATCAGCATTTACTAAGTCTCAAATATTGTTCTAAGTGCTTACATGAGTTGAAGGCAGTAGAATGCGATATAAAAATCATGAACTTGAAAACTGAAAGCCTGGATTCAAACCTCAGCTTTATCATTTATTCACATGTGAACTCAAAAAAATTATTCACTTCTCTGTACCTCAGATTGCCCACCAATAAAATAGAGATAATGTAGAGTTGTGTGATGATTAGGTAACTGAGAACCAGAGAGACTGATTAACCTGCCTGAGGTCTTAAGGCTGCAAGCACCAAGGCTTGTAATCTGAATCTGCTATTAAACCACTACATAAAGAAATAATAGTATATGTTATATATAATATAAAGATGATTTTCATTTCTAAAATTACTGTATGGATAGGCAGAGACATTCATAAGCACCTGCGCTCATTCTTCACACCCTACCCTGCTCCTTCTATTTCCTCAGAGCAACAAGGAGGCTGTTAGGCCTAGACCCACAAGAAAATATCCCAAGAAGTAAAATCAGGCCAAGATTATTTTTTCCACCAATTCCAGAATCAAATCTAGAAGAAAACCAACAACCACAGGTGCCCTGGAGTGGACTGGCGACAAACATTGCTGCACTTGTATCTTGCTATTAAACAAAATGTCACTCCCCTAACAGATTTCAAATGTCACTCTTTTGCATGTACATACCGATATGCTTTATTTAATATTTATCACTTAATAAAATACATAAAAGATGGCACAAAATCTGTGCTCAACGATCCTTGATGACAAAGCATTATTGACCCAATCCTTTTCCAGACCTAATGGTATTTTGCTTCAGTAGCCTAGTGCTCTAACTCATATGAAACAAATAAGACACTCATGCATAAAATTAATACAGCAAGTTCTCTAGGCAGTGATAAATTTGGAAAGGAAACAGGACCACATAATCATTTCATCTCTCTGGAAGGCAAATTTCCTATAAAACCTTGAGTCACCTACATCTTGACTTGTAAGGCTCTTTTGGAAATTATGCCATCATCTCCCATGAAATCTAATAGGGCATGTGCAGTCAGGATGGAAATAAAGGGTGCAATGAAGCTGTTGAGGAGATGCTTAAAAATATGACCACTTTATTTTATGTGGGAAGGCTATTGATCTCTAAGCATTGAGAGAGCTCTCGTCTTGCCCTTTGCAATGAGGTTGCCCTCGCCACTCTGCTCCTCTCGGTTCACCTGTATATAAATGGGTCCTGAATCCTCTTGTTTTAAGAGGGGCAAATGAAGGTGATGGCATGTGCCTGGGAAATCTTCGATAAGCAGCAGTATCGAGAGTATCATGGAAAAGCAACATTGCCTTGATTTCTTCAATAATCACTAGAAAACACCCTACTTCTGAGAATGTCAATCTCATGAAGATATTTGTAGATAAAACCCACGAGGCCTCAGAAACATGTCTTCCCTCAGCCACACAATGAACCTTACTGCTGAGGTTTGAAACAGAAAAATTTGAAAAGGAGTTTTGAAATCTGAAAACTAAACAACATTGTATTCAAAAGTTCCCATTTATAAGTTTTGAAGAACAAAGGAGGTAACTAACGCTGCATGGGTCCCATTCGACCTTCCTGGGAAGAGGAAAATGAAGGATTTGATTTATATTAGGGAATACACTGTTAATTTGCTGCATGTGTCATTTTATACTTGGGTCGTCTTTGAGAACAATAATGGATTCTTGTTGAAATGACATTAAGGATAGCGGTTGCCGGGTTTTACGTTGCCAGCCTCAAAACGGCATCTGTTATGAATTTCAGATGCCTGCGAAGGCATTTTTTATTCTCATTGCAACTCCAGTTGCAAGAGTGAGTTTTCAGAATGCATGTCTCACATCACTACCAGCCAGCCAGTAAATTATATATGTGAGTATGTTCGATGGATTCCTTTTGACCTTGTTGGTGTTTATGTTTCTTGTGTCATTTTGAAGAAGAAAACGGAAAACAAACTGTCTTCGAAGGTTTTCTTTTCCAAAGAACCTGGCTAACATTCCTTTTTTACCTCTTCCAGTGGGGGTCCTGAACCACGACCCAGTAGTTTACATATTAAATTGATAACAGCAGTCTCTGTGCAAAATGAAAGGCAAGCTAAATCACACCCCAAGGGATTCTGAGGTGCAGGAATATGGTCTTGTTTCTGTACAACCAAAGCATTAATATTAATCGTGAGTTCCGTGTACTTGCTTAGCAAGCAAGTCATCTCCCCAGGGTGTTCTCACAGCACTGACAATGCCCTCTGGTTCTGCTTCTACTTCCTGACTTTGAAGTCCAGGCACCAGGATATTAGCACTTTCTTGCAGATTCTTCCTTTTCCCCTTACAGTTAAGAAGGAGCCTCGCCTCATCCTTCAATTGCAATATATACTTTGTTCCATACTTATCCAGGGATTTCTCTTCCTCCACCCTCCCTCTATTTCCCCCATCCTCCTATTATGCTGAATTATAGTGTTTCTAATAGTAACAATCCTCAATCCCTGGATTATGGGAGTTTAGGCTTAATTTAACTGGAACAACAACAAAAAAAAACTAGTGTTTTTTAAGTGCATACATAAGTTCCCAGAAAAATGCAACCCACCAGAAGAGAAACTGCATTGCACTCTGCCATAATCAGAGTTCTTCTCTTATGAACATAATTTTTTCCACATCTTTTTAATGGTCCATGCCTCTGTAAATTTGGAGAAAATATGTGGGTAAATGTCATAATTACTGATAGATAAGATGGGACTCATTGGTCAGAAAGGTGGGTTTTTATGTGTCACTTCTTGTGTTTATTTATAAAGCATTTCAATGAACAAGAGTTAAAATGACCCTATTTTGTACTCTGTACATAAATCATTCTAAAAAGCTACACATACACATTAGATCTGTCACAGCACATATTGGATCATTTGGGATTACGAGAGACTAATTCAGTTTTTGAGCTTTTATTTTGGCTTCTTGAAGAAAAAGCAGATCTCTGCCAAATAAATACAAGGATTTTCTATATAAAAAGACAGCTGTCCTATCTCATTAAAAAACTTCTAATGGGGATCTTTACTAGATATATGTAAGCTTACTTAAATCTGCATGATTCTTTTCTCTCCCCAGTAATTGCACCTTATGGTAGGTAATGAGAAACAAAATTTTCACTATTGGACAAAAAAGCTTTTTATCTGCTTAGGACCCCAATATGCTAAAATGTTAAATCTGAAATAATATTTTAAAGTTTGTTATCCACCCCAATCATTTTATAGATGAGCAAGTTAAGCTCCAAAGAGATAACTGGTTTGCAAAAATAACACAGTAATGGAACATATTGCATAACTGTACAGAATTGAGATACGAACATATTTCACCAGTAAAATGTTAGTATTTAAATGTTTTAAAATATGAACTCATAACAGCAGAGACAAAGAAAGGAAGCAGGCTATAGATAAAAGATTTCACTAATTTCTAGAAATCAGTGGATGAAGAAGGGATACTTGATGGGACAAGGCAGAGGGAGCCAGCGTTCTCAGTGCTAACATGGGCAGCAGATGGGAAGAGGCATAGGAAGTCCCAAGGTCATCAAAGTCCAGCAAACCCAGAGGTAAACCAGCCTGGCACACAACAGAGAACCAGTTTTATAAAGGAAAGTTCCAGAAATAAAAGGCGAGGGTCAATAAAACAGAGTTTTTGAGAAGAGTGGATGGGAGTGTATATGACAAGGAAGTTATATGACAAGATGAAAACAAGGCTAATTTGAAATGCCAGGAAAAGCACTTGCTATTCGAAAGAACATAGTCACAATTACCAGTCAGACTTATCTTAAAACAGGATATTTTAGAACTGTTGAAATAATTCAATTTAACAAACATGTATTAAGAATTTACTATAGACAAATAGCTTTTGGAGTTACAAGTTGAACATAAAAAATTCCTTGTCTTCCACGAGCTTAGGTCTGGTGAGAGGGACCTATACATATCTCATTATAATATAGGGCATACTGATAAACATTCTATGGTAATGAAGAAGGTCATGTGTAATAACAGCTCACAAAGAGAAAGACGATTTAGACTGTGGAATCCAGAAAAATTTGATTAGTAAACATGAGCATGGGACAAAGGAGTAGTTGCCATGGAGAATGCGTTTGCCAGATCATGGAGAGCCTGGAACGCCAGAGGAATACAATCTGGATATATTTGAAATGCTTAAACAGCATGGAACTGTCAAATATATATATATATGGTGAAGAAAAGTAATCATATTTTTTAAAAAATCAATCTAGCAAAGGTATTTTCTTCCAATAAAAGGTGCCTGTTTTAAAGGAACAGTTTTATAAGTTTTAACAAATGCATGTACTTGTGTAACCACCATCTAATCAAGATGTAGAAGATTTCTATCACCCCAAAAGTTCCCTCATGCCTTTCCAGTAGTTCTTCCCCTCCCTACCCAGGCAACTCTTGATCTGATTTGTATCCCTAAAGGAAAAACTTGTCTGTTCTGCAAATTTATATAAGTGGAAATACATAGTAATAACTTTTGTGTCTGGCTCAAGTCATTCAGCATAATTTCTTGAGCTTCATTTTGCTTTGCTGCTCCCTGCCCAATGTGCCTCAAAAAGAAACTCCTCCATCAACAGAATTTGTCCACTGACACAGGTCTTATACTCAGCCTCTGTTCCAGTTACCTACCGCTGTATAACAAACAACCCCAAACCTTAGAGACTTAGACAGCAATAAGCATGTGTTTTCCTTATGAGTTATCCAGCTGGGCAGGACTTGATGGGAAAAGCTCATCTATGCTCCACATCAGTGAGGCAGTTCAACTGGAGCTAGAGTAGACACATCCAAGATGACTCGCTCACATAGCTGCACAGTTAGTGCTGGCTTCTGGCTGAGAGTTTGCCCAGGGCTATCAGTGAAGGGCCCTAGTTCCTGTCCATGAGGATGCTTGGGCTTCCTCTCAGCACAGCAATTGGATTCCAAGAACTAGTTTTTTTAAAAGACAGGATATGGAAGTACAAGTTGCTGATCTCAAGGTCTGGTCTCAGAAACTGGCACACATCACTTTCGCTGTATTCTGTTAGCAAAGCAGTAATGAAATTTATCCAGAATCAAGAAGGCAGAGAGGTGGACGCTGAATAGAAAGGCATGAGGTAGAAAGTACCAAAAATTGCAGCCATTTTTAATCTGACATGCCTTCTCATTCAAAGGAGAAGACTTCTTGAGAAAAGATTTATTCAACAACAAAGGAAACCCATACTGGGCACCTACACAAATTAATATAGTCTTTTTGTCAGATGTGTGATGAAAACAAATGCAGGAAAGTGAATGATCAAGATAAACAAATAATATAATGGTATAGAGAATAGAACTGATATAAATAATCAGAAATAACTTGTTTCCATTCTAATTTTAATTCAATTCTAATTGTAATTATCATCGGAGATAATAGAGACAATATTTTGTTACATCCACAAAATAAGCACAGGTTGCATTTTTTTTTTTAAAAAAGGAATCTGAGAACAAGAATGCATTCCTGGAAATTACATATATGTGATTACCCAAATATAAAACTCACTAGAGAGACTGAATCTTAGAATGGATATGGCTAAAGACCAAATTAGACATCTGAAAGGTAACAAAAA
Organism: Cynopterus sphinx; assembly: GCA_030015415.1. Taxonomy (NCBI): domain Eukaryota; kingdom Metazoa; phylum Chordata; class Mammalia; order Chiroptera; family Pteropodidae; genus Cynopterus; species Cynopterus sphinx. Next base: position 191,100,753 of record CM057379.1, read on the forward strand.
ATAAATCACTCAGAATTTAAAGCTAAAAGACAAAATGATGAAGCAGAGAAAAATTAAAGCACACAGAAACTTGATCCAGAAGGCACAACATCTCTCTGCTAAGCATTCCATAAAGATAATACAGAGAAAATTAAGGGAAAGAGATGAGCAAAGAGAAATTACCTAAAAAAATATACAGGCATTTTCAGGTGGAAAAAATCACCTAATGTCAAGAAGAATGATGACAAAAGGCTCATACTTAGCTGTTTTGAAGTGAAATTTTTGAAGATTAAAATTAAAAGAAAATCCTAGAAGTCGAAGGAGGTGTTGGAATCTAATAGTCAAAGAAGAAGAGTCGGGTTAACATTAACATTAACCCTGAATTCTAAAAGAGAATAATTAATGCCTTCAAATGTCTGAGGAAAAACGATTTGAACTTACAATTTTATGACTAGCCTAACAATCAAGCAAATGTGTAGGCAAAATAATTACTTTTTCAGACGTGTGAGGACTCAGTAAACTTATGAAGACCCCTTCTGAAAACAGCACTTAAAGTTATATTCCAGCAAAACAAGAGAAGAAATCCACACACAAAAAAGTGGGATCTAACAATGAAATCAACCCAAGAGTGCAATGAGGCAATTTTCCAAAATTAGAGCAGTTAGAGCAGGTCAGATTATAATAACAAGATGGAAGTCTCTGAAAAAAAAATAATTCAATCACATTTCTTTAAAAATGTGAAAAATATTCACAAGGTTTTCATAAAAACAAAAACAATGCAATTAAAACTTTTGAGGAGAAAAAAAAAAGTTCTAAAAGAATGTTATGGTCCAAATATGAAGCCAACTACTGAGTAAATGAAGAAAGAATTCATTTATCTCAGTACTGAGAATATTCTCCTTCAAATAGCACAGGTTTAGTGATATAACATTACATTTCCTTCTCTCTGGATCTAATCATAGAATTCTTGGTTCAGTTATGCAATGAATGAAATTTATATAATCATAATATATTGTGTAATGTTCATGTTTTAATTTTATAATTAACCTACAGACAGAGCTCAAAATCCTAGAATGACTTTCTCTCACATATAAATGATTCATTCTAGGATTTTTATATATATATATGTTTTTATATATATTTATATGTATATATTATATATATGTTTATATATATACAAACATACATCTTAGAAATATACATTTATATGTATCTATGTATGTGTGTGTATGTGTATATTCTATACACATCTCTTCTATAAAATCAATGGAATAACTGACTAGAAGGAGTGAAAAAGAGTGGCAGAGAGTGTAAGAATGCTGATTTTCTAATCTTACAAAAATACGTTGCTTAAAATTAGTGCTTCAAAAAAAACAAAGGTTTAGGTATATAATTTACACTTCTAGAGTAATAATTAAAAGATCTATAGGAATAACATAACTTTAAAAATCCAGAAGTGACAGGTGGCATATATATACTAAATTCCTCAGTTATTCTGGTGGTTAGTAATACAGACATTAATTAAAGTGATTGAATCAAGAAAGAAGTTTACAAGTATGCAATTTAGCATTATTAAGATCACCAACTTTTTGAAGAGGTAGGGGTGGGAAAGGAAAGCTCGAGACATATCCAATAGCCCCCCAGGAAGGGGTGTGACCTTTTTTGAAGCTGGTCTGTTGAGACGAAGGCAAATCCTTCTTGCTAAGCAGTTGGGGTCTGAGAACTTCCGTCCAGGAGGGGAATCCAGGTGCTGCGCTGCATTATCTGCTGCGGCGACCAGGTGGAGTTGCCATCAAGACAGTTGCCGTTAATACCTGTGAGTTTATGTAAAGGGGACTCAATAACTGGGGTTTTGTTATTTAGAGATTTCCTATGTTACTTGGTAATTATGAGGAATTATGAGGCGATTCTTTCTCATTTGTATTAAAACTATTATTAGTGTTAGAAATAGTATAAAAATAATTCCAATTTTTTTCTAACATGATTTTTTTTTTTTTGGTAATAGATTCCCTGTTAAAACTATATGCAATTAGGACATATTTGCTCAAATCCTCCAGAACATAAGGCATATTCCTCTTCTTATTCAAAATAAAGCTTTAAAAATGTGTGAAAGTCTTATGTCTCCTAATTACAAATTCCCTGTTAAATTTATTCTACTTCTCTTTATCATGAAAAGATAGTACTACATATTCAATTCTATCACTTCTTCATCTACAGGTTACAAATATAGTAAACCTTTGTTAATTATGTTTCACTAAATTAGATCTATAGTTATTGTAACAGACTATGGGTTGACATGCACTTTTGCTCTATGATTTTTAAAATACCTTTACAGTTTTCCCAAAAAATTATATTCAATAAAATTAAATAAAATATTCAACAATTACAGTAAAGTATAAAGAATAAGGTAATTAATCACTTAAATCACACCATTCAAAAATACCCAGTGTTAACCTCACTCTAGATATCTCTCTGAACAGATGAGTAAGTGACTGGAGGGTTGGAGGGATGTATGGATGGTGGAAGGAGTTAGATAATAGAAAAAAATTGTACAAATGGGATTACACATATATACTATTTTATAGAATCTTACCTTTATAACAAAGTAATGACTATATGTCAAAATTTTTAAATATTTGTAACAATAATCTTCTTCTAGCCCCTTTAAAGTTTCTCATTAAAAAATCATTGTGCTTTGTGACCTAACATTTTACCAGTTCAATTTTAAAACACCCAAAATATTATTGCTTATAATTTTTCTGTTTTCATAGTGATAAAAACACTGCTAACATATTAAACATTACAATGTGCTGGGCTCTATGCTAAGCACTTTTACAAGGGTCATTTCATCTCATTCAATGCTTCTGATATGCCCATAAAAATTCAGTCTAAATAGAGAGGTTAAGTCACATGTCCCAGGTCAAACTGCTAAATATTGAATTGATTTCGAACCCAGAATTTTGGACACTGAGCCTGAACACTTAAACATTAGTTCATACAAAATTCACAAATCCCTTATTAAAATAACCCAGTACAAATCAAGAAATTAATATTTTTCTCATTTAAATTTATATCTTAAACTCATGACAATATGCTGCCATATTCAGTAATTATTAAGAGTCTACTAGACATCAAGCATTGTGCTATGGAACATAGAATTAGGGGGAAAAAAGGAAATTAAAGAAACATTTGTGTAAAGGATTTTATCATAAAAGAACAAAGTAATGGTTAAAGGACACTATTTTTATAACATTTATATTTACTAATTGGATAATGAATTGTGATTTAGTTCTTGTTTGTCCTTTTTCTATATACAATATGTAAATATGCATTTTTCTTATAAAACTGAGAATATATTTCATACTTTATTCTGTAATCTACTTCTTTTTCACATATTATAGATGAGCATTTACCATATCATTAACTATAACTTTAAAAAAACAATTTTTACTAGCTCTTTAGACATACTTTTAACAGGCACATTTTAGCATATGGTTGAGCTATAAAATATTTTAATTACTCCCTAATTGTTTACTGTTTATTCTGATAACTTTTTTTTATTATGAAACAATATATTTCAAAAACCTTAGGAAGGTCCTAAAGCAGAAATAAAATGATTCAACTTTTTCAATTATTCAAGGCAAGAGGATAAAATTTATTCAAAAGATTCTCTGATACTTAGAATCCCAAATTCACCTTCTAATTGGTACTCTCTCTGCTTTTTATCTTCATAAGAAGTGACAATTTCATTTTCTTCTTTAAATCTCTCCTCTGTTTAATGTATTGTTTTCTTCACTTCTTTTCTTTTTCCTTCTTTATTTTTCTTGTGTAAGAATTACCTTTGACATTGAAAATAGCCAATTAGAGAATATCTAAATTTCTGGGGAAAGAAACTCATTCTTTCTCATTATTTTATTGCCTCTTATTTTCCAATTAGAACAGGAAGATTCATTCAGCACCAGTCTGTGTTCAATTGCCCAGTCTGAGAGTTCACCATCAACACTAAATAAAAGTCTCTGCTTTGGCTTAAAAAAATGCAAGCACTTCCAGCTGAGGTCCAGTTCTCTTAAAGTTATGTGATATTAATGGCTTTGGTTGTTTTCTTTCTTTTACCAGAGGGAAATAGTTCAGTGGCTTAATTTTTCATGCTTTCATAAATTTTAAAATAAATTTTAAAAGTCCAAAGGCAATAAATTATTCATCATGTTGCTTAGTATTAAATCCCAGGTTAATTTTTTTCTATCATTTACACATATACTCTTTCCTGTTCCATAATACTTCGGATATCAGTTAATAAATACGTGTGCTTGTGCGTTGATCACTGGGTTTAATCACATGAATGCTTATCAAATCCAAGGGACTAATTATTTTAAGCTTTCAACTGCATCGAAGAGCATTTTGCTGGGAATTGAATATTAAAATGCAAAAGATCTCTCTCTATGTAAAATGCAAACTGATTTATTCTCATAAGAAAAGAGAGTACAAAAGTGAAAGAAAATTGGCCAAAAAAAAAAGAAAAGAAAAATATATTCTCATTGGCTTCCTCGAATTCATTTTGATTTCTTCTTAATAAAGAGTTGGAGGAGAAGCCATTTAGTTTGCAGAAAAAGACTAAAAACCATCATATATGGTGCTAAAAATGTTTCTGTAATTTCATCTACTACATTTTAGGGTTAGTCATTACAACTATAACATTTGGAGAAAGAAGTGGTATCCAATGTTTAAACACAGAGTATGATTTCTTGTGTATGAAAGAAAACACATCTCTCTTTTAGGTCAGTTAATTCAGAACATTTGCACCAAGGTTTTACCAGTGTGAATACAAAACTGACAATGGGATAAATACCAGCATCTCAGTTTTTTTTTAAATGCTATCAGGTGTTTAAAGGGTGCAAAATTGACTTGTGGCATAAGACGATGGATTAAAGCAGTTGCAAATTGAAGAAATATATGTATTTTACGACATTAGGCCATTTTTTAGAATACCTGTATGCTCTTTTGCTGACTATTAGTACTAGAAACAGGTCTCAGAGACTATTTTATCCAGTGGTTTTTAAACTGTATTTCCTGAGAAATAAAATTATTTGGTCCTACTTCTTCATTTAACAAGTGAGAAAAGTAAATACCAGATAAAGTATTTACCCAGTCTGCAATTACCTGGTGGTAAAATTATATACACACTTTTCAACACTTTTACCTAGCCCAGTACCTTTTTTTTTTTTTTTTTAATGATACTTCTTTCATATTCTCCAATGTCCATCTTGGATTAAAAATTTCCAAACGACAGATTGTTTTTGACCAACTTTCTTTTCTTGCTGAACACAACTTGCAAGTCAAGTTTAGAATGAATTATCAAAAGGGAAAGATTTTATTTCAGTGACCCCATAACCTTCCTTTTCTGTGCTCCAAGATCTCTACAAGGTCACTGACTTTAAGTTATTTAACTTCGTTTTGCCTTAATGTTCTTATTTTTTAAATGAGTATAGTGTAATAAACATAATAAAACAACAGTTTTATTATGTTTATTTCACATCTATTTCACATCTATTAGGCCATTTCACATCTATTAGGCCAACAAAGATAAAAATCTGATGCTATCAGGTGTTCTTGAAAATATGGGGAGATAACACTAGAGTACTGCTCATGGAAAAGTCATTTGGTTTAACCTGAAAATAATTTGGTAAAATCTAGTAGAGTTGACAACATAGTACTTTATAAGTCAGAGATACTGCTTCTAGTTATACGTACCTAAATTTCTTATAGGGGACCTATATGAGGATGCTCGCTGTTAAATTACTTCTTAAAGTGGAAAACTGAAAATCAGGGTCCACCAAGAGAAGACTAGGAAGGGTCGGTTTTCAGTTGCCCATGTAAGGAGTTTAGAAATTGACACTTTATGCAAAAAAAAAGTAAGTAAAAACTGAATGGTTGGAAAATCAAGAACTCTTCTTGGATCCGTAAGGATGGGGAGGACAGAAAGCAAACCTCAGGCCCTAGGCAGGAGAGACAAACAGGCAAATATAAGGAGTTGTGGCTTACCAGAGCACAGAAGGAGAAATCACCCAGGAAACAAGCTTGAGAAGGCTACCTTAAACTGTATTTGACAAATTGCTGGAAGCTCAGAGCACACAATCATAGGAGGACTCCCACAATATTGTGAGATTTATCTCAAGGAACTAGAGCAGATTTTCACAGTGACTATTCAGTAAATATGGGAGAAAAATCCCGTCAGGCTTCCAGCAAGGGAAGGAGAAAAGGAATCTTTCTGAGATCCAGCAGAGCCCTCAGGCCCACTTGAAAAAGCCTAACCTCAGGAAAAACTAATTAACCAAAGCCTAACCTGCTAGAGTTTTACCAGAGCCTAACTGACCTGCGGGGAAGGGAAATACCCAACACCAGCTGGCTCCAGCCATGCAGATAGTAGGGTATCACATTGTTGAAAGTAAAGCAATTCCCTTTGCTTCCATTGTTTTACAATAAAGTGTAATTTATTTTAAAAAATTCAAACATTGGATAATGTCAATGAACATTATTGGACAGTATTCAAATAATGTAATGTTTGAATCTCCTGGCAAAGTTAGAGCACGACACAGACTCATATGCCAAAGTTGCAAATTAAAGGAGAGATGTTGCTTCCAAAACGTGTTATTTATTGGAACACCATGCTTAAGATTTGTCTAAAGTATACTATGCATACAAACTTATAAACATTTCTTTCATTTGCAAGAATGACTCACCCTTAGCAGCAGACAGAACCATGAGCACACATTCATAATATGGCCACAGTCACAAGAAAAACTGTCTGTGACTACTTCTTTCCCCCACATTCCTGTGCTGTTTCCTGACGTGATCAACAAACATCACCTTCAACTCCACTTGTCAGTATTTTTTGCCTTCGTCTCAACATGAATTGATTGTTTCAAACCAGTAATATCTCTGTATTGATCACTAAGCTTTAATTCCTGCAAGAGAGCTATATTTTCCCACTTTTCCAATTTTTTAACTGATTTTTCTCAAGATCTGGGACCTGAAAGAATATTTAAATTTCTAAATGCTAAAAAGGAATTCCTACATGGAAAACATAATATACACGGACTCAATAAATAGTCATCATGTTCCTCACTGTGATTGCAGCTAAGAAGAGACAGGAGGATGAGCAGAGAGAGAGAGAAATAAGAGGATCTTAAATTGTATCTACAATTGTGTTCTTTTATAAAAAATTCAAAATAAAAATGATGAAATTATGTCTGTTAGTTCTGATAAAAAAAAATATGTGTATTTGATAAATTATTTTACTTTCCTGGGTTTTTAAAATTTTTCAAAAGAAATGCTAAACCTGATTCCTGGGTCTCACTGCCAGAGGTCCTGATTCTGTGAGTCTGGGGTAGAGAAGTAAAAATCTGCATTTTTACTAACACTGCAGAGCATGATGGGGCAAATGTCAGAACACCAAACTTGGGTAAATGCTGGTCAAGACCTGGGAAACCCAGATGTAAAACAGAGGTAGCAGCAAAGAATCCTAAATCATGGGCAAACAGGATCTGCAAATTACATCTTAAAGCCAAAGGAACAAGCTCCAGCAGCAGGAGTAGCTGCACACCTTTGCCCTGGGTGTGTGTAGTAGGAAAGACCGCCCAATCTTGGTGACATAGCACCGTGTCGATGCCTCTCACACCTCAGGTAGACTGGTGCTACTCTGACTGCTGGCTGCTACCGCTGTTCACTGGTTTCAATGATAATACAGCTGATGGGGAGGCGAGGGGTAGCAGATGATAAAGTTCTGTAATGAAGGGGAACTATTTTAAGAGTTACCAAAGTTCTTCTTTATTAAAAGGAAAATTCCAAGCCACATTCGTACATTTGCTTTCTTGATAATGTACTTTAAGAGCACTGTCTGACTTCGTTGTGTTACTTTTAAAGCCTTTTCATAGCACTTTATGCTTTCTGATTGGTCTTCAATCATGAATCGGTTAATGATCAAATTACTAGGTTCAAACACTTATTATAAAGCAATAATGTCAACGTTCTTGTTTCTCTTGATTGCTTGATTTTAAAAAATTAACTCAGTACCATTAGTTATTCTATATGCTAATATTTAAGAAATATTTATGCATGAGAAATTTATATGTGTTTTATACTTCCAAGTGCAGCAAGAAGCAAATTTTAAGGCTTATGACTATTTAAAGAAAATAAATCCAGATTCATGAATTCTAAAACCAATGTGTGTTCTCTCTTCATTCTCTTTGTACAGAATAATGAGGTTTTGATAAAAAATAAAATAAGAGGCATCGTTATTTGGAGTTCTGTGTTTGAGTTTTCAGTAAAATCCTGATTTCTACCTTAATCCTTTGATTTCCAACAGCAGAGCCACTGAAAGCTTTTTGAACTTGACCTAAGCTTCTGACTTCTGAGACTGAATGTTTCTCTCTCTCTTTCCATCTTCTGGCTTTTGCTATCTGATGCCAAACTGAAGGAGGAATCCCCTCCCCAATGCAACTGACAAGGCTTATTGTCATCCTGATCAAAGCTACACCATGTGGAAATTATTTGGATATTTTTTCAAATTTCATGGAGTAAGTGGGATGCCATCTGTACAGGGAGTTTCACAGGCTGTTGCTCTGACTCTGGCATTTAAACAGTGCTACAAGCTGCTATTGTAGCATAATGGGCTAAACCAGCTAATTCTCAAAATTTCAATTATAAAAAATGTAAAACTTATTTTTAATTGTCCTCCATAACTTCAGTTGACAAAGACATCTGCCTAGCAGCACCTGAAGTATGCCCTTCCAACTTACCACTTAAACTCAGTGTTCACAGTGCCAGAACCTGGGTGATCTCTGCCCCAACTCTGAGGCAGGTAGACTGAGAAACTGATGATGATGCTGGACTGAAGAAAATCAATCCAGGCTTTGCCTCATGAAACACAGGCAGCATGAATTAGGTCAAAAGACATATCAATTTCCTTTGCTGTCTCCTTCCTGACTCTAGAGTTCTATAGTTGGTGACAACCAACACTCTGGGCAACCACCCTTCAGTTGCATGAGAGTAGAGGTCTTCAAGACAAATGAAACACTATACTCATGAATCTGTTCGCACTCTCATCTTTGACAATGCATTCATGGATAGCATATTCCAGAACACAACCAGACAGCAGCGAATGTGATAGTGAAAGAACAATGAGGAAAGCCACGGAAAGATAGCCACTGCACGTATTTATATAAAAAGTACTCTATGTGAAAAGGGTGAAAGAAAAAAGGCTGCTGGATAGCCTTTTGAAAAATATTGTTTTTAAAATTATTAGTGAAGAATGAGGAAAAAAAACAGCGAGTGGAGGGAAAGATGACTTCATACTACAAAGCAGAACTAAATTCAACGAAAGCACTTTTTATGTGTTATTGCATTAGTCACATCACAACCGCATAAGTTAAACACTGTGAGAAGAAAAACTGATTTTTTTTTTTGAAATACAGTGGTGTCTAGTCCCTATACATTTTGGAATCTGTTCATTAATTTAGCATATATTAATTGCATGCCTATAAAGGCATAGTGCTATAGCAGATACCGAGCCTGCTCAGAGACAGTGTGCATGTCACATTATGCTGAACTCTCCGAAATAACAAAGAATCGAAATGTAACTCAAAAAAATGTAAGTGACCAAAGAGAAGGAAAGATAACGTGTTACAAGTATGCAGAGGAAGAAAGAGGTCACGGTAAGGGAAAGATATTAAGAACTTTGAGTTTCCCAGAAGTTTGAGTTGAGTCCTTAATTATAAGGATAGGGAGGAGTAGAAGTGAATAAGAGCATGACAAGCCAAGCCACTGACAAAAGCCAAGGCAAAGAGCAAAAAGGGAACAAAGTATTGAAGAAGTAGAGTGGGAACATAGACAAGGAAAGCCTCGAAGACTCAGCTAAGGGCTCTACAGATTTTTTTTCCACATAGAAAGTCACTGGTGATCCTTGAACAATAGAGTGAAAATATTAGTGCTGTGCTGCAAGAGTCAACAGACTGTAAATTGTGTTGGAAGGGAGGACTGGAGGAGAGTAGGAAAAAAAGTCTGTTGAAATAGTTTCAGTGAGATTGACAGAAAGCCTGATTTATCATTATGTTTTGTTTCACAGATGAGGAAGCACCCAGAAGTGAACATGTTCAAAATCACACAACTGATTATTGACAGAGTCAGAATCCAAGTCTGGAAATCTAGTTCTGGAGTCCACGCCCTTAGCCGTTCTGAAGTTGGACTTCTCCATATTAAGACTTTTCAGTAATATGCTATCCTTGCCAGCCATTCCAAAAGCTAAGGGCATAGCTATGACATGACATTTAACAAACAAATACTTAAGATATAAATAAAAGTAAAAATAAAAATGTGAGCAATTTTAAACTTCTAGAACAGGCAAGTTTGCAGGATTCAATTGTAAAACAAATATACCATGGTCATTAAAATTATGTTTAAAAAATAGTTGGAATAGGAATAGTTTCATAATATGTTAAGTAACAGAAAAAAAAATCAGAGTATTAACCTATATCTATATCTGTATGTGTGCAGAAGAAACACAGGAAAGATTTATACAAAAATTTTTATAGTCCTTATTTATCTTGAAGGGAGAATTTAGAGTGATTTTTATTATCTTTATTTTTCTGCATTTTGTGATTTTTCTGCTTGACCCCTGTAATAAAACTGCACAATTTTCTAGTGCCAAATAACCAATTTGCTCAGCTGAGGCTGTCACCTCATACATATTTCTTATGTAGACAGAGCCTCGTGGCTTCATGTTTAGATTCTTTAATGTATTTGAACACTGAGCAGGTACCAGAACCCGTGTTAAGCACTGGAGTTACAACTGTGAATAAGACAAATAGAATCATGAACCTTAAAGCCTAGTGGAGAACAATATATTGAACAAATAAATTAAAATGTGATAGTTGTCTCAAAAGGGAAATTACAGGATGCTACGAGGGTACCCACAAGTACAAACAAGAACTGGCTCCAAAAGGAGGTTTAAGATGAAAAGTAGATGTGAAGTCAGGTGTGGGGTAGAGTATTCCAGGATGAGCAAAGGACACACATGACGTCCATAGGAGATGGAGTGTGGAAGTGGAGAAAAAGCAAGGATTCTGGGAAGTCAGTGGAGACCCCAGCCAGTATGAAGTGAGAGGGTCTTGGAGAGATGTTACTTACTGAGGACTTGGTCCTGAAGGTAATGGGGAGCTACTGTTGTCTTGGGGAGACTGGTCTAGAGACGGAAAGAGACGTTGCGTGGAAACAAGTTTTCTAGAAAAGATGTATCAGGCCAGTGGCAATAGTTTAGGGAAACTGCAGATGAGCTGAGAGTGTTTAAGAGGCAGAATCAGCAGTCCTTGCTGTGATGCTGGTGGGTGTGAGAAAACTATGGAAAGTGACTTCCTGGTGTCTGACTTGAATAACCGAACAGATGGATGTAACTGACTGAGCTAGAAGGCATGAGAGGAGGAGGAGGCTAGCAAAGAATGAAACAGAAACTTACCTCTAAAACCAAAACGAGTTCAACTTCTGAAGCTGTACTTCCTTATGAAAAGTTCATCTGGTCGAATGAGCAGCTGATCTAGAATGTAATTATCAGGGAACTGGGAGTGAGTGATTAGCTTTTGTTAAGTCCTTATGAAGATAAATGGTCCTCCTGACAGCTGGGATTTGAAAAAGAAATACAGAATTCCAACCACTTAAATAAGCAAGGACTTAAGTAGAGCTTATCATCATCTGTCTTCCTGAAAAACAGGCAGGTGCCTCTTTCTGCATGGGTTCTAGCTGGACTCTGGAGGTACATATCTTAGCTCAATTACAGTAGCATGGAAAGCCACTTGCTTTCAGAGCTTGCCAACAGAGTTGTTGCTTCAAGATGGATTCTGTCTTTGTTTAATTAGTAAGGAGCTCAAAGGTACTTACTGTTTTTAAATCCATTTCTGACTCTTCTTTTAAAATAAACTCCTTTGGGATCTCATTTCCTAATGGCTTTGTAAGCAGCACCACTCCGTGATGCAGTGATTGATTAGATACCTGGAATGGCATCTCATAATTCCCAAACAGGCAGATCAGGAAGATCATATGAATAAAAGCTGAGCTTGAAAAATTAAAGAATTCACAGCGGTATAGAAAGCTATTTGAATGATTGAAGTAGACTGCATACAGAAAAAAAAAAATAAAAGCAAAATCAAATGATAAATAACATATTGCCACAGAGTTGGTAACCAATAGAGAGTGGTGATTAATAGGGAGTGGTGGAAACTGTAGCATTATGGAATATGCATCCCCTATCCAAAAGCAAAACAACTCCTCAGCTGATTATTGTCATGCAGGAATATGAGCCTTGAGTTGCCAGCTTTTTTTCTTTTATCTTTAATTTTTCTTCTGATTTGTACATACTGTCAATTAATTCAATTTTTTAAATGTCTAAACCAAATAAAACAAGCTTATTATAGGCCGTCAACTTGTAACTGATAGAAAAAAAGCAACTTTACTATTTTTCAGTCACACCTTATTTGAAAGGGATGCTCCCTCTTAATTATGAGTGTCTTTAATATCTGACATTCTCATTTACGAAGAAGTTATAAATCTTTTCCCCATGTGTCCCTGACAGGAGGAGAGGCTAGAAAATTTAAAACTTTGGAGCATGTTATCTTTGCAAAAAACAAGGTTGAAAAATACCTGTGGCATTGTCAATCTTTGAAGATGAATCCTAAGTGAATCAAATCTACTTTTTAAATTACATTTCAGTGTTTGTTAGACGATAGTACGAGACAAGACATGGCCCCTGCCCAAGGGGCATAAAGTCTACACAAAGCATTCCAGAAATAAAAACACCAGCTGGGAAGGAGACATAATTAATGAAATAGTGCCAGGATTATTGTCTTGCTGCAATTACCAGGTGTTTCTGACACTTCAACAGAAACTGATGACTCCTGGTGAAAGGGACAGGCCAGGGACTCACATATTCAGTTCCATGTGGGATTGAAATAGAGTGTAAAATCCTCATATGCTGCGGTGCCTCACTCCTGTCAACAAAGCACAGCAAGCAAAACTAACTGACTTGCAAAGCACTGTAATTGTCCTTAATGATAGTCATTCTACAATTACATAGTTGCCTTGACCTTTACAGAAAATTAATAGAATTAAATTGCCTTACTTCTTCCAGGTTCGCTTCAATTTATTTTTTAAAGAATTTTTTTTTTTACTGTTGTCTGACTTTTTAAAAAAGATTTGAGTAAAAGATTTGGGAAAATAGATGGGAATCATACACTGGATAGGATAATCTCATAGGATAGAATAATCTCAATTCTGTTTTTACAAAATGTACGCATGCAAAGAAAAAAGACTACAAAGAAATAAACCAACTGGTTATCTGTGAGTGGTTATCTCAGGTGATTGTTGCTATAACAGCAAGGTGTAACCAATCATGTTTTCTCCGTATCGCTTCTACAAATCCGCTGTTTGAATTTGCTGTGCCCTGCTCCTGAGATGAAATTTCAGAGTTCCCCCCAATTTTTTTTTACAGTGACTCAGGGAGTAAAGAAATGGCCTGAGTGGGTAATAAAAAGTCCAGTCTGATCTAAGAATCATACAACTCCAGTCAGCTGTGATGATAAAACTCCAAATCCTTATCCAATGCATCTCTTTTTCCATAATGCTCATTTAGACCAAAGATTGCACAGTGGAAAGGGGTCAAAAGCTCACCTTCTCTCTATGCATCCTCCACAACTTGCCAACTAAAATATGTGACTTCTTCAGAGTTGACTGAGGGCAAAAGGTGAGGAGAGGTAAAGGTGCATTTTTCTTGAATGGCTCACCTGTAAACTAGCATTGGTGCCCTTGGGAAATGCCCTTAGCAATGACTATTTCTTTGTAAGGGGTCTTTTTGCAAAGTCCTCAGAGATCCGTCTCTGGGCTCCCCTGACTATAGTTGCCTCTGACACCTTCAGTGCCTTTCCTGTAGCACACCTCTGCCACTCCCTCAGATTTTCACCACTCGACATCCAGTTTAGGTTCATATTGGCCCTTCACATATTATTCTGATAGAGTCTATTTTAATAGAATCCCAGACTGCTCCTTTCAATGGGGTCTATATCTGATCTGTAAATAAGGAACACCTTTGTCCCACCCTTAAAGGAAGCACAGCTCACTCTCCGCATTCCTAGTCAGTCTCATGCCTCTAGGGATTTCTCCTGGAAAAATCACCTCCCAGTTCTGAGTTCACCAAACTCCAGGGGTTAAATGTCAAGTCCTCCAAGTAGATCTTTTGAAACGTCTTATGTCACTCGGCCAAGGGGAGAAACAAATGACTGAACTCTTCTGTGCTTTTCAGGTGGAAGATTATCCTGGGTTAAAGCCACTGGCAAATTCCTCCATCTCTTAGTGCTCCCCATCTCACTTGAGAATGTGGGATACATAAAATTTTTTTGCATTTTTCTTAGCCTTTAAAGTTTCTACTGAAACCCAATAATAAAAGGAATAACACTTTAACATATTGCCAGATTATTTTTTGTATCTTTTTGTAATTTTCCTATATTTACATAAATTATTTGATTATCAGAGTGAAAAAATGAGTGTTTTTCTTTTCCCCTAAGATTATTTAGTGTTAATTTTGGGAAACAATTTCGCAGCAGTTGCATATATTTGTTCAACAAAAATTTTAAATATTATTTTTTAACTAAATCGACTATAGAATCATTTTCTTGACATTTGTAATTATAAACTATTTACAAGCTTCTGAGAAATTTGCCACATGTATAATGAGAAAAGAACCACTTCTATAACTTGTCACTATGCCTACATAAATGACACTTCTATTCTGATTAATACTTCCTGTTGTAACTTAAAGAGTGATGGTGATAAAATCAGTCTTATTGAGGAAAGATTACCCAAAAAAGGTTGTCAAGGACGGCATACCTCTGGCAAAGTCACGGTTACCCAGGGGATTAATTACAGCTCTTTAGTCTATAAATCTAACTTGATTAGGGACACCAAAATGTGTCAGAATCAGGATAACCCAACAAAATCATCTATGAGTAACATATGTAATATATAACTAATGGGTCCAAATCTCAGGTCATAAACCTAGTTTGTTCAAGACATGTTATTTTCTTCATGTTCCCTATTTGAATATGTCTTTTATTTTGAAATTTCATGTTGCTGAGTAAAGAAATTTCATATTGGTCATTTTATGGTCATCTGTTGATTTTGTGTTTCCTTCATCAATTCTGGGTATCCACATGGGATGGGGGTGAGGTAAAAGGCTTACATAACTATGAAGGAAGGCAGTCTGGTCTTCCATTATCCTTGATAAAACCCTTCCTCAGGAAAAAAAAAAAAAAAAGCCTCCCCTGCCTCTTTCCCACAAAACTCCCACCTCCCTCCCCTTTTCAAGCACTCGATTTGTCATTAATAGAGGTTGGCAGCTACCCCAGCAGAATTACTCTAAAAAACAGCCTAGAGCCAAACTGTACAAGAAACAAAAGTATAAACAAATAAATCAGAGGGGCAAAAGGCAGAGTAGGAAAAGTGGGCAAGATGGGATAAGAAGTTTAAAATTTATTCTATTGCCTGCAATTTTAAAAGCCATGATAAACTACCATTTTCTGGCTTTGGAGACATCTTATGTGGATTTAGGGGCTAATATCAAGAAAGAGCTCACAGTCCCCCGAAAAGACAGTGTAATGTTGACTATGGGCAACTCATCTCAGATGAAATAACCGAGTCTGGTAGAGGATCATTTAATAAATTGTAGCCCTCATGTACTAAATGGTGCTTCTGTGGTCTGGGGAAGTTAATTTTTTCCCTCAAAAGCTCCATAGGCATCCACTACATAGCTACCCTGGTGGGATCTAACCCATAAACAATGCTGGATCCAATTCTTCAATAGCAGATATTTATTATAACCCTGCAATAGAAAATACCAAGTCAGATCAGAGACAGGGTGTGTTTGTAGCTGGGCTCCCAGAGAGCACCCATAACTACAATACACGGTAGAAGGTGGCAAATACTTCAGAGAAGAAGGGGCTGAAAGGAAGGTAGAAAGTGTTCAGTAAGGAAGGGAATTGGAAACGGCTTTCTAAGGGTTTAAGCTGAGTCCTAAATGACAAGGGCGTAGATGTGTGCAGGTGACAGAGAAAGGCAGTCCAACAGTGGGCCTAACAGCAGGCGAGGAAGGGGTTGAAAGGAAGTTAGAAGGAAGAGAACATAGGTTAGAAAAATAGGTTGGGGCACAGGCAAGGAAGGCCTTGAAATCTACATAAAGACTTTGGATGTTGTTTGGGTGAGTTATCCACCCCCACCCCCTTGTGTTAAAGATGCATTTTTTATTATTAAACCAGGACGTGTAAGTATCAGAGCTGCACTTCAGAAAACAATGGAAAGGGGATTGTAAAATGGAATAGGGGGCAGGACTGGAGACAGTGAGAAACAAGAGTCTACTGAAATAGTCCTGGTGACATCCGTAGAAAGCCTCATCTTAGTCTGTGTCCCCCTGTTTCCTTTGGCAATCCCAAACCCCACCACTGCAAGTGCTAAACAGGATGAAGTTAAATCGGAGTTGAATGAAGAAGATGAGGGAGAGTAAATGAGTCCAGCTCTTCACTTGGTGAAAGATTGAAAAATGTAACTTGAGGAAGACAAACAGGTTTTGGAAGAAGGATAACATTAATTCCTGCAGATAAATCTAAAACTAGGTGCAAAGAAAGGTTAAGGTCACTGGGCAGGTGAAAAGTTAGAGTCAGGAATGACTGAAATGATCTTGAACTTTCTCACTGGTGCTCACTTTCTCTCTCTCTCTCTCTCTCTCTCTCTCTCTCTCTCTCTCTCTCTCCGGATAATTTAACAAATATATACTTTCTTCTTTGTTAACCCCCCACCTGTTATATACCTTCAGAATATATGCAACAAAATAACTTACATTAAAACATAAATTTTTAAAAATGCTTAATTGTATTTCTTCTAGATATAAAAATATATGTGCTCACTAAAGGTAAAAATAATTACTTGGAAAAATCAGAAAATCGCTTATAATTTTATCCCCAGAGATAAGCACATATGTGCGTGAACCTTTCCAAATATGTGTAGATATACAAAATATAAGTCACTAGATCGAGAGCTTTACAGATAGAGTAATATATATCACTAGGGAAACTTTTCATTTAACATGGTCCTATAAACCATTCATTATTAAAATAAATTCCTGTGCTCTTCTGTTATCTTAAAATTTTGTCATTGTTGCTTTTGCATCTCACAGAGTCATCTCAAGATTAAAATCTACACTGAAATTAAAGAACTCTGTTTAGCTATCTCTTGAAGCACATTACTATCCTTACTGTAATTAGTTATAATATGTATACGGGACATTTGCTGCAAGGGAGCTGGCAGCCCTCGTCAAACTCCAGGATGTGAATAGGAACTGCTTTTAATCTTGGTGCTTAGATTCATAAAAGCAGACTTCCAGTGGTTCATAATGAGCTCAAGGTCACCTGGTCCATGAGAAGCAGCCTGGAAATCAAAACCAGTGCTCTGCAGACTGAAACTTTTACCTAAGGATGATAATTTCTCCGTGGAATGTTCGGTCTCGCAGATCTGGACCTGAGACAAAGTCTACTTCAATTTCTTCCCTCTACAAAGACGAAAACAAAGGTGCTGAAGGCTTTGATATCTTGTGCAGGTCATGTGGACAGTTAACGATGGATTTACACAATTTAAAACAATTTTCCATTGTTTTAAAATTGGACAGTATGGAGACTTTCTTGACTACTAGGGTAGAAAAGGTATTAAGAGAGATGTTTTTCAAAAAATTTTTTGAAAAGTTGATTAAAGCAAATCTTGAGTAGAAAATTAGAGTTCATGAAAAATGAATAAAAGATAGCTAGCCTATTTTTGACTTGATGAAAGTGATTTAGAAGTTAATTTCATTTTTTTAAACTCAGCGTCTGGTACTTCAATGAGTTTTTAAATTAAGTTATTAAGTCAATACGTGTTTTATGATTTTAATTAACTTTACTTTTTAAACATTGCATAAAGCTTTGGTACACATTCAAAACAGATTTTGTCGATGAGTGATGCAATTCTATTATTTTTAAAGTAAGTGTGGGAGGGACTGTGTGTGTAGGTGCTTGAAAGGTCATACATTAAAATATTAACATTAGGTGGGGAGATTCTTTTTCTTATCGGTGCTTATTTTCTCATTTTTCTATAATATATACGTATATATAGGTATGTGTGCATTATATATGTATGTAAATAATATACAATACATAATATGTATATATCATAACACACATTAGTTATATAATACAAAAAATGTTTTTGCTAGTGAATTAATCATCTTTCCAGGTTTGTTGGAAAAATAGCCATTTATTGTAATTGAAAAGCAATGTGTGGTTTGCTCATTGTGGCAGACACTGTTGTGGCTTGTCTGCTTCATATCCACTCCAGCCTCCTTCCAGTACATTTCTTATACTGCAGTGTTTGGAAAGCTGAGAATAATATTGCTTAGACTCCTTTGCAACTTGAGGCCCAGGTGAGAGTTGGGTTCTGCCAATTAGATGCCCTCATGCCCAGCTAGAATTTGAAAGGAGGGCAGGCGGCGTGGTGCAGATCGTGGCAGATCACATAGAAGCAGTGTCGTTCTGCAGTCCTCGGCCCTCAGATTCCTGACCTCCACTTCTGGCAACAGTAGTGGCAACTCTCCTGATAATAAAGGAGGCAGTATTAACCTGGGACTGGAAGTTGTTCCTGGAAATTCTACCTACCACCTGCTTCTTCTGCTTTTCTGATGTTATCTAATACATAGTAAAAACCCATTCGGCTTAAAACTGGCTGTGATGGCTCTATTGCTTGCAGTTGAACATTAACCCTTGGAGCTATATTCAAAATGTCCTTGTATGCCCTTCTTCCAATCATTATGCTCTAGTATTAATTTTTTCTCCTTTTATAGTTACAGCATTAAGACCTGCTTATTGCAAAAAAAATAATAATAATTTTAAAATCAAGTAATGTAAAAGTTATATACTGAAAAATAAAAATCAGTCCTCATCCTATATACCAAAGGAATCCTTTGTTAATAGTTGGTCTTGTATTCTCCCAGCTATTTCTTTATGCCCACAGAAGGGTTTAATTTTATAAAAATTACAAAATACTACATATACATCAATCCTGCAACTTGATTTTTTTTTATTTTTTTACATTTGTGTTTACTGAGCTATGTGGTCTTTTCAGTGACCATATTTTCTTTATACTGTAGAGAAACACTATATTTTACTATAACAATATATTTTACACTATATTTTATTCTCCTGTGGATGGACATATTAAAATTTATGAACAATGTTGTAATAATCATCCTTTTTCATAGATTTTGTGTGAACATTTGAATATTTCTTGAGATCGACTCTAAAATCTAAATGTGAAAAAAAATTTGAATGTTTGCAGATTGTAGTTAGCAGTGTTTTTACAGAATAATGTCTGTTTTCCTTTTTACTGTATCACTGGTGCTCAGAACAGCATCTGCCATGTAGAAGCCACTAAATAAATATGTGTGAAGTGAATGCCAAATGAATGATTGAAAATAGATTAAGAAATGCATTAATTCAATTCACCACATGAATGTATTAAAGTAGAAAAAATAAATATATACAATCACTATGACAGATGTCCCTACAAATGAGGTAAAACTCCACATTCATTCCTGAATTTCAAGAAAAAATTATTCATCAAAAAATAGAAAAAATATCATTAACCTGATAAAAGGACTTATCAGAAACCAGCAGCAAAATATATTTCTAAATATTTATGAAAGACTAATTACTTCATTCAAGTACTAATTATGAATAAAAATAAACTTGCAGGAATGAGATAGGAAATAAATCAAAAATATTAAAATAAGATATAAAATTTTGAAGACTTATAGACTTCCTCACACAACAAAAGTGCAAAGCAGAGCTAATCAAAAGCAAAAGTGTCAGTCACACAGGTGCACTGAGCTTACTCCAAAGCACTTTATCACATTGGGGGCAGTCCTGGTGGTCCAATTTTAATATCTGAAAAACTACAGGGTGAGACAAGGAACAGTGCTCAGGAAGCAAGGACTGGGCTGTAGCTCTTTCACCTTCTCTCCAGAAATCCAATGCTCAACAACAAAAGCAAAACCTATTCAAATATATTCACCTCTTTTCCTAGTGTTCTGCTCCACCAGTTGTAAATGCTTCCCCTACCCTAATTATGGTCATTTGCAGGATATGGACAGACCAAGAGTAAGGCAGTTTTTAACTTCAGCATAGTTCGTAATGTAAATTCCAATTCTAAGAAACAGGTGTCCCATAATTTGGAATATTCATAACTATTTAAAAACATGGGCAGCTTTGTATGTCCTTATACAGAAAAAAAAACACTCTAAGATGTGTTAGGTGAAAAAGTAAGCTGGTAGAGTATATAGTATAATTATATATTCTTCATTTTTGTTTCTTAACAACTTTATTGAGATGTCATTATGTAAATGTACCTATTGAAAGTGTACAATTTTGTAATTTTAAGCATTTTCATAAAATTGTACACTCCCATAATCTTGTCACAGAACAGTTTAATTATCACAAAAAGAAATTTTGTGCTCATTAACATACACTTACCATTCTCCCTCCCCCATCCCAGGTAACTGCTAAACTTTCTGTTTCGATAGAGTTGCCTATTCTGAATATCTGATATTGGTGGAATTATATAATAGTTGGTCTTCTAGACTGGCTTCTTTCACTTAGCATAACATTTCGAGGTTTATCTATGTCATGGCTAGCACAGAGCAGTACGGCTGCATTCCTTTTCATGGTCCAGTGATATTACGGTGTATGGATAAATCGCATTTTATTTATCTGGTTGTTAGTAGCTGGACATTTTCTCCCCACACTTTTTAGCTATTATGAATAATGCTTCTATGAGCATTTGTGGACAAGTTTATGTGTGGATATATGTTTTTTTGTCCCTTGAGTATATGTCTAAGAATGAGACTGCTGGGTACATATGGTAACTCTATGTTTAACATTTTAAGAAACTACCAGACTGTATTCCAAAGTGTCTGCCTTTTACATTCCCACCAACCATGCACAAGGCTTCCAATTTCTCCACGTTCTCTCCAACATTTGTTATTGTCCATCTTCTTTATTATAGCCATCCTACCAGGTATGAAATGGCATCTCATTTTGGTTTTAATTTGCATTTTCCGAAAAACTAACAATGATGAGCATCTTTTCATGTGTTTGTTCGTCATTCATAGATCTTTGGAGAAATGTCTGTTCAGATCCTTTGCCCATTTTCAATTGAGTTATTTCTCTTTTATTATTGAGTTAAAATAGCTATTCATATATTTTGAATACTGGTCCCTAATCAGATATATGATTTGCAAATGTTTTCTTCCATATTGTGAGTTCTCTTTTCATTATCCTGATGATGTCCTTTGAAACACAAAAGTTTTTATCTTTTAAATACAACTTATCAATCTTCTCCTTCATGACTTATACTTTTTGTGTCATACCTAAAATTTTTTTCATCTAACCCAAAGCATTTGTATACATTTTCTAAAGCACACGAAAATCTATGTAAGCATGTGTACTTTTTTTTTCCTTCTTTTTTAAAGGGTCACAGAAATAATAGTGGGTAACTTTGTGGGGAAGGAAAAAGAATCTTAAGTTTTACTTTCTTCATGTGTATGGTTTGAACTTTTTATCATCTATATGCATTATGTTTACTTTAAAGATTTTTTTTAAATCCTCTTTGAATGCTAATAAATAGTGACTGATTATTACTGGCATTTTAGAAGTACTAATAAATTACAGTTTTTTTCTGCCTGAAATCTGAACCAGTTGAGATACAGGAATCAGAGAAATAAAGTCAACCTGATTTCTAATAAAGCCATGTTGGAGGAAATGGCTTATTGTAAGAGCCAAACGGACTTGTTCAAACACCTTGGCCCCCCTCACCCTGGTTTATATCTTGAAACAGTCTACCCAAGACAAAGCTTGAGTTTTAGAGTGTACATACCTCCTGAGGATCAGTGCCTAGCATTGTTCAGGGAACAGAACAGCAACAAGAAACAGGATTCTCTACACCTAAGAACTTTTAATACATTGGATACACCCTATAGAAAGTTGTAAATCAATGCCTCTCACCCACAATGCAATTAGCTCATTCCACTTCCATGACAGGAAGTAACTGTGGGGGCAAAAGGCTTAAAACATTTAAGAAAAACCCCTCTCCATGGACTGAGAACAATTACCCTAAAATTTATACCTAGATATTGTATATTCTTCTATCTTGTTAGTGATAACTCATTCTAAAATTGGTGTTTACTTGCCAGTAACTGGTGATTAAATAGCAAATTGAGGACCTAAACCACTTTGGAAACTCCAAGGCATCTGGATAGGCATATTTCCTATGAGGGAAATTTTGAAAAAAAAATGCTCAAGATTCTAGAATAAGTATTTATATTTGAAAAGCAGAAAACAAAATGAGTTTTTAAATCTGAAAGTACAAGAATTAAGCTGGGGAGTAGAAGTCTTTTGATACAGACGAAACAAAATCAACAGAATAGTTACTGAACTTTTTCTTACTTACCAATGTGATAGGCACTGGATGAGGCCAGAGTTTTCCCATGTACTACAATACCTGGTGTCTCAAGAGATTGATGCAGTTAGCCCTCAGGAAAGACAGAGTTTGGAGTCATTAGAGACCATCAGTTGGCCACTTCCAGGCGGGTCAGACTTTTTCATTTCCATGGTGGGTCACTCATTTAAAGATTAATATTTTCAGTCTTTGTCTTGATATGAATGACATTATAATGCACTGTGACATGAATACAGAGTGAAGATGAAGGTAATGTCATGGCTTTTAGAAACCTCCCAGTTCAGCAAGAGAAACAGACATGTAACCAAATAACTATAGTTAACTAAAATTCAATGCAATAACTAGTAGAATAGAAATAAGAACTGATGAGAGCCCCACTCAGAGTAATACAACAATAGCTTATCTTTGCAGAGTTATTACTCTGTGTAAAGCCCTCTGGTAAGCAGTTTACAAACATTATTTCTATTGTGCATAAGAGCCTTCATAGGTGGATTCTGTTATAGTTCCCTTTTCCAGATGGAAAGATCAAGACACAGAAAGGTTAGGCAGTTGAAAGCGGAGAAAACAGCATTTGAACACTGCTGTTTGAACCTGGAGCTGTCCATTAACAAGTTCAAGCACCCAGTTGTGGTCAAGAAGAAAGTATTTAAATATGTACACAAATGACATCTCTCAAACGCCTTCTCGATTAATTCTTGTGACATTATTTTAAATACATCCTTGCTTGGAATCATCAGACTGAATAACACATTTTAAGAGTCTAAACCACCAATATAAAAGAAAAAAAAAACTAAAAGTATTACATACATTTCAAAGTAAAGCTCCAAATTTGGTAGCAGCTGAGCATACACTTACTTACACCTTGTCCTTCGTGAGAACAAGGCAGGTACAGTGTCTTTCTCTACTTTGGGTCATTTGCACAGTATCTAGTACAGATGAGAAACTCAACACTATTTGTTGGATAAGTGATTGAATGAATAAATAAACAAACAAATAAAAGAACAAATTAAAGTAGCTGCTGACATAAAAAATAACAGTCACAGAGGAAAAACAAGGACATCTCATTATGCAAACAAAAATTAATAGTGCCTTGAAGATACAAAATAAAAGCTATGTAAAGATCATAGTTCACAATCTTGACATTGAACTTATTGAATTGTTTGAATTCTAGAATATTACATTTCAAAGAGACATAGAAGATATCTACTCTGACTCAATTTTGAAAGCCTTCCTTGTGACCCAATAGGATGTCATTAGGCCTCTATTTGAATACAACCAATGATAAAAAGCTGCTTGTGACCAGCTTAATTTTTTTGTGTTTTTCTTTAGTATATGGAAGTCTTTCTTGTCTTGACCCAGAATTTGCTTTCTAGTCCTAGTTCTACTGGAAATCCCACAGAACAATCTAATCCTTCTAGCTCGTGATGGCCCATTGAATATTTAAAGACATTTCATACGTTTTCTTGTTTGCATTCCCATATCTTTTCTGTTTTCTTAGAATTTCTTCCTGTTGATTTCATATGACATGTATATGTGTGTTTCAACAGGACAAGCATGATTAATGGAAAATGGCCACAGTCATGGTTAGAGGCTTGTGAAGTCCTTGACCAGCACATATTCAGACATTCACAGAGAAAAAATTATGTGCTCCTGAATGAAGAAAGAGCTTTCTAGTTCTCTAAAGTTCCTCGAGAGAGTAATAGATGTAAATACCACCTACCCATCTTCCCAGAGTGAAAACTCTGTTAGGCATATATACTCACTTCTGCATTTTCTTGGGGGGATTTTTATATTCTCTTGGCCCCCTCTCCCTTCTGCCTATCCCAGAGTCTGTGTTTATGTATTTATCAGGTGCAAAGAAATATGCAACATGACCCTGACCTTAAGAATTTATTGTGAGACTGACTTTGAAAACATAAAGTTTTCAGGAATATCTCTCAGTAAGCCCAGGAGTCTGGCTTGGCTAAGTTTCATTCCTAGATATAGAGAATTTTTTCTCCTATCCCACTTTCCCTTCTCTGGTCTTGCTTAACTTTCCTAATATCCAGCTTTCTGTTCCAGGAGAATAAAGGTCCCCACATGCAATGGACTAAATCGGTACTGTTGTAGAAAAATCAATTCAAGCTCAGAATATAAAAACAGAACTTACTATTTAGAAGAACCGCCCTGCTGGAAGTAAGGGGTACTGAAAAAAGAGACCAGTATGTCAAGTTTCCTAACATGTCTACATTATAAGGTTTGGTTGGTACATGAGCATAATCTAAGACCCTCCAAGATTTCCTTGTAGTCAGCAGAGTGGGTGAATGACATGATAGATGAAAAAAAAAATGAGATCTCATAATATTCAATAGGAAAGGGTGAAATCTGTGCTTCCACGTTAGCAAACTACCCAAGGCTATATGAAAAAGGTATCAATAACATACACTTAAAAGTGTTCACAGAATTGTCCAGGAAGACCTTTGGGACCTGTAAAGGGTCACAGTGTTTGTCCAGAACAAGAGGACATTAGAGATTTATAAAGGTGTCCCAATATCTGCTCAGGAGGATAAAATATTGAGGATCCCTATTAATTGAAAATTTTACCTTTTCAAATGATGACACAAAGTTTCGTGGCTCATGAATCCTGTTTCCCTCTTCGATAAAAAATAGGCTGCAAGTCTCATTTCTGAAGGGCATCTTGCCCATTTTCCTCTCCCCAAAGAAGGCCTCCCATTGCTCACTATGTTGGGAGCTGTTTTGCTTATTGTTTCTTATGCTTCCAATTACACTTCAGCCACAGGGGACTATTAATGTTTTAATGTGGGCAAAAAATAGTTTCAAACTGTCATTACTGAACAAAAGCCCTAATAAAAAAAAGTTTTCATATACTTATTTGGCCTTGTAAATTGAAATTATGCTAAAGAATTACTTCTCTCTTTTAAGAAGTCTTTTTTTGCCATTTAGTAATGAAACTTAATTGCACAAATCAATGTTAATTTATGACAATTAAACAATAAAATATTGATGAAAAAAATCCCTAGCCTTCAGGAATGAGAACAGGCATTTAAATCAATTCTTCACACTAGAACCAAAGCAATCTTTCCAAAACACTTACCAGCTTGTATTTCTTGTTTACAACTCTTCACTACCTTCTCACTATTTGTAAAATAAAGTTCAAATATATTAGCAAGATAAAATATTTCCTTCTTGATTGATTCTCATGTATTGCTCATATTCCACCATTTGGAGCCAATCTCTTGTTTTATACTACAGCAATACTAAGCTACTTAAATTCCCAAATACACCATGCTATTTTATGCCTCCTTCCTTCCACATTTATCATTCTAATAGAATTCCCTTCTCCAATGTCCACCCAGTAAGATCTCATTCATCTTTCAAAATCTAGCCTATATTTTCCATAATTTAGGAAACTTTTGTAGTAATGCTTTCTTCAATGAATCCATTACTTCTTTTTCTGCCATCTCTACACCTCATCCATATTTCCATATTTCTATTATTTTACTTAATTGCAATGTCTTGAAGGCTGTTTGAAAACAAACTAATTTCTGTTTCACATTACATAGAACATACTATAAATGCAAGCACTCTATTAAAAGTTTTAAATTATATGACACAATATAGATTGTTTGATAAATAACTTATGTTTTTATAGACTCTGCAAAATGAAGGCAAAACAGCAGTACTTTAATGGAATATATAGCTTAGACTTGATCCTAACAGTAATTTTGCAAAGTAAGCAAGACAGATATTTCTATATCATTGATACAAAACAGCTAATAAGTGGAAATGCTAGAATCGGAACCCAAGACTTTTGACTCTTACTTGTCCAATACTCTATATACTATCTACTTTGATGATAAAACATTCACTTACAGAGCTTTTTCTCATTAGGTAACCTGATGAGAAGTATCCTTATGAGATGAATCTCAAAAATAATTATGCTGAGAGAATGAAGCTAGATAAGATGGTATACCATATGACTATTTATATAGAACTTTAGAACAGCTGTTCCCAATCAGGTCCAATTTTGCTCCCTAGGGAACATTGGCAATGTTTGGTAACATTTTGGGTTGTTACAACTGAGGTAGAGATGCTACACACATCTAATGAATAGAGACCTGATTGCTGATAAACCTCCTGTAATGTACATGACAGTTCTCTACAATAAAGAATTATCTGGTCTGAAAGGTCAATAGTACTGAGGTTGAGAAACTGTTGCAGAAAATGCAAACTAATCAATAGTGATAAAAAGAAACTCAGTGGTTGCTGAGGAATCGGGGCAGGGGTGGGAGGCGGGGAAGGCAAGGAAAGATAGGAGAAAGAGATTACAAAAGACCATTATGAAACTTTAAAGGGTAACGGACACATTTACTATTATGATTTTAGCAATCATTTCATCAGTATAAATATATGTCAAAACTAATCAATTTGTACATTTAAATATGTGCAGATCATTATTTGTCTATTATGCTTCAATGAAACTGTTCATTAAAAAATCAAAAATTAAATGGTAGAACAACAAAAAGTCTCATGGTATGAGTCAAAGGTCTCAAGAATCTTCTCTTACTCAAAAATATCATGACCATTAGAGGGACCACAATCTAGCTTTAGGAAGTCATCATGACCTGTTGACAATCAACAAGTTTCCTTTCCAAGCATAATCCTTGGCAAGGTATGATCTGTTACCACTGTCAGGTGGTAGATTAGAGTTGAAAATAATACAGTACAATTATAAGGAAGATTCAGAAGCCAACATGTGGGTAAAGGTTTGATGTGAAGTGTAAGATATTTATTTGTATTTCAAATAAACCAAAACAGAACAGAGATGATGAACATTAAACATTGTCCATCAACCATTTCAACCATTGATGAAGAAGTCTGCTATTGAAGCTAAGTGCCCATCAGAGTGGATGGATTTTGTGGATTCTAGAGAGCCCCTTCAAGAAATGCTCGGTTGTGAGATGACTGACTTTCACCTGCCCCTTTAGTTGGTTGGGACTGGTAAAGTTAGGGGACAGAGTAGAATGCTTAATAAAAGTAAGTGGTAAGTCTCACTAAAATTCATACAACCGTTGTTGGGCTTGGTCCAACCATTTTTGGTAATCAGACTCTGAGATGGCCCACAATGATCCCACATCCATGTACTGGCATCCTTGTAAAGTCTTCTCCCACACTGTACCACAGACGGTCCGTGTGACCAAAAAATACAGCAGAAGTTATGATATGTCACTGTCAAAGATTAATTATAAAAGGCAATTCAGTTCCCCCCTCCATTTGTTTCTCTCTCTCTCTCTCTCTCTCTCTCTCTCTCTCTCTATCTCTCTCTCATGCACTTAGGGTTAAGCCACTAGCCACGTCATGACCAGCCCTGTGAAAAATTCTATGTGATACAGAACAGAGGCTGTTGACCAATAGTCAGCTAGAATCTGAGGCCAGCCAACAGCCATATGAATGGGGACCTTCCAGTCAAACCTTCAAATGACAACTTAACTATAACTTCCTGAGAATTCCTGAGCCAGAAGCGTTCAGCTAAGCCACTTCTGAATTCTGGACCCTCAGAAACTGAGATAATGATAATGTTTGTTGTTTTAAGCTGCAAAGTTGTAGGATAATTTGTTATGCAGCAATAGGTAACTAATGTGCCAACCTATTCCTGAAACATGGGAGTTAGACATAAGCTTACATTTACTATGTGCATCGTCATAGGATGCTCATGGTCCAACCAAATAGCTGCTTCTGATGGCATCCCAATGCCTGCAAATGATCCAATACACTCTTAGAATGATATAAGACAGAAAAAGCATGATGTAAGTAGTTAAGGAATCAGAAGTACTGACTTTGGATCCCTGGGTCTCTGTAAAGGTGCAGGATAAAGAAGAGACATCCTGTGATTCAGAACAAATCCCTGAAGCTGATTGGGAAATACAACTTGGAGACCTTCACAGAGGTCTTTCTAATGTACCCGTTCCAAGCAAACAGACCAGGGGCTGGGATGTGATTAGTAAACTAAGTAGAGATTTTATTGCAAAATTTCACTTAAAGTATGCACCATAAGATCTACAGCTTTGGATAAGGGGCATGACATTATCTCCAGATTTCAGGTAAAATGCACATGTCCCATGGAAGAACTGCCAAAATCCTCTCCTCTTAATACTTATAGCAGAAGAGGAGTTGGTTAATACATTTATTTTTTTTTAAAGGCACAAAGAAAAGGGAAAAAATGAGAATTTGAACAAGGTTGTTTCAAATATGTGCTATCAGGGGCAGTTGATTAAAAATAAACCTACAACATCAATAATAACAATGAAAAAAATCAATGTAGTGGTTCACAACCTAAGCTGCGTAGGAGAATAAAGTATGGGGTTTTTAAAGATCTTGATGCTTAGATATTACTTCAGTGTCTTGGAGGGTAAGAAGCAGGCAGCAGTGTGTTGTTTGTTTGTTTGTTTTTGTTTGTTTAAAGCTTCCTGGATGATTCCTTATATAGCCAAGTTTGAGAACCACTGAGCTGTGTAACATGAGAGTACAAGAAGAGCGATTAAAGATTCAGGGCAGGGAAAAAATCAAAGCACTGAAGTCAGCAAACCTGTCTTGTCTCTTTCACGAGGAAGGATAGCCTAAATGCTCTAGCTGCCTGTTTACTTGACAATGTAAACTCATCAAGCTGTCTCAGTACCGTATTCCTCATTTTTCACAGCACCAAGCACACTGTTGACATTCAATATATGTTAAATAATAACCATGGTTTGCTGTCAGTTTTTGTTTTTAATAGTTCTCATTATTATGAAGCTGGCTAGCAACAGAGGTTTTGTTCAACCTATTCCAAGGATTTGAATGTCGTAGTGCTGGTCATATCAGTCCACCACAATCCCTCGGGCAGTGAAAGTAAAGTGGAAGGTCAACAGAAGAGGTTCTGAAGCGTCACCTTATTTTTCCCATAGTTATGTGGTTCCCCTGGCCTTCCACATAATCTGGATCTCTAGCTCTCCTCCCCAATCCTGCAGTCATCTTATATCCCTCCCAGTTGCTAAGATGGGCTGTGGTCTGAATCCAAACTGGAGCAGATTGTCTCCCAGAGAACTGGCCCTCTGGCTTTTCACCCTTTTAACAAGACATTTCTAAGATCGCCTGATACAAACGTTTTGGGTAGTTGTTGTAAAGCTGTGCTTTAAAGTGTGCAAGGTCTGAGGAACCCTCCAGGTGTTGATAAGGAAAAAACAATTAAGGATCAAAGCTTGAAGGAATTTACATTTCCACTGTCATACGTAATGACCTTTAATTGTGAGGAGATAAGAATTATTCCACAGTCCATGCTCTCCTGTGTCTATCCAGAATCTTTATAAAATCCAGGCTTCTGCTTTGTTTTAATATTCCCAGGCTTCCACTGGGAATTTCTTCAGTATGCAAAGATGTTAAACAATGAACAAGAAACGTTTTGGAAGGATTTCATGACCTACAATTTTTCTTTGGGAGAGTTAGATTTATTTTTAATGTAGAATGGAATATTTGTGCCTCATCTTCTCAGGGAAAATTTGTTGCCATAATTTTATCAACACAAATGTGTTTGAGAATTGCAAACAAAAGTTTCCTGTGTCAGAGGTAGCATACCAGGAAAAGTTAATGAGAAAATAAAGCAAGAGAAATGCAGTTCTTTTGTGAATGCAAACAACTAATTCAATGAATTACACAGTAGAAAAAAATGAAGAACAAGCTAAAAAATTTTGGCTCTTCATTTATGTGAGCACCCACCCACATCACCTTCCTTTTGGACACATATACAAAAGGCCCAGAGTTTCAAGTTTTTTTCTAAATCAGAGACCAAAAAAGTGCAAGGATATAATTTCTTTTTATTTTTAGTAAAAATGAACTTTTATCATAGTAATACCACATATTATTACACAGAGACCATTAAGAGGAAGCAGGGGCATATTATAAAGCAGAGTTAATGATTTGGGGTAATTTGTATGCCTGAAGTTACTTATTATAATAATTTGAACTGGGAAGATGCAATTATTATGTAGCAATAAAGGACTACTGCATCGAAGGCTTACTTGTTTATTATCTGGTTTCATGTGTTTTTATTGCTGTTTTGAAGCTATTGTATGATGGAACCTGTGGAACATGAAAGCACACAGACATATATGCAACATATGTGACATACATGCATACATAGGGCTTTTGATTATAGTACTGTTCGTAACTGCAAATAACTGGGGAAAAACTAAATATCTGTCAATGAGAAATATTTTAAATTATGATATATCTATTCGATGAAATACTAGGCAACTGTTAAAACAATGAAGCGATTTTTAAAAGTTTCCTTAATAGATATACAATTTAGTAGATATAAATGCAATCCAATCATTTGTGGGACAAAAGGGGATTTAGACATTTATATATAATTTGCATATACGTAGGCTAATAATATAAGAATAATTTTTATGGAGAACGGGATTAGGACAGTAAGAATTAGGGTCAGAAAGGAGAATTTTGACCTTTTCTATGCTAAATATTATCTGTACTTTTCTTTAAAAGACTTCAACATAGATAATATGATATACATGTACACATTCATTACTTTTACCTTATTCCTGTACCCAGAGGGGTTAGTTAATATTTAAAGTGCCTTAATCAGAAATATATACTTAAATAATTATTAATAATAATTAACATGTTAAAATGTTAATTAAATCCCATATTTCACAGACTAATATAATCACATCATCAGTATTGCTTTCTGAACAATACCAAAGTTCATGTTAGTTAAAAAAATAGATTTTTACTGATTTATTCATGTATTTAAGAAATGTTTATTGAGCAATTACATAACAGGTATTTTTAGCACTTGGCCAATATCAGTGAACAAAACAAGGATTCATACGCTTGTAGTGATCTATTATTTTTTAAATATATTTTTGTTGATGAGGTTAATAGATTTGACTTCTGCTCCCAGCCACAATGGATTAAATAGTACCAGATTCCCCTCCCCAACACAAAAGAAAACTAAATATAAGTGTTTACAGACACTGAAAAATAGGAAGCCCAAGACAATGAACCCTAAGAAAAGGTAAATAAATAAGGTGAATCTACTCATTGCCCTCACTGTCTGCCTAGAGGCACTTTCCAGACAATAACACAGAAATGAGGACCCCAAGAAAACAACAGTGGTCTTGCTGAGTAGAAGAGACAAAGATCAGAGTCATGGAGGCAGCTGAAATGTGCAGGGCAGAATATTGGAGAAGAGGGTGCTCTCAAAGGAAGAACTCAAGAAATCTGCATAGACATACTCTTTAGTTAGAAAAACCACAGGGTGACTGTAAGCTGAATAATTCTCAGTGCTCACATGGCAGGGAGGCATCCATATTTCAATGTGCAAAAGTGAAGATGCTGCTGAAGCACTGGCAGATAAAGTAGAGACCCCAGAGGGCCGTGCTTAAGTAATGGGGCTAAACTAGTCCTACAGTAAGGGCTACACAAGGCACATTCTAACAAAGCTAAGAACAAGGCTCCAAAGTGTCACACTATCTCAACTGCCTGACAAGACAAAATTCAATGTTCTCCTTAAAAAAGATAACAAAATCCTGATTCTTAATATTGTAATATTACAATGTCTGGCATCCAATCAAAAATTACTAGACAAAGAAAGAAGCAGAAAAAGGTGATCCATAACAAAGAAAAAAAAATAAAAAGTCACTGAATGTCAAAGACAAACACAAAAACAAAAAGAAACTTTAAAACAGCTACTATATATATGTTCTAGGATAAAAAAAGGAAAACACGAACAAAATGAAAAAATAAATGGAACTTATAACAAAGAATAGGTGAAATAAAAGCATAGTATCTAAAAGGATTAGTTCACTGTATGTGCTTAATATCAAAAGAGACACTATACTGACTTGACTATATAGCAAAAGAAATCATTCAAACTGAATCAGAGAAACATAAATAAATTTTTAAAAACTAGCAGTAACATATAGGACAGTATCAGGATTTCTAATATCTGTGAAATTAAAATATTGAAATTCAAGAATCAATGGGGGTAGAGAAAGAGAAATTTAAAATTCAATGGTTGAGATTTTTTAAATTTCTTGAAAACTATAAACCTAAAGAGATCCAGTATGCTCAACAAAACCCAAGCAGACACATTATAATCAAATTGCTGAAAACCAGTGATAAAAAAAAAAAGCACACTTAAAAGCAACCAGAGGGGGGAAAAAAAGGACATATTGCTTAAAAAAATCAAAAGGAAAATCTAACTGATTTCTTATTAGAATGATTTCAAGCTAAAGAAAATATGACATATTTAAAGTGATAAAAAAAACTATCAATCTGAAATTTTATATCCAGTAAAATTATATTTTAAAGATGAAGGGAAAATAAAGGCTTTTATCAGAGAACAAAAGAGAATTATACTCACAGCCCTGTATGCAAGAAATATTAAAGGAAGTTCTTGAGACTGAAATAAAAGCATACTTCATGGAAACTCAAATCTACATAATGGAGTGAAGAGAGCTGGACATAGGTAATATGTAGATAATATACAACTTGTATTTTCTAATTTTTTAACTTATTAAAATAATAATATATTGTGGGGTGCAATAGCAATAAAGTGAAAAGTACAGGAAGAAAAAATGGACGTACACTATTTAAAGTTCTTATATATGAAGATATATAATTTGAAGGTAAATTAAAAATATGTATTATAAATTCTATAATAGCCTATAGAATCTCAACAAAAAGGTAAACCTTAAAGGCTAAATACTGGTGTTAAAATGAACATATAAATAATTTATATGTTCACATAACATATGAATTTATATAGAATATGAAGAAATGTCCAAGACTCATGCAGGATATTATATTGTTTGTCTCAGTTTTACATCATTTGTGGTATCTGTCAAATGTACAAAAATGTATGATTCTTTTGTGTGATCTTTTTTTTTCTAAATAAATATTTTTATCTCTACTTTTGCATTTGAAATTTTGTATTACTTTTTCTTAAAGAGAACACTCAGAACTATTTAGAAGCTTTAGGCCCACAAGACATTTAGGCCAGGTATTACCAAAGGACAGAGAGATTTCAGAATAGGCAGTATGACGGTTTTTGACTCTTAGAAATTAAAGTTTTTATATGTGACAGAATTGGGTCTAAAGGTTGTTTGTACTATAATATACTACCTAATAGGAGGTTATTAGAGAAGAGCCCAAAGCAGGGTAATTATATAATTAATCATCTAACCAGAACACTTTTTAAGGTGCGAAACTACTAAATTGAATGAAACATCAAGACAATAGGCACAGAGTTTGGTCCAAGTGAGCTGGACCAATAGTCCCTCACCTCTCTCTAACTACTGGATGCTGCAGGTAGCTTGCAAAACAGGACTCTGACAGACCAAATGGGCTTACATCAGTATCTAAGTTTGAATTTATATGCATACGTATATATACATATCAATATATACACACACATATGTATGCATATGTATATATGCCCATACATATAAATATACATGTGCATGCATATGCACTTGTATGTATATATGCATATGCTTGCATGTTTATATGTGCATACACATATACCTGTGTATATGTACATATGTACATATATATTTACAAGTGTATCCATACACATAAACATGTATATTTATATATGTACACACATGGTTCTGTTACAATTTTATGTATAAATTTATGTATACGTACAAATTTGTATAGATACATGCATGTGTATATATATGTGTGTATACATCTATACACATGCATATTTTTTTATTTTTTCAAAAATAAAAACTAAATATGCTGTTGAGGATCCATTTAAGATGAGTTTTTAGTGCTTTTACTAAAAGACGCAGATACCCAAGAACAAAATAAAGAACTTTTTTAGGCAGAATAATTCTATTATTTATGTTATTTGTCTTCTTTATGGAATCCAGATTTCCATTATTAGGCACAGTGAGAAAACTATAGACCTCGATACTTTCTCAAAACCCAGTCAAAGCAGAGATGAGAGCTGGGGAATAAGAGAGATATTTAAAGGGTTATGAAAGCAGGAGCTACAATGTTTCTGGATGTCTGCTCTCTACATAGCTGGTCCCCAAACCTCCCTCTTTATATGTAACTATCCTAAACAGAATATTATTCAGAAGTAGTATCAAGTTCCCTTTGTTATAATACTATGATATAAGTAAACATGACCAGAATTCTCACAATCTTCTATTTTGGTATGATTTCTTTAGGCTCTCTAACCTGAAGCCAAACAATTGCCTTTTTAAAAATCATCAGCATTTTGGCATGTAGTGTTAAAATTTTTGAAAATCTCAAATATTAATAACAGATTCTCTATCTCTATTTCCTATTTGGAAAGAAATCTTATCATCTCATATTTCCCCAAATAGTTGCCAATGGGCTTTCATGAGAAGAGGTTCTGGGCACACATGTCAGTCAACACTCAAGTTTCTAAATGCAAGGAGACAGCAGAGTCATTAGGAGAAAATACAGACTTGGTGTGACTTCACACTTGAGAGGCTTTTTGGTTTCTTGTTTGACAGTATGTTAAAGGCAATGAAAAGTAAAGATGTGCAACAGAGAGAAAACAAAGTTGTTCAATTCTTAGTGTTCATGATTAAATCAACATTTATATTAAGACTAGTTTTTAGAAAAGACTCTTCTGTCAATGATTGCAATCTTAAAAAAAAAAAAAGGACACATAAATAAATGAAATAGAACAGAGATTTCAGAAATAAACCCAGGCCTATATGCTCAACTAAACTATGACAAAGGAAGCAAGAATATACAATGGGGTAAAGTCAGTCTCTTCAATAAATGCTGTTGGGAAGACTGGACAGATACCTGCAAAAAATGAAACTAGACCACTTTATTACACCATACAAAATAAACTCAACATGGGTTAAAAACTTAAATGTGAGACCTGAAATTGTAAGACTCCTAGAAGAGCAGTAAACTGTTTGGTGTCACTTCTAGCAATATTTTTTTAGATATGTCTCCTCAGGCAAGAGAAATATATTAAAAAAATAAACAAAAGGAACTACATCAAACTAAAAAGTTTTACACTGTGAAAGAAACCATCAACAAAATGAAATGATAACCCACTGAAGACATTTGTCAATGACATATCTGATAAGAGATTAATATCCAAAGTATTCAAAGAGCTCACACAACTCAATACCAAAATAACAAACAATCTGATTGGAAAATGGGAAGAAGAACTGAATAAACATTTCTCAAAAGAGGACGTTCAGATGGGCAATAGACATGTGAAAAGATCCTCAACATCACTAATCATCAATGAAATGCAAATCAAAATCACAATGAGATATCACCTCATATCTCTCAGAATGTCCATCTTCAATAAATCAACAAGCAAGTGCTGGTGAGGATGTGGGGAAAAGGGAACCCTCAGATACTATTGGTGGGATTCTAAATTGGTGCAGCTACTACAAAGATCAGTATAAAGGTTCATCAAAAAAATTAAAAATAGAACTACCATATGACCCAATAATTCCACTTCTGGATATTTATCTGAAGAAATTGAAAACACTAATTCAAAAAGATACATGCACTTCTATGTTCATTGCAGCATTTTTTACAATAGTCAAGATATGGACGCAATCTAAAAATCCATTAATAGATGAATGAATAAAGATGTAGTACAGATATACAATTGACGATGCTCAGACATAAAAAAAGAATGAAATCTTACTATTTGTAACAACACAGATGAACCTAGATGGTATTATGTTAAGTGAAATAAGTCAGACAGAGGAAGACAAATGCTGCATGATTTTATTTATATGTGTAATCAAAAATTAAAATAAATAAAGAAAACAGAAACAAACTCATAGATGTAGAGAACAATTTGGTGGAAGAGAAAGTTGGGGGGCTGGGCAATAAAAGCGAAGGGTTTAAGTACAAATTGCCAGTTATTAAAATAGTCACAAGGATGTGAAGTAGAGCACAGGGAAAATAGTCGATAACATTGTAATAACTATATGTGGTATTAGTTGGGTACTAGACATATGAAGGAATCACTTCATTTAGTATATAAATGTCAAATCTCTATGTTGTACACCTGAAACTAATATTTTATGTCAACTGTAAATGAAAATAATTTTTTTAAAAAGACATGTCCCTCAATTTTGTTCTTAAGAAAGTTCATATTTTTTCATGGGCTTTCATTTCTCCACATACATTTTAGAAAATCAGTTTCTCAATTTTCATAAAAGCATCCTCTAAAATTTCTAATTGGAATTGCATTGAATTTAAGAGTAATTTTGGGAAATAAATGAAGTCTTTTCTATCTTAGTTCTCTATACTTTCTTAGTTCTCTTTACTTTGAGTTCTCTATACTCTCATCCTTGAATACACTCTCTCTCGATTTAGTTTGTCTACTTTTCCTAACTTAAATAACTTAAATTTTTTTCTTTTTAAAGATCTGTGTTGTTTATTCCTGAAAAAAATTAGTTTCTTTTGTTATTATGAAAAGTATCTTATTTTCTTATATTTTTCTTCTATTCTTATTTTCTTATATTTTCTACTTAGTTTTATTATCTTTTGCAGACTAACGCCATTGACTTTTGTATATGAAACTTGTATCAAGGTTATCTAACTAGCTATTTTTTCCCTTCTGTTACCTTTCTTTTTCTTTCTGCTATAAGATTAAAGAGGCGTGACATTTTTACCTCTATTATGTCTCTTAACTTTTCTTTTTTTTTTTCTTTTTACCTTTTCTGATGCCTTCACAGAGAGTCCTTCAATCTGGTCTTCCAATTTACCAATTCTTACTTCAGTTGCATTTATTCTTTACTTCAACCAACCATTAAGTTATTTCAACAGCCCAGATGTTAACTGGAGACCACTATGTAACCCTAATTAACATGACATGGTGTAAAAGAACAATTCAAGCGAGTTCTGCCCAAATCTTTGAACCACAAAATTACGAGATATAACATCTTTTCTTAAAGATGCCACTAAGTTTGGCAGTTTGTTACACAATTGATACACAACAGATCATCACAAGGTAGTTGTAGATAACATTGCTGCTTCGAGAAACCAAACTGTTCTAGATTTTGAAAAAATAAAAATAAAAGTAACCTAAAACTAGCTGAATCTAGACTTTAAAAAGAAAATAAAAGCAAGCAAGACTGGTCCCAATGCAGACAATCTTTTCCCTACATTTACCTTTCAATAAAGGTTTTGGAGTCGGGCTCCGTAGAAATGTCAAGCTCCCAGGGACCTTCCACATCACTGGATTCACAAGTGTGGAGTGTTTGGGAATCACTCTGTTTATAGTGTTGTTTGTTAACTAACATAGTTAGCCTTATTATGAATACATCAAAATGTGCTTTTGCTTGGTCTTTGGATTCTGAGTGATTTTTAAAACTCCTTTTTGGTATTCTGAGAGCCTCTAATGAGGACAGAAATGATCATTTCAAAAGAAAAAAAAAACAGCCTGCAAAAAAAAGAACAGCTATCTTTTTTGCTGTTAGTTGACAGTCCACATATAGGGAATCTAATAATAGATTGTCATTCATGAGAAAGCCTCACTAAAAAAAAATAACCTACCATTGACCTTGATGAAAATAAATAGGTATTTGCCTTTAATTTCCCTCAATTATGTAAAATTCAAAAGCCGTTTGCCCAGAAGAGACACTAAGTAGTGATAAAGGGGGAAGAAGTGTGAAGTCTTTGGGTATGTGAAGCCCAAAGTACCATGTGGAAAAAGTAGGAAGGTCCTTGAGAATTTTTTTTTCTACTTAGCCTGTTTTCTCATCCATAAGAGGAAGATAATAATACTCATTCTTTGGGCCCAGGTGAGAATTTATATCTAAATTGTCTGAGAAGCACTCAAATCTCAGCGATTGAGAATAAAGTTAAAATCTAGAGAGATGACAAAAAGAAAGCATTTTGTGAAGGTGTCACTTCAAAACCAGTGATGCTATAGATTAACCAGAAAAATACCAGAAATACCACAACTAAGTCACTTGCAGGCACTGGATCAGAATCCAGGAAGTCAGTTTGGGCAAAGTATTCAAATGGAGTCAAGAGGATAAAGAGTTCGTGTAGACAGCAAGTTTTTGACACATATAGCCTATCCCACTCTGCCATTTTAAAAAGGCAATTTGCTTTCATTAATTCTCATTATAATAACCAAGAACAGGAAAACCTTTGGGTGGACGGCATTAAACATAAAGACAGTGGGAAGAGACGTTTTTATCAAGAATTTCTCTTCCAGGGGGCACTCCCTGGGAAGAATACTTCGAACACTGTCAAGTGTTCGGCCTGCATTTTCTTGGATCCCTCTTCCTGTTTCTGTGTGCCTCTTCACCCCAGCTTTAATGTGCACTTGTCTTTCAGAACCCACAGTGCACCTCTCTTTGAAGGACACTGCTCAGGCTACTGAAGTCCCCTGCCTGCCCAGACAGAGCCTCAAGTACAGTGATCTCCCCTTATTTGTGGCTTCATTTTCAATGATTTCAGTTACCTGTGGTCAACCATGGTCTGAAAATACTATTATTAATATTTAATTTAAAAAAATTTTAGAAACACGTTGCTTTATTGCTTATGTTGCATATTCAAAAAAAGTAAGGCCCATGAAAAGTCTTCTGCACAAGTTCCATATTAATTTAAAACTCCTATTGGCTAATACAAGTATTTCCACTTGAACTGAAAATATTAAATGAAAAAATTCCAGAAATAAACAATTCATACATTTTAAATTGTGTATCCTTCTTAGTAGCATGATGAAATCTGCCATCCAGCTTCATTCTACCTGAGATGTGAATCATCCTTTTCTCCAGCATATCTATGTTGTATATGCTACCTGCACATTAGTCACTTAGGAGCCAGCTTCGTTATCGGATTGGCTGTCATGGTATTGATATCACAGTGCTTGTGTTTGAGTGACACTTATTTTACTTAATAATGGCCCCAAAGTGCAAGAGTAGTGATGCTGGCAAATAGGATATGCCAAAGAGAAGCCGTAAAGTGCTTTCTTTAAGTGAAAAGGTATGTGTACACAGGAAAAAATATAGCATATATGAGATATGATATTCTCCATGGTTTGAGGCATTTACTGAGGGTCTTGGAATGTATCCCCCATGGATAAGGGAGGGCTACTGTACATGACAGTTTATTACCCTTCAGATTGGCTCTTGGACAATAATCAATGAAAGGCCAAGTTTCTTGACTCAAGTCACAAATTATGAGGAGTAATGTATACTCAGTAGAATCAAGTCAAGTGTAAGACTTTGCCAGAGATTGTGCCTTTGCTGGGCTTCTTCCCCTTGTCCTCTTTTTCCCTCACTCTTTCTCTAGTTTCTCCTGGGATCACGTTAAATAAACCACTTGCACTTGAATTCCCATCTCAGGGTTTACTTCTGGGAACCCAGCCTAAGACAATGAGCCGTTTAGGTGTTGGTTGTAACCCCCAAAGGGATGCCCAACTAACAGAAGAAGGTCACTGTTGTCTGCCTTCTAAAAGTGGTGGGCCCCATTAATCTAAAGGCCCTTTGCTTCAGTGGATGTGAAAATATAAATATAGTAGTTGCTGAGACAGAGCTGATGATGATTTGGTGATTTATAACCACTCCCCAACCACCACCACCACCACCACCACCACCACCACCACCACCACCACCACCACACACACACACACACACACACACACACACACAGATAATTTCTTTTATAAAACGTTAAGTAATGTCTATGTCACACTCTAAAATGTTCACACGCAGATGGATTCTTATGAAGAAATGGACCAAGTGCCAAGTTCTTTATTGAGCTGGGCAAGAAGTAAAAATAGAAACTGCTTTTGTGCACCTACACAGGGCCAGAGACTCAGGGAACATTTCTCTCTGCTTACACCTATAAAAAACAAAATCCTAAATTGTGATCAACAAGATGAAATGGAAAAATAATGGTAATACTATCAGACTAATCCACACCTATCTCCTCCTCTTTCATTACCCTTTAATTATATGTTTGGCCCATTTGTGCCAAGTTTCACATTCTGTTATCAAAAGTCTAACATAATTAAAACATTAGCTTCCCTCCTTCCTTCAGTGATTAAACATGACTTTCTACCTTCCCATCTCCCTGGTACTCATTTTCCCGCCTTCCCCTGTCTCCTCCCTTTGGGTATCTTCCCACCTTCCTATAATTGAAGGCTGACGTCATATTGAAAGAGCATGCACTCTCTATTTTCAGAGGCTCTGTCATCAGTGCAGCTGTCTGGCATCCTGTCATTGCCCATCTCTGTCAGTTAATACAGGAACACAAACCTTCAGCCACATTATGCAAATGTGTAACCTTCCCTGGAGACTTTCTGCCTAGATGCAAATGTCTAGGTTGCACTGAAATAACACAATGCCCATTTAGACAGCTGTAACCTACTCTAATGTGTGTCAGAAAAACAAAGAGCAATTATCTCGACCTCATTTGCTGAGGGAATCTCTGACTTCTAGAGTGGAATAGTGTTCTGCACCGAAGGTCCCACAAGGAAAAATGCCTTTAAAATATCATAATCCACTTCATCTCAAAGGAGCCCTCAACTGAAATAGAATTTAAAACACATTGAGCAAAATTCCTTCTCTTGGTGCTCCAATAGGTAATGTAGGTTTTTCATGATCCATATACCACACCCAAACTAAAGGAGAAACAGAGGAAATCCACTCTTCCCATTTTAATCAATTTCCCCAGTCCTTCCTTCACTCTTCTCTTCCTCCTTCAGGCTCATCAGGCCAATGTAAGTAATCTGGATGAACTAACACTCCAAGATATCAAGATATATAAAATACTGTACCACCTACAATTGTTCCTCAAGGCCATTTTAGCCACCAATATACCTAGTCTTCCCTTGCATCCCTTCTTCCTTTCTCTCAACAAATATTTATTAACTATTAACTATGTTCAAGCACTTAATATGTCCTGGGGAAAACTCCACATGGAATCACCAAAAGGCTGTTCTCAAAGAGCTTGTAACTTCACAAGGGATCGAAGACACTTAAAATCGATGCAAGAATGTGCACTGTTTCGACATCCTTTCAAGGAGAGGGTCATTATCTATAAACAAAGACACTGAAGGAGGCAATAGCAATTTTTCTTGCAAAAAAAAAATTACCACAGATTTAGTGACTTAAAACAACATGAATTTACTCTCTGGAGACCAGCAGTCTAACATAAGTTTTAGGGAAGTAATCTCAAGCTATCAGCAGGGCTAGTTCCTTCTGGACACTGCAGAGGATGCCAATCCTTGCTTCTTTCAGCTTTTAAAGGCTGCCTATCTTGGCATTCCTTAACTCATAGGGCATCACCTTCTTTTACTTTGATCTCCACATCTCAGGATTTTAAAATAACACTGCAAAGTCCCCTTTTACTATATGAGGTAATATATTCACAGGTTTCAGGGTTTAGGATGAATATATTTGGGGAAGGGGGACATTATTCAGTCTAGCACAGAGATTGTCCAGGCATGGAAGCAGGTGAGGTTATCACCATTTGAGGAATGGCATGGTAACGGTTTATGCAACTGAAGCAGCAAATCTCCATGTGTGTGGTAGGACTAAATGCTACCAAAGAGGCTGAAAATCTTATTTAAAGATGACTAGAAACAATCAAAAGTGTGGTAAAGAAAAATGCTTTTAAAAAATTAATATGGCGGTAATGTACAGAACAATGTGGAATAGAAGAGTCAAATATAAATTTGGTAGCATAAATAGGTACGATGCTCTTAGTGTAAAGAGAATACGGTTCTGGGAGACATGCAGATGGGAGAGCACAGGCTTCATTTTAAAAAGGTCAGCACTGGGCAGCCCAAGACAAGTGCCGCCTTAAAGGATGCAGATCCCTTTGTGTGATGGCATCAGTTTTTCAAGAGAAGTGATAATTCAGGATTTTATGCAACATCTGTTTTTTAACATAAATAAGTATTCAAAATACTATTCGTAAACATTGTACTATTGAAACAAAGCATGTCTGTGGACTCCACGAGCCCACAGCTGGAAGTCTGCAGCCTCTGGAGAAGAAATGGGAAGGCAAGTCAGCTGACCTCATCCGGTGCTCAGGGCCAGTCTCTGCTCTGCACGTGGGATTCTGACAGAGGTTAGAACATTGTTATGGATTTAATCCCTACATTGTTCTTCTGCTGATTTCCATACGCCAGAATACCATCCGCCACTCTCAGCTAGTTGCAGACACAGAACACAGACTTCAGAGGAAAATTCACTCCAAAAAGTCAGATATGCTATGTTTATGAGTGTTATGTCAATGATTGTTACAGGAATCAAAAGAACAATTTGACAGTTTGGTCTGACAAAAGGCCTTGTGGATAGCAGATTTCCTCGTCTGATTTTAGCTATTGAGCCCCAGTTCCTATACGTACAATCAAATATCTTTATTCCTGTTGCAGATGTGGTTGTGATCTACCCAATAGCCAATCCCACCCCTGGCTTCTTCATGCTAACAGAAATTTGATTCTGCACAAGAATCTGTATCAGCTTGTCTTAGGTGAAACTGGGTCCCTCTGCAACTCAGGAGAAAAGTCTCTCTTATTTAATATAAGCTGATCATGGCCACTCCATTCCCCTCCCCAGTGACTGGTTTCAGAATTGGTCCAACAATCCCGTTCTGACCATTGAGATGGGAGGGCATGTCTGCTGGCTTAATTTGTAAGAGTTTACTTTGGTCTTATAAAGCCATAGATAGTCTTCCAGATATGGGAGGTTGCTGTGTGATGTCTGGAGCCACCGCAGCCATTATGTGTCCATGTCAGGGCAAGCATGAGGACAAGAACCAAAAATACTGAAAATGACATGGACAGAAGATGGCATGAATCAGTGTCACTGGTGATATCTGCTACTAAAAGTTAAACATGGAACATCACCAGAGGTGACATGTGGTTGGCTGTTT
This sequence comes from Cynopterus sphinx, assembly GCA_030015415.1. Taxonomy (NCBI): domain Eukaryota; kingdom Metazoa; phylum Chordata; class Mammalia; order Chiroptera; family Pteropodidae; genus Cynopterus; species Cynopterus sphinx. The sequence continues at coordinate 191,144,283 of CM057379.1, forward strand.
CAAGAACCATAAGGAAGGAAATCCACTGAATTTTTTAGCAATGGTTAGTTATAAAAATCAGGCCTTTCAGCACCAAAGCCAGATTAGTAGGAAGAGCAAAATGAAAAGAGAAATGAAAAAAGAGAAAGTGGGAAGAACAAACTGGAAAAAGAGCACAGCGAAGTGTCAAGGGAGCAGTTAAGAGTGGAACTGACTGCAGAGATTCCAGGCAGGAATAAGCCAGAGACGGCAGGAAGACACCAAGCACAGCAGTAGAGGAAAGGGACGAGCTATAAACCTCCTTTGGGGTACTGCTAACGGCATACCAGTCCAGCCAGCTCGGCAATGCAGAGTGTGTTTAGTGAAATGGGAATAACATTTTTAAAAGAAAAATTTCGGTAACAGCCCAGAGAACCTCAAATGATGTCACACAGAAACCATGCTCCACAGTAACAAAATCTGGGGACATTTAGTGAATGAGAGAGTTAATTTTCACTCATTTAGTAGCAAGTGAAATTCTACCAACTCAGACTGAAATGACAGACTCTAAGGGATAAAGAGAGCATGCGCGGTGATGAGCTAAATGATAAAGCAGTGGGGTAAAACAACTGGGTGTGAGTGAATGCACAAAGTGAAAGAATAAAGACCAGAAGCAGCAGAAAAAGCTATATTCATCTTAAGAGAATAATGAGATTGCTATGCAATTTAAATAGAATAATTAAATAGAAAAACCTTTTATCAATAAAATATGACTTCAGTGAAGTATAAAGATCAGAAAACAAAACACTAGATAAACTATGAAAATTATAGTCATGTAAAGTTAATAAGAAATACTCTGTCGGAAACACAATTTGAGCCCCTTGACTACACTTTTTACATGATTCTCAGCAAAAAAAAAAAAAAAAGTAAAATATAATTCTCTGGCCCTATTTATTGATAAATGAATACATAAATTTTTCATTAGCAAATTTATTATGTCTGAGTAATACGTGTTTTCTGAAGGTGTTAATATTGTTTGAAAGTCCAACAAGGCTTTACGAAGCTACAGGTGCATTTGCAGGGAAGCTATCAGCAAACTGTAACTGCTGAGCAACTTTCCAAATTCAAAGATAAACTTAATACTATTAACACTTACTAATATTTTTCAGGTTAAAATGCAATCTATTTAATGACTACTTAACAAAAATTCTACCCTAACATTGGCCAGTGAATTCCATTCTTAGGGAATTTGACCAATATAAATAGTTACTTGCCTAAACACTAATGCTTCAGGTATCTCAAAAACAGAGTCTTACACATGCATAAGTTGTCATTTTCTGTATAGATGTGTATTCCCAGATATGCATCATCCTAATTGCCTGTATTAGTAGTGGGTCTCGGAATTTTTTTTCAGCTTTGACATATATAACAACGTTCACATGGTTGTATAGACCTTCTTAAAGCAAACGAAGAATAGCTGGGACCTAAAATACTTTTAAATAGTCCCACGGAAACAATGTCAAATTAAGATTCACACCCTTATTCACACTTTATTCTGACTTTCTCCTTTATTATAAACTTACCCTTTGCTAGATTTTTTTAAAAAATAACAATTAAAATTGCAATTTACAAGGATTTAAATGATTCATAATCCCTCGCATATTATCGGGACATTAATAACTGTTGAATTTCACAGCAAAGTTGTGAATTGTGTACAATTTCCACTCAGCTATGAATTACAACTCTACACTTCCTCTTCCATACCAGAAAGCAGGTGAGAGAGATAGCCCTGGGTCCACCTTAAAGGTAACTCATTTATAAACTTTAGTATTCTTGTTAATAACAAATGACCTACATCTGTGTTCACAACCCATTTTATCACAGATATATAAATGTGGCTTGGCATTTTTGAGGGCTGGTAGCCTATTAAATGCAAACTAATGTACATTTGCAAAGAAAAAATATTCAATTTCACGTTTGTGCCTTCAGTGGGGGAAAAAAAAAAAACGTGTTCAGCATAGTAATTCTGGATCATTATAGAATATAAATTTGGAGAACAGGGTCACTGCATATTAATAATTTTTATTATTTTCTATCTCCCAAAGTCACTGCATTCATTCTACCTATGAACCAAAGTTTAATGAAAATATGAAATGTTATTATAGAAGAAACTGTTTAAGAAAATGCGTTCATCATGCAGATCCTGTGCAGATTTTAAAAACCTCATTCTGACCTTAATACGTAATTTCTAATGTTCCTTGTGTCTGGTGATGCTCAGTGGTGGGGAAGGGACATTAGGGAGGAAGTAGCTTAAAGGATTTAGGAGTTTGAGTCAATAGCAAAGTTCAATATGAGTCAACAGTGGCAGGAGGTAATCAAAAAATGTTACATATTCTTTATTAGAAATAGAATATTCAAAATGAGTACTCTTCTCAGCCTCTCAGACTATACCTGGATTAATAAATGCTGTTTGGACCTCACCTTCTTGAGTGTGATGTGGACAAACGGGAGAATTTAGAAGAGTGACTGGGATAGTGAGGGGTTTGAAATCTTGTTTAAAAAAAAGAAAAACTGCGTGAAGACATTTTGCTAAGTAAGAAAATTCAGTCACAAAAAAAACCCAACAAACATTGTATGATTCCACTTATATGAGGTACTAGAATATCAAATTCATGGACAAAGTAGTTTGCCAGGGGCTTGGATAAAAGAGAATGGGAGGTTGATGTTTTACAGGTAGAGAGTTTCAGTTTTACAAGATGAAAGGAGTCTGGAGATTGGTTTTACAACAGCATGACTGAAAACACTACTGATGTATTCGCTTAAAAATTAAGATGCTAAATTTTATGTTATGTGTATTTATCATAATTAAAAACTTAAAAAGGAATCTGCTGAATAACAAACAACAAAAGATCATTTGATTAGGAGGAGAGAAAGACTCATGGGGCAGAATATAGAAGAAAGAAGGCTAATGTGTTCATGAAGAGTCACTACATGGAAAATAAACTCATTTTTATGACTCTAAGAAAAAGCCAAGACCAAATAACATTAGCTACTTGGCTACAAATTTTAGTTTGACATAAAGAATAATAATTCTATAGTCAGAATATAACACAGAAAGACAATAAATGATTAATGCCTGTGGTCTATGACATTAGCTACCCTGGAATAATTCATGACCCAAGAACTTAGTAGCAGGATATGTGTGGTATGCTATGAAAGAGCATTAGGAATTCTCATCAAAATCCCATCAGCATTTTTTAAAGAAATAGAACAAAAATCATCAGATTTGTATGGAAGCACAAAAAACTCCGAATTGTCAAAGCCATCCTGAGAAAAAAAACGAAGGTAGAAATATCACTCTGCCTGACTTCAAACTATACTACAAAGCAACAGTAATCAAAATGGCATGGTATTGGCAGCAAAACAGACACATGGACCAGTGGAACAGAATCGAGAGTCCAGAAGTAAACTCATATTTATATGGGCAAATAATTTTCGGCAAAAATGCCAAAAACATGTAGTGGAGAAAGGAAAATCTCTTCAATAAATGGTGCTAAGAAAACTGGAAAGCCACCTGCCAAAGAATGAAACTAGACTGTTGTCTATCACCACATACCAAAATTGACTCAAAGTAGATTAAGGACCTGAATATAAGACCTGAAGCAGTAAAATGCATAGAAGAAAACCTAGGAACGAAAATCAAGGACCTTGGACTTAAAGAGGATTTTATGAATTTGACCTCAAAAGCATGAGAAGTAAAAGGTAAAATAAATAAGTGTGACTACATCAAACTAAAAACCTTCAACTCAGCAAAAGAAACCATCGGCAAGGGGAAGAGACAACCATCCAAATGGGAAAATATATTTGCAAGCATTACCTCTAATAAGGGCTGAATATCCAAAATATACAAAGAACTCATACAACTTAATAAAAACAATGAAACAAACAATATAATCAAAAAATGGTCAGAGAACCTGAATAGACACTTCTTCCTAGAGGACATACAAATAGCCAATGAATATTTGAAAAGATGCTCAACATCACTGGCTATTAGGGAAATGCCATTCAAACCCACAATGAGATACCATCTCACACCTGTTAGAATGGTTATAATCAATAGGACGAGTGAGAGAGGAAGTAGAGAAAAAGGAACCCTCATACACTGCTGGTGGGACTGCAAATTGGTACAGCCACTATGGAAAACAGTATGGAGGTTTCTCAAAAAACTAAGAATTGATCTTCCATATTATTCAGCAACCCCTGTACACGGTATTTACCCCAAAGACTTGAAAACCCATATGCAAAAAGATATTTGCACATTGATGTTCATAGCAGCATTATTCACAGTGACCAGGACATAGAAGCAACTGAAGTGTCCTATGATAGATGATTGGCTAAAGAAGCTGTGCTACATATATACAATGGACTATTTACTCAGTCATAAGAAGAGATGAAATACTGCCATTTGTGACAACGTGGATGGACCTCGAGATAATCATGCTAAGCGAAATGAGCCAGACAGAAAAAGTTGAAAATCACATGATATTGCTTGTATGCAGAATATAAACCTAAAAGCAACAAATAAACAGGACAAAGAGACTCATGGACATGAACTACAGATTAGTGGTTACAAGATGGGGTAAAGGGGATCGAATATGTGGTGACAGAAAGAAATCTAACTATGGAAGGTGAAAACACAAGTTTAAATATATATATGCCTTATTGTTAAAATATACAGATGAAACATTGGATTTCGTTAACCAATGCCACCATTAAAAAAATTAAATAAATAAACAATAAATAAATAAATAAATAAGCATTAAGAAGGCAGCCAGAAGACCTAAGTCTAAGTACACCTTTCTCACTTATTAGCCATATTGCTATCTGTACTTAGTGTTCATATCTGTAAATTAATAGTTTGGAAAGGACTCTCAAGTTAAATGGCGACTGAGGTGAGCACTTAGCTCCACACAGATTTCTACTCAAATAATCAAGAGGGGAAAAAAATGTGTGGCTATGTCAGAAACTACATATTTTTTTATAGAGCACGTGGGTCAGAGCAAAGGCAGACCCAAGATGCTACCTGCAGCTCTTATCCTTGAAAGAACAACTCAAGAGGAGGAAGGATCTCAGAGCATCACATTATGAAACTAATTATCAATTTAATTTAGAGAAGTCAGTGAAGCTGATTTAGAGGCCTCAGATCCAAATTTGTGACTGGGCCTGGGGAGGGAGGGAAAGCATCACCTGCAATCACTCTGACACTGCGGCACGACAGATGAGCTATCCAAAACTGGTTTGAGCAGATGCTTTATCTCATCTCTTCACCAAACCCCATTCAAAGGATAGTATAGGACAAAAGACCTCTAAAACCAGATGGAGGCCTTCAGCAGATGAGCTATTCCAACATATTTCTAGAAGAGACAAACGGATAGAAGAGTATTGGCAGGTGAGTTAAAATTATAGAAGCTGTAGTCTAGAATTTAAATAAAGTAGAATTCAGTGCAGTAGAGAGTTAATAAACTCTAGGTTTAAGACAAAGAACAGGTGAGACAAAGGATAGGAAGGGGAAGGAAGGCAGAAAACAGGGTAATTGATTGTAGGTCTGTGTACACTACAGAAACATTGATTCACTTCCCACTCTACCTCACATCCCCATACTTTGAATGTAGAGTATAGGTAGTTGGTATTTACCTGCAAGGGGAAAATTTAAAAAGGAGAGATAATTTCTAGATGTGTCTGTGTGTGTGTGTGTTTGTTTTAAACTGGGAGTAACTAGGATAGCTAGTGTCTTGGTGTCCTTGAATATAGGCCTCCTGACTCTGATACTTGGTAATAATAGATGGCATCCTTAACACCCGCTCTGGAAAAAAAAAAACAAACCTGGTGTTACTCACCCTGCCCCATACACAGAGCCTCCACCCATCAATTAGTCCCTCTTCCTAGAATTCAACTCAACATTAGAGGTCATCAAAAGCTGAGAAAAAATCTATAAACAAACAACACCAGATGAAACAAAAGCTATTTTGTATCTACAAATGCTAAGTGAAATAAGTCAGGCAGAGAAAGACAAAACCATATGATCTCGCTTATATGTGGAATCTAAAGCACAAATTAAATAAACAGACAACACAGAAATAGACTCATAAATACAGAGAATAAGCTGATAATTGTCAGATGAGAGGGAGTTTGGGGGACTGGGTAAAAATGGTGAAGGGATTAAGAAGTACAAATTGGTAGTTACAAAATAGTTAAAAGGATGTGAAGAACAGCATAGGGAATATAGTCAATAATATTGTAATAACTATGTATAGTACCAGGTAGGTTCTAGACTAATCAAAGAGACCACTTTGTAAACTATATAAATGTCTAACCACTATGCTGTACACTTGAAACTAAACTTAAATAATATTGAGTGTCAACTCTAATTAAAAAATAAAATAAAATAAAAAAGATATTCAAGGTAATGTCACATACAGAAAATACGAACAAAATGAGAATTTTTAAAAAGTGTTAGCTTTTTAGTAATAAAACTAGAAGAAAAATTTTCACTAAAAATTTAAAGTCAGAAACATTCCCTATAGTTCCAAATTTATGTATTTTTTCATCATTTAAATATCCTACATCTAGGAAATATTCTTAGCTGAAATAAACCTACCAAATAAATCTATGATAACACTTAAGACGAGATCAAGAAAAAAACAAGAACAGAAATTTGTCAAATTTAGGAAACAGAAACATCTAAAATATGTTTCTGAAATAAAGTTTTCAATAAATTGGGAATGCAAGGAAATCGCCCAGAAGGTTGACTAAAACGCAAAGATATAAAATTTTCCGAATGAAAAAGAATATACCCAGAAGTTCAAATTTGGATTGACAGATACGTTGAAAAGAAGAAAGAAAAAGAATACAGAAAACTGCTAACTTTAAAAATGTTTATCTGTACAACCTCATACTCAGAGATTCTGACTCAGGATATCAAAGGTCAGGCCCTGGTAACTATAATTCTATAAGTGCCTCAGGTGAATTTGATTTTAGTGCAATTACTGAAGAAAACTATTACTATTTGGTATTATCTTCAGTTGGAAGGTCGCTTAGAAGTAAATATAGAGAAGAAAATTGATAAGCCAGAAAAGCGAATAAGTACTCTTCCCTAAAGCATTTCTGCCATTTACTACTCTTAAATGTGATTAAGTTGTACCTATACGGGAACATAAAAGCTTATATGTCACCTCAAAGCTGAACAGACATGGTCCAATATCCTGCAGACTTTATGCTTAGATTTTTTTTTTGACAAAGATCTCCTTGCAATAGGATAAGACTTTGGAAATACTTATTTAAAAAGATATAGAGTTACAAGAAAAGGCTTTCAAGATAATAACAAGGAAAACAAAATATTGTGAAAAGTTCGTCTAGCAGAAAGACAGGAGAAAGTGATCTCACTTAGTGCTAAATGAGATGAATCTGTTTCATTAAAAGTAACCCAAATCTTCTGAAGGACCATTGACTGTCCTCTGCTTGATGAATCAGGGATGAATCAGGCCCTATAAAGTTTACAAGAACCAGGTACCATCAAGTTTACAAAACTCTTCTCAAAACCAAACTTTAGCTTCTTTCATTATGGATCCTGGCACCTAGGAAAAAACCATATATAGTTCTTATTTATTCAAGAAAAGCTATAAATCTAATAGTGAAAAGAAGACAGGATAGTGAGAAGTTAGTGGCTAACCGTGTAGAAATGCTTTGTAAAAATATCAGAAAGTTAGTCTCCAGCTAATGTTTTCATTGAAAAGAAGTGATATATATTTAGATCAAGAGGGGCTGATCCGATAAATAAAACTAATAACAAAATTATAGTTATCACTCTTGACCACTTTGCGCAAAAATATCCCCAAATTCTTACTATTGAGGTCAGTGGCAGAACAGTAATTTGACTCTGAAAGTCTGGCTTCAGAATCTATGTTCTTAACCACTAACCTTATAAGCTTTAAGCTAACAATGGAAATGGAGAAAATATTGTACCAGTAAGACAAAGAGGTGGTGGGGAAGTCAACAGCTGTGACAAAAAGAATAAGAACAGAAAAGTAAGAGGGTAAAATCATAAAAACAATCATCTTAACTTCAAGTGCAATGGGACATAAATACGAAAAAAAAAAATGAGGTACAACTGTATATCGAAGTTATGGATATAATCTTAGGTAGCCCCAAAATTCGGTGGAATGTAAACTGGGGCTAGAATGTAGATAATACAAGAATCAGATCATAAATCTAAATGTAAGAACAGGAACTATATAACTCCTCAAAGGTAACATAGGAATAAATCTTCATGACCTAGAATTAGGCAATGTTCTTTTAGATAGGACACTAAAAGCACAAGTGACAAAAAAAAAATGGATAAATCAGATGGCAACAAAATGAAAAAGATTTCTTTCAAAGGCACCATCAAGAAAGTGAAGACAACTCACAGAATGGGAGAAAACATTTGCAAATCATATATTTGATAAAAGACTTGTATCTAGAACACATAACACAAAACTTGTACACAAAGGTTTACAGCAGCATCATTCATAATTGAAAAAGGTAGGAAAGATTCATATCCATTTACCAATGAAAGGATATATATAAAAAGCAATGAAGTGCTGATAAACATTACAGTATGAATAAACCTGGAAAGGTATTATGCTAAGTGAAAGAAGCCATACACAAAAGACCATACATTGTATAATTCCATTTATACAAAATGATCAGAATAGGCAAATCCATAGAAACAGATAGTAGATTAGTATTTGCCAGGGGCAGGAGGTAGGACTAAATGAAAAATGCGTGTTAATGAGTACAGTTTCTTTTTTAGGTGATGAAAACATTTTAAAATTAAATGGTTGTGATGATGGTTGCATAACTCTGTAGCTATACTAGAACTCAGCAAATCATACTTTAAAGGGGTAAATTTTAGGTTATCTGATTATTATCTCAATAAATCTAATATTTTAAAAAGTAATGAGCATACAGAGGAGAGAAAGAGTAGTCAGGGGGATCATTTCATAAACTATATAAATGTCTAACCAATGTACTATATACTTCAATAAAATGTTTAAAATTAGCAAGCTTAAAAACATAATTCAAATGAAGAAAATAAACTTTCAGAACTATTTAAATATTTCTATATACATGAAAATATTGCATATTTTTTTATAACCATCGATTGTGTTAGTTATGCTGATGTTAAAATACTTAACTTTCTACTTGATTTTAATTAAACTTGCTCATTTTCTGCTTGGGACTGACTCTCAGTAGTGCTCTGATGAACAAAGCAACAAACATAAAAGAGTCAACACTCTGGCCATTTACGACTTGGCAAACAACCACCAGACTATTATCTGAGGCCAGCTTTTAAAATTCCTTTAATTTTCCTTGTGTGTAATGAGCATCTGTACATACTCAAGGTTTCTTTCATTGAAGCCACCAAATAAATGTCTGGTCAGGAAAAAAAAAAATAAGAATGACATTTAATATATCACCCATAGTGAAGATATCTCTCAACATTAACTATATTTTCATTACATTTAATTCCTGGATGGAGGACTTGCTTTACAGTGAATCAAATTAAACTAGGTTTGTTTCCTTATAACAAAAAAATCCAAAATAGAAGTAGCTTATTCAAGACTTAAGTGTATTTCTCACAAATAAATCACAAAGTCAGCAGTTCAAGCTGGGCTGGTAGAGGCCCTACACATGTCCTCAGGGAACCAGATTCCTTTCAGCTTCCTATTTCATGATAGCTTGGCTGTGATCCTTGTCCAGCAAATCTATTCACTCTCAAGAGTAAAGTGAAAGAAGACAAAAAGGGCTCATCCAACACTTTTTGTCACTGATTATTAGTACCTAATCACACAACAAATTGCAATGGATATTTGGAAATGTAGTCTTCTAGTAAGGCTAAACAATTAGAAATCTATACTAAGGAAAGAGTAGAGAATGAGTTAACAGGCAACAATTAGAAATCTCTACCATCAAGACCATATGTAACAATGATCAAAATTTGTCAGCCCACCAAGTCCAACCAAGGAATATAAACAGTTGAAGTTATTTCTTCTGTTTTTATGTGCTGAGAATTAATCTGCAGCCATTATACAAACCTGTAGTTTTCTAAAGCTGTGTGCCTGACCAAAAGTCATAATATTCTACGATGACCTTTTTTGAATCATTACAAATGGGAAAGGATGTTTAGAGAAAAGCAAGTAATCATCTAAGTAATGACAGAATCTAAAACAATTCTATGATGCCATGACAATCTTTCACCAAATGTGAAGATGTTCTCCAATCCCTCCTTCCACTGAGATTCAGGCTCTATTTACCCTCCCGGGGAATCTGAGCTGGCCCTATGGCCTGTTTCAATCAATAAAGACAGCATAAGTGATGTAACTCCTATGGCTAGGCTTCAAGAAATTTGCAGCTTCTTCTTTCACTGCTTGAAATACTACTCTTTCGGAAGCCAGCTGGCATATTCTTAAAAGTCTAAGCCAGGCCTAGTAGAGGTGCCATATAGAGAAGAACCAAGATGAAAGGAGCTTGTGTAGCCAATACCACTGCCACTCATGTGAGTGACACATGTAAAATGATCCAACCCAGTCAAATCTACAGACATCTGCATTCCCAGCTAATACCATGGAGGGCAGAACCATCCAGGTGAATCCAATCAAGGAACAGGTTCATGAAATATGATCCATTTGTTTAAGCCACTAAGTTTAGTTATATGGTAATATATAACTGACACACATACACATCCTCTCCTGTTAGTAAATGATAAATACAATTTGTTTTTGTCTTATTGTCATTTGAAAATGATTTTTGAACTTGTTAAATCACCAGAAAATGCAATTTATTCTCACAAACCAAAAATGTTATCTTCTCATCTTTAAATCTATACTGTCTTCACTAGAAGTAGAACTGATCATTATATAAATGTTTATTTAAGAAACAATACTTTCAAGAGATATACATTTATAATGTCAAAAGTAAATGGGGTGTAAAGAGTGGAAACTTTTTGATAAGCAGTGTAAAAAACTCAATAAAAGACTTATTCTTTTGGAAATTATTTTGAGCATTTTAAGGAGAATGACATTTACAGATGAAATGCTTTCTTTCCTTTAATAAAAAACAAAAAAAAAATGGGAAAAAAGAAAATTATTATTGATAATTCATTTTATTAGTCATATTAAATTGACCTTTGATTTCTCATACTTTTCAGAAAGTGTTTCCTGTACCATTATGTAGAGTTTTGCAAGTTTAGAAGTTCAGAGCCAAATTTCAATTTCACATATTTTTACTATGCTGTAAAGAACAAACTTTAGACTGCATACATTTTTTAGGTACCTCTCCTGTGATTACTTTGTGAATTTAATAGTCTATGCCATTAAATTTCTCCTTTTTAATTCTTGAAGGTGATATTGAATCTATGCATGACTGAGAATCCAATGTAAAGATTAATCTTGATTGCAATTTATGATTCTTCTATACCACTGAGAGTACATAATTATGAGGAATAGCTCAAGAAAATATTCTTTATATACTGTGAGATTTCATCTAAGAATATCATCTTATTTAAGAATGTAAATAAGCTGGTGTGGTTTTTATTTATACTGACAGTCTCTGTTTCCACCAAAAAGATAGATAATTGACATTAAAATTAATTAGTAACAAAGAAAAAAAGAAAATCTACCAAAAAAGTGAAGGACAGTATATACAGTAACTCCAAATTACTGTGAGAACAATTATTGGTTTTAAGATCTGTGTCAGTCAAAGAAAAATAAAGGCAACAATAAAACACACAATCCTTCTTCAGCAGACAGGAGGAAACGAACTAGTACCTCAGAGGAAATATATTTTGTACTGAGAACACACAATTTCAAGTTATATACCAAGAGAGCTATGCAGAGTCCTGGTGTTATAAACTCCTGGTTGAACCTCATCCAAATGCCCTAGAAACCGAAATACCAAGGCAATAGGATATACTTATTATTATAAAATATATGGAAACGAACCATATTATCCAAATTCAAAGAAAGAGTAGCACTTTAGCAAGAACTTTCCACACCAAAAAATTTGGACTTTCACCTCGGACTGGTTAGATGGCTTCTTAAAAAAAAAAAAAAAAGATAACAAACATTGCTGAAGATATGAAGAAAAGAATTCTGGTACACTGTTAATGGGAAAGTAAATTGCTACAGTCATTATGGAAAACATTATGGATGTTCCTCAAAATATAAAAACAAAACTACCATATGATCCAGCAATCCACTTCTAGATATTTATTCAAAGGAATTGAAATCAGCATTTCAAAGATTTTCTGCACTCCCATGTTTTTTGCATTATTCATAATAGCTGAGATATGGAAACAACCTAAATGCTAAATGTCTATCAATGGATGAATGGATAAAGAAAATGTGCTATGTACATACAATGAAATATTAGTCCTAAAAAAATAAGAAAATCCTGCCATTTTTGACAACATGGATGGATCTGGAGGATATTATGCTAAAAAAAAAAAAATAAGCCAGACACGGAAAGACAAACAATGTATAATTTCACTTACATGTTAAAATCTAAAATAATCAAACTCATAAAAACAGAGAATTGAATGGTGGTTTCCAGCTGCTTGGGGGTGAAGGGGTGGGGAATGGGGAGGTGACGGTGAAAGAGAATGAGGTTTCAGTTATGCAAGATAAATAAGTTTTGCAGATCTACTATATAGAGTAGAGCCTATAGCTAACCATACTGTATTACATACTTAAAATTTGCTAAGAGGATAGATGTTAAGTCACACACACACACACACACACACAATAATAATAAATAATAATAATTTTAAAAAATGGGTGGGAGGAATCTTTGAGAGGCGACAGATGTCTATGACCTTTATGGTAGTGATAATTTCACAAGAGTAAACCTATCCCCAAACGCAGGGAGCTGTATACATTAAATATGTACAGCTTCTTACCTCAATAATAGCTTAATAAAGTGTTTTTAATTAAGAAAAGTAAATAACCTCTTTCAAGAAATAACTTGCTACCTTAAAATCATCTGAAGAATAATAAGCAATTTGAATTATTATCTGAAAAGTATAATAGTTTTATCTTGGTATAAGTATTTCATGACTTTAATAGCGTTTAAGGCATTTAATAAGGATATAATTGATATTATATACCTTTGATTACATGGCTTTTATATTTCAAATATAGATAGGTTGCTAATATTCTGACAATAATAATTATTGTAAATCTCTAGCTTGGAACTAGAGAGCTTCCAGAGATGCTACCCATCTCTAAAATATGAGATCTGTTTGATATCAAAAACTCCTCATTTCTCCCGACAGCCAGTAACTTTGTCTGCCCTGATCAAGTACATCTGCATCTATTCCCGCCACCTCCACCCCGAAGAATGTAGCTCTGAATTTTGAAATGTTAGTTTGGTGTCATAAGCCTCCTAAATTATAATTCCTCGTATCTAAGGAGAACCTAACCGTTTACACATGCCTTATTAATTGATGTTCAAAGCAACACTGGGATAGTAAAAGATTGTTATGTTTTGATATAAGCCTGACGGGAACTCAACCTAAACCTTCAACTCCTTGTTTAATGTGCTTGTTACTATATCGTGCTGCTTCAGACCACACAACTGAGGGATTGATAGTAGAACCTACAACTCCTGACTTGAAAGAAAGTGTAAATTTATTTTATGTTGCATTAGAAATTACAGAATATTACAAAAGACAGGGACATAAAGTGTGGTTATTGTCAAAAAGAGCCTTTGCATAACAGTGCCTCAGAAGAGCATATATTTCCTTCTTGTGTGTCTTCTGATTCACATCTACTTAGGTTACTCAGAAAAAATAAATTTTTACTACCTCTTTTGCAAAATCGGTATTGGCACAGAAGAGCAAAATGCATGCCATTCTGCCTCATAAGTCAGAAACATTGCTGACTAAATCCTGATTTTGGAGTTACCATTGTTGGCAATGATATACAAGCCAAAGGAACCTTTAATAATAATTTTAAAATTAATGATTTCGATGCTTGTTTATTATAAAATATTATTTATCAAAATGTTATATCTGAATTGTTTCAGAAATACTTGAATTCGTTCTGATTGAGACAGAAATGCTTGACATCTTTAGTCTTGGATGTAAGTGTGTGCTCTGTTATGAGCAGCAGTCACAGATCTTATTACCAGGAGAAGGTGATTTAATTTAATAAAGCCTTGACTTTTATGTGGCAGAAATATGTAGCAAAGCTCCAAGAAATTGAGAAACCTTGTACTGGTCCAATCATGCCTAGCAGTGATTTGAAATTAGGTAAAGCAGAATCCTTCAAGCCACAGAGAGTACATCTACATAAATATCAGGAGCTTCTGTATGATTGCATCAGCTCTTATCTTTATAATGGCAAAAACCCAGTAGCTGAAGCCAGCAAACTCCATCAATGCCACAGGGAAACTGGCTCTCCCATAACTGCAGGGCACAAGTACGCCCATCTGCCCCCAAAGGATATGACTCTTAAACCTCAACATTAAAGGCTCAGTTCTGACTTTTGGGCTCCCAAGTTAGTTCAGCACTTAAATATATCTCCAAAATTTGTAACGTTTCTTTTTCAATAGACAGGGCAAATTTTGCCTCTTTTCTGCATTTTTTGTTACTAGTACATTTTACCTAAGAAGACAAGAATCTTCCCTGAAATGGCCTATTTTATGAGTGTAAAAATGAATTTTATCAGATCAGAGGCAAGTGAAAGAAATGTATATAGACCTCTCTCCTCTCTCAAATATGGGCATATTAAAATCACATTATCTTCATATTTTAAGGCAGATAGGAGAAAAATCATAGTTATCTTCTTCAGCCAGACCATTTCCCAGCATTATAAGAAATTTGCCATTGGCAATGAACCTGGACATTTTTCTTCATGGGTTATTTTTCTCTTTCATCCATCTTGCATTGGAACTCTTGAAGGTTCTTTTATTTAATCCACTAATAATATGGGTTAAAAAAAAAAAGTATGTACCTGTTTTCTGTTTTATTTTGGGAAGTGGTAAGGTTCTACGGAGACTGATTTTTTGTCTTTGCCAGCTATTTATTTAACACATTTTGCCGTGGGAATTATGAGAATTTTATAAGCCAACAGCATACAGGATAATATCGCTTAATAAGCCAAATTAATAAATAACATACTCCAAACAAATGACAGATTAATCATACTGCTGTTCCAGAAGAGAGAGATGAAAGGAATATAGTCCAAATTTAACTTGAGGTATATCTTTTATACAAGTTTGGTTTTTTTGGAGAGGAGAGGTGACTTCCAGCTCTCAGTGCAAAAAAAAAAAAAAATTAGCACCTAATTTTTTTAGCACATTGCTAGAGAACAGAGGCTCCTGGGTTGGGGGACAGGCCCCACCTATCATTTACTTGATTTATGACAAGCGCTCTATATGTTCTCATTTCACCTTCATGAGCCTTTAATATGTTGTCCCCATTTAACAGATGAGGAAACTGAGGGTCAGACACAAAGTTACCTGCCACAATCATTCAAGGTGACTTTTATAACTTAAAGTTAGCCTGTTATTAACCACTACGGCATGCTGTTTTTCATACTGCTTTTCAGAGTTCACTCTCATTAGAGTTGTTGCTTCACTGAGCTCAGGGACTGTTTCTTTACACCAAAGCCTCTTTTTGAGCCACATCTGGGTTCAGAGATATTGTAGAAGGCTGAGGTGGTAGTTCAGGCTCTTGAATCAGACTATGTGGGCTCAGCTCTCAGCAGGACTGAGACTATTTGTATGACTTTCTTTGGTCAAGCTACTTAAACTCTCAGAGACTGTTTTCTCATCTTTAAAATGAGACAAAAGTAGTATCGAGGAAATGAAGGTTGTTTTGAGAACTATGGAACACGTATAAACCAGTAAAAATGGTGTCATTTCATGGTAGGCATGCAACAAGAAACCATTCACTGCTGTGATTACTATATAGTTCTAACTTTAAGAACTTCTACAAATTGAGTTATAGGTTTTGGTTTTTTGGTAGGAGCCAAAGGACCACTGTCTTTCATCAGTAACTGTAAATAAAAATTATAGTAACTTCTTGATAGCTACACTGAGTAAATGTTAAAGTAAAAGTTAAATTCTGGGGTGGGGCAGTTTGGAGAGAAAGAAAAGGAAACGAACAATTTGCAGGGCAAGTGCAAAAAAGTAGTGTTCTGTTCATGGAAGTAGGTGACCTTTATAAAAGTAGACAATTCCAAGAATCCTGTAGAACTTTTTTTGCTCTTGGATGACAAAGCTAGAAAACAACTAGAGAGCATCTAAGCTCAGAAATTTTGAGAACGAATGCTACTGATCAGTCAACGAGGAATAAAAAAACAGAGAAAAGCAGAATGATGATATATGGAAGTGAATGGAAGTTTAGCAGAAGTAAAAAAGAAGGTAAACCAAAGATAATGCAATCAGTCTTCTTTCTGTTCAATATGTGAGACAGAGGCCCTTCCATTAGGGAAGAATCAGTTAAAAATATCTGGTGACAGAATGGCAAAAAAAAAAAAAAATCCAAAAATGAAATGTAGAAAAAGGAAAAATCCAACATTCAGGAGGATGAAAGCTCTGAGCTCTGATTCTGCAGCCCTTCGGCAATGTCACATTCCAAACAAGACAACTGCAGTTGTATGCTACTTTGAGTATCCTAAGGATCACCTACAAATGAAAATGATTTATGAAGAAATAAAATTTTGGAAAAGGGTCAAAACAGGAAAAAGAAACTGGCTCAGCATCAAGACTCTAATTCACAATTTCCAGACACTCAGCACGTGCACACAATTTTAGTAGAAATAATCTCATCAAGTACTTGTTCAATTCTTAAATTCCCTTTTTATTTGTTCTATAGATTCATTTCTTTCACAAATTATTATGTAATGTTTAAGATATTCCCTAGCAGTAACCACCTGGACATATTTCCATGGATTATTTGCTACCCAAAGCAAGCTCAGTGGTTTATTGCCACTAACTTCTACAATACACAAATAAATTGAAAACTGGATGACTATTTTCTTACAGTTGAAAAGCTACAAAAATCTATTAACTTTTCTTTCAGAGAAGAGGCTTGGCTTACCTGCTGATTCTTAAGAAATTACAGTGTAACATAAAAAGACAATTATTATAAATATTATACATAATTCAATGTGTTTATTCTTTCTCCCTCTTTCCTCGACCACAGGAGGCTCTTCACTTTCTATTCCAATTGGTCATCATCAATTGGCCTTATCTTTCTTTTTGTATCTTCCTTAACTGATAACTCTTTTTCTCCTGCTACGTTTTTTAAATCTCCATCACCTCCCCTATATCTAGGTAACTTCCATTTGAATTTTCACAGATTTCCTGTGAATATTGCCTTTACTTTCAGGTTACAAGATTTATAAATCTCAATAATATTTAGAAAAAAGTACCTGGATAGAAATTATAATAGGAAGGCTTGCTGCTAAAAAGATTAATGATGAATATACTGATATTTTGTGTGAAGACTACTACAGATAGACCCAGTGAGCTTTTCTTCAAAGGTCTAAATCTCATCTAGCAAAGAAACTTTATGTTAGCAAGTTGCCCCAAGCCCTACATGACTAACCTGCCTTATTTTGTCAAACATTACTCTCAAAAAAACCAGATTACATTATTTTAGACAAGAGAATAACGAATTATTTCTAAATGGCAGAAGTAATGCAAAACATCAGACATTTAATTAACTATACATACAAGGTAAGAATTTCTGACTTTCAGAACGAGTACAGACGTTCAAGGCATTGCTTCACTGCTTGCCCCTTCCTCAGCCTGAAAACCACACTGAAAAAATGCATGTACCCTCAACACAATATACAGTGGGTGACAATGGCTTTGTAGATGGGAGGAAGGTTGAAACCAACTGCCCACAGAGAGGATGCAGACCAGGCAAAGGAAGCTGACTGACTCCTCAAAACATCACCAGGAAGGATAACCCCACCTTGCTACCTAAGAGTTATTTACCAAGCCAAAGTCAGGGATGATGGCAGAATAAAAACATGTTTCAGACAAAATATTTACAGATTCTTTCTCCTGAGGCTACTAGAGGATATATTCCATTAAAACACAGATGTAAAGCAGAAGACAGACTTTGAAAAAGAGAAGCAAACAGGTTTGCCAGGATCTGGGGGAGAAAGAAAGTGGCTGGATGAGAGCTTTGCAACAGATTCCACTTACAGGCACATTGCGGTGGGAAGGGGCTCAGGAGGGATGTTTCCAGGAAAAACTGAAGCTAGTCTATTTTCCAACCAGGTTTGTCTTGAAGAAAAATTTCATTGTGAGCCCTTTTAGGAGATGTCAGAAAGTAGTAAAAGATGTAGACAGGTTCAAAAACGTAGACATAGATTTTGAAAATAAAAATTTAAAAAAAAAATGAAAAGCTTTACAAAAGAAGAAAATGCAATCATTGCAAATAACTTGGAAGAACAGTGAGTATTCTCAGTCATCACAGAGATTTAAATTATCTCTTGGGAAGATGGGGAGAGGGAAGAAGAGATCTCAGAGTGTCAAAATGATCAATTATTATAATAGAAAATCAATAAATGTCTAAAATAAATAATCAGGAGAACACAGTACATACTACTTACTTATATAGAAGGCAAATAACAAAGTAAACTACTCAAAGAGTACAAAGTGATTATTTTTTGAGAATGGGAAAGAGGTATAGGAAACTGATGCTTTAACCTAAATCATTTCTAGCACTATTTGATTTTTTAAACGAGGTACACAAATTACTTTTTTACAAAATAAAAAATTTTTAAATGTCAAGAATCTTTTTAAAAAACTTTTCTTACCTTAAAAAAACCTCCCTTCTAATGACTATATCTGAATTCATAAAAAAAAAAATACCCTGCATGAATATTTAAAAGACGCATTTTTGTAAAAGGTAGATGAAATAAATCTGGATATCTTTAACTACTGTTTAAATTATCTTGAGATTAAATTTGCTAACTTAGCAAATTAAACATTGAGAGCAAAAAAACTCATTTTCTATTCATGGTTTTAGCAAGCTGCAATTCCTATTTCTGACTTGACTTCTTAATTAAAGAAAAAACCTAATAAAATATTGGTAAAATGTCATCCTTTTATACAGAAAAAAAAACCACGAGAATCATCCAAAGGGAATCAGAAAATATTTAGTAAATATTATAGTAAATATTAATTTATCTGTTTCTAAAGATGAGTCATCGATACTTTTTTTTAAAAAACCTAATTATGTCCAGAACAAACACTGGTTGATTCTTCCAAGTGAGTCAGTCATATGTGAAGAGGTAGCCTTCTTTCATGTCCTGACACAGGCGACAGGGGCCCGCCTTGACAAAAACAAACAAACAAACAACAACAAAAAAAAAACTGTGCAATTACCTTTTACTTGTCTGGCTCTCCTCCTAGAATGTAAGCCTCTTGAGGGTTGTGCCCAGGTTTTATTCACTTTAATTTTTCCATATGAACAACAAAGCCTGATATCCAGTAGTTTCCCAATATTCAACAAATCAAATATTTAAAAAAAACTAGTGAGTAAATCAGTATCAGACTCTTGTTCAACCTCCTTTGAAAATGTAAAGCTAAATACCTATTTTTAAAAAAGATTAAAGACATATATATTACTGCTAGCGAATTTTTACACAGCACTTTAAATAAGAGGATACTTACTGAAGTCAATTGCCTTTTTCACAAGACTTTGTTTCTATCATACATCTGTAAAAGAAAGGTCAATAGAAATCTTCAGACTGCATTTACTTTTCAGAATGTATTAATTCCCTTTTAAAATTAATATCATCTTGCTAATTATCAATTCCTCAGAAAAATAATCCGAATGTACCACCAGGTGTCAGGACTTCAGCACTCATAGAAAAAGAAATAATTATTATAAGATGGTGACTTTAAGGCACATCAATCACCATACTCTATGCAAATTACATATACCTTAGCTTTAGAAATATCTTAGGGAATCAGCACACACAGTATATGGTTAGTCCAACATTTGCACACATTGTGCATTTCAATGGGTGCCTAAACCAGAAATACGATGTCTACATGGTATGACCATCTCACAAGTAAATTTATATATAACAATAATTGGTGCCGCAGCAGTGACTTGTGACCGTGGGAAGTGCAGGAATAAAATCACCTAGAATGCTTTTTCAAACTATATTCCTTCCTCTCATTCTCTGATGTTTGAGTTTATTGGTTTGGGGTTTTTGGTTTTTTTTTTTTAAATCCATTCAACTCTCAACCAATAGGGCATGTCCTCCCAGTTCAGAATCCCTTCTGTACTGAGCTAAATTATTGACTGGACTATGTACTATACTTCTGGTTTACTTCTGTGCTGTAAGGGAAAGCAACAAACAAAGATTACTTAAGTTTTCGTAAAGCATGACTTAGTTTAGTGGGGTAAATTCATCCATTATATCAATTTGACCAGTTGGTTGTGGCTACTTGAAACAAGAGTTGAGAAAAAATTTAAGACCACTTTCGGTCCCCAAAACATAGATGCAGTAATTAGTGATGTTTGCTGAGGCAGAGGTGAGGCTGTAGCACCCCAAAAAATTCAGTCAAAAAGTCAGATCACAGGCTCTGAAATAGCAAATGCTTTGATCTACTTACAGAAGCAACATACCCTGGGAAGGTGTGAGACAGAAAGAGAATTCACACATTTAACCCAGGCCCTGCCAGTAATGAGCTGGTGGTCTGGAGTTCTCTGAACCTGAGGTTTCCTCATAACACAACAGTTCCTCACAGGTTAAGATCATCTCTCAGTTCTCTACCCAAATGTCTAGGATTCCTTTTTCTCCACTTTTCTGGCAAGTTTCTGACCTATAAGAGCTGGAGTGGTTTAAACCTTACATGTAAAATCTCATCAACTAATGAAAATCATAGCAATCAATTAAGGCTCTTTTTCTAATTGTTATATTTTAAGCACAGCTATGAGTCTTAATCTAAATGTATATAGAGTGTGCATGGCATTCTGTAGAGGTGGTACGGCAGATGGTGACTTAGATTGACATTAAAAAAAAATTTCCCCTCCCTCCAGGACCAAAATTTATTATTAACTGTTTATACAGCTTTATAATAAAAATAATCTAAGTATCCAATAGCAGGGATTTGGTTAAATTACACATTGTAGATAGGTGGCAACTATTGTAAATTATAAGAATATTTAATTATGTGGGAAAACATTGGAAGTAAAAGTACGTTCAGGGTTTACTCCTTAGTTTTAAGCTAATATGTGTACAGGACTGAATTAAAAAGACTTTAAGTTATTATTTTGGGTTATGAGTTAACTATTTCCAAAGCCCAACTAAATTAATAAAATGGAAGGGGTAAGATAGCAATGAATGGTGGGGACTGTGAACTAAAGCTCACAGGCCTTTCAATAGAACTCAATATGTTTTTTTTAACACTGTGAAAGCCAATTAGTCACTTTATAGTTCCTGGATTTGGAGATTATTTTCTTCTTTGTGTTTCCATACTTCGTAAATTTTCTATAGTAATTATGTAATACTTTTGTAAGCAGAATTATAATCAACCAGACAGGCCGGGTCCTGGTTAAGGCTAATATCAGTCAAGTGAACATAGGACAGTCAGCAGTTGGGGAGGATTATTCAGGACTGAGATGAGCTGTGCTACCTTTTAATGACCTGCTTTTAAAGACATCTCTGATTCTTCCTGCTCACAGAGGTATTAGAAGGTGATCCCATGTCTACAAGGTGTGCCTACAAAGTACTCAACGTTTCTGTCCATCTTTATGTCCATGTAAGATGGACAGTATTTTCCCCACTTTACAACTATAATTACCCACTTTATAAACTAGTAGAAATGGTACACAAACCCAGGTCCTACCAACTTTGAAGTCTGGGCAGGAGTCATGTCTTCCTGTCTTTTATCTCTAAGCCT
Source organism: Cynopterus sphinx (assembly GCA_030015415.1). Taxonomy (NCBI): domain Eukaryota; kingdom Metazoa; phylum Chordata; class Mammalia; order Chiroptera; family Pteropodidae; genus Cynopterus; species Cynopterus sphinx. The sequence goes on from CM057379.1 coordinate 191,166,225, forward strand.
GACAGTAGGCCTACTGACCTTTTCAGAGTAGGCTGCATAGGCACACTGGTACACTGAGGGCAAAAGATTATGTTCAGGGCTGGGGTGTCAGACATCAACCCTTTAAGCCAGGACAGAGTCACAACAGTCTAGTGCTTTCCCACTTCTCACACTGTGCCATTCCAAAAGAAACCTTCAGGTATAAAAAGGTGCACTCTGCGTCTCAGAAAGCTACACAAGTAATTAACATCCCTAACTGAAGTGGCCAAAGATAAATACAAATTAGTTGACTGAAAAAGAATTGCTAAGTTTTACTTTGGTGTGCATCTTTCAAAAGGGTTGACTCATAAAGACATACATTTAGTTCACAATTTATAGGTAAGTCCATCTTCAAACAAAATAGTGGCTTATGGTTCTAGGCGTTAGTTCCTGTCATTTAATGTATTTTGGTTAAAAAATAAAATAGGTATTTTTGACTATGATGAGGTCCACGAGCCTTTAGAACATAACTATTTCTACCCCAATTCATGGAAGCAGTAATAGCTAATGTGTAATGTGACCCTCCTGCCCCAATCTTATTCCCACAGGAAACACTACACCTCCCCCAAAACATAATCTTCATCTACACAGAGGTCACTTAATAGCTAAATTCACAAAGCAGGTTCAAAAGAAATTAAGACAGATAAAATAAATGGTGATTCTCATCTACAAAAATTATTCTTGACCATTCCAAACTATTAAGGTTACATTGTATTCAGAAAAAAAATTATTTAAGGTAATAAAGTATCTATATACTTTAGAAATATTTCTATCCAAAAGCAATTAGTGTTTAAAAAGGTAAGCTTTTATTAGCTGAATGATTTCCTCATAGGTCTCGCTGAGTCTCATTCTTAGGAGCGCAGAATAAGTCACTTCTACAGAAAATACAGAAACACACATAACTTTAATGATTTATGGTAAATAAAAAAGTTTGAATCTATGATTGAAAAATGAAAATAATTACAAGTATATTAATGCAGAAAATACAGGTTTCAAGAGCTTAACATCAATCAACTGCTGTCAAAATAAATATTTAAAGAACCCAAAAATAAAACTGCTTAATAGTGGGAGACAAAATACCACAGAGGAGGAAGATAGACCAAGAAAGGGAATAAAGAAAAGTTAGCAACAATCCCAAAAGCATTTTTATCAACAGGAATGCGCAACAGAAGAGGAGACACAAACCTGTCTAGGGTTGTGACCAATGAGCTCATAGAAAGAGATGAAAGTTAGTTATAAATCAAAAATGACACCCAAATCCCAGAGAGTCTTAAATGCTTTCATCCAGACATTATCTAACCCCTCAGATTTGTTTGGTGTTATGGTGTTCATCATTCTCCATTAGAATGAAATGTGGGACAAACACATTACGGGTTGGCAAGTGTTTCAGAGCTAATCACCCTTGAAAGTCAGGGTCAGCAGCATATCATAATGTGCACATAACAGATTTCTTGATACGGAAAAGTAACATGTCAAAGAAGAAATTAAAGTAAAATTTATTTTAAAATAATCATCAGAATCTCAACTTTCAAATAAATGCATCTTAAAATGTGGATTAAATTCAGACTCTGAGTATTCTAATACAGTGGTTATCAAACTGTTCTCTTTGGCCCATGAAGGACCAAAGGGGCAGGTCTCACTGTGTCTTCCTTCCAAATCCTTTATTATAACAACATTCCATTCCTAGGCATTTATGAACAAATTTGGCTACTTAAAAAATGTTTAAGATGATGTAATCAACCTTGTTGATCATAAACAAGAATATACTGAGACTAGAGCAAACTCCCCAGGACTGCCCATTTTCAGGTCCACCACTGTGAAGCCTTGACTGTCTTGTTGTTGTAAGCCCTTCCTGCTCTTACCTCTAGACTGAATACTACGGCCTTTTGTGTCATCAAGATAAAATATATTCTATAATCCCCAACTTTTGCCTCCACAGCAATCTAAAAAATTAAAAAAACAAAAACATCTTTATGAAGGAAGAAATTAAGGTATTAAAAAATTATTTTAGCAATACATAGCAAAGTCTACCAGAAAAAGACTGCTTCCTAATTTAATTTATTAACATTTAAATTAACAATTTGCTAGTCTGGTGAGACATTCTAAGAAATAGTGACCCTAAAATGTGTTAGAGAAAACACTCAAAATATGTATATATATTTATAAATACAGTAGCAAATTGATAGTTAACAGTAAGCAACTGTATATAATTAAAATATGTTTATTAAGACCAAAGTTGATTTTCACCACCAAAGAACAATAATGTTAGGGTTCAAATCATGATTCCCTGATGAACAAACAAGATCAAAATAAGGGATAAAAATGTAGGTACATTCAGCCAAGTTAATTAGAAGAAACTAAATAAACACAATGAAAGATGAAAACAACTGTAGATGGAAAAAAAATTTAACACCTATGGTGACACATGTAGACCAGGTACTCTATTTTCATTAAGATAAAGCCAAAAAAATTTTTTTGACAATATACTTTGTTTACTAAAAGAGGACAACTCTTTCTGTTGGTGACAGGTGTGGCTTTTTCATTAAAGAACACTGAAAGGATGAGACAGTAATGATACCACTTGTATATTAATCAACAGTTCTGAGACCCTCTCATTAATCTTTGATAAACTGATAAATTTAAGTAGAAAGACATGATGAATCAAAATGTATGCCAGTCTTAAAAAAGAAAATCCTTCAAAACAATCTCAAAATCTAAATGGTAAACACAGAATAAACTCCTAATCTGGCATAAGATTTTTTAATTCAAGGAAAAAAATGTGAATGAGTTTACCTATTTATAAAAATGTGAATGATCAAAAGCTCAATGGCTGGGTTCTCATACTGTCTAAAGTCTGAGTTCAATCTTAAATGTTCATCTGGTGTAGTATTCAGCTGTCAAGGGGAAGCAACTTAAAGGACATCACACAATCTATAAACCAGCTAGAAGGAGCCATCCAGACTTTGCCCTGCCGAACCCTCTCTGGGTGATGATTAGACAAGTCTTCATAGATGATATACTGTGTACAGAAGCGCTGATCAGAATCTGGCTTGGCATGGTATGCAACTGTATTAATGGTTTGAGTCACGTCACTATCTGGCTTGGGCTTTCTATTGAGGATCTGGCCCCCAGCTGCAGTGACGAGCTTAATAAGGTTGTCCTTTGGATGGTGTTTGAAGGCTCCCCCCAAATAGAAGTAACATCCATCAAACAGCTTTGGCAACTGAAACAAGCAAAAAGAAAACCTGTTAAAAGCAAAACAAAATATTTTAAAACACTCTACATAAATGAAAGAATAAAAACTAATAGTCACAAGCAGTTAAGTAGTTACTCAAGGAGGTGCTGGGACAAGCTGTATTTCAAGTAAACACTCCAGGTCATGAAAATAATCATGCATTTATTTATAGGTTTCTTATTTACAATTATTTTGTCTAAGATCAGTCACCATCTCAGATACTTTTCCTCTCCTCAGATTTTAGGTAAATTTTGTAAAAAAACAAAAATGCAAACAAAACTGTTCATTAAGCTTCCTTTATCAGAGAGTTTATTCATATTTTGTGGAACTTAAAGACTCCAAAATTCCAAGAGTATATGAAACATGTGTCAGCGATACTGGGCTAAACTTAATTAAATTGTAAGAGCAACATCTTATCCATGGAATTTTATCCAATTCTGCCCATCCATATTCCAGTCCCTATATTATCAACCTAAGATTTCAAGGGCAGCCACAGTGCTCCGGGGTGTGGCCCACAGGATTCCAGGGATGTATTTCCTGGGGCACAACAGATTATAAAGCCATGGCTAGGAATCCATTAGCTATGAAACATACTTCTGTGTGTTTTATTAAATAGAAAAGGAAAATAAGTTTCACAATGCCCTCCTCTGAAAATTTTTCTTCATCATTTCTAATATACTTCCCTTTATAGCAACAGGATAATGGAACATCATCCATTAGAACTGTAGTACACAGCATTGAAGACATATGTAACTAAATCTGAGCAGCACCTGTATAGGTTTTCTTTCATGTTACTTCCTGTATCTGTGACTTACCTCAGGTTCTAAAAGGTTTATGGGAATATTTAAGATGCCAAAAACCCATTAACGGTATGAAATTATTACCTTCTGGATTTTACTGCTCACCATGACCATCTCTCAGAATCAAGTACTTGAAATAAGTACAATTAAAATTTTAATCAGTCACCTGTACTTGTTGAAAGGGCAGAAGTTTTTCCTGATGGTGATAATAATATTTGGTTATAATAAGAACAATGAAGTAATAGCAAAAGAAAAATACCAGCTGTTCTCTGTTGAGCCTGCTTCTCTGTGGTCCTTCAGGAATTTCATACTTTTCTTCCTGTTCATATTCTTTTCTTTGTAGACATGCTTTCACCCCTGACAGGAAAAAAAAAAAAAAAGGATAAAAGCAAAATAAATACCAAGGGAACATTATTTCTTTCTCATTGAAATTAAACAATTTACCTAAGTGGGTTTTCTTTGTGATTTTGTTTCAAGATAGAAATCCAAGTTTTACTTATGCCAAAACAAAATGTAATAAAACTGGCTTTCCATATAAAGAAAATATAAGGAATCTCTCCTTCAAGGGACTGAGCAATGAAGTAATACTGAACACTAACAAATTTTAGTTTTTTTTCTGAAACACCTAATCAATACACTATTTCATACACAAAGAAGAAAAACCTAACTTGTTATTTATAGCAATTATCAAAATGAAAGTGAATAAAAAGTCCCTCATTTAGTTCACCCCATGATGATCTGAACATGAGCGCTCATCATTCCCACTGCTCATTTTCAGGACATGTCTACTCTCCTGTTAGACGGTAAATGATCTGACATTAAGGAAATTACTTTAACACCTAGCTCAGCTGGCCACACAACAGAGTCTGCACAGTAGTTGTTAAAATAAACAGTACACAGAGACTAAGACAAGTCTGGGATTTGTCAGGTACATACTGATGTCACTATTCTATAGATGACTTATTGAATATTTCTAATACTTTAGAGCTGCTTCAATTGAAATGTTCAAAAATGCTACTTAACTTATAAAAGTCAGAAGATTTTAACAACTCGATATTCCATCTCTTCAAAAATAGAACTGTGGTGAAACTAAATTTTTTCTTAACTTGGGACTATCAATGCATATTCAAACTCAACACTCGATCTTGGGCTACCTATAATTCCCTATCATGTGATTCTTAATTTGTTAATTTTGCTTGTGCTTTCATGTCTCTTCCCCCAGTGTTTTTAATATAAAAATCATATTTAGCCAAGTTTGCTACACTGCATTTCTAAATCCTACTCTTCTTGCTTTTGCAAAATTTGTTTGCTTTCTGAATGTAATAAGTTATATTTATAAATACTATAATTTGTAATGGTGAATAAAAAACTATCTAATGAAACGAGTATTAAAACATTAACCTTACTGTGTTACTGAAAATTAGTTTCAAAGTAAAATTTGTGCCTACATCAAAGTATCATACCAAAAACACATCCAGTGTGCCCGCTGGCTACATCACACGTTTCCATGTGAAACACCAACCCCCATCAAAACATCAGCAATCTAACTAAACCACTGACTTATCTCAAACTCATTATTTTACATGAAAACTATTACTTTTACTTTTTATCTTTTAAGGATGTAGTCCTCTTCCTAAATCTCCTTTCCTAATGATATTTGCAGAGCATTCAGGCCAGAATCTTCAGATAAATGATTATGACAGCCTGTAAATCCAAGGACTTAACACTGAATACTCCTATGAAATCTACTGTAACAAGTGAATGGCTAATGTCAATTACAGAAATAAATAAATGGGCTTTGTCTATACTGGCTGATTATCCATTTTATGAGTTTATTTACTGTCAAAAAAAAAGCATATTAAAATGGTATCTATTGATCCTGGCAATGTGCTGACATTAACCAATCAACAGCAAAGCCTTAAAAGATACCAGAATGAGATAAACATGGTATTAAGAGAAATGAGATGGCAGACACCAAGAAGGTAGCATTGCACTTCCACAGGAAGATGCTAGTGCTTTTTTAGTATAAATATGCCTCAAGTCATAAAACTTTCAGTTTTATAGCTATTGTTAAGTAAATTCCTGTAAAGTAAGGCAGAAAAATCGATGATCTAATAACAATTACTGAGCTGAATGAAGAATGCATGCCTCGAATATTCTCCTAGTCCAAGTAACAATGTGCTAACTTTCTATGTCACACAACAACTAAAGAAGAGGAAAATAATATAGTGTTTTGTACACCCCTCCCCCTACCTCACACACAAACTAAGGAACAGTTTCCAGGGCTATGACATGCTTGAATGGTGACAAAGTGCTCTGTTAGAGTTGTAGTCATAGCATAAAAACCATTAATTTTTTGAAAGCCAGGAGTGACATCTACTCCAAGGGTTGCAAATCGAATGCCTACGAGGGCCAGTGGATTCATAAACATGTGAGGAACCTGGTGTTAACTGGTAGAAAGTTGTGGAGAAAATGCACATTACACTTAAAGATAAAAATTAAATGGTTATGCTGGACATAACCACATAAATTGTATCTGCTTTGGCCCTCTAACTGCCAATTTAAAATTCCTGATGCTTCATCTAATTAACCTCTTCCTTTCACAGAGAAGGAAACTTAAGTCCTAAGATATTTAGACAGTTTTCCCAGTAACATAACTGAAATAAGAACTGATGTATCGTCCAATTCCTGGACTAGTTCAAAATCTTTATTCTTCCTTAATCTTTATTTTAGTTTTAAAAAGCATCTTAGGAAACTCCAGGCATTCTCTACACAGATTTAATATATTGTACTTCTCTGGCAATAAATCACATAACCAGTTAATAAATAATAGGAGGATCATTATTTTTAAAAGCTGGCCAAAGGGTATACAAATGGCAAAAACTGCTGACTACCTTAGACGTTTGGGGAGAACAATGCATCTGGCTTTGTCTTCAGTGAATCAATGAGTTTCATTAATCTCACTGCTGCCAAAGGTGCCACTCTAATTTGTACCTTATAAGTTTCAGAATAAAGATGTACTTTTCAGTACATTTAAAATAATTACAAATTCATATTAACTTCCTGGTGAACTTTTTAGATAAACTGTACTGATTTACTAAACAAAAAACAAGAATGAAATACTTTAAAATAAACTTTCGGTGATTTAAATGGTGCTATGTTAACATCATCAAGAAAGTAGGAGAATCTTCCAGCCATAATATTACCTAACAAGCAAGCCTAAATAACAGATTTTTTAAAATATGAAATAGAGGTATACCTTCTTTTATTGAGCTTCACTTCATAATGCTTTGCAGATACTGTATTTTTTATTTATTTTTTAATCACAGTAGACAATATTATTTTATATTAGTTTCAGGCATACAGCATAGTGGTTAGACATTTATATAATTTACAAAGTGATCCCACCTGGCACCATATATAGTTCTTGCAATATTATTGAGTATATTCTCTACACTGTACTTTACATCGCTGTGACCAATTTGAAACTACCAATCTGTATATTTTAATCCCTTTGCCTTTTTCACTTAGCCCCCCCAACTGTCCCTGCCATCTGGAAACCACTTTGTTCTCTATATAATAGATGATATGTTAAGGTTTTATTTACTCAGTAAAAGTTAAACTGCAATGAGAATTCTTAAGCCTATTTTCCATGTTAAAAATATCAGACCGTTCACACCATTCCTAGACATAAACTCATCTAAAGTATGATATATACTGTAACACACAGAAAGATTTTAAAATAGGCCCTTGTTCATCAATTTAAAGATACTTCTTAAAATTTAACCAAAACATATTTTATATTTGTAATATGTACTTAATAAAGTCTGTATCATTCCATCATCTGCTACTACATAGCTTAGCAGAAAGACGAACTCTTATTCTTTCAAAGAAAGAAGCATATACAAGATAACTTGTTAGCTTTCTAAGCTAATAATTTTCAGACTCAAATAACTTTACATGAACGTCATTATTTATATAAACAGATTCCTACATACTACAGAACGATACTTTAAAATATGCCAAGCCACTATATCCTTATAAAAGATATGCTTTATATCCTCTTTTTTGCTTTTTACATGTTTCATTATATTTTAAAATTTTGACAAGCTATCATTTTGCAGAAATACAGGCATGAACCTCTTATCTTATTAAAACTAAGAGATTCTTTCGGTCCAGATGCATTCTTGATCACGTCTACCATTTCAAGTAAGCTTTCCTTTGGACTAGGTCATATTCCTTTTTTTATATACAGGTAAGAAACCCAATTCCCAAAGTCCTGCCTAACTCATAAAGTGATTAACTCCAAGTCATTACGGTTGCTCAGGCTACCTTAGCAAAGCCCAGAATCTTTGCATACTAATGCAGCTTATGAATTCTGGGCCACAGTAATTTTTTTAAAAAAGAATCTTGTACTCTACAGAAGGTACTCCTTTATTCTAAATTTAGTAACCACTCTTACTTCCTACCTCATCAAAGAAAGTATATTAATAAATATACTTTGGATTTTCATTTTAGCTGCAAGAACCACTGAAGATGTTCATGGATCTATATTAAACTTAGTCACTTCCTGTCATTGTAGAAAGAAAAAAAAAAGATCACAGAAATGCGAGGAGATAGGGAAAAAAGGGTTCGTAAATTCACAGTGACACATAAATGATTACAGAATAAAATCAACAAAGACAGAATAAAACTTCAGTATGGCAATCTGTTAAACAGCTCTCCATGGAAGGCCACAGAATTTGCTCACTCTCCTCAAAAGTTTGAGCAGTAAATAAACCCATATTTTAAAAAGTGGTTACTCTGCTGGAGCTACTGTCAAAACTAAAAGTACTAACTACCCCATTCATACCATCAAAAAACATCTAGATCTGTAACTACAATGGCACTGAAAATTGGATTAAATATCACTCAGTCACCACCATAAAAAAAAAAAAAATACCATGTAACATCAAACATCAAATGTCATTACATCCAAACTAGGCACTTAAGTAACTCAAGATAACAGCATTATTAGCAAAATAAACACTAAAGAATTTCCCTTCTCATTCTATTTAAAATTAACACCCAGTCTGTAAAAACATAAGAATTTATTTTTAAAATAAAGACTTTTAATTTATTAAGCCTTTTAGTCAAATAGGCTATGATGTCACTAAACTTTAGAAAAAAATCAATCATGAGAAAAACTCTTAAAACAATAACCAAAAAATGAAACATCAACTTATATTCATTCTCACTGCAATTTTTGAAAAACTGAGTGACAAGAAAAAGAAGACATAATCCCAATATTATGAAAGTCCATAAAGAGTGAAAGAACGATGAAATTAAGGCTGAAAAGGTAAAGTAAAAGCTAAATGCTCCAATGATGCCATTCTAAACATCTAGATTTGGGATATCATAGAAAATACTGTCACAGATCATTAGATTTTGTGATTCCATATAAATCCCATTTAACAGCTGGTTATTTCTGGCTAGTTTACAAGCTGGAACTCTTAATTACAAACATACTTACTCATATTCTATTTTACTTAATGCATACCAAGAATCAGGTCAATTCTGTCACAAAAATATATTACCATATCATAAAATTTTCTTGAGCAAAATTTGAATATCAATTTAAAACTCTGTATTACAAATTATAATATTAAAATAATTCTCTTTATAGATATGGTTAAAGACCAAACTCAGCCTAATATCCCAAAATTTCTTAATAATTTAAAAATTCATGCTTGTTCTTTTTTAGTCATATATTTAAAATACAAATATTTATGTAAGAATTTGTTTTGATTAAGACAATAACCATATAAAAATGTATTTGCTAGGTCTGCAAAATGGGTATAAAAGGACTTGTGTATCAAACTAGAGAAATATATACATATAGGTTCTATTTTCCCTGATTTAGACTGAGGCCCTTTATCTACCCAATTACTCTTTAGAAAAGACTAAAAGAAGGTATACTTTCTAACTGCTATCAGAACTTGAGTAGTTGAATTTCTTCCTGGAGAACTTAAATTTCTTTTAACAGACATATTGTTTTTAAAACTGTTATAAACAAACAGGCCTTACCAATTTACCCACCATTGGTGTCTTTTTATGCTTCTTTGCGGTATGCATTTACACATTCACATATTGTTGAAAGTAAAGGTATCGCTGTTCTATGCTTTTTAAAGTTGAAAATCTTGTTTTTCATAATACGTCAATCTTAATAATTATATAAAGATATGGTTTTCTTCAGAGAATATTTTTAAGCATTCCAGAATTCTTTTATTCTCTCATATATAGGTATTCTCCCTATGTTTTGCTATTAGAAATAACAATGCAAATAGTTTTATTCTTTCATCTGTATTATTTGGCGAGAGTTAATTCTCCTAAGTGAAACTATTAGATCAAGGATGTTCATTTTAATTTTTTTGTTCTTATAAAAGATTCCTGTAAGCATAAAATTGCCTAATCAATCTTAGTTTATAGAAAGCTTTGATATATTAATTTTATAATAATTAACAAAGTTTGAAATATAAAAAAGTACATTTATTTTTTAATTTCCACAGCACTCTCAAGAGCCATTTGAAAAAACAAATTTTAATAGAAAAGTATAAGCATGTTAATCTGATCATGAGGTCATTTATAAAATAATGATGTAATGATTGTCTTTTAGGTTCCATCCTCCTCAACTAAAACAAAAACCACCCAATCTGGCCCTTCCTCACCTAGCAGACACAAATCCAACACCAAGTGTTTGGCACATTCCCACAGCAATTCCCTTAGGTATTGAGGACTTTCAAAACTTCTACAGCAATAATTTTATTTAAACTTAGATGAGAGTGGGGAAGAAGAGATTATTAAAGAAAATATGACAGCCATCTGCTCTCCCCTTCACAATGAGATGAAAAATGAAGACAGAGAATTAAATTTTTTATAAAAAGGTTAGGCTAGAGGAAATTCTGAAAGCAGTATACTAAAAGAACAGGTCTATAAAAGATATTTTGTCTTATTGAAGGCTAGTTTGTATCTTTAGGATGCAGTTCCACCTTATTCACACTCTAAGAGCTGAATAAAATGACTTATTTGTGCATCTTCTATTCTTTCATTCTAGTCACCTCTTTCATTACCAAAATTCAGCCTTATGCATAGAAGGTTTTAAGTTGCCTGTGAGAAATTAGTGTCAAAACTAGGACTAAAGCAGAACTTCAGGCACAATTTAATCTTAAAGGAAATTTTCCTCTATCTCCCATTTCTGTAAAATATCTGTAAAATAAATATGATGAGACAGAATGGCTAGTATAATAGTAAAATTATGGCCTATTTTAAAAATCTTCATGCCAAGTCCATTAACTGTAACACTGTAATACACTTTACATATATAATGTCATAAGAGATACTAACCAATTAAGACCAAACATTTAAACAGAAAACTTCAATAGTTAAATTTGGATAATTATCCTTTTTAACTTAAATTTCTTTAACTTGTTAAATGAGTCAATTATCTATAGAGAATTTTTATATAAAATTTCCTCCTGAATCTATGTAGTTTATGAAAAACTTCATAAAAAGATATATTAACCTATTTCCTATTTAGGAAAAAAAGTGCTGCTTGCTGCCAGCATTAATTTAATATCAGCCTCTTTGAGGCTGAAGCAAATCTGACTTGTTTTCAATGTGAAATTAAATATAAAAACTGTTCTTGAAGTTACTTCTAAACAGAACTTTTCTCTAATCCTAATGTAACAGAAATATATGTGATAATCAGTATTTAAAAACTTTTTTTGTGTGTGGTAAATTTTAAAGTATGGAACAACACAAAGCAGAATATCTAGGATTTGACATTTTCAGCCATCAAGAATTACTATATTTTATAAATGGAAATATCACTAGCAAAAAGAGAATGCTATACATAGAATGATGCATTTATTTCCAAAGACTATCAATATACTAGAGCGATGTGAAAATAACTAAAGCAAGATATTTTGTGGCAAACTTTGAGCGTAAGTTTGAGTGCAAACGCTGCAGCCACAAGCACTGCCAGTGAGTATTCTCGAGTCAAATGGGAAATGGATTAAAGTTTGTATATAGTTAAGCCAGTAAAGGTTTTGTCTACCAGCAAGCTAATGAATATCCTCAAACATAAGATTTACTTTTAATAAGTCATATATCTTTACAATTAATTTTGAAAGCTTTGGTCTACCTCATCTTTCTTTAATATAGATGGTTTTCAGATAGTTTTGAATAGCTCTGAACATTTTAAAACAAATCAAACTATATGCTTAACACTAAGAACAATATAGAAACTGCTAAGACATACATATATGGAAAGAAGGTATTTGAGGGTCCTTGCCTTCTTTTTATAAACACAGTGACTACTTAAAGTAATTGTCTTAAACCTGGACCTATTTCTCTTTGGATTCTGTATTAGAAAATATGGGAATATGAACTTCATAAGAGATTCTATCTACCTTTATCTTAAAAGAACTAGTGATATTAGAATATGTTATTCACTACTGTTGAGAATCACCAAATAACACACCATTATGTTAGCTTGAGTCCATCAGAGATTCTATATAAAGATGACATAGCCAAGCCATCAAATTGACAAAAACTTCCATTTCCTAAAGAAGGCATATTTTATGGGCATGAATCATGTAGCTTACATACGTAACCAGATGCAAGTTCAGCATAGTCACAAGAACTATATACTCAAAGGTCAGTGGTAAATGCCTTAACATTAACAACTTCTCATGGATTCTTATTACTGATACCTTATTATTATGAAAATCTATTTCTTCCTAAAACTGCTGGTAAGATTTCTGGCACAGATACAGTACAAAAGAATCTATAACATGAAAACATTTTAAGTCAATTTTTAAACACTGAGGCCTAGTAAGACTTACCACAGATTTGAAAGAAAAAAGAACAGTTTAAAAATAGGAATGAAACAGAAAGGGAAATTGTCTATGTAAATGGTCAGTCCATTTGCTTATCCTACTTCTTAAACTGGTCATAAATGAGAGCGACTAATAATACTCACTGATGGGAACAGAGTAGCATTACTAGTCATAGCCACTTAGCTGGATCAGACCTTATCAGTCTAGACTAACATCACAACAAAAGTGGTAGCTGCATAAAGGACATGCAAACTAACTGCTAAAACAAAACCATTTTACACACCAAATCAACTTCAATGATATTAAATTAATAATTAAGATCTAATAAATCAAGCACTCTACCAAAAAGCTTCAAAGCACAAAACCATAAAAGTTTTTAAAACTAATTCTGATGAATTTTAAAAAAGGTTTCATCAAAAATACACACTATTCTTTTTTAACATTTTAATTTTAAATAATTATAGATTCATAAGAAGTTACAAAGAAATGTACAGGAAAGTCCCATGTACCTTTGTACAGTGTCCAAGGTTAACATCTTACACAACTACAGCACAATATCAAAAGCAAGACTTTGACATTGATATAATCCATACAGCTTATTCAGATTTTATCAGTTATATAGCATTCATGATGTGTTGTGTGCATGTATAAAGATCTATGTACTTTAATCGCATGTGTAGCCTTGTGGAAGGTAACCATCAGTAGGATCAAGAGACTCATATGATCACAGGACTCCTATAACCCCAGGCTGCCACTATTCTTTCTAAACAATCAGTTAACCAACAAGGTCAATCCATTGTCCTATTTTAGCCACTGTATCCAAAGTAGATACTTTAGCTAGAGTAGAAATAACCCTGTATGAGCTTCTTTCTTTATTTAGTTTTAAGTCCTAAGCAAAGCCAAGGTTAAGAAAGGCAAATAAGTAAGACGGCGAAGGAGAAAGGCAGCTCTCACAGTGGTGGTGTTGACCACTAACATGTGGGTAATGAGAATACATTTTCAGCAGAGGTTTAGATAATACCTAGTATAACTACCCCAAATCAGGTAGTACAAGGCAGTCTAAATTGCCCAGCAGCTTCCTAAAATATACTGGATTAGCTAAGAAAGCAAAACAGTGTTATGCATACAACTTTATAGAAATCATAGCGGGATAGCAATAAATCACATTTCATAGCAGTATATTTAAAACATACAATTATTAAGTTAAATATACTATTTAATAATAATATGGATTGCTTGGGCTTTTACATCAATGACAATCTGTTAACTCTTTATTAAAATAGTTGGTATAGCAGGAAAAAAGAAGTCTTTAAAACCAGGACATATTTGTAGACATTTACCAAGAGCACCTAAATGATAATATTAATATGAGAAGATTTTATAAAATGCAGTAACTAACCAGAGGTAAGAAAATTAACATAAGGTGCTTAAATAATTTTAGTGGCAATAGTGCGATATGAAAAATGAAATTCAGACTACCTAATTCATTTTTAAATTCTCCCAAATCCAACACTTACATTCAAACTTTAAGATCCAGCATCCACTGAGAATCCCAAGCATACACTTCAGGGTACTTTGAACTGTATCACCAGGAACAATAACATGAGTTACTACAAAAAAAAAAGCACTATAAGAAACAGAAATATAAACCAAAATAATTCTTTAACTATTCTGCTTTTTTATAACTAGTTTACATTTTATAAACTTTAATTGGAATTTTCTTCAAAGGCAACCAACATGAAAAATCAGATCATAAACCACATATCTTAGAGCCACATTAGCAAATATAATTTTCCTTTTATTTTCAAATTAAAATTGAGGAAGTAAAGCATCACATGCACTATAATTTGTCAGTCATTAAAAAACCCATAAATTTGCCTTTCTGATATTCTGTTCTGTCCCTAAACTAGTGACAAAACTTTAAACTTTACACCTCCTATACAAATTCAGCTTATAAGTAGTTTACAACTATAAAAATATTTTAGATTATGAAATTCAAAGTATTTAGCCATATCTCAATTGAATCACACAAAGGAATTACCTACTTACATTTTTTTCTACCAAAAATAAATAAACAATCCTCACCTGTACTGTCAAACTCGGTGCATTTTTTAGCCTTGAGAATTGCTGCAAGTTCACTGAGCATTTTCTGTTGTTCTGAAGAAAGCCCACTGCCTATAAGTACAAGAGGCCCATCTCTACGCTGACCAGTGTGCATCTGTTAATGAAAAGTGTTAAAAACATTTTTTTAAAAAGTGTTTTTAACACAGTGTTAAAAACATTTAAAGACTAGAAAAAGATTAAACTGATTAGCTTGTAATTTCACTTAGCTAACTCTACCTAGTAATTCCCAATTTCTATTGAATCATCACTTAAAACCTCAATGCATTTGAACCAGTATTTTTCTATTTATTTTCCCCCAAAAAATCAAACATAATACTGTAATTTTTAAATACAAGACATGAGGTCCTCTTACATATATGTGAATGTGTATGTACAGTAGACATTTGGGCTCTCAAAGGTCCAAAGAACATGAATGAAACACTGACGGTATGTTCACAGGTATAGCTCAGAAAGTAGATTAGAGAAAACTGGTATTTAAATATTCACTTCACATATTGAAGTAATCATTTATCCAGTCTGATGCCCTACAAAATTACACCTAAATTGCTGGCAACATCTATGAACAGATCAATCTCAATAATTCACTCACTTGAAACACATTAAGTCTACAATGTGTTAAGTATGTAAACAAAATATTTTTTAAAAGACTTTCATAAAAAGTCTTTTTAAATGGCAATATTCAGCACTTAAAAGTTTAGCTTTCTAAATTACTTATTCCTCTCAGTCTCAACTTGCAAGTTTTTTACCTGACATGTCATGCACATCACACACATATTTACATCACATTTCTGATTATGTATCTTTTTTATTCACTAAATTATAAGATCATGTAACCATTTCTATCCTAAACATTGTAAACACTCCATAACATAAAGAGTTCAGTGTACTTTATGTATTGTTCAATTACTATATGATAGTAATATTTAAAAAACAGTATTTCAAAATTCTTGTCAGTTATACAAGTACCATAAAATAGCTCTCAATGGAACACGTTACGTTCTAATTTATATAACTCCACTTCAGCTAAATTAGTTCTGTACACAAAATACAAGAGTGAAAAGAGTGAAAAGGTATCAATTCTAAATATAGGATATGATACTATTTCTACCAACACAAGGAAAGAACCAAAGAGCGTCAAACATTTTTCTATCAAAGCTTTTAAATTTGAATAAAAAACAGAAACTAGCACTGACTTCTCATAGTTAAGGAATTCTATTAAAAAAAAAAAAACATAAAGCAAACAACTGCTGAAGCCACATGTCAGACTGAGGGTCAGAGGGTGGGATGAGTGCTGAGAGTGAGTGTGTGTGGAGGTCACGTGGAGTGCATTTGCTTTAAATAACCAGAGGTCTCAAACCATGAGGTTCAAAACACATTCAAAAAACATCCCAAGGGTTCAATATCCTGATTTTATAGAATTAGATATATGTACACTGGCATTAAACAAACTTATTTAAAGAATAATTTGATATGAAATGTTTTCTTAAACTATTCTTAATGAGTTTTTCAAAAATAAGGGTTAAGAAATTATGTAAAGAAAAAGGATAAACACGCTGCTCAGAGGGATCATGGGCAGGGAAATCACAAAATGACTATGGCAAGCAGCTTTTTAAGTATTTAAGCTTAGAGATTGCTTTCCAACAGCCATTCATCTTTACTTGATACAAAACTTCTAAATGAGAAGTGGAGGAACTCAAATCCCACCCCTTCCCTCCTGTATGATGATATCCTTGAAGCAGCTTCCAGAATAACTTAGAAATCACTGATCTGAAGGATTTTAGACTCAAATACCCAAGCACTTGTGCTTGTTTTCAGGGGGAAGCATATAACATGATTGGTCCTCTGGAATCATTCATGCACTCCACATATACTTATTAAGCACCCACTATTTGCCAGACACTGTTCTCAGTGCTAGGGCTACTATAGTAAACAAGAGGCAAATGCCTGCCCTCACATACTTTATATTCTAGTTGGCGGAGAAAAATCAATACAACAATGTCAGGTGATAAAGCAGGGTCAGGGGTAAGAATGCATTGGCAGGTTGCTATTTAATAAACAGCAGTCCAGACAGCTCTGGTAGGACGATGCTGGAGTCGGGTCTGAAGGAAGTAAGAAGCATGCCATATGGGCACCTGGTTCCCTACATTTGTTCCTTGCAGAGACAAAGCTAGTGACAAGGACCCGAAATGGAATATGTTTGGTGGATTCAGAAAACAGCAAGATGGCCCAAGTAGCAGAAAAAGAATGAGGAAAAGAGAGTCTAGTAGTAGCTGGAGGAAGGCAAATCCCAGAGCTGAGATTTTAAGGATTGCACATAAAAAAAAATCCCTTTCCATTTTGGACTTGTTATCATCTTTTCCTTATCCAAGTATCTACGATTAAGACAGTAAATAATTATATTTACAGGCCATGTCCATGTGACATGAAGAAAGTATAGGTTTCCTACGTTTAATGAAAACACAGCAGTAACTGAATAGTTGAATTGAGAGGATAATCACTTTCCTCTTTTCTGAAGGGAATTGCCATCCTCAGACTCCAAGAATACCATAAGGATATCTTTATTTCTGACACATTTAAAATAGTCTTTCTCCAGTTTTTACATAAAAGGAACATTGGCAAATGACAACTTAGTTATGCTATGTTCTGCCAGGAGAGCTCAAGTTCAAATGAATAAAATAAGTGCCAATTTACAGTTGTTAAGTATGTTGAGACTGAATGCCTGCTGACCTAAAATTTAAATAACGTGTGTTCTAACTGATCCATTCAAAAAAAAATTTTTATGGCTGGTTAACCCTGGGCAAATCATAACCTTTCTAGGTCTCAATTTTCTCATTTGTAAAATGAGGAAATTAACCTGATTTCTAGGTTCCCTTCCAGTTCATTACTTCTGCCCTTACTAGACAAGAAGTCTCTGAATGATCCTAGATGTCAACATATCCTATTCTCTTACCTTCCTCCATCTGAGCAGTTGCTAAATATAGCGAGTCCACCATCCATTTCTCTCTAAAACCCCTCTTATTTTCTACATCCCACATCACTACAAACCAACTGTAGTTCCAGTCCTATCCATTTCACATGTGGACTCCGACAATAGCCTCTTACCCAGTCTTCAGTCTTGTCTCACTGCCACCTATGCTCTGCACAGTCCATTAAAAACACAGGGAAGGTGCCCCATTAACTAGAGAAATAAATTCTGAACTCCTCTTCAGGGAAATCAAGGCCTTTCACAATCTGATCCCAACCTGGCTTTTTACCTTCAATACCTCTAACACACTTTATGCCTCTCATCCAATTTTCTCAGATTTCCTTTATGATCGCTTCCTTGTCTCTGAGCTGATCCTTACATTGGGACTGCCATCCTCTCACTTTGTATACCTGACTGCAGTGAGCAATGTTGGTTACCCATTCAAAATCCATTCCTTACTTCCTACACGTAAAAGGAATCCAATTTTGTTCAAATACCACTCTGCAAGGACTGATCCTATCCTTCAACCATGAAGTGTCAAAGTCAATTGTGCAACCAGTTCTGACCAATGAGACATAAAGAACTCCACTAGAAGGCTCTGGGGAAGGTTTTAGTCTTTCTTTTTAATGCTGGACCCTGTCGCACCTGGAATTGTGGCAATCATCTGATAACCACTACAGGGGAGATTACTGAGGACAAAGCCACCAAGCTGAGGATTGGCAAAGGAGAAAGTAAGAATTTCAGTCTCTGAATTTCAGTCAACTTAACTGCTGAACTAACCAAGGGAAAAGCTATCCTATATATTGGGATAATCTTTATATAATACACTGTCTTTAAGCATTTGAAAGTTTTCTGTTATTTGAAGCTAACATTATTATTTTGATAATAATCATTTTTAATCATTATTTTTTAAATTATTTTAATCAAGATATAATTGACATATAACATTATTAGTTTCAGGTTTACATAATTAGACATTTTGTATGTACTACAAAATGATCACCACAATAAGTCTAATTAACATCCATTACCATATACAGTTGCAAACTTTTTTCTTGTGATGAGAAGTTTTAAGGTCTACTCCCTTAGCAACTTTCAAATATACAATACAGTATTGTTGACTACAGTCATCATGCCATACAGTATATCCTGTGATTTTTTTCACAACTGGAAGTTGGTACTTTTTAACTCCCTTCACCCATTTCACACCCCCCCACCATTTCAAACCCCCTCCCTGTATCCACCCTCTGGCAACCATTAATCTGTTTTCTGTATCCCTGAGCTCACGTGTTTTGGGAGTTTTGTTTGGTTTTTAGATTCCATAAGTGAGATCATTGAATATTTGTCAGTTTCTGTCTGACTTATTCATTTTGCATAATGCCATCAATGGCTATTCATGTTGTCACAAATGACAAATTTCATTTTTATAACTAAAAAATTATTCCATTTTTGTATGTATATGTGTATGTGTGTGTACATGTACACATACACAACAATGAGTCAGGGAACCATATTTTCTTTATCTATTCATCCATCAACAGATATTTATGTTGCTTCCATATCCTGACTGTCATAAATAATGCTGTATTGGGGGTGGTGGTAGATATATCTTTTTGAGTTAGTGTTTTTGTATTCTTCAGATAAATACCCAGAAGTAAAACTGCTGGGTCATAGATAGTTCTATTTTTAATTTTTTGAGAAATCACCATACTGGCTTTCATAGTGGCCATACCAATTTACATTCCCAGCCAACAGTGCATAAGGGATTCCTTTTTTTCTACATCCTCACCAAAACTTGTTATTTCTTGTCTTTTTGATAATAGCCATTCTAACAGGTGTGATTCTCGTGATTTTGATTTGCATATCCCCAATGATTACTGATGGTGAGCGTCTTTTCATGTGCCTATTGACCATGTGTATGTCTTTTCTAGAAAAATGTCTATTCAGATTCTTTGCCCATTTTTTAATGTTTTTTTTTTTTTTTTTTTTGTTATTGGGCTAGAGGAGTTCTTTATACCAATAGCACTCTATTGAATCCCTCACTAAAGCTTTTACCTTTAAAAGCTCGTATCTGTTTTTCGTCACCTTCTTTGTGAAGCTCTCCCTGATCCCTCCAAAGTTAGATTCTTCTTTCTATATGATTCCAGTGTACATTTTTATGGCTTTCATTAGGAGTTTATGACATGTGCAATACATTTTTTACATCTATATTCTCCATAAACTACAAGTTCCTAAGGAATAGGCACTATCCCCTTTATCTCGAGCTTATACCTCTCTCCTAAGTGACAGACTCACATATTCAACTATCTATTCAATATCTCCATTTGATGTCTTACAAAATTGGTGATTTCCCTCTCCATGACAGCAAATAGTCCTATCATCTACTCCACTGCTACAGTCATAGTGCTACTCTTCCCCCAAACCTCGATATTCCACCAGAAAATTCTGTTAGCATTAACTCAAAAATATATATTAAATCTCATTACTTCTCATAATCTCTGCTATTACCTTCATCCATGTCATAACAATCTCTCTATTCTGTCAAAATGAAACAGAACCAAGTAATCTCCCTACTTCTACTCTTGCCCCTACCCTTGCTGTTCCTTCTGCTTGGAATAGCTGTCTTCCAGATATCTACTTGACTACTTCCTCTCACCATTCAGATTTCAAATCAAGTTCTATAAAGGCTGTGTCCTCTGTGACCCAGCTAAAGCAGTGCCTCTTCTGGAGCCCATCACCCCACATTCGACTACATTCTACAAAATCTGCATCAAAGCACTCATATATAAGTTCCTGAAATTGTTTTATTTATATTAGCTTACATATTTACAATTGGTTTCTTGCCCATCTTTCACTAAATGTAAGCTCCTTGAGAATGTCAGTCATATGTATTGTGCATGAATGCCACCAAAAATATGGGGGTCAATAAACATTTGTTGATACATTTTTTCTGATTATGTCTTCAAATTCACAAAACCTAATACACAGGAAGTGCTCATAATTATTTAGCAAATGAAAGCAATTTGCTGACTGGAAAATTTTCCATTATGCTCCTTTCATAACCAATTTCAATGAAACATATAAATTCCCCAAAGCTAAATTCATACTTACTACTGAGCAATGGCTAGTTGATGATGATTCATTCTTCTCTGGTAGCAGCAATAGCGATTTCATATTTTCACTGTCTGTACAATCCACAGGTCGCAGACCAAATATGTTACTGGTAAAATAAGTAAGATGGGTTTAAGTAAACAAAATGTGTGAGTTGGTTCTTAGCTAAATGAATACACTAGCAAAACTTTTTTTTTCAAATTCCTTAATAATACACAATTTTTACTAAAACAAATGACTCAATTCACACAAAGCAAAAGGATCAAGTATCACAAGCAGCTGAATTCAATGGAAAATAAAAGAGGTGGAATTTTAATTTGACACCAGATTGTAACAGGGGGCACATTTAGTTGAATATATTGATATCTACACATGAATTT
Organism: Cynopterus sphinx; assembly: GCA_030015415.1. Lineage (NCBI taxonomy): Eukaryota > Metazoa > Chordata > Mammalia > Chiroptera > Pteropodidae > Cynopterus > Cynopterus sphinx. The sequence goes on from CM057379.1 coordinate 191,187,737, forward strand.
TTTCACAATTCTGTACACTTCTGTATTCATATTCATATTTTAAAAGATAGCTTCATAATTATTAATCACTATATGTGAGGTGCTTTCAAATGCAAATAAGTCATTTACTGTAGCCATTATAGGCTCTATCATTTATATAAACAAATACAAAAATTAGAAAAAATTCACAGGATAGGCATTTAGATCCACCAGAAGGAAAACTAATGCCACATGACAAACAATTTAATAAAGTAGTGATCAGGGCAATTTTAAATTAATTTTAATATATATGTATGCTATAATCTATAATAGTCACAGCCATCACACAACAAACTGCAGTAGTTCAGAGAACAAGTTGATGCACATTTCTCGCCATGCACTAATTCACAAGACAGAATATTACACAGAGACTTTAGAGATACAGTATCACTCTGCTATTTCTTAGATGGAAAAACAGACAGAAAAGTTCCAATGACTAGATTTAAGGTCGTGTTTTCTTTGTTCATTACAGTAATATTCAATATTGCCTATTATTACTCTTTTAATTATAAATAAATTACTAAAACTATACAACTTTTGCTTACTATTCCACTTCCCTGCATGTGGTTTCAAAATGTTTTTAATATACAATATTATGGCACAAAGTTTTCTAAAATGAGCATTTCTTTTATGGTTTTTAAGATTATGGTATATCTATATAATGGCCATTAAAGTTTTGGTGAAAATGCAAGGTGTTAAACAGGATATACAATTTTAGGTAAACATGGTATATTACCTGTTTTTCAAAGTGAAAATATCTGGAAAAAAGCTAGTGAAACACTGGGAAAGAGAAAGGAGGAAGGGACCAACTCAGTTTTATGCTCAGTGGAGGGCACAGAGATAAGAGTTACATAGATGAGAGATAGAAGCATCTAGTGGGTTTAGAGAGAAGGTTATCAATGACCCTGGAGAAGGCTGTTTTGATGACATAGTAAGAAAAGAAAGCCAGTGGATTAAGAAAATAAATGAAACACAGCAAATGTTTCTCTAAATGACTGATTTTACTACTATCAAGTTCAGTCACTCTTTCTTCTTGAGACAGTGCTGGGTAAACACTGATAAACTTGCATTCCCAGATATGTCTTTATGCCCAGGTCTGATAATGTATAACCTTCCTCTGGCAACAGTCTTTCTCCAGCCCAGGTATAATTATAAGCAATTATATTTCAGCTTTCTGATTTACAACAAAGTGACACAAGTCACTGTGCTGGAATTTAGATCTTGCCAAATTTCCATATATTTAAACCAAACAATCTCAGCTTATTTCAAAAGGTAGCTGACCTCATCAATATTTCTCAATTTCATTCTCTAAATTATGCCCACATAAAAATACAATATTCTCAAACATATTCTATAAGTATGACAACCAAAAAAAACAAATGAGTTAAAGAACCAAAATTCTAAGCCTTAAACCACCAAATGCAAAATCATCAGCAAAAAAATATGTCATCATAGAAATCACTGCACACATAAGGAATTTTTAACAAAGACTAACGTAGATTTTTACACTTCAAAGAAATAAAGTTTAAGGGCTCAATTGCACGCACTTTAAGGCACAGTAACTATAGCATACTTATTTTACACAAATAAAGTCCACTATAACATGACAAAAATGGTAATGCAAGTACCATGATCATCAGCTAGTGAAGACTTTAAACCAAAAATAATAAGACATTAGTCTTGTGAGATGTTTTTACTGTCTAAAGAACTACATCATAAAACGATTAGTAGGATTCTAATTTACATTTAAAGTCTTTATTACACAAAACTTACTATCTCACAAGGTCTTTAAACATGTGGTTTCTCCACTTAGATTAGAGATGGCCTGTGCTTATACACAATTCACTAATTCCTCCTGCATTGCTAATGAACTGGAGTATGACACATCACTAATTCTAGGTTGAAAGATAATTAGTTAAACCTCACCCCTGCATCATGGGAGATAGAGCCTATTAAATCCTGTCATTTAAATTCTGCTTTGTCGTGGACCAATGAAATTAAGAAATATATACAAGATTGTATGTGACACCTTCAAAAAAACATAGCAAGAGAAGGTAGGGTATGTAGATTTCTCATTCATTATGAGAGCACAAAAAAGTCATATAACTATTTTTCCCATAATATATTTGAATGAACTAAGAATTTGCTTACAGATCTTATTAAAAAATCAGATTAAAATGCACATAATTAGGCTTTTTTTTTAGAAAATAAGGAATACATGGAAGAAAGTCACATGTCACATGCACAAGGGACTATCGTTTATTAACTGAAGAAATGATAAATCAGTTATTCCCAATTTCTACACAGAGAGATTTTTTTTTTTTAAGAATAACTGCAACACCATGGACTCAGGATAAACAAATAATTCAATTTGTTACCTTATTAGAATGAGTTACCAAGGGAACTTATAGAATGAATTTTTTTCTAAATGTTCTTAAATATAGCACGTATTCTATTTTCTGACATGCTTTAACCTAAAGTCTTAACACTTATACTAGATATTTTGTAGACACATTTAAGACTTAGAAAATATTCTTGCCTATAATCTTACCGAGGACAAATACTCAAAGGGTAAGTATAAAACTGATAAAGTATAAACCAAAGCACAAAATAGTGAGGTAAAATGGGAGATGGAGTCCAAACAAAGTAAAGGATACATTAGCAAACAAAATAACCTTGAACCCAGGATTAGAAACCAGAATTTGGTGGATGAGTGTGAAAGGCCTGCAGAGGGAATAAAAAACATGATTGTTGAAATGGGTGTCAACAGTGAAAGAAAGCCTTCTATCAAGGCTGAAGAGTCTAATCACTGTATGCTCACTGTAGGAGCCAAATATGATATGGAAAATTAACAAAGTAAGCAGGCATAAAGCAAGGGATATTGGAGACAAAGTATGTAGCTGTGAAAATGGAAAGGCACAAGTGTCTACCAGTTAAACTATATAGGTTAATGTAACACCAATATAACTAAGGCTATTTTCAGAATGCAGGAAAACATTAACATCATCACTGAATTTACATGTAGCGCCCGAAAGGATATTAATACCTTTCATACACATCATTTTTGACAGTTCAGTTCCCTTAATGTCCTATTGAAGTCTCTTGTAATTCAGTGAATTTCAAATGATCACATATAGATAATACACTTTATACTAAATCCTAAAAATTGTATTTCTCTGGTTATTAAAACATTTTACATGATCACTAACCAATACGATACCTTTTTGATTCTAAGAGTTATTTTCTGTTCCTTCACAACATAGTATGTTGGCAAATTTTACCAGTATTTTCCCTCTCTTATTCCTGCTCTATTCCTTTAGCTGTGATTTTAAACCATAGTTCTAAAAATATGTTTCACCTAAAACTTTTAATGATATAACTGAAGATTTTAAGTTAACTTTAAAACCTTGACAGAGGATTTAAGTCTTTATAAGTTAATGCCTTTTCATCATCGAAAGCTACTAAGAAATGCTGGAAAGTCATTGCAAAAGATTTTATGTAAAAATAGATGTATGCATTAATATACATTTATGTAACATACATACACCAAAACTAGCAATAATCATTTAATTTTTATTTAACACACAGAATGAGTACATGTGTGTATATACATGTCGAAGGATGTTACAAATATGATTTGGTAATCAGCTTGGCAAAAAGAACCCTTTCAGTTACTGAAGAACAAATGAGATAAAAGGTAGTTTCTGTTCTCACAGAGCTCAGTGGGACAAAGCAGAGGGAAACAAACAGGAACAACTTCAGTCTGGTAAAACTTTCCAGACATGAAAGGAGAAGGAAAAGAAGGGGTAGGTACAGAGGTAGAATAAGGGTATCTCAGAGAGAGGAGCGTGGGAGAGTATGCTCAAAGGCCTTGGAGCAAGCTAGTGTGGCAAATTAGAAACACCAAAACAAACAAACAAACAAAAATCCAAAAGAAAGAGAAGAGCAAGAAAGGCAAAACAGGGAAAAAGAGAGAGGGTGGGAAGGAGAGTGAGAGAGAGGGAGTGGGAATGGGAATGGGGATGGGAAGAGGAGAGAGGGAGAACTGGAGAGAGGGAAGGAAGGGAGAGAGAAGACACAGGAATGCAGGCTGTGGCCAGATCAAGTATGAACAAAAGGGTGGTGTTAGAGTTGAACTTTACCCTAAAGACTAGAACCCTGAACAGCCAGCTCCTTGAATGGGTGTAAGCAGGAGGGATGGCACCAATATACCAATGGTAATTAAGAGCTGGGGTTACAGAATCAAACTGCCTAAATTTAGATTCCAGCTCTGCCACTCAATAGTTGTGACTTTAGAAGATCTACTTAACCGCTTTAGCCTGTTTCTTCAACTGTAAAATAGGGATAACAATTCAACTACTAACATTCTTAGATTCACATTTTTGAAAGAGATAAAGAATGAAAACAAGGGAACGTAAGTTACATCTGTAATATTAACCTTTACGTTTATTTTCCCCAATTTTATCATATATTTCATGCATGTTTACTAAGAGAAACTACAGAAGCCTGTTTTGTTAACAATATTAAAATAGGAAGAGATTTTCATTTTCTTGTATGGTACAATCTAAGATAAAGAAGACTCTAAAAATCCTTTTCCTCACTAGGATTCTTTTTGATCACTAAGACTGATGAAAGTAAGTACTTATTGAACATTTAAACTACGGTAGTTAACATTTCAGCATGAGGCAGAGTTCAGAATACAGTGCAACCCATAAAGTCCTTTTCTCCTTAACAATGATATAATAGACGCCTGCCTACAAATGTGCCTGTGATGAGTTGCACCACTATTAAAAGGGAGTAGGAGAGACAGGCAAATTTAAACTTGTACTTGCACAGACAGATCACTCAATCCCGAACACATGAGCAAAAGGAATTGTTACTAATGCTAAACTTATCACGACAGGAGACAGTCCATGAATGAAATCCTTTATGAACAACCATGAAATTGCAGCATATAGATTTTAATTTTTCAAGTCATTCAACTTACTGTGAAGCAGGAAAGCACCGAAATCCAAAAGAACAACTTGTTTTTTAAAGCTATGAAACACGAATTAGCTCTGTTGTAAAAGATTAATTCTTTTAAAAAATTAAGTAGGGCATCAAGGCAATTAATAGGTCCAATGGTCCATACAATATTTTCTAATTTAGAATTCTACATTCTACCAAGAAAAACTGTCAATAGCAGACCTAGTACAAATCCTAAACTCTACATATGTTAAAAAAAGAAAAAAAGCATATGATATTCCCCCATATGCTCAAAATAAAATGGTTATAATATAACTGGAAGAGCTTTTCTTAAGTTCACACTGGGGTGTATGTACAAAAAGCAATGGGGAAGAAGGACCGCCAATGAAATTTTGAACATTATCAACACAAAATTCTCATGCAACAAGGAAGTATAGAAGATATAAACCTTATTCTCATTATCTGAAGTTAAAATAGAACTAATTTTCCCTCTTGGATCATGGACTCTTATTTGAGCTCCCTAGAGTAAATCCTCATGCAAAACACAAGTCAAAGTTAAATGAATTGAACTTATATTCAAATGCAAGATGCACTGAAAAAATGCCAGTTTGTACAACAAAGTTCAAAGGACATAATAAAGTACTCTAAGTAAAATGTGACTTGAAAAAACCAGGAAGGCATTAGAATGTTAAAATTACATCAAAATAAAAGATAAATTCTCAAGTAGATATATGACCCTCTAGTGTATGCATATTCCCTCCATAATCATAAACATTTAGGGTCCGAACCCCATGAGGCAGAGAAATTCATCACTGAAGATCATATATAGACTCTATGGGAAAAAGTAGAGTTAGAGGACGTCACTGATGAACCTATGAAAGGTCCCTATATTTTTTAAATTAAGTAATGAATATGGCTTGCCTTATAAGGTTTCAAGATTTCTCTCCACAAGAATTTAATAATATGTCTTTAAATTCACTTGGCTTTGAAATAGATAATATTCCATTCTTTCCTTTCCTTTCATACGCCTAGTCTTCCATAATCATCCAATGCCCAATTAGGTTACTGAGTTGTTGACCTTCCCTACTCCCTGGGCTACAAAATGGCTCTCCGTTATCTTTTCACTTTATAAATTATTAATGAAAAGACAGTCGCTAAGTTATGTGGTCTTAGCGACACTCATGACATCTTAATAACAAAACATATCTGAATACAGAACTTTCAACGTGGATCCTTCAGCCTTCATTTACATACTTTCCTCTCTTTTAAAACCATCCAAGAATAACTCAAAGAATGTATTTTCTTTGTCCCAGGTTTTCTTCTCTCATCTGAGGCTAAGCTACAAAAATCTTTACTCCTACTTGTAAGTTTGCTTTACGCTCAATTAACATAATTCGAACTATAATTCTATAGTAGCAGAAAAAGTGTAAAGTCAATCAAAACATACCAAATGTTGAGTGAGGAGTATGTCTTACATTTCATGTGATTACACAGATCTTTCATCAATCACATTTTAATAGGAATTCCATTAACCATCACTTCCTTATGCTATAATACAATTGAAATTAATTTATAGAATGCTGGCCTACAGGCCTACCTAAGTTTATAGAGCCCTGAAGCACGTAGAAACAGTATTTTTTAGCATTCGATACAAAGAAACTATCATAACATTTAACTAAAAAATATATATGTATTTTTTTTAACTACATACACACACACACACACATGTATATATATATATATATATATATATATATATATATATATATATATATATATATATTAAGGCCTGAAGCTTTATGGATTTGAGATACTCTGACACACATGTGGACAATATGCTAGGGACAGTGTTTCCTCACAGACCCTGCTCCACTGGTGCCCCCTATGCTAAGCAGGAATGAGCAGATCTTCCTGCGCATCCTCCTAAAACTCACAGCCTCAGATAAAACTGCAAAACAGATACACTTTGTTTTTATAGTCCATAGGGGCTATTTAAGAATAAACTTAATGACATAACAAAAAGTCCTCCCAGCCTTTAGAACCTGTATTCTACTGTTAATACTTTAGTATTTCAGATTGTTAACTACTAACAACAAAATTGGAGAGATTACCAAATATTTAAAATGCCAGTATCAAAACAGATCAACGTTCTACCAGGTGAGGGAGAGATGTTTATTTCTGAACATTTGTGTTCCAGGACCAGAGAATGTGGAAAGTATCCTGATTACCTGAAAAACGCGATGAGTATAATTTTAATATTGAAATCCGAGGGCAAAAAATTAAAGATAAAACCACATTCTAACTCTAACTTATAATTATAGATGCAAAAGTCTTAAGTAGAGTTCTAGCAAGCTAATAATGTAATCGTTTAAAGAATAACATACTACACCAAGTCAGGTCCACCCTAGAAATGCAATAAGGTTTACTATTTAAAAATTCATCAATGACATCAACAGGCAAAAAGTTTAAGATCATCTCAGTATAAACTGAAAATCATTAATAAAATAAAATATAGTCTTGTTATAAAATAGTAAAATAACTAAGAGAAAGATCTTTATTTTTAACATTGATTTTAATATTAACTGTAGGTTTACAGTCAATGAGAATGAACAATAAGAATAAAACAAACATGCCAACTTTCACCATTAATTCATAATATTATTCTGGAAAGTATGACAAATGTAGTAATAAATGATAATTAGATCCTAAGAATTAGGGTTTGGCTAGATATAAGAGATATGTACTAAAATTAACAGATTTCCTATGCATCAAGAATAACAAGTTGTATTTATTAACAGAATATCCAGTTCACCCAAGCAAAACAAGAATTACATACCTAGAATAACCACAGTAAATAGTTTGGTGGATGTATATATACATACACATATATAAAATAGATTTAAAACTTTGCTAAGCTGTACAACAAGACTTAAATTAATGAAGAAGCATACCATGGTCCTTAGTGAGAATCAATCTATACAGTTACCAATTTCAATCAAAACCCTAACAGGATATTTTTGAAACTTAACAAAGTAAATCGAACTTCATGTGAAGAAATAAATTGATAAAAACAGCTAATTTCCCTTTCTACACACCACTGCTATGTTACTACTTTAATTCATACTCTCATTCCTCCCCTGGATTATAGGACACACCTGTTCACTGAGCTCCCTGCCTGGGATGGAGGGGGAAGTTTCCAATTTAAAATTTGAACACTAGGCCTTTCGCTGTCTCTGCCTACCCACCTTCTCTGGCCTTATCTCATCATCCTCCTCCCTTTCATTCCAGGCTTCTATCAATCACTCACAATAGCTCCTAGAACCGAATGAACAAGCAGTCTGGCCTTAGGTACCTTAGTGCCCATCATTATCTCTTTCCGTAAAGCCTCTCCTTTCCTCCTACCCTTCTTCAAAATTCAGCATGAGTGTGTCATCTTCCAGAAAGCCTTTCATGACCTCCTCGAGTCGTAATTACAGCCCCTACTCTAAACTTCCACAGAATCTTGGGCACTGAGCTATGAAGGCATATATCATGCCATTGTATCATTAGTTATATAACTGGCTGTTCACTCCTACCAAAATACAAGTAGCACATAAAACAACTAGGGACACGATGAATTAAAGGGAGGAATGGAATGGAGAAATTATGAGAAAACATAACAGAATTTTATTAGAGAACAGAGAAGGCAGGCATCTACATTAAAAAAAAAAAAAAAAAAAGACCTCAACCTTGAAGTGATGAAGACTGCCAAAATTTGTTCTAGAGCTAAAGGACACCATTTAGAAACAAAATAAGCAAAAGGACCATGCTTATCTACAACTTCAATTAGTCGAAGTACTAACCGCTAAAGAAGGAAAGACAGAATAAGTTTTGCCCTTTTTGGTTCTTACCTTCTTCTAGGGATGGGAAGAGTCTAGTTCTGGTTATTGAGAAGAGTTCCATCAAAAGTAAAAGAGATATGATAAGCAGAGAAAAAAAGAAAGAAAAAATATACTTGTCAACTCAGATTCTAGAGCCTGATATATTAATGGCTTAAAAAAATAAGTAAGAGTTTCAGGCAAAAAATAGTAAGAACCCCATGTAGTCCCATACTCCACTTCCCATGTTTCCTTTAGAAATGGAGGAAGGCACAGGAATGAATTTTATCTCCTCTCACTTGTCAGTGCTTAACTCTAGAAAGAAAACATATAGAACAATGGCAGAAAGACGGTTAAAATGTCAAGGTTCTAGGAATTACTTTGAGTAGCCACGATCCCACAGAAGGTAACATACTATGGATGCCCAACTGGGCAAGAGACTAAATTTTGCCAGGGAGCACACGTCATTTACTCTCACATCTACCAGGAGCCAGTTCTATCTCCTTAGAAAACGTGCCACTTACAGATACTTGGTTTTAGACATTTTCTTCACACTTACAATGAGACTGGGAGCACATAGAAACAAATTCCTATTTTCATCTCATCTGATCCTTTATAAAAAAGGAGGAAAAAGTGAACCATCTTTCCATGCATTCAAACACCTACTAATTCACTCTACAAATGAAATGTGGGCACACACTGTTAGGCATGTGGCAGGGCCTAGGAGAGCAAGTGTGATCCCTGGTACATAGGCTATACGATCAAATGAGAAGATAATAAATAGCAGAGATACTACTACTTAAGTTTTGTGGCTGGGAGTAAGCACCAAATACAGACAAAGAATCAGGACAGGTCACCAAAAGGAAATGATATTGAACATGAAACTTCAAAAATGAGAAAGTGGCCATCAAAAAAGAGTATGGAAATAAAAACTGAGAAAGGCTGGTGCAAAAGATGTGTGAAGGAAAGGCAGACAACAAGAACTATGGAAAGACAAGGCTGAAGAGGTAAGTAGAGCAGGCTGTTAAGGGCCTACAAACCATGTTTTGAAATTTGACTTTTATTTTAAAAACATTAAGAGGTGCCAGCTAAGTGTTTTGAGCAAATAAGTGCTCTGGCCAGACTTGTAATTTTTGAAAGCCCTTAGGCTGTAACATGAAAAGTAACCTGAAAAGAAGAAGACCAGTTAGAAAATGGTGAAGCCAATCAGGTGAACAAACATCTACTATAAAAGAAAACAGAAAGCAAAAGATAAAGAAAATACTTAAGCATGATGACCAATAGTCTGGAAAAAGAATAACAATGTTTAGAAACAGCTATACTATGATGCCTTAGATGAAATCAACCTCTGCCGTTGCTCTGTAATTGCCTTATTATCCTTTATCCAACATCATTCCCAACTTCTTAACCAAATAAACCCTCCTTCCCCACTGTTCTAACTATATCAACCAGTTGTCCAGAATAGTAGCCACCTGACATATATAGAAATTTAAATTAAAATAAAATACATGTTAAATGTTAGTTCCTCAATAGTAACGGACACATTTCAAGTGTCCAACAGCAAAAGATGACTAGTGGCTACTGAGAATCCAGCACTCAGGAGACTTCCCTTACTGCAAAAAGGTCTATGGAACAGTGCTGGGCTTTAGATATACCTAAGTCTGCCATGTTAAGGTAAGCCTATTTAAAACAACACATCTACCTGAGAAGGCACCTGTGAAGGCAGACTCACTCACTGTCTCATGCCCAATCTTATATATTAATAACCTTCAGTGTAGTGAAGAATTATGGTTACAAACCACAAGACAGGCTCTATGTTTTGGCTCATTAATCCTCACTATGCTCCGAAGAAATAGAAAAGCAGCAGGCATCACCCATGTTTTATAGGTGAGGACACCACCAAGGCACAGAAATTAACCTGCCTGAGGCTATAAAGTCAATAATGGAGTCACAAATAAAAGTTGGATTCCCTAACGCCCTGACCAGTGCCCTATTCATTACAGTAGTCACGGCTGATTTAAGGACCTAAGAATAGAAACAATTCAGTTTCACCTGACCCTTGGAACAATTTGCTTTATCAAATGGCTTGCTATACCCACAGGAGGGACATATCTGTTAGGTCCATAGATATACATGGACCTGATGTAATGTGTGTGATGTAAAAAAAGCAGAAAAATTAAAAATATATGTATCCCCTGAATTTGTCTCAATTATCTTATCACATATGATAGAAAATAAAAGATATTAAACACACTTACTAAAGCTAACAGCACCAAAGTATAGTACATTCCTCCATTATTAATCTGTTTTTCAATTATGTTATATGGTTACCTATAAAAAATTACAACCTAAAAAAAAACATTATTACCTAGAAGCTCTGCATTTTGTAATTCTTATTTGCCTCTATAACCAGACTAAGCCTGACTTTTTGTGTGGCTCTTTCTAAACCTACAGAAGCAATAGGGGTACAGAGAGGCAATTCTTGCGTTTTTATTTCAACTACCTTATTAACTGAAAAGAGTAAAATAATATATAAAGAGACATGAAGTTACAGATTAAAGATATAAAATCCGCTATAGCATTTGCTTGACACTCTTTACAATAACAATTTTAAAATTCAGCCGCCAGCATTCACTAATGCTTCTCTGTGCCCTGACATTGCAAAACAATTTACCCAGAGCTTCATTTGAATGATGTGAAAAATCTAAGAAATAATTTGACTGCTCTAACATCTGAATTCTTATATATATTTTAACTGTTGTTATACTAAACATGCAGAAAAACAAAGAAAAGGAATAGCACATTTAAGAATTCTGAAGTATTGAAAAGCACATAATTATTTCTACATTTCTAGTTCTTTTCTTACTAAGTCTGAGTTAATCTGCAGAGTATAAAAATTAACTGGATTTGTCCAAAGTCAAAGCTTCCAAAATAAATCTGACAACTATTTATGAATTAAAAGAGCATATCTCCCTCAAATATGTAAGGAGCATAAAGAAAAGGGGCATCAATGCTCATTTTAAATCCAGAATGGTCACATCTAACTCCAGTTGTGAAAAAGAAGAGTCATCAACTTGAATAATAAAGTCTCTGCTTCATCACAGACCTTGATTCAGGAATACAAGTCAATGAGAAAAGTTTCTACATTGAACTACTTACACAGCGTTCTTGGAGGCTCCATAGGAAAGTAACAGCTTGACTATATCCACATGCCCGTTCTTGGCTGCATCGTGGAGTGGTGAGTCGTTCTGATACCCAGTGGTGTTCACCAATGCCTTGTGCTGCAGCAGCAATTCCACTACCTTCAGGTGCCCATGACTGCAGGCTTCATGCTAATTTCATTAAGTAAAAAGAAAAGGAGTAAGAAGTGTGATGAGGAAGAGCAATAGATAATATCATAAAATCATACTTTAGAAAAATAAATGTGAACCTAAGTAAATTGGTTCTTACCTAAAAGTCATACAGACCATAAGTTGTTGACAGAGTAAAAGTCACTATTAAAATCTTTGTGATATGATACATGGTGATCAAGATCAATGAAATTCATGTATTCATCTGAGCCTTGCATCAAGTGCTCTTTGTTTAGAAGAAAATGTAACTTAAAGCAATTATAGCTATTAAATTGTTGTATAATAAAAAAATTTTTTTTTAAATTTAGAAAGTATTTAACCAGATTGTGCATAAAATCCGGAATTCTCCAAGGCTGAATAGAATTCACTAAATCAGGTGCTTTGTCATAAGGTGTTATAAGGTAGCACAATATATATAACCTCTCAATAAAGCAAATATCCTAGAATGAGTATGTATAAGACAAAATTTCTTATTTGCTAAAGCTACAGATTACTGTACAACTGGTGTCAATGATAACAGAAATAACACAGAGTAGGTGTTCAAAAAAAACTTACTGAATGAATGTCATACTGGTAATAATGAAATATTCAAAGGTTTGTCACATCTTTACTTATGTCTAATGAGCCGCTGACAATGCCACCCTGCTGTATTCTAAAGTCTCTGGTATGTTGTACTTTTTAAATGCATCTACTCAACTCATAATAGGTAAGACCACATTTCACATTTGTAGGTTTATTTCAAGGAGAAAGGAATCCAAATTAGGCATCACGTCCTCAAAATCATTCACCAGTTTTTACTACAATTTGCCTTAGTGCCTTAAAAAAAAGTTAACCTATCTTTGAAAAGGTTAGCCAGCCTGTATGTAGAGTCCAAACAAAAAAAAGACTGATTCAGCTTAAAATCTGGCAAGAAGTCATTATTTACAACTTTAAACCTTAATAGCTGGCCTAATGAGCATCTCTCAATTCCTGTGAATTTCCAGTCCACAGGATAAGGGCATCCACCTCATCGCTGACATGTGCTTGGCTACATTCAAATCATATACTTACTGTCCTAATATAATTAGCCATGTAGCATGTATTCCCATATATTTGTGCCACTGTTTTACCAGACTATTCTACATACTAAATTTTAGTAATAAGCAATGACTTTTAAAAATAATTAATAAAGCCAAGACTTCTACCACCTCTATACATTTGGACAGAGGATATAAGTGAGGCTGAGACAGATCCTCAGGTAGAATCACTGACTTGTAATATATCCCTAACCAGTTCCTCTGACCTCTCTTTGCTCCAACAAATGTTTCCAATGACATGTAGAGCTGCAGAATGAAGTTATTTGCCAGCTGTGGCAGTTAACCACTCTGTATATTTGCTAAATTCAGCAATATGGTATAACTGGTTTCCTAAATCTAAAGGTAGTCAATCAAAAGGTAGCTCACTTCATACCTGTCACAGTTGAAAAACTAGATGAAAAAATAACCATATTCTCTTACTTGGTGAAAATATAAGTTCTTTAGATTAAGATGAGTGTATATATGGCAGAGGATGATGTACAGACAACTACATAACAATCAACTATAGTAACTATAAAACATAAACAGAATGGAATGGGAATAAAAAAACAAAGAGAAAACTACCAATGGTGTCCATCCAGCATGGTCTTTAACATTTGGGTCGCTTCCATTTTGTAAAAGGTATTCAACAGATGGTACATCGCCCTAGTACAACAAAATTAAAAAATAAAAAGAAATTAAAAATCATCAAGGAAAATAATTATTGAGATTTTTAAAAAGATTCTGCTTCTTCAAGTTAACATAAAACTTAAATTCTTTCTCTTATGCTTATTGTTCATGGATTAATAAGATACATATGGATGAATTGTTCTGAGGTCATGGAAATCATATGGTCCATCCTTGAACAGACTATAAAATCTCTGCTATTAGCAACCCATACCAAAATTCATTTCAAAATAACAAATAAAGGACACTAGCCAAAGATCATCTGATCATAATAAAGTCATTTTATTTGTGAAAAATATCCTTTTGAACATACATAAAAATGACTTGAGTACTGTTTAAAACAAAATTAAAGCTAAGAGAGCTGCTCAGTGAAACTAAAATTAAAACTGCAAAAAACTATTGTCTTATGGGCTGTTACTCTATTTATCCTTAATATACTTAGTTTATATTTATCTTATTTTTCTCAAAGATATTTTTTCCAGGCAGAAGCAAGGCTTATTTTTTCCAAAAATAACTAACGGAGCTCTCTCTGAAAAAGGCTGAACAAAAAATGAATTATCTTTGACAAGTTACTTATGACCATGTCGTGTCTTGTGAAACACTTCTTTAGGGAAAACAAAATCTCTCTCCCACTCCCAGCCCTGACACTCTTTTGAAATGACTTTTTTTTCCCTACTGGTTGATAATGTAGAAGTTCCCTTAATACAGTAACATTTGCTTTTGTTTGTTTGTTTGGGGCTACCTTTCAAAAACAGCATATCTTATGATGGTAGCTTCCCTAGTTTTCTAAAAACCAAATCCACATGCGACATACATTTTTTATGTTCCTATATTAACAAAATCACTTTAAATATTCCATGGACCTAAAAAATAAGCATTACATGTTTCAAATCAAATGCTCTAGTTTGAATTAAAAACACTTTCCACAGTTCCTGAGGGTTACAAATTCTAGACCTCTAGTACGAGTTAATACGCATTTAGCAGCTTTTGCTCTATATTCAAGCCAGTTCCAAATGAACTCAGGAATATTTGTCAAGACATAATTTTAAATTTTTTAAAACAATCCCATGAATACTGGGGCAGATGAACTACCAGAACCACACACATTCCCAATCTTCAACATGAAAATAAACATAAAATGTACCCTAAAACCCTTTTTGAAAATTTCCTCTTTCTAATTCTACATGGTAATCACAAAATCATATTCACCTAAAGAAGCCCATAAAATAATATAAACACCACTGTGGAATGGAAGAGTCACTGGGAACAGTCGTATAGGAACAGAGGGACAATTTAGAGACTAAAAGCAGAATCTCTTATAAGGTTGCTATTCTTTCATATCATCTCTTCATATAATCAAAGATGTCTTAACATTCTACTCCTAGACTTCTCTAAAATGTATAGCTGATTTGCAAACTGCTTACTTTTTATACCCAATCTGCTTTCCCTTTCCTAATACTTAAAAGTCTGTCATATTTTCATCCTACTTTATGTAAATTTACTGGCATGCACATAAATAAAATTATGATAATTAGATAGAATCCATAGTAACTGAGCTTGAACCAATATAAGATTTCCAAAAAATAAATTAACTTCTGCTTCTGATTTCTTTAAATTACTTTCTTCTGTAATAGAATATTTTCTAAGTAATAAGCACTCACTTTTAGATTCCTCACAACTTAAAAAAAAAATTGAGATTTTTTTTTAAACCACAGCAAGAAACAAAAATTATCTAAGGAAAGCATTTACCAAGGCTTATAAGAAATTTTAATGGATTTGGTTATTTTGAAGTAAATAAGGAAGCAAGTATACCACACTGAATTTTCTTATTGCTAAGCTTTCATTTAAAGGAAATATTCTTCACACATTTGTATATACTATAACAATATAAATTAACTTTCCAAAAACACATACAACTTTTTCCTTATTATAAAGGTTAACATTTCAAAAATTTTAACAAACATCTCTATTAAAATAGTACAAAACATTTCAATTAGCACAATAATGACTAGTTACCCCAAATGGTTAAGTTTTTCCACACAAATGAACTGACCAAGTATCTTAAACTTCTCCTTTTAGCAACTAGGTGTCATTAAAAAATATATATCATCTGGAATGGAGCTCTAAAATATTAAACACTTCCCTGGCTTCTTAGTCAGTTTACTGAATAAACTAATTTCACAGATGATTCTGACAACCTTAGTCACTGTGACAATAAGTTACTGGTATTCCGAAAGTGGTGGGTAACAGAAGGAAAAAGGAATCCTGACTCTGAGAGGCATTCTAGAAATTAAAATCTTGAAAATATCACCGATGTCAGTTTGTTTTTGAGTCCCTTGTTTCTTTTTCAGGAAGCAAGGATGAAGGACATGTAATAATGTGACTTTACACAAAATATAGCATGACTGCCTTAAAGAATATGAATTACAAAGTCAAACTCTGAAGGAGAATCCTCACTAGAGATTTTCTCTCTACCCAGAAGATCCTGGTTACCTTTGTTATGTTAAGCACATCATGCTCTGTAAGGCGTCTTCTAAATATTATCTACTATGTCTGCATAACAAATACATCATATGACATGCTAACTTCGAGCCATTCTTGCTATTTCATAATATGTTTGCTGCTGTAGCATGAATTATGAGCAATCATTACCACTTTAAGAATCTGTACCAGAGAACTTTGGGGAGGTTTTTCCCAGGCTCTACAAATTATAGATGTCATTATAGAGTAACAAATCAAAATTTTCTGTCTAGAGAAATGTCAAATGGTAACGTATGTTTTTTCCATTAAATCAGAAAAATAAATGAGTGTTTACCCTAGTTTCTACTTAGGCATAAGGCTTTTTCATAAAATCTCTCATTAATGACAATGTTCTCAGCAGCAATTTATCCACAGGTGACATATATATATTCAAATCGAAACACAGGGAATAAAGAGCCTAATGGGTCTCAACTTATGTTCTGGTTAAGTAAGAATATTCACAACATCTCAAACATTGTATGAATGAATATTCTGTTTGAAATTCTATAATGTACTAAAAGTATAAATAAGGTATTCAGAAATAATCCTGTGTAGAATTTGCATTTAAATGGTGCTGAATGTCCAAAACTAGTTGGCTGACCAATACATCCATGCTCCTAAGGGAAAGAGGATTTGAGAATTGACAGTCCAAACAGTATCTGCTGATGATATAGTAACTGTCTACATTCAGGCAGCCTAAATATTTAGGTGGTTTGGATATTTAATAAGAACCTTTTACTGCCAAGATAAATAACAGATACTTTACATTAAATTAACCTAGAATTCCCACTTCTAGGAATTTACCCTAAAAATATACCTGCTTACAATGAAACAAAGATTGCTTACTGCCATACTGTTTATAAAAGCAAAAGAATGGAAAACAGGTATTCATCAGTAAGAAATTACTTAAATAAAAAAAAATTCATAGAAACTATGCTGCTATAAAAATGAACAAAACACAGGTGAAGAGGGTTAAATATCTGGAGGCAGAAACAAATTTAACTTTGTGTGATGAACACATAATGCAATATACAGATGACATATTATTGAACTTTACACTTGGAACCTATTTGATTTTATTAGTGTTAGCTCAATAACTTTAATTAAAAAAATAAAGTAACTTCATAGAAAAAATGTACAGAAAGTTGTATACTAATATGAAAAACATTTGCTTATATTTGCATAAAGAAATTAACAAAAAATACATAAGAAAATTTTAAAAGGTAGTGGGAAGGGCCTGTCAGCAATAGAGTGGTTGGGACAGAAATGCGAGTGAGGCTTTCAACTTTTTTATTTGTGAAATGTAAAGTTATTACTCATTATTTTGAAATTAAATTTTAAAGGAGGAATATACTCTGGATAACCACAAAATCTAATTGGAGTCTTGTAATAAACAGAAAGCTAAATGAATCTAAGTGTAAACAAAATAATGTCCACCACAGAGAAGAAACTATATCTAGGAATTCTTAAAAAGACTTATTAAGAAGGTAGGATATGAGCTAGATTTTAAAGGTTAGGTACAAAGGACCAGAAGGGAAAAGGGAAGGAAAGGAAAGAATATGCAGCAGAAGAAAAAACACTTGAAAAAATATTGGTAGCAATGACTATATCTGAATAATTCAGAAGGTGAAAGTTCTTGTCTTAAGATTCTACTGTGGCTTTTTTCCATGGCCTACACCAAGGGTAGACAGACTATGGCCAGATATCTGACTTTGAATGTAAAGTTTGAATGGGTTACATATTGTCTATGGATGCTTTTGCACTAGGGTTGGCAGAATTGAATAGTTGTCATAGAAGCTATTTGGTTTGCAAAGCTGAAAAAACTTACTCTAATTTGCCCCTTTAAGAGTTTGCCAAATCATGACCTAGACTCTAGGACCTAGACAGCCTCATTAATAAAGATAAATTAGTTGTACTGTCAAAAAAAAAAATTCTCTATCAATGTAAGCGGATGCTTACCTGGTCTAAAAATAATTCCCAGAAAGCGAAATGCAGAAACTAAAGTAGTTTACATTCTTATGTATATTCAGAAAACTTAACAAAAAATAATTATTATGCTAGCTACTTATGTCTACAAAACCATTATGGAATAAACAAAAACAAAAGCACTTCCCTAAGTACAAGCAAAAATACTGAAATACTGGTTTTCTACTGCAAGATCATGTTCCTCAGGCCCAGTGGCTATTGCTCAGAGGCAGGAATGCAGTTCCCATGAATTTTACTTCTCTGGTTCAATCTTTAAAAGTATCCCATTTGTGGCACATTAATTACCCTAGTAATCTCATTTTTCACAAAGCCTAAAGAAATTGTTTTAGACTTGGTGCCATTTGGAAATTATATTTCAAAGTAAGCTTCATACCTTAATTGAAGCAATATGGAGCAAAGTCTCTCCTCTATGATTTCTCTTCATGGCCATAAGGCTATTGGGCAACAGCTTCACTGCTGAGGGGCTGGACATCATTCGCCTGTAACTTGGACTATTGAGTGTAGAAGGTGGCATACCTGGTGAAGGGCTAATGGAGTCATCTAATATCTCACTGTTTTTCCTCTTCAATGTGCCAGCAACTTTAACTTTGCTTACAGGTGGTGAAGAACAGCCAGGCAATGATGTGTTGTCTAACAGTACTGTTTGCTTAACAAAATGTCCACTGGTGCTGGGAAGGCTGCTTCTGCATCTCTTAGAACTGGGATTGGAGAGTCTCCTGCGAGGCCCACGTTTTCCTGTACAACCTAAGGGCACAGATTTCTTAGATGGAAGACCATTTTCATGGAGATTCTTCTCAGGAGTCACTATTTCATTCTTGCTCTCAATTTCTGGAGACTCTATTTGGTCAGCCAATGGTAAAGAGATTTCAGTTTCGCTTCCAAAACATTCAGAATCTGCTACAGAACCACTTGCTAGCAAGTCTATTTCACCATTTATCTGAGGACTAGCAATAACAGATGGCTGGCTACAGAAAGACACCAGCTTTTCCTTAAATTCCTCTTTGGAGTCAAGTTCACCATCTTTTTTGTCTGCTTCTAAATTCCATTCTTGGTTGACCTGAGCTAAAGTTTTCTTTTTGTGCTTTTTCCCAGATCTTGTGGAAGCCTTTTTATCCCTCGCAGAGACATCTACTGGAGGACTTGCAGAAACGTATTCGTACATAGAGGCCTGCTGAGCATTCTGTTCATTTATAACTTGAGGCTGGGTTTGAACTGAAATTTTACTCACAACATATCTGACCTTCTTACTTCGAGGACTAAACCACATTTTTATTGAATTCTTCTTATTTTCTGAATCTTTAAATAAACTTTTGCTACATGTATCTTCTTTTAAATCTGAAAGAAAAAAGGAATATATGTTACATAAACTTAATCTATCTTGAGCTCCCAAAGAATTCTCTTTATAGTTCTCCTAAAATGTATCACCTTTTATTTGTGTACCTCCTCTCCCCTCCTAGACTATGAGCTCCGTGAGCATGGGTATTCCCTCATCCAATGAATATTTACAGAACCCTACTTCAGTCCCGACAGAGTTCTACGGACTGGAGATACAGCAGAGATCAAACCAAGGAACTTATATTTCTGGGTATAGACAGAATATTCAAATAAATAAGTAGAACTTACAGTATGCTGGTGGTGATATGCACCATGGAGAAAATACACACTAACAAACTAACTAAGTAATTAATAGGCAGATACAGATTTAATATGCAGTGGTCAAAAAATTAAGACTTGTTAACTGATGCTTAATTTAAAAAAACTTTTGAAAATCAATCAGTATAATTCACTATACCAACAAACTAAAGGAAAATCTTGAGATTTTCTCAACAGATACAGAAAGAAACATTTGACAAAATCCAATGTCCATTCATGATTTGAAAAAAGAATCAGTAAATTAAAGACAGAAGAGAACTTGTTCAACCTGATGAAGTACCATCTACAAAAATACACACAACTCATAGAATTTTAAAGCAGAAAGACTGGAATTACTATTATGTCCTATTACCTTTACCCTATTATCAAGAATGAGGCAAAGGTGTCTGCCCTCACTACTCCTATTCAACATCATACTGAAAGTCCTAGATGGCACAAGGTAAGAAAAATATAGAAAAGGCACACAGAGAAGACTGTCTTTTAACAACCTCAACTTCTCTTCTGAATATGGAGACGCAAAAGGCAAGAAGTGGAACTCCACAAAGAAGTCAGGAAAAAAATATATGACTTATGAAAAAAATATGACTCCAACCTGTCCATAGAACCTGAAGAGGAACAGAGAGTTGCTGGTAAACCAAGTATGCAAAGAACCCCAGAGAAGACCAAAAAAACCCCTATGAAAACTGATGAAGCTTCCTGTTTGCAAAAGATGGCACAAGACAACAGAGTAAAACTTCAGAATAAGATACCAATTCCTCCATTACGCTTCAAACTGCCACCAGCCAACCTGTTTCATCGCGAGGGCTTGGTGCTGGCAAATAAAACTGGGTACCGAAGGCTTGAAATTGCAAGTATAAGGGAGATGCGAATATGCTTACTCCAATCAAAAGGACATTCCTAACACAGCAAGAGAGACCAAAATCCTGACAAAATTGCAAACAAAAAGATGGAAAAGGGGAAATGATTCTGGAAAGTTCTGATCCTCCTGAAGTGACTGTTCTCCTTGAGGAAGAAGCACCTGCTCCTGGAGGGTCTATTGCTCTCCTTGAGGGCACAGACAATGCTGGGACAATTTCCGCCCTGAAATCTGTGTTTGCTTTCTGGACCAGAACTGCAGCCAGGGCTGGGAAGATGGAGGCAGTGAAATCATTGTAAGAGACCTCTCGTGTCATGTGGTGTATGGTCCACAGATGAAATCTCTGCAGACACAGAGGGTTGGGTCCAGCTAAAGTTTTATGCTGGGCAAGCCTGGGTTCCTGAAAAACAAGGGAGTGTGTGCACTTTTCTTGCTACCAGCCCGTAACTTTCCACCACACACCTGGAGGGACAATATGCTGTGCCCCAAAGTGTTTGTAGGTATAAGGTATTGATGAAAAGCCTCCAATGAGATTACAATGCCTGGGAAAAGTGTAGAGCTATGATTATAATTAATGCCAGAAAGGCTACTACGATCACTGACACTGACATCTCAACTCCAGGCTGCTCCACACTCTCCATGCTTCGCGTGTTCAGGGCCTACACGTCAGCAGGGTACAGGGGTAACCTCAGATTCGCAACAGTGCCTGCTGCTTGCCTGCTGGGATACAGAGACTCACATTTCAAAATGGGAACCTGAGCTGATGTGAAGAGGCTAAGTGAAGAAACAGTCCCATGCTCAGAATTCTGAGGTTTCCAGCCTCAGAATCTGACTCCACTGAGGCTGTTGCCGTCTAAGTTCAATGACTTCAAACCATTGACTGTTTTAAGCCAAAGCGAAGCTGTTCTCTCTACTCCCCAACATACAATCTTAATATACAACACAACATTTTTCAAAGTTTTCTTAACCTGAGATTTCTAAGAGGTGTCTCTGAGATAAAAACAGGGCACTTTGCTGGCATTATTTCATGTAACTGTTTTGTATAATTTTACTGACTAAAATGTTCAAGGTTAAAAAGGCACACAAGCTGTAAAGGAAGATATAAAACTATATTCTTAGCTGACTAACTATATAGACTATGTCCAAAAATATTTTCTTTAAAAAAGTAACAAAACAAGTGACTTTAATAGGGTCATAAAATACAACGTTGATATATCAAGTTCAACTTCAACTGTATTCTTATATACTAACCAGGAATAAATGTAAACTAAAATTTTTTTTAATTCAATACCATTTATAATAGTAGCAAAAATAAATAAAATAGTTATAAATAATATAAATATATTTAAAAATAATATAAATCTAGCAAAATGTGTATAAGTTGTTTGCTAAAAATTACAAAATATTTATGAAAAAAATACTATACAAATGGAAAGACATACCATGTTAATGAATTAGAAAACTCAATACTGTTGTTCTCCCCAATATATCTACAGATCACAACATAATTCCAGTGAAAATTCCAACAGGTTTTTTGGTAAAAACAGACAAGATAATTCTTAAATTTACACAGAAAAGCAAAGGAACTATGGAAATAAATGTGGAAAGACAAAAGACTTTGAACAGCAACGAAATACTGAACAACATAGTTGGAGAACACACACTACCTGATTTCAATTTACTTCAGACAAAATAAATCTACGGGACTAAAGGTAACAGTTACAACTCCTTAGGTACCATCTAACATAACCTCAAGCTACCTAAACCAAAAACTAATGAGAATGCATGAACTACATTAACTACATACTCAAATGTACTCTGGAGCAAAAGAAGCCCAATACAAAAAAAGGGCATAAAAACAGCTGAAATGTATTTAATGTGTTAAGTCAGAATAGAGATGACCCCTATGGAGATAGGAGGCAATGACTGGAAATGGGCAATGAGAGGGGCTTCCAGTGTATGTACTGTTTATTCTTCAGAGTGAGTTCAATATGTGAAAATTCATTGTGCTATACAGTTATAAAGTGTACATTATATTTTTAAAACAACTTTCTAGGAAAAAATATTTTTAATTTAGAATTAAAACACAAAGATTCAGTAGAGTTTAAAAAAATAAAATAATCATTGTCCCTAAGTAGACAGGTATACCATTTTGTGGGTGAATATTCTTGTACAAACCTCTAAGTTTTAGCTAAGATTACCAAGAAAGGCATCCCTGAGGAGCTTGCTTTGAGTTGAGACCTAAATGACAAAAAGAAAGCAACCATGTAAGGATCTAGGAAAGCTTTTCCCAAGTAGAAGGAAGAGCAAAGTGTCAAGGTCCTAGGATGGGAAGAAGTTTAGCACATTCAATGGATAGAAAGCCAGTGAGGCTTTGAAGAAGCAGAAAATAGAAAAGAAGTCAGACAGGTGAGCAGAAGCATTTTGTAAAGAGCCCAGTCTCAGGGGGGTTTTGCCAGTATTCCTCATTTCACCGACCTCTGAAGTGGAAGGGCTTGAGACGTCTCTATTTGCAGTCACTCCCTTGCTAATTGTATAATATTAGAGGCCCCCATCTTTTTTGACACCAGGGACCGGTGCTCCTATGAGAATCTACTGCCCGATGATCTGAGGTGGAGCTGAAGTGGTGACGCTAGCGCTGGGGAGCAGCTGCAAATACAGATAAAGTTTCCCTCTAGCCTGCCACTCACCTCCTGCTGTGCTGCCCGTTTTTAACAGGCCACGGACCAGTTCGTAGCCAGAAGTTGGGGACCCCTGACATTCACTGCCATCTATATATCTACTGACAGCTCCAAATGTATATGTGAAGCCCAGATCTCCACCCTCAACTGCAAACTCCTACTTAACAACTCTATCTGCATGTCTACTCCTAATAACCATCTAACATGAACATGACCCAAACTGAGCTCCTGATCCACATCTTCCCAAATTTGCTCCTCCAACAGTTATTCCCATCTAGGTAAATGAAATATCTATATCAGTCCATTTGCTTAGGAAATAAACCTTAGGGTCAAACTTGCTCTGCTATCTCTCATCCCTTGATGCAAAATGCAAGTTCTATCAGTTCTACTTGCAAATACATCCAAAATCTGACCACACTTTACTACCTCCACTCCTGCCGCCATGGTGTAAGACACCATTGTCTCTCACTATGTTATTAGGATAGCCTCCAAAGTCATCTCCCTGATTCCTTGCCTCATCACCTATATAAGTCTATTCTCAACACTGCAGTGGTCTTTTTATAGTTGTTCAGATCATGTCTCTAAAACCCTCCAGTCACTAAAAATGTTCCAACTTGAATAAATAAAAACCAAATTCTTAGTAACTGTCTGCAAGGCCAGAAAGAACCTGATCCTCCATTACCTTCCTGATCTCATCTCTTGTTCTCTCCTTACTCGCCATTCCTTGTTGTTCCTCAAATGCGCCAAGCCTGCTTCTGCCCCTGAACTTTCAACCTTGCTGACCTTTGCCTGGAGAACTCTCCCCACAAAACCTGTATGCTTCACTCACTCACCAACTTCAGGTCATTGTTCAAATGTCACATTTTTTGTGAGATCATCCCTGACACTCTATTTAAACTTACAAACCCTCAACCCCTACTTATTTTACTTATGTTTTTGTGTCTTGTCAGTCTCTTCCCATCAGAATATAAGATCTATAAGGGCAAAATTTGTGTCTCTACCCAGCCATATTCCAGTGCCTACACAGTGGCTAGCACATAGCAGATGCTTAATTAATATTTGCTGAAAGAATGAATGGGATATTATAATCCAGGTGAAGCAAGGGAAATAATGCTATGTTTTAAATTAATCAACCTGGCTGCTATGTAGAGGAACTGTAGAAAGAAAAGAGGACACAGTGACCAATTATGTGGCTATCAGCCAAGATTAAGATCATAGTGGCTTTTGCAAGGATTATAGCAGAAGAATGGTAAACAAGTAACAGATATGAAATTTAAAAGGTTCACTAACTAAATCAAGAGACATGGGAAGACAAAATGTTTAAAGATCCATAGCAGTAGGGTATATGTTTATATAATATATTTAAGGAACTAAAAGATGGCCAGTATACCTGTCTTGCAGAGACCCAGGAAGAAAGTTGTTAACCGATAAGACTATAAAAAATGCTCTTAGCTGGAGTGTGAGAAAATAAATTGGAATAAAGCAAAAGCAGATGCAAAAATAATAGTTAAAAGGCAAAAGTAGGAGTATAAGTAGAAGACAACAGACTGGAGAGGTGGTGGTAGAAAAAGTAGAATTATTTGAAAAATATTTAGGAGATAAAATCCACAGGATTTTGTGATGAAATGAGTACAAGAAGGAGGTGACAAAGATAATTCACATGTTTCTGATTTACACCACTGAATGTAGTACCTAGAGAATAAACACTGATTCTGGGAGAGGCCATCTGCCAGGGATGCTGAGCATCTCTGCAGAATCTTGCATGGTGTACCAAGAAGGCAAGGGGGACCTGGCTGCTCTTTACCCAGGCCACTTTTCAGGACTGTGTTTGTAGCAAGCAACTCTGATATTGTTTCCCTGTAGAAAAAAAGGAGGCCTATTTCTGCTTTCTACAAAAACACTCAATTCCCTAAGCTCAGAGTGCATTTCCTGTATTGCAAGCCAGAATGTGTGCAGGAATCCACGACAGGCCTTTGCCAAGTATGTTCAAAGATGCAAAACTACTAAATAAAACATTAGCAAATCAAATCTAGGTATGTCAAAGACAATATAAAATACCTGCAAATTTTAAATATATACACCCTTTCACAAAGCAATTGCACCTCTAGTAATCTATCTTACAAATATTCATGCATGTGCCTGCAAAAATAGATGTAAGATAATGTTAATCGCAGCAATGTTTATAATAGCATAAATCAGGAAAAAAAGTGTTCATCAACTGGGAATCAATTAACTATGGAGAATTTATATTACAAAATCTTACGAAGCAATTATATGCAAAGCGACTAACATGCAAAGATTTTCAAGACACTAAGTGTGGCACAATCCCATTTGTTTTTTAAATTCTATTATGTTTATGTCCAAATATTTTCATAAATTCATAAAAGGAAAATGAGACAGTTAAACAAGACAGGGATCCTGTGCTTTTTGGTTGAGGGAAAAGGGTGAAGGAAGACTTTCATGTTTTACTCTACACAGTTTTATACTGCTTAATCAGCTGCAAAAAAGAACGTTCACTTATATTTACGTGAATTAAACAAAAAGAAAACAAAACATGAGGTTATATATATTCTTGCTGCTAGAGATGGCATTTGAACTCATATCTTTCCACTAAGTAAACATTAAACTTTTAATTAAGTACAGACTATATGTGATATTGTGATTGATGACAGGAAATATATATTTGGTCTTCATTCATTATCCCTGGCACATAATCCCCAAAACCCTTGTAATTTCCTATATGAGATCCATAAGGGCATCTTTTGTTATATATGTGTCCCTAATTCCTGAAATAGCTCCAGAGTGATAAAGGTGAAATGTGTGCCTTTTGTTCTTGACCATAAGCCTCTTCCAATCACATCTGAGTTTACGTTAATAAAGTGACTTTTGGAGCGCCCTTAAGGATGGGAATTGGTTGCCAGGGGAAGCAAATGTGATTAGAGTGTTGAAACTTTCAGTCGCATCTCCTGATCTCCAAGGATGAGGAGCTAGTAGAGATTGAATCAATCAAAAGTCAATGATTTAATCAATCAGACCCATATCGTGAAGCCTCTAGAAAAATCCAAAATAGAGCTCAGAGAGCTTCTGAGCTGGTGAACACAAGGAGATGCTGGGAGAGCAGCACACCCAGAGAGGAAATGGAAGTTCCATGCCCCTTCTCACATACCTGGCCCTATGCATTGCTTCCATCTCTCTGTTCCTAAATTATAACTTTTTATAATGAACCAATAATCTAATAAGTAAAATTAATCAAATTAATCAAACCTGAGAACGTCTTGGGACCCTCCAATGTCTAACCAAGCACAACCTGGAGTTGAGACTAGCATCTGGGAGAGAGTAGGGCATCTTGTGGGACCGAGCCCTTAATCTATGGGATCTGATGCTATCTCCTGATAGCATCAGAACTGAGTTAAATTGTAGGACACTCAGTTGGTGTCACAGAATAGCCTGATGTATGGAAAATCCACACATCTGGTGTCAGAAGTGAAGTATTGCTGTAACTGGGTGAGAGAAGAGGAGACACACAGCTAAAATTAGTTTTTCTTTGCACCATATGCATTACAATCTCTATATGTGTCATATTTTTAGACCTACCAATCTTGCCCATTAACAGATGCTCACGAAATAGTCAGTAAATGAATTGTACAGCTATCTACTTTCTGACTCTGGCAATAACTCCCATTCGAGTTGTTTTACTTTGTTTTGCCTTTAAGCCCATTCATTTTTCTTTAAAAAATATTCCTTAAACTTTTCTCCTCCCCACCCACCTCATACAGATAGGTAAAACCAACCCATGCTGGCCCAGCACAATGGTGAGTATATAAATGGTGCTCAGAAAATGCTGGTGAATAAATTATTTGATGTCCTCTCTCACATCCTGACAAATATCTAAACAAGGAAGGTCAGAATTCTATTCAACGCTAGAAGAAAACTTAATTTAAGGCTCACTCATCCAGTTCTTTCAGTTTAAAGATGAGGAGTTAAAGTTTAAAGGAAAAGAGAGAGAGGGAGTCTCCTGACTCCCAATCCAGTGCCCTTCTCTCCAAACTAGATTACCAGGAGGCCATTTCAGGTACAAAAGGAAAACACACACACATACACACAGGAAAGGCAGGAAAACACACATATACACCTTGCAGGTGTAACAATGCTAACAAAAGATCTCACACCACCTGATGTTCACTCTCCAAATTAACACAGATTTAATAATCCCCTTTGACCAACTGGGATACTTGGACTACGTTTTCTTTGTACTATTTTTTAAAAAGAAAAAAAAAGAAACTACATGAATTATGTTTTTCTTCTGAGAGGTCATTCTTCATTTAAGTTCAAGAGAACTCTGTATAGAATTTTTCTCATAGATTTTCTCATTACAGAATCTAAAGAAAAATTTTAATGAACCAAGTTCTAAAACTAAGTCTCTTTAAGAAAACCATTCTTACTCTTAAGGACTGGTAACATCCACTGTGTAGGAAATAAACATGTCTGATATAACTAAAGTGTCATATAAAATTGTCAAGTATGCTTATTCTTTAGAAGTTTTAACACTTAAGAGATACCATTTTTAACTTCATTTTTCTTATTGTTTCTGGAATGAATTTCTTTCAACACTCTCATGTCTTTAAATATTAACAAAAGGAAATCATGAAATATTATTTTAAAATTCCTTTTATTTTTTCTTCACACAGAACACTTTAATCAGCTCAAAATTAATACACCAGAGAATGAGTAAACTAAAATCTCAAAAACTATTCTAAAGTCCAAAATTGATACTTCTGTCTATTATTCTTTAAACTCACGTTTCTAGAGTATAGAAGTGCAGTCTTTATAAAAAGATCTGCTGAGTAAAAGACATCATTTTAAACAGGTAAGAAAAAATATAGTGGATTTTGAAAAACAAATAATTAGTATTTATCTCAAACAGAAATTTCAGGGAGATGATCCCTGCCTAGCAAAGGAATTCGAACACTTCTCCACTCAGAAAAAGCATCCTTTCCACTTGGTAGAAATGGAAGCACTACACTTGAAAGACAGTACACTGATAAACTCAGCTTACTGGACTGTGTATCTAAATAAGAGCAGACCCTCTGACCCTCTTATGTCCTAGCAGAATATCACCTGGTCCACCAAGTGGAAATTAAAACAAACAGAATGAGGTATCATTCACACAGAGACTTTATATCTAAATTCAACAAGGTCTTTCCTCTGCAGTGATAAGCAGATTCCAAATCTAAGTCATTTCTGATATAATCTCAAGTCTTGAGGAAAGGTCAAAATGAGATGTTACCAGGATTACTTCTTAAGAAAGACTCAGGATTACAAAGACTAAAGTTTAATCCTCTGGTAAAAACTTGTATTTGATTTTTTTAAATTTATTTTAAACATAGATGATGACATTTTCAACTAAAAACAAGCCAAATCCTGAAGTCCTCAATGCTTATAAAGTTTACAAAATGTAGAATTAGGTGTTTAAAAGAAAATTAAGGCTTACAAGTAGTGGCAACATACTCAATCAATTAAAAAAATCTAAAATAGCAACAAATTCCACACTTCATTAACTTATAATGAAGAAAGCACATATTCACGTAATTTATATGTACACAAGAATCTCAACAATCATCCAGTAATACTAAATTTACTAAAGAATATTTTAGTTGTGTATCTTGTCCTGACTAAGCAAGGACCACAACAACAAATATGAAGGTAAATTCTGGATTTCTAAGTTAAAACTATAAAAAGCAAAACCACCAAACACTTCTGGAACATAAATCAAACTGTTAACAGCTACAACAGTTTTTATGGGTGAATGCTTCTAAGCATGATAAATTATCATATTCATTTCATGAAGAAAAATACTGGTCCTTCCTCTACATAGTAAATTTCTTAATGATGACATTTAAAAGAATTCTATTCTCTGAATTTAAATATTCCTAAGTACACCACAAACTATCCAGGAACAGAGATGTGCCTGTTGCCAAGGAGCTGCTTAGCTAAGTTTTTCTTAAAATTTAATAATGAACTACAGAAAAGAGGTAATTAGGAAACGCGATTTAGCTATCATTAATCTACATCAAAGGATTATAATGATGTACATTGTGTGCCTTTCAAATTATCCTCTATTATAGGTTTCACAACAGAAGTTGAGAAATCTCTTTGACAAACTTGTCCCTTATTAAAAATCAAAGGAAAGTACTTTGCTACCATCTGTGCAACATTAACGCCTTCACTGAAGAATGATTATTTTGTAAGTTAAGAAGTATTCAAAGGTAACATAGCTATTCAGATGCTCATCTTCATCTATTATAAAAAAGTCATAGCATATATGAAACACTATGTAATTCACCACAGAAAGACCAGCATCTCTCCTGAAACCAGAAAACAGAAAAGGGAATTGTGATCTTTGAAAGCATAATCAAAGTACTTTTTAAATGTCACCAACACCAGCATGTTTCACAGAACCTGACCAGCACCTGTAAGATCTGATTTAATATGATGAGGGGCAAGAAAAAATAAAAATTTTTAAATTTGATTCCATTAGTATAAAGCAGAATATGTTATAAAGAATAAAGTAAAATTATCCATAAATCATCAGAAAAATTTATGACAATCTCTTCTCTTTAAAGTACACTGAACCAAGGAAAATCTGTTCAAGTATTTAGAAGCT
The DNA here is from genome assembly GCA_030015415.1 of Cynopterus sphinx. NCBI lineage: Eukaryota > Metazoa > Chordata > Mammalia > Chiroptera > Pteropodidae > Cynopterus > Cynopterus sphinx. The sequence continues at coordinate 191,218,029 of CM057379.1, forward strand.
TGATGTAGAAAGTATGACTATAAATCTGGCTTCTTTATCTACAGTATTTACAATATACTACATCCATGACTTGATTAAGTTCTTCCTAATTACCCACCTTAATTACAGTAATTATATATTTTAGAGTAAAATCAAGTAACAACGTTCATTTGGAAGATAAATTGTGCACTACAGGTTTAAAAAAAAAAAAAGAGAAAATTCCACTTAATTCATCATCTTAAATACCTGACCATCTAACCATGTGATTCGGGAGCAAGACTTTAGGAATCATTAAATCTCATGCCCTTATTTTATAATGAGATCATTTTCCAATTTCCTCATTATAAAAAGGATCAACTATTATTTGTCTCAAATATAGTTCTCTCTACCTACTCACTCACTCACTCACCTTATACCACTTTAGTTTTAGAAGTATTTGCTATATAAACATAAAGGTACTACATAAAATATACAAAGAAACAAAGAAATGCTATAAAAAAAAAACTGAAAAGCTAGTTTGTTTTAGAGGACATAGGGAGGAAAATGCTGATGACAATGCAACTTACATTACAATAAATAGAATAAGTTCCACAAATGGTAATTACAAGCTGGACAGAAATTTATATTTCAGAATTTTTATTTCAGATAAAATTTCTATTCATCTTTTAAAAACATAGAATGAGTGTCACTATTGTAAAATGAACTGTTGAAAAAAATCTAAGGATTTGTTTTAAAATTGTTTTAATTGCTTTAAGTTTTCAGTCTGTGGGATATGAATTAAATCTTAGCAATTCAATTTTTCTCCAATTTAATTAAACAAACATAATGAAAACCTATCTATATTTTTAACAAATATGATATGCTAAATGATAATACAAAAAGAAACTTACAATACAACTGCCCTGCTTAACCTAGGTCCTCAATTTTCTCATCTACAGAATAAAGAGATTAAAAAGATGACCTTCCAGTTCCTAAAAGTCTGAATATATTTTATCTGAACTGTGAAATTTCAATTTATCTTAAAATAAGTAATGTTAAAGCCAGAAATGCTAAACTCTGGGAAGGACTAAAGTAATTATTACTCATTATCATAAGGAAAACGAACACAAAATGGCCTTCAGAAAATTAATCACAATTCTCTCCCCAAACTCCACCTCTACTCTTAGATGAAAAAGATGGCATTCTAAAAGGCCTCAGGTCTCACACAAAAAAACTTGCTCTAAACTCAATAATTTTCCTAAATATCATTTTAATATAGAAATATTAAGGCATTTCATAATCACGAGCCACAAAATATGAAAACCATACTGATGATTCAAACATCACTAATCACAGTAAAATTTCCTGAGAAGTCATCTATCTTCTTTGCATCCATCATACCTACCTAGTACCTCAGTATGCCACAACTATGCATTAAGGGTTACTCTCCTCCCCTTTCATCGCCATTAAAAATTGTCACATTATCTTGTTATGGGTTAAGCCATGTCCCTCCTAAAATTCATATATTGAAGTCTGACATGCAGGATGTGACCTTATTTGGAAATAGGGTCATTGCAGATGCAATTAGTAAAAATAAGTAGGATGGGATTTTAATGCAATATGCCAATACAATAAGGCCGGCATCCTTACAAAAAGAGAAAATTTTACACAAACACACCTATAGGGAGAATAGCACATGAATATGAACATCACCATCTATAAGCCAAGGAGAGAGGCCTGAAATATATCCTTCCCTCACAGACCCTTTAGGAACCAACCTTATCATCACCTTGATTTAGGACTTCTCGCCTCCAGAACAGTGAGACAATAAATTTGTAATTAAAGACACCAGTTTGTGGTAGGTACTCTGTTACGGGAGCCTATCAAGCTAATGTTACAATACAGCAACTGGAGAATCAAATTAAAACATCACGAAAGACACAAATCTCAGAGTCGCACCCCAAATTTCAGTGCATGGACAATGAGCATTCCTAATAGATCATACATCTTTAACCCATTTCCTATTTTTTCAAAAAGTGCAGCTCGCTGCCAGCATTAATTCAATTTTACATAAACCCGCTCCCTGAGGCTGAAGCAAATCTGATTGGCTATCAATGTGAAATTAAATATAAAAACTGTTCTTGGAGTTATTTCTAAACAGAAATTGTCTCTAATCCTAATGTAACAGAAATGTATATATAAATCAGATTCATCAAATGAATCTAAGCTAACAACTGTTTGAGAACAATGTTAACATCACATGTAGGAACACTATGTTTTCTAGAATTTGACAAAATTACTATATTTTGTAAATGGAACACCACTATTAAAAACAGAATGCTACAAATAAAGTGATGTTATTTGTTTCCAAAGACTATCGACATACTAGAACAATGCAAAGGTAATAATAAAAGCAAGATATTTCATGGTAAACTTTGGAGGTAAGATTAGAACTGTAAACCGTGAATCCACAAGTGCCGCCAGTGAGAATTCTCGGGACAAATTGGAAATGGGTTAAGAATCTTTTGAAAGCCACTTTCACTTGGACATGAACATGTTTTATATTGTACACTTAATTCAAGATGCTCGTAACCCTCCCCCCCCACTCCACCCCCAACATTGCCAAAGATGAACTCCTGATTAACAACTCCTGCTTTAATCAAAGGTATTTGCGGGGAGGAAGGTGGGGGACGGGGGAGAGGAGCCAAATCATTCCCTAATCTAATTAGAAAATAAGCACTATCAGCACTGTCTCTGAATAAGAAGGAAAACACAGATGAACTAATCATAAAACTTTTCCTCGTTGTTCTCTAAAGGGATTTACAACAAAATATTATATTTTTCAAAATGGTAACACTTTTTTAAATGTGTATGTTTATAATAATTACATCTGAAAGTAAAATTTTATCACTATAGCACATTTTGTAATAAAAGAATGGAGTCTAGAATCATAATTAAATAACAACATGAAGAAAACTTTCATAGGTAATTATGATTTAAATCCTTAAAATATGGACCTGGTAGGTAAGAACTGAAGTGTTTCCCTTGTTTCTTTGTTTTGTCTAATCATTTCACCTTTAACAGTTGACAATGACACAACAAATTGGAAAACTAAGTGTTGGAAAATTAAGATCAAAAGGTTTAAAAACAGAAATTCAACCATTTTACATCAGCAATATCAATCATCATTACATCTTGCCAGTTAAGAAAAAGTTCTCCTGTAAAGAAACACAAGCTAAAATGACGTGATTTGGTCAATAAAAAAGCAATTCCAATATCTAATTATGAAGATTCAAAACACTTTCTTTTCACAGCTAATTAGTTCTCAGCAGAAGGCAGAAGAGGAAGTTACATAGTTAATATACAGAGTCCAAGAACAATTTGAAAAACATTAACCCCTATTTAAATAGAAAAAATGAATATTAGATTTTTGCTCTTTCAAAATGTGTTCATCTAATTAATTCAGTGTAGAAAAGTGATCCAAGAAGGTGGTATTGTATCTTGTAAATGTATATTTCAGTGAGTTTAAAGACAAAAATCACTAATATTAAGGAGAAAATTACTATTCTATGTATATATATGGAAATTATCATAACTACAAAACAGGCAGTAAAGGTGGTGAAAAAGTGTCTGGATTGACAATCAGAAGAAATGGACTCTATTTCTAATGCTTCTGGGACTAACTACAGGTGTGAATTCAGGCAACATCATTTAACCTCTGTGGACCTTGGTTTCTCATTAAAAAAAAAAAATGGGATCAGACTTAATTATCTTTAAGGTATCTGTCACTCAAAATGATCCTATAAATCTCTCTAAAATACGCCATTCAAAATTCCTGATAGAATTTTTACGTACTTTGCGATCAATATGAATTCATCAGTTATTTAACTAAGAGAAACAGTGATATTTCTTACCTGAAAGCTCATTCTCATGTAGCAAATTTTGAAGCTTGCTACAAAGCTGGATCATGCTGTCCAATTGCCTATTTATTTTCACATCTTGTATCCAGGCTGGGGTAGAACACACTGGACATCCAGTTCCAATGCAGTCACTTACACAGTTACTTTAAAAGGATCAAAAATACATAATTATCAACACATTCAACAGAATCCGAATTCCAAAAAATAAGCAAAAACAGAGTTAGAATAGAAGTAAATGAGGAAAAGGCTTTCCAACAAACAGTGGGTAATTATAAAATATTTGTTAAAACAATGTTTTATGAAAGAGTGTGATACAAGTACACAGAATCTAAATCTCAAGTTGCTCAGGTAATTTCCATCAAAGACACTTAACTTGGCCAGATATGAGTCTGCAAATATATCTATAGCTTCTAAAGTGAAAGTACAGTGGGAGATGTAAACAAACATATTTAGTACCTAATGCATAGCAGATATGCATCCCAACCTTTTCTATCCTAAACCTAACACTGCTTCATAGAAAAACTTAGAATTACAGCAAAGAGACTGGAAAAATATTTTTGTTGTTTTTGGACAAGCGTCTAGAGGCTTTAAAGTAGTTTTTGAGAAAAGATCTTTAGTTCTTACAGACACTTTTATAATCTTTAGATTCAATTAAATTACCGTGGGTTATTTGTCCAGGATTTATAGTCTCATAGTTAGAAGGGTTTTCCTAACTTTGGCGGTTGGGATTACAAACTCTCTGCAAAGCTGATTGAAGACATACACAAGCTCTTTTTAGAAAAGGGGGGTCAGATTCTCCCCTGAAGCCTCTCTGTGAATTCCAAAATAAAAAACCTATAAATCTATTCCTTTCTTAGCCTCACCAGATGGGCTATATAGTAGGACTGGGCAATGCATAGTCGTAAAAGCCACGTCTGCCCCCCAAAACTCCATCTCTTTTCATTTGACCCACTCATTTGTAGGCACAGAGAATTCTCACAATATGAGCTCTCTTCAGAAGAAGCCTGTGGCATTTCTAATCTTTGCATCCTTAGATCCTAGCATGGGTCCTGAATCAAAGCAACTCAGTAAATGTAAAATGAACCTATAAATCATACTGGGGCTGGAAGCAGATCACTAGATTCAACACATGTAAAATTTCTTTAGCAAAGAAAGGAACTTCTTTGAATTTGTTTGCTTATAGTTAACGTGGAACCCCAATATATAAGTAGGTAAACTGATTCCTCTGGGGATTTAAATCAATGCTGTGCAACACTTAATTATTTGAGAAACACTAGTGAAATGTAATAAAAACCCATTCATCAACAACCACTGCCTCATTTTCAGATGAAGAAAATGAGACCCAGTCAGTTTAAGACACTTACCCAGTACCACACCAGTACTTAGATCAGCCTACTTTAAATATTCCATTATGTCTGTCCTATAATTGTTCACAATTTATTTTGTATACATTAATCTAGAATTCTGGGGAAATGTGTAATTCCCCAATATATCTGCATAAATCAGTGAGCCAATATTTCTCAAATGACTAATGCATGATGTCATAAAATCATGCTGGGTAAAATATCCATTCAAACTATAGGATTTAATCAATGGAATTTAATGTAACAGAGTACAAAATGTTCATTGGCATGGTTTTAGATTTCACACTGTAACAAATTTAAGAAACTATCATTTGCCAAGAAGTGATATAGTATCAAAAAAGAATACCCATAATTATCTAAAATACTCTTCCTTTCTCCAACTACAGATATATGTAAGACCAGATTTTGTTCACATTACTTCAATCAAACAATATATTACAATAGACTGAATACATAAGCAGATATGAGAATTTAGCCCTCTTCCATTCAGCAAGACAATAAAGAGATTTATAATAATATAAAACAGTGCCATTCCTCTATTTATTTCTTTGGTCTATAAAACAGTTACTTTCCCTTAAAAAAAGAAAAGTTGTTTGTGTTAGTATGTAATGGGTTTATAACTGCTGTTTTTAACTGAATTAGCATTTTTAAAATGTCTTTTATATGATCACACACACAGAGAGAGGCTCTATGGGATTCTCAATTAAAAGTATAATTTGGTCTGAGACCTAAACTTTTGAATCTCCTCATCATACATCTTACATGACTTATATCTTAAAGTGAGTATGTGAACTACTTTTATCTGGGATTAGCATGAAAGTACCTTGAAACTACACACTAGCAATGATATAAAAGCCTGTGCTCCTACAGCCTCCCCCAACTTCTACATTTCAATCAAACTGGATATCAAAACCGCCTTTTAAAACTGTATTTACAGCACTGCTCAGCAGTTGTACATAACTTCAAATCTGCAAGAATACAAATAGCTACCTTAATTCTTAGCAGTTGATGATTAAAATGAACCAAAATTGCACTAAATCAATTATTTCTTATGTTTATGTAATATACAGATGACCATTTTGTCTTTACAGATGTTCTCACAACTCTCTTAATCTTTCATTGGCCATTTTAAGTCCCAGACCCCTTTAGAATCCAATTAAAGGTCTGGGTTCTCAGTCTCAGTCTCTCTCTCTCACACACACTTTATGTATAATTTAATGGTGTTTGTTATGATCCGGCAGCTTTGCCACTCATCTGTTATAAACAATGAGCACATCAACTGAAATAAATTAAATCTGCTTGCTACAGAGTGGGAACAGGGAATGGCATCATTTCATAAGGAGATCATAGGAGGCCTTTTGGAGGAGGTGACATTTGAGCTGAAATACAGCCTCAGAAAAATTCAGTAGAAATACATTCCAGAGGAAAGGAACAGCCAAGTGCCAGGGCGCTGGGGAAGGAGTGAGTCTGACATGTGTCATGTACTAAAAAGAGAAAGTGGCTAGAATGACATGCACCGGGGGAGCATGGTCTGGCTGGGAGGCAGGAACTAGGTCCTGTGCAGGGTCTGGTGGACCTCAGTGCAGAGTTTGAATTCTATTCTCATTGTAATAGGAAGCCACCAAAGGATTTTAAGGAGGATAGTAATATGAATGTGATTTACATTTGTAAGATCACTGACAAGAACATAGAAATGGGAAAGGGACCAGTTATAAATGTATTACGATAGTCAGAGGAGAGATAATATGATGGTAGCTTGGACCAAAGTATAACGATTGTAAATACAGAGAAGAGTGAGAAAATTCAAGATTCAGGGCACATTTTGAGATAGAAGTGACAGAACTTAACGATATGAGAAAAGGAAGAAAAGGGCAAGCAGGTATGACTTGTGATCTCCACATAAGCCACACTGCAGTAGGTGGTACACTTGTCGCTATGAAGATCACTGAGGCAGGAACAGGTTGAAGGAAGGGAACGATGATCAACAGATCTGCCCTGAACATACTAAGTCTGAAATTCCTTTTCATCATCTGAATGTAGTTAACAGGTACAATTTCCTACCCCATCCTCCTGCTAGATATGCCCCATATAATAGATCTAGGTTTCTAGGAACAAAATTGGGACCCCCAAGCACAGCTGCCTCTCAACACATACCCTGCCCACTGAAGTCACACAGCAAATTATTTTCATAAGAATTTAAATTTCATATTACAGTTTGCTTAAGCCAGTTTCATAGTCATAACTTGAAATAATTAAAGGATTAATTCAAAAGAGGCTATATTAACCCTGTCTCACAGACAATTAAACTAAGACATTCAGTCTTTAAATTGATTTGGCCTGAATAAGAAAGAGGATGATATGAAAATCTAATATTCTAACCTATAAGCTAGGGCATTCATATTATAACATGTATAATTTCATTATAACTGTTATGGCTTAAATCGTGTCCCCCCAAAAAGATGTTGCAGTGTTAACCTCTAGAACTTGTGAATGTGATCTTATTTGAAAATAAGGTCTTCGCAGATAATCAAGTTAAATGAGACCATCAGGGTGAGCCCTAATACAATACAACTGGTATTCTTATAAAAATAGGAAATTTGGACATAGAGGCAGACATGCATGCAAGGGAGAACACTATGTGAACATGAAGCTAGACCAGAGGGATGTATCTACAAGCCAAGGAATGTCAAAAACTGCCAGAAGCCAAAGATTCTCCACTACTGGAAGGTAGGAAAGAAGCATGAACAGATTCTCCCTCACAGAAGGAACCAAATTTGTTGATGATATCTGGCTCTCGAACTTCTAGCCTCTAAAACTAAGATAATAAACTTCTATTGTTCTAAGCCACCCAGTTGTTGCTACTCATTATCGCAGCCCTAGGAAACTAATATAGTATGAACTAGACTTTCATAATTTGGACAATCTAGATTCAAAACTATAAGATATACTTGAATTATATAACAGATATTAAGTTTTTGCTCCAAGCTTAGGAAAGCTATTTATTAAATAAGCTTTGTAACTTTGGACAAGTCATCCTCTGAGCTTTGATTTTATATGTAAATTAAGACTTAAGGGTCAAAAAGAGATAATGTATTGTACGTCACTTTGCAGCCTGAGTTATACAAACATAAGAAAATCTTATCAATATGATTACATAACTGTTATTAGTAAAAAAAGACATAGTTAATAGAAACTATATGTAGTAACTATATGTGTGTGTATGTGTGTGTATATATATATATATACACACACATGATATATATATATATATACCATATATATCAAGCCAAAACTACTTACCTGCAGAAGATGTGCTCACATCCTCCTAAACACACAGGCTCCCTCAGAATATTAGCACTGTTTGAAGAAAGGAAAACAATCAAGACTCAGTCACCGAAGAACAATCTATACCCAACATTTCATAAATTTAAGGTCCAACACTACCATATTTCCCTCTTTCTCAAAGCAGAAGATATCAAGAATGTATTTGTCTTGGTTCAGCAACATATCTGCTAAACTCAAATATCAACTACCAAACTCAGTACAAATTATAACATTTTTTATAACATATATACTGGGAAGTCGTGGAAAGGAACAGTTTTGTTCAAGCATCTCTGAACCCCTTACAAAAGGCAAAATCAACCACCGGCTGCTTCTTTCAACCACTAAGATACATCTTCATCTAACAATCCAAAGTGTAGTTCATAAATCTCAAAATTAGACCTACAAATAGAATGACCATACAGTGTACCATCCAAATGAGAGCATTTCTGAGAGTGAAGTGATAATTAGATAGGATGCTGGGGCAGCAGGTCTAACCCAGGGCTGTCCCAGGGAAATCAGACATCTGGTCACCTTGCCTATAAGTACTCAATGTTCCCATAAAAAAACATTGGTTCCTGGCTATTGCTAAGTAGCCATCTATTTTTCATAGATGCCTTGTCAAAAATACAGGCATTCTTTCATTTCACAGGAAGTCAACTGTTTATCCCCAAGCAAGTATAAATAGAAATCATCAGGTTGGCAATCTGCAGACTGAAAGAGATTCATGGCATTGAGGGAAAAGAGAGAAACACAATTATTCTCAACGTTTTTCACCAAAATACCTGATATGTTTAACAATTCTAAGAAGGTAATGGTCCTTACTAATTAAATATACATCAAGTCATTATATTTAGAGGGCATAATGTAGCAAAAGCAAACAGAAGTAAAGTTTCTAAAGGATTAATTTTTTGTGTGTGCTTGGTTTATTACACTAATCCTAGGACCTTAAGCTGTTTACAATGCTATTATCCATATACCTCTGTACACATACCACATATCAATAGAGTTTTCCACATTTCTTAAAAGATCAAAGGTATCACACTGCACATTTTAAGAGATATGAACTTAGAGTAAAAATGAGCTTTTAAAAGAGTGTTTAAAAACAGAGTATGCACCCATAATGTTATCCTACAGTTACTGAAATGGTGCTGACATTATGAAACCCATTAATTTTTAAAAATTCCCAATATCTGATTTCTCTATCATATCATATAGAGCACAGTGATAAAAAATATGACTTGGGAATGCCAGTCACTTTTGTGATTCTGGCAACTAAGATGATCTCTGTTACAATGTTCGTGCTTCTATAATTTTTCTTCGTTGTTTGACCTACCAAAACTAATCTCTCCTCTCTCAATCATACTGAATTCTACTTTATTAGGAGCTCTGCCGCTGAGAGCTCAAAACTAGTGTTACCTCACCTCCTCCTATCACAAATCCTGTTTCTTTTATTGCATCACCTTGACCAAACTTCCACCTTCTGGCTGCTCTCCACAATGAGAGAACTCAATGCGTCCACAAGCTCTTTGATTCCCAGCCCAGGCCACTGAGCTAAATACTTTGGAGCCATCTTTACCACCATCCTACTTCTCAGACATTCATGAATGCAAATCTATACCGCTAGATAGGCCCCACAGTCCACTCCTTCCTCACCTGCTGTCAGGCTATGAATAACTATTATAAAAAGACTTCAAAAGATATAAAAATATGTCTCTATAAATTTATTTGGTAGCTTTTTCAGCTCTGTACCTCTATCAAATTGATGTATTATATGTTCTGTGAGAAAACAAAGAAATGCATAGACAGCTGTTCAAAACAACCTCCATTTTCCTAAATCCCATTAAATTTACTGGAGCCAAATGTGAGCTTTTCACCACCTAGGCTCATTCCTACCCCTTCACCCATAATCTTACCCCTCTCCCTCCAGGTGCAGAGGAAAAGTTCTCCTTCAGTCAACCAGCTTCTTAAAATGTGCTTCTCTATTTGTCTCTAGATCGCACATCCTCTAATGTCTCCTAAAGTATTCTATTCTCACCATTATAGATACCTTTTTCCATCTGCATCTACACATGCACAGATAATCTCTCTCAATCTAAAAAAGTTCTTTAGATCATGCCTCCCACTCTACCTTCTGCCTCAGCTCTCCCCTTCCTTGCAGATGTAAGTTCTTAAATAAGTGCTCTATACCAGCTAAAAACATCTCCTTACCTTGCTGGCTTTACCTTCCCAATGCTGAAACTGTACTCCTAAGCATTTTTAGTCCTCATTCTCCCTGACCTCCCTGTCAAGTAACACTAACATCACCTTTTCTGAAACCTTTCCTTCCACTGTTTTTTTTTTTTTTAATCTATTTCAGCATTTCCTAAGCTGCTTCTTTTCCTACTATCAACGTAGCCTACCCCCAGGATGCAGTCCACAACAATCTGGCTTTCTCTGAAAATACTCAACTCAATGCCTTAATTCTTCTTTTTCCAAATTTACACTTCCTTCACAAGATGACTGAATCTTTTATCTATAGTTCGTACCCTTTATCCTAGCAATAAGATGCTATAGCATATTTAGTAATAAACCTAATGTCTATGAATAATTGAGCAGTTGCACGAATTCTTCTAATTATTGAACTAGAATATATTTTCTATTGCTCCTAAGATATAAGACCTTGGAATAATGAATAAAAAGTATGTGCATGTATGTGTATTGGGGAAAGGAGCAGGGAGAGGGTAGTGCCAACTTCAAAAGAAGAGCTTGAGGGGGACCAAAGGTTTGCTACCCCAAAATACACCTCTTAGGGTATTGTTTTTAAGCTAGTTATTAAAAAACAAAACACCCAGAAAAAACCTTTGACACTTCCCCTTCCTTGCCTATAGGAATTCAGATAGAAAAACCTGCTTCAGGGGAACAATACTTTAGCATCATAATATGAACTAAAGATGACAGACAATGAGGAATGTAGCAAAGCCTGTTTGTAGAACTTTCTTCTGTGTCCCATCATTTCTGGGTGGCCTAGCAAGAATTTGATTACATGTTTGCTCTCTCTCAGCTACCTGTAAATTGCCTACCTCCCCTTTGAAACCCAACCACTACTCTCTTCTCCTTTGTTCAAAATGGCAAGTACATCTCAACTGTCCAATATGTCTTTTTGAGTCTCATGTCTCATCGCCCCCCCCACCCCTACTGCTTGTACATCTGTAATAAATTTTAAATACTTTTTCATTAATCTGTCTTATGTTAATTTATTAGGCTGGCTAGAATAATTTAGAAGGTGGGCAGAAGGGGGGGAACAGGATATTATTTTTTACACCTGAAAAAGCTCAAAGGAGAGATACACTACACAATGGGTGGCACTGATCTGTGTAAAAGCCAGGCTTTCTGACTTCGCTAGAGCTTAGCTGAGAAGATATACTGAAGTGAAAGAATTGTATTACAGCCAGGTAACATTTATCTAAATTGTAAACGCATCCAACTCTACCTCAACTATTCCACCGCCAGGAACTTATCCTGGAGATCCACTTGAATGCCTGCAAAACGGAAAACTCAAAATGCCAAAGGTATCTAGATATATCAAAGCTTCCATCAATGAAGACATAAAAAGATTGTCATATATCTGTATTTTTAAAGATATCATAATAGCATAAGAATGTCAAGGCTAACAAGCAATGCTTGGCCATCAAAATAACAATTGAACATTTTATACTTGAACTCTATGTCTAGTCATTTTCAAAGTTAATATGTAATAGGTAATAATAAAACTCATTTTTCAGAGAGGAAAGATAGGAAGCTAATAAATGGTATCTAAAATGGGAAAATATCAAGAACTAGCAAGAAGAACATTATTTGGAAATGCAGAATGCTCGAACTAAAAGACAAAAGAGATTGTGTCTAGGGTATAGAACTCAAGGTTGATAAGGAATGAGAAAAAAGAATGTTTTCATTATAGTCTGTCCTACTGACCTTACAACTGTGTTCATATATAATTTTAATTAAAATATTTTAAATGTAAAGGCACTTGGACAAGAATATTCACTCCAGCCTCACTTATTAAAGCAAGTCTGGGAACAATCTGAATTTCTACCAACAAGAAAATGGTTAAATAATGACACATTACTTAATGTATATCTTCTCATCTGAGGTATATAATATTTATATAGAGAACCCCTTAAAAGATACATAAGAGATAGTGAGTTCTTAAAGAAGGTGACTTGTCATTCATTAATGAATATTTAATGACCATATACCATATTCTTTTAACTTTTTGGCATGTGTATATTACTTTCAATTTTCTTAAAACTCAATATTAGAAAGTTCTTTACAGTCTGGTAATTCACAAGCCAGACAACTGTGGGGGTACAAAAAATAACTTTTCCCCCACCTAAGTTCTTCTAGCTGGGCAAATAATCAAATTAACGTAAGATAGAGAAAATGTCCAATGTTTATTAGGGATGTACATGTCGGGGGGGGGATGAGACGTGAGACCCAAAAAAGACACATTGGGCAGGAGAGGTTTATATGCTATTTTGAACAAAGGAGAAGGGGAAAGGAGTCTGGGATTTCAAAAGGAAAGTAGGCAATTTACAGGTAGCTGAGGAAAAGCAACCATGTGGTAAACAAATTCTTGCTGGGCCACCCAGAAACAATGGGACAAAGAAGTAAATTCAATAAACAGGCTTTGCTATACTTCTTCCTGTCTGCCATACTTAATTCATATGCGTTAAAGCAGTGGTCTCCAACCATTTTGGTACCTTATGAGAATCTAATGCCTGATTATCTGAGGTGGAGCTGAGGTGTTGATGCTAGAGCTGGGGAGCTGCTACAAACACAGATGAAGCTTTGCTCCCTCACCCGCTGCTCACCTCCTGCTATGTGGCCCGGTTCCTAAAAGGCCACTAGGCCACTGAGCGGTATGGGCTGTGGCCAGGGATTGGGAACCCCTGTGCTGAGGTGAATATGCTATGGTTCCCCCCCTGAAGCAGGTTTTTCTATTTGAATTCCTTTAGGCAGGTATGGGAACAGGGTGAAAGGTTCTTTCTGAGTCTTATGCTTCTAAATAACCAGCTTAAAATCAATACCCCAAAAGGCATATTTTGGGGTGGCAAACTCCAGTCCTCCTCACAACCTTTTCTCTCACTGCTTCTCAACAAAAACTCTGTGTTCTCATCAGGCCAGTGTCTGGAACATTTCTCTAATATCCTATGTCCAAGTCCAAGCCCACAAATGTTCAGACTTTTCTTTCCCCCACTCTAAAATATACTTCCCCCACCCCCAAAACTATTTAAACCCAACACATTATCCAAAAACTGACACTAATAAAAGTGACACTAAACAAGGAAGCACAGGAACTCTTGGCTTTTAGTTCCCATGCCATCACTTACACAAAATCTGTATCCTGCACCAGACATGAAAAGAACACAAAAATCTTTACCCCCATAGCTGAAAGTCTTTTTCAGAAGAAAGGGTTTATTAGGCCATTGCTAACAAAAAAGAAGACAGGTCTCAGGGCATGGAATCTAAAGCACCAGCAGTGTGGCCAGGTAGAAAAGACAGTCCCGTCTCTAGTCCTGAGTTTTGCAAGTGATTTCACACATCGAGTAGGGGGTAAAGATGTAAGCCATTCTGAAAGAATTTACATTAGCTACAGACAGAGAAGAGGGGAGAAAGTGAAGGAGAGTCTGCAAGAGTCTGCAGAGCTCACATGTAAAGAAGAAGCAGAGGCTCCCGGGGGCGACAGTGCCTGGCTATGCCCTCTTTTCAATAATCCTGGAAATAGCCACCTGAATTTCTATAATTCCAACATACACTAAGAAGTGTGAGCAGTCGGAAGTTGGTTTTGCTCTGCAGTTGTTAACTGACCCTTTTTTTTGTCTCCTCCTTCTACCCTCTGGCCCGCTATAATTTAGGAAATCTCAGAATTTTCTCTTTGTTGACACAAGGTTGACTCTTTCCTAAGGAATTTATAATCTAGCTAGTTTTATAAGTTACTATATGACCTAAAAGTGGTACAAAATGCTCTGAAGTTCCAGAGAGATGGCACCTTAACTGAGACTCTAGAAATCAATGATGAAAACAAAATATTTTTTATTTTTATCTGCCTGATTTTCTCCTCCTTCCCTTTTTTTTCTTAAAATAGATTGTAGCCTTATAGACAAGAGACTTTCGTTTTTTCTGAGCTCCCTAACACACAATTATCGACCTAATATGGCACTATACAAAGAGCAGGATTTCAATAAACCCTTATCAAAAGAACCAAATGGAAGACTCTACACAAAAATGCATTCATGCAATTCTATTTGATCCTTCCCTATTTTTTGTTTGATATACATATGCATACTAGAAAGAAAAAATAAAAGAATAAGGAAAGGCATTTGCATGGTAACATTTTTGTACCTTGAAAATTCAGCTACTCTTACTTCTTCCCACCTGTAGTCTTCTGTTACTTTACATGTAGTTGATTTGGAAAGCTCAGTGTGGTCAGAGGATTATAACTTAGGGCAGAACTAAATAGTGAGAACAAAACAATTTTTTTTTTAAAACAGGGTCCTAGTGAAAAAAAAAATGCTTTGCAAAGAAAAAAAGGAAAGTAAATTCAGTTGAGAATACAAGGCAGACCTATTTCTTAACTGAATGGCTCCCTAAGCTTTCATAAGACATCAACAGCTATTTAATATTAGGCAAGATAACTACCACAGTGCTCTTATATTTTAGAAAATCTCCAAGGTATTTTTAAGTGTGGAACAACATATTTAACACTAAAATGCACAGGTTCTCCAAGCCAATTAAACATGTGTTTATCTTTAGGAAAATGAACAAAATTGTTAACAAGTAAGGGATCTGGATAATGACACAGAGCATCTTATTTTGTATAGTTATTTTATATGCCAGATTCAAGCAAATCATGAGAAAAATAAGAATCGTATCTAATTATTTATTCAGTGTCAATAACTACTGAATAAATCAATGAGTCAAATATACCAAAGTCAAATGGACCATAGAATTCTATTAATGACTATAACAGAATCTACCATGAGGCAGGTAAGCCACAAAGAAAATCATGTACATCCAACTCAAATAGTTTGTTATTCTATCTTCCACTCCCTTTCCTCTAAAACAAAACAGTAAGTAACTGCAGATATTCCTCTGTCCTCAAGATTTCACCTCTGCCACCTGATGCTCACCACATACTGAGTTGATTTTAAGGCTCCACAGTGACATGTCTTTGTACTCTTGTGCCTGTTCACTTCCAAAAGTATGCTTTCAATTATCATCTATATGCGGATGACTCGAATTTCCATTCCTAGTCTAAAATCTCTCCTCTGAGCCCCAAACCTGTAGAACAGTAACTTCTCTTGTAAGACCATTCCCTATGCTATGGGGGACAGTATTAAAGGGTACTCAGTATGTCTGGTAAGTTTCTCTTGTGGTTACAAGCCATATATAACACCAAGTATGTGTAGGCAGGTAATGGGACTGTTCCAGTCCTGGCTCTAGCTCTAATTCCCAGGGGGTAAGAGCTGCACCTTCTATATCAGCCCTGAGACTTCAGTCACTGTTTACTATGTGATATTAACCCCAGGAACCTATGGAACATTCTTGGTGACTCAAATGAATTAATCAGGTCCTTCTACCTACAAAGGCCCCTTAAATTGGATCCTAACTTACTCTAAATAAATTCCTCCATGTGCTAATTTAACAAATACTAAGAAACATGGCTAGCACTGTGGCTACAAATGTGAACCTGTCTTTGTGAAATGTGTAGTATAAATAACACCGACATCAATCAAAGAATCAAAATTCCACATAAGTAAATAAATCCAACAATTTGAAGGGATATGATACATACTGAACACAAATGGTTTGTATTAAACTATGTGTTAAACTATGTAGTCTATGTATTAAACTTCAGAAAAAAGTTTTGGACAGGATTTTGCATCCAGTGGACACTAATAATGTTGGAATCCACAAACCAGTGGGAGCCTTAAAAATCAATTAGTCCATTTTCCTCATTTTATAGATGAGGACCCCTGAGTCTCAGGAAAGTTACACAAATTGCTCTCTCTGGGAAGTAACTACAGGCCCACCTTGGAGATACTACAGATTTGGTTCCAGACTACCACAGTAAACCATCACAATAAAACAAGTCATAATTTTTTTTGCTGGTGGAGGGTCTTGCCTTCAATTTGTTAAAAAATGCTTCATCTGTGGAGTGCGATAAAGCAAGGTATGCCTGTATCTGAACCAACTGCACAGTCTGTTGTGAGGATATTAATCACTCTATGATTTGATCCTTTCTTAATTTTCTGCCCACCTGACTCACTCTACCTTTATTCTACAATACTTTTTAATATACTTACTAATAATCCCCTATCTGGCTTCATTTATAAAAATCCATCCAAAGCCAAATTCAAAAGCCCATGAAGCTTTCCTCCACTGGCTCCATCCAAGTACTCTTCTCTGCATCCCTTTAGCCTTCTTCATAATTTACTCTGAACTGAGTACTTATTATCCCTTATAATTAAGCATATGCTCCTTAAGGGTAGAAAATGTCTCACCAGTGCCCCAGTGATTGCTTGTTAAATAATGAATAACCATTGCCAGAGCAAATCAAAGGCAGTAATCCCATTTAAGGATCAATGGCTAAACCAATGCCTCTCAATATTTGAAAGTCCTGAAGAAAGGCAAAAGCTGAATAGAGTCAGGATCTATCCTTTTTTTACACTCATATAGCACTTAGAATCTAACAGGCACTGTTCTAACTACCTCATAAATATTAACTCATGTAATATATACAACAACCTTATACAGTAGAAACTAATTCATTTTTCAGATGAAGAAAAAAGAGCACGCAAAAATGAAATAATTTTTCCTAAATCCTTGAGCTAGGATTTGAAGCTTAGGTCCAAAATCCATGCTCTTAACCACTAGGCTATACTCTGCCTCAAAACCTGATCACCTATCAAATGACAAGAGATAATTCAGAAAAATAAAATCATCTATCCTAAAAATCACAAGATTACTTTTTGAGTTTTTGACTTTTTACTAAAAGATTTAAAAGATGCTAAGAACTCCAAGTTACAATTGTCATAGATGCCAACCCACCCACCCCTCAAAATGTCAAGGTACCCAATTATTTTAATTCATAAAACAGTATCATGACACTTAGCACTACAGCTCCTATTATCATTTCCTGCTTCCTTTTAGAACACATTATTAGTATGCTTTCTGATAGTCTCTTAAATGATAGTCTTCCTGTCTCATTTTTCCAAATCTTTAAATAGCTTCTATCTGGTTGTAAGGCTTAGACCTAACGCAAATGCCACGTCTGGCCTCTTGAACAATTTTATCAGCTTCACTTAGGAGCCACACTCATGTTAAAGGTCAAAAAAGGATGCCCTGTAATGTAGCCAATCCACCCTCACCCGCAAGTAATGCATGCTGGACAGATTCAACGTGCTACACAAGACAGGTGAAAGCTGGGGAACATGAGATAGATGACAGCTGCAAACTGAATGTGAGAGTAATATGGGTAATCACTAGCGCACTGGGTAGACAGAGAACTCTGAAACTCTGTAAAAGGACATACTGACACATAATTCCTAATACTATGACATTGCTCTGAATGGTGGGTAGCAAAAGCAAGAAGCAGGCCAGGCTGAGTTGCTCCTTTCCACAGTGATGTCAGACAGCTGCTAGGCAAAGGCAGAGGTGAAAAGAATGTTTTTTTCCCCACATGGGTAAGGAGCAACTGGCTATGCTTTATTCACTACAGACAGTGCCTAAAGTGCAGAGGTACCAAGAGAGGAACACAAAATCATTTCTAAATATTAAACCCCATGTGATACAAATTTCATACCAAAAAGTATTTTTAAACTTAAGATATTTTACCTATTAAAACAGAGTTTAGCTAACTATTGCCTAAATGTCAAATCAAGCCCATAAAGCTGTTTTTGTACAGCCCTAGAGCTAAAAAATGTTTTTACATTTTTAAGAGTTGCAAAACAAAAATATTAAGAACATATTTACTGTATGACCTTCTACAGAAAACATTTGCAGAGCCTTATGTTAAAATATGCATTCAAAGAAACAGTTCAGATTTAGTTAATCCATCAGTAGCTCATATATTAATTTTTCAAAAAAATCACTGCAGTTCAACATCATTCTCCAGCCAAATTGTATCAGAAGTCAGGACCTAATATTGATGTCTACTTTCAGTCCTGTGACTCTGATTGTCTGATCACTTCAGTTAGAAACTTTAAAAATATTTGATAAGAAGATAAAAAGTGAAACTGGATTTTAGGACAACCTATAGATTATTCACATGTCACCTATATATTGCGTCCCACAAACCATTCAGCAAGCAGACTATGCTGTCATGTATTTTTATAAGACAACTAATACTTATCACTTATTCTATGACAACCACCACATTTAACATTTTACATATATAATTTCAATTAGTTTCTTCCCTCCCATTAAATTTTACATTCGTAAGGGTTGGAATTTTTCTTTGTTTCTTGTTTTTTCCTCGCTTTGTTCACTAATTCCAAATACCTGGAACATTGTCTGGCATTTTGCAAGTGCTCTCTATACATTTTTTTCTAACTTATGAGCACTAGCATAACTCAAATGGGAAAAGTGAGGAACAGAGGGGTTGAATGACTTGGGCCATTCAATAATGTCAAAGCTGGAACCTGAAATTAGGCAGCTTGACTGTACAGTCTAAGTGAAGCACAATATTGCTGCCTATAGAGATTTCTATATAGAAATGTCTCATCTAAATGTCTAATTTTTGTTGAATGGACTATTCAAGCATGACGACTGTTCCCACATAACAATGTGGAGAGTTAGTTTTAAACTTCTTATTCTCATATGGATGACCCCTGTGCTATGAGGAACACACACAACTCTACATGTCTTCATGTACTCATCCTAGCGAAAGTTCCACTTTTCCGAAGAGTGCAACGGTATCATTTTGTCATAGGTTTTAAAGTTTTTGTAAAACAAAATATAAGTGCAAAACTGAGAGTTAAAGTCTTTCTTTACTTCTAGAGAAAAAGCTGCTATGCTACTTATACTTTAATGTATAACTACACAAGCCGGAAATTAGAAAAAAAAAAAAACAAAATGAAATCTAAAAAAGAAATATAGTTGGGACAGCTACATGCAGAGACAACCTGCCAGAGTGATAATGATGCAGAAATCCTGAGATGTGTACACAGCAAGTGCTCAATAAATGCTTCTGGAAGAAATGAAAAGTGAGACAAGGCCTTGTTGGATTTTATAAAACTTCTGGGTTTCTAGACTAGGAAGAGCTACTGGAAAAGGAGAAGGGTACAGTCTTTAATGAAAATGATGTTTTCAGATGGAATGAAAACCTGAGAACTCTCAGAGGACGCACGTGGTGTAAGAGCATGGGGAAAAGAAGCAGCAAAAAAAAGGATAATGAGTGCATTTCTAAGAGCTGGAACCCCAAGCCACACAGTCTTTCGACCAATCCAAGGAAATGAGACAATGAATGGCTGTCTTCAATCCACCTCCAGTTAGAGTCCCCCCCAAAAAAAGAAGCTGCCACCACGGAGAAAAAAGGTCAAAGGCCAGCTAAGCAATGGTGAGAGCTACTTCACACTTAGCATCCCACAGTTTGAAGATTCTGGAATCGTCACCGGAATCCGGGGCCCCGAGAAAAGTGCAGCCGCCCCTTGGCTCCGCCCCGGCGCTGCCGATTCAAACGCGGCAGGCGGGGCCCGGGATCCGAATTGTTTAACCACCACCACCGCCTCCAGACGATTCCCAAGCGCCGTAAAGTTCGAGAACGACCACCTCTGTGGGCTTTGGTGCCAGGAAAGGCTAGAAAGCCCCCGGAGGGGATAACTCACACCCGACCCCTAGGCAGGGACTGACCGACTCCGCTGCTCCCGAGTGCAGCCGGAGCGCGACAGACAGAGACCGGAGGACTGAGATCTCCCGCCCCCGCCGCCGCCCTCGCAGCTGCACAGCCCCCCGAGGGCCCCTCTTTACCAGCGCGAGCAGCGCAGCAGCCTCTCCAGCCGGGCCAGCGCGGCGCGGCTGTGGGCCCAGGCCCCGCCGCTCGCCGGCTCCATGGCGGGCGCGGGCCGCGGCTGGTTCCCGGAGCGGACCCTCGGCGGGCGGTTCCCCGGCATCGCCCCACCCTCGCGGGAGAGGCTCCTCGGAGAGCGGGCGACGGGGCGAACTCGGGAGACGACCGAGACGCCGCGGGCCTGCGGCAGGATCGCCCCCCGGCGCCGGGTCCCGGCGATTCCCGCCTCTCAGCCCGCGGGACGCCTGACGGGCGGGGCCGAGCAAACGCGCCAGAAGTCCCGGCGCGCGGGACCGGGAGGGGCGGGGCCGGCGGGCGGGGCTTTTCGGAAGGGGCGGGGCTGCGAGCGCACACCTAAGGGACGGTGGGCGGGGCCTCGGGGAGGGGTGGAGCCGGGAACGCACGCCTAAGGGTCGGTGGGCGGGGCCTGGCCTTGGGGAGGGGCGGGGCCGCGAGAGCACACCTAAGGGACGGTGGGCGGGGCTTATCAAGGGGCGGGGCCACGAGCGCCAGCCTAAGGGGTGGTGGGCGTGGCCTCTTGGAGGGGCGGGGCTGCGGTAGTCCGCCTGAGTTTGGCGGGAAAGGGGGCGGGTCCAGGGAACGGCCCCTCTTGGAGGGATAAAGGCAAGAACGAAAAGTCCTTGCTCTCCTGGGATCCTCAGCCGAACTGAAGCGATGAAAAAATCACAAACCGAGAAATGTTTCCTTGAGCGTTATCTGTAAGGAGAGCTGTTTCGGTGACTGTTGAACTTGGAAACGCTTCACTCATGACACCAAAGGTGGTACTCTTTATTTCTAAGAAAGTAACATTTTTCTCCTCTCTACCCCAGCTTTTTTGTCTTTAAGAAGGTGTCTACCCTCCTCCTGAGGCTCTTTCTCTGACGACCATATTTTACAGATAACTTCTATTGAGCTCCCCTCCACTCTCCACATCAGTCCCCTGTTAAATTTATGCATTTTCCCCCATAATCTCAAATCTACCTGCGTTTTTCTGTCTTTACAACAGGCCCAGTTGTCTCATCCTCACCTGGATTGTTCCCATAGCGTTCCAGCTGGCCTCCCTGTATCCACCCAAGTCCTCTCCAATCTTTAGACTACAGTGTAGCCATCTAAGACATTTTTAGGTGTTTTATAAATAGAAGCAGAATTAGTCAAATTAAATATCTTACAATGCTCTGACTGACCAATGATAGCACACTAAGCTAACCAAATATATATATTTTTAACTCAGAGATAGCCAAGAAATTAATACTTGATTATTAATCTTGTTGAGTCATTGCTTACATTTTGCAGAGCCTCAGAGAAATCAAACTCTAGCAAATTTAAAATATTAAACTTGGAGAGAAGCTATTAATCTCTAAATTAGAGATTTCAGGAACCAGATAGTCCCACTTAAAATCCCACTTTTTCCACTAAATAATGTATGATTTAAGGGCTGATGCTTGGTTTTAATGGAAATGGGATATATGTTTTGAACCAACTCTTCCTCTCAGCCCTGGATCCTGAATTTAAAGAGCCATTTCTTCTTACTATGTACATACACATGTGTGCAGGTAAAAGATGGGCAACCTATCCAGGATGTGACAGACCACCAGTGTTAAACCCTGGAACTCTGGTCCCAGGGAAAAACTTCCCCCAGGGAAATCCAATCCATCTATAGGGTTTCAGTAAATCCATAGCTTGGATTATTAACAATATCTTCTATTTTAAACGGGCTTAATGGTATTTTATTTCCCTTTTCGTTTCTCAGTAAGGATCTCCTGAGTTAATCAAAGTTTAGTTTTGTTGTTCCATTTCATGCCTAGTCTAGTCTCCTCCTCTTCCAATTTAGCAGTATTCCCCAGAACTTAGACTTTCAAAATTATTCATTCTACTCCAGTGTAACACTGTGGTCTCAGGGGGATTCTGAGGCTTACAAATTGGTTTGCTTGAGCCTGTTTACACATCTTTTTCTCCCCATGCCCTCTACCTCGCTGTTTTTATTACAATCCTACAAAGGCATCTCTGACCTGGATCTCTTTACTAATCTTCAGGCTCAAAATAATGGTTTACTGAAAACAGTCTAAATGCTAATTTTCTTCTTCTGTTGTGAAGTGTTTTACAAAGTGGTAAATCTCATATTCAGTTGGATAAGCATATATAACAAGCAAATGGGACAAATATAATACCCAGACTCTTCGACCATGAATGTGGATCTCTCTCACAAGTGCAACATGTATGTTAATTTTTCTCTGGCTCTTAAATATAATGTAATACAGTGGGATTAACCTCTTGGATTCTTTTGAATACATTCTCTTCATCAGATGTAAACTCTGCAAGGATCTCTTACAAGAAACCTAGAGCTCCCTTCCCCTAAAAAAATGTATCTTGAAAATAATTGATAAAGAGCAATCAAATGTGGTAATTGATGTAGTAGAACAAACCTCCACAGCATGAGTGTGGTGTCTGCACTCTACATTTTGACCGAGCTAGTCATTCTATGTGAAAATGCCATTAACCTAAGTTAAAGTCAAGCTTTGTACTATTTTTTTCTGAAATCCAATGTGGCATAATGATTAAGTACATAGAGCTCCAGAGTCAAGCAGAACTGGGTGAAAACCAAGCCCTGCCATTTCCTAGGATTTCATCCGTAGAACCATATTTAACCTACCTTGGAACTCAGTTTCATCTTTTGTAAATTTAGAATTAATTAATAACCTTCATAATCATAGGGTCATTGTGAAAGGAATTATAGATTATGAAACTGTTCTAAACCAGTAGTACACCACAACCAATAAAATCTCTTCACAATGGATCATTCTGAAATTTAAAACATATTAAAGCTTGACTTACAATGCTTAATCTATTTTTTTTTCCTTTTTAGTACTGGTTTTAGCACTGTTGAGTTGCACTGTCAGTTATATTTGCTTTAAAATTCTTTTATGAAAGACCACAAATTCTGAACAAGAAAGAGCCACTCGTTCTGTGACTATTGGAGCAAAAACACTTGCTGTAGCAATTCCTTTGCAAATATGATGCAGTAACTCTGAAAGGAAGCTTGATTTCTGATTAATGGTCATAATCTGTTTTAGTATCATCTCAAATAAAGTATCCATTGGATTCCTAACACCATCCTTGGCATGATATGAGGACCTGATAATGCAAGTCTTTATAGTTTTTTGTTCAATTAACTTGGAAAGTTTTTATCCACAATATTTTATTCCTCCTTTAAGAGCAAAAAACTTCAGCACCTAAAACCAGTAATTTTATCCTGTGTACTATAAACAACTTATATGGAATAAACAGAACAGTAGGGATAAAACTGAGTACCCACCACCCACGGATGCCATAGTGATTAATGTGGACCCCTTCTTGATCAGTACAATCGTACATATCCATATTGAGCAAGTTATTGGTTACAATAGACTGTACTGAACTGTTTTGACAGGCTGCAGTCTTTTTGGCTTACACTTATAGATAGTCTCAAAGTCACATAGACCTTGGCCTTACTGAAAATTTACCCAAGTTTTAGAAACATCTAGATATTTTGAGATAATTTTTGAAAAGATGTTAACTCCATTCTTATGGCCACCTGCCAAATTTCTGTCACAGGATTGATTAAAGGTAACAAGTCACAGACATAGTTACATTAACATGTCCCTACAGCAATGGTTTTAAAAGTTTTGGTGTCTTCTGTATTTCCTGATCATTTATCAAATTCAGTCTGACACAGGTATTTCACTGGTCATTGTTTTTTGTTCACTGGACTTCAAAGTTCAGCCCATTTCACTGCCTTTTATTGCTTGCTATTTTTAAGGAGACACCTCAGTAGAAACCCCCTTTTTTTCTGTACAGTGTAATTACTGAAGCACATAAAGTGGTTATAGCTGGAATTTATCACTTTCAGGTGGAAATACTCCCAGCCAAATAAAAGATAGAGTAAGAATGCCAGAAGCAATTTATAACAGGTTCACTGACATTTTGTGTTGAGAAACTACCACTGAATAAGCATCAAGTCATAAATCTCTGTAAACGTGATTAAAGCAAGCAAGTTATTCTTTGAGGGGACACTGTAATAAAAGAATGCAGGAAAATTCTGTTGACAAAAATCACCAAAAACAGCTGTCAGTAAAATTTACAAACAGCTTGTTTTAAACTGTTGAATTCTAGCAGCTGTTTGTTTGCACATAAAATGTTCATTTAGGAAATGAGCATTGGCCCTAGTTTGAGTTTCATTGTGCTTCAAAATTTTGTAATCAGTTTTATCAAAATTCATGCAATAATTTAAATTTCTTTCGAAGGACAAGTGAGGTAACCAGTCTACAGTCATGTGCTGCAGAGCGACATTTCGGTCAAGGATGGACCCTATGTACAACAGGGGTCTATAAGATTGTAATGGAGCTGAAACATTCCTATCACCTAGTCATGTCACAGTCGTTGTAGAGTCAGAGTGTAACACATTACTTACATGTTTATGGTGTAAACAAACCTACGTGGTTGGGCCATATGTAATTATAGCATGTAGCATTATGTACAGTACGTAATGCTTGATAGTAAGAAACAACGGTTACAGTTTTTGCATTTTCTATACTATCCTTTTTATCATTATTTTAGAGTGTATGCTTTCTACTTATTAAAAAATGTTCTAAAATAGTATGCCTGCTATGTTGACAACAGCCTCATACATCTTGTGTTTACCATGTCTCTTGATTGCATCAGTTTCTCTTGTGCTTGATTTAATTTCATGTTTTATAAATTTAGTATAGCCTAAGTATGCTGTGTTTATAACATCTACAGTAATGCCCTAGGCCTTCACATTCACTCACTACTTACTCACAGAGTTGCCCAGAGCAACTTCCAGTCCTACAAACTTCATTCATAGTAGTTGTCTTATCAGGTATACCATTTTTTAATCTTTATATCATATTTTCACTCTACCTTTTCTATATTTGTATATGTTTAGATACAGAAATACCATTGTGTTACAATGCCTGTAATATTCAGTACAATAACATGCTATACAGGCTTGTAGGCTAGGAGTGATAGCATATACCATATATCATCCTAGTTGCCTAGTAGGTCAGCCATCCCTAATCTTTTTGGCACCAGGGACAGGTGCTCCTATGAGAATCTAATGCCTGATGATCTGAGGTGGAGCTGAGGTGGTGATGCTAGCGCTGGGGAATGGCTGCAAATACAGGTGAAGCTTCACTCACCTCCTGCTGTGTGGTCCAGTTTTTAATGAGCCATGAACTGGTACCAGTCCACAGCCCAGGGGTTGGGGACCCCTGTAGTAAGTTATGCCATCTAGGTTTTTGTAAGTGTTCTCCATGAAGTTTGTTCAATGATTAAGTTGCCTAATGATGCATTTTTTAGAAACTATTTCCATCATTAAGTGGTTCATGACTATTTAATTATGCTTTGTATACCATATGTGTTCAATAAACAGGAACAAATAAGAAAAATATATTCTATTGTTTTAAATTTCCAGAAAAGTCTATAAAATCCAGTTTTCTCCTAAGATCCTAATGATCACTTAATGATACAGAACCATTATCTCTTCATTTGAAAGAAGAGGAAAAGGGCTTTATGCTGTTTAATTGCTATCTCAAGGACACACAATTTATAAATGTAAAACAATGAAATCGATCCGGTTCTGCCTGACTTCAAAGTCCAAGTTTTAAGCACCTACATAACTAAATTTAACTCAGTTCAACACTAAAAGACATTGTTTAAGGCCAAATACCAAAGTGTGCACTGATATTCAACACAATTATACATTGTAAGATTACAGAAGTTTAAGTTGAGGTCTCTCCCCTCAGAGAATTTACTGTCTGGTTGTAGACAAAATTAATGAAAGAAACAATAAAAATAATATGGGATAGATTATAATCAATTATTCAACTGTATGGTGCACATACAAGTAACATAAGATATCAGGGGAGAGAATGCTTAAAATTGCTTAATGAAGATTACAGTGATCATGGATAGCTTTGTGGGAGAGGTGAAAGCAGGATTTAAATGTTGGAAGATAGAAAGGTTTGAAGGGAGGAGAAAGATGCTCAGATGGCTAAAATCATATGAATGCGGATACATAAATGATAGGGAACCAGCAACACCAGTTTGACTAGAGCAAATATATTGAAGATATTAGACTCAAGTTACCGTTTTTTGTAGGTCAAAAGTGGTTGGATAACAGCAATTTTTATCTCGCTCAACCTGATATACGTTAGATAGTAGTGTTTATAAATTTTACACAGCTTAATGCAATAAGGAACTCCTAGAATTTGGGGGGAAATCAGGAAAAAGTCACCTTCTGAGGGGCAAGCTAGTAGAAATCAACAATTAATGGCTGAAATAATTATCTGTTCATTTATGCACCCTAAGAGAGATTTGAAAATAAATATATTGCTTAAATTTCCAAAGAAAAGCCCCAGATGAGTCAGGAAAGGAGTAAATTAAAGAACTAAATTATTTTTTTAACTTGCTTTTTTCAGGGCAATTTGATCCTAAGAATAAAAATTAAGTCACATCATTAATAGTAATAACACATATTTACATAGCTTTGGCACTTACCAGTGATGTATAGTAGCTGGCTTGCACACAAGAGCCAAAATTAAATTTGTAGAAATTTTACTAGCTATTTGTTAAACATAACTATTATTAAAAACCATATTATTTTAACTTAGAAATAAATAATTTCTTAAAGCAAAGGTAATTAATATTCAAAACTCATCACTTCCTAGATATCGTATTGCATTTTCTTATCTATCCTCTTGGTGTGATTTACATTTTATTTCTCCCTCTGCAGTGGACATGCTATAGTATATGCTGGTGTACTCTTAAACATTTCTTGCTAACGCCACATTCAATAACATCACGCAGGTAGGTAGTTTGAAATCAGCTGTAGTAAGAGTATTTATACAATGGATATTGGCCAAAGCTATGCTTTAGGGCTTGATATATTCTCTTGTTGGTTGTTTATTCTAGACTTAGATGGTGATATGAATAATTTAGATAAATACATTATGTCTTAGCTCTTATATTGCAAATAAGCATCAAAAAATGATTCATTCTTCCTGTATTCAAAACTGATTTAATGAACGATTCACTTACATCATTGAACAAGTTTCATTTTTGTCTTACTCATTAACATGAATATCAATCAACATATGTGTCAGAATTACATTCAGAAAGCCAGTTGTTTAACATTTACCAGCCCATCACTGCGGCTACTCATTATATCAGATTGGGTATCTCCCCTGCCCGCCCACTGTGGAAGTTTTTAGGCTGTATTTCACATACTCACAAATGTAGTGCTGTAGGCTACATTATAGCACCCAGATTTTCCCTCTTCTCAGGCTCTGATTCTGTCCCTCTAAGTGATCCCTGATGCCTTGGTCAGAAGCCTGGCATGTCCTGAGGTCTGGAGATCTACACCTTCAGGCCCAACAACCCCTCATCCAAAATCATCTCTAGCTGCTGCCTTTGGAAGTTATTTCCTGTCAATACCGCTCTATTCAAATGGGGAGGATTTCATTCCCCAGTTTCATACCTATTCTGAACTAATTGAGTGTTGCCTTGTGCCTTCAGTGTCTCTCAGGTTCGTTGTATGAGACTGGCTCTTTACGTCTTGTGCTTTTTACATCCATATTACAAATTCATGAGGGGCTGATTTGGAGAAACACTTCCTATCCTGCTTTATCTTCTTTGTTTTTCTAACAGGTATCCCTGGCTAGCCCATTATATATGTAACCTTTTCACCTAATTTATTAGATATATTTATGGAACGCATGTCTATTTGTTGCTCTATCTCCAGAACCCAGAATAGCAGCAGTGGTATAGTAGGTTTTCACATGAATGAATGAGTGAATGAGGACAAAGTGACAGACATACTGTAGTCAGAATCAGCTTGGCTCTTTGATGGTAGGGACATTATTTCTGCCCTAAACTTCCGCTATATTCTCTTTGCTTAGTGTAAGTAATTTTCCTGGTGATTTCTAAATCATTTATACGAGTTCTCTAACTATGACTACAATTGACTGCAATCTTATCTTTGGCATATACTTCCTAGATTGCCCTCCCCACATTATCTCCCAAAGCTATGTAACTGAGTTCAAAGGGGAAGATATTTCAGGTCTGAACAGGTAGGTCTCTTTTGTGCAAGTAAAGTAACTGCACATAATATTGTTTACTTACTGATCAGGGCCAGGGCATGTTATTATGTGGCCAAAAAAAAAAAAAAAAAGAGCGGGGCAGTCAATCTGGGACCTTGAACTGATTAGAAAAGTATGAAAGTATTAGCAAAGATGATAAATGCTCAGATTTGTGAGGATTTGGTTTGAAATCTAGTCTTTTGTTTGACCTCTGTTGGTCCAGATAAGAAAGGCTGCTGGGTTTTTTGTTTTGTTTTGTTCTAATATCATATACTTCCTATCCCAGGGGAAATGTTTTGCTACCAGGACAAGATGGTCAAAAGCTGTGGTGCTAGAAGGCTTTCTTGTTTCTATAGTCTCACTCTCAAACTGTCCAAACGGCCCATGAAATGCAGGCTTATCTTTCTAGAGTCAAGAAATGACTGTCCTTGTGGATAAAATATATCACCCAAATTTTTTTCTGATTGTATTATCTTCTCAATAGAGTTCTATTTTCACACTCAGTGACTTGATGTCAAAGATTTTCACATCTCTCTGGCTTATTGCTTTAGGTGAACATGGATTCTGTGATAGCAATAATTATCAAAACCTGGAAAGAATGGGAAAAGAAAATATACCCTTTGTTTTCCAGTTATTTTTAATGGTTAAGAGTATTTAAAACAAAAGGGAGAAATATACTTTAAATGTATACATAATTTAAAAGAATTTATTAGCATCTATTTTTG
Organism: Cynopterus sphinx; assembly: GCA_030015415.1. Classification (NCBI taxonomy): domain Eukaryota; kingdom Metazoa; phylum Chordata; class Mammalia; order Chiroptera; family Pteropodidae; genus Cynopterus; species Cynopterus sphinx. The sequence continues at coordinate 191,247,504 of CM057379.1, forward strand.
GGAAAGAAAAAGAAAGGGGAAAATAGGAAGGATAGGGTAACTACTAATAAATAGGCAGGAAAAAAAAGTAAAAAGAAAAAATACAGGGCTATAAGATATTTATTCAAACTCTGAACCTCAGGGTGTGCTGGTTTTTGAACTTAGGTAAGCCGTTTAATGCATATCCTTTCAGTTACTCTCATGCATCCAATTGTTCTGGAGAGCTTATCATATGCCAGTCATTATCTTAAGTGCTGAAATGAATAAGACCTACCCAACCCTTTCCTCAAAGAGTTTACAATCTGTACTTCTCTTTTATTAATTCTAAAATCGGGGGAAATGATAATTGCCTTCTCATAGTGTTGCTGTGAGGATCAAGTGAGAATAACTTATGTTAAAGCAGTTTATAAACCACATATGTGAGAAATTATTATTAAACTTCTCTGTCCAAACACAAAATAGGAGGTACTCAGCCAACACCACATTTGTTAAAATTAAAACAAAATTATAAACTTCATTGTCAATGCACAATTGCCCCTGTAGAAAAAAGTATCTTCTTTTAAAAACCTTTCAAGGTTTTGTGCAGTTCCTATTATGATCAATAGACAATGTGACTTGTTTTGAAATTTCTCCTCTACATTTCATTTCTAAGTATGAATTAAATTTCCTTTCTTGAATTATAGGGTGCCAAAATAAAGGGCAGATGCATCGGGTGAGAATCATAAAATCTACCTCATTCTGTCCTGGTACTTGAACCACAGACCAAAAAAAAAAAAAAAAGTCTGTAATTTAAATAGAGATATCCTTAGACTCCAGTAATTTTTATCATACAACATCAGTACAACATAGTAAAAAAAAAATCCATACTAAAGATAATGTTTAAAAATATTGAATCTCCTCACTCAGAGAATAAATTTAATATTAAATCAAGCAAAATCATAGCCCCATATCGCCTCTTATCCTCATTTATATACTGTATCTCTTTAAAAAGTTACAGAATTAACATGTTCACAGATCAGGCAATCTTGACAAGTTCAGCTCTGTTAAGTGTTTTATAATAATTCAAAAATTGTTAGGCATTACTTGATATGAGTATTTCTTATATTTCAAGTATTACTTGTTGACAAGTATACCAGTTTTGAAATAGTGGCAATGCCAGTTTGAAACAGTATTTTATCCATTGGTCTTCTACATAAAGTTGCCATTAACCTTTGAAAACAAAGGATAATAATATAGAACTCATAAAACAATAAAATAGAAAAATACAGCATCCTTTTTCTCATAAACTGAAATATGTGTGCAATTTTTGTCAAATCAGTATACATTTCTCTGTGTGTTTTACTTAAATTTACTACCATGTCAGCATAAATGACTACACATTTCAATTAAGATCAAATGTGTGTAAACATAATAGTATATACATACAAAAATATTATAGTGGGATATAAGATTAAACTCAGTCACTCAAATTTATAAGGTCAAAGAGTTACAGATTCTAGAATATAGGAAAGAGTTTTTTTCTGTAGTAAATTATTATAGACAATTGGATATTCTAAAGTGCAAACAAATTGGTCCATGCAAGCATGAAAAATAAACAGATCACTAAATTTGTTTTATGCAGTGGTTAAGCACAGGCAAGGCAGTTGTTGCGTTTTTAAGGCAAATGTATTTTAAAACCAATTTGTAATGTGACAGAAAGCTAGTAAAATGGTTTCAGTAGTGGTGTGATATACTGTGATAGTTTAATTCTATGTAAGCATGAATCAGGACCTCCATATCCTGTCAAGACAGCAAAGACTCCAATCATGCTAAGAGAGTAATATGAATTCCAAACAATGTGCTTCGTAAAAGAAAAACTTAGGGTGAAAAATGACACTAAGCTTTTAGGAAGAGAAATATAAGCATACTCTACGTAGATTATACTGCAGCCTCTATATTTTAAAGCTTTGAATGTAATCTTCATGTACTACTTATTACAAATGGTATATTTATTAAAATGCCAAAAAAAGTTTGAATAAAAATATGGTTCTCAGTATTATACAGGGCTTGGTATGCTTTTTAATATAGTATAGATTAAAAAATATTCATGTTAGTTAAAATTAATATTTTAACTCACTGAAATAAAGTATAGGAAGAACAACTTTAAAATTGTGAATTTGTTTTTTCAGATAATAAACCTTTATGATTACTTTCCAATATGATTTTAGAGGGGATAATAGCTCCTTTCCACAATATATTACTGATATTCTGCGTAAATGATATAAAGAATATCATAAAATAATTTATGAGTTTATAATGCTGTCAATGGAACACATTTTACTTAATAACTATTTAAATGAAATATAATAAAATCTATAAAAAGCATGTTTTATAAAAACTGATCACTTCAAATTTTGTATTTGGAGCTATATAAGTAGTGAAAAAATTTTTAAAGTAATCTATTAAGATCAAATGTAGGGTATCTGAATAATAGAATTTGTAAATGTGGATAGGCCCTTATCAAACTCAATCTAAAATTTATTTTCTACACTAGAACGGAAGGAAATCAAAAAAGCAAGTATCAATTACCAATAACTTATTAGAATGTACTGAAAGTTTAGGTACCAATATTTATTATTTCTCACATTTCAAAAATTAATTAATTTTTTATATGGTAACATTGGTTAACAAAATCCAATAAATTTCAGCTATACATTTTAACAGTAAGTATATATATATATTTACACTGTGTGTTCACTTCCCATAGTTAGATTTCTTTCTGTCACCACATATTTGACCCCCTTATTCCTCACTTGTGTGAATGGTCCTGGCTAGATCATAATGAACAAGGCAATTTAGTCATATCTTCTATTTTCACTTACTCAAGCTGGGAAGAAATTGAAATTTTATTCTGGTGATGGTATTCTCTCATATTGAGAATTAACAAAATAATCCATTGAATAGGAAGAGAATCAATCTTAAGTCCAGAATAAAAGGGGAGAATGTGAGAGATTTGTTTCCACACACTACAAAATAGTAATACTGTTGTATTACTTGTTAGAATGCCCTCCTGAAATTTTGCATTTTATATCTGCTCATTTGTTAGAACTTGATTTTCATGCAGAAAAATAAAATTTGGTCAGAAAAGTATTTAGAAATATCTCTAAAATGTAGCTGTTTATCATGTGATACATAAGCAATTCAAAAATATAATTTCTGATTTTTAGTAAATTCAAGGAGAAAGTATTGAGGAAAAGACAGACAAATACCATAGGGAACGCCAAGAGGAGGCAGGAAAATCAAGGTGATCCAGTAGATTAGAAGAAAAAGTAAAGGCATAAAAGGAACAATATGTAAGCTTGAAAAACTTTATTTTGAAGAAAAGTTTTTTTGAGATTCTAAATGAATAAGGGGAGAAAAAGACTAAAAAATATAACTGAGCACATCCTTCTTTTTAAAAGACTACTCCAGTGCTAGGAAAGGACAAGCATTGAAAACTGGAAAAAGGCCGTAGAATTTGGATATTTCATCCAAAAAAGATGATGGCATTCCGGAACAATTGTTACTATCCCTGTCCCAAAAGTGGCTGCCCTTTCATCTTCTGCAGAATATTAAGATTTGAAATGGCTCAGGCTTATTTCTTTTTCAGCGTTTCCTCAGAAGGTCCTCATGATCTGACATTATTTGGTTTTAGGAAAAGTCCACTTAATTGTATCCTCTTAAGTCTGGAGCCAAAATTTCACATTTACTGAATAGAGAATAAAAAAAGAGAAGAGAGAGAAGGAGGAGAGGAAGATGAAAGAGATCTGATGGATCTTTAACTTGAGAAATGAAGTAAAAATTGTGAAAATAAATTATCATACTTAACATTTGGGTCATAACTAAAATTATGTGTTCATTTTTAGAATGAATAAAGGATGAGCCAAAAATATGCTGGTTTGTGATATAACATGAAAAAGAAATGTTTTTGACAGTAAAGCAATATCCTTTATCTTATCTACATTTTCCTAAGGGCCTCTTTTAATCCTTTGATAGTCATTCCTTTTAAAAGCTCCATCCTTTTCATCAAGCTTGTTGTTTTTCTCTTCTCCAGTGGTTGAGTGAATTAATTCTCATTTGCCTATGATTCTAGCAGTTCTCCATGATCATATTTGGTAACTTCAAGGAAGTTTTCATTTTGTGTAATATTTGTATTTTCACTTTGAATTTGATTGCATTATATTTTGTCATTATTGTCCAGATACTATTACTTTAAGAATGGTGAGTTCAGAGGTGAGTATTAGTCATAGAGAATTCTGTGTTATTTGTGTGGGGATTAATTTTATAAATGGCCAGTTTTGTATTATGTATTTAGAAGTATTTTGTACTTTGTTTTCCTATACGATCTCTAAAATCCAGGAATTTGATTATGAAACTCAGAAGAAAGACCTCTATGATCTCTGAATAATCAAAAATGGTTTGCCTTTCTAAATGCCCTATAAGTGACTAAAATTTTATGTAAAGGAAATAATAATCATTGAGAAGCATATTTTTATTTCACCATCAGCAATCTTGTTTTCCTATTCTTAAGTGATAGTAGTATATTTTAGGAATACATGCTTAGTCTTTAGAAAGTCAATTGTTCATCTTAAAATTTAACTACAAAAAAAGCAGAAAAAATAATTGTTTACTCACTGTCTAGGTACAGCTGATAAGCTGTAAACAAAGAAAACATTCTCTATTTAAGTTATTTTTCTGTATGGTAGTTTAAATTGCAGAAATTATTCAGTTTAAGTTTAACTTTGTTTGTATATGTAAAAAAATAGCAATAAATTACAAGAATTTGAAATCCAATTATAATCTTATAATACAATGCCTATTCACAGTCAGAAACAATAGCATTGGCATGAGACTTGTTGCTATAAATACAGATACCTCTACCAAATAAGAATTTCTAGAAATTTTCTATTGAAGGAATGTGTTGATTCATTTTGAAAATTTCTCTGGATTAATTTGACTTTTCAAATAATGTTGAGACAATGAATTAAGATGATAAAAAAATGTAAGCCAAACTTAAGTCTATCCAAGTTTAAAAAATAATAATTATGAATGGGTAATATGGCAAAATTCCATTTATAATTTTAAATCTCCATGTTCTATCTTTGCTGTGATGTAGGAAAAATCATTATAATGCATCATAAAATTCATCCGTTTGGCTTTACCAAAAATGGTTTGTTTTTGGAAGAAGCATCTTCATTGCCCAAATGCTTTTCATTTGTTTGCATTAGAAGCCAAGTCTTTGTTCGCCAACAGGTAATCAGTAGTTGAAAAGAAACAGAGATGCACCTCCTTTCTGCCATCTTTAATGCTTTTTTTATACTAACAGTTTGGTTCATATCATGACTTTTTTGATGCATCCTTTTTTTTTTTTAGGCGTTTCTTTGTTTAGAATTCTGTAGACCTTCTCATTGCTTTAAACACTGGGGACCACTTCTAACAATTTATTCCTATGCCCCAAGTATTTTCCCTTTTCTTTCTTCCAAAGAAATTTTCCACGTGTAAGAAAATCAATAAAGTATTATAACAACTCAGGACAGTTTTCTCAAATTCAACCCATCTTCCTCTTTACCCTAAGCACTTAGCCTTCTTTTTAGTCTTATATACAGCTGTAAATGATAATGGAAAATATTTAATGAATTTTGGCATTCTCCGTTGAATTTAGCTTTTTAGTGAGTCATATTATTTCATAGGCTCATAGACTCATAGAATCTGTTCTCCTTTTATTAAAGAAATTAGACTGCTCACCTCTGAGAAACTGCCTACTAAGTGCAGAGCCTCCTTTTGAAAGAAACTTCTGTAGGAAGTGCTTTATGCATAACTGGACCTGCTAATGCTTACCCTATAACTGGTAGACTAGAGTCAGGCAGTCAGAAAAGCTGTCTCAAAAGGAGAGGACTTAAAGGCTTCTGAGCCACCCAATCAGATCCTTACTGTGGGAGAAGTCAAAACTCAGCTGGGAGGAGTTAAATCACCATGACAATGGATAGTCCAGACTGATACTGTGCTAAAACTGTGATAGCCCCCACCCCCCAAAAAAGATACATGTATGAATCACTATGATGACAGTCTAAGTGGAGGGTCATCTGTAAATATGTGTAGTTTTTGGCCACCAAGTTTGTGGTAAATTGCATTAGCCATAGAAAGCTAGTATGGAGATGGATGTGCATATTCCATCTCTGTATGAAGTAAATAGAGTAGGAGATACACATTAAAGTTTTTTTTCCTTTTACTCACTAATTACTGGATTTATATACCTATTTACTGTACATTTCATAAATTGTCAATCAAGAGATGCTCCTGTCAAAATTTTGATTAAAGAAGAGCTCTGATTATTTTCAGCTAGTAAGCAAATTCTTAAAATTATTAGTATTAACATGAACTGATATTCCCTCTATTAGTATTACTGAGGCTAAAAAAATGTATACATAAGTATAAAACCTGAGTCTATAGCTTTTAAACCATTCTATTATTTAGTTTTACCAGAATCATAGCATGTATCATGTTAATTTTTTTCTTTAAAGGTGCTATTTTGAAGCATTTTAAAAGCTACTGGATTGAGAAACATTGTTCAAAGTCTCTGTGAGGCTTTACTAGGCAATGGCTTTCTATTCCTCCATAATGTTAAAAGATTAACAGAAGCATATTTAAATTTTTAAGAGTTTATTTGAGCAAAAATTGATTCCAATTAGGCAGTGCCAAATCAAAATGGTTTAGAGTGTTCCACTGACAGGATCCAGAGGAAAGAAGTATAGAGAAGGTGAGGAAGCAAAGAAAGGAATTAGTTGATTGGCTATAGCTTAAAGATTAGTTGGCTGTTTTTAACTGGTTGTCCTTAGAGTTTAGATTTCACAAATTTGAGGCATTTACAGGATTAGCTTTGGGTTTGCTTACATAAGGCTGCCACATCTTTAGAGCAACTTGTGTCTAATGGCTTCCTTGTTTAATAATTTAACAATACTTTCCCAATACACTTTCAGTAATAGAATATCTCTTAAAGCCTAAGAAACCTTGTGACACCCATACCTATGTACACCCTGTTGTTAAAGGTGTCCCCAGATACCTTTGCTCTGGGATGTAATTTAATAAATGTAATCTTTACAACAAATTCACCAATTAGATGAATTAAGCATAGTTTTCAGAGTAACTGCATACCCTCTCAGGTTAGAACTCTAGTCTGAATATACAGAGTTTCAGTTAAGATGATATTGGTGCTTAGATGACAATTTAGACAATATAAATTTAATAAGAAGTAATGGACAGTTAATAGAGGATAGTGATAAATGTCAGAAATGTAAACTCTTTAAGTCTTAATCATCTCTGAAAACTCAGCTGCTTTATCATTTCCTCCAGAATGGTTTTCTACTCATCCCCTCTCCCCCCGCCTGCCACCAGAGGTCACTAGTTTGGGTGATGCTGATCCTTTACACTCTCAGGAGGCCTACCTTTGATGTATTCTCTACCCACTACCCAGTGGGGAGAGGCTGGGGATAGGTGCTTGTTTTTATTTAATCTCTGTATCTCTACTGTCTCAAAGGCAGGGACTTCTTTTCCCTCATACCAGCATGCCTAATATATAGACGGCACTCAATCAATGTTTCTAGAATTAGTCTAGATCCTGCAAAAGCTATGTTTCAGGAGGAGGAGGAGTACTTGTAATAAGAGGATATTTCTCATGGGCTACTCAGTAAATGTCAAGCCTTTTAAACTGTTGCCTGAAAAAATCTGACACTGGCAACATTAACCTTTAGAAGCCATATTAGCATTTACTTGAAGGCTATGCCTTGCAATGAATAACAGGCTACATCTAAAGTCTGGTAGCTTATATTCTAATAACACAGGTTTAATAAAAATGTAAAATGGATTGGAAAATTATCAAAAACCATAAACTCTCATCTTATTACTCTATAGCAAAGAACATATTCTCTAGTTAATTCTATTTCTCAGTGATCTTTGGCCACTTAATCATCCCGAGAATGCAGTCAAATCAATTACAGCATTAGTTCTTACAGCATCCAGACAGAAATATTCTTCACCGGCCCAAATCCTCATATTTCCCTGTGAATCCAGATTTCATTGCATCGCCAGGTGAAAGCTTATTTTTAAAATGACATGTTCTTTGAGTGATTTCCTCTATTTGAAAAAAAATGGGAAAATAGGGGCTTTGAAATCAGCAGCAGTACAATCGAACTTGATCTGTGTCTACTAAGGTTTTATCTATATGTTCACCACCCCAATAATGCTGTGGGGCTTATAAAAGAGGATAAACACCACAATTTATGCAGCCCAATGGCACTGTCATGTGCAATATTGAATCACATTAAAAAGCAGAGTATGATTAAGTGTCTAAATGAGGTACAGTCGAGAAGTGCTTCTGAAGTTCTGCTAAAGGAGGAAGACATCAGCAGGGGTCTAAGAGAGGCTGCCCAAAGCAGGTTGAGGACATAGATTTATACCACGGACAAGAGACTTGGTTAAGGAACAGCTGTGGAGAACTCTTAGCAACCAATGAGGCATAAACACAGTTGGGAGGAGTAGGAGAGGAATAACCAACAAGGAGAAAATGAGAAGGGTAAAAAGGAATGAAGACATTGAAGATAAACTGTCTCCAGCTCACAGTTACCCTTACTTTTTTATTTGGTACAAATTATATGTAAAAATTAGTATTACTCACGTGACAGCTTACTATCATTTTTAATTGATTTATTTCTCAAGGAGTTTTAGGGAGATTGCAAAATATGTTGGCAATAAAATGGAGAACTAAAATTAAAATATAAATAAAGAATCTATAATTTCAAAAAATAGAAGGAAGTTAGAAGATCAGGGCCCAAGAGAAAAATCAAATAGAAAAATAGGCATTTTAAGGTTTTATGCAATTATTACTTTTGAGCTATAGATCTGGATTTGAGCCTCCTGGTAGTTAAAGGAGAAGGAGACATCATTGTAATATTTTAACTTTTTTGCATTTATTTAAGGCAGGGATTCTTAAATGGGGTTTATGAAATTCTTAATCATTCGCGAACATCCTCAAATTTTATGTGAAATATCAGTTATATGGAAATATTTCTGATAGTGTAACTATAATTTTGCTAGATTCTTAAAGGGCATTGTTACCTTAAAATATTAAGAACCATTGAAAAATGGTGTTATTAAATACAAAGTCAAAATTTAGAGTCTGAGAGCCAAATTTGGGCTATTGACACATTTTGTTAGACTCACGTAAGATTTTCCAGAAAAATGGAATTGCCAATGTTTAAAATTCTTAAAAAATTGAAAAATCTGGCAATATAAGACTCTCATTAGCATGGTAGAGCTATCTACAATTGCTGAGAAATGGCTTCCCCTTGTAACCAAGCAAGTATCCTCTAGTTTTTCACATACTCAGCACTCCTAATAGCTCTGGACCCCTTTTTCACTTCTTTCCTTCCTAGATGCTGTAGATGTTGGTGTTTGAGAGTCCTGAATTAAATATTTGTTCAGAAGCTGGTAACTGGATTCAGTTGGGGCTCCTACTCAGAAAGGAGTCTACTATCCCATAGGTTCTCAAACTATATGCCTGCTGTTCTGTATTCACCTTTGCTTTTTGATACCATTTCTCTAACAAGCAAGTGTCAATAGACTTATCTATAAATAGTTTATGATGTTTAGTCACTTTTTTCATGAGTACATATGCTCATAATTATTTTATATTTTATGCATATTTGCATTCAATTCAACAAATATTTATTGAGCCTATGCTATATAGCACTTTTTTTAGTGTTATATATATCCATATTTCTGCTAGTATAATACTTTCTAACATATACGGTGAAATAAAATACAGCACTATTTTATAATGTTCTGTAAAAAACAGTGCCTCAATTCAAAAATTTAGGGGATATCCTTAATTTTGCTCTTTTGCTCATCTCCTCCTCAATATCTAATCTAATATTTTGGTAACTGTTGGCCTTACCTTCAAATCTATCATAAAACCATTAACTTATCTCCATTGCCTCTGCTCTTACCCTTGTCCACGCAGTCTCTCACCCAATTCACTAAAAATAACTTTGCTATCATTTTTCATTTCTATGCATGTAATCCTACAATTCATTCTCCACACAGCAGCCAGAGTGATGCTGCAAATGTTAACAGATCCTGTGGCTCCACTGCTTAATACTCTCCTATAGCTTTTCTTCCACTCAGAGTAAAACTCAAACCCTTGACTTTGGTCTTCATGAGCTTCATTATGTTGCCCTTACTTTACTGTAATGTCATGTCCAACCACTCTCCCCTCTGCTCACTAAACTGCAGCCACACTGGCTTCTTACAAAAATACTGAGAAGGCCAAGTTTATTTCTGCTTTAGGACCTCTGCATATCCCCAGGGCAGGACAGTCTTCCCTTAGTTCTTCAGATGGTTGGCTCTCTTTTATTTTTAGATCTTCAAACAAATTACAAGTCCTCAGAGAGGACTTCGTGGCTATCTAATCTAAATGCCCTTCCTATGCCCATCAGACTCCCTCCTTAACTGTATTAGTGACTTGTTTTATATATATTTGTTAATTGTCTGCTTCTACCTACTGGATCATAATCTACCTGAAAGTAAAGAATGGTGTCTCTGTTAGGTCGGTGGGGGAAGGGCCAGCCAGATGCTTGCCTGGAGACTCCCCAGCTTAATACCAGGAATCCAGACCTGAATAGGGCCCACCCTAAAGCCCTAGGCATCACCACCCTAATCCGGAGGCTTAGTTAGCATTCCATTAAGGATTAACATTCCCCACCCTATACTCTTTCCCCCACACAACCCATAAAAGCCACGCCCTCCCACCCCAGGGCGCGACTTCTCTGGCCCCTCTCCTCCCTGGACCAGAGAACCTCGCCCTGGAGCCCTCTCCCAGTTATTGCTTGCTTTTAAAACTTCTCTCGGCCCGTCACACGTTTACCTTACAGTCTCTTTTATTTATCTGAATGCTTGGATAAAGCAATTGTTCACTAAATGGTACCACATAGGTGGTCAAAAAATTTGTTGAATGGATAAATAAACGAATAAAAACAAATGAAAAAACGTTCATCACTCTTAGAATCTAAATGTGCTGACTCGTGACATACGGGTCATGGTTCTGACACGTGAAATATTTATGATATATCATTTTAACAGACAAAAACTAACAAGTTATTTTATTTTCCCAGCATAATTCACTGTTTGTTTTCAAAAACTATATTCTGGCTTCAAGGAGAAATGGGTTCACAAAACCACCAACCAGAAAACTGTAAATTGGTTGGAATCTTTTTAACTTCTAATATAGGTAGACAATGATTTTTAATCACACAAATTCATGAAAAAATGCCTCAGGGATATGCAGGAGACATGAAATATATGCTAATGTTTAAACCACACATGTTGATTATGGCAGAAAAAAGTCATTATTTAAAAGGCAAGTTTATGTGTGATTCACTGTAAAAAATAATAAATAAAATATACCTTTTCTAATTAACTAGGAGGTAATGGAGGATGAAATAAATTTTTATCAAAAATGAAGAAATTTTAATATCAAAGTTTAGCTCTTGGGTCAGAGAAAAACATTTCAAGTCACATAGCAAAATAAAATGCTCTTCTAGGACAAGAACAAGGAAGTCTCAGAAAATTCCCACTGAGGCAACAGAGAAAATTCAAAGAGATTAAAAAAAAAATCATTGTGAGACGCATGCATCATTCATTATATTCTTAAAAAAAAATGCTCTCTTGCTTTATACAAATATTCAGAACCTGTCCCTATACCTACATGGAATTCCAACCTCTACTGAGTGCAGAACAGAATACAGCAACTTGGAGATCTGGTAGTCATGAATAAGGGATTTCCAGTTTTGCCTTGAATGCCAATGAATGTGAAGTTTGTAAAACTAATAATAGCACTAACATTTGTGTAATACTTTATAGTTTATGGACACTTTCAAATACGGTATCTCATTTGGTTTTCAAAATAGTCCTTGGGCACATCGAAATACTTTTGGTGTTATTTTACTGATAGGGAGAGGCGAGGACAGGCCCAAAGTCACTTAGTGCTGCATTGAAATAAGTACAATTCTCCCTGCCACTTCACATCACTTACTTGGGAACAAAGCCTGTCATTCCATGGTTTCTAGTTTAAACTGCAAAGGTCCTGGGAGACTTAACACATCAATTTACATTTCCACTAAGATGCAAATGACCGCTTACAGATCCTTTTCTGTGGGAAGACTGGAAAGGGGTGAAGGAAAGTGGCAAGGAGCAGATGCTCTTAAAAAGGTGAATGTCCTTTGCGGGACGTTGCAGGAAGAAGTAGGAGCCCTTGGAGGAAAACCTGGCCTGGGCGCTGTTCATCTGGAGCAGCACCATCTTCATTTTGTTTTGCTAGTAAACATCACGTGTGAAAGTATATTTATGTTCTGGAAATTTTTAATTTGTGTTGGTTATTTACAATCATGAAGCAAGGCATAGTTTAAATTTGCTAAGTGATTTTTAAACTAGATAGGAAGAGTAAGAGTTAGCCTGGTAAAGAAGGAAAAGGAGCATATTTCAGGCAGAGGAAGCAGCATGTGTGAAGGTCAGAGCCAAGAGATGATGTGGCCCATCTTATTACTCTACATGCCAAAATAATTCATTAAGATATTAATTCGTGTTTGTTTGCATAGCTGTAGGTGGATCAGAGACACAAGAACTATTGTTTTCTCTCTCTTATACTTTTCTCAGTCCCAGAAAGCCTTTCAGTTGAAATGAAACCTGGGCTTGACTTAAAGAATGAAGAAAACTTTTTTTCTTTGGTAAAAGTGTATAGAGCATAAATAAATGGAGCCTTATTGGAATTTAGAAAATGGATTCCACGGGAACGATGACAGCAATGTCAACTGGTATGTGATGAGAATGTGCTTAGGGTGTGACTGGAACACCTCTCAGCTGTAAGTGGACTGCCCAAACCACAGAAACATCAGCCTGTTTGTCCTGGATAAATCTCTAATTGCAGGAGCTGATAAGCATAAGGATCCCACCTTGAAAGGTCCTTACAAGCTGAACACCTTAGACAGACGATGCTGGAGCCTAACCCATAGCATCACAGACTGTACACAGGAGCAGGCCACTCTGACCTTTTGACCAACTGTAGCCACTGGCTTCTGTGCCACCAGTCAATAGAGCTCGTTTGAGAGATGCTGTGGACTTGCATCCCTTGGCTTTGTCACATAAGACTCTGTATTCCCCCTCCCTGTGTGTTGTGTATTAACAATGCATGGGCACTTGATTGGTTTATCTGAGAAAGTTTCACTGAATAATCCTGACATTATAGAAAGACACAAATACATTCAAGGGTATTACTTCGGTAGCCGCCTTCCTTGCTCACAACAAAGATAGTCCAAGAAAAGAGAGGAGCTCTAATTGGGAATTAGACATGACAAAAACTGAGAGGCTCCCAGGAGGGCTGGTGGTAAGAGGTTCTGGGAGTATCAGACCTGCACTGCACCCCGTCACTGCATCCCAGACAGGTGTTAACTCTGAGAATAGTTGGATCCAATCACCAAAGTCCCTGGCTTCTGCAGGATCTCAGAGTTCATGTTACCAAGGAAGCTTCCTTACAAAGAAAATTCAGGCTTGAACAATAAGCAGTGACTGACCTCTGCGGGCCAAAAGTAAGACCTGCTGAATCTGAGATGGGGTGAGGTGGGCAGAGGGACACGTGTCTTAGTTTTCTCAGTAGTGTGCCAGTGCTGTAAATATTTATTTAGAGTATGTCAGTTGCTTATCTTAGACTCAGAGATCTTGGTGCATGAGTGGCTCATAATTACCTTTGTCTCCAAAAACTGTAGGATTTCTGAATGTCTCCAGATCATCATTTTCTACACATCTATACATTTAAAATTAGAAGTATTCATTCTCACATTGATTTGGTAAATTCTATATTTTATAGTTGTCATGGTCACAGGGAACAGAAACTCATATAAAGGTAAGCCATGCAAAGGTGGAACTTTACCACATAAAGGTAAAAAATAAGAGATAATACTCACACATGTAGCACAAGCTCTTTCCCAAGTACTGTTCTAAGTGATTGAGCTAGATTAAGTCACATGATCCTATTAAGAAGCCTGTAGTTAGATACTATTTTTATCCCAAGTATGACTATTGCCGAGGGAAAGATGGTGAATGAAGAAATTCAAATACCAAGAAGGCAGCATTTTTCATCAGGAAAGAAGATGACATTGAGCACTGATGAAGTAAACTAAAGGTAATTCCTGGACCAAATTCAAATGATATCATAAGAGGAAAAAATTTATTATTAATACCAAAGTTAAAACTAGACACAGAAAAACTTTTTACCATATAGAGAATGAATAAAATGATTACATGGGCTTATTTTGCCCCCTGCTTTCTGTGAGTCTGTCACTTTGTGTATATAAAGCTTTTTGGCATTATCTCTCTTGGATTCTCATTGAACATCCAGCTTACTTCCAGATGACTTTCAGCATTGTTATCAGGTAGCTGCATCATCCTGAATCCAATCATTATTTCCAGGGCATCTAGGGGTCTCGCATTGATTGTAATAAGCCAAACACTTTGCAGTTTGAAACTTAGGTACTATTGTTCAATAGCATCTACTATGCAATTTATTTTATAGCAAAATCTATCATAAAGCATTCGGTAAATTAATCTGGCTTGACTGTGAGGAGATTCTAATGTATTCCACACCCCAGGCCTCCTTCCCCAGGGCACCAAACAGAGTCCGTCTGCCATTATTCCCAATATTTCATTGTCAATGACATGGCTGACCTGAGGCAAAATTGCAAGGGAGCCAATTCATTTTAAAAGTTCTTTCTTCTTTCCCTGTCTACCATCCCTATTTGCTTGAGAAAATCTGGATTGTCTTTAGCCCAGAAATGCTCAGATAACCATTGAAACTCTGGATTCGTGAAGTGTTTTGGATACCGAAAATTTGTTACCAGGCTTGAACTGATTTTCCATTGTGAAACCCACTCATATATGCTTAGTCCTTATTTGACCTGACTTATCAACAGCATTTGATTCAGCCGATCACTCCTTCTTCCTTGATATATCACTTTTTGCCCTGTTGGCCTCTTCGACATCCTTTTTCCTGTTTTTGTTTTTGTTTTTGTTTTTCTATCTCACTGAAAGCTTCTCTTTTGTCCATTCCTTCTCTTCCTCCAAGCCTTTTAACATTAAAGGGATCCTCTGCTCAGGCCTTGGTCCCCTTCTCTTTCTCTCTATAGTCACTCTCTTGGTGATCTCATTGCTTAAAGTAGTATCTTTATGTCAATCACTTTCATTATATCCCTTCTGCGAACTTTCTCCTGAAGGCCACATGTGTCCAATTGCCTTCCTGAAAGCCTCTTGAATATTTACTAGACATTTCAAAGTTAAGCTAACCAAAATTGAGTGTTGTGCCCTCCCCAGAAAATCTGCTCTTTCTAAAGTTATTCCCATCTCCCTTGAAAGAAACTCGATCATTCTAGAAAATCCAGGCAAAATCATTGGAGACATCCTGGAGTCCTTCTTTACCTCCTATCACACATCCAACTTCACACAGTTAACTTCAAAATGTATCCAGAATCCAAGTAATCTAATCACATCTAATTACTTCCAGAGCTACCACCTTGATTGAACGCACATTATCTCTTGTCTAGATTATTGCAATAACTCTCTAACTACTTGTCCTGTCTCTACGTTCATTGACCGTCTGGGTTTAGGCCCTTCCAGTAGCAGATTCTGAGCAAAGATTTGAGTATAATTTATTTAGGTGGTGTTCCTGGGAAGCATGGTAGGGCATGGTGTAGAGAAAAAGGTAAGGAGAAAAGGCAGTAAAAGGTTTAGAGTTAGTGAGTCACCATTGTGGACAACTGGGACTCAATCCCGCTGGCGATCCTCAGAGAGAGTAGATGGAACATGTTTCTGAAATTTGCCTCCAAAGAACAAAGAACTCGAGACTGTTAATACAGTTGATGGAATCTCTCCCAAATGTAAGGACTAAATCACTGGACTTCTTTCTTTGGGGTAAAAGGTATATAATACCTTGCCCTTTAGCATTAAAGGAATGTCCTGGTATTCCTCAAAACCTTGGACCATAAAAATATCACTGATGTGCCATGAATTTTTCTAGGGCTTATCAAATTTCCAGTTCACATTTGACTTATCAGAGCCTTTCCTATGGCACACTTGAGATGTACAAGATTGCTACGTGCATAATATGGCATGCTGTTTCACAGCAAACTCTTTTATAAGTTGAAAGAGTACACTCTAAAATAATGAAACTAAGTACAGTATAGTAAATACACAAACCAGAAACAGTCATTTATTGTCCCGACCCGCGGGACCTAGTTATTCGCGGGCTCGAAGAGGGTCCAGCCTGAAAGAGAAACGGGCGAGAAAAAGGAGCGGAGGCAAGACAGTATTCTGATCAAGCCTCAAATTTTTTATTTTAGAGCAGGTATATTTATACAGAAGAACAAAGGGAGGCAGGACTGACTAGGCAGGGGGATACTTGTTACAATTTCATTGGTCCTTGAAGGGGTGAGGGGGTACAAAGTGAAAAGAGGAACAAGGAGGAGAGGGGCTCCTTGGGCAGGTCCACAGCCATTCAGTAGGTCCTTCCTTATCCGGCGGGTATGTTAATACATTCTGTGGTTAACTATTCCCTGGAGCATTATCTGCTCCTGCATTCTTTAGATTGTTAACGGCCAGGTTCTATGCCAGGGGGCTGGGCGGTCAGGATGAGGGCCTTTTGGCTCCCAACAATTTATCATCATCAAGGATTAGGAACTGAATATAATTGTATGATCTGTACTTTCATACAACTGGCAGCACAGTAGGTTTGTTTATTCCAGCATCTCCAAAACACGGGAGCAATGCATCAAGCTATTACATTATGATGGCGACATCACTAGGTGGTAGGAATTTTTCAGCTTCATCACAATCCATGGTACCACTATTGCATTTGTGGTCTATTGTTGACAGAAATGTCATTATGTGGCACATGACTGTACTAGGTTTATATCAGCCCTTCCCTCAGTTTCCTTGTCTCCAGTAAGAAGAGAGCAAGAAGATAGGTGAGTTCAACAAGCTAGAATGTTTATTAATACATTCATGAATACTTATGAATACCTAACAAGGTAGAATACCTTCCTGCCTTATTTCCTGGCCTCAGTTTCTGGAGGACCAGAGTAGTTTGCTTCACAAATATACTCTACTTCAAGACGTCTATCTCTCCTATAATAAGAAAAACAAAAAACAAAAAACCTGATTGTTTCCCTCAACAGGGTCCCCTGCATCCCTTTGTTTTCCTTGGAATAACAGGATATTGGTGCTCAGGTAGTCGATCACACCTATTCTGACAGAGAGTAGGTAACCCGCTCTACCTGTACATTAATGGGTGAGGTCTAACTGGGCCTGGAGCTTTTCTGGGTATCATTCTGTGGGATCTGGATTTTCCTTTCTTTGGGAATTTTTTCTGTGGGACTTCAACTGGAGCTGGGGAACCAAATCATAAGTAACTGTATTTAACCCGTTTCAACTGGTACTTCCCTATGGAAACTCTCTTTTTGGTTTACTTGTAACCTCAAAGCAGCTAAATCTCTCCCTTTCTTCCTCCTAAATTATCTTCACCAGTAGCAAAATTTGGGCAAATTTCTTTCCTACCTTGCTTCTATCACAGCTATCTGAGTTTCTTCAGAAATAATTTTACTGTAAATTGCTCCTGTAACTACACACAAGCAATCAGATTTTCTCTCTGACTTTGTCTCAGAGGATTTTATATGAATCCATCTTGGCACAATCTCTTCAGTCCTGGCACATGGGTCACAGTCTTGTCTCCCTGTAACTATGTGGTCAGAACTGATCCATTTGACAGCTTTGACAAATTCCTATATTCTTGGATATCCATATTCCCGGGTACCTGTTTGAAGCACAGAAGACATTTTAAGCCTTAAAACCTTGGATAATTCTGAATGTCAGGCTTTGGCACTTTTATTTTAATCTCAAAACCTTCCCCTTCAGTCCATAGCACTGGGAGCCTTAAAATGCTTATATTTTCTAGTAATGTGTAGCTTTTACTTGATAAGCACTTGCTGCATGTCCTATTTCAACTGCTGAAGGACAGAAACAGCTCTGAGTTAACCCGTTTCTCTCTGTTTCTCTTTGATCTTTTCCCAAGAGCACCCCTTTCTCTAAAAAATATCCATGGGGACTGGTTTAACCATTGATTTCTAGCTTGCTGCTTCATGATGTTGTATTTTGGACATAACCCTGACACATTTACTTGATGCCACATCTATGTGATTTTCAATTGGAAAGGTATATTCTTGAACCTTCATCATTCTCCCAAATATTGCCAATCTGATTATAGTTTCCAAAATCTCTTGCAGAATTTGGAAGAGTGTTCCAAGGATGGATAAGCCTCTTGAACTCTGCACTGAAGAGCTTAGAGTTTATCTGGTAAGAGTATACTCTTGGCTCAGTTCCATGAAAATATCAAGACTCATGGACTAATTAGAGAACAAAAGAACTATACAACAGACCCAGAAACACTCAGTGTT
This sequence comes from Cynopterus sphinx, assembly GCA_030015415.1. Classification (NCBI taxonomy): domain Eukaryota; kingdom Metazoa; phylum Chordata; class Mammalia; order Chiroptera; family Pteropodidae; genus Cynopterus; species Cynopterus sphinx. The sequence goes on from CM057379.1 coordinate 191,266,046, forward strand.
AGCTTTAGCTATATCACTATTATATCACTATATTACTAATTAAATGGTCTAACTAAAAACAAGTCACTTAACCTACTGGTGCCTCATTTTCCACATCTTTACAAGGGAAATGATAATAACTAGATTTGTTGCAAGAGAAAATTCAATAATGGGAAAGTGCTTGAAAAATATGAAACTGTAGCAGTGAAAGGTAATTTTATTATTATATAGCCTAAGTTGCTTTGGTCTTCCAATTTCAGTTGAAATTAAACAATTGAACATGAAACATTGATTTTGTAAAGAGACTATAGCACAATGAACAGTAATAAAAAGATCAATTTAATCTAGACTTCATATTTTTATTATGTGAAATCATTTGAAAGGAAATGGTATTTTCACTCAGAATTTTGGTTTAAGAAAGGAAATATATTGGAGCAATTGGAAAGAATTGAGCCATTAAATTTGTTAGATTTTGACATCATTTAAATATGCTTGAAGTAAAGGTTATATATTCGTTTCATGCTATTGAAATGGTAAACTCAAATGATAACACCATAAAACCAAGATTAAAAGGACCTTTATCGAATGTGTAAAAAAAAAGAGGGAGCCTCTTTTAGAAAATATCAGTACTTTAAATATATCTTAATAAATTTTGTATGTGAATTATCACGTCACAAGAACAGCAAGTAATAATTCTTACTTATAATTCATTATAATTAAAGATTTAAAATTCAACTTTGCATTTTTATAATTAGAAATTTCAACAGAACGTTTAACTTTTTGCCCTTCCTAGTTACTGCTGCAGGTTTGCAAGCAAACAGTCAAGGTGATTCAGCAACTCCTCCGGTTGTTTAAAATGATTTGAATTCTGTTCACAGTCACCAGGGTGAACAATCACTGTACAAAGAAATCCCCAAACAATCTTGTTTTCAGGCAGCCTTCCCATCTTAATGCCTTGTATTGCTGGGATCAGAACACCTCCTTGGAGCAGAGTGGGCATACTGTGCTATGCTTGGGCTTTTTTATAAGGCAGGTCTGTTTTTCTAAATGGAATTTTAAGCTGTTTTCAAATCTGGTGGCAAGGGCCTTGGTCTCTACAGTTAGGTGAATTAAAAAAAAATATATTGAGATGTTTATATTTATTTTGCGTCTTAAAAATACAGAAGAAATTAAGCTTTATCAGTAGAAAAACGCCATTTGACATTGGTGTCCTTACATAATATCTCATAACACCATTCATGTATGTATTTATAAACTAAAAACATACATGAAAGATATGGGCTCACATATTTTACAGATAGGGTCATGTTGCTCACATATTTGGAATTTACTAGTTCGGAGCACCAGACTACATTTATTTGAAGAATGATAAAAGTACTTAGTGATCTTATACTTCGAATTTCTCCCCCTTTTCCTTTCTTGTCTTCCTGCTTCTCAAAATTCTGAATAATTCAGTTCCGTGTATGACATTCAGTAAAACAAAAATCCTACAGATAACTTACTCTACCCATGTAAGGAAATAGTTCAGGGACCATCTTATTCTTGTGTCTTTGGACTTCTCATACTCATCTCCAAATGCCAAAGGAAACTATTTAGTCCCATTTTTTGGGGGGAGGGGGACTAAGGAGGTGGGTACTTGGCATCCTGCTGATAAGATTTTCCCCATATGTTTATATTGATTTGTAAACATGTGTTTAAATTTATACTTTTTTATTATCAAAGTAGAAAAACTTTTTCTTTGTACTCTTGGATTCAGTTTTGAAGATGTGAAAATTTAGCTGACCAAAAAAAAAAAAAAAGCCATATTAACAGAAGGAAAAAAATTATTTATAATTTTACAGGCATGGGAGTTGACAGGAAAAAAGTAAAACTCAAAGAAATAGTTACACTCAAGATTTTATATACCCTTCTAAATAAAGGAAAGTAGGTTTGGCCTCCTCAAATGTGATAAATTGTGGGAAATATAAGGAGGAACTAATGGAAGATAAGAGTTATTATAGTAAGCTTTGTGTACACAGGCTCATCTTGATGCTAGCTCTCTGTCTGGTGATAAAGGTCATTCTTCTCATCCTGGTACAGGCCGGGGAAAATTTACATCACCTTCACAAAGGCAAATTATTTTCTGCTTTAGCTGAAAATAATGCTTATGCAAAAATGGCACATTTTCGGGTGATGTATCCTGATCCCCTTCACTATCAACATCTGTAGAGAATCAGCATCTTTAGCCTCTGGCGGGCACTCAGGTTGATGATCCTCTGTCATTCCCAAATCCATTCTCCTTTGCCTTCTTTCATATAGAAGTGGTAAAAGCTAATTACTATTTTTTTCAGGTTCCTTTCCAGCTAGGGTTGCCCTATGGCATGAGTTGTGGCCAATAATATATACTAGAAATCTCTGGCTTTCTTAATAAAAGAGACAGAGATGTTGTGCCATCTGCTTTGCTTGCTACTACTGCGAGCAGGTCTCTGCCATCAGAATCTATAGCAGGTATCCTTGTAACCATGAGGTACTAAGCCTAAAAGAAATGCTAAAAGAATTGCAGGGGCAACTATTCTGATGTACCATCAAGCTTCTGGACAAACATTCAGCAGCTTCTTTCCTCTGGAATTGTTATGAGAAAAAGATATCCCTCTGTGAGTTGGATTTCTCCATTACTTGAAGCCAAATGCATCTCTTAACTATACAACCTCCCACTGAACAAGACAACAATACTCTTGTTTCAGTTATGCCTTACATTTCTTTTTCATCCCTACCCATGTTCAAATTAGCTTATGTTCAATATTGTACATCAACAACTCAGACGTCTTTGTTTATTTCTGTTAATAAATTTTTTTTCTCTTGCTGGAGCTCAGGAATTCTTTCAGAAAGAAGTTATAGATGGTAATCTTTTGAGCCTTGCTTATCTGAAAAATGTCTTTATTTTGTTCTCACGCTAAATTGACTAGACATAGCATTTTAGATTTGAACTAATTCTTGCAGAACTTTGAAGTGGTGGCCTCTCCATTTTCTAGCTTTCATCATTAATAATGACAGGTTTGACCAGGGCACTGTATTGAACACCTACCTGTGGGAATACCATCTATGTTGCAGTCTTCTAAGACTGGCCCTTCAGGAACACAGTGGGAGTCTAGAGTCAGTTTGATTTTTATTCTGTCATCGATACATGTTTGCTGGTTTTCTTTCTGAAAGTCTTTACACATTTTCTCTTTGTTCTTGTAGAATGTGTAGATAAGTGGTCTTTTTACAAATCAGACCTCAGGCACAGGGTGGGCCTTTCAGCCCTGGTAGGTTACCATACTCTCTCCTTCCCCTCTTTATTTTTCTTCTTCCTTTTCTCTTCCTCCTTCATTTCTCTTCTTCTTTTTTAAATATAATTTTCTCCCCTTCATTTCCTCTGCTCTTTCTGGTATGTTTGTGAGAACACCTGAATGTGTTCTCCAGTCTTAACATTTGTTGTATTTTCTGCCTTTTTTTTCCTCCTGAGCTACATTCTCAGAGAGTTTACTTAGCTCTGTTGGCCCTCTCACTAACTCAACTTTTGGATTTTTTCCAGCCTTCCTATCAGCTGAATGTTTTATTGCAGGTGTCATATTTTTTATTTCTATGATCTCTTGTTTTTGCATAGTTGCTGAGTCTTGTTTCCTTTATTAACTGTTTCCTTTAATATGAGTTTTCTATTGAGTTTGGTGCCTCTATTTCATAGTTTTTTTTTTTTTAATAAGTGTTCACTGATTTTATTTTTATGTTAATATTTGAAAATTCTTATTTCTCTAGACCCATGTATTCTCCACCATAGTTGTATCAGCATTTCTACTTCGGTTCATGCCTATGACTGCATACTGGTTCCCTTATGATCAGCCAATGGAAGAAAAAAATCAATCTTGGTTCATGGATGGGTTGAGTTGATATGTAGGTCCAAGCTGATATATATAGCAGATACCCTAGGATCCCATTTAGGCATAGTCAGGAAAGAGAATAGGGAGTGCAAATGCTTCTAATGAGTGGAATTTTGGGATGGTGCACTTAGTCATTACTCTGTGTGAAAGGAGACATACCCTGAAGCTAGAACATATACCAGGCATGTCACATTCTACACCACCTGGAAAATAGTCCAGCTGAAACACCAGCCCAGAAGCAATATCTTGCAATGATGGAATACCATCCTCCGTATATACTTTAATCAGTGCTTCTCAACCAAGGACAATTTTGCCCCCTGCTGGGGAACATTTGGAAAAGTCTAGAGACATTTTTGTTTTTCAAAACTGAGAGATTGCTACTGGCACCTAGTGAGTAGAGGCTAGGGATACTGCTAAACATCTTGCATTACTCAAGGTATCTCTCAAAACAAAGAAATATTCAGCCCAAAATGTCAATAGTACTAAGGTTGTAAATCTTTTTTTTTAATCTAGAAACTTTATAGGGTGCTATTTCCTCGTAATTGAAATACGTTGGCCTGGGACTTATGAGTTAGAAGCAGAAGTGACCCATTACTACCATACCTTCTCTCTGACATATTGCAATCTCACAAACATTCCCTAATATATCTCTTGTATATAATTCCTATCTCACTCTGCTTCTGAGGGAGCCCAGCAACAATAGATTATGCATAGACATTTTAGAAAATTTAAAGAAAAAATATTGTTCATGACCAATTGGATATAAAAAGAAGGGAAGATGGAAGACTTAATTATATCTTCCAGGTTTACTTGGACAACTGGGTAGTCAATGGTGCAGCCATCATAATAAGTAATATAAAAATAGAAGCAGAGTTTGAGGGAAAAAATGACTGATTTTTCTTGCACATTTTCATCATGTATATAAAGGAAAATACAACAACATAATATATATAAAGCTATTCTGAATCATATGAAATTGCCATTTTTATAGGTTGAAAAATTTCAAACGCTGGCAATTTTCAAATGGATCAACCTAATAACTATGAATTAGCTTCTACATGAGAAATTTTACTATTTTTATTAAAACTTATATAGGCAATATGAGATTTTAGAAAGGTAATATCTGTCAGATTTAAAAGATAATCTTTTGGATAATGATATGTCATTTACATTTAAGCTTCCGAAATAAGAATATAAGTCACGTATTATTGCTTTAAGGTACATTAGGGGATCTTGATGAGATTGTGAACTCCGTTTTATATCAATTTTCTTGTGGAAGTTGAAACATAACTGCCATAACTAGAGCCAGTAAATGTCACAGATAACTTCTATGCCAAAACTTTCAAAAACATGCTATCATTTTTCATAAAAAAATGAATCTAAGACAAATGTGGTATGCTATGACATTTGTTGACTATCAACAGGCTTATATGCAAAACCCAAAATGACTACATCCAATTTCAGGTGAGACCAAAACTGTGAACTCACCTTTATGGGCTGAAAAACATACTCTTAATATACTATTTACTACCGAGGTTGTAGCACATAATGTTTATTGAATACGGGCATCCAGATATTCCTGATATAACAGATTCAAAGTGGTAGTTGAAGGGGTAGTGCGAGAAAGACTGTGTTGCTTCTTACTGTACCAAGCCTGGGAATCACGTTTCTACTCCTTGAAATAGAAAGTCATCTACTGAATCTATATTAAATGAGCAAAGAAATTATGACTAATAGTACATTAAATCACAAACCCAGAGAGATTTAAAATTAAAATATGTACACACAGTGAAAAAAACACAACAACCTTCTTTTAAAATGTAAGACGTAGGTTCAAGGACAGAGGGAGTAACATGACTGCTTTGGGTAGGTTAGAGAATATGCGAGGTGTGAATATTATCAATATACATAACCTTCAGAATAGACTATTGTGAAGTAAAAAGAAAAAAACTCAAAATGTCAATGACTTAAACCACTATGTTTATTTCTGGCTCACATTTTAGGTTCACTGTAGGCTGTCTGTGGGCTCTGCCCCCTATTGTTCTGACCCCAGGACTCAAGCTGAATAAGAAACCACTACCTGGAACATTGAAAGTTACTCAAAATGAAAGATAGTGTGATGAATTGCACACTGGATTTTAAAGCTTTGTCCAGAGTAATACACAACCCTTCACTTATTTTCCACTTACACTTTATTTTCCAAAACAAGTCCAATGCCACAAATAACTTCAAGGGGGATGAGAAAGAACAATACTACAATACACTTAGGAGAAAACTGAAAATGTTTAAGTGAGCAGCACAAATGATGTACTAGAATTGCTACTTTCCCAGTCTGTAGTGGAGACCCCAAAATTGCAGTGTTGGGAGATGCAGTAGCAGAAGTGATAGAAATCTTGGATAGGGCAGACTAAGGACATAGAGTAATGATAAAGGTGTGAGGCTAGAACCTGGTGTACTGCATAAGGCTTTGAAGTTTCAGATGTACAACAGCCCTTTCTAGAGATGTGAGAACTATTTCTCCTGCATAAGCGCATAACTCCTAGATCTTGTTATCATCAGAGAGGGGAAAAGAAGCTAAAATAGGGAAATTAGAGATTTAAAAGGAATTGTTATGGGTGGTGAACACATATAAATATTGCATTGTGTGTTCACCACCCATTACAACTCCTTTACTGTTGAATTGTACACCTGAAACTTACTGGATTCTGTTAACCAATGTCACCATGATAAATAGTAATAATAAATTAATAAAAGAAAAATAGTGTCCTGAAAAGAGTGAGACTGATGAAATTAATTTCTCCTTTCAGTAACATAGTGGCTTAAAGTATAACAGTTTTCATTCATCTCTCAACACCCTGTATTTTCCATCCATCTATTACTTGTCTTTCTCTCTTTCTATCTACCTACCTGCCTACTTATCTATGTCTATCTATCTGTCTGTCTATCTATCTATCTTCTACCTATCTATCATCTATCTATCTATCTATCTATTTATCTATCTATCATCTATCTATCTATCTATCTATCATCTATCTATCTATTTATCTACCTACCTATCTACCTATCTACCTATCTATCATCTACCTTTCTATCTATCTACTATCTATCATCTATCTATCCTTACATCCATATCTATACAGTTATTATTTATTTCTATCTATGTCTATAAATGAATTATTGACATTCTAATCTTTTTTATTTGTTCCAAACTCCTTATGGTTGCAAGACTGAGGCCTCAGTTTTTAGAGGTCACCTTTCAGTTTCCTGCCATGTGACCTACTCCATGGGCAGTTCACATCATAGTAGCTTACTTCTTCAAGATGTTCAGAAATGTCTTTTTTTTCAGTCTGCTAAAACAGAATCATATTAGATAATACACTCCTGTGAGTAATATATCATTATCTTTGCCAAAAAACAGAATTGAATCAAGAGAATGCCATTTCATCACCTTTGCCATATTCTATTGGTCAAAAACAAGTCACAGGTTCTACTTGTACTCAAAGGAGGTGATTAAACAAAAACGCTGGAGTACATCCACTACAGTAAAATTATCACAATGCCTATACAACATTCTTGGAGGCAAAGAGAGATGAGCAACCAAGAAGGCTATTGCTCAAACTATAAAATTAGTATAAACAAAAAATATATGATCAGGAGACTAAAGACAATAAACTTAAAAAGTTATAGACTCATATCCAGTTTCTTTACCTGAGTTAGTTCCTGACATTAAACTTATCAACTGAAGAAGATGGAATCCTGTATCACAATGGGAAGTCATTTCAGAAGAATGAAACTCATTTACTTATATAAAAAAATTCTAGGGAAATTCTAGCATCATCGCTGTCCCTATGTTAAAATGAAGGCACAAGTCCAGCTCATAGTAGCTGGTTCACTGGGTTCGCTTACTCAAAGTGATTGTTTCTTTGGTCCCAGATCTATCATTAGAATGGAGATATTTGGTAGTTAGTGGTTCATTAGACTGCAGAAAAAGAGTTAATTTAGTATAAAGGTCAAGCAGAAATTTCTAAAACTCTACTCTAACCCCCCCCCCACATCTGTACAACATAGAAAGTAAAAAATATAAATTGCATCCCAGGGAGAACAGCATAAGACCTAAAAGTTACACAGGTCATGGTTTTATTGTATCTCCATTTAATTCACTGGTTTGGTCACTGAAAAACTGAGATGGATTTTGGCAGATGAAAGTAGACTATTGCAAACTCAGACAAATAGTAACACTAATTGCAGTTGTTCTTATAAATGAGACTATCTTTTTTATGGAAGATTAATATAGCTTCAGATACATGGTATGCAGTCATTAATATGGCAAATATATCCTTTTTCTCCTTATCTGGAGATAAACATTTATGATCTGTCTCATTACTAGGTTAATTTTCAAACCCTCTGTCATAAAATTATCTGGAGGCACCTGGACAGTTCAAATATCTACATAACATCACATTGTCTCATTGTATTGATGACATCATATTAATTGAATTAGATGAGCAAAAAATGGCAAGGTAAGTATATAGACAGCGTAGGTGAGGCATATGCTTCAGAGGATGAGAGATAGAAACTATGAAGGTTCAAGGACCTGCCATATCAATTGAGTTTTTAGAGAGTCATTGGTCAGAGGCACTCTAAGACATTCCCTTCAAAAAGGATAAATTATTGTTCCTTCCCAGTTTCTATCCATAATGCTGATAGCTTTTGGGGGCTCTTAAGGTATTGTTGCACACTTGGAAAATTGCTGTATCAGCTTTGAATGAAACTCAGGGCAAGTAAGTTTTGTATAGTAGGTCCATATGCAGCAGACTCTGTGGTACGGAGGTATCTGTTATAGAATAGCTATGCAATTCATGACGATAGGAGATGAACAATTCCAGAGCTACTAGGGTTCTGGAGCATGGGCAGGCCAAATACATGGAGAATTATACACATTTTTAAAAATGTTTTTTGGTGTACTACTGGCACTGTTAGATATGAAGTGCCTGGTCATGGGACACTTAAAATAGATGTATTAGTGATGTGACTGTACAACATTTTTAAAAAGACTTAAAAAGACCAAAGGATCAATCAGAGTTTTATTCAGTTGTTCAAAGTACTCTTAAAAAGATTAAGAGTGTGTCTCAAAGATCTTTAAATTGTACAACAGGGCCTCCAGGAAGCTAAGGGCTTCACTCTTCAGCCATCTCAGTGGAAGTCCAAGGCAGAGAAGAGCTTTTCTCAAAGAGATTTATGGCTGTGGCTTTTTTTCTCATAAAGGAAATTCCAGTGAGATTCATAGAAGACCTGCAAAGATTTTGAGAAAACTGTATAAGCAAAAACATTGCTAGCATGACCTTAAATAGACAGGGCCAGTATACAGTGAATGTGTCTCCCATTTCTCCCTTTCTGAGCAGGAATGTCTATATCTGTTATTTTATGTCACTCTTACCATTGCTTGTTGGATATGTAGGGGTGAGAGGGGAGGTAACTCATCTTTTTGGTTTCATGAGTCCACAGCTATAAAAAAAAAACTGTACTCCTGAAAGTATGCTTGAGGAATTATACTAAAAAAGACTTAACCACACTTGAACATGATTTGGTGAGGTGATCCAAGACTTTGATCTGGTGCTGTAATGGGTTGAGTTATAAAAGAACCCAAAAGATGATGAATATTTTTATCATATGGAATGGATAGAATCATTGGAATTCAGAGGAAATAAAATGAAAGGTTACTTGTAAGAGGGCTCCCTGTCATCCCCACCTTTGGTATTTTTTACCCTTGTGTAATCCCTTCTTTTAAGTATGGACTGGACTTAATCACTTCTAGAGAACAGAATATAGTAAAGTGATGGGATGTCACTTCTGAGATTAGGTTATAAAGACCATGACATCTATCTTGCTCATACTCTCTGTGGCTCCTATGGCTTGCTTGTTAGATAAAACAAGTTTCCATGCTATGAGATGCCTTATAACTAAGCCCATGTGGGAAGGAATTGAGGGTAGACATCAACCAATAGCCAACAAGGACTGAGGCCTATGAAATACTGAATAGTGCCAGTAATCATTCTCAAGTTGGTCCTCAGGGTGACTGCAACCCAGATGAAACTTTAATTGTAGCCTGTGAGAAATCCTGAAGCAGAGGACACAGAAAAACCACGTCCATATTCTTGGCTCACAGAAACTATGAAATAATAATTGTTATTTTAAGCCACTAAATTTTGGAGTAATTTGTTGTAAAACAATAAACATCATTGTACAATTGGAGGGTTATCTATTCAAGACTCTCCCTTATTTTACAACAGAGAAAAATGAATCACAATGTAATTAAGAACATAAAATATGTTCTTTTAATGCATCTTTTTTTAAGATAAAAAAATTTTAAATCATGTTGAGATTTGTTTTATTTTTCCTTAAATCTTTCAGGATGTTTAAATAGATGAATAACTAAATCACAGAACCATCAAGCTATAAGGGAGTTTAGCTAGCAGTATTCACTAATTTTATAAAAGAAAAAACTAAAAATCTACTTTTAAAAATTCCCTTTATAATTGCCTTCTAAAATGTTTTATGAGCTACATGAGAAAACTAGGCTCATAACTTTAGCATACCTTATTTTTAAAACCCTAAACAGTATAATTTAATTTAACCAGCTATTTTATTCACTATTCTTGACTTTTGGCAATCTCTAAAAAATCAAATCTCCTGTCAAAGAATGAAGATTTGCCACTACTGAACATAATAATAAAAAAAAATTAGCTTAAGGCTCTGAAAGCAATTTCAAAAGGAGTTCTAAAACTCTTTTAAGCAATGGTAGTATGGCTGGAAAAACTGTCTATTCTATCAGGGCAGCTACTTTGAATGGGATATAGTAATTTGGATTTCCAATTTCTTTGTCTTTTGAAGAGTAGTAAAATTATATATTAAGTGTGCAGAAAATAATAGCTGTGCATCACATAATAACTACAACAACAAAAATATTAAATAAAAGTTTTCAAGCAGTGGTTCAATATTTAGTTTTCAGCTAAAAAAATGATACTCTTATCATGGGTTCTGTCATTAACTATTGGTTTCACTCACATTTTCCTTCAATATCATATCTAATAGAAGGACTAGATTTATAACAACTATCCTCTCTCAGTCCCAGTCCTTTTAGCCTTCCATACAGTTCAGATGTTGTCCATATTCATACATCTTGACTAATACTTAAAATATAACCATTAGAGTTTTATGCATAAATCTTGAATTATAAATCTTTTTATATGCTTTTCACTTAAGTTGTTTGTAACTACCTTGAACACTAATGTTGAGAATGATTCAGTGGCCTCTTCTGATTTCAGAGGGAGAGAATCTCATGTTTTATTAAGTCTGCCATGATCAAAGAGAAAAAGTAGTCACATATATATTGATGACCCTTTTTTGGATTACTGCTTTGATTTCTATTGCAATGAAAGTATCCACAGGGTAAATAATGCTTTAGTAGAGTGTCCCCTGATTATATCTTAGAAGAAATAAAACGTTTCTATTGTGTGGAATTAGAGAGCACATACAACTAGTATGCATTGGGAATATGGGATGTTACCATAAGAGAAAATGAAACAGAATTGTTGCCAAGATGGTCTGGACTTCCACAGTTCATAGTTTTATCCTGGTTCAATCCTAATTGTTTTAAATTGCTTCTTCAATTTGGTATAATTTCACTTTTTCATCATTCAGGAATATCATAGAAAGCTAGAATATTCATTTTGTCACTTGTTTTTTTAGGACATTATTTAATCTCAGCTCCATTGTGCTGAGACAGGTTGATTTCCCAAGGTATCATTTGCCTGGAGGGAGGTAAAATTTATCATCGTCATGAACATGTTGGAAAAACCCTTGGTAGAAGATTATGCTATTCCTGGATATTAAATCAGGAAAAAAAATCTTATATGTAGTCCTTTATTTCATTCATATCACCTCTATCTCATTACATCATCAAGGCCCAATGTTGGATGCCTAGCTGATGTTCAGTTTTTGAATGTCACTATCCTTTCATCTATACCTAGAGCTCAGAGACTGTAAATTTGACAAGTTAAAACTTCTTTTTCTGCCTGCAGTAATAACTAAGTACAAGAAGGTAAGCAATCAGAAGAGTGTGAGAACAACTCACACAGGTAACTGTGACGAAGGAAAATAATTTTTTTTCTATCCTTCTAAGTTCTTCCGTTTGGACTAATAATTAAATTGACATGAGACATCAACAGGGGAGAATGACCACATTTATTATGTGTGTATATATGGGGATACCATAAGGATGTGAGAAACAAATTGGGTAGTGAAGTTTTCTATTCAGTTTGGAGCTAAGGAAAAAGGAGAATTGTGGTTTGGGAACTCCAAGGGTAGGAAGGCAATGCATATGGAGATAGAAAAACAAATGTTTGTTAAATAAGTGTTTGTTGAGCTATCTTTAGCAATGGAGAATAGAGAGGACATTGATTAAAGGGGCTTTGCTAGCAGTCTCCTTATTTATCACACTTATTCAGATTAAACTATAGTTTTCTATGCCAATAGCTCCCTTCCTGAAGCAGGTCCACTATCTGAATTCTTCTAAAGAGTTAGAAAGAAGATCAAAGTTTCTTTATGAGTCTCTGTTTCTTAAAAATAACCAGCTTAAAATAATCAATATCCAAAAAAGTATATTTTGGTGTGGCTAACTCTGCTTACCCTCATAACCTGAATCAGTTCACAATACTCTAGTTTTACCTAGTATAGCCCCTATAACTTCTTCCACATGTTCTTCTTTCCTTTGTCCTCTCACTGGTCTCTCTCTCCATCTCTAAATCTCCTACAGATGTTCTTTTCTTTTTCTTATTTTTCTACCTCACTTTGTTGTAGTCATTCAAAACTAAATAGAGTGTCAACCTCTGAGCCAATCTATAGTGTATTGCTGTGACTAGAATCCCATTTTCTCAAGTTACCAATAAATTGCAATTCATTTCTCACATCTTTCTGACATAACCTCTGACTAGTTCACACTAAATCTCTAGTGTATCCTAGAAACCTATACTCAATTTCACTTTTATGGTAACTCAATATGTCATTCGGGGAGGAGAGTTAGCCTAGTTACCATCATCTAAAGTTTCCTTCAAGTTAGACAATATTCTAAAATTGGAGAGAAACTACATTATTAATTATGGACAAATACTTAATAAAAATCCCTTATTCCAATGACATCCCAGCTTGAATAAACATGATACTTTATTACAGAATGGCTGACCTTTACTTTTTAAAAATTTTATTAAGAAAAATGTTGAAAAACACTGAAGTATGCATATTTTCTGAAGTCAAAACTTCCTTTGGTGGTTTGGGAACTTTTCTGAACATTTTCTATAAAAAGTAATTGGATGTGTGCATAAGATGAATTACAATTCAAACTAGACACCACAAGCATATAAATTGACTCCCCTGATAATATAGCAAATTTACTACTGGTAAATTCTCAAAAATCAGTTTAGCAAAGTGAGGTAAAAAAAAATAATAATAATTACAACGTCTCATGTCACTGGTTATTTAAGTTATAGTTTATGTAACTGAGTATTTATCAGTGACTCAACTCAATTATGCTTTATTTAATAGATTAGAAATCTCACATGACTAAACACTACTCTGCACCACAGCCAATGCCCTGCCACTGCCAATGAGAAACAACACAGACCACCACCATCTTCCTTAAAAATCCTTTAAAAGCCTTAAGTTAAGCCTACTCTTCCTTTTATATAATAACAATCTTGTCTCCAGTGTCTGATATGGATCCCAGATAGAAGAAATACCATGAATTTTCTAGCTTGATAATGAAAAATAAAAACATAGTGTTTTATTTGTATAACATTGAAAGAGAATCTTCATCTCTCCATTCTCTCCATTAAAAGGAATGAAGCAGGGTACAGAAAAGCAAATTTGTAGCCATGCATATCTATGCTTCCAGCAGTAGATTCTTAATGAGTTTACCACGATGGCTATGTAAGTTCATTGTAAACTCTTATTAGGCAGCTATTTGTTTCTGGTTAGTCTCAAATAATACGCATTTAAAAATAATTGCATGGTTAGGAAAAGCTTTTAAAAATCTCCAAAATAGTATTTTTCCTGAACAGGCAAGGTAAGGCAGATAGAAAGCAGGGTCTCTTTGAGCAAGTCAGTCTATTCCTGCCTAAGTGATCACATTTCCTAGAGGGCATATAAATATCTCTTCTCATTATATCAAGAGTTAGAACTATTCTAAGAAAGAAACAAAGAAAAAAACATAAAAGGTGTAGCTTAAGGACAAATATCAGTAGCAAGAGGAAAAGCTTGCAGGGAAAGTTAGAAATAACATGGAAGGTATAGACTACAAGAAATAAAATAAAAATAAACTGGAGTCAGAGAAGTAAAAATCATTAAGGCAATAAGTGGCATACACATTTTTAAAAAGGAAGAGAAACTAAAAAGTAAAGTAAGTATGTAAGGATTTGTACTAAAGTTAGCAAGGGTCTAGTAAAAGCGGTTATATCTATATATTGAAATAGTTTCGGGAGGCATAATCTATGTTAGAACGGGAATACAAATATAGATAGAAGCTGTCCTGGAAATGATGGGCAGCTCAAGTGGTAGAATGAAATTGGATTATGTGAGAAAGGTAAGAAGAAAAGTTGGTGCAGAAGAAAGAAAGAAAGAAAAAAAAGACTTAATCGAGATCCTTGTGAAAATCTCAATTCAAGTCTGAGAACCTTGTCACTGACATATAAGATGAATTTTTTCTCTTAGGAGGGATAAAACTAACAGGTATTGAACTATTCTTGTAAGTAAATCTGCTTTTCTGAAATACACATTAAATATTTGCCCCAAGAGGGCATGAATAACAGTTCCTTTGCTAGGGACTCTCTTTTCTCCCTCTTATAAACATGTCTCATAGATGAATTAGAAATATGTACTTTTTTATTCCCAAATAAGACAACAGGAACTTGTAATTGGACCTTACCAAACTCACATATTCTGTATTGAAGTGACTAGTGAAACAGAAAAGAACTCCCTCTGTGTGGAATTACTTCAGAAAATCTTATGAAAAGAATCAGATGGAGCTTCTAAGTAGATTTATTGTGAGGTCGATGATAATTAAGCTTAGGGCCACCTTACATATATGGACCTCAAAACAGAACTTAATGCTTTGGGTATGATCTGATTTTTTTGTTGTTGTTTTAATTTTGCTATCAGGATGGTTTCTACTAATTTTAACCTTCTTTATCTCTTTTATTTCATATTCCATTATTTTTATCTGAACTGCCTCAGCCATTAATGTATAAATTCATGTATGACAAAGATGAGATCATAGTTCAGGTTAGCATCAATAATGTCTCATTTATATCACTGAAACTTCTTTAAAATATTTACAGAATGGGCCTGTGAACAACTGCAATGAGGCCATTTCCTTTTGTCTCTCATAACTAATTTTATGTGTGAATTTAATTTTAAGTCAAAATCCTGGGGGCCTAGCCACTGACAATCTCTGATTCATAGTTCCTGGTTTTACCACTTGAGAGGAACAAGGGATCCCTCTTACTGCAGTTCTATTAAAAAAAAAATCTCAGGCAAGTTGAATGTAATGTCTACTTTTTAGAGCATTTTGGACATGTTCGTTTTGGTAATTTTATGCTAGCTCATTTTTTTTCTTTGTAAAAGCTTCAGGATCATAAAGCCTATATCAGCTTCTGACTGAGTAAAACCTCTTATTGTTCACTCTTGAAGGTTAAGCAGTGCTAGGTTGAAGTCAGAATAGTTCAAATGATTAAAGAACTTGATGGTTGAAAGCACTGTGGCATCATCTGGACATATATTAATGCTGCAATTGATAGGTAATATAGTTATGCATTCTTGTTGACCCACTCTTTTCATATCATTGTGCTCCAGAGACTCAAAGTGCTGTCTAGACTAGAATAGGGGATCTCCACTATTGACAGCTCTTGGAACATTATGTCATTCCAATGTAAGGAATTATTGCCAGGAGTGTTTGGGGGAAAAAGAGGTGGTAGAAATTCAATGTAGGCTTCATTAACTCATTACAGAATAAAATTAATTATTTTTATACTTATCTTAATTATTAACACATTAAATATCATTTACCTTTGGATACTCATTATTTTCTATTTAAAATCTGATTTTCAAGAGACTTAACCAAGCACTACAGCAGAAATACCTAGTATAGGAACCAATGGCTACCTGGTGAACACAATATTGCTTAAGAAAGGATAAAAGGAAATAGAGTTTTAGAATTAACAAGTCAATACTGAAGGTCTCATCTCTAAGCCTTTAAAACTTTTGTACAGAAAAGAATTGGCAAACACTCTCCATACTAGACGGGGATGACTAAAGTTTAGGAATTAATCATACATGGGAGTCATTCTTTGAGGAAAAAATGAGTCAGTATTAAAGGCTCACAGAATTAATTATTCAGGTAGAACCTCCATGCACAGCAATGCTCTAAATGCTACTCTATACAATTACGGGGTCCAGTGAGAGCTGTCTTGATAATTAAGAAAATTACTTTCTCAAAATTATTTTTAATGGATAGATATGTATTTTGTTTGGCCTCCTTAATGCTTTAAAAATTGAACATTTCATGTGTAAATCTAGATCTCTGAAGAGAGAGGAGAGTGAGGACAGATAAAGGGAAAGAGAAGGCAGGTGGGGGTGGAGAGAGAGGGAGAGAGAGAGAGAGAGAGAGAACACTGTCTATATTCCTGAAAAACAAGAATTGTGCCTTTTGAAAAGGCATGCAAACTCATTCTACTTAGCCTTAATTCCCATCTTTGCCCATTAACAACACAAAGCTAGTTTTATTCATTTGTATTATCTGCTTGAAGTGTGAATGACTCAATTTGTGATTCTTGGTTTAGAATGCTGTATTCCCCCCAATGATAATGACTTTTATTGGAAATATGTTTCATTTAAATGTTCTTTGATTATGGGGATCCACTCAATCAACAGCAGCATATACTGGTATAAATATTGAAAAAAATTAATTTAACAAGGAGGCCCCAGCTTCAGAATTACCAATGACTTAAAGCCACTTCTCCCTCATCTGTTCTGTGAGGCTTGAGTATCCATCTGCTTCACTGACCATCTTGCCAAACACTGAAGCTGCTTCCTCATTTCAAGATCAGCCTTGGGTGCTTATATTAAGTGAAGATGGAGGGTGAATTCAGGGAGAGTAGGGTGCTCTGTGGAAGTAGGTGGAAATTCAGGCAGACTATAAGTTAGAGACACTTGGAGAAGGGGATGTGTACCTGAGGGAATGAGAGCCAAATGAGGCATGAAGATACCCATGAAGGGGGCTTCCTTTACAGGATCCAGTTCTTAGGTGTCTTCTCTTTTAGTAACCAAAATAGCAAAATACAACCTTTTGCAATCTTTGTTGTACTTCTCTTATGAAATTGCACTAATCTTTTAGTAAAGAACTTTGCATTTGACTAAACATCTGGCGTAGTTGTCTGTAAGAGAGTCAGTGATGGATTAATATATAGAAAGTAGGCTTTCTTATTCCTTGAATTTCTGCTACCAGGGAAGAGTGGCAGCTATGGTTATCTACAGCTGTGTAACAAGCACCTTCATATTTTAAGCCATAAAAATAACATATTATTATGTTCACAAATCTGCAAATTGGGCAGGATGTCTGCAGAGATATTTGCATGGCTGAGGCCTTCAGCAGCCAGTCAATGTCTGTCTTTCTCTTTGTGCAGTCTCAGGCCTTCTTTATACATGGTCTTTTTGTGTAGTTTGTCCAGCAAGATAACCTAAGGAAGGTCAGAGTTTTTACATACCAGCTGAGAACACTAAGTGCATATGCAAAGCTTCTTATCCTCTTACCTTAGAAAATTTTAAGTGTCTCTTCCGCCACATCCATTGCTCAAGTAAGTCTCCAGAACCAGCACAGATTTGAGAGGAGCAAGAATCCGTAGATGTATTAAATCTACAACTGTGGCCATATAAGCTTACTGGGTACACTCTAACAAGGATTTCAAGGAGTCATTAGCATTACAGAAGATAAACTTTATGGCAGAGCTGGGAATTAAGAGAGATGATTCACGACACTATAGGAGAGTTATGCAGGGGAACCCACTCAGCAGAGACAGCAAGATCAAACCTCTACATTGCTCCTAGAAGAGAAGAATGCTGCCATTGGAAAGGAGAATGGAAGCAGACAGCATCTTTTTTGAAGTTGTTGAATACAAAGCAGTGAATCAGTTAAAATAATGTCAACATCTCACTTATTTTGATGATGCTTATCTGGTTATCTCAAACATATGCAATGCAGAAGAAAACCTAAAAGATTTTAGAACAGCCAAAAAGTATAAAGTCTAGTGAATTTACTTATTTATAAGGGGGTCATTCCAGGCTTGACAGAGAGAGTTCATTTCCTCTTACTTTATATACAATTAGAATAAATGCAGTTTGGGGTATTTTAGCTGATAAATTCTGAGTGGCTTAGTAGATTGGTGGGAACACAGATGAGAGATACCGCTAGATGTAAATTCGCTGACAGCAACAAGAAATAACTCAGCTGTCAAGCTTTAACAGCTTCCTAATCCCGGTATCTTTCTCCCTTTCTCATGCTCCATTTCCCCCCACACAAAATCCTGGAGCCAGCTGGTCTTTCTTTACAAGCTCATCTTTATTTCCAATTCCCAAGGTCAACAAAAACTTAAACACTTAATAACCACTTTCTGAGGCTCCGCATTAAATTATCTTTGGCATGGATTTGACCTTGAAGTTTTGTCTCTCTTCTAATAACTGGGAGTCCTCTCATTCCTGAGTTTCCCAATTCTCCAAATTCTTTTAACTGAACTTCAATCTAGGTCCTTCTTTTCAGGGTGTTATTTTGATACCCAAAGTCCAAATCTCTCCTGGATTGGGGTTCTGCCCTCTTAGGGGTTACCCACAGCCTATTAATTCCTGTTTGGTCCATAGTACTGTTCCACCCTGTGATTGACATTTTTAATGTGAACATCCTGTCTGCTGAACTACTAAGTATTCCTAATCCAAGCCCCCATTGTCAGATTCTCCTCATGTTAGGATGTCCTGATTCTTCATGTGAAACTCTATTGCTGACTGTACAGGCCACAGCTGAAGAACTGAGGGAGTGATCAAGTGTTGACTGTCACTTGGCCTGAATCTCTGCAGTCAGCACTATCTGCTGTCTGAGTGAACTTTTCTCCCCCTAGTGGCAGGTCCAGTGCGAGATGATTTAGGTGTTATTTTCTCTTTACCTGCCCCATCATGCTGTGCTCCAAATGGTTAGGCAATGGCATGCCCTCTTGATGCCCTAGATATGACCTTAACATCCTCCATATTAAAGAAGCAGAAGGAAAAAAAATGAATTTAAAACAAGAATAAAATCAAGAGTGTGGGATTATTTTGCGAACAAATAAACAGCTCAAGAATAAAGATAACATTAACTTACATTTATTGGGCACCTCCCATGTGTCAGGAACTCTTTTAAGCCCTTTACATGTGTGAATTCATTTTATTCTCATGATAAGTTGGTGAGGTACTAAAGTGTCAAAAGATGTCAATGTGTCCTACCCCAGTGTGTAATGATGGTCCTGAGTCATCAAGTCATCAACAGAGTTGTTCAGTTTTATTCTATAGGGTAGAAAATTGTATAATACACTTCCAAGAATTCTCTCAAAATTTGTTAAAAATAATGACACTTCAAAAGGTCAGCTTCTATTCTCTGGAAAAGTAACTTAGAGAGCGCTGTAAAAATGAGTTGTTAATATCTTACGGCCATTCACTTTTTTATCAGATTTATGTAATGCTTGAGTCACACCACATATGTAATCTAGACCTAATTCTTTATAGAACATAGTTACACATACTAATATATTTCTGGAGTTACACTAGAAATTCTTATTTTTAAAAATAATGTAACATATTTTGATTCATCTCAATTTTTGGATTACATAGCTCTTTTCAGAGTTAAGGTCAACCATAATTAAAAGTGGTACATTTAAAAGACAATAAGGCCCAAACTGAAAATAATTTGCCATTGTTTTCTCCTGTAACACATTTCATCCATAAACATCAATTCATTTTTTCTAAAAATTTGGCCAGATGACTAAATAAACTTTGTTCACTTTACTGTATATCTTAAAAAATGAATTTCATTGGATGGATACATGGGGAAAAAAAGTGGACCACTCTCTTATACTGTATACAAAAATAAACAAAATAGATTAAAGACTTAAATATAAGATCTAAAAACATAAAACTCATAGAAGGAAATATAGGCTGTGAACTGTTTGATATCAGTCTTAGTTACATATTTTTGGTTATGCTCCCTCAAGCATGGACAACAAAAGCAAAGATGAGCAAATGGGACAACATAAAAAAAATTTCATAGCGAAGGACCCCTCCCCACCCCACACACAAAGACAACATATTGAATGAGAAAAGAGTCTCAAATTGTATACCTAATAAGGGGTTAATATCCAAAATATATAAAGAACTCATACAATTCAATAAAGAAATTCGATTAAAAATGGGCTGAGGACATGGAGAGACGTGTCTCCAAAGAAGACATAGAGATGGCCAACAGACATTTGAAAGATATTCAGCATCACTAATCACTGAGGAAATGCAAATCAAAACCACAATGAGATATCACTTCACACCTGTCAGAATGATCATTACCAAGAAGTCAACAAATAACGAGTGTTGGTGAGGATATGGAGAAAAGGAAACCCTCGTGCCCTGTTGATAGGACTGTACACTGATGCAGCCCCTATGGAAAACAATATGGAGATTCCTCAAAAAACTAAAAATAGAACTACCATATGACTCAGAGATCTACTTCCAAGTATTTATCCAGAGAAAACAAAAACACTAATTTGAAAAGATATATGATCCCTTATGTTCATTGCAGCATTATTTACAATAGTTAATGTATGGAAGCAACCTAGGTGTCCATCAACAGATGGATGAATAAAGAAGATATGGTATATATGTACAATAGAATATTATTCAGTCTTAAAAAATAGTGGAAGCTTACCATCTGCGACGATATGGATAGACCTAGAGGGTATTATGCAAAGTGAAATAAACAGAGGAAGACAAATACTGCATGATTTTGCTTCTATGTGGAATCTAAGGAAATAAAACAAGTGAACAAAGAAAACAAAACAAAAATAGACTTATAGTAAAAGAGAGTAAGCCGATGGTTGCCTGAAGGAGAGGGGTGAGGAGATAAGTGAAAAAGATTAAGGAAATATGGTCAACAGTATTGTGATGTCTTTGCACAGTGACCGTTACTAGACTTTGTGTGGTGATGACATTGCTTGTCTCTAATAAATTTGTCCCCCACATTTAAGTACCCTGTTCTTGGAACAAACTTTCTAAAGCACCAACCTGGTCATGTTAATGCCCCTTTAAAATACCTTTCCATGATTCCCCATGATCCCCATTGCCTTTCAGAGTCAAATCCAGGGCTACATAATCTGTGGAACCCATTTCAAAATGAAAATGTGGGGCCCTTTGTTGAAAAAGCAGGGAAAATAGTGACGTAATGGTAATGAAATATAATTTCCTCTCTTCCATGTAGTATCTTTCAACTTGCCATGGTGTTTTCATTTGCTATTTAATGTCATTCTAAATAAAGAAAAATTATAATTTTAAATTATTAGAACAAATTTAACTGTTTATTTTGATATACTTCAATGCTAATTTTAAATGTAAAAATAAGGGAATTTAACTTAAGTGTAGAATCACCAAACTTACCCAATTTTTATTTTATAGCCTGTATGTGCATAGTGGAAATACTGCATAAAACCAACTAAACTGTTTGTATTTCACTTGTTGATTCCTTTACTTTTAATTTTGGCAAAAATTCCTCCAACCTGCCTCATAGCACCTCTTTCATAGCAGTTGTAAATTCCCTGAATGTATATATGGTTTATTTCTTCTTGCAACTAAACTAGGAGTACCTTGAAGTCAACAAAGATGTTATTTACCTTTGTTCCTCTAGTACCTAGCAAATAGTAGATAGCTAATATCTGTTGTTGAATAAATATGTAAATGACTAATAAATTAGGGCCTCACTCTAACAACCTCAATTTAACTTAATCACCTTTTTGAAGGTGCTGTCCCCAAATATAATCACATGGATTAGGGCCCACCCATATAACCTCATTTAACCTTATTACCTCTTTAAAGGCTCTATCTCCAAATACTTATACATTCTGAGATACTGGGGATAGGGACATTCATATACACATTTGGGGTGAGGTATAGAGTGGGAAGGAGACACTCAATACTCCCTTGTTAACCAACCCCCTAGTTAAAATCTTGTTTTAACTAGGACCTGACTCACTCCAGTAAAATACATAGCATATTCTTTTCTCCCAACTTGGAGATATATTTCACTTTATTTTTCATTTAGTTAACTATTATTTATTCTTTAGGTCTCAGCCTAAATATCCTAAATATCACTTCCTTAGAAAGCCCATTTCTTAACATTTGGGTTAGTTCTCCTGTTTCATCCTCAAAACAGTACCCCATAATTCCAGATTATATGATCTGAAAGGTTTCTTTTTTAAATCAGCTTTACTGATTATTTGTTTTTTGTTTTTTAACCAGCTTTGCTGTTGTATAATTTATATGCAATAAAGCTCACCAATTTTAAGTGTATAATTCAATGAGTTTTGGCAAATAATTATCACAATCACGTAATCTAATATTTTTTTAACCCTAAAAAGATTACAGGCACATTTGCAATCAATTCTCCCTATCTACAAGCAATTACTTATTTATTTTCCATCAGAATAGTGATGCCTTTTCTAGAATTTCATATAAATGGAATCATATAGGGTGTAGTCTTTCATAACTACTCCATTTCACTTATCATAATGCTTTTGAGATTTACATATAGTTTGCATATCAGTAGTTCATTTCTTTTGATTGATGGGAATTCCATTGTATGTATATACCAAAAATGGTTTAATCCATTCAAGAAATGATGAATATTTGGTTTTTCAGTTTTGGGTTATTGTGAATAGCTATATGAACATTATGAACATTTACATACAAGTCTTTATGTTAACATGTTTTCATTTTGAGGGGTAATTACCCAGGAATAAAAAGCTGTGCTGTGTGGTAGTTGTATGTTTAACAGCCAAATATTTTGCCAACACACTGTAAAATTTCACATTTCCATTTGTTTAAGAGTTAACATTGCTCCATGCCCTCACCAACACTTAGTATGTTTAGCTAGTAATTTTAGACGTTCTAGTGGGTATTTAGTTGTATTAATTATAACTTTAATTTTTTTCCTAATGACTAGTGATGTTGAGTTAAATTCTTTCTTAATACGTTTAAGTGCTTGCATAATGTCTATCTTTCTTCCCTGCTACAGTGTAAACTCTTCGACAGTAGAGATGGCATATTTCTTTTCTTTGTCTTTTTATTTTAGGACCTCTGTTTTTTATTCTTCAAAAACTGTTTTAATGGAACATTGCAAAAATACAGAAAAATAATGAATAACAAACCTTTGTGTATTTCCCACCTATGTATAAGAATCATCTAACCAAGCCCCTCCTATTTCATCTATTAACACTTCCCAAATCCCCTTACACACACACACACACACACACACACACACACACACAGTGATTAATTTTAAAATGAATTTACAACTACATCTTTTTTGTTCACAGATATATCTCTAGTGTTTAGAACAATGCCCAAACATGAAAGACATTCAATAATTATTTGAATAACTAAACTTTATTTTTATGTTGAAATTATTTTATCCTATGGTCATACATCAACAGCAGACCATTACTGTGAGTCAGCTAATTAATGAAGTTAGCTTTTTTAGTAAATTTAAACAGGACATAGTAAGCCTCTTTCAAAAACTGCATCTGTTGTCTGTTGTCAGAATGATGGTAGAAGCTCAGAAATATTAGTTTCCTTTAATCTGATCAACATCGTTTGATTACTTGCCGAGATGTTTTGGTTGTAAAGCAGTATCTCTGGGTAAGTTAGCCATAAAAGTGAGCTGTAGCTACGTTTGATTTCTAGCTTTTAGAAGCCATTTCCTAAAGTATGTATTAGGTTGAATACTGACTAGTTCATCACAGAAATAATGTGGCTGGAGAGAGAATTACTTGACTTTGATTCGATGCTATGTTAATACATAAATCATAAACCTAATTGTCATGATGGAATAAACAATTAGAATAGCCTGTAGCAGAAAAACACTCATAGACTGATGATGGGGCAAAGTAAAGCAGTTGTAAGTCGAATTTCTGGAGCTCACTTCTTTCTAACGTATAGTTCACCATGTAAAAATTCTCCAAGAAACCTGTTCTTCTACTGAAAGGGATAAGAGAAGACAGAAAATACATCTCTCATATTTCTCTACTTTGGTCCTACAATTAATTCTGAACTAAAACACTTCTGAACCTTCTAGTGAGTTTTGAAAAAACAAATGACTAAAAGGAAGGACATGCTTTTAAAAGCATAAGTTATGTGTGATACCCACAGCTTTGTTTTCCCAGAGAATAGCAATTGGATGACTTGAAAG
This sequence comes from Cynopterus sphinx, assembly GCA_030015415.1. Lineage (NCBI taxonomy): Eukaryota > Metazoa > Chordata > Mammalia > Chiroptera > Pteropodidae > Cynopterus > Cynopterus sphinx. Next base: position 191,290,496 of record CM057379.1, read on the forward strand.
TTTAATTAAGAGGTGACATTGCCTCATGACTTCCAGTTTGTTTCTGTTTTTCCTTCTCTGTGGTAACTCAGCCAAGGTAAAGTGTGCACATTTGTTGAAACAATTCTTTTACACAGTTGGCTTTTCACGCCATGGGCTGTGGAATACATGACACAAAACATATCACATTTTTAAAGTGGAAGTTTAACAATTTCTGTTAATACTTATGTTGTGGTTAGATGCCAATAGCTCCATGAAGGCTACAGTTTAAAATAGCAATTATTTTAAAGTATGTCTCTTTTGTACACCACTAGTAAATTGGATTATGTTTTCTGAGCCTCCCAGGAGTATTAGCCAAAGCACATCTAAAGCTTTTCCAGTATTATAAATCATCTTTATATGCTCACAGATATTTTACAATAAAGGTTGGGATTTCCCTAATCTTTTTAATGTGAAATTCATGTTTCCTTCTCTCCATTAATCCTTATCCCATTTCTGTGACTCCACTCGCACATTAAATTTATCTAGGCTATCAGCCAAAGTGGAGTGCTTGTTTACTTTCTTCATAAAGCCAGTCTCATCATTTAAATTACCCACGGTAGATTGGTTGTGAAGCAGTATCTCTGGGTAAGTTAGCCATAAAAGTGAGCTGTATCTATGTTTGATAGATTAGAACTCTATCCCGATCTTGCTGCAAGAAATCAGTAACTTGGTTATTCTGAATTGCAAATAGGTGTTAGGCTTAAAAATTACCCACTTGTTTTGTTGGTATTAAAGGAGGAGGCTTTTTCCCCCCCCAGAAACATGTGAAAGTTTATAAGAAAAATAAAGGAGGACTTCTTTTCTTTGTATAATCAAAATGAACCCAGAATTAGGGCACATTTTTTAAAACTGCTTATTATTGGTAATTTGTGGTTTATACTGTTGGTTGTGTGCCTACACAATTATACAATATCTTAATTTAAAAGAAATTCCCAGTTGTCAGTATATTTTAATTCTGAACTCTATCTGACTTTGTAGAAACTCCTCTAACCCTGCCCTAAAGTAAAAAACAAAATCAAAACCAAACAAACACAAATCACTCTAGAAAGAGCTCTAGCCAATTATTGAGGGAAAATGTCATTAGCATCTGAATCTTTTTAAATGTGATTTTTAGTACAAAATCAGGAAAATAATTGATATTGGACAGGTTTGCTTTAGCTTCAGTGAGAGAATAGAATGGATACCATCCAAATGCATGTAACTTAGAATTTTAGTAAAATATTATTTGGCATAGATAGCTTTGCATTACATCCTAACAATCAAATTTTTTTTTATCAGTCTGGTGCTTTTTCATGTATTCTTTTGTCTACCAGTAATTGAACATCTCACTTAAATGGCTTAACAAAAGTAATACAATTATCTCTCATATCTACACACAAAATTCAAAAGCTAGATGCTTTCAGAACTGGTTCAAGAGCTTAGTAATATTGTGAAGGATTCAGGTCTTTCCATATTTTAGCTTTCTATTCTTTAAAAATCATCTTGAACCTTAAGTTTATTTAAACCTCTTGGCTTTGATAATATAGCTGTAGTTTATGTATCACATGTAGATATAACAACATCTGCCATAAAAAAAAGTGGTTTCCTTCTATATGTCTTTTATTTTTAATAGGAAGGAAAATTTTTTTCAGAAATTTTCTAGCCAACTTTTCTTTGGTTCCCTTCTGTTAGAATTGAGTCACATGCCTTTGACCTAGCTGAAAGAAAATTTACAAAATGCTGTGTGACATTAGAGACTCTGTAGTCTAATGTCATATGGGCCAGCAAGGAAGAAGTGGGGATAGGGAGGAATAGGACATTTGGGAAAATAACAATTATCTACTTATAGTTTTTATTACTGTTTTTGTAAGATAATGTTACTGAAAATTAAGTGTAATTTTAAGGTGAACTTTTGTTTGTTTTGGCAAAGAAATTAGTGTCAATACATTATAGATATTTTTGTGAGAAATTCACAAATTAATTCTAATTAAACCTCTTGAATTTCTTTTAAGTTAATATTAGAAGCTCCATTTAAAGACTTGGGGGAAAATAAAAATCTTATGTGGTGTTACTGTTCCAAGTAATAAAGAAGAATAAAAAGTTATAAATTGAGAAACCAAATCACATTCTTTCATTGGGATTGGGCAAAGACCAACTGACTAGTAAAATAGTTAAGAAACAGGCCCTGCACTTAGACAGAGGCACAATGGAAACCAATCAGATTAAACAGACATCATTGCTATAATTATATTCCACAACAGATGTAGAACTGAAAACACCAGGGCACCTGTTTTGTTCAAATAGAAGCTAGATTTTATAAACAGAGTTTGAGAGGCAGAGGGCAACATTAATCATTTGTTTTCATTTGGCTCGATTCACTGTAGAAGCATTTAGGTTTTTCCAGGGGTGGGACAATTCCATTCAGGGAAAAAGAGACAACTAAGAAGAATCAAGAAGCAAAAACAAACCAACAAAACAGAGATGTTACCTACTTCTGAATGTTCTTATTCTAAAAAATTTTGAAAGTATTGTTCTCTTTTCAGTTTTCTAGTTTTATTTAAAATAGATTTTCTAGTAAAAATGGCATAGTAGGTAAAAGTTGTAATTGCCTCCTATCATGACCACATCAAAATTACAACTAAACTACAGAACAATCATCATTAAACATTACCTGAAGTCTAGCTGAACAGAGGTTCTACAACTAAGGACATACAGAAGAAAAAAATGAATCTCTAGACTGGTAGGAGTGGGTGGAAGAAGAATGGGCTGGTCCCCACCTGTATGTTGTGTTTGTGAATTGGGAAAGATATCTCAGCTATGGAGGTGTCCCTGGAAGACTGAGGGGTTCCAGCCCCACCATGTTCCCCAGCCCAGAGCTTCAGTGCCAGGAAGAGAAGTCTCCATAGCTTCCGGTTGTGAAAACCAGCAGAGATTGTGGCTAAGTGAGGCAGAGGACTGCTGGATTTGCAGATAAACCTCTTAAATGGCTGGCTCTCAGACTTACCTGCTCTGGATTCACTTGCTCTGAGCTCAAGCATTGGGCAGCAGCTTAAAAGACATCAGAAACATAGCTTCAGGGTGAGGGCTGGAGGAGAAGCTTTCCCCAGACAGAAGTGCTGGCAGAGACCACTGTTCCTTTGTTGGGCTCTCCCCAACCCACGTGCAAACACAGGTGGATGCCATATCTGAATCTCTATCAACCTGGCTAACACTGGTTGCCTTGACTTGATGATTCACTGAGACCCTGCCCCACCCAACTTGTGGCCCCCTGCAAGCCACTTTCAGTGGATTTTCCATACAAAGGACCCATCTTAGCTCACACTGCGGATTTTCTAAACTCTCTCAAAGGTTTACGAAACCCAAATAAGCAGCATCTGGCCTCAGTGTGCCCTATACCTCTTGTTGAGCAGTGCCAAGCCCAGCAGCAGCAGCACCTGGCCTCAGTTCACAGCTTGGCTTCTCCAGATACTTCCAGCCCCAGCGTGGGTGATGGACATTTGCAGATTACTTGGTGGCTCATGCCAGGTGGCCTTGAGCAAGGCATGGGTTGAAGCTGAACTTGGCCTGAGGCATGGTACCTCCCAGGAGACCCCACAGCTGGCATACTAGTGGTTGGTTTCAGACTGACCTGGAGTACCCTATGGGACCACATTTGAGGACAACTTCCAAGGGGCAGACTGGGCAGGCCTTAGAGCCTTCCAAAAGAGAATCCTGCTCCATAGAGTCAGCTCCTGCACAACAGTTCCTCCACAGTAATCATGGGCCAGTCCTCACAACCAGTCAGCCCAAGCATCCCATTGATGTGCAAATGGCAATGAAAGCTCAGCTGCAACAGAACACACAAAGGGACACACCTGGAGCAGCCAGCTCAGATGACCAGGGAAACTGTGCCATTGAGTTCAGAGTATACCTGCTGCATAAAGCCATTCTACTTTAGGAATGGGGAAAAAAGTAGCTCTACTTAATACATAGGAACAAACACAGGGAGGCAGCCAAAGTGGGGAGACAGAGAAACATGTCCTAAATTAAATAACAGAATAAAGCTCTAGAAAAGGAACTAAAAAAAAAATGAAGACAATTTCTCAGATGCAGAGTTCAAAACACTGGTTATAAGAATGCTCAATGAATTTAGTGAAAGAGTAGATTAACTCAGTGAGAACATTAACAAAGAGATAGAAAACATAGAAATGGAGATAGAAAAAATAAAAAAGAACCAGTCAGAAATAAAGAATACAATAAATGAAATGAAGAATACATTGGAGGGGACCAACAGTAGAACAGATGAAGCGGAAGGTCAAATGAGCAATTTAGAAGATAAAGGAGCAGAAAACACCCAGTCAAAACAGCAACAAAAAAAGAATCCAAAAAAATGAGGATAGTTTAAGGGATCTCTGGGACAACATCAAGTGTACCAACAGCTACATCATAGAGCTACTAGAAGGAGAAGAGAGAGGGCAAGGAATTGAAAACCTATTTGAAAAAATAATAAGAGACTTTCCTAACCTGGTGAAGGAAATAGACATATAATCTCAGGAAGCACAGAGTCCCAAACAAGATGAACTCAAAGACACATCATAATTAAAAATGCCAAAGGTTAAAGACAAAAAGAGAATCTTATAAGCAGCAAGAGAAAAGCAATTAGTTACCTACAGAGGAGCTCCTATAAGACTGTTGGCTGATTACTCAACAGAAATTTTGCAGGCCAGAAGGGATTGGCATGAAATATTCCAAGTGAAGAAAAGTAAAGATGTACAACTAAGATTACCCTACCCAGCAAAACTATCATTTAAAATCAAAGGAAATTTGAAGAGCTTCCTAGACAAGAGAAAGCTGAAGGAGTTTATTATTACCAAACCAGTATTACAAGGAATGTTAAAGGGACTTACTTCTTTAAGAAGAAGGGGAAAAAAGATAATAAATATGAATAATAAAATGGCAATAACTACATATCTATTAATAACTACTTTAAATGTAAATGTAAACATGTAAATACTCCAATAAAAAGACAGGGTAACTAAATGGATAGGAACATAAGACCATATAGATGCTGCCTATAAGAAACTCACTTGGGATCAAAAGAAACACACAGACTGAAAATAAAAGAATGGAAAAAGATGCCTTATAAAAATGGAAAGAAAAAACAAAACAAAACAAAAATGCAATACTTATACCAGACAAAATAGACTTTAAAACAAGGGCTATAACAAGAGAAAAGGAAGGAAACAGTAATCCCACTTCTAGATATTTATCTGAAGAAACACAAAACATTACTTCAAAGAAACATGTGAATCTACATGTTCATTGCAGCATTTACAATAGCCAAAATATGGAGGCAACTTGGGTGTTCATCAATGGATAAATGGATAAACAAGGAGTGGTATATATATATATATTGTTGAATATCACTCAGCTGTAAAAAAAAGAAGAGTGAAGTCTTGCCATCTCAAATAACATGGATGAACCTAGAGAGTATTTTGTTGAGTGGAGTAAGTTAGACAAAGAAAGACGAACGCCATATGAATTCACTTACATGGGGAATCTAAAGAACAACACAAACAAACAAATAGCAGAAACAAACTCATAGATACAGAGAACATTTTGATGGTTGTCAGATAGAAGGCCTTGGGGGGTGGGTGAAAAAGGTGAAGAGATTAAGAAGTTCCAATTAGTTCAAAACTAATCGCAGGGATGTACACCATAGCATAAAGAATATAGTCAAAAATATTGTGATAACCCTGTACAGTGTCAGATAGGTACTAGATTCATTGGGGTGATGACTTTGTAAGTTATATAAACGTCAAATCACTATGTTGTACACCTAAAACTACTATAATATTATATGCCAATTTTAATTGAAAAGTAAAAAAAAAAATTGTTTTTAAATGAGTAGTGTCTCTCCCCAAAACAAATAAGCTTTAATGCAACATATTACTCAACAACACTGTATAAACAGGGATTTATGAATCCTTACAATGTCCCTCTTTATTGTTTTATTCTTTTATTATTCTTTTGACAGAAAGGAAAGCAACTCAAAGATACCAGGACCTTACATGGTTTGTTTAGTTAGTCTATAACTAAAGGAGCAGGGCCCAAGGCCTGCTATATTTTAACCAAAGACAAAGAAGACCTTCAAAGTTTTCACTAAGCACCAATATGAATATAATTCGGGCTGTGTTTAATTGAGGTTTATAGAGAATACAGAAATTACAGTACATTATTAAGGAGCTATTTTTCTTTTCCTGAAAGATAAGGTGCTTTTCTGACAAACAAGCATAGTACATTAAAATTTTCTCTTTTTTTTGAAAAAAAAAAAAAGAAAACTCAGCCTAAAGAAAATAAAGAAATACCATTTTATTAATCTATTAATTTTTCAAGAATAAAGGCTTTTTATAGTCATCATTATTTTAAAAGTCAAAATCTCCATTTCAATAGAGTGTTTTTTAAGGGGAGGTTAACGGAAGTTCTAATGAATATTTATGTCTAATTCTATCTGGATTTATCTGGTGACAGGACACAGAACCTTTTTATATGCTTTCAAAAATGTGTATGTAACATAACATGAAAAACAGAATTGGTATTACATTTAAATTGCTGGAGCTGAATGTACTCCAACAGAACATTTCAAAGGTCTTAAATGATTATTATTTTTCGTGATGACAAATGGCTTTCTCTCCAAGACACAATATAGCAAAATCAGTATTTATTTCATTACAGTCTAATTGAGCTTAAGATATTAGGTTTAAGCCTGTGGAGTATTTGAATCAGCAGCAGCCATTAAGAACCCAGCATCAGATTATTCCTCCTGTCAGCCAATAAGTCACTAAATACCTACTGCACACCTATGCAGACTGTGATGGATTCTGGGACACAACAGTGAACAAATCATGGATTCTGCTCTCAACTTTCAGTCTTCTTTCTCTCTTTGTCTTTTTCTTTAGGATTTAGAGGAGAATTCTGAAACCTGTTTTTAAGAGATTCTCCAGTGATCCTAATGTACCCAGAAAAAGATGAACACCCACACAGATGACAGACATACCTTTCAGGTTTCAGCCTAAGCATTGCTTTATACAGAGAGCCTTTCTGACAATCCTTCCTTGCAACAGTACACACCTTAATCAAATTAGGCCAGACTTTCATGGACATTAACATTATGTTAATAAATATTTTCTTCCATTTATTTTAATTTAAATGAAAGGAGAGACAATGACTGGGAAATGAATACCGCTGGAATATGTCTACAGTGGTTCATATTACAATCTCCGAATGATCTTAACAATCACACTAATGACCGTTAATTTAATTCCCAATGTTTTTGTATGCAAGCAGCCAACTGAATAGATGCCAACAGACCCAAAGTCTGTTAGAATTTTCATTTCTTAAAATGTAGTTCCACACCTCAGGGCCTCTAGCTAATGGCATGAGTATAGAGAAATATTTCTCTGCTCTATGAGGAACAACAATGCAGGCATGATGATAAATTCGTCCACTTATCCCACAAATATTTATTGAGTGTCTGAAATACATTAGGCAGTGTTCCAGGCACTGGGGATACTGTGATATCTGCTAGGTTGAAACTTCCATTCGAGTACAGGTGGAGTCAGAGAATAAAGTAAGCAGGTACAGTTATTTCAGAGAATGCAAGTATTGTCAAGAAAATAAAAGAGGGTAAAATGGGTAAAATGGTGTAGAGAGTTACAGGTTTAGGGAATGGGGAGTTCTTCAGTTTGAATGTCAGGTGTGTAACACTTGTCTCAGGGTTAGGAGAAACTCTGAGGTGGAGGCAACTGTGACAAACTGGAGAAGTGCATTTGTCAGCTAAAAACGAGCTGTGGTATTGATCTGTAGACTATTTCCACTTGGCAATGGGTGGGGAGCTGGGAAGAGGTTGGGGAGACCATACGGTTAATGTGACTTTTTAAGAGAAGCCAGAAATGTAGATTTCAAAAAGAAATTGCTTTTTTAAATGTTGGCAAATAATTAAAATTTAAAATATTTTGCCAATCAGCACTATGCCTTTGGGAACCAAGTACATGGAAGGGCTGGACTGGGATAGACAGCTGCCAGGGCTCTGAATCTCTACCATAGGTCTTTCTTCAGATGTAAATTATCTAGGACTAATATAATAAAATAGTCTGACCTAAAATATTAATGGTAGATGGTGCTATATCTTCCATGGATGATAGTTACAATTTACCCAGGACTTCCCATGAACTATGAATAATAAGGCACGGTTGGAAGGAGAGACTGTTGAGCCAGAGAGGTCAGGTTCAACTGTCTCTCAAGTCACAGCTATAGGCCTTCAACCATAACCCCTTTTATAATGCTCCTCTTACTTGAGGACACAAAAACAATGGGAACAAAATGAAAGGTAATTAGCATGAGGATTAAGATCATCCAGAGATTCTTTTATGGAATACTGTAGGCATTTTTCTAGCTGTGTTTAGTCTCCAGTCATCTCTTCTCTTTTTATTTAATTAAAATAAATGGAAGGACAGAAAATGAAAATTGTGCATATAGGTTCATTGCTGATATTTTCAGCAGTGCTTTATAAAATTAAATAAAAACAAATGCTTTAAAGCAGGAAGCAAATAATATTTAGCCATAGCATTTTTAGGTCTGATTTTTTTAGGTTTACTTGGGATCACTTTTCATTGCCTCATTAGCTAACTCCTTCATCACTTCTCAGCATAAATGTCAGTACTTGGCTAGGATTCTTGGAAAAATCATGACACATGGTGTTAATACCTCATCTTTTCTAAGTAGAAGCTTTATTCTTTCCACCTTGAGACGCAGAAAGTATTGTAAGCAATATTCTATTAGTATTCTTTTAAGACTTTATTTTCTTAGAGAAGTTTTAGATTTACAACAAAATCGAGAGGGAGGTACAGAGATTTCTCATTTGTCCCTGTCCCCACATATGCACAGTCTTTTCTATTATCAACATTGCTCACCAGAGCGGTACCTTTTTCACTAACAATGAACCTACATTGACACGTCATGATCATCCAAAGTCCATAGTTTAACATAGAGTTCACACTTGGTGTTGTATATTCAATGGGTTTAGATAAAAGTATATGACATATATTCATCATTCTATCATACAGAACATTATCACTGCCCTAAAAATCCTGTGTTCTGCCTGTTCATCTCTCCTCTCCCACCCTATCCTGGCAACCACTGACCTTTTTACTCTCTGTAGTTTTGCCTTTTTCAAAATGTTATATAATTGGAATTACACTATGTAGCCACATTAGATTGGCTAATTTCACTTAGTATTATGCATTTAAGCTTCCTCCACATTTTTTCATAGATTAATGGTTTGTTTCTTTTCAGTAACATTGCATTGACTGTAAGTACCACAGTTTATCTATTTACTAACTGAAGGATATCTTGGTTGCTTCCAAATTTTTGCAATTATAAATAAAGCTGCTATAAAGATCTATGTGCAGGTTTTTGTGTGAATATAAGTTTTCAGCTCTACGGGGTAAATTTTAAGAAGTGAAATTGATGAATTTTGTGATAAGAATATGTATAGTTTTGTATCTATTAGTCTGTAAAGGGAAAAATTGACAGTCATTTGTTTATATGATTAAATGCAGATTTTCTTCCATTATGTTTGTTTTACAATCACGTGATGATTCCTAAACATTTCAGATCTGCTAAAACTAATGTCTAACTATGATTTTATTTTGTCTTTTATGTTTTATCTACTATTAGTCTGTTTTATCAGTAAAGGTGGGTTCAGCAGAGCTCAGATTGAGAGCCAACTATTTTCCCTTGGCATGTTCATATACACATACCTTTGTGAGGTTATTTAAATCTCTAAGAAGTGTTTGAGTGAAATGCAAAATTTATTATGGTGATTATCTATGGGGAGATGAGGAGGAAGTTCAAATTGGGAGTGGTGTCAAATCATCTTAATCTTATGTAATATTTTAAGTTTTAAGGGAGACTGTAGAAATGTAAAATTTACTTAAACATCAGTGAAATAAAACTTCATAATTAAGAGGAGTGAGGGAAAGTATTTTATAAACACATGCTGCTTTATTCTTTTTAGTTTTTAAGCTGGAAGCATGATTTTACCTTTAGTAAGTCTTAACGCATTTATTGATGTGCTATTACTTTAATGGAGCTCTAAAATTTTTAAAATATATATTGTATTGTTTTGCTTTTTGCTTTCATTAAAAAATGAAAAATTACTAAAAAATAAAAAATTATTCACAAAGTTTAATTGGCTGAAATATCACAATAAGTCAGTTACTTTTCCAAAGATAAAATCTACAGAGTTAGAAGTTTACTTCTGTGTCACCATTTTTTTGAAAGTAATCAATTTACTAAGAAAACTCATTTCTCGGTGGTAGTTCTTACTGATACACCACATAATGTCTTAATGCCTTAACTGGATTGTTAGGTGGGATTTAAATGATTCACATATAATGCTGAGAAAAAGCTTCCTCTTTAAGAAGAGCTCAACATGATTCATCTTCTGTGCTATATTTTAAGAAAACAAGAAAGAATAGAGCAACGACTACAAAAGCAGATGGGACAAATACTTTAGAAGCTGTTTTGGTACCTATAAGTGTTATAGAACCACCTGGCTATAAAAGCAAAGGAATGTTCATCATGATGGTCTTATACAGCTTAGCTGTTGGAAAAAGCTTCTTTTGGAAAATAATGACTCTAAACAGGCTTAGCCACTTTTTTCTTTTGTATATGGCAGTTGAGTGAATGCCATTTTTTTAAAAAATTGCATTTGTTTTGAAATATAAGTTTAAAAGAAAAAAGCCAGGGTAGAACATAATTTTTACATCATTTAAAACCATCACTTGATATCTCAAAAAAACTTTTTTCAATTCTAATTTTAGTGGCATAATTATAATACACGTTTTCAAGGGTTCTAGTATTTGGGATCTATAGTCCACTTTATAATTCTACCTATGGAAACAAAGACTAATATAAGTTTAATAAAACTCTGAGGAGTTATACATTATTTTTAAACTTTTTCAGTGAGATATCAATTATTCATAACAGATAGAACCATTGATCTCAACTTTGGCAGAACATTAGAAACACTTGGAGACCTTTTAAAACTCCCAGAGGCCACACCACACCCTGACCAATTACATCAGATTTTCTAGAAAAGTGTGAAACTTGGAATCAGTATAATTTCCCCAGGAAATTTTGATGAGCAGATCTCTGAAACAGTGGTTCCCAGCCTCTCTAAAGATAAAAATCACCTAGGTGCTTGTTAATAATACAAATTATTCCCTAATTACTGACCTACCAAGTCAAAATCTCTGGGAAAAGGGTCTGGAAACTATTTTTTTAAACAAATTAATTCTTACTATTAAGGAAGTTTGGAAATATTTCTCTGACTTAAGCTTTATACTCCATAAATAATAGTGACACAAGATCACTACATTTAAAAAATTGTATCATGATTGAAAGTGCTATATTATCATGTCTAAAGAAATAAGGATCCATTAAAAGGGTGTTGGTTGGCTATAGAAGCACTGAAAAGTACCTCTGAGAAAGTATAGCAGAGCTCAGGACCCATTCAGCTCTGAAGAGGGAAGAAAGTTTCCGGAATCAAGGATGTGTCTTTTGAAGGTATATCCTATTATGGAGATGGATGCTGTAGGCTCAAGAAAAGCCTGATGATTTTAAACGCTGGAATCATGTAATTAACTCAACTTGCCCCTAGTCTCTGCTCAGCAAGCAACCTTCTGATTAAAGTTTGACTTCCTATGTAGTGTGCTTGTGGAGGCAGAAAATGCACTGGCTTGGGGGTAGAAATGTTCAGTTAAAATTCTCATTATAAATCAATAACTTGGCACTCAGATTCCACCCATCAGTGTTCTGGACTTTCACGTGAATCCACACATGGGAGATATAGCCTCTTTATGCTGTTAAGGTATAACTCAGCCTGCAGAGCTGAGGTGCAGTGAAAGGTAATGCCTGCCATTCTGTGTGGGAAAGCCCAGCCTGGAAAGTCCCTTTCCTTTGAACTTCTTATCATTTAACTTTCCTGATTATTATGCCTTTTCTCTATTGCCTAAGGCATTAATCTGCTGGTGGTTGTGTGGGGTGCTGGTGGTGGTGGGAATTGTAGGTGATTAGAAAAGTTTCAGGAGAGATATAGAGGAAAAGACCAAGGTAATATTCAGTTTGTGACAAGCAAAATAAGACCATGCAGCAGGACTGAAACTCTGAAGGATGAAATATTATATTAAGAGTGAATCTGCTAAATTTCTTTGACTTTTCTCCCTCCTTATTTAGCAGATTAAAAATGTAGCCTAGAAGACTAGGCAATAAGTTCAAGATCACAGAGATTTCTTGTAATATAAAAAAAATACACAAATTATTAGGGAATGATTTATCTTAAGATTTGCTCTTCTTTATAGGAGGGGGATCTGATGCAGAGAAATCTTCCCCACTTTCCACCCTGGATAATTAAGAAAAGAAAAAAGGAGGGAGAGAAGGTAAGAGGAGAGAAGAATACATTTAGTGCTAATTTTCTGCTCTTTGGGCTTTGACACAGGAGTGTGTGTGACACTGTGTGTTAAATATGCATTAAATGAGGTTAATGTGGAAAGTGAGCTGCTGTAGATCACTTTGGGACATGCCACATCAAAGTAAACTAGACTGCACAGGATGATACAATGAAGGAGACATTAGGTCCAGGTTTAGCCACCTTCATTTGAGTGTGGCATGGTCACTGGTTTGAGAGCAATGTTCTTATCTTGGTGTCCACTCTAACAGGACTAGGGGTGATCTGCGGTGTCTGTGGGAGAAATGGAAGCTGTAACACTCAAGGATGAGAATGAGTCAGCCAGGAAGTGCTACCAGGCTTTGACCAAGACAAAAAAGGATCAGATCACAAATTATCTCAGCCCAGGCTTTAATCCGTAATCCTAATGAGAAAAACAGTACCTAAGGAACAGGGAACACTGCTCATCCTGGAGGCTAACAGAAGCAGAGGAAACTACCCCTGGCAACCTTGATCCTTTTCTGCCCCCATTAGGGTATGTAAGCTCCCTCTTCTCTATAACTGGTAATTCTCCTCCAACTACTGCCTGTTTTTCTGTTCCCTTTCCTTACCTGCTTGAAAAAGTTAACCATATACTTCATCTCCACTTTTTTTTTTTCAATTGAACTTATTCCTTAGGTTTTCTTTCCTATCATTTCACAGAAACTTCTCTTCTCAAGGTCACCCATTAACATGTCAAATCCAGTGGTTAATTTTCAGTTAATTTAATCAACCCAGCAGCTGTCTAAACAAAGTCAGTCAGTTCCTCCTTTTTAAAACACTTTCTTTTCTTGGCTTGCATGTTACACATTACTTCTGAATATTCCTTCTCTACCTGAAAAAAAAAATAGTGCAATGCTCCAGGATGCTCTCCTTGGACTGTTCTTCTGCTTTAGGCACATTCATCTCCCTGAATAATCCCATCCAGACTGGTGGCTTGAATTTTCCTCTATGTGCTAACAACTTCCACAGTTTTTTTCTCTAGTATGGCCCTTTTCCTCAACTCCAGATGTATAGACCTATCAGCTCACTCAACATTTCCCCAAGAATATCTAACGAGCATCTCAAACTTAACATATCATAAAACCAGCTCTTATTTTTTCCTTCTATACCTGCCTTTGTTTCTCCAGTTTCTTCATTCTCCAATAAATGACAATTCCATTCATCAGTTGCTCAGGTCAAAACACTTGGATTCATTCTTGGCTTCCCTTCTTCTTACATCTTCTTCATTAACCTGGCAGGAAATACTGTCAGTTTTGCCTTCGAAATATATCTAGAATCTGACTATTTCTTATTGTCTCTGCAGCTACCACCTTATTCTGCTGCACAGTTTTCTGGATTGCTCTGATTGACTTCCACTTTGCCTCCCTACAGCGTGTCTTCCATCCATAGCTTTCAGAGTGGTCCCTCAGGCTTGTCCAGATCTTGTGGTTAAAAAAATGTATCATCAGGACTTGGTCTATTATTCCATTTGTCAGTTCTATTTGCCCCTGCTTGACTTTATTTAACATAGGAGCTCTTTCTACATTATGGACATGATGGCAACTGGGAGCCCTAGACTTATCTCCACTCAGTTTGGCAATTCCAGAAAAAGAAAATATCTTTCCCAAAATTTAAATATTAAATCAAGGATGATTGACTAATTTTGCTGGGGTCATGTGTCATTCTCTAAACTAATCAAAGTGGCCAAGGGAATAAGGTACTCTGGCCATCCTAGGTCATGGGCCTACCCTACTTTCCAGGATGGAGTGGGGACACCATCATTCACAGCCTCATTGAGACAAATTTGAACAGGAGCAAGAACAGATGTCACAAAATATTTAGGGCAGACAAAAAAATATAGTTAGATACTATAGTATATTGTATTTGTTTGCTTGAACTGAGTTATTCAATTCCTTTGATTCTATTTCTTCATTTAGGTACAATAACACTTCACAGGGTTGCTGTGAGATTCAAATGATTTTACACATATAAAGTTGCTTTGTACAACTGAAATTATAGACATTATGATGTGAATGTTAGTTATTATTAAATTGAGATTAGACCATCAGAGGCAGATAAAATAGGGTTAGATACAGAGGATGACCTTCTGTAACTTAAAAAATGGTATAGATGTGGACAAGTCAACCAAAGGGTTAACACATCGAGCAGAAAGAGAGGAATAAAAATCATCTCAAAGACCAAGCTGAACAGGTTTGTAACGAGAATTGAAAATCTGTCTTTATGTATTGAAAGAGCCACTTTGGATATAACTTGTTTAGGGCATATACTAGTTCCCTTAAATTGGGACTTTTTTTTTTGTTTCCATATGAATTGAACAATAAAACATAAAAATGGAAATATATATACAATGAGGAAATAAATCAAATAAATAACATAACTATGTTATATTGAAAACAACCATAATACAATTCCAGTAAGTACCAAGCAAACTCTTTTGAATTAAAATAAATGTAAATGATTAGTAAATCTTTATATGTCTAGTTGACATGGTTGGATTTCCTTCAGAAGGGGGAGGATAAAAAGTTAGAGTCATTTCTGAGGGTTTCTTGTAGAAGAGGGCAGTCAGGGATAGTCTTCTCATTTGTACCAGAGATCTGTGCTTCAATATTCAAAGGAAAAGTAATAGGGGCCAGCAGGGCCAGTGGTTCCCTCACTGGGTTAACACAGACATAAATATAGGTCACACAAATCAAACAAATAAAAACTAATAGACACAGATAACATATGGTTGTTACCAGAGGGAAAGGGAAATGGGGGGGGGGGTGTAGGTAGAAGAGGGTAAAGGGTGACAAAAATATGGTGACAAAAAGATACTTGACTTGGGTGATTAACACACAATGTAATATACAGATGATGTATTATAGAATCTTACATTTGAAAGCCATATAATTTTATTAACCAATGCCACTCACTTTAATAAATTTAATAAAATTTAAAAAAGAATACGCTGAAAAAATATAGCTTATACAGCTCACCCCTATGTTATTAATAAAATTATGTATTCAAGCCAACTTATTCAAGTCTTTTTGGGGAGGTGGGTGCTTTATGTCAAAAAATAGTCACTGATCAAATTCTTTACTATACGATTCTGGGCAAGATAATGACCTTTTTCTAGAGATGATTTATAATGCAGCATGGAAATGCTTCTGCTGAGGCCTGCACAAAAGGCTTTAGTAATAGAGAATAGAGCAATGAACTCTGCCTGAGGTTCTGTGGCAAGGTTTCCTTAAAGACAAGACACAAGAGAGGGGCGGTGATTTAGATGAAGAGGAGATTTTAGATAAAAGGTTAGTGAGGATAGGGAAGAGGTCTTTACAGAGAAAATAGTGTGAACCAAGGGGCACAGAACTGAAAAAAGATGTGACATAATAGCAAATAGCAAGAAATTCACTGAAGTTGGAGCATAGACTGCTTGAAGAAGAGAGGTGGAAGCTTTGGGGACTGAATCAGTGAGGGAGTTTGCATTTCATCCTGCAGATTATGGAAAACCAGTCTGCGTTTACACGCAAAGGGGTGATAAGATTAACATTGTAACAAATGATGGCAAAGGAAATAATATGATTCCCTTTTAGCTTGCTGTAATTATATTTAAAATTTTATGTTGAGAAGCTTACCTTAATAAAGCAAGCAGGTTCCCAGGGACCCTTGGGGGGTAAGAAGACATTAACGTTCTACATCACCCCAACCTTCGCCTAGGAGGGCACAGGCAGTTCATCTAGGAGTTCATCATCCCAGAGGAGAAGAATGGATCATTCAGGCAGAAGCAATACTTGGAGAGAAGGTAGTTATACATATTGTTTTTCTACTCTTCTGATTTTGCAGCAAACGTTCTAATATTATAAAAATCAGGTTTTATAGGTGAAGAATAGATTGACGCAATCCTCAGAGGTAATTCAGGTACCTCATGTGAAAAAGCAGATTCTGTATGTGTTGTCCAGATTGTTCAAGAACTGAGAATTCTCAAAATATATTCTCCAGATTGTTCAAGAACTGAGAATTCTCAAAACTTATCCAAAGGAACGTGGATTCAAATAGTTTTTGTGTACATTTCTTACCTATATGTAAAAATGTCCTGTGAAACTCTAATACAGTACATCTTTATAGGCAAAAAGACAAAGAAAAAATAAATGTGCAGGAATGTACAAAAACAAAGCACTGGAATCCTGATTCCAAGGAAGATATAATCCATCCATCCGAGTGGATTCACTGTAATCTCCTTTTTCTTCTCTATGAATAACCTCAAGAGACACTTCACTGCATTTCAGAGATTCAACAGAACCAAGATACTCTGTTTTCATACCAACCAAGACATCCTCTCTTTTGTTTCTCATCCATTTATTTACTCATCATTTTACCAACGAATACTTATTGAATGACACAAATATTTGTTGTGTGTGTAGATACTGGTGAGAAGATAAAATAGATCTGTTTTCATTGAACTTCTTGTCAAGTAAGGGAGAAAAATCCTAAATAAGCCCTGAAATGAAAGTGCAGTTACTGCCATCTGGAGGCCGGCTTGGGCATCCCTGCCACCTGAGAGGTAGATAAGATGGATAGACTGCCCCAGACTCCTGTCCTGTGGGGTCAGACGCTCCATTCCACACACATCTGGGGCTGTCTCATGATCTCGGCTGCTGGCTTCTCCTTCTCAGTGGCAAAGCAGTCGTTGCTTTGTGCCCTTTTCAAAGAAGACATCATCACATTCCTTCCTCAATCTCCATAGACTCTCATCCACATAAAGCATTTGTACATATGGCTGGCTTTAATGAAGACTACAGGTAATGAGGACAGCCCAGAGCATGGCTGCCCAACAAATGGATGTGAAAGCATATTTGGATATTCATGGTTTTGAAAGTTCATTCAACCACTCCACTTTCTCACTTTAATACTCTCTCTTCAGTGCTCAGCCTTCCACCCTCTAACTGGTTCCTCCTTCCTCCACTTTCTTTCTCTTCTTTCCTTTCACTTCTGTTTCAACCATTGCTCAGAAGCAAGCAAGAAACCAATCACTAAAATAACAAACACAATGACTGATAAACAAGTCCAAATACCTTTATTCTTTCATGAAGCCTAATTTTTTTTCTTTTATCTTTAGGGCTCTCAAAGAGACTCATTTTCTCTGAGTGACACCTTCTCCTCCAAAGTTTTATCTACGTATTATACTCAACATAGACATTCTCTATTCTAAGAGAAATTCTGTTTCCATCTCTTAAGATATATATTGTTAGTCTAGGACGCATGCTCTGACCGAAAAGTAGGAGGTACAGGTAAGTACAATACCAGAATAGGGGACTGGATTTCAACTGAGAACATAGGAAGGGACAGCTTCTTAGAGAAAGAATAACATTTCTGAAGACTATTAGCTAGGCACAAAGTGGGGGAAGAGCATTTCAAGCAGCGGAATGACATATGCAAAGGTCTGTAGATGGGAAGGAGCTTGGTACACTGACAAAATTGAAAAGAGAAGACAATGGCTAGACACTGAAGAGAAGGAGAAGGATGAAAGGGATGAGAATGGAGAGGTTAGTGGGATTCAGATCTGACGAGACCGTGTAGGCCACATGGCTCCAGTTCTTAAGTTCCTGGCCCTTTTCTAACCAATAAAATGACTTCATGAATTGTTTTTTTCTGAACCTTGAGTTTATTGATTTTCGAAACAGGAACAGTTGTGCCCAAGCTGGCAAACTTGTACACACACACACACACACACACACACACACACACACACACACGAATGCTACATAAAGCACCTTCCCCAAGGGCTGGATAACATGGCATTATTACAAAGTCAATCCTATAGCCGTAGACATGATTCTGGGTCAGCTGGATAATTAGCTGAAAATTATCTTCATATTTATTTTTCTCTCTACAGGACTGTTTCCAGCACAAAATCCCAGAATATGAGACTTTTTGTAAAAGCTTAAAAAAAAATTGCCTGCTAGCAGCACACTTTTCAGGATTTGTATCTGTCCAGCTGACACACCCATTTCCCCCTGAAGAGCAAGTAGCTTCTTACTCTGCTGTGTGCCTTACTACTGCCAAGGCATGGCAGGAATAAATCTAAGTTCTGTTTACCACCAGGGTAAACTGCCCTCCGACAGCATACTTTAGAGAGCCATTTTTTAGGGGTTCAGTATGTCCCCAGGTATTTACAGGTACTGAAAGTGACATGTACATTGTAGACATTATGCCCACTGCTTACTGCTGATGTTAGTCTGGCTCATAGCACTTTGTACATCACAGTGTATTCACATATTCATGATCATGTTTATCCTGTTATTTTCTGGAAATAAATTATTTTGTTTGCACTCCCAATTCTACCGACACAGAGATACCTTCCTTTCCTTTTCTTACTTTTCAACTACTAATAACCATGCCTTTTAAGCTGTCTTTTTATTGAAAGTAATAAATTATGACATTCATCTGCAGGTGGCTCATCTTTGCATGAGAATCACCAGCATACACAGTAGAACGCTCACAGTGTTGAGTATGTAGGAATTCATTTTAGTAGCAATAACATCCATTGACTTTAGAAAGAAAACTTTCCATTTATAGTTTATACTTGCTAGTCTTACACAATCATAGCTTTCTATGTGGTGTAATACTTTAAAATTAAGACATGTTAAAGTGTCTTCAAGGAAGTAGTATCTTCTGTGATTTCTCCTCAAAATGAAACCATTCACTTTGCTAAGACTGAGTTTGTTGAAGGTACTAAGATTCTATTCGGTCATCCTGTGAGTCAACGCTTATGGTAGAATCTTGGCTACTGGTATCAGCAGTTTCATAGGATTTTTGGTCTTTGGCGAAGTTGATGAAAACCTGATTTTTCAAGGGAAATAAAGCCATTAGTACTTGGTAAACCAAAAGACGAAATAAGGTTAATTCACCATGCATGCACACACATATATACACACACACAAAAAGAGGGTAAATAAGAAAACTAGATTTTATAGGGGCATGCTCATGCAAACATACATACTCCCTCTAGGCATCCTTCCTTTAGATATAAAATTTAACTGGAGTTTGAAAATAATAATTACAATTATAATCACAAGAGAAATATAAAGCTATAATTGAATATCTACAGCCACATATCTATATCTATATGATCTATATCAATATCTCTATCAAATATAAACAAGGAGTTCAACCCAAGCTCCTATCAAATGCTTGTATGGTGATGTGAAGAGAAATTTCACTAGTTTCAAGGATTAATGCACTAAAATAAAATTTGGATAGAAAGCCCACATTAGCAGTATGTTCAGTAAGCCAATTATTTAATAGACAGATCTTTGTTTTTTTAAAAAAATATTAAAATTTATTAGTCATAGATTTATCTAGAAATATTGAGAATATATTTTATGTCAGACATGGTGCTGTAGCTGGTTACAAGCCAAAAGCTAAATATTGGGTATTGTAAATGCCATGCTTGCTTAAAATCCCCCATAGAAAATTATCCATAAATTGCAGCACCATATATTGACTCAGAGGCCCCTAAGCCCTCACCTTCAGACCCATTTCATGGGTAGAGGCAATCAAATGTTTTATACATCAGGTTGGTTGAGCAATATAAAATTAATACACTGCAAAGATGATGAAGGATGCCCCATGAAGCCTGTAGTTATTGAGTATAAATGTCATTAAGACATAATGTGAGTAAAAAAAAGAATTCTGCATTTGCCACTTTGGTTGCCTGAATCAAGCAGATCTAAAAGTATGACACCAAATTCTCCCTAGGTACTCCCTAGGTATTCCAATCCAGAAAATTGATCAATGGAAATGTTATTCAAGAAACACACCCAAATCCATATAACTCTCAAAGCGTCATCCCACTAAATCTAGTACTCCTGTGCTATACAACTGACATTGGTATATTATTGCATACCAACTATAATTGAAAAAAAAAGCAACTCATTGACTTGTACAATGCAAATATAAACAACTGTCTATTACATTTTAATAAAACCAAAAAACAAAACTAAACAAAACAAAACAAGGTGAAAATAATGTTTTGTTTCTTTACATATACATATAACTTTACAGATATAGATACCTTATAGATATGAAAAATTTTCTTTCCTTCATTAAACGTAGTTAATACATTTAATATTTTTTCTAACAACCCAAAATGCACTTAGAAATGAATTAAGCTAAGATTTTCAGGTACAAGATTAGATATTGCTTCAACTAAAAAAAAATCAAATGTCACTGAAAAGAAATAGAATGCGTAATTATATGTGACATTGTGCATATGGGTCCTGGTGTCCAGCTTACCTCTTCCAGGGTAGTCTGACTCACTAAGAAATTTGTGATATTTAAAGCAGTCTTGTTGGTTTCCAGCACATCAAAAATGTTTGCAACTCCTCCTGCCGTGACTGGTACATGATACTCTAGCATGCTGAGATGCTGATCCTGTGGGAATCAAAGGGAAAAAAAAATGTATTTTGCAATGTCAGGTAATACTGACTTGCCTAGACATACTTGAGTAAGAACCAACAAAATAATGAAGTTCATTCCATTGAAAATGACATGACAGTGTAAATAATGGGTATGTTTTGAAACTAACTTGCAAAGATGAGATGAAAAGTTTCATGAATTTCAAAGAGAAAACAAATTAAAAAGCTAATGAAAATTCTGAAGCATTCTGCAGTCATGTGCACTTATAAAGCCATTATAGTCTTGCCTGGGAAAAAAATACTATAGAATGGTATTTCAGATGTCAGATTAAGCTCAGTTTACATTAGCATTTTCAGAGATCACTTTTAGAAATTTTACTTTTTTAATGTAAGAATTGTTCTAAAAGGCCAGAGATTAGATGCTCAGTTTATGTTGGCTAAAGAGTCTAGATTTTAAAAGCATTGTTTAGGAAAAACCTCATCCTAATAACGCCGCATGTTTTTCACAACCCATCCTAAAATTCTCTCCAATTTCTTTATGTTAATCCATAGTATTAACCATCTACTTACTAATCTATTTTTATTTTTTAGAGTATCTAACATCTTGCTTTTCTGCATATTTAATCAGTTATCATACCCTATTTATTTTCCTCTAAAATAACTCCCAAATTTAACCTTCCCTCTCTATTTGCACTCCCAATATAATCACCCCGAGGCTCATCATTCCACATCTGAGTGATTGCAACAGCCTGGAGAAGCCTAGAATCTGTATACACTCATATCTTCTGTCACAAAGCAGCTGGATAATCTTTCCTAAATACTAGTTTGACCAGAATATTTGCTTGCTTCAGAATCTAAAACCTATATGGATCAGATCAAGACTGTATTTCAGCCTGTTTTCGAGATTTCCATTAGGAATCCCCTCTTCTCATGCATTTGCTCACTGCCTAGCCCCTCTCATCAACTTGTATTTGCATCATACCTGTCACTGCAATCAGGCTATTTACTTATTTTTTACTCCCAAATTGTTATTTTTGCTATTTCCATTCTAGACATCTAGAAACCACTACATACTTGTAAAGAATGGTCTGCTTAGAAAGGAATAAGACTTTTATCATCACTGCATCTGTCTTGTACATGCCTGGTCCCATGAGGAGCAGACCAGGGCGAACGTAATCTTAGCACTTAGTGAATAAGCACAAAGTTCAACACAGAAATTCACTGAAGGAAAAAGCACTATGACCAAAATGATTTCTGCAAGAAAAGCTTCCTTTAATTTTTCAATTTGCTTTTAATTTAGACGTTAGGAAATGGGCTTTGATAAGAATCGTAAAAGCTATTATTTCCTGGAGAAGTTAGCCAAAATTTGAGAGGTTGAGGCAAAGGTACTTTGTAGAGATAAAAGAATTGTTTAAAAAAATGTACTCTATGTTGCTCTCTACGATCACTTCACATTAATACGGGGTCTTATAGTTTATGAAGTATCTTTGTGAATATTTTATCACTTATTTTTGCACCAATCTTGTGAAGTAGATGTCATTATTCCTATTTTACAAATGAAAAAAATGAGGCTCAGAGATTTTCAAAGTCTTGCTGGAAATCACACGGGGAGAGCAGAACCTCAGCCCAAGGTTCAAGTTTCTCTTCATCATTCCACACCTGATTACCTTTTAAAAACAACCATCTGCTATAATCATCTTGTACAAATTACCATGGCATCAAAGATGTTACATAAATGATAACATTTTTTTTATCAAGTGCATTTATTGTAAGTATGTACTATGTGAGATATATAAGCATGTATCTCTATGTGTCCATTCTGTGGATATGGATAAAATGAAATTAATTGAATGTTTCAACTAGCATGGGTCTTAAGAACTTCATTCCCAAGCAGTACTGCTCAAACTGTGTGGGCTTATCTCCCAAATGAGGAAAATGAAGGAGATTATCTCTTTCAGTGTTGACATTCTGAAATGTCATAATTTTTTTTTCCTAAGAAAAAATGAGCTTGGTCATATATTAACTGTGATCCCTCAATTCATATATATAAATATATATATTGCTACTTACATATATAACTCAATAACACAATATGGTCATAAAGCCTTTGTGAAGAAGAAATAGATGTAAAAAGACTATGTTACTTTAAAATAACTACAAAAATATAATTTTGTAAGCATATTTGAAGATATTTGAAGATTCTATTTCAGGAATAGAATAATTTGAAGATTTTCTTTCATCCTAAGTGTGCCTCAGAGTATCTTATAAATTTTGAACTAACAAATATTTTAAGATTAATAATAAAGCTATGATTAACTTGAAGTTGGCAAACACCCACCATGATATTAGACTATCAAAACCAATCAAGATTCACAAGGCAGAATACTCTTTTACTTACTTTTAAATAGGTTTTTGGAAAATGCAGTTGCATGAATCTCGTGAGGGCTTCCATGCTAACTTTGGTATTCTTCACATGAACCTTGACAGTAAATCCTCGTCCAAACCTAGAAAGAAAAAGTGTGAACTACTATGTGAGTGACATTTTGCTGAAATAGCTCTCCTGGAATTCTAGATAATGAAACAGGACTCCAGCTGACCATTACAGCCCCTTTTCTTATATAAAGACTGTCATTTTGCCATAAAAGTTCAAGGCATGTTGCAAACTGGAAATGGTACACTGCCATAATTTTTAAAAATTTATTTCTACCACTATACAAAGTCAGATTCTTTGGGAAAAAGCTGCCTTAGAAAGAATATAAATCTTGGCTTTCTTTAACATCCATGAATTGGTAATTGATGTCAATTTCTGAGGTTAAATACTTTATAATTTAAAGTAAACAAAGTCTTGAGAGGCAAGTCATTGGAGATTTGGCGTCAACAGCAAAGATTAACATTATTGAGGCTTTAAAAACAGATAAAAAATAGATATACTAACTAACTATTAGCACCAAGAACAGGATTTGTAAACAAGTCACAACAGACTCTCTGAGAACAATATATGTCTCCTTCCATCCTTTTTTCTTCTCTTGGTTAATGTGATCTTATAAAAAAAACCAACTTGTTGTACAGATAAAGGTAAAACGTCATGAAGGTATAAAGTGTGGATATATATACACACATATGCACTCTGGCAAGTATAAAATATTAATTTAATTTTAATTTATTAGTATAATCTTCATGCACATCTCCCCACTGTATTCTTCACTAAAAGGTTTTGAATGTGGTAAAAATGTTAAATAGCTACTGAAGGCCTGTGCAAATGGCAAACGAACAGATAAAAATCCATGTCTTCATGTACCTGTCAAGGTCTAATTTGTTATTAAAACTCTTGAAACTGCTTCCTGAGGATATTTTGGTGTGAATTAATTTTCTAAAAGATTTTAGGGCTTATAAGTTTTGGGGTTATTAACTAAAAATACATCCAATCCTTACTAACATATTTTAACTTTAAGATGTGTCAGTAATTAACTTCTCCATATCAATTTTAGTACTAATTGATGCACCAGCTCCTGAGATAAACCTAGAAGGTGAGAATAGTACCCTTAGATTGATTATCCTACACAGTATGTTGAACAACCCGTTTGTTCTTCACCTGCTCTTTATATGCTGCAAAGATCCAATACACTGAAACCTTCCATTCACCATAATGGCCAGCCTGGTACAGAGAGCTTCACATTCTTCCATGCTGAAAAATATCAGAATCACATCAGAGTTCTGAGCACAAAAAATTGGGTTTAAGTTCACAAACATAAGCTTAACTGTTTCATTATAGCACCTTAAAAATACTGTTTTAATTCCTTAAGATGGCTTTTCCCTTGAAGAAGAAAAAAATTTAAAGATAAATGATATGTTTTCACATCAGATTTATCACTGTTTATTCTCAGACTTGGGTCCATCTCTCTCACCAGGAGTGCCTTCTCTATCAAACACATTATTTCTTTTAAACTCTTTCAAGCTTTGATATAAGGCCTGTTTTTTCCCAAGGAATGTTCCCAAAATAACATTGAACTTTTTTTCATTATGCTTTGTACTTACACATTCAGTTGGCTTTGATGTGTTTTTACTTATAACTAGTTAATCTGTACCTGATTATATAATTTCTAATTTTATCGACTATAATAACTAGAGCAGATTTTCAGTATTACCCTGTCCATTTCATACCAAAGTTCAAGGAAATTAAACGATTGGCTCTAAAACATAGAGTATACTGGGACAAGGCCAGGATATGGACAACTCTCTCGATCATAAAGAAATCTAGAGGATAATTATAATAAAAGGGTGAACTTAATACTCTTAAGCCAGCCTTATAAAGAAAAGTAGATAAAATGCTTTAGTAGCTGTTTTTATTTAACTGGTCTGAAGGGTCTACTGTCAAGAAGGCCTGTGAGATGGTTCTTAAAAAACTGGTAAGATTAGAACTTAGAGGGATTTTGTGAAAAAAACTGTTTCCAATGGAAAGCACAGCCAAAGAAAGGGTATGGTGACAGGAAAGGTCAATGAATATGTGTGGAAGCACAAATCATTAAGATTGACTGATAGAAGATGGTGTCATAGGAAAAGAAGGCTAGCAATTTAGATGAGGTCAGATAATAAAAGGCCTTGCACAGTAAGCTAAAAGATGCTGAACTTTATGTGATAGGCAATAAGGAATCATACTTGAGCTAAGGGGGTCTAAGTCATAAGAAATTTGTTTTTAGAAAGATCACTTAGACCCCGCCCCACCTTGGGAGCTGGATTCTCACCGTGAAACCTATCTTAGTTGCTTCGAAGAATATAAACAGAAAATGCTTCCAACTCATTTTGGACATTTATTATTGATATATATTACATAGATTATCTGTTCCCATCTATAACCCAAAAATCATGTCAATTGACCTCAAAGTCCCTGCTTGCAGCCTACCTGTGAGATGTGAGGATGACGGAACATTTATTTTGTACTTCTTCTGAAATGATCTTCCAGAGGTGCCTTTTTGACTTAGGATCCATCCCAGAGCTTGGCTCATCCTTAATAGAAAGTTACAAAAAGAAAATATATCAAATTAATTAATTTTTGATGAGGTTTTTACATGAATCACTATATCTCACTTGCCTGGAACAGAAATCACTTTACAAAGTCTTGCGACTAACATGTTTTATACTTAATAGGCTTCTTTCTGTCTCTGTCAAAAAGCTCAAAATTAATCATTTAAAATTGTCAATCTATTTAAAAAAGTATCTCATTGAAGTTGATGCCCTGTTACTTTACACTTGTCTCATATTTCTTTGGAAAAAAATCTGCTTCAATTACTGACAAAGCAGAGTTTTTACATTTAATACTACATTGTCACTTATATATTTGAAGCCACAGCAACAAGATTGCTGCCTTGCTCCTAATAGCAGAATTGTGTCTGTGAGTGATAATATGCTATGTGAAGTGGAAAGAACACAATTTGATTTTTCAGTAATATGTTTGAGGTGTATTTTTAGTTTTATGTTCTTAATTGAAATTTAATACTCCTTGGGGGAAATAATCATATTAAGCTTTGTAGGAACTGTCAAGTAGAAAGATATAAATTATATTTTAAAAGTAAATGATATTTCAAAAAATTGTTCAAACATAAAATTAGAAATATAGGAATGGATAAACTAAGCTAACAATAATAGGGCCTGACAGTTGATTAAACAAGATAAGATAAAAACTAAAAATAGAATCTTTAATGGAAAAAAAAAAAGTATGTACATGGGATCACCAGAGGCTTGCTTTTATAGTGAGGGGTTAAATTTAAATGTAAAGAAAGGAATGAGTGTTAGTTTAGGGGAACAGTGAAGAGTGTATTGTCTGATTTGTGAAGACAATAGCATTTATAGTAAATGCGTATAGAAGACACTATGGTGCCTTTCTCTCATAGCCTGTGCTTCAGGTAGACTCATTAATATATAACATTTGCATAATGCTTTCAACTTTTTGAAGTACTTTACTTCTATCATTTCACAGGCACCTAAAGATTGTTTCATTCAGTTTAAGGGATGCTTATACAATAGAATTCCATTATGAGCATTGATTGGCAGGAATATAATGCATTATAAGTTTCTCATATTATAGAAAGATGGGCTGAACATCACTCTATCTGGGCAGTTTACATGAATTAATCCTCTGTATGACTTAATCCCTAGTATAATGTGATTTATAAGTAGATTTTCATTACATATAGTTAAGGGATTTTTTGTTTGTTTGTTTGATTGTTTGTTTTTTGAGTTTGGAGGTTCTGAAATGAAGGAGACCTTGCAAAATAAGGGCAAACTTATTTCTATGAAATAAACACTTTTTACAAATTTTGGTCCATGGAGCAGAATGCTATGTTACCCTTGTGTGTAATTTACATTTCCAGGTGATTGCTTTAATTTTCCAGTTCTTAGGTAAGTATAAATATTGAATCCATATTTTGCCTTTAAAAATCCAGAAAAAATAGAATGTTATCTATCACATCCCAGGCTAGATAACTCATATTTTTAAGTAACAAGGAAATAAATATTTTAGCACAACACATTGTCTTAAAATGTCTTTCCTCCTTTCTAGAAGTTTAAACATATGGTAATTCATCTGATCAGTTACTAATAGAACCAATTTCTTCAACAACTGAGAATCAAATTCTCCCATATTCCATAATTTTACTTACTCATTTATATACCCTGAATATGTTCCAGCTACTTCCCATTTTCAGGCCAAGTGTTTCCTCTGAGAATGACTATAACACAGCTTTAGACAAAAACATTTTTGAAGGTGTATTATTGTGGAAACAAATTATATGCTGATATAAATTCCCTGAATGAGATAGTGTAAGTAAAGTGTTTTACAAAATAACCAGCATATAGCAAGCCCTCCATGAATGTTTATTTCAATAGGAGAGTGAAATGTTACACACACAATTGGATGTGTGGTTCTAATTATGTAGTAGCCTTTTTCACAATAACTCTCCTACCAGCAGTAAAATGGAAGGTTTCCCAATCAAGGCCAGTGCAGTGGATAATTTTCTTTTTGTGCCATAACTGCACATCGAGGTAGCTCTGTCCTTGTAGGGCATCAGGTGAAGTCTCCGTAGGAGTTTATGAACAGTCTGTGGGCAGAAAAGAGGAGTTAGGTTGACCTCCTGCTAAAACCCTTAAAGCTCTAATCAGAAAAAACCTGAGAAGAAAGTTCTATAATGAGGATATACATACCTGAAAAATTCAGACATTTAAACTTAACATAGACTTTATTTTTATTTTCAAAAGTCTACTTAAAAATAAATAATCATTAAAGAGATAAAAGCAATTCCATAGAGGCTCATTTTCAAATGGAATTCCCCACCCCAAATGTGTGTGTGTGTGTGTGTGTGTGTGTGTGTGTGTGTGTGTGTGTGGTTATGACTGCAGAGTGTTCTTTCTGCTACAGAAAGCCCTTTATAAAAATAAAAACAGTAAAACAGAAATTGGCCCTTCTCAAGGCAGTTTTCTTATTAACTGTCATCACTATTTCATCTTTCTTCTTACTGAGGAGTTGTCACAAACTCCTTAAGTTTCTATAAAATTGACCTACTATCAAACTTTAGCATATTAACTGAAGAATCATAGATGCTTGTGGCTAAACAGTGGAATCCTAAGAAGATTTCAACAATCCCTGGCATTGCCATAGTAGAGGAAACCACCCCAAAGGTTAGCCATCTCATTAAAAAGGAAAATAATTGTAGTGGAGTAAAAAACTGCATAAAAATAAAAATGGAAGCTATTCTATGTTATTAGGGCATTTCATAGGTAATTCCATGTTTTAATATTTATCTGGACACTAAAAAGATGTACAGGCATCACCAACCATAGCTCAACCCAGAGCCAAAACAAGTGCAATCTTTTATTTGATGGTTCTTATAAGGTAATGAAATGATCACTAAACAATGGAGCTTCTAAATCTGAGTTAAAAAGAAATTTAAAAATCTGAGTTTATAGGTGAGTATATGATATACACGATCAAGCCAGTACTCTATCCATTATCATTATCAGGAGGAAAATGTCATAGCTTTCTAGATGTCATCCTGGTCTTGAAGGTGGATGGGTAGGCAACAGAAACAATGTTTTTTTTTTTTTAATTACAATTGACATTCAATGTTATGATATATTAGTTTCAGGCATACAGCATAGTGGTTAGACATTTATATAATTTACAAAGTGATCCCTCTGACTACTCTACTACCCACCTGGCACCATGCATAGTTCTTACAATATTATTGACTATGTTCCCAATGCTATACTTTACAACTTCATGCCTATTTTGTAATTATAAATTTGTACTTTTTAATCCCTTCGCCTTTTTTTAGTCAATAATTACTTTGAAATAAACTAGGTTTTCCAAACTTATACTCACTTCTTTAATATCTTTTTCTGGAATTCCATGTACCCTGGCATAGAAATACAGATGTTCTTCCACAGTCACCAGATCATCTAAGGCATCTTCCTGAGGGCAGTAGCCAACTAATGAGCTATGAGAGTCAACATGAGCCAGAGATCTGAATTGAGAGAATCAAAAACACAGATGAGTTTCAAAAGATATTTCCCTGCTAGGGTCCAAATTTTGGGAAGTCCAAATTTTGGCCATGGTGAATGGTGATTCCAATAAAAGTGATAAAATAATCCTACTATCAAAGTTCACTTTAAGGTTTACAAAATTCTACTCACTTGAATAGCTGTGTTTTCCCTAGAGATTTATTAATATAACTACAAAATAACATAACGAGTTTATTTTAATTATTTTTCTCATTCAACTATGTTGTGGTTAGTGAGTTGAAGCATTCATTTTTTTATACCCCGTCTTATTTCTGATGAGAATGTTTCCACTTGAAGGAATTATGTCTCCAGTCAGCATCTTGAAAATTGTGGTCTTTCCTGCTCCATTCACCCCAAGAAGGCCAAAGCACTGGTATAGGGGAGAAAAAAAAGAAGTAAATCTTAACCAAATCAAAGACATGTTACTATTGTATTTCTTTCCTTCTTCTCAGGTGAAATAAATTACACTAAAAAATAAACCACTGGAATTATTATTCATGGGTATTATAGCACTCTGTTGGCATTTGATACAACTTTCTCCTTTAAAACTAGTGGGTACTTACGTATCTTTTCTTCCTTTAACAACATCTGAATGAACATTTGTGTGTGTGTGTGTATACACACACACACACACACACACATATCACTTGTTTTATATATATTATAGGATTCCTCTGTGTGACATGATGAAATACCCAAGTAAGGTATACTAACCTGACAAAGTAATTATATTTATAGATTTCATGTTATTCACACAAACTTTAATCACAATTTTATTGAATAAGCTACTGAAACAATAATTTTTATATGCTGTTGAATAAATTTGATGCTCTTTACTTTGCAGCTCTGCTCGGAATATTAAAGGAAATGCTCACATTCCCTCTCTCTTTTCAAAACTGCCTTAATATTGCTTCTGTGAAAACAGCAAAAATAAATATGGATGCAGTCTAGGACTTCATTTATGACAACTGATTTCTTTACACTGTTTTTCGAAGAAGGCTGGAAACTAAGTTGAAGAGAGCCCCTGTACACAGGCTTCTTGACTGGAAGTCCACCCCAGGGAGGACAGTAGCCTGGGAAGGGGACCGGGACTCAGTTTGTGGTGAATATTCCCTGCCAGGAGAGAAGACTTATAGGGTGGGTAACACATGGACACTTGTAAGTTTTATATATAGAACCTATCAAAATATTCAGAGATTGGCTTTTATATTTCCAGAAAAAAATTAAAGGAAGATAAAGATTTTTATTCATTAGTCATCATGCCCAAATTAAGGACAGTTAGAAACTAAACATTGTTCCTTACCTCCCCTGCGGGTATCCCAATGCTGATGTTGTTTACAGCTATAATCTTTTTGTGGATAAGTTGGTAGGTCTTTGTGAGACGATGAAGTTGGACCAGGTCAAATTCATCTGCACCATTCTCAACTCTTAATCTCTCAGCCCGCACATCTTCATCTTCATCTATTGTCTCAATTACAGGTGAAGAATTAAATTTTCTGAAGAAGAGTCTAAAAAAATGGACCCAATGATTTTTACATCAATGATTTTGAAATGGCCCCACTCTATATTTAGAAAACTTTTGCTTTCTAAGCTTAAATGCTTACGGATTCACTGTTACAATTCAGATTCCTAACTTTAGTAACACGGAGGGCAGTTTGGGTTTGAGAGTTACTTTCTACCAGAACCAGAGCTACTGATAAGACTCAACACTTACAACTCTTTAATCAGTCATCACCTTTTTAAAAATTCTCTCTTTTTCTTATATCATCAATATTATGAATGTTATTATATATTTTTTTACTGTGAATGTGTTACCTAACATCTACCCTATATATTAAGATTATAAGCCCTGAAAACTCACTAAGTCTCAAATCCACTTCAGTATTTTGCTTAATAAATAAATATCACAGTATACCAAACCAAACCAAATTTTAAAACCCTACAAATCAATTCAGGTCTTCCTCCCAGTGTTCCCATTTCTCTTAATGATATCCTCAAAATTCCAACTGTGATGTTTTCTTTGAATTTTTTCATTCCAAAATCCATTCATGGGGTCAGTCTACTAGCCTTGGAAATGCTTAGTAATATCTAGTCATTGTCACGGATCATTTTCTGTCTGTTTCTATTACTATCACAAGCTTTCACTCTTTCTCACTTAGATTTCTCCAGGAACCTCAAACTACTCCAGGGGTTTGACTCTTCCATTCCCATCTGCACTACCTCCATAAAATCACACCTCCTGAAGCATCATGTAATCATGTTGCTCTCTGTTCAGAAACCTTTAATGTACTACTATTTGTTTGTTGAAAAAGGTCCAGACCATATCTCTTTAACCAAGGATTTAATAAACTCCATAATTTCCCAACCACACACTTCAGCTTCTACTATTTCATTATATTTTATTCTATGTTCTCAAACCATGTTACTCATTTCTCAAATATGCCCCAAGATTTTTTCTTTCTCTTTGGTCTTGTTCTTTTCATTTTTATTTTTGATAGGCTATACATGCTTATCATATATTAAAATCAAAATGGTACTGTAGAATATATAGTAAAAAGTAAGTTTCCTACAGTCATATAAAGTTCTCTTCAGCAGAGGCACACATAACTAGAGATAGTCCATGCATTTGTAAATAATATATATTTCTTTTCTAATTCAAATGGTAATAGACTTTACAAGTAGTTCTATTTTTCATTTAATAAATGTTAGAAGTAATCTCAAATATTGTATAGAAAACTGTATGATTTTGTTTAATGGCTGTGTAATGTTTAATTTAGGGGTATATGTATATAATTCATTTAACCAGTCCCTAAATGAAGGCCATTTAGATTATTTTCATTCTTTTTCTATTGGAAATGATTGCTATGATGAATCATTTTATACATATGTAATTCTGCAAATCTGTGAACATATCTATAGAAAAGAAATTCCTAGAAATCGAATTGCTGGGTCAATGGGGGTTGTATTGTTTTTCTTTATGATTCTGTCCTCACTTTTTAAATTTCCTTTTCGCAAATCCATTGTTAATGTGCTAATCCTCAATCTTCTTTCCCCATTTCTATTTTCTATTCTTCCAAACTCAAACTCAATGTAAACAAAGACTCTGTCTCCTGTTTATGTAAATATTTTCTCTCTACTACTGAATCTTAATCTCTTTAAGGCTCACAACTCTGCTTACTTTTACTTTCCAGTCTACAGCAATACTTGCAGACACATAGTGAGGTTTGATAACTACGGAGTGAAAAGAATAGTGAATTATGTTACAATTAAAAAAAAATTTTAATAAAACATTTTCATACTAATGGAAAATCTTTGACTATTGACCCCTCACTAAGTATTTTTAATTGAATTCCATCAAGGATGTCAAATACTATGTTTTCATTGTTTTTTTTTACCTGAATTTCTTTATTAGCCACTCGTTGATCAAGAGTCGCAAGAGAAAGAACATGGTGCCTTGAGAAACCAAAGCCACAAACATTGCACCTAGTTTATCCATCTCAAAGGTTTCACTTGGGTATTCCACACCGTATGCTTTTAAAAAGTCCAGGACTGACTGTTGTTGAGAAAGTTCAATCAAACCATAGCCAAAACAGAATTGTGGGAAAATCAGGAAAATGCGCTTGAGGGTTTCCGAAATAAGTTCTAAAGTCTGAAATAAAGAAATAAAAAGTGGAGCTCAGTGTTAGACTTTCAATAAGTGACAAAAATTTAATGTAGAGAAATAATGGAACCTGTGAATCTTGTCTAGATTGGCAATTATTGCACATGTACACTGGATTTATATATAAATATTTACTCTAACCAAATGGTAGAGATTTATTACTAAGATACAAGCAGAAAAGATTATATTTTTCTTGACATAATCTAAGGTGTCAGGCCAAACCTTGAAGGCAGAATCAATCCTAGACCTACATTAGATCCAAGGAATGTCGGAATAACATGGACGCTGGGGTGGGATGTTGGGTGTGGTAGGTGCCTGACTAAAGGAGAAACAGTATATTTTCAAAAGCTAATGTAATTTCTACTTGAAGAGGAACTAAAATGGTGAAATGAGATAGAAAGAGAAAGACAACCTCTTTTACTGAGAAGCAAATAACTCATTTTCACGTTATTCAAACTTGGGGCCAACCACTTGCACCTCATGAATATTCTTCTTCCTCCTGGAGTGTGCTTGTTTTTTCCTCAGGTCACTTTGTTTCCTCTCTATTCTTTTCTATTCAATTGCCTGACAGTGTTAGTGCTTCTCTTCTCACTAATCATAATTGTTAGCTCTGAATGGAAAGTGATACTTACAATGAAGTAGGCTCCAATTCATGATTAAAAAGGAATGAATTAGGTTTTTTCTCTATGAATGTTCAAATAAATCTTAACCCACAGACATATAACTAAGCCATTGTGACTATTACTACTATAATGCAACAATTTTTTAATGAGTAAAAAGTTTAGCTAAGTGGCTGCATGATTTTCGTAGTGCCATACAATATATCTGATTTCATCTCTGTCACCCCATTCAAGCCCTATCATATGTCAATAGTTTTGAGGCGGGGGAAGTACAATCATAGGAATTAATCTATGTGGAGCCTAAAAAGAATTTTAAAAGGTGGTAGTTTCACCTCTACTGAATTTAATAGAATCTAATACAATTCTTCTCTTCTATTTAAAGAATGCAAAACACAGAAAAATTTTCCACCTTGAGTGTGTTGAAGCATTTGATACATTCACTGAAGTTTAGCAGACCAATAAAGGACCTTACCGGATCATTCGGCTTTTCCTTGGAAAGAAAATATACCACGGACAAGGAAACAATGGAATTGATGCCAAAGAAAAGGTTGATGCAGACGTAAGTGATGAAAGCCATTCCTGTTTCATGGAAGAGCCCAGCCAGCAAGTACATCCAAGAAAATGTGGCATACCTGTGTGTTAATAGTACTAAGCATTAAAATTATGCCTAATTATTCTCCTTTATTAACTACATACATACATACTTATATACATATATGTATACACACACAAATACATACTTAGATGGGGTTCCAAAGTAAAAAGAAACACTTGAGATTAGTTGCCAAGCCCCGTAGTTAGATCTCTTGTTTATTCTATTCTCTTTAACAACAGCTACGACAACAGAAATTCACAGGATATGTTTACAATAACAGTTAGAAGCCTCTCTTTTCAGGAAACTTGAACAGTCCCACATCATGACAACTTCAGATTAATTCCTCCTAAAGATGGCGTTACCCTGCCTAGGCAAGAGTTTTTTTTTCCTCAGAAATATAAATTTAATCCATGAAAATCTTACAATTTAAAGTTGAGGAAAAATAATGTTATTATTGTAAGCAGCCTAACAAGACAGGGCATGCTTTGAAGCTGGATGTCAAGTTTTTAGGGAATGCTTAAGTAACCTTTGGCAGAGTGAAGCAGAACTAGGGACAGAGAAATCCTTCATCAGCTACAAATGCTAACTAAGTAGTGAGTTACTTCTTAAATACTACCCATGCATTCAGGGCAGAAAGAATTGCTATGCTAAGCATTGATTATATCAACTTGTATTACCTGTATTATACAGAAATAATATCATGCGTTTGTTTTATACATCTATAAAAATATAAATAAAATAAATATATAAATATGTATACTGTCTAATGCTATGTATACTCATAATTTGCTAATACACAAATCTATACATGAATACGTTTTTTCTGGTCACTCTAAAGCCTCCACTTATGCAAATTAAATTACATATGTAAATTGCTGAGCACGACATTAGGTATATAGTAAAAGTGTTCATTAATGGTAGGTATTACTATTAATAACAACAATCACTTTCAGAATTATTGAACTTCACAAACTTTGAACTAGCAAGCGTAATGTATTGTTACTTGTCACTCATGGCTAATGAAACCCCAAGGCAATTGTAAATTAGCCAACGAGATTTAGGTACTGTTTGTGCCTAGGAGAATCTTATTCTGTTAATTACTCTTTCACTGCAACTTACCCAAACAGCAGGAGTAGGAGAGATACAGCACCTAGGTTGTTTTCACTGTAGAAGGCAGGTAACTTGAAAATTGCAATGATACCAATTGAAAA
Organism: Cynopterus sphinx; assembly: GCA_030015415.1. Taxonomy (NCBI): domain Eukaryota; kingdom Metazoa; phylum Chordata; class Mammalia; order Chiroptera; family Pteropodidae; genus Cynopterus; species Cynopterus sphinx. The sequence goes on from CM057379.1 coordinate 191,326,064, forward strand.
GGCTACGGGCACCAAGTAGAAGACCTATGAGAATATATAAAATGATGTTTAATACATGGCAAAATATTTTTTAATCAATAGCCCATCTAGTTCAAAATTGTAACAAGGTGAGACCTAGAAATATTTGAAGGAATGAATTTTCACATTCCAGTTGTTTGTAATGTTCGGCTTATTTTACATTGATTTCACCCTAGAATTGGTCTCCTGCAACGTGAGGTCAAGTCAGTTTCATCTGTATGGATATACATGGAGTCTCTAGTGTTCTTGCCTCCAGGCTTTGAGACTTGAGATCATTCGGTACCAGAGGTTCAGTGAGAAAGATAAGACAGCAGGTATCTTGGTATTAGATTCAGTCCTCAGAGTACTGACTTCATTTGCAATGCTGGAACTCTCAGAAAGTTGATTTCTAAGGCTTGGTTATATCAGTGTGAGCCACTCGGTGCAAAACCGCAGGGCAGTGGGTTCTACACATTCTCGGAATCACAGGTGTAAGAACAAAGAACTCAGTGTTTCATCGACAAGTACATGCTGAGAGTTTGCAACAAGATGCATGCAATAAAAGAGATGGGAATTTAATTTTGGGGGAAAATCTCCTAAATTAGAGTGAGCATCAGATATATGACAATGGAATCAAAATAGTAAGCCCTTCACAGAACTGTGTACTCTTAAGCTTTCTTAACATGAAAGGTCTTACTAAGTCCAGAGGAGTCATTACCATTCTTTCAGATTTGCCTTCTACAACAAATGCATTTCAGACCTCACTAGATACATTAACAAAATAGATATGTAGTTAATTACTTTCTAATCCTTTAAGCCAATGATCTTTGCAGCAACTCAGACAATTTCACCATTATCATTGGACAGAGCATACTCATCCTGGGCTTTTGGCTGATACTGGTTCATTTCAAGTCAAGAAAAAACATCTTAACTTTGGGACCATTCTATGCAAATACAAGAGCTAGCAGTGAAATTCATCTTTTATTGTCCCTATCAATTTTCTCCAAACTGTCATTCAGCAGGGGATGCTACTTTAAAATTTTTACTATTGTTTGATTAAATTTTATAAGCATTATTTGGTACCAATGGGCAAATCCGTTCTGTGAAAATTTCATTTCTCCATAGTAGTGATTCTCAAACTTCAGTGTGTATAAAATAACTTGAGGTAATTTTGTTAAAAATGCATATTCTCCAAGCTTCACTCTCAAGATACAGAATAGGAATCTGCATTCAACAAGTGTCCTGGGGATTCTGATTCAGGTGGTCCGCAGACCACAGAGATAAAGGCAGGTAGATTTCTCTTTCCTCTAACCACTGGGTTAATATAAACCTGATGCAAATTATTTTTTCTTAATTTATTTTGTGGTAATGATCTGAACAAACTAGCATATAAATAAATCTCAAATATGAAACTGATATCTTCTACTCAGATCAATCCTGTCTTTCCTGCAGTGACACAAGTTACTCACCATGTCATAAATGAAGTTTGTTACCCAGTAGCATGTCACACCGATGCCTGAAATATGCTGCATCTGCTTGGCTTTAGTCTGATGCTCCCTTACAACATAGGTGACAAAGCTGGCAGTGGTGACAGAGTAGCCCATCAGGATGGAGAGTGCCACCAAAATATCGATTAAGCTGCTCATTCTATAGTGAGCAATAGGGAGAAGAAAGCATAGATAAGTTTTTGGAATTCTCTTTCTTTCAGAAAGATTCATGACTAAAACCATCAACAAAACAGCCTAAGAGTTGGCTGCGACACAAATAAGTCTTCTTGCAAGGCGGCCAGATAATACCTTCTACATGACTCAGCTGTGACCCCGGAATAAATGTAGCTCTAGTGCATCTGAATTGCTTAGAGATATTTGATAGAAAACTTCAGTCTCCATGGGTTACAGGGTGTATCAAGGGATATATAGTTCTTGAGCATAGAAATAGTACTTAAACGCTATGCGGGGAAATTGAAATGATGAAGCACTTACACACTTGACTTATAAAAGTAGCAGATTCTGTGAATCTACAGTCAACAAGCTCTACTTGGCAACCTTACTGTTCTGTCTTTCAGAAACTTCCTTTTATCCCAGTCAGTGACATATACCAGCTTTTCTAGATTGACATTCATTCAGATACAACTGTGATTTCCATTTATAGTGCTTTATGCAGAGGCTCAACTATGCCAAAGAGGAAGTAGTCATGCCAGATAGGTCCACTTACGTGGCTTGCTCTTGGTCTTGCACTCCTGGGTAAGGATGACTATACATGATGATTCCTTAAAGAAGAGACCATTTATTTCATTAGTAAGTATCCAGTTCACAAAAAAAAACCCAATTTTTAGATGAATAACACAGAATACTTTCCTTTTTATGCTATGATCAAAAGAATTTTACTTTGGGGATACTCTTTTAAAGGAAAATGATTTTCTCCCAATTTCATCAATGCCATACAATTGGTGACACCCATTTAGAAAGAAAAACAAAGTTTTTCACATTATGGGTAGAATTTTGAGGGAAGGGGCAAGAATTTACACTTTTTATATAGCATTTTTTCTCTTCATTATATTTAAGTAATTGTTCTCAACTTTCTCCTCTTTATCTGTTGTACTTCAGAAATATATAGCATTTAAAAAAGGAACTCAAAGAGAGACCAATTATATGATGATCTCCTAAAGGATGCACACTGACCACTCCATCCCTTTTTATTGTGTGATTGGCTGTGCTAGAGAAATACTGTTCCTGAGAGGATCTGTCCTTCTCCTTTACTATTTCTAAGATACCCATGTTCTAGAATTCTACCACAGTAGAGCTTGGAGCTTCAGCCACTCCCAAGAGATCCTCACTGAGACATAAAAATCCCGGAGGATTCAGAGAAACTGGCTGAATCCAGGGAAGTAGTCACTTAATCCAGACCTGCTTTATTGGGGTCTCCCAGAACTGCTTATACTTTTGTATAAAAAAGCAAGGGTTTTTTGCCCCCTCCTTCCTTAGAGGACTTTGGTTAGCTAGAATCAAAATGGGCTGGCAACAGTTTCTCAAACACACACAGTGTGAAGGCAAAGTCTATACAGTCTGAATAACTTTGGAAAAGAATGGTAGGGATGAAAGGAAGATATTCCTTAAATACTTGTCACTACAGAGTCATTAGCTGAGGGAGAACTTTCTCACTTACTGCTTATATAAAGTATGTTCATTATAGTAAGATATTAAGTTCCTTTCACAATACCTAAACATTATAGAATTATCTAAAGTTATATTCTCCCTGTTAACTTAAATTTATAAATTTTATTAAGTAGAATGTGATGTTTTGAAGTTGAATTCTGCAATTGTTTTTGTTAAAAAATAAGTATATAGTTAAAGCAAAATAAAGAAACAAAAAACAAAAATAACCAGCTTGGCCTAGAATTTTAATCACATCTTTGGGGGAATAAACTTTTCTTACCTTTTTTGTTAATTAATGGGCTTTCTTGCTACCAAGATTCAATTTTCCCTAGGTAAACCTTGCTGAGTTATAATACAGGCAGAGGAATATCATATTTTTACATTCTGCTTTGTATTTTCGAAATACTCTATTTCTCTAGAGGAATCTTTGCAAATTACATTTAGTCCACTGTGAAAAATGATGCTGAACCAATTGTTTCATACATATCTTTGGCTGAAAGATCAAGTAAATGTATCAGAGTTAGAGATCTATATCAAAATCTCCTCTGTGGGTCCTGAGTATATGGTTTTGAGTACAGTGATTAGTCAATGAATGCTTATTAAATCTAATTAAATCCCTACATTTCAGTTATTTTCCCCATACATACATTTAAAATAACACATTTTATATCATCCCTACAGTTGTATACCTAAATAAAATGTCTCCCATTGACCATTGTTACTAATGCAATAAATGGTAAGAATAAACACTCAGTTATTTTGAAAAAGAGCCTAACTGTATACCATTTGTTAGTAGAAACAAGCTAGCATATATTCTTTGGGAAAAATAACAAAATTTTCATGTTAAATTAACCATGAGAGGAAACCACATGAATATAATAGATATTGACATTGCAAAGGGAAGCTAATTAACAGATTTTTAAGTGTGTGAGAATTCAAAGAAAATCAATTTTACAGTGAAAGCGAAATTCCAGTTAATGTAGAATTCAACAAAGATGCCTTAAAACAGCTAGTGCAGTAGGGGGAGGTAGCAAAATAGTTGGGGTGATTTTTAAAGACAATATTCAAATATGTAGTGACAGAAAGGAATCTAACTATGGGTGGTAAACACGCAATGCAATGTATATATATGTCTCAGTGTTGAATTGTATACCTGACACTTACTGGATTTCATTAACCAATGTCACCATACTAAAAATAAAAATTAAAAAAATCATTACTATGGCAGGCCCCATTATACATTATACATTATAAAACAATAAAAGCATTTAGGGTGCCATGGATTTCCTCTTCGAAAGGAATCAAACTCTTTCCAGAGAGGGTGGAAAGCTAACACTTTCATAAGTCTATATAAGAAAAGTGAATTAAAAATAGAAGGTACATTGCTATTAATCTCTATATTACTCAAGCTGAGCCTTATTTTTAAGTAAAAAAATAAATAATTATCTTTATGGTTAATATATAGTTTACATTTTAGAATTCTTAATTCTTTATACTTTGTAATTAAAAATATGGTGGTAGGAACCACAGCTAGCCTGCTGGAGTCCAGAATGATTCAGATTGATCTGGTCTTGATAAAGAACACTAACGGTAAATAAAGTCTGAATACAGGTTTCAAAAGATGACCCTTCAAAAGTGACATTGGTCTCTTCTTCTCACCTATATACCTTTGATACATTTCCCCTAGACATTTCTATAGTTATTATACTTTCAATATTTGTCACAACAACAAATGTCTTTTGCTCTGAATGAGACATCCTATGAAAGTCAAATGTTCAACAGTATTTGAAATCAGGTTATATTAGACCCACCTGGCTTTAGTCACCATTTAACTTAATTTACTACTTTTGACTATGCCCTGTATTGATGCTCTAGATCTAAGGACTATCTATAAATCTTGATATTTTCTTTATGGTTCCTCCTGCTAGGAAAATGCCAGAGCAGTTGGGAGGATAAAATACCGTTTTCTCTGAAATTAAGACTCCAAAAGATTCTGAGTATTTGACTCATACAGTTTACTGGTACAATCACCACAAACATCCAGCACACATTATTGTGCTCAATAGCGGGGAGATAAAAGAAAAGTGGGTCTCGGCATTTCCCGAAGATATGCTGTGTCTTTTTTCCCTATTTGATAGGTTATTTGTTAGCCCACTTATCAGGCTGAAAACTCAGCCTTGGCCAGCAAGTATGTTATTGAGTTGTTTTTCATCTTTAATATTATTTATTTTTAGGATCAGTATGGGAAAATGATTTGAGCAAGTCTTAAGAAGCTGAAATGGTCTGATGGACAGTAAGTGAATTAGAAAAAAAATAAATTAGTCTTTTTTAAATTCCAAATCCTGTTTTTAAAACTAAGTGGAAGCCTCTTGAGAAATCCAGCTAAAGTAGACTTGGCTGAGTGAAGAGAAATCATAGAAAAATGAAGTACAGAGTATTATAAAAATGAAGAGGCAGGAGTCACACAGATCTCAGTTCAGACCTGGGTTCAGACTCCACTTCTGAGCCCCAGAGAAATAATAGTAGAGAACAATAATATTCATCCTGAAAGAGCGCTTGTAAAGATTAGCAGAGTATTTCATAGAAAGCATGTGCCATGTGCTCACTTAATGGTATTTCTTTTAGTCAGGTAGAAAGCTTTTTAGTTTAAAAGTTTTGTCTTCATGTTTAGATTTGTATACAATATTTACTGACATCATTTAACATTTTTTAGCCTATATGCAAATAAATAGTTACAAAATGTTTTCCTATGGGATATAACTACTAAATATGAGAGCAGAAATAAGCATGAAGTCATCATTGCTATCCTGGATTGATAAATGAGGAAACTAGAATAACCTGAAGTCAAGGAAATTATTCCAAATGTTTCATCTGGTGGTAGACTTCCAAAATCCTATTAAAGATCTATGACTTAGGTACCATAAAATACCTGCCACTGGGAGAAAATGGGTTCTAACATATATTTTTATATGGAGAGTAGCAAAAGTTGCAATACAAAAAGCTCTGTGTAAAGTAACCTTACCATGTCGGGCAGCATCATATTTTGACATGTTAACTCGCAGAAGGAAATTATTCAAACTGTTGAGGTAGGCTGGAAGAGAGTGATATCCTTCTGGATCATACCACACCTGTTCAATTGCAAAAGAAGATGAGATCAGAATTGGGTTGAAAGAAATTAGGCTGCCTTTACATCTGACAGCCTACAGATTTATATTTAAAATAAGAATACCAATTTCCCAAATTATAAAATAAGAGCACCAATTTCCCAATAACCTGACTCTCCATGTCCTTCCAAGTCACAATTCTCTCTCTTTCTCTCCCCTAAACAATATGGTTGAGTTTTGCCTACTCTCAGTTTATAGTAAATTCAATTATAGATATGTGTTATTTTTTTTTGTCTTTTATTTAGCTTATTAATAATGTTTAGGAGATTTAGCCTGTGTGTTATATATAACTGAGTTCATCCATTTCCATTGCTGAAAGGATTATCAAATGAATATATAACAAGTTATTTATTTATTCTACTGTATATGGGCAATTTGGGTTGTATTTTTGGCTAATATGAAAAATACTACTATGTACACCTTTGAATATATATCCTCATATTTATGTGTACACATTTCCCTTCGGTATGTATTATGCCAAACTGTTCTTCAAATTGATTGTACCTATGTTTTGTTTTACCTCATAAAAATGCTTGAACATCTCAAGTTCACATTCTCAATTATATGACATCCCAGAAGAAAGTTCATAATTTACCTTGGCAAGTGTTCTATTGGCAGGAACTGAGGTTACATCAAAACGGAGGTCATTAGTCAAAGGCAGCCCAAAACTCCAACCTCCATACCTATATAAAATAATAAAATTTCTATTCATTTTAATGGAGAAAATAGTATAAATAGATTTAAAATGTTTAACTAGAGCTCTTTTTTCTCTTCCATTAGGAACACATTTACAGTATGAAATAAAAACTGACATTTTATTTTTATTGATTTATTTGATTACATTCTAGTCTAAAATGTACATTAAGTTCTAAACAATACCAAATGTGGAATATCATTCTGAAAATAAGTAACACAGTTTTAACCACTTCCTCTTTAATGCAAGCTACTGTTAACTGAATTTGTACCATCTCAAAAATCTTAAGATTTTCATGTTTAAATACCATCTTTTAGGTAACTTAATACTAAAGTGATAAAACACCAGTTCTTATCTTTTTGCGAATGGCCCCATTTCTTCTATATTTCAAACTTTATCCCTTAGTTTTTCCCCTGATGCTACACTTATTCTCTTTGGATATTTAAATATGATTTGTGTCTATATAAAACTACCTTTCACTTCATGGTCCCTTAAAAATAAAAAGTGGATTTTAAATATCCAAGTAGCAATTTAAAGGATAAATTAGTTTCAATGTCCCAAATTAGGGTTGGGCTAAATCAATGACGATGCAGTCACATTAGTATACTCTTCTTGTGACTATCATTCTAAATGTGATGCCATAGAGCTATGTTTTGACATGCAAAGAACATTATAGTATATCATTCATTTTTTAAAGTAAATTTTAGAACAGTTTATTTTTAATACACCTGTATACACATGTTATTTTTAAATTACATGTGTCTCTGACTAGAAAACTTCTGGAAGGATATACAATAGTGGTTATATCTGGGTAGTGAGAGATTATTTTTTCTTTTTTGCTTATCTGCAGTTTGTAAACATTTTATAGTAAATATTGGTTCTTTTTGTACATTGAAATATAAAAGAGGGAAAAGATGGAAGAAATGAGAAAACAATAGTTTATTGCCAACTTGCCACCTACCCCCAGCTTTATTGAGGTATAATTGACAAATAAAAATTGTATATATTTAAGGTGTACCAGTTGATCTTTTGATACATGGATACATTGTAAAATAATTACCACAATCAAGCAAATTAGAATATTCATCACCTCACAAGGTTATCAGTTTCTTTGTGTGAGCTTATGTGTATGTGCTAAAAACTCTTAATATCTATTCCCTTAGCAAATCTCAAGTATTTGATACAATATTGTTAACTATAGCCACATTGCTGTGGAACAGATCTCCAGAATCTATTCATCTTGCATAACAGGAGCTTTGTACTCCTGACCAACATCTTTCTATTTTCCCCTCTCCCTCAGACTTTGGCAACCACTATTTTGCTCTCTGCTGTGATGAGTTTGACTCCACTTATTAATTTAGATTCCACTTATAATTGAAATCTGGCGGTATGTGTCTCTGTGTCTGGCTTATTTCACTTAGGGTAGTATCCTCTAGGTCTATCTATGTTGTTGCAAATTCATGCCTACCAACCTTACATCCATGGCAAAAGCTTAAATGGCTTAGGTACAAGCCCATGGCCTTGCTACACATGAACACATTTTATCCACATGCAGATATTATATTCTAAGTTTTGAGATATTTATTTTGGGACTAAGGCCACTTGTCACCAAAAGCAACACCTTAAAATTCTTCAAGATGGCATAATCCAGTCAATAACTTCTCTTTTGTTTCAAGCAAAAAAAAAAAAAAAGTACAAATTTCACAATACATTTTTGAGATCTGAAAAAAATCAATGCTTTTCAATTTGCTTAAATAAATCTTAATTTAGAGTCATTACTTAAATTTTAACACACAAGGCTATTTAGATAAAACAGAATTTAACAATGTAAATAATCAATAGAAATGTGTACCTATTGTCTCAAGTTCAAAAGGCAATTACCATCAAACTAGAAAGCAAGGTATGCCAAATTAAATATGCTATAAACAGAGTATTTTTACCTTTTTTGCATAAACTCATTAGCAGTTGATATAAGATAATTTTCCAAGCGGTGCCCAGTGAGGTTATAAATTACTTGGGAAGAATAAGTTCTTCTATGAGGTGGAGAATAATTAAATTTAGGACATTCCTGAAAAATAAAGTTAAAAATTAAGTTCTTTCTGGCTGAAACTGTATAAATCAAATGATAGATAACATTGAGGAGCTTCGGTCTCATCGTTTGTCTATTATTGGAACTGGTGGAGGGTGACATCTATCCTTTGACTTTTAAAGAGCTTTGAAAAAGAAGGTTTCTTGCCTATGCCAAGAATTTAGAACAAATATTATATAGAAAGCGTACATATTTGTTTAGGCCTCACTCAAAGCCAAAAAAGAACACAGCTTAACTATTGTGAGATTTTTCTTTAACAGTACTGACAAGCTTGATGTGTTTGGAGAATAACATTAAACACTAAGATGACTGTAAATTCTCTCAATGATTCATAGTAAAGAAAATAAAAAATTGTCCCAAATTGAAAAGATCACATTAACAGACCTCAGTTCTCAGGAATTGAGAACAGTGGATGAAAATTTTGTTTTATATTAGCTTTAAAGTATCAAAACTCAGTGTCTGAGCTCAATTTTACATATACCTAAACCTAAATCTACTTTAATTTTATATGTCTAAATCTAATCTTCATGTACATTAAAATTATTCCAAAATAAAAAGTTTATGTATACATTGCAAAGATGCATGTACATACGTATTGCCAAGATACTAACAAGAATCCCTGGATACCTTTCACCCGGTTTTCTTCATTATTAGCATCTTACTTTATCATCATACGTTTGTGAGAATGAAGCCCATTGGTACATCATTATTAACCAATCTCAGAACTTGGTTTTTAACCGCTTATTTTTATCCTTATAGGTTTTTATACTTCCTGACCACTTATTTTTCATTGAAGCTTTCCATGCTTCACAACTACAAAGTTTAGTTTGGAAAAGCCTGGCATTTTTCCAGTGTTTCCTTACATCCTTTTACACGCTGTCCAAAAGCCTGAGGCTTCGATCACACATACGTACCAAGAGCATAAAATTGCATCTGCTCTAAAAAGTGAACGCTGAATGTCAGCTCACATCAAGTTGTATCAACTTGAAGATCACATTCTAGAATGCCACCAGTTTCGCAAATAGAAAGATACTCTTATGTAGGCAGTATAATTTTTAGCTTTAATTTTTTATTGAATTATATACACAGAAAAGCACATTTATTATGAGTATACTGCTTGATGGATTTTGACAAACTGAGCCCGTGTAATGAGCAATTAGATTGGGAAAAGGAACAATGCAAGGATCCCAGAATCCCTCTCATCATACTCTCATCCAGTCACGACCATGGGCAAAGTAACTGGCACAGAATAATTTTGTCTCTTTTTTTTTTATTTTATATAAATAGAATCATATTATATGTACTCTCTTGTATTTGGTATTTTTAATGCATCATTTGTTTGTGAGAATCTTCCAATATGATGCTTATAGTTCCAGATCAATCATTCTCATTTGCTGTATACGGCAAATATATTTCCATTGCAGAAATATGTTAGATTTGGCTAATCTACTCTACTGTTGGTGGGAATTGAAGTGATTATTATGAATAGGGTAGTTATAAATATTCTAGTATATGTCTCTTGATGAACCAATTCATATTTCTCACGGATATTTAATAGGAATGGAATTGCTGACCCCAATCAGTATGTATATCTTCAGCATTAGTAGACACTATCAAACACTTGTAAAAATGTTTACACAAACTTAGATTCTCATCAGTAAAGTATTAGGTTGAAAACTTTTGATCTACTTTGTTTTTAATTAAAAATATTGATTCCATTTTTTTAAAAAAATAAGTTATTTGGCTTTTACTGTGAACTAAATGAAATACATAAAGAATTTCAAAAATTAACTAGATTAGATGAGGGATTAAAATACTCTGAGTATTGGGTAAAACTAATATTTAAATATTCAAGGATTCCAAAAGATGCCCGTTGGATCTCAGTTTTTATTGTTAGTAACTTCCTTGCATGAAAACATAAAAATAGGTTGCATTTACTGAAAACATTTTCTTTCTAGAATATCGTATTAAGACAGTTCAGGGTACGATCATGTAACATTTTGAAGAAAATATTGCCAGATTCCTCCCCATGTAAGTTGACAATGTAGTGACTCCAAGAAACTAATAGTGACCTCTTTCCTTTAAGTATCTTTAATTTCCCTAGTGAATTTGGTTTTCTTAAAAGTTTACTGAATATATAGGCTTAGAAAACTAAGTTGTGTATCTATAGAATACAGACAGGTAAGTGATAATTGGACAATTTTTTCTGTGTCTTCCAGGACATGGATTTTTCACATCCTGGAGGTCGTGAATAGAGACACCTAAAGTTCTCTTCTGGACGTACACATTACTGCCTTCCTAGCCAGTACCAAAGTGTTTTCAGATATAATATGTATGGTGGCATTTTGTTGTATGAAACATAGAGCTTTCTGGTTAGCACTGAACTGAAACCAAAATTCATCTTTAGTTAGTTTGCACAAAGAGCACCCTAGAATTACCTACCCTTGGAAATTTGTCCTGAGATGAATTTACAACAGTGACCTGAAGTTCAAAGCCAATATTTTTGAGCTGCCCAAGTCTATATTTCTGAGCTATTGGCTTCCATAAAATAAAATTATGCTGACTTTTTGGTAACCTAGGTAGATATTTCAAGTTTTGATATTTATTCCTTTCTTTTTTTCCACTTCACTGAAACTGAATTCATCTTACCTGGACATTTTCTGAGCAGGAGCAAACACCAAAATTAGTGATACGTTCTCCAGTGGTGTTCCATTTTCCCAGACTGTTTTTCTTTAAACAACTTCTGCAAATAAAAACGACATTGAAGTGAGTTATGTGTGCATTCTCATGTTTATGTACGAGCGTAGAAGTGAATATTTGGTATTAAATTCAGGTGAATATTCCTAGATACAATTTACTAATTTTTTATAACTTAAATATACATTGCATGGCCATTTTCAAGTGTTCTGACGTTTTATGAGGAGTTGAGGGAGATCACTTAGTGGTTAAACAGTGTTGATTCCAATCCTCATGGAATTGTCTTAATATGTCAGGATGGGGCTTTCTGATCCCTTTCTTCTCTTTGTTCTTTTTATTCTCTCCTCTGATAGAAAAGGGGTACTTTAGCAAAATGCTGCACTAATGTCAAATTTACATGTGTTATGTACTATCTTAGAAGTATGAATAAGCAACACTACCTGGTGCAAAAACACAGGAATTGGAGTCAAGATCTCTGTCTCAGCTTTACTACATTACTTCCCACCTAAATTTCTTTATACAAGAATCTTAGTTCCTATGAGCCTCATTTTCTTCATCTTAAAAACGGGATTAATAATTCTCAGGGTTGTTGTGATTCTTAAATGAAAATATGGACACAAAAGAAGTTTACAAGTTATAAAGCATCTAATGTTTATTATTATTATTATTAAAGTATATTATTACTAAACGAGGTAAAGAAAATCTGTTAAATACAGATTTCTATCAGGGTACTAGTCTCCTGCAGTCAAATAACACACATCCACCCATCCACACACCCTCACACAAATCCACACACTTGCACAAACACAGAGTGGAATGTTATAAAAAAATAAAAAGAACAAGAACCACTTACTGATCACTGATGTTCAAACACGTATTGTCAATGCCCGGGAACGTCCACATTGCTGAGACCAGTGCTTTCGTGCTTGGGTTAGAATTTCTGTAACATTAAAGGGTAGAAACAAGTTCTTGATTCCTCCATAAGTCTCCTATATTAAACTCATGCTTATGAATAATTTGAAGAAAGGAAATGTGCTCTCTATGGGACTCTTAAGAAGCTAAGAGAGAATCCCAAGGGAAAAAAGTGTCACAGAAAAAAATAAGCCCCCTTCTGTATTTGGCTGCCTCATTAGTCTCCTGATTGTCACGTACTGTTAGTGATCACCTATTTTGTATATAAAATTATATTATACAGAATTTAGCATTTTTACTATTCAATATTTTTGAGACCAATAATAATTTATTTGCTATATATTACAGTAAATTTGGAAGCCATGCCTAACCTGGTTTTCATGAGTGAAGTCATTAAAAATAAAGATCTACTATAACTTTATTTTTAGATAAACACAAAAAAACTCTTAAAAAATTGTTAGTGATAAAAGTGCCATGTCATAATACATCAAACTGTCTATTCCTTTTGCAGAATTAAATACTACGGCTCCTAAGTTTTTATTCTTTAGGATTTCACCCCATTCATCCAGGCACAACTGTGCCTCTGGGAACACTGTGGAAAGTTTTCATTAAAGGAAGGGAACTTACGCATAGAAGGCTGTCTGTTCAGAGGTTCCATAAAGAGATGGGGAGATCTGGATCTCTGGATAACTATTGCTGGAATTTCTCAGAGTGCCGAGGCCCATGGCAGTGGTTACAAAGATGATGGGGAGAATAACCTGAGCAATGAAACCTTTCCAGTTCCTGCGGGTATGGTGGAACCTCTTAATGAGTATAGCCATTATCTTCTTCAGTAACAGTCCAAAACCATCCAGTCTCTCTCCTCTTGTCAGAATTTTGTCTGATTAAGAAAAAAAAAAAAGATTAGATATGGTTCTGGGAAGTCCTGATAAATCAAGTAAAAAAAGTAACATCAAATTTATGGATAGATGGTATAATGTGATCTGGTGAGAAAAGCTTATATTTTAAATATTTGGATTTTAGATTCAGCATTGCTTACCAGCATTGGGCCTGAGCCTCTTCATCTCATAGAGCTATATGTAAATGTGTTTTGAAAATTATAAATCACAGAAAAATATCATTAGTCATATACCTAGTCATTTTATACGTTCAAAGTGAGATATTAGAATTCATTTTATAAATGAATACTTTCCCCAATCTCCAGGCTCAATGGAGGCTCACTTATATTATTAATACCAAAGAGATAGCATCTACCAGCAGATTGAATTCAAATAAGATAAATGAAAACCAAAACATTCACCTGGTTGAACTCATTTCTACTTTCAGTAAATTAGTGGTCATAATTCTAATTGGCTCTCATTCTAATGTGAGGTCCAACAAATTCACCTTATATATGAGGAAAGGAAAATGCTCTCCTCCGAAATATAATTCTAGTTCAAATACATATTCATTGCATTCTCTTAGAAATTTGCACTAATTATATGGTACTTCAAAACTTCATTTTTACTATTATAGTCGCAAAAAAGAAATCAGTGGGAAAAATGTCTATTCTTCTCCCCTGTGAAATGTTCTTCAGGTACTGAGAAAAATTCCACAGCTTCTAAGAGTAAGGGCAGTGTGGAGGCCGTGAACTTGCTTCCTCAACAATGCTCTTGATCATTTCAGCAGCCCCCTCTGACAAACGGATTCCTGTGTGACACCCTCTCCTAAGACCTGCCTCCAAGCACTCGTTTATATGTGATAAGATGACAGTATTCGTCAGCTCTGTGGCAATTTTTAATTCTTCATCACAAATTAAGCAGCACAAAAATCACGATCTTCATTTAGCTGATAAGGAAAAATACAAAGCTGCTTAATTTAAAATGAACTCCAATTAAACAGAGTGAACAGGTTTAAATGCAAACTCATATCTCTGCAAAGGGGAATTGTAGAAGAAGCTGAATATTTTAAGTTAATTAGTATGCTTTTCTGTTTCTTGAGAAATTACATGTGGATGACTTACAGGTGTATCAAATGGAGCAAATGTGCTTTCTAAAAGATAATGTCAATGAGAGGTACATTTTGACTGAAGAATAGTTTCAAATTATGAGACAAAAGCAGGAGCAAATTCATAACATTTACTTGCTGAAGCAAATGACCACTTTCTAATCAAAGTCTTCAATTCCATGGACTCAACAATTATATTCCACGAAAGATGATAAATGAGGAATATGGCAGAGGACAAATGAGACTCCTAAGTTCCAGAATTATACAAACATCAGAGATTACCTTTTCTGAGTTTGAGAGACAGGGAAAAGTTTAATTAAAAGTTCTGTTCCTAGAGATTTTTCTCAGTTTAAACAAGCAAAATGACTGCTCCATAATTTATACATCATTTTACAACATGCTTTCTTAAGTACATAGCAGCTCCAAAGGAATAAATTAATTGTCAAAAAGAGAATAACAGGAGAAAAGTTATTTTCAAAAGAGCTCAATTCTCCAGTTGTATCAAGAAACACGACTTTTCAAACATATATTGTGTGAAGAATTGGGGAGGGGGGAACTTATTATTATATATTCATAGCCATCAAGATCCACTTCACCAATTCAGAGACCCCCCTCCAAAAGCCTTTTCTCAGAGCCTGAATTTTCTCATCACCTGCATTGTTGTGAGAGGTGAGAAGGTTAGATATGCTTTCCAGTGAGGTCTCATAAAGAGTGATGAGTATTTTTTTTTTTACTATTTCCTTCACTTAAGCATGTTTAATAACAACAAGCGAACTACCTTACAGTGTAACTTCTGTTGAACAACATCAATCACAAGAAGGATTTTAATTTGTTGACCACAAATCTGAGATTATAGTAAATTACATCTTGAAAATGACTTCTGGTGGGTAAAGAAATACTCATCACCTCCCTCACAAGAAAGTTCTTCCACATTCCTCAAAATGTCTTTGGAATAGAGAATTCATTTGGTTTAATAAATATTTTATATGTTATAAAAGGAAAGCTTATATTTCTTTAGTCTTTTTGAATTTAGAAAAAAAATTTAAAGTTTATTTTTTTTAATCAAAATCTGTCCTGTGATATTCTCATTTCTGTCATTTATTGGAATGAAGCAAAATATGTGATTAGATTTATACCATCTCTATCTGTGAAGTTGCTGCTGTTCACAGATAAATCGTCAGGAGTTGTGATGCCATTGGCACTGGAATTTCCAATCTTCTTTTGTGTTAAGTGCTCAAGACTCATACCATTATTTTTTTGTGATTCTTTAGTCAAGTTCAGAAAGACCTACAACAAAGAAAAGACAGAACATTTCATTAACATAAAACATGCATACTTTTTCTAGTATCTAGGCTCAGCTTAGATTTAGAATTTTTATCACGTTTATTGAGACAAGTAAGTGCGACTTTAAGTGACTATTTTTGAGAATGACTTTAAGTGAACATTTTTGTTGGTAAGACAGGTAGGTGTTCTCTAATTGGAACCACATGTGTATTCTCGGAAGTCAGTCTACTAAGAATGATATTAAGACAATTTTAAGGTTTTCTGATTTTGTAATATGCTTATATAAAAATATTTTTCTTAAAAATAAAAACCATATATATTTATTCTAAGGAAGCAGCAAGTTAGATCAGCTTTAAGAGAAAGGAAATGTCCAGGTGTACCTCTTCCACAGTGGTATCTGAAATGCCATAGCATCCAATGTTGAGGTCACCCATGCCATGATCCAGCGCCCTTAGGAGGGAAAGGTAGGCCCCCGAGACTTTGGTGCTGAATGGAGGAAGCACGTAAACAAGCTCCCCGCCGATGTCCTCCTTGAGATAGGCTTCAGGGAGGTGTGATTGGATCATTGCTGTCACAGCCATCGTGTCACAAACTGTACTTGCATTTAGATTTGGACTCTAGGGACAAAAACAGAAGTTAAATACTCCCTTGTGTTTACACTGTGGTGCCCAAGGCTCTTAATCACAGGATGGCGAGTTCTTTTAGGCCACCCGGTTCTCACACATCACTCCTCCTGTGGCTTCCTGTCCCACCTGGGGTCCCTCCAGCTGTCTACAAATCACTATTCTACTGGCTTCATTCTCCTACCTCGCCCTGTCCCCTCTGCACCCTCAATGCCCACTCTTCTCCAGCAACCAGTCTCTTTTCTTTCTTAGAGTGCTTCAAGCTCAGACATGACCCCTCCTCAGGCCCTTTGCAAGTTTCTTTGCCCCCAGACAGTCATGTGGCTCATTCTCTTTCCAGCTCCAACTCTTGGCTCAATCTTCTCAGAGATCCATTCTCTTCCAACCCTACTTAAAATGGTGCCACTCAGCATTCTCTATTTCTTTTCCTCTGCTTTATTTATACATATAGCATTTATACCTATAGCTGCTAATACACTAAATAATATGCTTATTAATTGTATCATCTGATTTCCCCCCACACCATCAGAATATAAACTCCACGAGGGCAGATTTAAATATCATCAGCTCACTGAAGTATTCCCAGGGCCTAGAAAAACGTCTTGGGCACGTGATAAGGCATAATACACACTTAATACAAAAATTTTGAATGTATTAATGAATATAACAATAAACAACTTTTTATATTTTAGAAGTCATATCATTAGATGCTTAGAAAACCTGACTAACTGTATATACATCTTGTACAGTTTAGTAAATCATATGCTGTTTTAGGTGGTATAGGGATCTTTAATCAGCATTCTTGTTCTTCGGAGACATAAAATAAAAGCACCGTGGGTCTGTCTGAGTCAGTCTCCAAATTGCCACTTGAGGAGTACTGATCAGAAAGTGAATATATGAAAGCACAGTCTCTTTATTTGCTTTTGATAGAGCAGAAAATCGAACTTTAGCCTTACGGGCTGAAAAGCTAGGGAAACTAAAAGGCTGCTCTTCCATCAGCAACCTGAGAATATAAATTATTCTTTTACCTTGTACAGTGTTTCTCAATGTGAGTTCTCACACCAGCAGCATCAGTGTCACGTGAGACCTCTCTATAAATGTAATGAATGCTGGAGCCCTACCCCAGACTTGTGGAATCAGGGACTCTTGGGGTGGGGCTGGAAATCTGGGTTTACCAAGACCTCCAGGCATTCTGATGTATGCTCAAGTTTGAAAAACACGACTCTAACATATTAGTAGTGACAATTGGCAATACATAAAGTGGAAAGATTCTGCTTCTGTTTCATACAAAATTAACTTATGACCCCATAATAAGGTATATTTTCTCTCCTACAAACCTTTTTCTTGGTGAGTGTGAGGTGATACCCATCCCCAAATGCTTCCTTGAGGTAAAACGGGGACCCACAGCAGCGCAGCCCGCCCTGTTCCAAGAAGGCGATGCGGTCACTCAGCACTTCAGCCTCGTCCAAGTGGTGGGTTGACAGAATGATTGTCCTGGCTTGAAAATACAGAGAACAACCAAGAATGAAAAATGAAAATACAGTTCCCCAGATATATATATCTATAGACAGGGTTAACACAAGTAAATCCTGTGGTTTGTGAGAAGACTCACATTTTATGAGCTAACAGGAAAACTGACCAGAAAGAGCTTCCAAAAAGATCAAAGAGAAATTCAGACAAAGCGTTCCTAAATATTTTGGGGTCTCCCTCTCACCCTCCTGCTATCCCCCCTCTTCCTTTCATCACTATGAAAAAGCAGTAATTTTAAAGGCTTTTTGAATATTTCTCTCTGATTAATCCACTCCACTCTGATTACTCTATGCTTCACATCCTGTTAGCACTTATTTAGTCTGTTTTCAGTTTATTTTCATTTGTGTATGTTTGGTATCTCTAATTAGATTCTAAACCCCTCTAGGCAAAATTTGGAACTTCTATTGGATTTGCATGCTCTCAAAAAGTCCAGTTAAGTGTTCAACTCACAGTGGGTACTACATCAATACTAATTGGCCCAGAAATTTAGGTGGGAGAAAAGAAGACTTGGGAAAAGAAAGAGGCTATCTGAGATCCTCAGTGGAGATAATAAACAAAGAAGGCAGATCTTAAACAGAAAAGCCTTCAAGTGACTTGTGTGTATCTCAGAGGGCAAAATTCTGACTGCTGGGGAGAGAAGTTATAAAAAGGTATTCATACCAGTTTTGTTCTTGGATATAACATCCCATATACTTCGGCGGGAACATGGATCAACTCCAGTGGATGGTTCATCCAAAATGACCACCCTTGATCCACCAATGAGAGCTATGGATATAGATAATTTCCTCTTCATTCCTCCTGACAATGTTCCAACTCTCTTATGACGATGGCTATATAGTCCAGTGTCTTTTAAAGTCCTTCAAAAATAATGTATGGTAGTTATTTTTTACAGATAGAACATTTGAATATTGGAAAAAATACAAGTACTCTAAATGATAGATATGCAGTAAGCAACCATTATGTGCTCAGCAAGGTGCAATAAACTATTGAAAATTCATGACATAATTTTCTATTATTTATCATCTAGTTGGAGATACAAAATTAATGTTCAGGAACAACACAGGGAAATATATGGCTCATTATTTTATTCGTTTCTTTGACAAATATTTTAGAATGTCTTCTGTGTTTTAGGTGCTAGGGGAAAAGAAGAAAGCAGATAATATTCCTACCCATAAAGAGATTATTATCATTTGAGGGTGCATCAGGAGGGATGTAGAGAAAATCAGTTGATATTTATCAACTGAATTACCAAGTCAGTTTATAAATGCCAGGTGGTGATAAGTACAATAAAAAATAAAGCAGGGTACATGAGATAAGTAGCACCTGAGGCATGATATTTTCAGCATTTATTTTATAAATGGTGGTCTCCTTAAAGGTGACATTTCATCAGAGACCAGGAAAGAGAAGAAGTCAAATGGTTCTTTGGGGAAGGCTGCTCTAAGTGGAGGGAACATTAAGTGAGAAATGCTGAGGCTGGAGCATGATCAAGTGTGCAACTGGGCAGGTGAATGTGGGGAAAGTAGAGAAAAACAAAACAGAAGTGAGACTGGGGGCAGGTCAGGTAGGGCCTCATAGGCTTGGATAAGGACATTTCTAAATTTCACACTGAGTGTAGTGAGAAGCCATTTGAGGGTTTTGACCCTGGAATGGCATGGTATGATCTGCAGTTTAAAAAGTCACTCTGGCTGCTCTTTGAGGGATAAATTGTATCCTTCAATTCAGGGAGAATAGAAATGGAAGTCTCATTGGAAGGCGTGGACCAGCAGAATAACCAGTGAAATTAGAAAAAGACGATTGGAGGCAATCTGGAAGCCAGAGTTAAAGAGAGTTATACAGTTCCTGTATAACTGGCCAGCGAGGACAATGACATTAAATGTATTCAATTCCAGAGAAGTAAAAAAACTAAACAATCAATTGGCCCGTGAGAAAATGTTTTCCTTTGGTATTGTTACCATAGCTGGAAGTTCTCTTTGACAGGATTTACAATGTACATTCTCATTCCTGTCAGAACTGACCTTTTCACTTCCTCATGCAGCTGCTTTTTAGTCCACTGAGGAACTTTGATGGAGCCATACAAGAGAAGGTGTTCTTTGGTCGTGAGGTAGCTAAACAGGACATCATGCTGCATGCAGACCCCCATGTTCTTCCGTACGGTGTGTAGGTCTGTCTTGATATCTTTTCCATAAACAAAGATGGTACCTGCTGAGGTCCCAAACAGCCCAGTCAACATGGAGCTGGAAATAAATGATAAAGTAGGTATGAACCAAGCATTGAAGCTAGATTTTAAAACTAACTGTATCTCACGTATTAGTAAAAAAAAAAAAAAAAAGGTGAAAAGTCTGTCTCCTCAGGCAAGGTCAGACTATGAAGTAAAATGGTATTAAAAGGGAATAAAAAATAAAAATTACTTTAAAGCTTTTAATAATTTAGAGTGTTGCATAAACACTACATGATGAAGATGATAGTGATGGTTGTAATGACAACAAAAATTATCGGGCTTTTAAACTGCTAGTACACTCTCTTCTTCAGCAAATTCATGCTCTTCTTTGGCATCAGATAGTTTCTACAGACTGTTAATTCTCAAATTTACATCACTAGCCCAGATTTTATCACTCATTTTCAGGCTTTCCTGTACCTCCAACAGGCAATGCCACTTCTCCATGAGGTGTATTACAGGGTTCTCAAATGCAACATGTTTAAAACTGGGCTCATGATATTTGTGCTCAAGCCAGTGCCCTCACTAATATCGCTTCCTTCACGATCTGGTAAATCCATATAATGGTTGCACAAGCCTCGAAATCAGTTGTTTTTGCATCCTCGTTCTAGTTTAGCCTCATAACTCCACCCACAACTTTCCGTTTTCCATTGCCATTGTACTGCAAGACAGCATCACCGCTTGCCTACTGCTGCTGTAGGCTTCTAACTCTACCTCCCACATACTCTTTGGTCCTCTCCACTCTCTTTCTTCACACTGTGTCCAGAATATTCTTACCTAGATAATTCCTTCCCATCTTTCAGATGGTTAGCAAACTGGACAATTATTTGATATTTATTTTCTTTACTAAATCATAAACTCCAAGAGGTAAGGAAAAGGACCTGTTTTCTCAGAACTGCTTTGGTACCAAACTAGTGCCTTGCGCATATTAGAGCTTCAGGGACTATTGTGGATTAAATAGAAAATTAATACAATATGTAGTTCTTCCCAAAAAACTGCATTAAAATATAAGTAACATTTCATTCTTTACATTACAGTTTTAGAGTCAGAAAAATAAAATGGAAACTTTGTCAGCTAAAATTTAATTCTTCAAAAGATTTTTTGAGCTCTATTCTTCATTGGCCTATTAGAAATTTTGTCTTTTAAGCATTGTATTCTCACTAGAAAGCCAACTGTGAATTCAAACAGGTCATGTAAATGAGAATGGCTACATGTTCAGTCATTTAATAATTTTCCTTTGTCCTTTTTTATTTACAAAAAAAATTAATTTGAATATGTTTTGGCATTTACTGGGTTTACTCATGATGATACTAAATAGGATACTCAGCAACTGACACTTTTTCTTAAATAAAGGTTGAAGCGTCAAAAGCAACATCCAGCTAAACTATGCGGAGCATTGGAAATGAATCACAAAAATCAATCAATCAATCAAAAAAATGTCACTTTAAAAAGATTTGAATTTCTTCTCCATTTGGACACAGGAAAATGCTACTTAAATGAAGAATGAAAAAGAATAGCTCATGTGTTGCTCCTGTCCTTCTTGATCTATCTGATAGCTGGTGATTCTTTTCTTTATGAATTGAAGCAGGGGTTCCCTGTGATAGAGCAGAGTATTTAAAATCAAGCTGACATGAGCCAGGATAGGAATGCAAATAAGTCAGACAGTCTAGGCATATGAGGTAGTGTGGATTGGTGGGAACCAGGGATGAACCAGAAAGTAGATGCCCCTTTAAGGCAAGCATCACAAAAGCCCTGTCCCAACCCAAGACTATGTACACAACATTACCCAAACTTCCTTTTATCTAAGAGATGCCAAGAATCCTTTTTCTTAGAAAACTCCCCTATTTTTAAATATAGGCACTGAATTAAAAATGTTTAAGAAGTACTCGGTGGACCAACACTAGGTGGAACAAATAAACCTAGTTGGCGGGCCTGATGTGGCCTTTATGCTCACATTTTGGGATGTCTGATTTATACTCCATCCTACAGTATGTAAAAGGTGAGGCATCTTAATCCATCTGGGAGACGTAATGACTTTACTTTTTATGAAAGAGGTGAGCAAACACTAAGTAATATGCTTCTGTGACAGTAAGTGTTGAAAAGTAACGTACATAGTAGTAGTTTTCCCGGCTCCATTGGGCCCCAGCAACGAAGTAATATGCCCTTCATAAAAGTTCAGATTGAGGTTATCTACAGCAATTTTTGAGCCATAGATCTTTGTGACTCCATGCAGGGCAACCCCAACTGTGAGATCTTTAGGTTCAGGCTCAATGTTGGAGGAAAACATGTATTCAGGACCTGGAGAGAAATCAAGAGAATAAAGTTATAAGCTCACAAAGAAAAAAAATGAAGCTAAGGTTAGACACTTTCTATATAAAAAATGCAACCCTTTAAGTAAAAAATAATTCTGGGAACAAATGATCTATTATAATCATCAGTCTCCAGGTTTTTATGGCCTTTCTCTGTCAGAAAACTAATCCGAGAATACAGTATCATTATAATGAATTCTCCTTTATTCAACAGATCTCATATATTCAAAAAGCAAGTATAGGGCTCGGTTCTCTGATTGGATAGGATGATACTTATGAAAAAAATGTCTGCAAGGTATAATTTTACAGTGTCAAAACCAGCTTGGATTTCTGGTTTATAGAATTCTATTCATTAATTATTTTCTACACCTCCTTCAGGCATCACAAAAAAGACCACTTCTGTTGGTTATTCATACTTTATAAAGATAACACTTCCTTCAGGCATCACAAAAGGATCGCTTATGTGGGTCATTCTTACTTTTAAAGATGACACTACTTATGCAATGTCAGTAAGACATGAGCTTTAAATTGTCCAGTATTGGTGTTGGGTTATGTTAAATTATCCATACTTGCTACTTGGTTACTCTTTAGGACTTGTGACAGATGGCTGGAGTTAGGGGTACAGACTGTGGCCAAAGAAAAACATTTTTCTCTGTGTGAATCTAAGTGGACCACAAAGGGACCTGCAATCTTGGACTAATTAGCACCATATGCTAACCAACTGAGCTAATGAACCAAGAAAAAAAGCATAAGTTAATTTTTATAAGAGTCCAAACACATATGTAGACATATTCATCCATGATGAAAAAGATAATTATCATTTAGAGAAATATAATTAAAATCACTAGTCAGATATATCATATCTCTCATAATAATGCCCATTGTTGACCTACTTGTTTTACTGGCAGATGGGTTGGTATTCTGCATCATGATATTAGTAAACATAAGGCCATTGTTCTTTTCATGTTTCACCTCTGCACATCCAAATCGCTCCTTCCAATAGGAAGGTAGGATTGGAAAATACCACGGTGCTGCCATGCCATATGTACCTACAATAAAAATGTGTTACAAAAAAATAACTATTAGTTGACTATTAACATTAAACATTGGAAGCTAAGCAACAGAATGCTGTATGTGATTTGGGGAGCAGTTTAATTTTTTTTGGTACTATGTGACACTAAAAAGTGGTCTTTGCTTTTCAAAGTAAAGTAAAAAAAGAAAGGTTTTCTTTTATTCTTTCCTTTTCATACAGCTTCACTGGAGAAAGATTTACTCCTTGTAAAAATAGGGTTAAGTGATTTTTAGTAAATTTGTAAAGTTGTGCAACCATCACCACAATCCACATATCAGAACATTTTTTATAACTTCAGAAAGTTCTCTCATGCCCATTTATAGATATTGCCTATTCCCACCCCAAATCCTAGGTGATCACTGATTTTATTTCTGTCACTACATATTTGTCTTTAATAAAAATTTTATATAAATAGTACTCTTTTATTTTGATTTACAACATCAGAGAGACGTACAAATATAAACCAGGCTTAATGGAAAAACTACTAAACAAGTTAGACACAATGACCATTTAAGACCCAGGAGGTCATTTTCCATTAGAATAGGGTAAATTCATCTTAGAATCAGGAGACTTGGTTTTTGCCTTACACTCCCATTTGGAATAACTGGATTCTGCACATTTTAATTCACCCCATCTTTTAAAGAAATACCAGAGTAGGAATTCACTAGCGCATTATCTCAATATGAAAAATTGTGGCTAGTTTTGGGACTTTAGTATTTTTTTTGGAGATTACATATGGTAAATCAAAGAGTAGAAAATATATATTAGCAGATTTATAATGGGAACAACCATAAAAAGCATGTATCTGTGGGAAACAGGTTTGTACCTGGGAAAACATTCCTGGTGTACCAAGCAATAAGGAAATAAATGAAAGAGTCAGCTAGAATTAGACAGCACAGCCAGCCAAACGAGGTGGTATCATCCTGAACTGGAGAACTGTACATATTTTCCCACTGAAGACCTAAAAGAGTGAACACATGGATTTATTCTTGGATGAGATGTATTACAGTTGTTAAAGATAAAATCTAGTTCTAAAGAAAGTGAGCCTACCAATCCCCTGCTCCTCGTATCGGGCAATATACTGACTTGCATAACTGAATGCTGTCGGCGACAGCAGGCTCTGCGGAGAGAATAAACAACAATGATAGTTTTCATAGATTTCATACATTTCACCCAGAGGGATCTTAATATATTTTAAACTCTAGACATTTGTAGATAAAATCACACTATGAAATACAGAGGTCCCTTACCAATCTCGCTATAACTCTGAAAGAAGAGGGACAAGCAGAAAACAAAAGCAGGAAAATTATAATTTGGAAAAGATTCTTCAGAAATCTAAAATCTATATCTAAACTTGTTAAATGTTTCTCAGCGACTTATAAAATAGGTAATTACAAAGAAATATAATTTTAAGACCAAAATCAAATAAAATATTAAGGCCCAAAAGATGTTTTTACTTCATAAGTTGATTTCAGGGAATAGAAGTATTATGAGTAAATATACTAAAATGTCAATTGATTCAACAATTATTATAGCACCAAAGTAAACATTTAAATTTTATTTAAATCTAAAGTAGTCAGTGTTGGAGGAAAGTTATTTATTATTTCTATTTTATATATGGAAAGCAAAATTTTAATATGACAGTCAATGATGAAGTTTGCTTCTGCTTCTCATATTTCATAATCTTAATGTTTTCACTAAAATTCTTAAATTAACTTAGTCCTTTTGAATTAAAAGGCAGAAAAGAATTCAAAATCGATTATATTCTGTCAGTGCATTTGTTTTTATGCTTGTAAGTTATATCATATGTCATGAAAACCATTAGAATTAATCATATATGAGAATAACTCCAGTAATAGAGGCTTTAAGACATTTAAGAAATTGGCCAGAGAGAAGTCAGAATTCTTGATGCTCTTTAAAATGTGATGCATTACCTTTTAACTGCCGCTTTCTTCAGGAACTATTAACAGCATCACATATTATGGTTTTAGAAACTATGAGGAAAATGTTTCCTTTTCATAGTTTTGTGCTTGTATGGTATACAATGATGTAGAAAATATGGACTACTATTAGGATGGTTCAGCTTATTTTGCAATCACAAAGCTTTTAAATTTAGATAAGTGTACTTTCTGTTTGAGAGTCTAAAAATGAAAAAGGGGTCAATTTTTCTCACACACTGGCCATTCTGTTGTGACAGGTGACTCACCATGAACACTTTTATTACATAGCTCAGCTCATCATCAACTGTAACCAGAACAATAAACGGGAAAAAGGCAATGATGTAGATGAGGCTTCCAATCAGAGCTGCAATGTTGGTGTTGTTAAAGAAGACACTGATGAGATAGCTCATAGCAATAACTGAGAAGCTGTAGTCCGAAAAATACAGGAACAAAATGAACCCGTCTGTCTTAGGAAGAATGTTGCCCAACTTGAGTATAATGATAAGGATGATGATGGTAACCAGTAAAAATCCAACACTCTCTATAAGCCAGGCAAAAAAGTGACTGCAGGAGTTTACACCCATCATCTTCATGTACTGCAAAAAGGAAAAAAGTGTTAGCTGCTATTTGTTCATGCTTGCTATGTAAAATTAACATGACCATTTATTCCAGCCTATCTTAGATTGTATGCTCCCAGAATGCCCCAATTTAATGAAATAATAAATTATTTATATGGTGAGGTCCTTTTATAATTTCTCTTTATAACTAGTAGCTGATGTCTCCAGATTAAATTGGTTTAGAGTAGATCATCAAAGTTTATGTTATACCCTGAAGAATTTTACAACATGAGTTTGACATTCATGCAGGCATGGATATTTCATTGGTAAAAAAATACCATGGTTTATTTCAAATTCAATTTAGGGATTGAGATAATAAAAAATACATTCTTTTTTAAACTAAACAATCAGTATTCACATTCCTAGAAGAAACAGAACAGGCCTGACTCCTAAGATTTTAAAACAAAGAAACTTTGAAGGGTTATTTTCCACCCTTTACCACATCTTCCCCATCCTTGAAATCACTGACAGTCTGGGTCCTGTTTGTCATATGTTTTCCAAAAGACATTTATATACTCAGAATAAACTCATGTCCCTTAGATAACCTATATCTCTTTTTCAATTGATATTCCTTAATAACTCAGAGATACTCCTAGAGGCCAAGGCATTTCACCAAGGTAGAAAAACAGATCAGCATGATTTGTTTGTGCATTAACTCTAAAGGATTTGGAAAGATATAAAGTTTTCCTGGGTCTTAGTCGTCTTGAATATGGTGATATGTGACATTTTGGGGGAACCTCGGTATCCTGGTTTCGATTTTTAACAATTCATGATTTATATTAAGCTTATGAATCCAATATTTTATTTAAAAAAGCAAAAAAAAAAAATACTGAAATACTCTACTAATTTTATAACCCTTCCCTTTTTAACCTAACTTGGCTAGGAAGAAAATAGGAAAAGTGCTAGGTTTTTTGCTCTGCAAGCAAAAGAGTGAATTTTACTTTTTGCCTCTGCAATATCACATTTTGCTAACTCTGCTGCTCTGGTTGTTACTATGGAAACAACTACCTCACTGCCAACAGTTTAAGCAGCTATGGGCCTTACGCTAATCACCACTGAGAAAAAGCCTCTGACTTTTCCTCTTAACTTTGACCTTTCTCATCCTCTTTTCTCCCTACTGCTTCTCTCCTCCCAGGCCCTATCAACCTTTTGTTGTAAAGACTCAATCTATGCTTCCACAGGAATGGAAGTCTGGGTCAAAGTAAAAAAAAAAATCAGCATGGAGCAAAGATTCACTATGGAAGTTTCTTCCAATTGCTATTTATCTATCATTAAAAATGAAATTACCTTTTGATGTAAACAAAGACCTCGCAGATCTTATTTTAGAAATTTTTTCCCTGTACTCCAATGCATTTGAGAAAATTTCTGTGTCATGTTTCCTGATTACATTTCAGAGATACCTATTCAAATGTGATCATGATATGTTAGCTTTTTATTTGTTTTTCTTGCTATTTATATTTTGTGTTTTTGACTCAGTTTCTGCCTATTGAGTATAATTAAATGAGGAGTTATGGAAACCATATATCTACTCCAAAGCTGATATTCACCACCTAACTTCACGTGGCCTATATGAAAAATATTTATCCCCCAATGTATGTCAGTAGGGACAATGTCAATATATTTCACAAAGTGGGTATAAAATATCCAGGACACTTACCAAGAACATGAAATAACACTGACTCCGCAACTATACATTTATTTTCCTTCCTTGACAATTGATAGCTACAGTATAAAACATTTATATATCTATAAAATTCTCCCTTTTTAGCCTTGTTAAAAGAGAATTTGACAAAACCCAAACACCAAGACGAAAGGTGTTTATCATTGCAATTTTGATTCAAGATCAGATTTTTATTCCCAAGAGTTGTAAAACGTTGGAGACTGATTATTGATTTTGAATGAAACAAATTGAGTTAGGTGCTTCCAAAAATATTCACTGTTTAACATTCTAGCAGGAAACGTCAATGTTAAACCCGAGGATTTTATGCCATGAGGAGAGCAGCTGTTATACATAAAGAGTAAGAGCAATGAGAGCATGTAAGTCATCCATTAATTATCCAGACTAATTGCCAACTTTGTTATAATAAACAAGACCAAACTTGCTGATAGAAGATGGCCCACAAAAAAAATGGTTGTCTATGCTTCCTTGGATGTCATTAGTTCCTCGACTTTAGTTCCTCCACAAAGTGACAGATGTCAGTTGCCAGATTTGCAGTGACAGTTACGTGAATGAAACCTCCAAATCTGCCAGAGCAATTCATCAATACCTGGTAACCTCTTGTTCAAGGAAAACCCCTCTGGACAGTAGCCAGAATCTGCCCCAGTTTATAAAAAACAAACAAACAACAACAACAAAAAACAATGAAAAGAAAGATTCTGTCATATTTTGCATAAGTGCATTTCCACATTCAAGAAAAGCTTAGGTACAGGGCTTGACATTGACGCTATCAGGAAAAAATCATGAATATTTATATATTTACTTGATAGCAATGTCTTTATTCAATTCAACAAGAATGTCAAGCACTAATTTGTAAGAAATAATAACATTTTCTACCTCAATTAAAAAATTCTCTTCTATGTATATATATATATACATATATATATATATATATATATATACACACACATACACACACACATATATATGTATATATTAGTAAGATATAAAAGATGTGATCATCACTTAGAATGTTCCAAATTCCACTAATGGGATGGATAGTGTATGTCAAAAGACTATAAAAATTGTCTACAGTGAAGCTCCAAAGGACTAAAAATCCTTGCATAGTTCTTGGTAACATCTCCGCAGGTCACAGATGTTGGTTACTTTTCTAAACTGAAGAAGAATGACTCTAAAATTTTGTCTCCAACTGAATGTAAGCACTGAAATCCCCATAAAAGATTTATATTAGATCAAAAAGATAAAACTAACCCATTAATCAAGAAAATAAAGTGAAAAAAAACCTCTTCATGTATTATAAAAGTAAATTTTATTCAGCTTTAATATTTTAATTTTTAAAAGTAAGAAATGTAAAACAAAACCTAATTCAAAGACACTTAGAAGTATTTAAAAGAAAACTACAGGCTTAATCAATAAACTTATTTGTCATTAATTTTTATCCTTATTTCTTCAGCAAGTTAAAAGAATTTACTGGAGTCATACCATAGAAAGGTCAAGGATAGATAGTTCTATTGAAATAAAAAACTAACTTGGTTTTTTTGCTCAGATTCTAGAAGAATCACAGCAGAAAAAGGTCATTTTTCCCCACCTTTTGATTTAATTTGTAATGAGAAGGAAATAGAGAGTGGGTAGCTTTAGGCCTTAACTGAATATTAAAAAGATGGTATTAAAAAGTGATTTTGGATCTCTGATAACCTCAGAGATTCTCTATTATCATCTTCAAAAGTCCTTGTGAGTCTATGTTACTAAGATTTTGAGAGTAAAGGTAGTTATGATATGGAAAAGGATTGATTAGAAGTCAAAACACTTCAGTTCTAGCCCCAGATCTACCCTTCATAAGCTCCATAATTTTCAGCAGGTCGCTTTCTGGAATCAGCCTTTTCATCTTTAAAGGGGAAGAGGTTAGTTTAGAACTGTGGACAGTGGAGGGAGTCTAAACAAGAGGCCCTGGGAATATACCACTCACTCCATAACTGCTTTCATTCATCTCACAAATAAACCACATTCCTTTGAATTTAGGACACATGTGCCATTATTTCACATGCAACCAAGAAAGAAAAAACACTGTCAAATAAATTATACTACCATATCAAGTACGTCCCAACCACAGAGGCTTTAAAACGTGAAGAAAAAAATTATTATCTTAGAACTGATAAAATATGGATAATTGAACGCCTCCACTATTCTGGCCATGAGAGAAGGACATTCTGGAAATACAGTGCTGAGTAAAGTTGTCATGATAACACTCAGAAAGTTTTCGAGATTGAGCCCAAGTGACTATGACCTGGGAGACTCAAAGCCTGAGTCTCTGATTCCAAGTTCAGTAGTCTTTCACTATATGGCTTTGACCCCCAGGTTCAGGTAGTGAAATTTTAAAAGTAGATGCTTAAAAATGAAGAGCTACCAAACAGAAACTGATTCATCATTAAAAATGCCTTTCATGCCTTCAATCAAGACAACGCTCTTCATCATGCTTTGATATTTTTTGGTGACACACATAGAAGCACTTGGAAAGCATAATCTTCAAACACAAAATAATACAGTGTGTGTTTTTTACATGTATCTATACATATGTGTGTATTACATATATATATCATGTATATGTGTGTATAAAACACTTATATTTACTATGTATTTTTTTATATATAGTATTATTAAAGTAGATATTTATTTTAAAGTAGAAAATAACAGTTTTCATCACAGTTTTCTACTTCAAAGTTTTTCTTTAACCTATGAAGATTCACTTCTGAGTACCAGGAAACTGAAAGAAAAATATAAAGTAGGAGCTTGCAACCATGGTCCAAGGCATGGATTTGAGCTTCTAAAATGAAATTAAGAAATTGCACACAATCTTGAACACAACAGACTTAAACAAGTTGATGGGATATTTACAGAGTTGTAACTGAAATATAAAAATGAAGCTGTGAGGATCAACAAGAATTCAAATAGAAAAGGCAAGAAGTGTAGGTTCAAACTTTAGGACAACCCAGGAAGCCTGATGCTGAACTAACAAAAATGTGAGGCAGTAATTTGTACCTAGTAAGAAAAAATAATCAATTGCCCAGAAGCATTGGCAAAGTAAGCTTGAAAAGTACAAGCGGACTAACAGGTTACCTAACCTCATTATTTCAGATTGTCATCCAGGCCTTGAAATAATTACTGTGCACCAGTCTCAAAATGTTTCTGTTTTTTTTTTTTTTCAGTCATGAGTATAAGAATGGACTCATTACAGAATAAACAGATGAAATAATTTCTATTTCAATACAATTCAAGAATCACACAATGCTTTTTCATAAATTCTAAAAAGAAGTCGGCTATTTTGGATTTGAGAACAATGATGAAGAATATGCTCAAACAGAGATCATCCTTTACATCCTAGATCCTGTCTTCTATTGTTATTATTCTAATAAGAAGCATAACATGAAACTCTTAGACTATAAATCATGAGCTAATGGGAGATAAAGAAAGAGGTAACTGAAGAAGACAAGGGATACTAGGAAGAAAATTTGCCTTTTGAGAGCTGAAACAAGCCATATGTCAATGTCAGTGTTCATGTCTTTCTATATCCTATATCATCTCTCTCTTGCTATTTCTGTCTATCTCCACCTCTTTCTCCTTCTCCATCTCCATCTCCATCTCCATCTCCATCTCCATCTCCATCTCCATCTCCATCTCCATCTATCTCCATCATCTATCTCTATCTATCTCTATATCTACAGTTGACCCTTGAACAACTCAGGTTTTAAAAGCATGGATCCACTTACATGCAACTTTTTTTTAATATACAGTCTTCCCTCTGTTTCACTGGGTTTCACATCTCCAAATTCAACCAACCATGGATGGAAAATAGTATTTTCGATCTGTGGTTAGTTATCTGCTGATACAGAGGGCTGACTGTGTCCATTGATCTATACCATTTTACATAAGGGACCTGAGCATCTGAAGTTTTGGTATCTGTGGGGGTTCTGGAACCAATTCTCCAAAGATATTACGGAACCACTGAAGTTTCGAGGAGTCAAAAGTTATAGGCAGATTTTCAACTGCTTGGGGGGTTGGCATCTCTAAGACCCACATTATGTAAGGGTTAACTGTATATCTATATTAATATTTTTTTTGGACTCATTTAGGTACCATGCCAACAATCTTCTTGCTTTAATAGTATTGTTTTTATTATTTAAAATTACTCTGCTAGATCCTAAGTCCTATAGGTAACTTCCTGGGCAAAAATTACTCTTAGGATCATAAATTGTACTTAGATTTTATTCAGAATTATTCAGATTTCATTTTTTTAGAAATGCTTATAAAATAACTTCCATATAACATTTTGGGAAAATAAATATTATCAGCTGCTTTTATGATGCATAAAATATTATTCTAATTGATAAAGTATGGCTCAGGCTTTCTGAGTTTATATAGGCACAATAAAAATCATAGTATTAATTATTATAAAATATAACGGTTTTTTATAATAAGAAGAAATTCTCAACATACCTCATGAAGCCGGAGGTCTTTCTCATAAACAAGCTTTTTTACAAATGCAGCTATAAATACAACCCAGGCAACCATAAGCACAATTGGAAGAGAATAAGAGACACTGGTTAGGAAGCTGTAAAAAAAACAAAAACAAACAAACAAACAAAAAAAATCCAGTGACCAAAATGAATGTTATACTTGCAGATTATAATATATAAAGAATACATTCATCCTTACACTGAAATTACACTCCTGTTCTGAAATTGAGAATAATCATTAATATTATTCCTTTATTTATGAAGTGTGAAACTGACTTAACAGTGGGCCCATGATTTTCTTGTAGTGCTGCCAGAATCAAAAACAGCTCTGGATTGTTAGATACAATTGCCGTATTGTTTAAAATGTGTTTGAGTATGCCCTGTCCAGGAAAATAATATTATTATATAGATATAATTTCAAGGCTCACAACCCTTCTGCCTAAACTAAATTCTTCTCTAAAAGACAGATTTAAAATTAGATAATTGGTTTATCTAGCTAAAAGCTATATCTTCTAAAATTACTGTATTTGTCTACTCTTTGGAAGCTCATAGTGATTATTAAAACTAAATTTCCCCAAATAAAATAAAATAAAACTCAAAATATTCCATCTAAAATGCAGACATATAACTTGGATTCCTCAAGATAATTCTTTAGGAGCTGTTTTATAAACAGTATAAAAATGCCTTTTCCGGTAATGTGCTAACTGGACAGTCACTGGAAACTTCATCGGGACCCAAATACACTACTGCGTGGCCAGCTCATGATGCCTGAAAGTTCAAATGTAGTGTTTCTCAAACTTGAGTATGCATGTGAACCACTTATAAAGCTTATTAAAATACAGATTTCTGAGCCCCACCCAAAAGCTTCTGATCTGTTACATCTGGGGTGGGGTAAGGAATCTGCATGTTAGACAATTTCCCAGGTGATGGTGATGTTGCTGGTCCAAGGACTATACTTTGAAAACTATGGCTTTCTACATAGCCTCCTTCCTATAGGCTAAGGCAAATGAATAGTTTTCAATGAGATAAACTCTAAATTGATCCATTTTGCATATTAGGCTCCACTGAAGCTTTTACTTGGAATAAGATCCAAAGCCATTTCCTTTTTAATCGATAAGGTTAAGGAATTACCTTCAAGTTCTCCATGAAAAATGCAAATATTAATGGAACATGACATCACCATCATTCATTCTCACTTTAGCATCAGAAGTGTATCACCCTTATAGATATGCAGGGGGATTTTTGTGGGGGAGGAGTGAAGGTTGGGGCCACATCCAATTTTTTTTTTTTTTTGTTCCTGGAAAACTGTCTGGCATAGGAAGGCACTTAAAGAATATTTGTTGAATGAATTTGGTCTTGACTCAGGTCCAGCCTCAATGCTGTTTCTGGCTCTGAAATTAGGCAAAAGCCCTCATCTATTAATAACGAATCCCCTGTAATGTTTCTTTCAAGTGATTGTGCATTTTAAGTTTGGTAGAGGATAAAGGATAAAATTTGATATCAAAATTTACAAGGGGAAAAAATGTGAGCAAGAAAATAGATGAGGATTTTCATTTAATTGAACCTACAGGTCTTTGCTATTCCTGCAAGCCTTTGCAGTTCACACATGGTTCAGGCTGCAAGGTCCTGACTGGCCTTTACAATAAGCAGCTCACCTTGACAACCCATTGAAGAAATTCTCGCCTGTCTGCCCATATCACTGCTGCACAAAGGGTTACATAACCTCATCTCCTCTATAGGTCTTGAAGCAGCCAAGGGAGACAGCATCAATAGAAAGAAAAAAAGGGGTGGGGGGAAAGCATCCAGAAACATCTGAATTGTATATAAACTGCAATAACTGGGCTGAATAACAGGTATTGTTCCTTTAAAGTAATGTTCAGCCTCAAGCTTTTGTGTAGGATGAGCTTAAAAAATGTCCTCCAGCCTTCTTTTTATGTATGTATTCATTCATTTTTACCATGGTCAAAGTAAAGGAGCCATTCAGTGGTAACTGATGGGCAGATTTCTTGAACATTCAAATTCAATTGTCTAAAAGCATGATTTTTACATTTTTTGTTCATTTAGCAAAAACACTTTAGATAAGGTTTCCTAGCAAGTGGACTGATAGTATATAACATAGGTTTAGATAGCACGATATTTATATTAGAGAGTTGATCAATGATTTGTCCCACCAAATTTTTCTTTAAAATTGACCATGCATTCACAGATTTTTAAACAAATATGAGAGTTGGAAAATAATTTCAAGATTGTGTTATTCAATTTCCTCATTTGATGAGAGAAAAGTAAGACCAGCTGGGAGTGGGTAACATTAAAAATCATGCAATGATACTCTCAAGTCTGGAGTCCAGTTCTCCAAATTCTGGAGACCAAGTCTTCAGAATACTAAGAGTTACGATAAGGAAAACACAGATCATTTAGTAAGATGTTCCCATCATTTTGGTAACGAAGAGGAGCTACAGTAGAATGGTACTCTATAGTGTCACGGAAACCAGCATTGACAAAGGTTTGCCACACATTATCCCTTTCTCTTGATGCAGGTGAATGAATAGACATAAATGAGTTCTCAAAAAAGTGGTTCTCTATTAACAAGAGCTAGAAGTGCACAGACTTACTTGTCTTTCATGTAGCAGGGATAAGGAATTGCTTGGACCTGGACTGCTACTTCCTGAGAGTTCCTTCCAGTCTGCAGTTCAATAATTGCTCTTTCAATATTATCTTGTAAATAAACAAAAGCCCTGCTGTAGATCTGATTGTGTGATGGAGAATTATGTGGTCCCGGGGCCCAAATCTTGGTTCTTATGTTTCTCGTCGTCTGGGAGGTCTTGAGACTCATGCGGATGGTATATCTTACGACAGGAGGAAGAGAGACATCTTCAGAGTCATAGCCTCTGTGTTGGCTTCTGTTAGAAGGAAGTTTAAAAATAACACCTAAAAATAAAATGGCAACAACAGTAGAAAGGTTATTTTATGATTGACATTCATTGTTTGGAGGGTACTCATGGGGAGGCCAAACACAGGTAATCAAGTTAGTAATGTGATAGTAAGTTTGAGCTTCTAATTGATAGAAAAAAATGGCTAATTGAGAGTGACATATTCAGAGATTCAAAGCAAGAGTTCGAGGATACAATCACAAACTCAATGGCTGGATTAAATATATCACTCTAAGCCACTTACTGAAATTACACACACACACACACACACACACACACACATTAAAATAAATAATCTTGACTGATTATGAGGATGGGCTCGACTTTATCTTGTAACTATATAATCCTTTTCAGTTTTAATTTTAGCCATACCAACAAGGTTACACATTTGTGAAAGGCTCCTCAGATGATGTGGTTAGTTGACTACATGAAAGGTTCTTGTTTCTAAGGACATCAGAGGGGACAGTGACCCCCCAGACTACTTTTCTGAGTTCTGGATGAAAGAGGTGAGGAAAAAATTTGACCAATTTTAGTACAAAGAGAAGCTCAAACTCTAGTAGACTAACACTTACTTCCAAAGAGTTCATTGCTTTTGTAGAGCCTTTTAGCCTCGCTCTCCATTTCATCTACACTTTTTGCTGCCTGAATACGATCATATAATACACAGGAGGAAATATTTACTGTCAGGGAAGACAGTGTGTTGAGATGATCAATGAGGTCAATGCTGTTCTCCAATTTCAGCCTTAGACTATCTAAAGAAGCAAAGCAAAACAGACAAAAAACATGTTATAATATAATTTAATGTTTCTAGTAGTAATGAGACTAAATATTGAAATTTTGGCTAAGTATATTAAACTAGATTATAAAGAATAGAAAGTTACAGAATCTACTTTTAAAATGTCTAGTACTCTGCATCTAGAAAAATGTGTCCTGTTGTGCAAATATTCATTGAGGAGAATGTTTAGCTAGTAACAAATACAGTAAACCAATATTAAAAAATGAGACAAGCTAATTTAAAAGTAAATCCTACTATAATTTAATTAACCGATGACTAAACATGAATAATCAAAAACAACTATCTATATGTAGTTAGGAAAAAATTATGAATTAGAGATGAAACTTTGAATAAACAGTAATGCTTGCTTTGTTCAGAGAATGTGAGTGAAAGAATTTAAACAAAGGAAAGTCTATGCAGAGTGTGTAGAATGAATAAACTATATAATTCAATAAATTGTGCTACAGAATCATTTCCTTGGAGACTGAAAATCTGCACCACATACTCACAATTTTCTAATATTATTTGATTTAAACTGTATGTGGGTTATCTCTATGATATCTGTATTTAATCTAGATAAAATAATCAAGATTTTATTTCAGGTAATTACTCTGGAAGAGTATTTAATTGCTCTTCGATTTCATGATTTCTTATGAGGAAATCAACTGAGACACAGGGTAAATATGAAATTGCAAGTTAATAAATCACTTGGCCAATTAAATTTTTACTGACTTGATCATCATGAATCCTGAGAAGGCTGCTTATAACATAAATCCCTCTTCACTGAACCCAAACAGGTCTCTTACATTGTCCAATATAAAACCAAATTTCTCAAAGAGGGTAAGTTCTTAAATTTGTTAGAAATTAAAGTAAATATTTTGCTTGTTATAGATGTTGGTGGGGGAGGGTAAAATTGTGGTTGAACAGTGGCCCCCGGTGGCCATTGGAAATCAATAAAACACCAAGGATTCTTTAGAAATGCTGGTGAACAGAATCAAACAAGAGCTGTGAGGGTCAGTGCCTCCCAAATACAAACTATACAACCTCTTAAACATTATGTTACGTATACAATTACACAGACATCCAGTCTTGGTGCTATCTTCATTTTAGTCTTATTTTAGATTCTAAAAATCATCTCCTATATCTAAAGTTATGAATGATAAAATTTATATAAGAACTTTGTAGTATATCTCTGATATTTTGATTCAATGGTTTCTTACCCAAATAGTACTTTTAGAGAAAAAATCACTAACATCCGTCTTTAATCAAACAGGGCTATCATAAAGTGCATACAGTTATGTACATACACTGTATAGTACAAATGTAGGCATGACTCCTCCCCACTGATGTGCAACCTAAGGCACTATGTACCTGTAGCTCCAGAGAAGAGGAGGGGCATTTGCTCTACTGCTGCCAAATTCTGATGCTCTCAATCCCTTCCTCTACCTCTGGTTGCATAGCAACGGTGAATCAGACAGACCGAATCAGATGTCTTGCAACTCTTGTTGAAGGTGGAGATGTGGCAGAGGGAATGTATAAGTTCAGACAGCTTCCTTTGATCCTCTATGGCCTTTTCCTTTTAAATGACCGTGAGAGGAAAATCCAACCAGACTACTGATTTAGGCTTATTTCCTTTTGAGTCTTTGCATTACTTCTGTTTTGTTTTTGCTAACTCTATAACCTCTTCCAGTTACATTCTCGGTTAGTCAAAGTTATACTGAAACCAGGGGAGATAAAATGATAATGTAACCAGAAATAAACCATTTTATTTTTCTTTGTCCTTTAAGGACTTGTTTTTCCTCAAGTAAGCACATACAAAAAAGTGTCCTTATAGCAACCCACCAACCTACCTATGATTGTAGGAAAAGCTGCACTTACATAGAATATATTGCATCATAATTATGGAAACTTACAACAGACACTGGGTAGCCAAATAATCATTACTGCTTGTAATTTTACAACTAACTGGGAAGAAGATGGACAGATATAGGCAGAATTTTACTTTTCTTTGAAAAACTGGCTAGAAACCAAATATGGAAGAAAAGGAAAAGAAGTTCTCATAGAATAATGCTTATTACATTTCTGATATGACTAGTGAATAACAGTGTGAATCTGGACTCACCGAGTTCATCTATCTGTTTCAATAGTTCAACAGCATCAAGTCCCACGGAGAATTTTACAAACACTTGCACAAAGGGGTTCCTGAGAGTGTTCTAACAAGTAATAACAGGAAATCCATTTCAATTCAAGAAACAAACATGTTAATCATTGTCTTTCTAATAATACCCACAGTGAAATGCAGTAGCCACTATTAGATACTGTCATCCATGTACTAACTTGCAAAGGATTGCATACAAATCTTTGAGAAAGAAAGAGTTGGTATGTGGCTGATAATGGCTTGAAAGGCTGGGCTTTTGCTTGTTTATAGACACAAATTGGTCAGCATGTGAAAGTTTCCAGATATGACCATAATAATCAACATTAGGAAATTATATTCAATTTGATGGTCTTTTTTCCTATGGCTATTATAGCATTTATTTTTAACATGTGGTATACACAATTTTGATGGTTCATGGTTCAATTTTGTTCAATTAAAACAACTTTTAAAAATTGTGATATCTACATGGCATTTGACATTACAACTCATTGTATACTAGTTCTACTACCTTTTGACTGTGAAGCTTTAGCAAGCATTCAGCTTTTTCCAGTTTCAGATTACTTTTCTCTAAAGTAGAGATGAATGACTTTCTTACCAGAATAGCCAAATGTAAATTATTATAATGTTATTTTATGTTATAATAAGTGTAACCATGTGAACATAGAAAAATAAGCATGATAAAAATTTAAATTACTCTATTATAGAAGGACTAAAAATTTTAAAATAAAACATAACTTTTAAAATATGAAGGATTTTATAACTATCTTCAAATTAGA
The DNA here is from genome assembly GCA_030015415.1 of Cynopterus sphinx. Classification (NCBI taxonomy): domain Eukaryota; kingdom Metazoa; phylum Chordata; class Mammalia; order Chiroptera; family Pteropodidae; genus Cynopterus; species Cynopterus sphinx. The sequence goes on from CM057379.1 coordinate 191,365,176, forward strand.
AGATGTAACTTCTAAAACTGTATAAGTACTACTCAGTAGTACTTACTGAGGTCCTACTACACGCTGGACACTGTCTAATAAGGTTTTCCTTGGTTTTCTCAGTTTTCAATAACACTGGTGGTATTTTTATTATCCCCAGTTAACAGATGGCAAAGTTAGAGCTAAAGAAACTGTAAATTCACTTAAGGAGCCACAATAAGAGCCAAGGGGATAGTTGAAGGGAGAAAATTCAAATCGATTAAAAAATATTTATTCATCTTAGTGTAAATTCATGACCTAGTTTTTATGTGAACTAGGCTTAAGTTGGTTGTTCCCTTAGAATATAGCTAAGTATCACTTATTATTTTGTCCTTCTTAACAAAATCTTCTGTTTTGTTAACATGGAAATAAATGATTGAGAATAATATGTATTAATAGAACATATATATATATATATATATATATATATATATATATATACACAGATATATATATAATGGAATTAATTTAATAAATTCATAGCTGCTGAGGGGTCTAAGAGTAGTTGATAGAATGCAGACCAATGGTTACCACACAGATATAAACCATGATAACCAGAGTCCTTTAAAATCTATTTACTAAGAATTAACTGATGCATCATGGAAAATCTTAATCAGAGTGTTACCAATAGGCAAAGCACTGTGCTAGCTGCAATTCAGAGATGACCCATTGAATCTATTTCCATTTCCCCATTACTCTTTTCATAGTCAGTCCTCTCTCTGATTTATAATACTATTTTTAAATGCTTCCACACATATGATCTTCACGAGTCTATGAAGTGGTTACCATTTTTTGGATATTCACCAACTTCAAATCAGTATTTTAAGGCATTGATCTAAGGGTTCATAAGAGCAAAGCCAGGTCTTGGTCCAAAAGTGAGAACTTCAAATTCTGTGCACATTTGCAGAAATAAATTTGTCCTCAATCATTGAGAATAATAATTTATTTTGGGTCTAGAACAGAATGAAGATACTTGCAGTAGATGACGATCCCTTTGTGGACATGGTCACAGAGTTTCTTAATAAATGACTACACTTGGGAACCATAATGAATAGGTCATGTCCTTTGTTCATTTACCACTTTGGCCAACAAAACTTTCCTTAATAAAATAACGTGTTTTTTTTTTTTAATTTGTTTACAGAAAGGTCTTCTATAAGAGTAATCTTTCACTTATGAAAATACATATGCCAATAGGATATTGTCTAAATATCCTTTGTTACCTGCAATTCACTAAAACAAAACTAGGTCACCTAAAATAAACATGCTTATTATTTAAACCAAATTTCCTAGTAATTATAAGGAAAATATTTGATGAAAAGTTTATTTTTTTATTAATTAAATATATTCAATATCTACTTTAGTAATTTATTGTATTATTTATAATTAAAGTCAGGTTATAATTATAACTATGCACTAATTATTAGCCAAAACAAAAATTAAATAAAATATCTTTTGGGTATAATTTTTCTAACAGGTTATATGATACAAATTCTTTATTTTATGTTTAATTTCTTGAGCATGATTGCAAAAAAAACATTTTTATTTTCCAAAATATCCTGGGGCTCCATCAATTTTCCAAGGACCTCTCTCAATTCTTTGATAAGCAAACCATTCTCTCTCGAAGCTCCTGTCATTTTTGACATCATCGCTGTCAATTTTCTCTCCCTTAGTTAAAAACTGATCTAACTCTTCTGTTTAACCTTTAATTACCAATAACTCTGTTTGTGATTGGACTATTTCCCCCATAATATTATGGGGGAAAATTATGTATCTCTTACAAAAATAGTAATTTACATTTTTCTACCAGGTCCATTATATTTGAATTGCATTGTCAAATCTTTAACTTAGAGAGTCATATAATTTAACATTCTTATCCAGATTATTAGTATTTTAGGAATTCTGCACCTATTAAAATAGCAAAACATTTAAAATAGAAGTAGTTTTTTATAACATTTTATTTTTGGACAAGAGACACTACTAATTATGTCTCAAGATCAACTTATAAAATGGTTTTTCCCTGAATTACAGACAGAGGAGCTGCAATGCAAGAGGTGAGGATGATTATGAACATGAGTGACAGATCTGTTATCTTGTCTCAGACTTACTCTCTGAAGGAGAGGCGATTTTAATCTGTTGAATATAGATTCTAAGTTTCTATCTGCCCATACGCATAATAAAGGTGATTAAGATCTCAAAGAATGATAGTTTGTCTGAAGGAGAATGACAGAACCATCTCCTACCTGGAGCATTGGAATCGTCTGGTTTAACAGGTGGAAAGAATTCATGAAAAGTGGTGATTGATTCATCCACTCTTGAGATTTTTCTCTTAATTCCGCCAGCTGCCTCAGTGTTACGTTAGACTTAAGGACGAAAAAAAGAAAAAAAGAAAGAAAAAGAAAGAAAAAATGGATCCGGTTTATTAGTATTTTTTTTTCTATATTTCAAAAATGTATCTTAAGGTTGTTTTGTGACATAACTTTAAGAAATACTTCTAAAAAGTAAAACATGTTGTTGAAAATTTTCTATATTACCAAAACTTTTTAAATGGAAGCTTTTTAAGCTCATGGTCACTCATAAAAATTCTGGAAAATTTAGGTTTTGCTTCATGTCCAGCGTGAAATTACAGCCTGAATGAAAGCACGTCTTCTGGAGTTCTCACAAATTATTCATTTTACCACTGACACTCTTAACTTTACTGCTAAAGAAACATCCTAGTTCAAGGATATAAGAAGAAGGATACTCTCATATATTGCTGATGGAAATAGCAGTGTTATAGCCTTTTTTGGAAAGCAATCTGACAATAGTCATTAAAATAAAATACAGTATCCTTCAATTCCTAATCTCGAACATTCATATCACTGAATTAAAAGTAGTATTATCTAAAGTCATATGCACAAGAATATTTGTTGCCACATTGTTTACATTATCAAAAACCAGAAGCAAACACTGGAAGTAAAATGAATATTCAATAACCGAGGACTAGCGGCATAAATTTTATGGTATGAAAAATGTTTCGATCTTCAAAATGCATGAATTAGACTCTACCTATTAAATTGTAAGAATTTTCACAATGTATTGTTGTGTGAGTTAAGCAATACATAAAGACTATTATAATGCAACCTAATTTTAAAAATGTAAACAAGCTCTTCATATGAATACATATAGTTTAATAATTTATAAAGGATGAGAGGAATGTGCCTAAATTATAGAAAGGCATCTCTATGAATGTTAACCTTAGTTTACATAGAAGAAAGAGTAAAATAAAGAAGGGACAAAAAGAAAAGGTGAGAGCCAAACAAAAAGGAAAGAAAAAAAAGACTGTGCTTAGAAAACAAGTGTGGAATGACTTCATTTTTGCAAAATTATGTAGAAGCGTGTAGTCAATAAAGCAATAAAGCAAATAATAAAACAAACAATAAAACAAAAAACATTCTAGAAATCAGTGATGACCTCATGTTTATCTTTATAAACACCTTAAAATAATGTTATATTTGCACAGAATATAGTTTAAGGACAAAATAATGGTAAAGCCGGGATTTTTTTTTACTTTCATTCTATCATTTAAAGAGTATTGTTTACAATTCAAATCATTAAAGTCGATTTTAAAAGTGAGAGGGAAATGCTATTATAGTTAAATGAGGTAGATGAAAAGTATAGTTACTATTAATAATGTTGCCTTTCTCAACATCTATCTTATATAAAATGTTAAATTATATAATGAAATATGAAGTCAAGAACTTATTAGGAATTGTTTTTGTTAAATTAGTTATATAATGCTCTATATATTTTGAGTGCCATTATTTTTTACATACAAGAGTTATAAAAAGATTTTTGGAGATAAAACTCTGAAGTCTTGCTTAAATAAATCTAATTCTCAAGCATCAACATGGTGCATTCTCTTCAAAGGGCACCACCCAACTACATTGTTTACACAAATACAGGGCAGAAATAGAGAATTATTAACAATTCAAGAAGCTAAGGTCATTAGTAGGTAAGTTAAAGAAATTTGAGTCAGCTAGAGTAAATCTGGACGTTGGCTACTTTAAAAACGATCTTAATATGCAAGATAGAAACTTTGATTTATGTCAAACCTTTTCCATTATTGCCTTTGTGACTGGAGTATAAGGTGCATACAAAATTTTTCCCAACAACATAGGTTTCAAGAAAGCCCAAATCACAGGTCCAGCAGGCATATTAATGATGTCTTTATAAAGAGAGAAGCAAAATGGTGCTGAAAAAAAGTACAATAAAACATTTAGTATATATTTTGAATCTATTTTCTGATGGTAAATTGACACAGATTATTGTTATCATACCCAAAAATATATGCCTTAGCACTGTTAACAGATGTGAGGCTTCTGATATCAAAGTTAGAAAGCACAGTAACAAATCTTTTTTAAATGTAAACGTTTAACCCCATAAACTAGCCCATAACAAGTGATGTATTTGCCAAGATGAGTTAGAAAGGTGGAAAATCACTTTTCAAAATTGCTTCCAACAGATCCACTTCACCAGCACTTAATTCAAAAAAAATATATATATAAAAATATGCAACTAGGAAAGTACCAGATACGTAAGAGCTGTTTAATAAATGTTTGTTGACAGAATAAAAAAGATGAATAAATGACTCCATCCAATCACTACGTTAAACCTGCATATAATATTTGGAAAAGCTTAGCTGGTTGTGTTTTGCATCTCAAAGTTTATAGCTCAGGTAACTGGCATTGATGTGCCTCTAAACCTTTATAGTTCTGCTGCATTTATGAAACTCTTCTATGTTGATACAAATTTATAGTTCTAAAAAGGGGGAAAAAATGACCTGAGCAGATTTAAGACCTGTTTTTCTATTGTCAATTGGCAAGGAAGGTGCAGTCATGATTTACGAATTCTTAGTGTTGCAGTTAAGGGGCTAAACTTTGCAGCAGTCTACACGGGCTCAAACCACAGCTCTCACATTTCCAAGGTGGGTGACTGTGGTTAGATGATTCCTTAGCCTCTTTGTGCCTCCTTTATCCTTACTAAGATGGAGATAAAGTCGTGTGCATCCATAAAGTTGTTGTGAAGAGTGAATGAGTTCATATGCATAGCATTCTTGATAGGTGGTAAGTGCTGTATAATTGTTTTCTATTTTTATAATTGTTTTCTATTTTTATATTTGGAGAAGATTAACACTTCACTGATTATAAAAGGCTAAGATTAGTAGACAGTGTTAGGAGGTAACATCACCATGTTGATTTTGAAGTATACTCACTGGTGTGTGTGGGAATTCCATATTTTGCAGCAATCTGCTTTTTACTTAATTTATAAGTCAAAAAATCCTTGGTGTGGTTGCCTTTTTGCCTTTGAGAAGAAGGCAGCAATGCAGTTAAGTATTCAGTGGTAATTCCCTGGGAACACAATGCTTGGGAGATAGTACTAAATGATCCTTGGGGTGAGTTCATCCGGTTGCTTCTATACATTGCCTGTAAAATAAAAATCCACAATTCATAATTGTAATAACTATGTATGGTGCCAGGTGGGTACTAGACTAATTGGAGGATCATTTAGTAAATGATATAAATGTCTAACCACTAAGCTTTACTCATAAAATAATATTGAACGTCAACTATAGTTGAAAAAAATTAATTAAATATATTTTTTTAAATCCATAATTTATGTTGCCAGAATAGAAGAGTTTTCCTGTATGAATTTTTTAAAATTACTTTATTTGTAACATAATGTATTATAACTAATCTCATGTAAAAGGCAATATGACAAAAGGGATTTTCCAACAAGAATGTTGCTGGTGACTTTTCTACCTGTGTTAATGGAACACTTCTGGGCAGATGGATTTGTTTCAGAGATCTCATTTTGTCAAGCAGTGGACGAGCGCCGGAAGCCATCTGATTGAGAATCCCTTTTAGCCTTATGAAGAGTTCTATCACCTTTTCTACTGGCTTTTGATCTTCCCTAGGGAAAAACACCTAACAGAAACAGAATAAAAATAAATGATTTATGTGGAGAAAGTAGAACCTTCAAACACTGTTGGTGAGAATATTAAAAAGGACAACACTTTGAAAAACATTTTGAAAGTTTATTAAATGGTTAAACATAAATACACCGCATAACCCAGCAATACCTTTCCTGAGTATTTACCTGAGAGAAAAGAAAACATGTCCACTCAAAGCTTTGTATGGAAATGCCTATAGCAGCATTATTCACAATAGCCAACAAGTGAAAACAATACAAGTGAACTGATAAACAAAAGATATATCCTTGAACTGGAATGTTATTTGGCAATAAAAAAAAAATCAAATACTGACACATATTTCAAAATGTATAAAACTCAAAAACATTATACTAAGTGAAAAAAGCCAAACACAAAGAGCACGTATTGCATGATTCAATTTATATAAAAGGTCTAAAGAATGCAAATTTATAGAGACAGAAAATAGATTAAAGGTTGATTGAGCTAGAGGTCAGAATAAGAAGTGACTGCAAATGGACACAGGTTTTTTGGGGGCAGTTTATGGAAATGTTCCAATATTGGATTGTGGAAATAGTTATGCAATTCTATACATTTACTAAAAAAAAGCACTGAACTGTACACTTAAAATGAGTGAATTTTATGGTATATAAATCATACCTCAATGAAGTTGCCAAAAATAAATTATTTTAAAAGTCAAAAAGGCAAGTAGTAATAACATAATTCTTCATGTATACTATTGCTCGAAACCATGTAACATGCTTTTTAAAAGCAGAAAGACTTTGTCAAAAAGCTTACATAATTTATCAGGCTTAATCATAAGCCCATTATGCTTTTCCATTGCAGCAAAAAAACATTGAAAATATTTTTAAATAATTTGATTCTCTTATTTATTTATTCATTCAACAAATATTAATTAAATGCTTGCTATGTTTCTAGCACATCTTCTTTCCAATAAAGGAGTTTTGGTCTAACAGGAAAAATGGATATCAAGCAAGTCATCTGATTGAGAATCCCTTTTAGCCTTATGAAGAGTTCTATCATCTTTTCTACTGGCTTTTGATCTTCCCTAGGGCTACTTAGCCTTTCTAACTACAGGCTGGGTAATATGAGGAGGTAGGTGTGAGTTTAGCTAAGAAATCAAAGGAGGTCTTTGAAAGATGAAATCCCAAAAGAGAGAAAGAACCAACTACAGAAAGAATAAGGAGAGGACATTTATAGTCAGAGGGGGAAACATGTGAGGTCCATTAGGAAGGAAGGAAAGATCTTGGCATATGCAAGGAAGAAATTACCACCATTATAAGCAGGAGGTTCAGTCAGAAAGATGTCATGAAGACACAGGCGCCTCCATAGCACAGCAACTAATTGCAATCAGATTTTTTCTAAATTAAAATCAACATTTTAATTTGTCTTCCAGCTCTGCCAAAATTCTAGGCATTTCTAAGTTGACATGAAATAAGTTGACTAACGAAGAGAATATTTTTCATTATTGTTGTTTGGAATACCTAAAAGAATTAGGTCTTTGGCTTGTCAAATGTACATGTTTAATTACTAGACTCAACAGAAAATATTTGATTTGATATATGCTCTGCAGAAGCATTATAAAATAAGATATAAATTTTTAGATGAACAAAATTAGTACTCTCATTTCACATACACTTTGTTTATTTATTTTTTATTATTTTATTGTTATTATTTGTGCCTACAGCCTGGTCTTCCTAGGTGGTCTCCCATCCAAGTACTAACCAGGCCCAACCCTATTTAGCTTCCGAGATCAGACATCAGGCTTGTTCAGGGAGGCATGGCCATAGATCATGGACTGTGGCTCCTGAGGTATGAACCCAGGACCTTTTGAGTGTAAAGCAAATGTGCTAATCACTACACTATGGAACCACATTCTCATATACACTTGAGATTATAATTATGTGAAACAACCATTTGTTTAGTTAATGGGTATTCTCTAAGTTCCTCTATGGGCCAGACACTGTTGTTGATATTTGAAATGTTTCAGTGAACAAAGAGAACCTGGGAACTTATATTTTAATAGAGGCAGACAGAAAAGAAAAAATAATAATGAATATTAAATAAAAGATATAGTATTATCTGGAAGGGCAACAGAAAATAAATAGAAAAGAAAAGGAGTTTTGAGAGTATTGTAGGTGAAGTTGGTTGCATCTTAAATAGGATGGTCAGAGTAGGCCTTATTGAGGTCAATGTTGAATAAAGACAAATAGCCCTGTAAACCATATGAAGGGTGCCTCATCTTGTGGAGCCATAAGGTAGCCCTGGACCCAGGGAGTATCCAAGTAGGAAATGGAATTTTATAGATGGAGAGAGGTTGTACAGATCCTGGAGAATTTGAGGGTTTACTTGAATAAAATAGGGAGCCACTGGAAGGTGTTGAGCAGAGGGGTGTTATAAAATTACTCAGTTTTAAAAGGATCGCTTTGTCTGCTTAGGGATGGTAGGGTGGAGAGGGGGCAAGTGTGGAGGTAAGGAGGTCAGTTAAGAAACTATTATAAAAATATAAGTGTGGAATGATGATGACTCAGGAAAGAATTATTTATAAGTAGTCCTAAAATATTTTTATCCTTTTTGCTGTTTCAACAATGTAAGTCAGCCGTGCAGCTTTTAGTTTTTCTTACCAAAATAGAGAGACATTTTTTCAGTTCTTTTTCAATAACATGTAAATATTTTTGACTTACAATAGATATGAGTGAACATAAAGCCTAATTTCTCTATATTTATATTTTTCTTTCAGTTTTTTTTTTATTAACTAAGTAATGATAAAGCATCTACTTATTGCAAGATGGAGTCATTGCTGGCTTAATAAGCTCTAATTATGACCATTTGTTTTGTTTTACTGAATAACTAATGGTAGCTTCTTTCTAAATTGATGAGGAAACACAAAAGCTCTTTGAAAACACACCAAAAACCCATATTCGTTTACTTGGAAAAAAAAACTTCATTCAAATCTTTATTTTTATACTACCAAATTAATGCTTGTTCACTGTGAAAAAAATTATTACACTTGTACTTCATACTTTACTATGTATTAAATTTAATTTCTGGAGTTGAATACACAAACAGAGTTAATGAGGCCATAATATTAATTTTATCATCTATAAATGCGCAAATTTGCAATATATGATCTCTAAGGTCCTTTATTTAGCTCTAAAATAAAACTATAATTCCCAAAGCTATACCAATAGATCTCATTCCTTATAGTATTAGAGGGCATCTATGTGTAATCAAATAATTTTATACTAAAGTATAAATATAAAATATTTCATCAACAGTAACTTGCCTTGTATGTGAAGTTGTAAAGGTTTAAATAGTGTAGGAGAGTCAGTCCAATGAGATAAGACTGACGGGATCTCTCTGGAAGAGGCAGCCTGCAGAATTCCTTCATCGCATCTTCCAGTTTGAGATTGGTCATGTTAGCATCACAAGAATGCAACCAGAACACACGAGAAATAATCTGCAAGTTGGAGGAAGAAAAGCATTTTAGTTGTGAATCCTTTGAGAGTCATCTGTCCATTTTGAGAGGTTTATCTTATATATTTTTAGACTTAATTTAAAAATATATTATCTTCAAAATAAAATACTTTTTTATTTAAAGCATCAACTACTATCAATAAAATTAGAGAGAGCCACATAGTTCACTGGAACGATTAAGAAATAAGATGAGAAAGGAGACCAAAAGGTATTTACAATGATTCCCAGATTTCTTGCTTGAATGACTGGATAAATGATGGCATCAAGGAAGGTAACTGGTTCAGAATAATTTTGGAGAAAATACTAGTTTAAGATCCAGGCTGCATTTAAAATTTAACCTTACTTTATTCAAATTGCATTTCATTTTTATAATTGTTCAAAATTATACTCTTGTACAATAAACTCTTAGGTCTAGAGATGAAAGGCAAAGAAAAAAATTTTAGAATCATGCAATAATGTAAATCAACCACCCTGGGCAGTAATGCTTGCATAAAAAGCAAGGTGTGAATATGGGAAATAAGCTGTCATTTCTATTGCCACAGAAATAAAGAGAAAAGTTTAAGAAATTTAAGATTATAGAACTTTTCTCTCTTTCCTTTTGAATAAGAATGTATGCTCTCCCTTTACAGGTTTTAATTTATTCAAACAAACCTGTTCTTCAGAAGCCAAAAACATGATTGCTGAAATTGTCTTAGTGTCAAGTGAGCAAAAGGTGAGCTCAAAGGGAAAAGGTGAATGACTATTATTTTCTAGGTCAAAAGGAAAAAAATGAAGGCAAAGCAGTCTTGGTTTTTGAGGGAACCAATTAACATGACACAAGTAAATATGAATATTTGACAAAGGCAGTCTTAAAGGCTTAAAAAAATATTATCCAATATTGGAGAATGGCTGGGCTTTGCTGAGAAATGACACACACTGTCACTTGTAAGTTTAGAATGGATGAAACCTAAAGCTCTGCAGCTCTTTTGGAAAATTTCTTTGACACTTCCAGACAAAGGACTTTAAAAATGGATAAAAGATAAGACATTTCAAGTGAAAAACCCTATTATCAACCTATAAGGAAATGATATTATTCATTTTCACACCAACAAACTTTAATACACCCACAAATTTATCCAGAGTTCCCTTTACCATACCTATTGTATATGCTGTGTCTTGTCTTGGGACTTTTAAAAAGTACAAAATGATTAAAAAGGAGTATTTTTATTTTAGTTTCAGCAAATTGCAAATAGTCTCTCAGTATCCCCACCCTAGTTAGTTTTCTGAAATTTTACTTTGATATCATCATAATAGAACATGCAAATTGACTTCAGAGGATGTGATTGTGATAGTGAATATAAAGAACTAACAACACCTCTTACTTAAGAAAATCACCTGGGGGTAAAGAAAAGGAGGGAATAAAGGAAGCCAGAAGAAGAAGAAAGTCTTGAGGAAAAGAAACAGACAGTGATAATATTCTTTCTTCAGGATTTTTCTTCAATCTTCACTTAAGAATTTGGCCTCTAATTTTATCACTTATGTGGAAAATTCACCAATTTTGCATTCAGCTATTCAGCATTTTATTGACAAGGGCTCAATAAATACTAAATTCTTTTCAGACTTATAAAAACTGGACGTAAGTATAAAAACATTCCACCCCACCTCAGCTCTGTTATCAGGGATAGGAATGGCCAGCAAATTGTCAATACTCCTATTGGACATTCCTGTCATTCTCCTCAGTTCTTCTTTCAGCTCTTCGACATTTTTAAACATTTCTATTAACTGACCTGCAAGAAAAAGAAATACCAATGTTGGTTGCAATCTAATTTTTTTTAAGTTGTTCTAACACAGAAAAACCTTCTGGACTAAAACGTATATTCGACATACATACTTTGTGTCAAGAACAGATGTAGCCCAGTTTTGGAAAACTTTGCATCTTAAAGAAGTATTTCTACTTGATTTAGACTTTTTCTTATTATGATATCATTAATCCAAGGTAACAGATTGCTCTGTGTTATAAATTTTCCTTAGATGACTAAAACTCAAGGTTCATTCAGAGAAAATACAGTTTCCTCAGAGACTCTGATCACATAATGCGCTAAATATATATCTCTTCATTTGATTTATAACATCACACAAATTCAAAATGCTTTTTACCTCGGATCATATAATATTGTCAACATAGGGCAAGGTTTGCTAAATTTACGACGTAAGGCCACAGGGCATTTTTCTTTAATTTTGCCCAGCACATTACAGTTTATAGCGTTTTTACAATCATTACCTCACTTTTAAATAGAATTTAATATCAAGCTCTTTAAGCACCGTGATTATAGTTATTGCATATCTAGGTCATTTAATGCATAAAATTTTGACTTTATTTTGGCCGATGATAATCTCCATTCTGCAAAATGCCTTTTGATTTCCTCACGAAGTATCCCTCATGCAAATACACTTTATTTTTGGACTTAGTGCCCTTCCAATTTTGTGGCTGCCTGTTGTCCAAAATTCTGAATGCTTTTCTTTTCTGTATCGAGGTATTATGCAAAGAAGAAACGTATTGCGTGATGCCTCATGCTCAGAATACTAATAGGAGGTTCTGAATTGAAATTTCTACAGAGAGCAGTGCATCTTTTATTCTTTTTTATTTTTTAAATCTTATTATTCTCATGGAAGTAAATAAAATTTTATACTAACTCTTGCAACCGACTGTCTAATCTACTTTAATATATCAGAGAAACAAAAGGTAAATGGCATAACTAGTTAAATTTTTGAAGATCTTTTTGCTGTGAAATCAAATTTCCCTGCTTTATTTCTGCTAGCTCTCTGTGCTTTTTTACTTTAGACAAGTAACCATATTTGAAAGCTTTAGGTTTCTGATGTGTAAGAGCAAATACAAAGCAAGTTTTGTTAGGAACTTCAAAAAAGCCTTTTCTAAATGGCAGCATATGAATCACTTGCATTCTAATAAGATAGCATTTAAAATATGGATGGGGGCACACCTGGTTTTCCAGAAGTATCTGCACTGTTATTGACATGCAGCATGGTTTCTATGGCCGGTATTAATTGCGTGATATTTTCCAAGTAATTCATTTGCAATGCCTGTTCTAGAAACCTGGAGTGAAACAGAAGAGAAGAAATTGTACTAGACATTTCAATAATTTGAGAAGGGATTTCACCAAGGAAGAAGACAATGGAAAAACTTACCAATCCACGTTTAAATTAATTTTGACTGGATCCCCAGTAAGCAAATCCCTCAGTTTTTGAGATATAATGTTGTCATGGTACAGGACGCTGGTTGCTATTTCGGTGCCAAGCTCTGCTGCTTCAAGGAGTTGCACATGGAACGCACTCTCTTCACACAGGTTCTTGAAGTTCATGTTAGAGAGCTGGCACATTTTCTCTACTGAACTGAAAGTTTCAGACTCACAAAGAAGTTCAGTCAAATTTCGAAGCTGAGACACCTTTCCAGAAAGAAGAAAAAGTGGGAAATGGATTAGTTATGTTATTCTAAATGTTTAGTTGATTATAAGCAACCAAAATTGATTTATCCCAAAAATTTTTGCATAGGTGTTAAGTCAGTTGGAATTAGGTAACAGTTTTACCACAAAGCTCTGTTTCTGTCATGTGAGTCTATCATTCTCTTAAGAATTTTACAAGTCTATGGCTGTGCCACCCTGAACAAACCCAATCCCATCTGATTTCGGAAGCTAAGCAGGGTCAGGCCTGGTTAGTACGTGGATGGGAGACCACCTAGAAAGACCAGGTCCTGTAGGCGTATATAATAATAATAATAATAATAATAATAATAATAATAATAATAATAATAATAGATTGTAAACCTCACAAGGTCCTTGCAACCTAAAAAAAAAAGAAAAGAACTTTACAAAACTTTTGGACATATTAAACTGTCTTTCCCAACTGAACTCATAATTCATAAAGTCACGGTTTAAAAAGATGTAGTTTTGTTTTATTCCATTTAAATCACAAACACTTAAATGAATGTTATATTTTAGTTTATATTTTAAAGCACGTGTAAGGGCAGATAGCAAAGTACATTTGTTTTTGAACCTCAAAAAATTCTTCCTCATACCCCTTAGGATGCCTACTATCAAAACCAAACTGAAACAGAAGCAAAAAACAGAAAAACAGACAAGGATATGGAGAATTAGAACCCTTGTGCATTGTTGGTAGAATGTAAAGTGGTATCGCCACTAAGGAAAAACGTATGATGGTTCCTCAAAAAATTAAAAATAGGATTCCCATAAAATCTAACAATTTCTCTTCAGTGTATATACCTCAAAATATTGGAAGTTATTTTGAACAGATATGTATAGCCATATTTATAGCAGCATTACTCACAATAGCGAAGAGATGGAAGCAACCCAAAAGGCCACTGACGAATGAATGAATAAATACAATGCGGTATATACAAACAATGGAATATTATTCAGCGTTAAAAAGAAATTCTGACACATGCTACAACATGGGTGAGCCTTGAGGACATTATGTTAAGTAAGCCAGTCACAAAAATACAATACAGGATGATTCTACTGATATAAGGTACTTAGAGTAGTGAAATTTATAGTGACAGAAAGTAGACTTGTGGTTGCCAGGGACTAGGGGCAGAGAGGGTTGGGGAGTTGTCGTTTAATGGGGATAGGGTTTCAGTTTTGCAAGATTAAAAGAGTTCTGAAGATTGGTTGTACAATGATATGGGAGTGTTTAACAAGACTGAACTGTGGAGTTAAAAATGGCTAAGGTGGTAATTTTATGTGTATTTCACTCCAATTAAAAAAATTAATTGACAAGAAAAAACCTTTTTGAAACTGCAGCCTGAGAATCACACACATTTAGTAAGACAGGCTTTAAAATACAGACAGAAATACACCTAGATTTTCAGAAGCATATACGCTGTTACTGACATGACCTACTACCCTCTTTCTTATTGGGGGAAACTAGGTGCTTTTGTTCTATGAAAGTGCTTTAAAAGAGCTTAAAATCCCACACCCAAAGGAAAAGGAGAAGAATGGAAAATAACTACTTTCTGTTCTGTCACTAATACTCTCTGTGCTTCACTATGCTCTGTGTAATTTGAGGATATATCCTCAAGTCATACTTTCTGGGGCAAAATTATGCCTCTGGGAAAGCCAGTTTAGTTGTGCTTAGAAACTACCCACAGCTATTTCTTTTAAGAAGTCAAATAATTTTGAGCAGCATTTTAAAAAAAGCAAATATATGTGCCATTCATTGCAGCTCAGTTTCTAATCAGAAGTTGTGTTTTGACAGAAAAGAATTATTTTATAATGCAGGCAAATGTTTGGAATATTTCTTTTTATATAAAATGGAAAAGACGGATGTGTCTTTGATGAGAGGTTTATAGCTATTGCATGCAGGCAGAGGCAATTAAACACCAATCACCTTAGATAACAAATATTATTGGCCTATTTTCCACTGTATTTAATATTCTAATTGACTTTTGGCTTCGAACTCTCTAAAATGGTCTCATATGTATTAAAATTCTACTTCCTAGTCTTAATGCTATGAGAAATTTTCCATTATGTAATAGATCCAATCATTTTACCAGCTGTAACTACATGTTTACCACTCTATTACTTCCTTTAATTTTCCAAATACTAGATAGGATTAAACTTCTAATGAATGAAGCCAACGCTCCCTGCTATATCCTCCAGTGAGGATATAGAAAAGGATAAATACTCGTAGCCCAATATATTTGTTTTCATTGAGCATTTTACTCAGTAGAGACCAAAGTATAGCTTTGAATTGCAAGTTTGGCATAGATGTATGAGAAACCAGTAAAAAATTGATATAGTATTAGCTCGTCTTGGTAAAATAAAAATTATAGAAGATAAAATGGAAAGCTAGCCATTCTACTAAAGTATATTTGGTTGGCTAAAATAAAAATTTAATTCAGGGTCTTTAATGTAGACTGCATGGTGGGACATATCCACCAAGAAGCAACTTGATGGTCATTTAGCATTTGTCATTATTTGCTATTGTTTTCTAAAAGCAAAACATACATTAAATTTCTGAAACATTATGGATTATTAATAATCAACATGTTTAGAGAATTATAATTCTCTCTTCCAAAGTACGTGTCAAGTCTAGGTTTCAGGTTTGTCAGAGCTTTATATAGAGAGAGTCCCTCTCTCTTTATCACAACCCTGGTCCACATAATAAAGGCTCAGGCCTAAACTTGAACAATAACCCATAACTAATTCCACATCCAGCTGCAACTGAATTCCTCAGTGCTGTGGTTCCCTAATGCATCTGAATCAGAATTGTAAATGACATGATGGTATACACTTCAAAATGTCATAGACATAAAAATTATAAAAGAGCAACACCCCTCCCTGGGCGCTTGGTAGGGGAAAGGAGACTATTTAAAAATTTAAAGGGGCTACAATAAAAACATTGTGTCATCTGTATTTCTGCCCAATATGGGGAATATCCACTTTATGTGTAGTTCCCTAACCAGGAACTTATTCTTCTCACCAAAGAGATTGGAAAGAATAAGGGATAAAATAAAAAATGAAGGAAGGAGAAAACACAAAAGTTCAAGAGTAGAATGCTAGGGCTGGAACAGAGGGGTGGGAACAGAGGAAGAGTCACCAATAAACAACAGGCATGTGTCATTTTGGAAGGTCTAAACCTTCTCAGAAATACCATGAATAGAGTTTTGGAATGGGTGGGCCCTAACTGACACTCACAATCAGGATACTAATTACCAGGGATGGCAAAGCAGGGGAGGAAAAGCATTGCTTTTTTAAAACTCTAGAAGTTTGTCTTCACCCTTTCAATGATACATACTGAACATTTTCTATGTGTCAGACTCTACGCCAGGTGCTGAGGATACAGCAGTAAAGAGACAGACTTAGCGGTGTGGTGTTCCTCATGGAGTCTGTAGTCTTAGAATAAAAGGGTTCTGTCAATTGTAAATAATAGCCATGCTTGTTATAAATGATAATAGGTTTTCTACCCATGGGGAAAAAAAATTGTAGTTTATTTCTACCTTTGTGGCTTTTAGAAATTTTTTCATAACGTAACCCTCATGGGAACAGTATATTAAAAATGTGGATGCTATCTTAAATTATTCTTAGGGCAGTTCCTACGCTATTATTGCAAATGATGAAGAATGCATTGCTTCCATGTCCCTGGTGTGTACTGTATGCGCTGCCCAGTTACTTCGCCAGTTGAGAACTACAATGAGTGATTGCCCAGGTAACACAATCACGTCTTCAGGGCCCTACTTTAACACCCTCATTTGTTCTTATATTCAAAAGTCAGGTCTTAAGCTCCTACTATGTGACAGAGGCTTCAGAGATGCAGAAGGCATAATTTCATCCGAGTTTATACTCTAGCGAGGGAAATCGACTCTACGTTTATAACAAACTATAAAGCTAAGCAATAAGTTGCAAAAGCCAGAAATTTCACTCTCATCAAAGACTTCACCTTATGCCTCACACCCATGGGCTGCTATTTCATGTCAACTTGAACTCCTACAATACTCTTAAAACTGCCTCTTCTTTCTATTCTCTGCCATTGACATAGTGCAGGGTCTCGCTTTGCGCTTAGGTTACTGCAAATATCACCTATTTGGCTTTCTTCCAGTTTATCCTCCATTATTCTCCCAGAGAGATCTCTTTCTAAAATGCAAATGTCACCTTCCTCAAATTCACAACTTTAAGATTAGATTCAAATTTTTCAACTAAGCATAAAAAGGCCTTTTGGGATCTGGGCCCCATCTCTACCGCCTCTTTCTTGCCTCTCCTGGACACATGACTCCAGGTAACCTATATCTGTGCATCAGGTTTATATCTTTTCTTATAAATGTAGGTCTCTATGTCTGGAATGTAGAGTTGTAAACGAATCTTACACAGGCCTGCACAAACTCAATGTAAACATTATCTTCTCCATAAATTTAATTTTTTTCTTTACCTCCAACCCCTGCAATCTGAGTTAGATATCCCACCTCCACACACAAAATCCTGCCCTTCCAACACTTTCTCATCGTGTTATAATTATGGGTCTGCTTTTCTCTCTTCACTGGATTCATTATAAACATTTTGGGGTTACATATTATATCTTTTAAGAAATAGATTAGTATTACGGGAACACAGATGATGGATGGGATGAAAGTATGAATAAATATTATATGTGCACAAAGTCATTAGCTTGGCTGGGGAAAAGGGAGAAAGACGATACTCTAATATTGTGGGAGTGACATTTAAACTTATCCTTGAAGGATGAGTAGGAATTTTATAGATGAATGCATAATCTCCTTCTCATTTGCACAAACAAATTAAGATAGTGCTCAATTAAGTACATTCGAAATTTTGATTTGTGTAGAAGCCTAAGACTGAAAGGTAAGTAATCCAAATAGCATATTTATTTGTAATATACATGGACATGTGTTTTGGATGCCTGCTTAATTATGCCATGTTGACTATATAACAAGTCATCTTGCTTGTTCTGAATAAACCAGTTCTAATTTTACTTTATCTCTGGCTACATAACTCAAATTAAACTGCCATTCTTACTAGGAAAGCAGCTTTCAAAATTTAATAGGGTTATTTAAGAAATGAAATGAATTTCACCATAACCTGCATACTACATGCACGAGCTAAACAAAGAAGACAAATAAACATGAACCAATTCAAACTTCAGAGCTCTAAATTTTTTTGTTGCATTTCTTCTCTTTCTTGAATATAAATGATTAATTTCTGTTTCTGATGGCAATAATAAAACTAAGGTTAGTCAACTTCTGAGATTTTTTATACACTATATAATCTAAAACATCAGCTTTTGGAAATAAAATTTTACAGTTTTAAAAATTAAGGTCATCGCCAATTAGAAATAATATTATGAATGCTTTTTCAAATCATGAAGCTTAATGAGCTAACTATATTATTAATCATTCCTGTATGTATATGTATAGTGTGATTAGGCTCTTATGGGTCATTTCATGCAGAGTTATCCACCAATTAAAAATAAAATATCATTACATAACACCAGAATACTTTTGTCATCCTTTTCCATCATGAATTCCAAGTCAAAATAGATCCAGGATTTATGAAGATACAAGTTTAAAACTTAAACTAAGAGCTATCTTGCCAGAGTACTACAGGAAGTGTTGAGGTTATTTATTTATTTATTTTTCTTTCAAGACTTACTTTTGATTTCAGCACTTGGGGAAGTGAAGAGAAGTAATCCTCATAGGAACCATTTTGAAGAAAAAAATTTTTAAATCGAATTGTGGACTGCAGGAGTCTTAAATTTTCTGTAAAGAAGGGAAGAAGAGTTATTTTCTGTGAGTTGCAAGGTCATTTAGAAAACCCATCTGAAAGACACCTTTATCCTAATTTATGACTACATTTTTTCTTAGATAATAGGCTAGTTCAACCTAAATATAAGAAGAGTGAAAATTTAACCTTTCCTTGAACCATGGAAACTATAGAGTTCATTATTTTTAAAATATTCATAGATATTCTACTTTGAGACAAAAATGTTTCTAGCAAAGGTGTTAAACAGTTTTGGCTCTTTGCAAATGAAATATGCTTTTATTTATGACTTTTGGATATACTATTGAGTTGAAGCATTTGGGGGAGAATAGTTTGTATAATCACTGTGACACAAATACGCCCTTGCAACCTTAATTAATTCATGCCTGCTAAACGGAGACCATGTTTAATTGTTTGTTGTACTATTTGCTTGCCATTAAGTCTCGAAAAATGATTTTGGTGTAGGAAAAAAGAGTGCACATCTTTAAAATGTGAGAAAATATTTTATCTTTAAGAAAAAGAAACATTTGATTAAATGCAATGTTCATGGTTGCCCATGTAGGCAGAAAATTGAAAATAAAGTATGTAAGTGTAGGGAGTAAGAACAGTCTGCAACAAAAACTCCTTTGTTTATATAATTTACATCTGCTTTTGGAAGTCTGTATTCTCATTCTTTGTTTTTTGACAAGTAAGATTATTAAGGGCATAGAAGTAGGGTTGCATGAACATAATGTCTCTGGCCCTTTGGAAAGTTTCCCAGGTGGCAGATAGGACATTATCCATGATATGGCCATTATACATTAAGGTTTATCCAGGTAGCCAGGTGGT
Organism: Cynopterus sphinx; assembly: GCA_030015415.1. Taxonomy (NCBI): domain Eukaryota; kingdom Metazoa; phylum Chordata; class Mammalia; order Chiroptera; family Pteropodidae; genus Cynopterus; species Cynopterus sphinx. The sequence goes on from CM057379.1 coordinate 191,384,763, forward strand.
ACTAGCAGCAGCAAGAGAAGTAATAATACAATAATATGATCACACATTCCCTTCTTATATCAAACCACCAAACTGAAACCAATACATATGGAAAGTAAGACTTTCAAACTTTCTTTTTTATTTATAACTTTTGAATATACTATTAAGTTGAAGCATTTGGGGGAGATATCTTAAAAGACTTATTACTTTAGAACAAGTAGAAACCATGAGCAGCATTTTGACTATTAAGAAGAATATTACCTTGTGATCCCTTGGCCAAATTGTCAGTGACATTTCTTATACATGCCAAGTAAGGAATATAAGGGCTATCTGCTGATATATTTAAGAGGGCATCTTCGAAGTTTTCCAGTATTAGGAGCCTATGGAATTAGGAAAGAATATGTAAATTAAGTCATATAAAAATAAAGCAAAGCCATTTTTGCTGAGATCATTTGAGTTCCTGGCATTAGTCTTGAAACACTAGAGTAGGACATCTTTCATCAGCCAGGCCACCTGCATGTACAATGGCAGCATGATGTTGGGGTTGCTGAGTACTTATGTTTTCCATGGGAGTTATAGTTATACTTAATTTAATATCTAATCATAAGTGATATTAAGAACATTTTTCAGCACGTTTACGTAAAGGAAAAAATCACTGGGCAAATTGTGCCTAATAAAATACAGAACTCCAAGTTAAATTTGAATTTCAATTAAACAATAAATAATTTTTTTGTATATGTACTTCCTGCGAGTCTTGCATGTTTTTCTTTTCCCATTTTTTATTTTCTTTTCCTCTATTTCTGACAAATTCCCTCTGGGCTTCAGTTTTTTTGTTATCAAGTGAGAGGTAGGTGGATGATCTGCTAGATCCTCTACACCTATAACATTCTCTAGGTAAATTTAAATTTATTTCACTGTGATTAAAAAGAAATAATGGCATCCAATTTAACACTATAAGTTTCTTTTTAAAAAACAACAAATTCAGTGTTCCCAAATTAACCACTTCATGATTTCTTTTGAAAGACTAGCATATGAGGACCTAGTCTAAGATTTTTTGAGGCATGCATCTGTGAGTTAAAAAAATGTGTGTGTATGTTTTGCATGCCCTGTCACATCAACTATAAGGCCATTTCTCTATTTTCTAACTTCCTTTAATGTCTACTGTTGAATTTTATTATTGTAGATATAGAATAAATGTCAATGGCTGATTTGGGGACCATCTACTTTGAATCAAACTGTACAATACACAAATTAGTTTTGTCAGATATTTAACTTAGATTTTCAAATGCTAATAGAAGAGAGTTATCTTGGCCTGGCTGTTGAACACGTAGGAAAGTGTTTACATTAACATTTAAAAAGCCCCAAGGTGTTTCAATGTGGGCTAGATATATTAGGTCCTTGAGGAACTTCAAAAAGAAAGCAAAAATCTTCCTCAAGAAGTCTCTAACTTAGCAGTCGGGACAGCTAATTGGTTGGATGGCTGATCCTTATTTAAACATGGTTCATTGCTTCATAATAAAAAAAATAGCTACAATTCCCAAACCGTCTTGCTTTTGCTGAGGCATTTCTTTGACCATAGACTCTCTTCCCAATATTGCCTTTCTCTTGTATTTGTCTTCCTCTTTGTCATAGTTATTATAGCATAGAGCCGTTTCCACCTTGGGGCAGTGCTCAATAGCAAAATATTGGACTAACCTTTCAGATAGAGTGGCCCAAGAGATTCTCATGATAAAATTTCAAGTTTAAAATAGAAGCATTTTAGGCTAGAAATGTCTTTGAAATATCATCTAAACCATTCTTAGTTTCATACAGAACAATCTTGAGATTGGATTTAATAAGCCGCCCAAATTAAAATTCCATATCTATGTGCACTGTTTTGGCATAAACATCCAATTATTCCTTCAAACTGTTTAATTTATGTATTTTTTCTATATAATTGTACCTATTGCCCAAGAATGCTTACAATAAAAGGTGAGTTCATGGATGTATGCATGCATGAGTGTGTACAGATGCACACACACAAAAATAATAAAAATGATAACCTTAGAACAGAAATAATGAGAAGGAGGGAGGAGGAGGCTATGAGTGGAAAATATTTTTGAGCAAATTTCCTTAGAAAATTCTGGACTAAAGATTTTTTTTTATATATCTTATGCCAAATATCATCACTTTGTGCTAATTTTAAAGTGGGGATAGAAAGAAGTCCAAAGATAAGAAATCTCTTAGTTTTATCAGTCTCAACAAGAACCATCTTTAAAGTATTGAATTCTTCCTAATAAACTGTCAGCTAGTTGTCAGCAACTAACTAGCTTGCTGTGGAATTTGCAGGTCTGAAGCACTACCATTGTCGATGCTATAGATGCCCCAAGGCTCTGATCAAGATACCTGGCTTTAGCAATAAGCATCCAGTTATCTTAATTAAAAGGTTTTCTTTTCTTTCTTTTTAAATTATTTTTGATGGCTATGTAGGGAATGTGTTTAAAAGAGCTGACAACTCGGAAGACCACATCCAGGCTAGGGGGAAATGTCCCAAGGCTGCTCCATTGCTCTGGGAGGAGCTCCTAATTCAGTCACCTTAAAGCAGAAAAACAGTGGGAGCAGAAATAGGAGGAGTTGTTTATGAAAGGATTTTGCCTAGAATTACCCAGAGTTGGAGAACTTCTCATTAAGGAATAGAAAATTTATAAATAGCTGCATAGACTTTATTGTAGACAAAGAAACGAATGACTGAAAACAAGTTCTACTATTGGTTTTATTTGTACAAATTTCCATTAGCATAAAAATGTATCTTTTGAGACTAAAGTCAAAGAATTTCAATAGTATAATTTATCAGGTCTAAACGACCTTTATGTAACAGGTTATCCAGTCTCTAAATTTGCCTTGAATTATAAAAGTTTATTTCAATTCACTTCTACAGGTGACAGTTTGTGTTACCTGTTATAATTACTCAGTTACTACAGGGAACTGCCTACCTTAATGGTCCCTAGAAGCCAAGATTACTATAGTCATTTCCACTGTCTATTTCTGGGGTGACATATTTACATGCCCCAATGAGTCAAAATTAAACTACCTATAAACAGTTTTGCTACCTGACTACAACTGAAACAAATTTCTACATTACCTCAACTGGTCATAAGAAATACTTGAATTTTTAAAAACCCAAATAAATAGTAATGCAAAAAATTACAGACTTCTAGATTTTTCACGATGAAAGACCTTAAAAAAGATGGAAATAGACCTCCAGTTAGATTTTCCTCATAGACATCAGGTAACCAATCCAGGCAGGGCACAGTGGATCTAGTTTTGCAATTTTAGAATGGAAAAAAAAAATGCTAATAAGTTTCAACTTAACCACAATTCAACTATGTCCTTTGGTCAGTCAATAGTTGATTTTTCTATTTCATGGTCTTATACACATAAATGTCTCTGGATTGTTTTGATTGTTTCAGCCAAGTTACCTATCAATTTAGAAACAAACCAACAAACAAACAGAGAAAGACTTACTGTGCAGCCAGGCTGCTTGGGGAAAGTGACTGTCCATCTTCACGCCACATATGTGTTGTATTATCAGAGCCACCTACAGTAATAACATTTATATAGGTAAATATTTAACATGCTTGCTTAAAAGATTTATTTATTTTTAGCAGAAATTATTCCAGGTCAAAATTAATGGAAAGAAAATGCAAAAAATCTGCAGAATTTTTCTCCAAAGATTTCACAAGTGGGGTCTGTACTCTTTTTGTTGGAAACATTTAGGATATTTATAGGGAGTAGATGCTGACTGATCGAAATAAACCCATTGGTCAAGTACATGCATTTCTAACAAATTTTTTTTTTTCGTGCAACAGATCATTACATTATTTTATGCTAAGACCTGTATGCTACATTATTTTATCCTAAGACCTGTATGCATAGATGGCTCTTGAATATTATAATGCAGATTGACTACTGTGCAACTTGTTAATCAAATGAAGCCAATTTCAGTCATGGATCACTGCATTTTCTTTGCCTTCAGTTGTATAGAACTTAGGAACATCTGCCATCGCTAATCCATATTTTTCATCTCTCAAAAAGCAGCCACTGATTTCAATTGAATGCAGCTGTGAATGCAAATTGGCTCATTTTAACAGAACGGTTTTGAGCGGTCTCAAATACTATGAAGGTCTGGAGTGTGGAAGGTCATCACTAAGTTGGGTCTAATGGAAACCATATGTGAAGATCCAATTCAACATTGAGAATTGCCCCGAGAAGTTAAATAGGTTGCTGATTCAGCTTCGCTTAACATCGTATCATTAAAGAGTAAATGTGCAACAGCATTCACATGAAAAATTGAAAATGAAAATACCTTAAATGGCTACTGCATAAATAAAAACATCATAAATCCAATGCTTTTATTCAACCCCTTTGGGAAAACAGTATCACTTATTTCCGTTTTCTCTTCAGACACTACTTATTCTTATAAATAATCCAGTACATTTCAGTACTGCCGTTAATATTGACCTAATCTCTTTCAATAGGAAATTTTATTACCAGCATTAATAGCTCTCCCTTTGTCTCTAGTTAGTATGTCTTAAAAGCTTTTAAAAACATCCTAGCACAAAACTATGCAATGATCCATACTTTCTGGGGCTGATCATTTTGTTTCCTTAAATTAACATATTTGTAAAGAGTATCACAGAATTAAAGACCTCCTTCTCTGTCTCTGCATCAGTCATGTTTGAACAATGTTTGTACAATCCCTAGCAACTGGCAGAGTGGCTTTTCAGTTTTCCTGTGCTCCACTCAAGATGCAGCTAAATATTGCTTTAATGATAGCAATGAATCTGCTACAACTCAGTTAAAAGAATCAAGAACAAAGATATGCAGAATAGATAAGCCTAATTAATAATGGCAATATTGAATGTTTATTGGCATCCATATACAGAATTACCAAGAATAGGATTCTGTTGTGATTTATGCTTTTGCAATGTAAAAGTATATAAAATCATTTTTCTAAGACCAAATCTTGCTCACTTTGAACTTCTATGTGATACCAAGCACGTTCAATGGCATTTATATAATATATTGTATGGAGTTTCTCTTCCTCACCAAGTTATTAAAACGAGTAACTAATAGAGATTAACTTTGTGCATATCAATGACAGACTTGATCCTAAATGTTAATAGGAACTTTTCCCTCTTGACACTTTTCCATCTGGACTGTAAAGTCTATTGGGAGAAGTACTGCACTACACAGACATTAATGAAGTGAGAAATATTACAGACCTTTAAAAAGTGAGGTTTTACTTTTTTTAATTTATAGAATTAGGTATATTTAAAAAATGGTGCCATAAACCTAGAAAGAAATCTAGCACACAGATAACCTCTTCTCGCCAGGATGGCTTTCTAGTTAATGATGTAATTTCACGTAATTTACTACTTTGCAAAAGAGCAAACTTCAGTGAGTCACTAAGGTAATCTTTGCTCTCAAAACTCAATGTTTATAAATGGAAATGCTAAATACTAAACTGTAAAGCAGGGATTCTTGCTGAGGCTGAGCTGAGAAGTAGATTTCTCAAGACAGGAAGCTAGCAGACAACCGTCTTCCCCTGTGTTTATTACCATCTCCATGTTTCCATGATTGCTGAGGAGGCTCCTAAAAAAACCTTGAAGTGCGTTCAAAATGGAGGTTGAATCAGAAATAGACATGGGGTGAGGGAAGTTGTAGAAATCAGAGTGTCGAGAGGAACTTGGGGATGGCCATGGAAAAATGTACCATGTGGGAAGGTGGCTGAAAGTGTAGCCATCCTGGGTTTGGCAGTGGCAGGCATTTGCATGAGATATCCTGGAAGCAAGCATGCATGCATCTCAGAGAGTAAATATGAGTGAGTTCATTTAGCAAACAGCTTAAGGGACCCGGATTTGGGCATAGACAGGCCCAGGATTTAACCTCTGCGTACATGCTGGATCTATAACATAGGCAAAATTTCCACTCTCCCTTTGCCTCAGTTTTTTTGTCTATAAAATGGGATAATAACTGTACTTCATATGATTGTTTGGGTGACAAAAGGGATTTAAGATAACAAAGCACTTATCATTGACGCAAAAAATACTACCTTTTTTCTTTTTTTACTTTCTTGAATAAGGGTGTGAGACTTTCAAAGCCATATCAATTACGTCATATATTAGAAAGGACTCAGCATCTCTGCTGTGAGATACTACCCACTTCAGCTTAACTGAATGTACAGCTAAGAGAAAAAATGTGTCCACTTCACAAATACTGCTCAATGTCACAAAAGCTAAGCAGATGTTGGCCTGGGCAATGTGGCAGAAAGAAGGCTGTGCTTGGGGCTAGAGACCCTGTGCTGTTGAATGAGTCACCGGTTCAGCCTTTGATGACAAGCTTGGATTTGCTGAAGGATAGGGGGTATTCCTACAAGGATTTTTTCAAGGGCCATAAAATTTCTACTCAAAGTAGGTAGGAACTTGGGGTTATAATTTTTAGGAATTGACATTAATGTTATTCCATTGATTTCCTGAGACTGATGAAGTTACAAGGGTAGGAAATTGAAAAAAAGAAACAAATGTAAACACAACAAATTTTCAAACAAAAACATATTTTCTTGATGTATTTCCTTGCCATCCTGACCATCCAATAATATGTTTTAATACATGCCCAAATTATTAACATATTCATAGACATTAGACATGGCCATTGCTAAATATTAAAAATCTGAGTTATATTGTTCACCAGGAGAAATGTTTTGCTGCCTCACTTAATACGAAGTTCTGCTTTCTTCTCTGGCTTCTAAAGCACTGATAAGCTTTTGTCATTTGTAAAAATATTTTTAACTTTATCCTTTTACTTGTATAATTACAAGGTGTAAGTCTGAAGATGAAAAGAAAAAGAATAGCAAGGAGAAACTTGAAGTTCTCGAGTCTTCAAAATGCAAATAAAAAATGCAGAGGAAATAATTGGTGTTTGTTTTGTACACTGTCTGGTTTTCTGGTCTGGACTTTTTAAAAAGAGTAAACCTTTCCCAACCACACGCCAATGTTCCTTAAGACTCTTAAATTTAATAACAATCTTGAAAGCTAGTCATTAATTCTGTAATTGTAGATATAAAATGCTCTAGACTACCAGAAATTAGTATCCAAGGGTATTCTACACCCTCCAGTGAGAATTCTTTAAAGCCTTTCCAAACCTGCTTTTCCTATGAAAACTAATGGCTTAAGGCCTTATAATGAATAATCAGCTTGTGACCCGATGCTCTCAGGATACGTATTTGTAATCCAAAAATAAAGTCTAAATATTTAAAAGCTGACAAATTCAGTGGGAAAAGCCTGATTCTAAACTCATGCAGGAAAGGTAAATGGTAACCAAACATTTTACTCAGGGAATAGAGATTTCTTTCTTAGAGCCCTAAGTCTCATTCTGTATATCTATGTGTAGATATTTTGTATTTCCATGTGTGTGGTATATGATGCTATTCTGGAAGTGCAAACGTAATATTTTCTGACTTACTAGCAACGTGCTATCGTTTGTCTTATTGGGTTTGACAGTAGATTTATACTGATCTATTCATGTTGATGTCCTCTGTGCATTTTCAAGATGGCTGGTTGAAGGGTACATTTTTACCAATAAAAGATTCTTTCTGATTTTAAAATTTGGAAATGAGGGCAAAAAATACAGCAATTTAGTATAGGCTTTTGTTCCACAAAGTACTGGTAGAAATTTTTGTTGAGGTTTACCTCTGATACTTATTTTCTGTACCAAGTATAAATATAATTTTATAAGCCAAGGGAGACCATTTCACCTAAATAAAACCTGAAGAAAGTAGCAGCCTCTTTCTTATTCATTTCTCTCTTTCTCCACACTTTGATTAGCTAGATGTCCAAATTTCACCATAACTTATGTCCTCAATGAAGAATAATACCATCCATAAATGATTACTTTGGTGGTGCTCTATTCATATTTTTTAGTGGGCTTTGCAACACAGAATTGAATACAGTAGGATAGAAATATGATACCTTGAGCTGGGGAGTTCAGCGTGTACAGCAGATGTTTAACAGATTTTTGAAGAGTTCTGAAACCTTCGTTAGTTGTGACACGTGGGTAAACCTTCTGCACCGCCAGCAGTGCACTAGAGTCCAAAAACAATTAAACCAGATTGCGTTTTAAGGTTTGTAGACAGAAACAAAAGGTTATTCAAGGAGAAAAATATCTACACTATTGGAAATTATTCTTATACTATAAAAGACAAGATGCCACGTTCATTGTTTAATTACTTGTTTGTCTGTTCATCCACAAAATCTCAACAAAATGTTCATGAATCAGGCAGAGTGCTTCATGTACCAGGACTCTAAAGCCTTGAGACTCAAAGGTCTTAAAGGAAAGGAGTAGAGTTTGAGTCAGTTGTATTAAGGCTTAAAAATAAGTGGTTAGGAAAAGCAACTTCCAATGAAAAGATACCAATTTAAAGAAAAATTAAATTTGGGATACTTTTATTAAAAATCAAGCCCAAATAAAAGACCTAGCTTCAAGAATAATTATTAGTTAAGCATTTGATAAATATTTACCTTTCGCTAAACAAATGGTGATGTTTTGAGGAAAAAAAAAAAAGAGAAGCTTGCCCTAATTAAAGACTGCATTCTATCCTTTAAGTGGCCCACAGGCACTACTCCAGGGGGAGCTCAAAATTAATATCCAGACTAACTGGCACTGTCTTCCCAGGATTATTATGTTACTAGTAAGATGGGCAGTCTGCATTGGAGATGGACAGTCAGCAAATTCACTTATGCTTGAGTTCATTCCATATTTCCAAAACACAATTAGTTACTTAAGAAATGTACTCCCCTTCTTGTCATTAGTACATTAAAAAATGCTGGCATTATACATATATTTCTGAATCTCACAAGTACTATGAAAAATGCAGAGGAAATAATGCAGTGGTTTCTTGTACACTGTCTGGTTTTCTGGCCTGGACTTTTTAAAAAGAGTAAGCTGAGGCAATTCTTTGATATACATGAGTACTAACTAGAACAAAAGGCTTTGTTAACAATTTGCCATTGTAATATTAAATTTAGTACAAATTAGCTAATAGATTTTCCCTACGTATCTTAGCCAAATGAAGGATCACTCTAACAATAGATACATGTGTACATATATATTCATGGTACTCTATAATATTTTTGGAATTTTTAATATTTAGATTATCTTAATTTTAGCTTCCTAGCTATGAGTGAAGGCTATGTTTAGAGAGCTAAATTTGGAGTTTCCTCTAGTATCTAGCATAATATTAGGATATACATATAGATATGAATGTATATGTATATAAACATAAACATATATGTATATATGTAAGTATTATTTTATCTAGTTCTCTAATAACTCCACCAAGTCAGTTTTATATGTCTATTTTGCAGATGAGAAAATTAAAGTTCAGAAATTTAAGTAACTTAAATTTAGTCACTTAATAGTTAAGTAGAGGTGATTCTGTCTAATTTCAAAGTTTATGTTCTTGCCACTCTATGTCTTTCCTCTGGCACAGAAACTTTGCACCAACATGGGGGTGGAGAGGAGGGCAGAACATTTCTGCATAGAGCCCGTAGGCATTGTCAACTCATTATGCCAGCTGTTGTGTTTGGCAGAGACATGACTGTAATATTTCCATCTCTGCTCTGCTTAAACAATTGATACCTCAGGCATTTTTATATTTGCCCCAATAATTTCCTGGTTCTCAGACTTTAGTTTTTTTCTGAAGCCTGGTGACCACTGTAACCAATTAAACAGTCTCAGGTCACAGATCTCTGCACCTGGCCCTCTTCCTGATTTACCTGATCTGTCGTCCCAAATTAACACCTTCAAAGACTGAATACCTGACAATCTCATTAAACTGTCAGCGTTGCTATTATTAATATCATTAATAAAATGTCAGTAGACTTAATTCATCTTTTCCTAATGAATTGCAACTTAATAATAACATCTAAAACACTTTAAATCATTGATCAGAATATTTTTATTTTATTTCTTAGATTTTTTTCTTGTTTTCATCAAATAAAAATGAAAATTACCCCAAACAAGTTGCCTCATAATAACAATTTTAAAAAGTTTTCATGATTCACAACTCAAATCTTCCTCACAAATGGTGAAAATCATGAAAATGTTTTTCATATACACTTCTCAATTTTTTGCAATTGCTCATTTTTGTTAATTTCTGCCATAACCTTAACATTATATAATCTGGTTTGGGTGATTTGGCTATAAAATAACTTGCAACTTAAAAAAAATTGTTGGAGAAAATGATCAAAATTTTTATGGTGGTCATAGAGTGAGATAAACTGATGAAACCATAATTTGTTGATAAAATATAGTCATTTGTGAGGAAATGATGGCTTTTAATGACATTGTCTGTTTAATAACAATAGGTTTAACATTTAAAAAAAGTTTATAAAGGGCTTTTTTAACAGAAAAATGACACAAGTCACATATTCAATTTAGAATATTTTAGTAATCATGTTAAAAAAGGAAATTAATTTTAATAATATTTTTATTTAACTCCAAACATCCAAAATTATTTCAACATCTAATCAATATAAAATTTATTAATGAAATATTTTAAGTCTTTTATTGTACTAAGTCTTCAAAATTTACCATGTATTTTACACTTATGGAATAATACAATTTAGATGCTAAAATTTTTTTTGAAGATATTTAATCTATATTTAGATTTTATTACTTTTACAGGCAAAAAAATAGGTTCAAGTACCCACATTGTTTCAAACATACTAAAAGGTTTACCATTTACTGAAGCAAGTGTCAGTATTTGAAATTTAAATTAATTAAAGTTAAAGTTAAAAATTCAGTTCCTTAAATCAAAACCCAAATGTAGCTAGGAGCTAGCATATTAGAAAAAATAAGTTTATAAATTAGCAATGCAAGTAAATTAAATAAATAAATAAAAATTGACTACTTATAAAATGAATTGTTCTAATTAGTCATAAGTCAAATGTCATCTGCTTTAAAAATTTTTGAAGCTATTTCTTTTAGCTGTTCGTTTTTCTTTATTATCATGTACTCCATTTACATTTATAATTATTACTTAACAGCATGCTCTATTATATAATGCTATAATACACATAATTTCATTTTAAATTTTAAGCGAATTTAAGAAGTCACAGTGCAATGTCCTTTCTATGTAATTTACTCTCCCAAAATAATGTCTGAAGTATTTTTATTTATTTGTTTTGACCCTAATGTATTTTTTGAATGCAATGTGTTCTACTGAATATTATTTTGTGGGACTTTTGCTTTTTATTTGTTGTGTTTAACTAAATTTCATTGAGGTATAATGCACATACAAAACAACGTAACTATTTTAGGTTACAGTTCAATACATTTTGACAAATGTATATAATCATGTAACCACCATGCTAATAGGATACAAAGCATTTTGATGCTCCCAATAGTTGTTCCAGGATGTACTGATCTGATTTCTAACACTATAAATTAATTTTTTTTCAATTTGAGAATTTCATATAACTAAAATACAAAATCATCACGTCCTATATGTGGTCTTTTTTTTTTTTAATCTGGATTCTTTTGCCAGCATAGTATTCATAAGATTTATTCTGTTGTGTGGTTCAGTAATCTGTTTATTTTTCTTGTTGAGTAAAATCTCAATGTATAAATAAACTATAAATTTTTGCCATTCTCTTTCTGGATATCTGTTCCCCTACCCCCATTTTTAACTATTGTAAATAAATCTGCTATAAACATTAGCATACAAGTCTTCATGTTGGCATAAGTTTTCATTTTCTTGGGAAATGACCAGAAGTAAAATGCTACATTATATGGATCTACTATTAACTTCATCATAAGGTGTCATACAGTTTTCCAAAATGGTTGTATTATTTTACACTGTAACTTGAAATGTATGAGAGTTTTATTTGCTCTATATTTTTTCTAACAATTAGAGTTGTCCATCTTTCAAAATTTTACCTCCTTCAAATGAGTGTATAGTGATATCTCACTATGGTATGAATATTATTTTGAATCTTTTCATTTTGACGCTATATAATTCCAATGATTCTTCCTCTCCTTTAATTTATTTACCTATTTGCTTTCAAAGACAATATAAAAAGAGAAAGAAGATCAAGTGTCAAAATTCTGGGTGAGTGAAAATTTCCCTAAGTGTTAAAATGTGAAAAAATATGGAGAATCAAACTTCCTAGTAAATTACTCCTTCTGTTGATTAGTTTATGACATGCTATTGTAGGAAGAACATAGGACGTAGATTCAGATTGCTTGAGTTCAGGTCTTGCCTTTGTCACTACCTGTAGAAACTTGGGGAAGTCCTTTGACTTCCTTGAGGATTTGTTTACTCTTCTATAAAATGAGGATATCTGTTGTCTCAATCTCAAAGCACTGTTGTGAAGATTTAATGAGATTTATGTAGCAACATAAGGGCTTATTATAAGGTCTTTAAACAAACATAAGGTCTTGGAACTTTTCCAAAGATGAGGACACTCTTGTCTGGTGCTTTAGACATTAGTGATGAAATACATTGTATTTTTAATGACATATTAGAGAGGCAGCCTGGGTTCTAGAGTTAGAAAACTCAGGTTTAAATCCTCCTAGCTGTATAATCATCAAATATTTAATTTTTTATGACTCTCTGTTACTTCATTTATAAAATAAATAATAGTTTAGTTGTAGAATTTAATGTAATATGTGTAAAGGGCTGAGTAGAGTATCTGGTATATAATGGGCACTCAATAATGAATAGCTGTTAATTTAGTTGTTGATTTTTTTAATGCACACTTTAAAATTAACAAGACAGGACAGTCAAAACCTAAGTACCAGTCCATTAAAGTCTAAATGCTGGCCACACTCTAATCATTTTATGAGGAAAGCAGTCTTGAAAGGAGTTTTTTCTGCAAACATTTTTAAATATTTTGTCAAATAAAGCAAACCCCAAATTCAGACTTTGAAAGATTATTTATAGTCTGGCTGCACATGAGGGAGGCCAATCCCCTTTGAGGTGGCTTGTTTCAAAACTTTAACCAACAGAGTTGTTTTATATCGGATGCTATCAATCAAGACCCAATGAGATAGTTAATTCTTGGGCAGTTTAAATGCTAGATACACAGAGCTCTTGTCCCTGAATAAGTCTGAGCCAATGTTCCAATCTATCATTGGTCCTGCTACATACCTGTTTCTCAGAAGCTCTTAGATACCAACTAACATTCCTCATGTACTTTTGATAACCCTAATGACTGCAGTGTTTGCTTCTTCTCTGCGTAACTAATACCATTACCTTCATTGCTAGAGTCTGCAATAAGGTGTTGACAGTACCTGCTCCATATTTAAATTATCTACCTACCAATGATCTTTACAGGTAACATTTTTTAAAAAGGATTTTTTAATGAATAGTAACATCCCACTTAATTCTTACATTTTCTTACCTGTTTGCATTTTGAAGAACATCAAATATATTGCTTAGTGTCGTGTCATTCTGAAACATATTTGGAAAACTAGAGAGAAGCTGCCACACAGCTGTCTGCTCTTGCACTTGTGAGAAGAAGGATAGCACTTTGACCATTTCCTGAAATACTGTCTTCTGATTATTTGGATCCCTTGATATCTTAAAAATGACACCACAAACAGGACAAAATGAGACTTTAATACTTGTAATCACATGGCTTACTGACTGAATGCATAAAATATTTAAATTTTTACATAATTCTTTCAGATTTTCATTGAATTTGAAGTCAACTTTTACTTGGAAAAACGATAATCATTTCTAATATTCTTAAACATAGTTACATTTTTTCCTATACCTACAGAAATTGGCATCTTTAAAGTTTAATTAACAGAGCTGCATTTATATAAAATGTTTTAAATTGTATTTTCGGAAATTAAAATTAATTTCTTAAAATAAAATTTGCTTCTCAGTAATATATTTTTCTCTAGGATCTGATTTGGGAGCTAAAGACATTTTTTTCTATATTTATTAGTAGATCTTATATTATTTATTATTTGTGTGATAAATCTTTAAAACTTTATGCATGTATCTTTATATACATTATATATATATATATATATATGAAAATGTTCACTATTACAATTACAAATACTCAGTGGAATGCAATATTTCCAAAATGGTGTTGCAACACCAGAAACTTTAGTTATAATAATCTATAGTGAGTGAATTTATGTGATAACCATACCTTATACTATAAGAAAACAAAAACTGTGACTTTTGCTTTTGCTTTGTATCACAGGACCCAGCTAGCATTTATTTCCTTTATTATATTCCCATCCAAAATATTTAATTAGTAAGCTTATTCATACTAATACAGTCACACCTTTGTTCTGTCTTAATTTAAAGTCTTTCATGCTGAGAATGTGATTTTGATAAATATATTTTTAACCATACATTTAACTCTATACAACTGCTGAGTTTCTTAAGAAAGGATTTGAAATGCTCTCCATTGGACTGGGATTATTATAACAGTGTCTCTAATCCAGTTCAGTTGGAAAACTTAGATTACTGAAGGGTAATTTAAGCATTCTGCACTCAAAAATATATTACAGTAAAATTCTAGGAATCAAGGAAAAAACATTATAAGTGGACATGTTTCACTTATTCCTGTTTATAAAATTTCTTTGTATTTTTATGATCTTTCATTGTATGTAGGGTTTCATTAAATGAGATTATTGGTGTTTTATTTTTACATTATAGTTTAAGACTAATATATAAAAGTGGTTCTTAGCATTCCATAGGATGAAATTTCTTGGGTTGTAGTGCATATTTGGGGGACATGAATATTTAGTTTCATCAAAAATCAACTTTTATTAATTTGAATAAATTAGATTTAATGTTAGAAAAATTCAAAAGATTACCCATTATTCTAACTTCTGAACATTATATGGCTCTGATAGTTTAATTAGTAAACTTATATTTTGATTATCCTTATTCTCAGAGAAAACAGTCTTCAATCACTATAGAGCAAAGTCATATTTCATCTATAAATATGTTTCTACATTAACCAAAATGCAATATTTTGATTCAACATTGAAATCATTTCAACTCTGCAAATTTAAATGGAAAGTAGACATTCCTTAAATTAGACATTGTGTGTGAATCTTTGTGTGATGGATATATGCCAGAAGTCAGCAAATATTCCAGTCAACATTTTGCAGTCCATATGAGCTATGGACCTGCTTTTTGACTCATTTTAAGTCTTTGTGGATACGAAAATGAAAACAAGACATTTCCTTCTATTACTTATGAGATATTTACACTCACCTGAGAAAACTGGTTTGTTAGTTCTTGGAGAGAAGACTCTATAAGAGTCATGTTGGACAGGCAAAATTTGTTAAAAACATTTTTCCCTAGAGTGGTCCAAGAGAACGTGTAATCAGCAATATATTCTGGATATCTCTCACACAGCTCTCTTCGTATATCTTCTGAAGTTGAATTTTGTTTTAACAGCTATAAATGTATGTGAGAAGAATGACATAATGATGTTAATAAATGCAGATTAAAGAATTCAAGTCTTCAAGGAAATTGACTTATCTTTATAACAGTCATTTTAAGCTCCTGCATTACAACAATTATTAAAACAACACTAAAAGACACTAAATTTACCCATGAAAAGTCACCTAGAGAATGCGCAAATGTAGTTATTCTTGTCATTCTTATGTTTTAAATGATTTTCATATGACTTATTTAACTGGACTCATTTTCTGTCTCTGATCAGAGAACACAAATGCACCAGATCTTTTCTGACAAAAATATTCAGGCATAAAAACCTTAGTTTTTCCCGGGCATTTAGCAGCAGAGACTCAGGTGTCCTAACTCTGTGACACTTCATGGGAAATTGGCAATGATCTTTGGAAGACTTCCAAAACATAGGAGCTTAAGAGTCTATTCTTAAGACCAACAGTGTTTATTTAGAGATATAGACAAACTTTGATTATTTTCAATTTGTAAAGCAATTACTTCCTGTAAGAATTATACATATAAAAAAAGGAAAACATATATATGAAAATCATAATAATATATAATTACCAAAAGCAATAATTGGAAAGCATTTTCATTATGGAATCATTATAAGACTCCCATATGTTTCACAGTACAGGCCAGTCACAGATGTAGCCTTATTTTCAGCTATAATATTGATCACATTCACCATTATGAACTTGTTTAGATATTTACAACCAATTATATTTAGTTATAATATTTAATGGGTCCTTTTTAATAATGAATTCAAATAACTCTATAGAGTGATGGCCTACTAACTTCATCATCTCCTTAAGTTTACATCACAAAACATATACTATGCTTTATAGTGACTCAACTTCTAAATGTAATGGAAAAAACCAGAATCCACTTATTCTAGAATATACTATAAGTGCCAGGTTGTCTAGTCATTTATCCATATCTCTTTCCTAACATTGCACATAAGCTCACCCAAAAATGATTTCTCTACTCATTCTTGCAAGGGTTGCAGAAAACAGTAAAGAGAAAGAGAAATCAGAAAGATTGCTGACATGGGCATCAATATCTCATCCTAATTTTTACATCCCTTCCCTGCTCCAACTACTCTAAAAATATGTATCTATACATAGAAAATTCATTTTTGACATCTCCACTAGATATATGAATTCAGGCTGTCTCACAAAATTCTGAAATTTTATTCCCTATGAAAAGGAAAACTTGGGAGTTGCAACATAATGGAATGCTATTTTTGTGAATACATTGCTCTTCTAGATATTAAATAATTTAACTGATCCAATGCAAGACTATTTGCTTCTAGGACTGATATGGAAGAAATAGAATGGAATAGAATAACTTTCTTTGGTTTACATAGTAGCCTGATTTGGAGAGGCCTTGAACTGAAATTAACTGGGTACATTGGGGGCTTCCTAGGCCAGACAGGGTACTTGAGTTATCTCAAGTATTATTTATTATTGAAACTAGATATTAAACTTCTAGATTGGACTGAAAGGGAAAGTCATATTTCAACAAACATTGGCAAAACTGCTTTGGTGAGTATGGTGCCTTTTCCTGGCATCCATTTTAGTATTGTCCTTTGACTTATTTGCACAAACCAGTTTAATTGAGATTTCCGAGTTATACAGTATTAACTCAAGGGTAACTCACAGAGACATATAAGCTGCAGTGCTTATAGTCACTGGAATATGAATAAAAGTCAGAAATATGTCCCCATGATTCAGATGGAAGAAATGTCTCCTTAGTAAGGCATGGATATATTTCAAATGCTTGTGTGTGTGTGTGTGTGTGTGTGTGTGTGTGTGTGTGTGTGTGTGTGAGAGAGAGAGAGAGAGAGAGAGAGAGAGAGAGAATTCGTCTCTTGCAAAATGTTGAAATTGACCTTTTCTTAATTTCTGAAGAGCATGTAAAGCATGACTCAAATGTCTGTAGGGGCCAGCCAAATAACTTAAATATAGGAATCTGGCTGGATGAAAGACAGTAAGGAAAAGTGGGGATTATAGTTAATAAAAGGGTGCCTGTTCTGTCTAAAGGCATTTAAATTCAACTTCTTAAAATCCCTCTACACACACACACACACACACACACACACACACACAGCTCATAGGCTGCCAGTTAACACCTTTGATAGAAATTATGTGTATTATCTTGCAATCTGGAATCTTAAAGAAAATGACTAGTAAACAGAGAGAAATCCATAGATTAGCTCTGTAAATTCCACTAAAGAAAAGGATTTTACTACTTTGGGGAGATATTTTCCATTGTTCTGCTTTCTCCAAAGGCATTATCATTATGAATGAGGAAGCAAGCTTAATGAGTGTTACAGCTTTGCTGGCTTTCATATAGATTTTTTTCTTCCCTGCTTCAGAAAATAAAAAGATCACATATAATGACACCGTATTTCTTACTTAAGGAAAGTCTTAAGTTAGATTAAAAAATTTAACAGGAAAGTAAATAAATATCCAAGATCTTAAAGAAGTCAGAATGTTTCAAAAATAAACTATTTTTAAAAGGGCTCTAAGAAAAAATTCTTCCTGAGGTCTTACTCCAAATGAAAAAGATGGCCCAAACCTCTTCTTATTTGGGCTATTCCTCCACTAACTTCAGAGGTATTTGTTCAACTGCTCTTTATTATCAGTTTACTACAAAATTGAGTGAAATTACCTTTTCCAAACCAAGGATCCTTGCAAGGACTTGACTACCGTTGAAAGTATCTGTTCCAGTGCTTTCCAAATCAGAACTTGGACTGGGAAATACTGTAGCTGTAGTAGAAGAAAGAACAGATCAGATTCTAAACACACATACACAAAAATGGGCAAGTTCACAAAAGAATCCATAACTATCACTGTCCCTCATATGCCCCACAGTAAGAGTGCTCAAATATGCATCTTCCAGGAAAGTTTCATAGTGGCAGAATGTAAATTCCATTAGTTTTTCTTTTCACATAAAATTGTGATGGATTTGGTCTGTTCTTGGTTGCTTTCCAGTCATTTTAGATGTGATTTGCTTTCATTCCAGTTAATGTCATTAAACTTCATCACCAATATTATTGCCTAATAAACTGAATCATTTCTGTGCAGGCCTGTGTGAGGTGCCTCCACTAGCTCCACAGATCCATCATATCCAACATCTGTTCAAAGGATCTGCCAATGTACATCTGGTGATAATGGTTTTCTTTTTAATTATTCAATTGGGAGGCTGAAATCTGCTTAGAATCATAAATCCTCCCCTCCCCAAAGTGGTTCCTGAATGGTATTTCAGATCAAATAAATGGGATAAAGCAATTAGTCCAAACTATAGTTCATTTAAATAATTTCCAAAGTGCCCTCATCTAGTTCTGTGTATACTGTGGCAGAGAGTTCTGGGTTGATTACATTAGCTAGAAGGGCTTGTTCATATATATAGTGTGGACTTCATTAAACCAATGTTAACTTCTATAAGTTTTGGACAGAAATACTTTATTTTCACAGCAAAGAATCTTAATATTCAAAGATGTATCAACTTATCACCATTAGGACCTAGGCTCTATTCTTGTGCCCATGGGGCTGAAGAATTTACAAAACTGTGGTGAGCACACACTGCCACATACAGTTAATGTATTATAGAACTGTATACTTGAAACTTATGCAATGTTATTAACCAATGTCACCCCAATAAATTTAACTAAAAAATAAAAGCCGTTAAAAAAAAGCTATACCAATGGATTTCTGTAGACCAAGGCAATCCATTTGTGAGATGACCAGCCAGGATGAAAAATTTAATCCGTGGCTATCGAGCAAAGCACACTTGCTAGACTATAACACTATGTTTACTGTGCTTTAACCCACTCAGCCAAATACCCACAAATGATTCACAACAGAACCTTAACTCCTCAGAACCACTCACTCACCACCACATTCCTATCGCATTAACCCATGACTTTTTTTATTTGGTCCATCAGCTTGTATTGGAACATTATTTAATGTCACAAAATCTTAAATATTCCATGGCATTTTAAAAGACACCTTTTTTTTTTCCAGAGTACAATCATATTCCAACATACAGGAGTCTTCATTCTGTTCTCTAATATATCCCCATTAAGACAGTGTTTACAGGATAACAGGCACCCAGTAAATATTGTCAAATGAATGTAAAAGGGTCCTGCTGTCTCAAGAATTTATTCTCAATGTGTGGCTTCTCAAGACCATCTGCCTCAGAATCACTTTGCACAAAGCTCAGGAAGCTCACCCTGAGGGTTTTCTGAACACCACAGTTTGAGGGCCACTGGCTCAGCTGTGAGTGAGGGGAAGCACATGATCACACTGAATGACTATGATACTGAGCACTGGGTGAGAGGAATAAGAGTCTGGCCGACAGTTTTCTCAGTGCCAGGTCTGCTGGGGGACTATAGACAGGGCACATAACTTTGCTGGGTGTCATATTCCTCATCTCTAAAATGAAAAGTTTGGACAAATCTCTGTAATTCCATCCAATAATTTTTATTCCTGGAATGTCGAACCATCCTCACATCATCTAGAAATAAATTAAAGAGTCCCTAGTCAATTCTAGGAAAGTGTGCAATTCTCAACATCATATCAGTCCCGACTAGGCTTTTGCTCTCAGAGAGTATTTCACTAAGAACTTAATTTCTAATTATTCTCAAGAACTTTGCATAATTGCACTGCCACACTTAGGTAACCATAATAAACATGTAGATCTCTCAGGCATATTCGAGGAGTCTCATCTTTGTTTGAAAAGTATAAACCCCTTTAAAGATTAGCTCTTCACTGGCTGTTCTAAATTCGGCAGGAGAGAATCGCTTACCTGGTGATGCGTGCCTTCTTTCTGGAACTTCGGTGCTCTGGAGTGATAAATTGCTGTCTTTCTGCAGGTTGGATGACTTTCTCAGAATTGCACTACAGAAGAAAAAGCAAGAACTCTATAACTTCACCCACATTAATTCCAGTTAGTTACAGCAATGTATTATGTGGCAGATTCCAGGGCTCTCCAAAGACTTTCAAATTTTTAATCTACTTTCTAGGATTTTAATGGAAGTGCTCACCTGACCATACACCAATGGATATATAAGGTCTCCTATAAGGTAAATTTTATTCAGTTAAAATGGCCCAGATGAGGTTTAACATATTTATTTTTACTTTAATCTTGTAAAAATAAAGTTATTTTAAAAAGACATTAGAGTTAAAAATTGAAAGTATTTATGATATATATATATATATTTTTTTTTCTTTAAAATATATAATAGATTCTAAATATACAAGACTCCAAGGGGGCTTCAGGAAGAGAAACAAAGGTCTGCTTATTTGCCAACCTTGAAAGAAAAACGTTTTCTATGTGAAATTGTAGATGTCACTTTAAAGATTGTCAAAGGTGAATACTTGTAAGACAGATAAAAGGAAGATGGAAAAGAACACATATTTATTGAATATCTGGTCTGTTCCAGGCACTGTGGTTGGTGTCATTATAGGTCGTACCAGGTAATGAAGGAATAATGAAATGAGCTGACTTTTAATTGTACTGAACATATCAAGACAATAATAGTAGCATTGTGGTGCCAGGACTCCTGCATAATGCGATCATCCTAGTTTTTGGAAAACAAAAAAAAACGAAAAAACATTATTGGCTATCCTCACAATTTAGTAACCCTCTTTTTGGAAATTCGTTTCCTATTTAATTGATTATTATTAACATGGTGATAATCATATTTTCTTGAACACTTGACATACCTCAAGTAAGTGTCTAAAATTAATGTATATATATATATTTCAAGAATGAAATCAGTCCAAATGCCTGGATTGAATATTTTTCAGAATTTCTAAAAGTTGGTGACTTTTGTGTAGATGTTTATATATATATATATATATATATATATATATATATATATATATATATATATAAACATATATATATATATATATATAAAAATGTTACTTAAGATACATAAGGAGAGATAGAACAAGATAATGATGGAAAACAAGAAGTTCTCCTTATTCCTGAGGTTCCATTCACTTTCCTTTTTAGAAACAAGATCTAAATCCTGGTTCCAGAGTACTGTGTGATTTGTAATTGGAAAAAAACAAATCTGTGTTCTTTTCTTTCAGTGTGTCCTTTTAATGCACATGATAAGAAGAGGTGATATTTGTTTTCATTTCTTAGTGTTTTTTCAATGTTTTCTAACATGTACTGGTTGCTTAAGAAGTTTTGCATTCTTAATGCCTCTTTGAATTATTCATGACCATGACTGTATTTTTCTCAATATTTTTATATTCCTTATGCTGACTATTTGGATGGGAAACTGTTCAGATAAAAATAAGAATTGACCTGAACATTTTCCCTTCTCCCACACAGACGTTTTAGAAAATGTGAGAAAAGTAAGGTTCATTTTTCTTTTTCTCAACATTCTGTTTAGTTCAGTTTGAAATACCATAAAGAAGACTATTGAATATCAACACATTTTGAAAATAAAGGGGAAAAACTGCCTTCATAAAAATGTTAAGAATTAGGGACAGCAACAAAAACCAAAGGGAAAATGACAAAGATCAAAGTGAATAAAGAAAGAGCAAAAAAAAAAGTAGAGATGCTTAATAAAAGGGAGTCAGGGAGAGAGAAAGAGATAGGCAATAGGAAACTAAGAAAGTGTGAGCTTGGAAAAGCAAAAGCTGTATACTTTACAGAAGACTCCTTGCCCATCTTCCCACATTCAGATAAGAGCCCTAAAACTATTCCTAGCTTTTAAACACCAAAGAAAAATAAGCTCATTCATTCCCAGCAAGCCACTGGATCAGCAGTTTAAATTTGCTCAAATGGCTGCTTCCAGACAAGGAGGCCTCTTTTTCAATAGGACCTGCCCTTGATCAGGAAATGTCCACGGCTACATGGTCTCTCATGAATAAATTCCACATAACAGTAGTGAGGAGGTGGTCCACCGTATTTTATGTGGCCTTGGCTGGTCTTTTTGTTAGTGTGAGAGCCCAGGACATCACATGCTTTGACCTTCATCTGCCTGCAAATTTTCCCATTTTATTTTGCATTTACAGTGTGTGGTATGATGGCATGTGTCCACTGCCACTATACCTCAGAACTATTGTTTTTAAACTTTTTAAAATGGGAGCTACAATAGAAATGTAAAACCGTGTTGTGGATAAAAAGATAAAATAAGGCTATAAATTGAAATACAGCTACTCCTGTATTTCAAGCAAAGGTAATTAACTCTATTAACTCCCATTTAATTACTAAAAGGGGACAGGAAGACAGCCACTCTTGCTGTTAGTAATGGCAATCTGAACCTTGTAACTAGCATGTCCCTGCTTAAAGACAGAGCACTGTATGCTTCTTAGAATAAGTGAGAAACTTTATCTTTTCTGTTATTTGACACAATTTAAGCACTTCGTACATATTTTATACTGATTATAAGTGCAGTAAATTTATGTATCTATTCCTACCGCTTTTCCATTTGAGGCTATGACATTTTTAGAAGTAGGCACCAGATCTCGTTCATCTTTTTTTCCAAACATCTAACATAGTACGGGACCATAAGACTGGATGGCTGATTAAATAAAAAGAGACAGTATTGCTAGCGTGTAGCAGAGTTTGGAGTTAGTGGATACCTTCGAACTCCCCACTCCTCAGCCATTGCCTCTCTCATCTGCAAATTAAGAACGGAATACCTATCTTGCAAGGTTATTGTGAATACTGTATGAGATGCACTTATCAAGTGCCTATCTGATCCCTGTCATCATAAGCACTTAGCAATGTTAACTGTCAAAGTTCCCACAAGAAAAGGTGGTGCAAAGATACAGACTTCACCATCTGCGAGGGCTGAAGCCCCATACTTATGCGTCTATGCTCTACATATAATTTGTCTAGAACACTATAACTTTCAAGATGTCTGGACACCAGATGGATGCACCCTTGTTATTTATAGATCTGGAACTAGCAAACGTTGTCTACTGAAGTAGAACAAGGCAAAGGACTTCACCCAGGGCTTCTTCATTTTATTATTAATTTATCAATTTACTTATAAAAGGTGAATTCCATCCATAGTAATGACAAATTTCCCCCTTTTTTGACTTGGAAATTTTTAGGAAAAGCCTACAGTGCCCTGTGTTAGCAAATGGTAGGATGTTTAGTGCATAATAAGCATTGAACACTAGATAATAAAGACTATTACTTGGAAAAACTGATATTAAGAAAGTATCTTTTTTTTACACTGCCTGGTCTGCCCTTAATTGTTGTATACTTGGTTCTGCAAAGGTCCTTGAAAGAAGAGTCCCCAGGAATGGTACCACAGTCATAAATGTATAACCTTACACCATCCTCACCATATTCATTCATTAACTTACTAACAGTTACTAAATTCATCCTATATATTATATAATGAGCAAGTCAAATAAGAAAGCCAGGAATTACGATGTATTAATGGTATTAGCTAAATAAGAATATGCACAGGGGGTAAAGGAAACAAATGACAGGGGCCACTAAATCAGAGTTGTCATTTATGTTTCTTGTAGAGCAAGATCTTAGAATCATAACTTTAATTCAAACCTCTTGCCACCTTAAAATTTTTCCTTCACCCTTGCACTAGACCAGTACTTTTCAACTGGGGACACCTTTGCCCCTTTCATCCCAGGGGGCATTTGGCAATGTCTTGGAGATATATTTGATTGTCACAGCTCCAGAAAGGGTGTTACTAGCATTTAGTGAGTAGAAGCCAGGGATACTGCTAACCTTCCTACCCTGCACAGCACAACAAAGAATTATCTGTCTGCAATTGAGAAACGCTGTATTAGGCTATGCCAGATATGGATTTATTCCATGATGACAGATCCTCATTCCCACTCCCTAGGACCCAATTGGGAAACTTATAAATCCTTTTCAGGAACTCTAAATAGTTCTAAGGAAGTCTCAGAGAATTTATCTCATATTGGATACCTCTGGGAGGTATATTAGAGTATTATACAAAATTTAGATGACCAATGAATCTGGCATGTAAGCCTAGCTGAGTCCAGAAAATATATCTTTCTTGGTGAGGAAAGAAAATCTGAATCAAATCTCCTAGTAGCCCATGGTACCAATTATCTACTTTTTACTAGACCCAGCCACATGTACAGTAATATGGAGATGGCTATGGGCCTCTTGTCTAAGATACTAAAGTAGATCCGCCTCAGTGGCACTTAATAGGGCTTAGGGCTCTGCTTTGGAATGGAATTCAATAAAGAAAACTTCTTGGATTCAAAAAGCTAAATTTCAGATACTGGGAGGAAAACTAGGCCCAGAGTAGCTTGTACTTCTCAGACATGTCTACCGATAGTTACATTTGGGAAATGTCACATTTCTATAAATTCTATATTAACTTATGCACTTCTACTGGGTGTCTTTGTATTTCCTGTGAGTGGAGAGACTACCTGTGTAGGTGGTATCCATGTGTGCCATGGTACATTCTGTCTATAAAAGGAATTCCTACCAGAAAAGACACATATGGCAAATCCTGGAAAGAAAATTCCGATATTCTTTTTTTGTCTTGAAGGGTTATTTAAACTTTTCATATATTTTCCTCTTTTTCTCCAGAATTACCATTATATGGGTATGTAGTGACACCTGGAAAGAAGATGTGGGATGTACTCTAAGCCCAGTCTGATCCCAGGTCCAGATAACATTCATTATTGACTTGTAACTACAAATAAGGACAATGTAATAGCACTGAGCCCCTGTCAGTGATCTGATGCAGTTATACGTCCTGGCTATCTCCAAGCAGAAATCATTCAAAAGAAAAATTTTAATATTTCTTCAATGTTTTCTAGTATTTTATTCAGACCTTTATTCTATCAGAGTCATTCATGTTTCAGTTATAATCCTGTCTGACCATGTTCAAGATATACCTCTTTTCTAGATGGCTTACTTACCAATCAACAATCTATATCAGTTAAGAAGTACAGATTTAGAAATACCTCAGTATGTTGCCTTGTCCTAGGGTATTTTTTGTTCTTAGGAGAGAATTTGAATACACACACACATAGGGCAGGTAAGACATCCTTCCAATTTGTTTTTTCATAAATAAAATTTTAACTTTTATTTTTCCATAAATATTCACTGAAATGATGACTAAATGTTCATAAATGACTCTGAAATTAATCCAATATTAGACATATACATCCTACCTCATCTTTATAGTCAAGCGAAGACATATGTTGTTCTACTTCCTCTAACCTTACATTCTCAGTAATATCTTTAGGTCAAATTCTAAATACATATTTTTCGATACTAAACAAAACCCTCGAAACTTTAAAATTATCCCAGAATAAAATGGATTAGCTATGTTTCAAGTTCTATAGGAGCCATTTAACAGAGCAGAAGTATGTTGGAAACCACAGATCATGGATGAATGCCAACATGACAGAGATAGGGAGCAAATCCATACAGGAAATCCCCCTACAGGATCTGAAGGAATGTTGAATAATTTCTCCAAATAATGATCCTGTGAGCTCTGGAGGCTGATCTTTGCCATTTGCCAGCTGTGTGAGCAATAGCACTGCCAGGTCTCCCACTGTTCTCATGCATTCTTGGAGGCAGTGCAGGGAGGAAGGACTACAAGGGTAAGTCCTACGATGTTGGATCATCCATTGTGCAAATGAGCAAGAAAACCATAAATGTAATCATTTTTTCCCAGACAGCTAGTTAGAGTTGATGCTGAGTATAACATTGAACTTTTTTCAGCATCTCATCCTGAAGTTATTGCCTAAAGAAGTATAAATTTAATAACAGAAAGATAGTGCCACTGCAAGAACACATAAGAACACTTGGCACCTGGCCAGCAAGAAGTGACTGCTGTGTGATCTTGTCTTCCAGAGAGCATTCTATTACAATAAACATGGTGGGCCTCTTGTGATGAGGCCAAAAATGGCATTTTTCTCCTTACTTATAAAACAGAAAAGGAAGACTGTTTTGTTTCTTAATGAAGCTATGCTGGTGAATCTTTCTTCACCAAAGGGAAGCAATTTAGTGGAACGGCTTATCCAGTAACCATGCCCAGTTTCATTTCATGGATATATAAAACATAAAAGTTAATAGCATGGTGGGAAATATAATTAATGCAATTTTACTATTGTACATAATTTTTTAGATTAAGCTCCAATTTCTTGGTAGTTTAGAGGAAATACTGAATATTGAACAATACACAGCTTGAGCTAGATAAACATCTGAAGGTTAGAATAAAATAAGAAAAAGCAGACATCAACAGAGGATAAAATAAATCTGGACTTTAATTTTAGTTCCAAAATCCACGCAATGGCTCATTTCGGGCCACTTTTAAGAATTCGGTTCTCTATTATAATACGTAGAAAAATACTTCTTTGAAGGGAGGTATATTTACATACTTCTTAGATATTATTAACTGTTTCCCTCATAATTACTGTGTTCCTCATTTTAAAAAAAGTACAAAGAAGAGAGCCCCAGGTAAAGCTATAATCTAATTTGTAAATAATGGACATTAATTCTTCCTGTATCTTCCTGGAACACTTGGTTCATGAGTTCATCTTGAGTGCAGCCTCTTCATGAAGAGTTACCTGATCTCTCCAGCTGAAAGTTTTTCTATTTTAAATATGAAGGGTGTCTAGCTTCAATATCCTCTGGCACTCTTCATTACACTATCTACTATTACTGTCATTAATTTAACATTTTCTTCCCCTACTAGAATGTAGGTATAGATCTTGCTTAACTCCCCACTCACAAAAGGACGTGTAAACCATCTGTGAACTGGCTGAACCAAGAATGCTATACTTCCACCTTCCCTTTCTTTACACAGACTACACAAGAGGCCATAGGCCCTATTTAGCTTTTAGTCTGCTTGCAGAGAAATACAGCTAGTGCTAGTGAAAACAATGCTTTGTATATGCCTAGAACATGTTAGTGTCATAGACAATATGTCATGTCATTTCTCTGCTTAAAACTTTCTGATGGCTTCTCTTTACATTAAAAATAAAATGCAAATCCTTTCTCTTTCCCTACATGTTAGATTCTAAACACTCTGTTTCATGTGGTCTTTTTCAATATATCTACTATCAGTTTCATCATCCCTCATTATTTTCTAGCCATATTAGCTGATTTTCTGTTCCTCTAAATGGTCATGTTTGTCCTGACCTCAGGATCATTGGCTATTTCTCTGCCTGAAACCTTCTGTTCCAGATGTTCACATACTGGTGCTGGTTTCTCCTGTCCTTGTTGGTTTTTACCAAATGTCCCCTTCTTTCATAACTCTATTAAATTCTTACCTTTCAACTTCTACTTCTTAATCTGCTTTATTTTCTTGCTATCATACTATGAGTGATTCTGTTATTTATTTATGTGCTTGCTCATTTTTTTTTATTGCTCTTCCATTAGAATGCAAGCAACAATTGGTTAAAAAGCTTGTCTGATTGGTTAAAAAGTTTGTCACCTCTCTGTCACAGTGCCTAGAATGATGGCTGGCACACAGAAATTTCTCAGTCATTGTTTATTGAATAAATTAATAAGTAAATAAATGGGCATCAGGATGTTTTAAGCAACAAGACTAACTGAAACAAGAAATCTAATGTGAATTAGCAACTCAACAATTATGTGTGTCCCAAGTTATTTCCCATGACCATTCTTTACATGTTTATATTTTATGCTAAACAGTTTGTAGTTGCTCACTTTTAAAGTATCATCCATATTACCTGATGACCATTTAAAGAAAATGCTACCTGCTAAGAAATTTAAATTAAAATCTGGGACCAAAATATCTCTGATTATAGATAAATATAGTCTTTTTTTTTTTTTTGAGATACCGTTTTAAAAAATCTCTATCAGAATTATATTGTGGTCAACTCAGATTACAAAATTGTTTGCATTTCTATAGATAGGTGGGCTCCCCAGTGGTCTCTTTAAAGTTAGAATCCCAGTTGATGGAAAATTGAGATTGTTAATGGTCAGGTTGCAAATGGTCTAGATTCTCTATTATTATTATTCAGCTGGTTTTCACACCATATAATAGGACACACATTAGCATCATTTAAAGGTTGCTATTCACTTAAGCATACTTTCAATTTTATTACGTTAATTTCTAGGCCCTTAATTTCTTTGTTTGCATTTTCTTGTTTCTGTTATATCTGGAAGTGATACATAGAGTGATATAAATATGTCATTCTCCCAGGAGATAATGCCCTTGACATTGCCCTGAATCTTATGCTTGTGAACAAGTTGTAGGGCAATGTATCACTGGCAATTTGAGGTGAGACAGAAATCTTTGAGGGAATTAAAAGAAGATTGCCTTGGTCACCCAGTTTAAAAAGCTAAATAATTTGGGTAATTCATCCAAAATATATTATGCTCAATCACACATAAACATGGTAATTCTAGCTTGTACCAACACTGTTCATTCATAATTAGATTGTCACATTTGTAGATATGTAAAATAAAGGTATATACCTAACCTAGAACAACTTTTTGGATATTTCATAAAGAAATAAAATCTGCCCTCTCAAAACAACTGAACACATTTGGGAAGTGCCCTTACCTGTCTTTAAATAGTGCATCATCAATCCCTTTTCTACGAAGCAGATCTTGTGGCCCATAAGGTGTGTCTTTACATTTAGAGTCTGTGTCACAGAGTAGGGTTTGCAGGAATGGGAAGAAGCCAGTACTGGGAAGATTTCGAGGTGCAAGGTAACCTGAAATCAGAAAACAAACAATAATTATATTATTATGAAGTTTTCCTGGGAAGAAAAATAGATGTAGTAACTTTGTTTTATGAAATTAACTTCTAGATTTTGATCGTCTGTGTCTCTTATGTACCAAAAGAGTTAAAATTTCATAAATTCCTCTTCCTGAAATTTATTCTAGAGAAATAGCTGCAAGTGTGCTTTCTAGAGTGTTTTAAAAATAAATCACAATATATCCCTATTATAAAATGCAGCGCAGCCAATAAAAATGTTAGCAAATAATATAAAAAATGTTAATAATATATCATTAATTAAAAAGAGCAGATCAGAAAACAGTATGATGAGAACAGCCCTAATCTTTTAAAAACATATTAATATATGCATATTTAGAAATCTAGAGGTATTTTTCCCCTTTAGTGGTATAATTCACATAAATTTTATTTAATTTTATTGACAATATATTAACTATTTTTCTCATGATGCTCATATCTTCTTTTATAACTAAAGTCATTACAAATGCAGCCAATATTTCAGCTACCAGTAAATATTTTTGGTCATCTCAAAAATTAACATAACAGCTAAATTAATTATCCTAGACACACAATAATTTTCTTACTTAAAAACCAATAAAAATAATATAAGTAAATATGCAGATTTTCCTCAATATTAATGTCACAGGAAACAAGAACTATAACCGTAAAGGATTTTGTAACCTTTACTTTAACATTTGCTTTATAAAATGTGATGATGGCATACATATGAGCCAAGACAATAGGCAAGCTGTGAAGTGCAAATCTTTCCACAATTAGTTTTTATATTGAAACACTAGATTCCTCCTTGGGGGGAATACAGAGACAATGAACTTTCCAAAAAGGCAGATATAGAAACAAAAAGGTTATTCCAAACTGAAGACTAAAAAGCAAAACTTAACTTTCCTATGAATCTACTAAAAAGAGTGTCTGTTTTCATTATAAAAAGAAAAAGGAGGAAAAAGTGGGAAAAAAATAGTAAGAGCACCATGGTTAGAAATTTATTATTGTATTAGCAGAGAAAATAAAAAATAGAAATTTGATCTAAGTGACTTAAATATAAATCTATATAAAGCAAGAAAATTAGAAATAAAAAGCAAGAGGTATAGGAAAATTGGCCAAATGAAAAGAGAAAAAACTGGGGAAATTGGAAGATGCTATACCATTGATTGTGAAGACGGAGAAAGAAGACAAAAGCCAAGGAAAGTGAGTAACCCCTAGAAACTAAAAAGTAGGCAAGAAAACAGATTTGCCTGCAGCCTCCAGAAGGAACGTAGAGCTGCCAATACCATAATACTTAGACGCTAAGACTAAATTTTGGCTTCTGATCTCCACAACTGTAAAATAGTGAGTTGGTGTTATTTATAAGACACTAAGTTTATGGGGACTTGTACAGCAACCACAGGGAAAACCAGCACATAAAATAATAGCAGTATGAATAAAGTTTTAAAAATCCATAAGGAATCAGAAAAACCTTAAATCCACCAGAATATTCACTACTCTTGTAAGCAGCTCCTCTTTCTGACACCAGAAAGCCCAGGGTCTCTCCTAATATTAAACCCGAGGGAAAATTACAGTGACCCTGCAATGTTTTCATTTTAGTTCAAGTCCCTGAATAAGCTGGAGAGTCGCAGTTGAATTCCCCGTTAACAGTTTCATATTATCCTTCTACAAGAACATTCTGCCACAGTGAACTGCACACAGCATGACCTTTACAATTCTGCAGTGGAGTTTCATGCTTAAGGGTAATCCACCCTGTTACACAGATCCCAACTGTGGCCACTTACTCAGGCTGTGTGTCTGCTTATTCCGACTCCATGTCAAAAACATGCAGTAGGCTGTTTGAATGAAAGGCAAATAGAAGGGCAACAGAAACAATAACCCCTCTGCTCTATGCCACTTATCAAGGCGATGGTAGCAATGAGCCAGGCAGTGCTAAAAACAACGGAAGCTCAAGAGAAGCTTTTATTGTAGGTAACAGGAAGAAAGGAAAAGAATGAAAGAAGATATCATGGGCCGAAGACCTGGGAAGAGGTGACACATTACCTCAAATTCTACTTATTCTGCATTTATTACAATTTGTGCATTGTTAGAAAGGAATTTGAACAATTTGAACTCACAATATTCTTTGATATTCTTTCCTATAGTAATGCCTACTCGACAGGAAAATTCATCGCAGGATTTCCTCAAAAACAGGTCCCCCTGGTGTTTAAAGTGCACACGATATATGCATTGCACAGTTTTTTCTTTTCGATAACTAATATTTAACCAGTTACAATGGGTTTAATGCAAATGAGGAATTGGTTTAGGTGTATACAAGTTTCAGTTAACACAGTGACATGCAGAGCAAGAACTGCTAATTTTACCCTCATCTTTTAACCAAGAACCACACATTCATTAAGAAGAGGAGGACTGCTGAAATAACATTAGCTCTGATTTATTAAACATCTACTGCATTCCACATGCTGTGCTAGATATGTCACGTACAATTGTCATTCATTCTTCTTTGATATCCATAACGTACTTTCTCATGCACATCAACTTTTCACCAAACCTATAAATCTTCCAGAACTAACAAGTCATAATTAACTAAAATTAAACTTCATTGTCTTTTTCCTATAAAAAAGTAGATTTTTCAATCTTCTGTCCATCTCGGTTAGGGGTGCAAGAAAGTAACCACTCAGAGCGATGGTGGAATGAAACCATCACATGTTTTAAAGAGCTACTAATCCTAAATTGAACTCGTTCTACTCTGAAGGTGTCTCTGGCACTTTTGGGTTCCAAAATTATGTTTCTCTTTATATTCCCAAATACTAGGATGCAGGAAAAAGGGGAACATTTCTCTGTCCCATAGAACTTCCATGCATCAATCACAGATCACACAAAGTTAAGACTAATAATTGGTTCCCATATTCACAACCAGAGCACAGATTTACAGCTACAAATAGAGAAATATCACAGGTATGCAAACCACAGCACTACTTGTATGAGGGAAAGGGGGAACAGATCTCAGGGTCTTGGGATGGAATATTTAGGCAGGATGAAATTTTTGGTATCATTATTCCCAAAGATCACACATTCAAGAAAATATTCATGCCCATTTCTAGGAGAAAAGGTGTTAAAGAATTTGTAATTTCAATTAGAGTCAAATGACTCCAGCTAGAGAGAGAGGTGGGGGTCGATGGATAGCAAAGTTCAAGCCACTTATGGCTTAGTTTCTTAGGGGCTCCAGGCAGGGGCAGTGAGGTTGTCTAAAAAGTCCCCCCCCCATGGTTAGGGAGACATTATTCTTCCAGTCAGCATATAGACATAGTCTAGTAATTACACTGACAGAATCCATTGTCATTTCAGAGAGTAGAATCAAACCGGACTATTAAATAAACCACCAATTAGCTAAGCTTTTAACTAAATCGAATTTCTTTTTCGTTAAGAATGAAAATAGAACGTGGTTCCATAGTGTAGTGGTTAGTATGTCTGTTACATGCATAAGGTCCTGGGTTCATGCCCCAGTGGAGCCACAGTCTATCATCTACAACCATGCCACCCTGAACAAGCCTGATGTTCGATCTCGGAAGCTAAGCAATGTTGAGCCTGGTTAGTACTTGGATGGGAGACCACCTAGGAAGACCAGGTGCTATAGGCATAAATAGTAACAAAGAAGAAGAAGAAGAGGAAGAGAAGAACGGACATCGCCTTATGCAAAGTTCTAAGAATTAGAAAAAAAAAAGCATAGATACTTGGTAAACAGCTACAATATAAAGAAAACACATTTGTTTATCTAATGGGGAATTGAGTTTGATTTCCCTTTCCTTTACTGCATAAAAGCCCTTATTCAGAGCAATCTTAGTGTGACATGATGTAAAGATTAGAGCAGTGGTTCTCAAAGTGTGGTCTCTGCCGTAACAGCGTCAGCATCACCTGGGAACTCATTAGATATGAAAATGTGAGATCTCACCCCACGTCTCCCTAATCAGAAACTCTGAGGGTGAGGTATAGCAATCTTTATTTTAACAAGCCCTCCAGGTAATTCTGAGGTACTTGAAAATTTGAGGACAACTGGATTAGACTGCAAACTTTTTCATAAGAGTCGGAAAGTATTTTAAGCTTTGGTCCACCCGCAGTCTACTGTCTCCATCACAAATTACTTAACTCTCTCTGGCATCATAGCATGAAAACAGCTGTAGACAGCATGTACACGATTGTATTCCAATAAAACTTCATTTACAAAATGGGAGTAGGCTGGATTTGGCCCACAGGCTATAGTTGGTTGACTCTTGGAAGGATAACCTTTTTTACTTTCATCCCTCTCTTTCCTTGTTCGTTTCTTGTTTTTACACCTCTTCTTCTTCCCTCATCTCATCTAATCTACTTAGTATCTGTTAATATTTCTTTCCACCTATTTCTATATTATTTTTCTGTCCTTTTTACTCATCATCTCCTCTGTGTACTCAGTTTCCAATTCATCATTTTTCTCTTCTCTTGTTATTTCCGCTTTTTTCACCTACCCCTCTATCTCTTTACTTGATATAGCCAAGAATGTACATTCTTCCAAAATCTTCCCTTATTCCTTTTTTCTTTTTTACCACCACAGAGGGATTTTTACCCACTTTCAAAATAAATTCAAGAGTATGTTGTTCACTGGCACTATCTATAGAAGTGGTATTTTTTATTTATTATATTATTAAAGAAGGAAATGTCATAGTCTTTTCAGTAATGAAGCTATTTCCATGTGACATCATTAGGCTCAAGAAACATCCTGTGGGCTGCTTTGGTGGCATTTGTAGATATTATAATTGTATAATTGGAGAACTTGCCCTGTGCCTTTTTGCTTTTCTCAAAGCAAGTCAGAACTCAATTGAGATGGTAGCTTTGTGTTTCCAAATTAAAAAAATTTGGTCTTTATCTCAGTGAAGACATGAATGATACATTTTGGAAAAAAAATGACTTTTTAAATATAAAGTTATTCATTTGAAGCATTATATTTTAATTAACTTTTTGTATAAAGGGTCATATTGGTGGAACAAGTATCAGGCCTTCTGATCAGGCAAATGATGTCTCCCTATGAAATCCCACAATAAGAATTGGTTACCATGACAAGTATACAAAATGAAATAAGCATGTTCAGAAATTCACCTACCAATAATCAAATAACTAGTATGAATAAAAAAATATGGGAAAGGAATATCAGAAGTATATTTGTAGTATTTTATTAAAATAAGTTTTTTTAAACTTCTCATAATTTTTGAGTATATTTTGTTCTTAATTACATTTTTAAAGATGTGATTAAAATGAAAAATGACATAAAGCTAGCTTTTCAAATTATTCAGAACATTAGATCAGGAACCTGTAGGACTGTTACTGCTCTCCTGTGCATGAACTTTCCTTTTGTAGGATTGGGCTATTCCTTGAGGTGAGGTGTCCTGCTCCCTATCAACAGGTAAGATCAAATACACTAGCTCTTCTGATTCCAGTTCTGAATAAGGGCTTCCCTGTTTCCCCACCAGAATGACCCAAAGAGACCTTAGGCTAAGGTTAAATACTGATATGAATTTGAATCTGCAGATGGACACTAGCTCAATAAAATTGCATTTTTTAAGAGAATGGGTAGAAAATAAGCTAGTTGAAAGGAAAAAAAAAAACCCTTACATGATTCTTAGCACAATGCTTGACACATTGCAAGCAATTATTAATTATATTAATAAATTAATTAATGAATAAACCTGTGAGGGTCACAAGAAGACTGCATAATTTAAGACTTTAACATGATATACACATTTATCTTTGTTATCTGTAGGATAATATTTCAAATTTTAACCCAATATTAGTAAAATTAAAAGATAATGGATATAGTAAGTTTAATGGATAATAGTTACATTGGATAGTATTGTGTTATATTCATATACCTTAAAATGGATTGAGTGATATTGATTAATGAAGGCAATAGCATTTACTGTTATGAGCTCTTTATCTCTATTCCCTCAAAAATTTATTGCACATTGAC